>JANAVB010006389.1:3199876-4597376 GCA_029216955.1 Iris pallida
TAGGAGGGATGTAATCATTGTTGGTGCACATCTTTTGGGCATGACTTGCGATCTGCTACTGATGTGATAAGCCATAATTTATGGTAAGTTCGACGTCCTTCGGATATTGGGCCAGCAAACTCGTATGGGGAGGACGTCGGGTTATCCAATTTGAGAAAAGAAAAAAGAGAGAAACAAGTTAAAGTCCATTCCGGTGCGGATACGCCAATGACCTTTATATAGTTAAGGAACAGTGGGCCGAAAGTGCAGGAACATAGAGATCCTACACAGAGCACTTATAACATGACAGGGAAGGAATGAGGCGTATTCACCTTGCGTCGGTGCAAGGGTGAGTGCGTCAGTGTTGGTAAGAAGTCACGAAATAATATGAGATTTCTATTGCTTGCTTGCTTGCTTATGCGAATCGAAATGTCATGCTTGTCATGATAACATGTTTTATTACTTTCAAATATGCCATAAAATCGATCATAAGGAGAACATAGAAAGATAACTAAATTGTATGTTGCATGAATCAATAAATTACTAAATGTCGGTTTAGTTAAGTGGGTCTTGATCAGTACATCGAGGACAAAAGTACTAATCCCCCATTAGATTGCTCGTAGGTTCAGGATATGTTTTGCTCGCGGCGGAGCTTCGCTTGATCGCGTCGAGGCATGGAATGTCGTAACGTTTGAAGCGTGCGATCGCATTGACGCTCAGACTTGCAACAGGATTGATGCGGCCGAGATATAAAAGCATGATATATGGAATGATGGAATCCTTTGTGTGCAAGAGAGAACTTGAGTGTTGTAGCCAATCTGGCAAATTCAGTTAGACTGTTGAAAGCCTTTGTAATCTCAGTTCACTCATCAATAAAGAGAATTATTTCGTATACTCTGTTTTCTTTCGTTGCTAATATCAAATCAAAGACAACAATTTGAGAACTTGTTATCTTGCCTTGTACGAGTGCAACTCCAGACTTAAATGGCATTACGCCTCAGCGAGGATGAACGATTCAGATAAATCGATACGAGGACGAGCGATTTTCTAGGTCGGGGCGTGACAAATTGGTATCAGAGCTCTAGGCTCAATTTTCTCATGACACTTGCTTCGTTTCAATTCCAAATAGTTGCCTACCACCAATCAAATCACTCTTGAATCTACTCGATGTCGTACTGGATGTTTCATACAATAGTCTAATACAAATCATGTAATTTTGCCGCGTGTGTTTTGGAAATTATATGATGTTTGCTGGAAAAGTCATGAAACGTTTGTTGCTGCAAGTGCAATAAGTCACGAGATGTGAATTCAAACGTTTGTTGATGCAAGTGCAATACATTGTGAATTGAGATATTCGTTGTCTCAATACAACAGTCGATATGAGAAATGTTGGTTGCATCGATACAATGAAAGTCGTGGAATGTTGCTGCATCAATCGCAACGAGTCGATTGTGAATGATGTGTTGCAATGAAAATGAAAGTTGATATCGAATGTGTTGAACGGATTCGAGCATTGGCTTTGGACGTCCAAAATAAATCGTTGCACGAGGTACAACGAATGTTAGAAATGAATGTCGGAAATAAATTATTGCACAATGTGCAACGGATGCAAAAATAAATCATTGTACGAGGTGCAATGCATTGAAAAGAAATCATAATCGATAGAAACGAATCAGTTCGATTGCGCACTGAACTTGTGTTGGCAAATGAATATATTGGCCGAGTTGTGTCAGAATTTGATTAATCAAAAGTTACGACTGTGATCGACATGATCACTGCAGAAATCGTGAGTCGAAATAGATTGTTGGTTCATACCGAGTATGATGCAAGAAAAATAGCTTGATTTTCGAGTGGTATATGCCATACCACGTACACGATGAATGACTCGATTCTGAGTGGTATATGCTATACCACTTGTGCGATGAATTGTATCGACGCGTTGTAAGAATTGTGAAAGGTTTGTCCGCAATAGACGGATGAGTACCGAGACTCGATTGGAAATTTGTATGAAGGTATGTTGATGTAAGTGTTCTTCGATAATCGGTTGGGAACGATAGGGCGGGGACTCGTATCAATAAATGATACATCGGACAAAAATTTGTAAGTCGATCGAACGACCGAGACTAACGAAACGGTTATGCCTTGAAGCAATAATCGGATTGACGGGATAGAAAACTTGAACTTATAAACGAGTCGCACGACTTACGATCTCGATAGAAATATTGGACGAGGTAAATTGTAATCAAATCGCTCGACTTGTGTTCTCGATAGAAATGTTGGGCAATACAAATTGTAATCGGATCGTACGACGTGCGACTTCGGTAAAGAGTTTGTTGATGCGGGTAAATAGCGCCTAAGAGATAGTTGGTTACGTTGTGGCGAAACTCATTTGAGTACGACTGAAACACGCAAAACTTAGAGGGTGTGATCGTATAACTCGAGGGTTCGATATTGGATAATCGATAACTCGGTTACGCGATCAAAGTATAGCGGGATGCGGCGAATCGAAAAATGAGTTAATGCGTATGGAAAAATTTGTAGTGAACTTGGATGTATGCAACATGAACTAAAGTCGACATTGATGCAGATTCAAAGTTACCCTCGTGCTATCAAAATTGATATGACCTGTCGAAAAATTAATACGCTAGAAACGTAAGCACGATATGAGAATACAAATTATCGAGATTTTGTAGATAGCAATACGAGAATATCGAACTGATTGATCATAAACTTTGTGATTGATCAGCGCGAGACTATAAAGCCATCGACGATTGTTTCGATGCGTATTGCATCTTAGGTGTCGACCATGGGTATAAAGACTCGAACTCAATATGACTAAATGTTTCATAAATTATAGAATTATCGACGATAGTGCATGAATTATTCGAAGGATAGTTGCACATCAGTTGCGCCGATAGAAATGGTTGTCCGGATTTGGGTTAGTCCCATAGAAATGGTCGGAATGTGATTTGGCTCCGAAATAATATTGCATGGTTCATAGTAACCGTCCTTCGTTAATGATCCACAATTATCGAGCGTAGCTTCGGGACAGTTGACCCTAGAATACTTGACCGCCAAATCAAATTGAATGTTGCAGACCCGTAAGATGACCCATGCGATATTGCGTATAGAATTGCGTCGGTAACAAATATAATAGGGTGCATATTGATGATAAGAATAGACGATTATGAGAATCGTGCTATGTACGAAAGCGAATAGTAAGGTAATGACTTTCGAATAGTGTTATTAGACTTGGATTCACCTAGCAGTTGAGCTTGCGTGAATCGAACTTAGATTTGATGTTGTGAGATAGACAAGTTCAAATTTTGGCTAGAAAATTCCTACTCAATAGGAATCGAACATAAGATGCGTCGTAAAGACCTTAATATCAAAGTGATTATTGCCTTTGAGCATCGTCGACTCGAATTGAACTTTTGTGTCGGATATATTGTGGCCTTTGTGCAATGTTAATTTAAAGTTACGCTGGGAGAATCTAAGCACGGTGTCTAGGTAAGTCACCTAGCGAGCGTAGCCCTGAATGTTGATGCATTTGCAAGTCAACAAAGAAAATCGTATCGAGATGAGTTGCATAGCCAGACTTCGAAAATAGTTGGACAACGACTTTGAATGCAAGGCATTGCGAAGGATCGTTGCGATCAGATGCGCAACAGCTTGACGCAATGCATGGTATTGATGGTCAGTGCGAAGACTTACGAAAATGAGAAATTCGATTTTTGAATCGCATGCGGTAACTTTCTTGAATGAATCACGTATGTATCAAATATATAGATACGATAAAATTTCGAGAACAGACACTAAAGATAAGTCCGATCGAGAGTACGAGATGGCAAGCATAGGATTGAAATTTACCTGTCAGCTTTGTTCCAATTTTCTACTACTAGGTTTGGTTGAAATACATATATTTTTGGGATGTCTTGAATAGGTGTACGATCCAAATCAAGTTGTATACTGAATTCAAATTGAGCTGCAGGAAAGACTGAAAGTTAATGAAAGCTTGTACGAGTGTTTGAAACGAAACAACGATAGTTGGACGAGATCGTGAAACGATCTAGGGAGACACTTGGAATTGAGTGTTGGTTTCGGTTCGAGAACGAACCTTGTTTTAAGTGGTATATTATGTAATGTCCCACTCCGTACGATGCATTATGCTGAGTCGTTGACTCGAAGAGTCACGTTGACCTGATTAAGTATCAATGCAAATCGATACAAGAGTTATCTTATCCCGATAAATGCATCAAGTCGGATTGATGCAAAGAGTTACGTTGACCCGAAGAATGTATCGAGTAAGATCGATGCAAGTGTTAAGTTGGCCCGAGAGAAAGCATTGAGTCGGTTCGAAGATTCTAAGAAATTGAATCGATGCAACACACAAGTCCGCTTCGAACGAATATTAATTTAGTTGGTTTCGTGTGCATGTTATACGTTTACGCTAAAATATAAGAGGTCGACATTTTGCCTTATTTGCAACGTGGTCCGTAAAATCAAATCATCGTCCCGCAACGGACTGAGGCATAGGCTCGATAAGCCAAATCGGTCGTATAATTCAATGAAGCACGAAGTGCTCGAATGGCTAAGTCATAAGAGTTGGCCGTGTAACAAAGTTATCAAATCGAACCGCATCGGCTCGGCAAAATGATATGGTGTATCAGCATAAGGTGGGGGGAGGGCTTTAACTTCTCTTTCCTACTCCTTCATGCCTAAGTAGAATATATTATTGTATGCTAAGTTACCTATCGAGACCACGAGCTTGGCTCGATCGAGAGATGAACATAGTGCGTATCGAACACTAGATAGAACAATTGAAATGAAACGTACATCAAATATACGAGTCGCTATTGAACATTAAATATCGCAAAGGCGAGCGCCTCGGTGCGCAAGCCATAAGAACATGGGATAACTGTATCGACGAGTGCCTCAGCACACAAGTCATTCGTGCCCCCGCGCACGAGTTAGAAGGCTAGCACATTGAAAGATAATTGAGGCGAGTGCCCTAGTGTAATGCCCCATCTCGCTCAGCTCAATCAGAGGAATAGAAATGCCAACGGTGTTCGGACTTAGCCATGCAACGGCTACTCGAAGACCCGCTCGGTCGAGGCGACTCCTTGCTCAGGTGGGTGGCTTTGGTGAACTTGCCTCAGCTTAGCCTTCACATTAATAAAACGAAAGTTTTTAAATGCACAAGTAGGCTTGATAATAAAAGAGACGAATCCACATTGCTAAGAGAATAATCCCAAGTCGGGTCAGATTGAGTTAGAACATGGAAAAAGGTCCCACGGTCGGCTTAGAATCTTTGCACGACGTGCTTTCAAAATAACACTCGGTCCTTCGTCCCGTGGCTTGGGAGAAGGAAAGTTGGTCTAAGTTGCCACAAAGCTATGAATTTAGCCTAAGTCATAGGCGTCGCACGTATAGATGCTTGATAAAGCAAGCACGGTCCCATTGTTCAAGGCTTAACATAGTCTTTGCTCGTTCTATGGGTTAAGTTGCATCGTACAGCTTGTGGCATAAGTCTAGACACCCAAAAGAACTTGGTTGTTCAAGTCGAACGCGTGTACGACACGTTCCCATGGTACAAGGCTTGACATAGCCTTTGCTCGTCAAGTAGTCGCACGATTAAGTTAGGCATAAGTTTTGCTGGGCTATCGAAGTCATAGTAAATACTGTCCCATGTTTTCTACGGTTGTCAAGTCATATAGTCCCACGATCTCAAGGCTCGTCATATAAAGTATGACTTGGATGATAGTGTCACATAGAACACAAGTCAGTCTAAGGCACGAGCCACGGTCGGTTGAAGGATAAGTATGCCACGGTATATGGGACACTAAGGAACATGTTTGTTCAAGTCTATCTGGAGGGCTATGCTATAGCCGTTTCCTGTGTTTCAAAGAATGTAAAGTACATACGACCGTTGGTAACCGAGACCGGTCCCGTGACTTGGAAGTCTCGCATGAAGAATGGAAAGTATGGACTTAGATAAAGAAGTTTAAGAAAGAGAAAGCAAGTTGTATCAACTGTAGGCCTTGTATTTACGTCGAGTCTAGAAGTCGTCATAGGTGCGTGGTCGTGGACAACTTGTCGACAAGGTGTAGTCTTCCTCGACTTGATCGCTGGGGCCACGGGATCATGTCGTTCCCAGGGGAAGTGAGTTGGCTAAAGTATGATGCTGGATGAACCGCATAGGAGATTCGTAGCTTCCACGGGCTAGCTAGCCATTGGATGATCGCCGTCTATCCTCAGCCAAGTCCAAGATAGCTTGACATTGCTAGTGACCTTTCATATAGATAAGTTGGTGTGCTAAGTGGCAATCCGCATGTACGATGTCGCTCTAATCAGAGATAGTACAAGCACGACATGAGTTGAGTTAACAAGGTGTAGTTTTTCAAATGCCAGCTATGAATCGACACGTGCCAGCAATGAATCGGCACGGAAGGAACGAGTTATAGCAAGCGCCAGCCTTGAATCGGCGCATGCCAGCAATGAATCGACACGGGTTAGGTGTGTATGGTTGCAACACCATTATAGAGCCTAAGATTTGGCTATAACAAGGACACGTGCTTCGACACGAATGTGGCGTCGTGATTGAGTCGTCTCGAATTAAGTCAGAAAGGGCCGTAGGTCAAAGTTGGTCATGTCACATTGAATTGTGAGGCACGGCCTCGAATATTTGAAGCACGGACCAAGTCGATGACACGAAACATGTTGCATCCCAACGTATGGCACGAAAGACAAGTATGAGTCGGTACATTTATGTTGCTAGCACGAGAATGGTCTTGAGGCACAACGATAACCAAGTTATCGGTACAATGGCACGGGGATAGTCCGAGACACAAATAGACCGAGAGTCTTTGTCCTAAAATTGACCCTAAGGCAAGAATAGAAAGACAATCATAAGGGATTATGTTGCACAAAGTAAATGAATGTGTTGGTTTTGTATGGGTGGATGATGAGCTCAGTCCACCAGTACAGTTGAGTACTGACACCCACACAGTATTTATGTGCATGCACAGGTAGAAGCTCGTTGGCGCGGAGCTCACTTGGATGCTTCGAGGCACGAAGTTCCTTGGCATTTTGAGGTGTGCAGCCGCTTGGAGTCGAAACTTAGGACATAATATATGGATATCACCTATCTGAAGCATCGGATGACTCGTCAAATGGTACTGGGAGATGAGAGAGAGCAGAGTGACTTGTAAACAGAGACAAAAGTGAGCTTGAGTGATTGTAATTTTGGCTACGTGCCTTTGTAATCTTATTTCAAGTATCAATAAAGACTTTGATTTTATTTCAATATTTCTGTTGCCATATATATTCAATGTTTCTGCTTGGGACTTCTGTTGCGACGACCTCGTCGCAAGCTGTTGTAATCGGCCATTATGAATTTGCCTTGTCCGAGCGCAATCTAGGCTCGTGCGGCATCACGCCTTAGCGAGGACGATCGATCTTACGGGACCGGGGCGTGACATAATGGTAGCAGAGCACATCTTTATGTCCTTGGACTTTCGATTGAATTCTTTAACTCTGATGTGTTGCTTCCACAAATTGATATCGTTGGTGCGCTCTCTTTCAAATGTCCTACGAGATGTGTCACGACTCGCACCCTACAGTAAGGGTACGAGAAGTGGGTACGTCCAGCCTACGCCACAGTGTCGACGGTAGAACGCTGTCCTAGGTCACAACATCTAACAATATAAGATACCTGTACAGTATATACACTCCGAATGGAGGTGACATAACAGAATACAGTCTCAATCACAACTAAGGTAGAATACGATAAGATAAATAGATATGAAATGAATCCACAAAGAGATACAAACAGATAGAAGTCTAAGTATCTAAGATATCACAAATCCAGAAAACATCCCAAATCTAATACAGTAATCCAGAGTATAAATAAGTACAACTGAAAATCACTAATCTAAACTAATGGT
Organism: Iris pallida; assembly: GCA_029216955.1. Lineage (NCBI taxonomy): Eukaryota > Viridiplantae > Streptophyta > Magnoliopsida > Asparagales > Iridaceae > Iris > Iris pallida. The sequence goes on from JANAVB010006389.1 coordinate 3,207,802, forward strand.
GTGTCATCGACTGCTAATGGATCCTGCTGGAGATCCAAGTCGCAGCAATCCTCTAGGGTAGTCCCATAATAGGTGGTACAGAGCACCTCGTCCTCATCCTCTGTAATATTTTCAACAGGTCAAGTCAGGACAAGAGCAAGCACAATACATCTCATGCAAATCATAACAGGTTAGGAAATATAAACATGCTAGAGAGTAAGATACATGAAACTGAAAGAACAACATGATGTAAAAGAGAGACTGTAAGTAAATAGCTGCAATATATAAAGAGAACTAATCAGTGACTAGTGATTCAGAGTACAAGATAAACATGTGAACAACTGGATGTGATTCATGACTATACTAAAGAGGTGATTCATGACTATACTACTTTGTAATTATTCACATGTTTAGTTCTACTCTCCTATCCCCAATCAATACACAAGGATCCAGTCAAGTTACGTTAAGATTCATGACTACGCTACTAGCTCATAAAGAGTGATTCATGAATAGATTCGTGAAGGCTCTGTGATTCATGAGAGTACAGGAATCACAAGCTGATACATGATAGATTCATGATAATAGAAGCATGAGATACATGATGTAAGTGAAACACACGAGACATGAGTATCTGATGCTCCTGAGAGGGATAACATCTCATGAAGGGATCTATATAGTACTAATCCGTGTTACCAACGTGTCAGCATCAAGTAAAGTAATCTAAAGTAGGAATATAATCCTAAACAAGATATGAAATGATCAGAGAATGTACTCGCCTGGTATCCTGAATATCTGAAGAGAATATACTGTCCGAGGAGTGGTGTCTGGCTCCTATAGAATAGTACAAGTCACTACATGTCTAAAATAGTAAAATAGACTGCTGCAATACATTCTACATGACGTTGGGGTCAATCTAGGATAAAGTCAACCTTTGGTCAACTCTAGTCAACTATACTAGTCAAACTAGGTCAAGTAGGTCAAGCCTAATCCAAACAAGTCTCACTAAACCTAGCCAGCCTATTCTAGCAAGCACACAACAACACAAGTCTTACAAGTCTATCAACACACCAATCCACATGTGTATTCATGCCAACACATAGGCTATATCACATAGGAATCTACATAGGCTATGTGCCATAGGCTATATGCCATATATAGTCTATATCACACATATTTCACACATTATACATATCAACTAAATTAGTATAAGCAATGTATATATATATATATATATATATATATATATATATATATATATATATATATATATATATATATACATACATAGAGAAAAATATATATATATATATATACATACATAGAGTGATATGGGGGTAATGTGGCATGTGTGTCTATGTGTTAATATTGTGTGAGTGTGTATGTACATGACATAGGCTAGATGTGTGTGACAGGAAGAGTGTGTCCTGTGTATGGACATTGTGTCTCAGATTTGGGCTAGGGTGTATCTCAGAAAATTAGTGCAATGTAGATAGGTTAGTAGTTTTCTCAGAAAACAGGGCAACAGTAGATAAGGTTGTGTGTACATACATTAGGATTTAGTGCACATGTGACAGTGTTCTCAGATTTGAATGTGTGTCTATGTTTCAATGTGTGTGTCTGTGTGAGCTAATAGTGTGTGAACATAATGTGACATAGGGTAGTAGCTACTAGGGTGTGTGTTCCTGGAATCAGTGAAATGTGATACATAATCTCAGTTTTAGAGTGTGTGAGTTAACAGTGCAAATGTATATGCATTCTCAGGTATTTCAGTGTGTAACATCAGTCCAAATGTGTCTCAGGAAATGTGTGTATACTTGTCAAATTGTGTGTAATAAATCTCAGATTTCAGTGAATTGCATAACAGTGAATGGGTGTCAAAACTCAAGAAATCAGTATAACCTATAACAGTGTACAATATGACAGTTAAAATGCCCAAACAATTCGAAATCCTTGAATCTCCTAGCTATCATGAAACCTATTATGTATATAATCACTCAGATATGGAAATGAACTTTTCATGATCATTAAACATAAACAAATCAGTTAAAAAGTATAATTAAAATCTCAAAAAATCGAATCAGTACACTGTGTATCAGGAAAATTAGGGAAACCCAATTCGAAGGCCAATTTCAAACAATAACTCACAATTAAGGGTTGGTAATCAAAGTGTAATATGTGTACATGTCCAACATGGTCTCTGTGTCCCACCAAGTGGACACAATTGAGTTCATGACACCAAAATCACCACACGATCATACACTAGTGCACAGCCTCGTGCACGTGTGCACACGTGTCTAGCACACGACACAGGCCACGTGGAGACACATGGTCGTGCACACGTATACGCCTAGCATAGGGCTAGGTTTGTATCACCCTGAATTGCGTCCATGAGACATGTAGACACGACACGAAGCTCGTGTCAGCAGCGCTTGTGGCACGCACGCACCGCAGGTAACGGCCAGTACGGGCACGATTGTGTGTCCGACACACGACCACTCGACACGAGACTTGGGGGCTGACATGTCAGTCATTGCCCCCTCCTCGTTGCCAAATCCCAGGCTGCCACGTGCCCTGTACAGTGAGCACGAGTCCCCGAGCAGCAGGACAGTGTCCGCAGGCCTGTGCAGCAAGTTCGTGTCCTCGTGTGGAAACGACACGACTCCAAAATGGACACAAAGCATAGGGAAACCAATATACACATGTAGATCTACATTCCTATTTAAATAGATTTTAAAAACAGCAATAAATCACTCTTTGAGGCATTTAATCAACCACTTGTATATAGGTTATGATACGTGTCCGATACGGACACGAAATCAAATGCAATGGACACCAAACCTTCATTACAGCCAGGGAACACCTAGATCTAGGCTACCATGCAAGAAAATAGAATTAAAATGAAATTTGAAGGATTTTACCTATAGGTGCAAATGATGAAGAAAAGCCCCAAATCAAATGGTTTTCGTTGCTAGCTAAATCCTCCAAATTGCTCTCAAACTAAAATTACTCTCCATGAATATCAAATAGAGGGTGATTAGAATCTATTACAAAAGATTTAGATGAAAAAGAAATTAAAATAGAATTAATATGAATTAGGAAAGATGGGAATTTATCTTTCCTTTCTAAAAGTTGGTTGAACACAAAAGAGGCAATAACAAGTGGAAAGGGGATTATATAGGGGGGAAACCTAGGTGTGGCCGGCCATAGTGCTGAAATTAGGGTTAGGGTTCAAGTAATGGGCCAAGTTTTATAAGTCATGGAATTAAATCCTTAAGTCATAAGTCATTGCACCTATCATTATTTCTCCTATTTCAAACTAGTTTCTAAATGACTAAAATGAGGTTGACTTAAGTTAGACTAGGGTCTCACCATGCTAACTAAGTCACCATATCTAGGGTTAGCTTCTAGGTTAGTCTACAAAGTCTCAACTAGTCAAAGTCAAAAATAGAAATCACCAATTTAATAAATCAAAATAACTTCAAAAATTCACAAATGACCAAAATACCCTCAAGCTAAAATGTGGTAGTGACAAGATGTCCATACAATAAGTCTATATATTTTTTGAAAAGTATCACGAAAAAAATTTGGTTAAACAAAGTTAACTTCAAATAAGCACGGTTGGCTAAGTCGGGCTGGGCATATACACCCAGAATTGTGTCGACCTTAGCAAAGTCGAGTGCGGGATTCAATTCATTTCGGACGATAATGAGTTGAACTCGATTGAGTATGTGGGAGAACTATCGATTGAGGGACTATCGAAAAGATGATATCGTCGATGCGATACATTGCATCGTGCTTGAAATTTGAGGAATGGTTTGAACGGACATTCGAAGTAATCGATTTTGATTCAAAAATTATTTTGAGGATGTGTCGAATAACTTCATCCCTGAGTGGTATATGGAATAGTTTCAAAAATGTTGATCGATTGAGGATATGGGGTACCAACGAGTCTATCAGCAAACGATGAGTACGCAAAGCCTTAGAAATAATGTTTTAAAGTTAGTCATGACTTGATAGCTAGCATGAAATTGATTTGAACGAACTAGAAACGACGTGCACGAGGTTGGTGTCACCACCACTTTCCTAGAACAGAAATATTTTTGACTTTTTCCTAATTACTGTTAATAGTGTGGTTTCATATTATATCTTGAGTGCTAATTATTTTTGAAAACTAAATTTATATTTTGTTTAATTATTTAAGTAGTTAATATGGTGCATGTGTTATATTTTGAATATTATTAATGGTTAGCCTTTAGATTAAAATGATGATTAGTGATCATAGAAGACCCAAACCCACTTGTCATGACCACCCAACAAGATGATTAGGACTAGCCTAATTGAACTTTAGTTAGTCTCTAGCTAGATTAGAAGAATTAGTTAGAAGGTTTAACTAAACACCTCAATAGGAAGAGATGTTTAATCCCTAACTTGTCATGACTAAAGAGAAAGGCTTAGTGGACATTTTCTATTGCCCAAAACCCTAAGCCTAAACCCCTATGATAGCCCACATTGTTTATAAAGCCCCACTTCATCTTCTTTCTCTTTCTATTTTTATTTCAACCCCCAATTTAGGAGTTTTTTCCCCCAAATTGCTCATACACCCAAATTTTTTCCAAATTGAGCCAAATTCGTTTAATTCTTTCCCCCTTAGAGAGGAGAAGCCTCTATTGGCTAGCTAAGAAGGGATTGGAAGGATTTGGAGCCTTGAAGCTTGATGGAGATCTAGATTTAGGAATTTTACATTGGGAATCCATCCCCCTTTTGGTATGAGCTCTCTAAACCCTTCTATTTTATTTCATTAGTGTAACTACATTCATTTAGGACCCCATTTGTATTAGGATACCATTAGAGAGGAGTTGAGGCTCTCCACTTCCTATTTGAAGGTTTTTTCCATTTTATTTTGATACAAATTTGGGGAAATCGAGTTTGTGACTACCAAGTGTTCGATACGTGTCCCCAAAGGAACTTTGTGTCCTTTTTGAGTCGAGATTGGATGTATGTTTCCTAAATAGTGGTATTGTGTCATGGTATCTCATGATACACATGGTTAGATTTGGGTATATACATGTGTTTCTTTTGTCCAAACAATCCAAATTAGTCATAATATTCATCTACGTTTTTAGTAGCCATAGCAACTTAGAAATACCGTAACTTCTAGTTCAGAACTCCGATTAATCTCTCATATTTTTTAAAGAACTGTATCAAAGTTAGCTTTCCAAATATATATATTAATAGGCCAAAATCACTTTAGAACTTTTTGTAAAACTGTTTGAGTGTCAGCTGTCCGAAATACGATCGTGTTTCGGTATTTTTGCGATTTCGGGAGCTTTCGGACACGAAAATGCGATCCGTTTGAAGTTTTGGAAAGCTAATATGAAGGGCTACGACATACATTAATCCTAGGATTTAGTGAAGGTCTAATTGGTACTGTATTAATTTTAAGTAGAAAATGACTATATGACATATGTATTTTGTGTAACCTATGAGCCTATGTAGTATGGATATTAAGTGAATATAGGTACCATAGGTTGTCGAGTATATGTATGATATAGTACATATATATGTATATATATATTATTGTTAGGTAATATGTGTTAGTTAGTGTGTGTTAATGTTGATACAAATGGTTATCAAGTAAGCCAAATATAGATAAGTTATGTGTCAAGATATTAAAGTTTTGGTCTAGGTATTAGTGTGATACTTGGGTAACATGAGGATATTGGTATCGTGACACTCAAATATCATGAGTAAGGATAAGAGAGTATTGGAGCTTGAATAAGGTATCCTATTTGGTATCAAGTATTAGTATTAGAGTTAGTTGGAATATGTTAGAGTTATCTTAGAAGTTAAAATAAGTAGTGTATATAGATATCTTACTATCTATGATATATTAGAGTTAGAAGATTAGATGGTTAGTTAGTGTCTAGTAGATGTTAGAGTTAAGATAGATAGTATCTTAGGATACTAGATGTTAGTATCTTAGGAGTAGATAGTCTATCTTAGATTTACCTTTATCTTAAGGTAATGGTTTACCTACAAGGTAAGGTATTGGGTTTTCCTTCAAGGTAAAAGGGTTTACCTAGATACTAAGGTTAGATGTTAAGATATTGGTTAGCTAGTAGCTTTGGGTAGATACTATATATCTAAGATTTATATTGGTAGCTAAGGTATTTATACCTAGACTAAGGTATTGGACTTCCCACCAAGGTATTGGTATTGGAATACCAATAGAACTAAGATATATTGGTATATGTTATGGGTAGGTAAAGGTAATGGTATATGTAATAGGCATTGGGTACATCCATGTATATATAAAGGATAAATTGGCTAAAGTAATCCTAGATAGTAGGTAACTAGTAGAGATATAAGATATATGTATTAATACTTGATAATATTAGCTATTATGGCTGATACCTTCAAGGTATAGACCTAGAAATGAGGTATTTACTAGCATAGATTAGAAAATCTAGTTTACGTAAGGTATCGACCTTAGAACTAAGGTATTAACTAATAGTTAAGGTATTTGAGATATGGGCTAAGGGTAAGTGGATAGTATCTATAGATGATATATGTGATTTGGGATACCATAGTGTATGTAGCTTGTTGAGAATTCATACATGATATATATGTATATGATATAGTACTATAAAGTATCCTAGAGTATGTGGGTCTATGTTTAGAATTATGACTAGCTTAGATAGAGTTGACCCCTTTGACTAGACAGTTGACCAAATCCTAGATGTTGACTTAGTTTGACTAAGAGTTGACCAATGGTTGACTTTTGACCTAGAGAGGTATAGTATCATATAGATTGCATTGTACACTTTAATTATTATATATTGAATACATTATAACCTGTATTACTCTAAATAGGACCTTGTGACTCCAATTTGGACATCTATACATATCAGTCGCTCAGGGTATCAGGCAAGTACATTATCTGATAGTTGTTTTCAGTATTTGATATCTACTGTGATTCTTATATTTAGCGATGGTATATTTGATTCTCGACATGTTGGTACGGATTGGTATTTCTGGATCCCGTCTTGAGATGTTACCATTGTTATTGTATTGATATCGTACACGACTTGTTCATTGGATATTGTATATGATAGTTTCATAAAACATTGTTCGTGTATCGTACATGTCATGGTTGGGTCTACTGTACTAGTTGGGCGGGGAAAATCTTAGTAAGAGATGTGATCAAATTCCTATTGTTATTGTTAGACATTGTAAGTGTTAATCGTACACCTCACGCATGATTAACCAGGCCATGTAGCTATTGTACAAGTTCCCAAAGTCGATCATATCTCGAAACTAGTATTTCAAGCACATAGTATGTATACTAGTTATAGTTTTCGTTATATTCTCTGAACTGTGCTTACATGTTGTCTATTTATTTCCATTCTTGTACATTGTACCCTTCACATCGTTCATCCTTCATAGTACCATTGTTAGGATATGATTACCTATTAGTAGCTCTATATTTCTCATCACTTATCATACTCTCCACTTACAGTTTTATACTTTTTATCATTTTATTGGAACTGCTGTTGGTTTATGTATTCACTCCATCCTGACTGGGTACGTTGACAAAATATTACAGATGGTATAGATGACTGTCCTACCTTCTAGGCATACGTGGTGGCATACAGGAGTTTTGAGGAGGATCCTGCTTAGTAGATATTGTCTTAGATATAGTTTAGAATTATTAGTTTTCATGTTGTATCAGATTGTCCCGATTGTTAGTTGAGACTTATTTATATTCAGTATATATACTTATTTGTGTTGGACATCTAAATTGTGTGTTGTGATAACTCTATTATTTATTCAGTTTCTTCCTTTTATATGATTCCATATCGTGCTCTATCTTCCTTAGACTTGTGATTGAGATTATATAGTTGAGATGTTATATTATACCTTCGTGTGGAGATGACATGTTATATGATTCATATTGTTAGTTGATAGATATTGTAGACGACCTATACAGCGTTCTACCATCGATACTGCGGTGTAGGCTGGACGTACCCACGTTCTCGTGCCCCTAAACATGGTGCAAATTATGACACATTTTTGTGGTGGCCCATGCAAGTCAGAGTCGCAACTAGTACGATTTCGTAGTAGTGCTCGACTTAGAGTGCTGCTACGAGCCTGCTATTAGGATATATGATTAGGCTGTATAGAGAGTTACTCAATCACAGTTAGGACTACTTGAGAAGATTCCTGGAATAACCCTTGAGAATCTCATTATAAACTATCTCAAAATTCGATTCCAACAGTTTCTGTCTACTTTTCTTGTTCGTTGTTAAATTTGATTCTTGGTGTTCATCGTTGATTTGATTTTCTACCAAGGTAAAACTTATGGGCTAGGTTGCCTCAGTTATGGAATCTAGAGTCTTCTACAACCATATTAGCTGGTATGACGATGAGATAGAGTCTGATTTTGGATGTATTTTTCGGGTGTGAGAATTTAAAGTTTTTGCAGCCAAGCATACATCGATGCAAAAATTTTAAAAACAAAGATTCTAGAGGTATGTACCTTAGTTGCGGACTCTATAGATTATCGCAGCCGTACTTACTGGCGTAACAAGGATTCTGGTAACATGGTTCTGGATAGATGGATAGGATTATCAGATTGTAGAATAGATATCATATATATGATGCCCTAGTATAATAGAGTGGAATATCAGTGTGGATGTTACTTGAGTATCCTAAAGTAGATATGGGGAGCTAGGCCACCTGTGGCGCAGCACCATGCCCCACACCATCAGAGAGATATACCCCAGAGGGGCAGGACTTTTGCGCTGACTGTCGAGGAGACCGACGCTATGGATGACGGGTTAGTAGGTCTATCTTTCTTGTTCTTCTTTTCCATCTTATTGTGTGATTTTTTAGTACCTGTCAGAATATTTTTTGCTGTGCTTGATAATGTAGTGACCATATTTGAGACTATAAAATCACGACCAGTGGAACCATGATCTTGCATGTTATTAGATAGAATTTTCTTGACTTTGATTGTTGGGGGTTTGACCTAGAAGGAGTACGACCAACTTTAAATTTCGAGGATGAAATTTTTCTAGGGGGCTAGATTTGTCACCACCACTTTCCTGGAACATGAGTATTTTTGACTTTTTCCTAATTACTGTTTATAGTGTGGTTTCATATTATATCTTGAGTGCTAATTATTTTTGAAAACTAAAGTTTATAATTTGGTTAATTATTTAAATAGTTAATATGATGCATGTGTTATATTTTGAATATGATTAATTGTTAGCCTTTAGATTAGAATGATGATTAGTGATCCTAGAAGACCCAAACCCACTTGTTATGACCACCCAACAAGATGATTAGGACTAGCCTAATTGAACTTTAGTTAGTCTCTAGCTAGATTAGAAGAATTAGTTAGAAGGTTTAACTAAACACCTCAATAGGAAGAGATGTTTAATCCCTAACTTGTCATGTAAAGAGAAGGGCTTAGTGGACATTTCCCATTGCCCAAAACCCTAAACCTAAACCCCTATGGCAGCCCACATTATTTATAAAGCTCCACTTCATCTTCTTCCTCTTTCTATTTTTATTTCAACCCCGATTTAGGAGCTTTTTCCCCCAAATTGTTCATACACCCAAATTTTCTTCAAATTGAGCCAAATTCGTTTCATTCTCTCTCCTTTGGAGAGGAGAAGCCTCTATTGGCTAGCTAATAAGGGATTGAAAGGATTTGGAGCCTTAAAGCTTGGTGGAGATCTAGATATAGGAATTTTATATTGGGAATCTATCTTCCTTTTGCTATGAGCTCTCTAAACCCTTCCATTTTATTTCATTAGTATAACTACATTCATTTAGGACCCCATTTGCATTATGATACCATTAGAGAGGAGTTGAGGCTCTCCTCTTCCTATTTGAAGGTTATTCCTATTTTATTTTGATACAAATTTGGGAAAATCGAATTTGTGACCACCAAGTGTTCGATACGTGTCCCCAAAGGAACTTCATGTTCTTTTTGAGTCGATATTGCGTATATGTGTCCTAAATAGGATATGTGGTATTGTGTCATGGTATCTCATGATATATATGGTTAGATTTGGGTATATACATGTGTTTCTTTTGTCCAAACAACCCAAATTCGTCATAATATTCATCCATATTTTTAGTAGCCATAACAACTTAGAAATACCATAACTTTTAGCTCAGAACTCCGATTAATCTTCCATTTTTTTAAAAGAACCGTATCGAAGTTAGCTTTCTGAATATATATATATTAATAGGCCAAAATTATTCTAGAAATTTCTGTAAAACTATTTGAGTGTCAGTTGTCCGAAAGACGAATGCGTTTCGATGTTTTTGCGATTCCGGGAGCTTCAGGACACGAAAATGCGATCCGTTTGAAGTTCCAGAAAGCTAATATGAAGGGCTACGACATACTTTAATCCTAGAATTTAGTAAAGATCTAATTGTTATAATATTAATTTTAAGTAGAAAAGTGACTATATGATATAGGCATTTTGTGTAACCTATAAGCCTATGTAGTATGGATATTAAGTGAATGTAGGTACCATAGGTTGTCGAGTATATGTATAATATAGTACATATATATGTATATATATTATCTTTAGGTAATATGTGTTAGTTAGTGTGTGTTAATATTGATACAAATGGTTATCAAGTAAGCCAAATATAGATAAGTTATGTGTCAAGGTATTAAAGTTTTGGGCAAGGTACTATTATGATACTTGGGTACCATGAGGATATCGGTATCGTGACACTCAAGTATCATGAGTAAGGATAAGAGAGTATTGGAACTTGAGTAAGGTATCCTATTTGATATCAAGTATTAGTATTAGAGTTAGTTGGGATATGTTAGGGTTATCCTAGAAGTTAAGATAATTAGTGTATATAGATATCTTAGTATCTATGATATATTAGAGTTAGAAGATTAGATGGTTAGTTAGTTAGTGTCCAGTAGATGTTAGAGTTAAGATAGATAGTATCTTAGGATACTAGATGTTAGTATCTTAGGAGTAGATAGTCTATCTTAGATTTACCTTTATCTTAAGGTAATGGTTTACCTACAAGGTAAGGTATTGGGTTTTCCTTCAAGGTAAAAGGGTTTACCTAGATACTAAGGTTAGATGTTAAGATATTGGTTAGCTAGTAGCTTTGGGTAGATACTATATATCTAAGATTTATATTGGTAGCTAAGGTATTTATACCTAGACTAAGGTATTGGACTTCCCACCAAGGTATTGGTATTGGAATACCAATAGAACTAAGATATATTGGTATATGTTATGGGTAGGTAAAGGTAATGGTATATGTAATAGGCATTGGGTACATCCATGTATATATAAAGGATAAATTGGCTAAAGTAATCCTAGATAGTAGGTAACTAGTAGAGATATAAGATATATGTATTGATACTTGGTAATATTAGCTATTATGGCTGATACCTTCAAGGTATAGACCTAAAAATGAGGTATTGACTAGTATGGATTATAAAATCTAGTTTATGCCAGGTATTGACCTTAGAACTAAGGTATTAACTAATAGTTAAGGTATTTTAGATATAGGCTAAGGGTAAGTGGATAGTATCTATAGATGATATATGTGATTTGGGATACCATAGTGTATGTAGCTTGTTGAAAATTCATTCATAATATATATGTATATGATATAGTACTATAAGGTATCCTAGAGTATGTGGGTCTATGGTTAGAATTATGACTAGCTTAGATAGAGTTGACCCCTTTGACTAGACAGTTGACCAAACCCTAAATATTGACTTAGTTTGACTAAGAGTTGATCAAGGGTTAACTTTTGACCTAGAGAGGCATAGTATCATGTAGATTGTATTGTACACTTTAATTATTATACATTGAATACATTATAACCTATATTGTTCTAAATAGGACCTTGTGACTCCAGTTTGGACATCTATACATATCAGTCGCTCAGGATATCAGGTGAGTACATTCTCTGATAGTTGTTTTCAGTATTTGATATCTACTGTGATTTTTGTATTTAGCGTTGCTATATTTGATTCTCAACACGCTGGTACGGATTGGTATTTCTGGATCCCGTCATGAGATGTTACCATTATTATCGTATTGACATTGTACACGACTTATTCATTAGATATTGTACATGATAGTTTCACAAAATATTATTCGTGTATCGTACATGTCATGGTTGGATCCACTGTACTAGTTGGGGAGGAGGAAATCTTAGTAAAAGATGTGATCAAATTCCTATTGTTATCGTTAGTGTAACCACCACTTTTCTGAAAAGAGGGTAATTTTGAACTTTTATAATTTTTATCATTTAATAAATATATTTAAATCATATTATGATTTTTGGGGATTTTTCTTGATTTATTTTATATTATTTAGATGGGTGAATTATGATTTTGGTTGTTGCTAGTTTAACCCTAGAGACTGTTTGACTTAGAGACTAACCATGACCAAGGAGACTCGACCATGTGACTAGATTGGCTAATTATATATTTTTAGGCTAAGGGTATTTTAGTAATTGTGTATTACTTGAATTTTATTCAGTTATTGATTAAATTGCTTGTTGTGCGGTTTGATTGGTAGCTGAATTGGTGTTTTGGTAGTATAAGTGGTTTGACCTTAGCCAACCATGACCTAGAACCTTAATGCTATATTAGAATTAGATTTATTATCATTAGAATTAATTTAGATTTTATTAGTTAATTTTTTAGAGTGATTAATTGATTTTTAGAGTGATTAATTGAAAGCTTGGAAACCAAACCCTAGATGTGAGCGAGAAGTTCTACACACCATCCATGTCTAGATTCGAATGCTGGGTCTACCCATACAATTCTGGAACAAAACAATGATGATGAAACTATCAAGCATCATTGGCAAACCAATCAGAGCAGATGAAGCTACTCAAGCCCGCTCTTGCCTACAGTACGCTCGTATTTTCGTGGAGATAGATGCTTGTACCCCATTGCCGTATAAAGTAGCATATGAACTACCATATGGGGAGATACGCTACTAAGGGGTGGACTATGTGTGGATGCCACCAAGCTGTCATAAATGTCGAATTTTTGGCCATATGGCTGCAACATGTCAACAGACGGAGGGACAAAAGGACGGAAAGATGGACCAGACTGGGGATCCCGCTGAACTAATACTGGAAGGACTAGAAGAAGAAGGAGAACTCCTCACTACGGAGAAAGAGCCGGCTCCGGCTAGCAACACCGTCGGAGCAGACCAACGGACATCGACTCCGTCCTCATCACATATGAGCTACGGGTGGGATTCGAGTAAAAAAGCCCCCCAACCTAATATTAATAGGGACGGCCGGCCAGAGCATATCATGTCGTCGAGCACGTCGAATCACGAACTAAGCAGGAAAAGAGAGGAGCAAAGAGGATTGATTGTCTTCTAGGCACAAGACAATACGTCGTCAAAGAGGAGAGTCCCCACTACAGAGAAGGTGCATGCTTGGAAGAAAAAAAATGGATGAAGGTAATTTATCAAGCATGAAGCAAAAAATAAGAGATTCGACAGTGGACGGCCGACCATCCTGCAACACACTGACTGTAATGGCAATGGAGAGCCAAGATAGAGGGCCCGAAGGAGAACAACAACTATACATGGTGGTGGACAACCCTGCCTGGAGGCTACATCTACTAAGAGTGAGTAAACAACATACGAGACAAGACCAGACGGAGCACGAATACTGTCACGCCCCAGAACCAGAATACCGGAGAGCGGGGGCAGACATAGCCAGCTGCGCAATTCCAAAGTACGTTAATACTCTGAAATCACGTATAAGCTGTCAAGACATGGGGGTTACTCTACATGCCATCAGTCAATCCTATGGTTTAACAATCCTAGGTATCTCAATCACAGGCAATTATACAAGAGCAAGAGTACGATCATCATACATACAATAGTAAGGCGTCCCGAACCATATATACATGACTGATCATGAAGCCAGTACCACAGAACTGATGACTAGCTAGAATATTAGTCGTACATGATAAGGACTAGCTATAGTCTAGAATACACATATCATGTTTATGCCCGTAGGCTACAATATCAAGGAAAATACCAAAACACAAGCTAAACACGTGCTCGGGGCAAAACATTACAAGAGGAGAATTTACATATCAGTGGAAGAATAAAGAAGAGCCCACTGAGGCACTCTGGTGCTCCGGCTGGTCACCGTCGAGTGAATGGTGCGGTAGATCCTTCGGGCTCTTCTATCAGAACCTGGCCATGCAAAACCAGTGGGGTCAGACCCCAAATAGCAAGTACCACAAAGGAGGACGAACAATGTACTTAAAACCAGCAATCATAGGCAATCAACAGAGAGAGAAAGCAATAAGTAAGGGAGGATCGAGATTCGTGCAGTACCAATGCACTTAACCCGAACATAAGAAGGCAGTAAGTAAAGCATTTAGTAAACACAATTAAAAGTAGACTTGTTAAGCAAACGATCTTTTAAGAGTTATGCAAAGCAAGTAGTCATATGAACAGGTAAGATAAAGTAACTAGAGAACATATTAAATAACTAGAGCTAGGCAATATACAAAGAGAGGACGAAAGTACTATTCCGGAAGCCAGGTTACAATCCTTAAACCAAATAAGGACCGAGGTTGTAACCCTTCGCCTGAACAGAACTTGGTCTCTGATCATTTATTGCTAAAGGTGACAATCATTAAGTGACACTCAGAGAGTGACAAACAGGGAGTGACAATACAGAGTACAATACATTAGAGTGACAATCACTGCAATCATTATCCTGGAAACAATTAGGAACTGGATCTAAACAAGACTTAGACTGGGAAGGTGATATACGATGAGATAACCATGGGACTATTCAGATAACCAGGTTACAACCCGTAAACCAAACAAGGACCGGGGTTGTAACCCTTCGTCTGAACAGAACTTGGTTTCTCCCACCATTTATCGGCAAGATAAAGTAAGAAATCAGGACATGTAACAACCAAGTACAAGATCAAGACAAGACTAGACTGATCGAACTTCATCCAATATTCATGGCCAAGCAATAAGTACGGCTTGATACTTTAACTAACTAGGGTTATCACAGGCCTAATTACTAGCAAGATACAGTGAGATTATTCCACAGCCACAAGCCCTGCAGACCATCCAGGTTATCCAGGCGAATATTAGTACAATAAGGGTGCAACACATAACCGTGTGCTGGAAGTGTGCCCTACTCGTCGGCAGGCTACAAATCCACAAGCGCGCCCAGGTAACGGGATTGCCTGTAGCTGGGAAATCTCTTCATGACTACTGGATTATTCTAGTTGTTAACCTTAGTCGATTTCAGTGGGTACCCCTGACCGTGGTACTCAGAGGTCCCCGTCCTAGACGTGATAAAAGACAAGACGGGTTCATTTGTACAAGCACAATCGTCCACGGTGTCCAAGTTATTCAATCTTGTCAAGTCGTGTTAGCCGTCGCAACAGCATTCGAGATATATCATATCAGGTTTATCACGTCAAGAGTGCGCCACGGCGGGCCACTATCAAGACTTATCATGTCAAGTTATCATGTCAAATTTGTCAAGTCAAGTTATCATGTCGGGAGCGCACCACGGCGGGTCACTATCAGGTCATATCATTTATCAAGGAGGGGAGAAACTTACACAATTAAATAATAATATATATATATATATAATATATATTCTTGAAGCTAAGGAGAAACTCTACAACTTTCATATTGGGAGTTGGGAGAAATTCGAGCCATAATTCAATCATTTAGGACATATAACAGTTAGAAATAGTCAAAATATGCATTATGCGGCCTATTCTGCGACATGCATGCAACCGCGACACCATATGCAGCTCAACTGCGACATGATATGTGCCTACTGCGACATGTGCCTCATGCAGCTCAACTGCGACATGATATGCGCCTACTGCGACATGCGCCTCATGCGGCTCAACTGCGACATGATATGCGCCTACTGCGACATGCGCCTATGCAACATGCGCCTACTGCGACATGATATGCGGCTACTGCGACATGCGCCTCATTGCAACATGCGCCTACTGCGACATGCACCTTCTGCGACATGCTGTGCGGCTACTGCGACATGCGTCTCATTGCAACATGCGCCTACTGCGACATGTGCCTTCTGCGACATGCTGCGTGCTGCAGATGAACATAGAAATGACCAGAATTGCTTTTGGCCATAACTTCCTCATCCGAAGTCGAAATCAAGCGAAACAAAAGCCAAAACTGCATGAAATTAAATTCTCTACAACATGGATCAATTAGTTTTCGTAAACAAGTAAGTTTGGTAGATCAAAACCCAAGAAAACCTAAAATAATATAAACTTAGATCTACAAGAATCCACCCGATAAAATCAAAAACTCCAAGTTCTAAACATGCTTAGAATCATGCAAGGAAGAAGATGGAACAATCAAAAGTAAATTTGTTCAAGGTTCGGCAAGGTGTACTTGCCTCTCCTCCTTAGTGAAGAAGGAAAGAAGAAGAAGATGAAGATGGAAAATAAAAATGAATAATGGAGGAGAGAGAGTGGTAGGTGGCTTATATAACAAGCCCAAGCAATCTCCACCATTCATTCTTCTCCACTCAATCTAAACCATACACCTCTCTCATAAGGAACCAACTAAACCAAACCAAGTCCAAGCCAAACCAAACCATGTTAAACCAAACCAATAAAACCAAGTCAAATCAAATTAAAACCAAGTCATGATTCATACCAAAATAAATAAAACAAGCCAGTATACGGGTCACCCAACGATTGTCAGAAATCCGTACAATGACAATTCAGCAACTTTAAATATTCTTAAAATTCAGGAAATACGAAATACAGCTCAAATAAATATGTATCCGTATAAAATAATGATACAGTGAGGCGGGCCTCACAACTCTCCACCCCTTAGAAAAATTCCATCCTCGAAATTTCCTGAGGCTAGTCGAGCAAGATAACAAAACAAAAGCTCCAGGAACTCAACAATCTCAATAAATCAAGCACGGCATATAAGTAAAGTAAAACAATCAGTAATGTAATTAAATACGTAAGCGGTAAATAAATGCACAAGAACAAATACAATCATGATCAAGAAGGGCTGGAGGCATATGGATCAATATGTCTCCTGAGACAGTTGTGTAGAAACCAACGTCCTCGCTGGCCTAAGCTGACTCCCAAAAATGGATAAAAGTCAAGCCTCAAGGTAAGTCGGTACCAATGACTTAGTTCAAGACATGACTCTACCCAGGACGTATCATCGTAGTTGAAACAGATACATGAACTTATCACCTGTCTCAAGATATGAAGACAGAAGAGACTGGCTGATCTAGATGGACTGATATCTCTGCCTGCATGCTGAGACTGATCCTCCATAACTGGCCTGGCTAAAGAATGCTGAGCTGCCCTCGGTAAAACACGAACAAGATAATCAGAGGGATCAAGAACAGTACCCTTGAAAGTTGAAGGACACAAGATCAAATCATGGGAACAGGAATGACCAATGATCAAAACAGATATCAAGTCAAGTATCAGAGATAGAGAATAATCCGAAGGAGATCAATAAAGATAATCGTGATTGAGATATCTAAACATGGTAACCCCCACAAATCTAAAAATCGAGACCTGCATGGGCCACCACTAAAACCATGTCACGCCCCAGAACCAGAATACCGGAGAGCGGGGGCAGACATAGCCAGCTACGCAATTCCAAAGTACGTTAATACTCTGAAATCACGTATAAGCTGTCAAGACACGGGGGTTACTCTACATGCCATCAGTCAATCCTATGGTTTAACAATCCTAGGTATCTCAATCACAGGCAATTATACAAGAGCAAGAGTACGATCATCATACATACAATAGTAAGGCGTCCCGAACCATATATACATGACTGATCATGAAGCCAGTACCACAGAACTGATGACTAGCTAGAATATTAGTCGTACATGATAAGGACTAGCTATAGTCTAGAATACACATATCATGTTTATGCCCGTAGGCTACAATATCAAGAAAAATACCAAAATACGAGCTAAACACGTGCTCGGGGCTAAACGTTACAAGAGGAGAATTTACATATCAGTGGGAGAATGAAGAAGAGCCCACTGAGGCACTCTGGTGCTCCGGCTGGTCACCGTCGAGTGAATGGTGCGGTAGATCCTTCGGGCTCTTCTATCAGAACCTGGCCATGCAAAACCAGTGGGGTCAGACCCCAAATAGCAAGTACCACAAAGGAGGCCGAACAATGTACTTAAAACCAGCAATCATAGGCAATCAACAGAGAGAGAAAGCAATAAGTAAGGGAGGATCGAGATTCGTGCAGTACCAATGTACTTAACCCGAACATAAGAAGACAGTAAGTAAAGCATTTAGTAAACACAATTAAAAGTAGACTTGTTAAGCAAACGATCTTTTAAGAGTTATGCAAAGCAAGTAGTCATATGAACAGGTGAGATAAAGTAACTAGAGAACATATTAAATAACTAGAGCTAGGCAATATACAAAGAGAGGACGAAAGTACTATTCCGGAAGCCAGGTTACAACCCTTAAACCAAACAAGGACCGAGGTTGTAACCCTTCGCCTGAACAGAACTTGGTCTCTGATCATTTATTGCTAAAGGTGACAATCATTAAGTGACACTCAGAAAGTGACAAACAGGGAGTGACAATACAGAGTACAATACATTAGAGTGACAATCATTGCAATCATTATCCTGGAAACAATTAGGAACTGGTTCTAAACAAGACTTAGACTGGGAAGGTGATATACGATGAGATAACCATGAAACTATTCAGATAACCAGGTAACAACCCGTAAACCAAACAAGGACCGGGGTTGTAACCCTTCGTCTGAACAGAACTTGGTTTCTCCCACCATTTATCGGCAAAATAAAGTAAGAAATCAGGACATGTAACAACCAAGTACAAGATCAAGACAAGACTAGACTGATCGAACTTCATCCAACATTCACGGCCAAGCAATAAGTACGGCTTGATACTTTAACTAACTAGGGTTATTACAGGCCTAATTACTAGCAAGATGTAGTGAGATTATTCTACAGCCACAAGCCCTGCAGACCATCCAGGTTATCCAGGCGAATATTAGTACAATAAGGGTGCAACACATAACCGTGTGCTGGAAGTGTGCCCTACTCGTCAGCAGGCTACAAATCCACAAGCGCACCCAGGTAACGGGATTATCTGTGGCTGAAAAATCTCTTCATGACTACTGGATTATTCTAGTTGTTAACCTTAGTCGATTTCAGTGGGTACCCCTGACCGTGGTACTTAGAGGTCCCCGTCCTAGACGTGATGCAAGACAAGACGGGTTCATTTGTACAAGCACAATCGTCCACGGTATCCAAGTTATTCAATCTTGTCAAGTAGTGTTAGCCGTCGCAACAGCATTCGAGATATATCATGTCAGGTTTATCACATCAAGAGTGCGCCACGGCGGGCCGCTATCAAGACTTATCATGTCAAGTTATCATGCCAAATTTGTCAAGTCAAGTTATCATGTCGGGAGCGCACCACGGCGGGTCACTATCAGGTCATGTCATTTATCAAGGAGGGAAGAAACTTGTACAATTAAATAATAATATATATATATATATATATATATATATATATATATATATATATATATATATAATATTCTTGAAGCTAAGGAGAAACTCTACAACTTTCATGTTGGGAGTTGGAAGAAATTCGAGCCATAATTCAATCATTTAGGACATATAACAGTTAGAAATAGTCAAAATATGCATTATGTGGCCTATTCTGCGACATGCATGCAACCGCGACACCATATGCAGCTCAACTGTGACATGATATACGCCTACTGCGACATGCGCCTCATGCAGCTCAACTGTGACATGATATGCGCCTACTGCGACATGCGCCTCATGCGGCTCAACTGCGACATGATATGCGCCTACTGCGACATGCGCCTCATGCAACATGCACCTACTGCGACATGATATGCGGCTACTGCGACATGCGCCTCATTGCAACATGCGCCTACTGCGACATGTGCCTTCTGCGACATACTATACGACTACTGCGACATGCGCCTCATTGCAACATGCGCCTACTGCGACTTGCGCCTTCTGCGACATGCTGTGCGGCTACTGTGACATGTGCCTCATTGTAACATGCGCCTACTGTGACATGCGCCTTCTGCGACATGTTGCGTGCTACAGATGAACATAGAAATGACCAGAATTGCTTTTGGCCATAACTTCCTCATCCGAAGTCGAAATCAAGCGAAACAAAAGCCAAAACTGCATGAAATTAAATTCTCTACAACATGGATCAATTAGTTTTTATAAACAAGTAAGTTTGGTAGATCAAAACCCAAGAAAACCTAAAATAATATAAACTTAGATCTACAAGAATCCACCCGGTAAAATCAAAAACTCCAAGTTCTAAAGATGCTTAGAATCATGCAAGGAAGAAGATGGAACAATCAAAAGTAAATTTGTTCAAGGTTCGGCAAGGTGTACTTGCCTCTCCTCCTTGATGAAGAAGGAAAGAAGAAGAAGATGAAGATGGAAAATGAAAATGAATAATGGAGGAGAGAGAGTGGTAGGTGGCTTATATAACAAGCCCAAGCAATCTCCACCATTCATTCCTCTCCACTCAATCTAAACCATACACCTCTCTCATAAGGAACCAACTAAACCAAACCAAGTCCAAGCCAAACCAAACCATGTTAAACCAAACCAATAAAACCAAGTCAAATCAAATTAAAACCAAGTCATGATTCATACCAAAATAAATGAAACAAGCCAGTATACGGGTCACCCGACGATTGTCAGAAATCCGTACAATGACAATTCAGCAACTTTAAATATTCTCAAAATTCAGGAAATACAAAATACAGCTCAAATAAATATGTATTCGCATAAAATACTGATACAGTAAGGCGGGCCTCACAAGTACTCATCGGCGTCAACCCATAACGCCAACGACGAAGAATCACTGGGCAATCCTTCGATTAATTAAATGTCGATCATGTCCTGGAACATCCAAGGAGGATGCTCGATTAGCCGTTGGAAGGAAGTCTGTAAACGGATGAGGGACGAGGAATGCATGATTAGTGCGCTCCTAGAAACCAAAAATTAAAGCTAAGAAGTTAATTGAGGCTGACCCCAGGAATTGGGATCAAGCCAGCAACATAAATATTTGCAATGTGGCCAGAATATGGCTATTATAGGATAAGTGTCACTGGGAAGGCCAAATAATATCCATATCGGAACAGCTCATTGCAGTGAAATTAGTTCATCAAGGAGGTCTCTAATTCGTTATGGGTGCTGTATACGGTCATAATGACCGGAGGAAGCATGACGTCCTTTGGAACAAAATCGAACATGTCAGTAAGTTGGCTACCAACACACTACTGCTCCCCCTCCTACTTATGGGTGATTTCAATACTACTCTATACCAACACGAGAAAATTGGAGGTCGAGTCATTCCAGCTTCGATTCTATATGATTTCTAGAGTTGTCTTCTCCGTGCTGGACTTAATCCTCTCTCTCGCGGAGGTCATATCTGGACGTGGAACAACAAGGCAATCCATAGAAGAGTAATCTGTCAACTTGATCGGGCTATAGGCAACCAAAAGTAGTTTGAGAAGTTCATATATGTACTAGCAATGGGGCTTGAAGCGAGTACCAACGACCATTCCCCGATCAACGTCAAACTCAGCGACAAAGCAGAATACAAGGCGAGGCCATTCCGCTATAATAACGGATGGCATCTCCTCCCAGGATATGAAGAGGTGGCGGCTAGGGGGCTTCAAACCAGGGCTGTTGGTACCGCCTAATATAGACTAGTTAGCATACTAAAGAGAACAAAAGAAGAAATTAAACTCTGGAACAAGAATATGCCTCCTGAACTCTCTCCAAACAAAACAAGAGGAGCTTAAGGTGATACAATAGAACCTCCAAGTTGACCTAAACAACGAGCGACTAGCTTCACAAGAGAAGTCACTCTTAGAGGAGGTCGACAAGCTATAACTCACGGAAGAGGTGGCAGCGACACAAAGAGCGAAGTGCGCCTGGATGAAGAGCGGAGGCAGAAGCACTAGATTCTTCTATAACATCATCCGTACTAGACAACACCGAAACTGAACACATCAACTACTGGACTCCCAGGGAGTTGCCGTATATACTGCCGACAAAATCCATAGGAAAGTGTCAAGGTACTTTGACGAACTGTATAACCAAACTTCTTATATTACTAATTTTACTAATATTGTATGTAAGAAACTGGAAACGGACAAGAGCAACGACCATCTACTTGCCCCGGTGAAGATGGAGGAGATTGAAAGCATCATAAAAAGTGCAGACCCTGACAAAGCACCAGGTTCTGACGGCTTCTGAAGTAAGTTCTATAAACTGCACTGGAAGAATCTAAAAGCCCAAAATTTTGAAGCGGTGAGCGACTTCATGACGCAAGGATGCTTACAGAAAGAGGTCAATCACACATTCCTTACGCTGGTTCCAAAGAAGGAGGGGGCGACTGACCTATCGGATTTTCGACTGACCACCAACTGTAATTATATTTACAAAATTATTGCAGGGTCATGTGTAAGAGAATGGAAGAAATGATACCAGAGTTAATATCCAGGAACCAAGCTGCATTTATGCCACTCCCGTTTTCTATTATACGTATTTCCAGTATACGTGTACGGAATTTTGACCCGTAATTAGAGTTTTCTTGCTTAGCTTAATCTTGATTCGATTTATTTTGTCTTGGTTTAATTTGGTTTGGTTCATCATGGCATGTTAGCTTGGCTTGGTTTGGTTTATTTTGGGTTTGAGATGAAAAGGGGTTGATATATAAGTCAACTTTTCTCTCACTCTTCATTACTCTCATTTACTTCTTCTTCTTCCTCTTAACTCTCCCACCCAACCTAGAGATCTAGGCAAGTGCTAGATTGCTTCATGAGAGAACTCATTTCTATTTGTTCCATTTTCTTTCTTACACGATTTCAAGACACTTTAGAACTTAGCATTTTTTGATTTGGTGGATATTTTCTTGTAGATCTAAGTTTATGTTATTTTTGGTTTTTCTTGGTTTTGATCTATCAAACTTGTTTGTTTTCAAAATTTAGTTGTTCCATGTCGTAGAGAATTCCGTTCTACCCCATTTTGACCCATGGAAGTCCAATTTCCGACTTAAATCGGAGGCTGGACAGAGCTTGGAAGCCATGACTTCCATGGCTCATCTTTTCGGATTTTAGAGAATATGAGCAGTGTAGCCTTAGCCGTATGAAGTCTTGCCACATGAAGTCTTACGGCATTGTAGCCTTGGCCACATGAAGTCGTACGACAGTGTTGTCTTGGCCGCATGAAGACTTACTGCATGAGCCCGTGATGTCCCTTTGGATCCGCTCCTAAAGTCGCTCCTTCAGTTAGACGATGCCACTATCTGGGAGGAATGGTTTCCCCCTGGACCCCCTTCCCTGTTTAGCACCCCTACTTGACTACTCGGCCGGGCATGTTTATATAACGGAGAGGGGAGGCGCACTCTTGACAAGTAACAAGTAAACCTGGCATAGCATGATAAGCTTGATAGTGGCCCATCGAGATGCACTCCTAACAAGTAATTTTGACAAGTAACAAGTACAAGTAACTCTCGTCTTAACACCGTGGATGATTTCTCTTGATTATGTCTGTACAAGCTATAAGTCTCATCTTGCATCATGTCTAGGACATGGATTCCTGAGTACCACGGTCAGGAATTCAGACTGAATCTGGCTAGGGTAATGATTAGATAAATTAAATAGCTCATATAGATAGAGATATTTCGGCTACAAGCAATCTCGTTATCTGGGTACCTTCCTTGTGCACTTGTAGCCTGCCGTCGAGTAGGGCACATTTCCAGCTCACTGTTATGTGGGGCACTTCTTAAAACAAGTACTATACATACTGTCATGTGTTGCACTCCAAGTCACCTAATGATTCTTGATAACTCTTGCACTTGCGTCTGGCTAACTTGGATAGTCTGTAGGGCTTGTGGCCGTAGGAATATCTCATTGCATCTTGCTAGTAACTAGGCTTGTGATAACCCTAGTTAGTTAAAGTATCAAGTCATACTTATTGCTTGGCCGTGAATGTTGGATGAAGTCTAATCTTGTCTAGTTTTATTTAGATACAGTACATGGTTATCTCAGGACAAGCTTGCTTATGCTTTACTCTTGTCGATAATTGGTTGGAGACTAAGCTCTGTTCAGGTGAAGGATTACAACCCCGGTCATTGTTTGGTTTAAGGATTGTAACTTGGTTACCGAAATAGTCCCTTAGTTGTCTCATCGTTTATCATCTTATTTTCTCTAACTTATGTCTTATGTTATCACTTATGTCTCGTGTGCTAATATGCTGGTTTTAGTTCTTAAGTGAAGCCTCCCTTGTAGCACTTGCTCTTTCTGGAGTCTGATCCAGCTGGTTTTGTATGGCCATATTTCGGAGCAGCACCCGATGATCTCCCAGCCTTCCAGCCAGATGGTGAACACTAGACATAACCTAGCAACGAGCGGGTTTTATTTTGCTCTCCCACTCTATTGTAAATTATTCTTTTGAGGCGTTTAGCCATCGAGCAAGTGTTAGCTCGTGTTGAATACTTATATTTTTTGTCTGCCTAAGGGCTGTAACATGATTGACAAATCCTAGGGTTGATCATGTATGACTGAAACTCTTGCTAGTCCTCGTATTTTGTAGACGAGCTTCATGATCATCTGTATATAAAATTTATGGGACGTCTTAGTATTGAATATCTGATGGTCTATCATCTTATAACTATCATTACTTGCTTGAGATTGAGACACTAGGCTTGTTCTTGACCTTAAGATACTGATGGCTTATAGATAAACTCTCATACATCTGTGACCGTATATCGAGGCAGATTATATTTCTATATACGTAGCTGGCTGTGTCTGTCCCCCGCTCTTCAGTATTCTGGTTCTGGGGCGTGATACGATTTAAGTGGTGGCCCATGCAGGTCTTGTAAATCAAGACATGTGAGGGTTTTACCGGATAGATGTCTCAATCAGTACTTGCCTTTGATCTCTACTCGTATCCTCTAATCTTCCTAAAATCTTGACCTGATCACATGCTTATATCCTTGATTTATCTTGGTCCTTCCTTAATGTTCCCCATGTCATTTTCTTTAGTGACATTGCTCCTGTTCCTGCCAATCAGCCGAAAGGAGAACCACCAGTGAACCAACCTCAATAAGGAGACCAAGCCCAGCTCTCAGGAGCAGCCTCCCGAGCTATGCCTTTCGGGGATCCAGAACTACCAGTTCAGCCAGCTCAACCTGCAGAGCCTGACAATGGAGTCCTGGTAGGACTTATCCGAGATTTTCTTGCATCACAGGATCGTCGGGCCGATGCCCTGCACTAGACAGTACAAGATGCCATGGGTAGAGTGGGTTGCCAAGGTAACAGTGCAGCCAACAATTTCAAGCGCTTGAACCCTCCCTTGTTCGATGGTAGTGAAGATGCTATTGCTGCCGGTGCTTGGCTTCAGGACATAAAAGTTATCCTGGAGGCAACCAGGATTCAAGAGGAAGAGAAGGTGGCTGTAGTGCGCCTAGAGTTATTGGACTTAGCCCATACCTGGTGGGCGATGTTAGCAGTTGGATTGGCGGCGCCTGTCTCATAGACGACATTTAGTGACAAGTTCCAGACGAAGTACTTTGATGCAGTGGCTCGATATGAGCTGCAGACGAGATTCACCAATTTGAAGCAGATGAGCAAGACGGTCGATGGATATGCAGCCGAGTTTTCTAGACTAAGTCGGTTTGCTCCCACCTTGGTGGCAACCGAGTTTGATCGAACGCAGCAGTTTCAGCAGGAACTCTACCTAGAGATTATTCTAGCTGTGGAGTAGTTTAAACATCGGACTTTTGATGCTGTCTTGAGGGCAGCAATGAGGCACGAGTATACCTCATAGAGGATCGTGGACCGAACCGAAAGCATGAAGAGGTCCCATGGGCAGATGAGTCTATCCTCGGCACCAGCCCCGACAACTAGGGCTTTGTCGCTTGGAGTTCCCCGAAGTGCAAATTCAGTTACGTCGGTTCAACATTCAACACCGACGTACCCTCAGCAGCAGAAGCGGAGGCAGTCTTCCGCAATGGGCTATACTCATTAATTTTGGGAAGCCAGGACATATTATTTTGGAGTGTCGTAGAGCACAGGGATTGTGCTTGGCTTATGGGGCATCGGACCACATGATAGGGTCCTGTCCGATTAGAGCCAGTACCTCGTCAGTATCTCAGACTAGTCCCTCGGTTAGGGGACCAGCCCCAGCATCAGCACCAGTTCAGCAGCAGCAGTACCAGCCTCCGAGGCTATTACCGTCTCAGGCACAAGCCTTCCAGCAGCAGAGACCCCAGCAGTATGCCCAGGTCCAAGCTCAGATGCAGAACCGGCAGAATAATTTTCAGTATAGGGAACCAGCACCCAGAGGGTAAGGTCAGGCTATGGTTCTGACCGTGGAGGAAGAGTTAGCTTCAGGTGAGGTGGTGGCAGGTACCATTCTCGTCAATTCTTTTCCAGCATCAATATTATTTGATTCGGGTGCATCATATTCATTTATGTCTGCATGATTCGCTACACGGATAGGACTGGAGCCCGAGTCATTATCAATAAGGCTCAATATACTTACTGGTAACGGTCCTGTGGGAGTAGATGGAGTATTTTTTTCGTATTGAATCGTAGTTAGCGGTAGAGAGTTTTTCGCTAGATTGATAAAATTTTCGACGGCCGACTATGATGTGGTCCTAGGAATAGATTGGTTGAAGGATCAATACGCAAGAATAGACCGTCATATTGGCAGGATTATTTTTGGTATTCCAGGCGAAGCAGAGTTTTCATTTTCTAGAGGCGAAGTGGAACCTTCTCCCCCAATGTTACGGATGGCAATAGCAGAGGCAGTGCAGTTTCTCAGAGTCGTTGAAGAATTTCTCGATGTATTTCCCAAGAGCTTCCAGGTATGCCCCCAGAGAGAGAGAGAGAGAGAGAGTTCACCATTGATTTGCTACCAAACGGCACCGGTATCAGAGAGAGTCTACAGGATGTCACCTTCAGAGTTGGAGATTTTGTATAAGATGATTGAAGAACTCAGAACCAAGGAATTCATTCGTGCTAGCGGATCGCCTTGGGGAGCCCCAATGCTTCTTGTGAAAAAGAAGGATGGTACGTCAAGATTATGTGTTGATTATCGTACCTTGAACTCTGTAACAATCAAGAACAGATATCCTCTACCAAAGATAGATGACTTATTTGATCAGCTCAGGGGAGCGGTAGTATTCTCGAAGATTGACTTGCGACCAGGATACCATCAGATCAGAGTTAGAGAGCAAGACATCCCGAAGATAGCGTTCAGATCAAGATATGGACATTGAAAATTCCTTGTTATGCCATTTGGAGCAACCAATGCACTAGCCGTATTCATGGACCTCATGAATCGTATCTTCATGCCTTATTTGGATTAGTTTGTGATAGTATATATAGACGACATCTTGATCTGTAGCAAGAGTGAAGCGAAGCATGAGCAGCATCTCAGAGTAGTCCTTCCGATTCTCAGAGAATACCAGTTGTACGCGAAGTTCAGTAAGTAAAAGTTTTGGCTTGACCGCATATCGTACTTTGGTCATAGCATCACAAGAGATAGAATCAAAGTTGACCCCCAGAAGATAGTGGCTATAGAGTCGTGGCCAGTTTCCAGTACCGTCGCAGAAGTTCGTAGTTTTTTTGGATTGGCCGGCTATTACCGACGGTTCGTATCAGATTTTGCTCGGATTTTAGCGTCCATGATGCGGTTGACCCGTAAGGATGTACAGTTTGCTTGGACAACAGAGTGTCAGAGTTTATTTGAGAAGTTGAAGCAAGGATTAATGACGACACCCATTCTTACGCTTCCAGATGAGACTGAAGAATTTTCAGTTTATTGTGATGCTTCAGGCAGAGGATTGGGATGCGTATTTATGCAACGTGGTAAGGTAGTAGCTTATGCGTCATGCCAGCTTCATGACCATGAGAAGAATTATCCTACCCATGACTTGGAGTTAGCAGCAGTAGTTTTTGTATTGAAGCTTTGGAAGCATTATTTATATGGAGATCGGGTAGAGATTTTCACCGACCACAAGAGTCTTAAGTATGTGTTTACTCAAGAAGGATCTTAACATGCGTCAGAGGAAATGGCTAGAGCTACTTGTGGATTATGACATCAATCTGCAGTATCATCCTGGGAAGGCTAATGTAGTAGCAGATGCATTGAGCAGAAGAGCTGGAGTTTATTTCCTAACAGCGTAACCAGAATTGTTAGTCGATCTACAAAAGATAGGGATAGAGATAGTTCTCCCTACCAATGTGGCATTGATGGCCAACATGCAAGTTCAGTCCAGTATAGTTGAGAGGATCAAGATGGCACAATCAACAGATTCCAAGCTTCAACGGCTCAGAGCAGAGTGTGAAGCAGGACGAAGACCAGAGTTATGCATTCACGAAGATGGTACTCTCCGACATGGAAGGTGTCTTTGTGTACCCAGTGGTGATATCAGACAAGAGATTATGGCAGAGGCTCACAGTTCTCAGTATTCAATTCATCCTGGTGGTACGAAGATGTATCATGATATCCGTCAGCATTTCTGGCGGAATGACATGAAAAGGAAGATAGCCCGATTTTTCTTCCGATGTTTAGTTTGCCAACAAGTTAAAGCTGAACATCAAAGACCAGCTGGACTTCTTTAACCTTTACCGATCCCAGAATGGAAATGGGAGCAATTACCATGGATTTTATAACAGGGTTACCTAAATCCCCGGCTGGCAGGGATGCTATATGGGTTATCGTTGATCGTCTCACGAAGGTAGCTCATTTTTTCCCCTTCAGAGTTGGTCAGTCGACGGATCAGCTAGCAGAGATGTGAAGAACAGTTTGGCAACTCTAGAGGGGGGTGAATAGAGTTTATATAGAAAAATAGCCAATTAAAAATAACTCTTTCACCAACAATAAATAATCAGAGTAAAGTGCAGAAAATAAATGAAGAGCAGAAGAGCATACGCAACACAGCGATTTTAACCTGGTTTCCCTCGTGGAGGACTAGTCCAGGCCTGAGAACTCTAGCTCAGGATTAAATCCACTATTTGTGAAATAGTAGTTTACAACCCGTGTCTTTTCTTCAGAAGAGCACGTCAACTTCTAACAGAGGATCACAGTGGCGATTTGCTTGGAATTGTCCAAGCGACTTCTTCGACTCTTGCACAAGAATCCTAACTGAGAGATGCTGAGCACTCGAGACTTAGGAGGCTTGTGGCTAGTAGATGGGAAGGGTATGGCTTATTGAGCTTATAAGAGAGAAGAGAAGAGAAGATTGGATGATTTGAAATGAGAGAATTCATGCCCTATTTATAGTATTTTTATAGGCAGAATTCGGCTAGAATTCGGGTAGGAAAATTCAAAAATTTGGCCGTTGGACAACTAGCAACCTGCTAACCCTAAAATTAGGGTTCCTGATTTCTAGGGGACAGAGTTCGGCCCGAACTCTGTGTGGAGGCAGAGTTCGGCCCGAACTCTGTGTGGAGGCAGAGTTCGGCCCGAACTCTGTCTCCAGAGCACAGAGTGGTTCTAAGGGGACCAGTGGGCAGTTTTTGGTTCAGTGGAGCTTGGGATTTTGGGTAGGTTATAGACTAAGTTCCAAGAGCTCAGCATGACTCAGAGTACACAAGTCTAGACTCAATGAAATTATAAAATACAGACTCCAGAACACACTGAGAGCCGGAGACTGAGCTGTCATCTGTCTTGAACTGAATGCAGTCGTCGTGTGTCGTATTGAATTAATACAAACATTATTTAGTCAATGTAGTCAATATTTGGTTGACTGTGACTTTGTGTCAACAATCTCCCCCATATTGATAATTGACAAAATAATATATGTATATTTCAATATTCATACCTGGACACAGTTGATTGTAACATAGCTCCCCCATAAACGATGCCTGAGCTAAAAGAAGATAGCTCCCCCGTAAACCATGAACGGTGTCGAGCTGGAAGCTATAGCTCTCCCCCGTACAAAATGCATAGAACCTGTGACCTGATAGATAATATCCCAGAGCAAGAACAAGCACAGATATACACAGATATACGAATGCATAGAACCGGTGGCCTGATAGATAATATCTCCCAAAAGCAAAACAAGCACAAAACTATAAAAATAAAAATAAAAATAAAAATATACATCATTTCTCCCCCTTTTGGCAGTTAGCAATATAAAGAAGCAATGAATAGTAATGCAACCACACCAAGCAGAGAAGAAACAGTGAAATACTAAGCAAAATAAGTCACTGACATAAAGTAAAACTATGATAAAGGACAGAAAATGTCATCCACCAAACCAAGTGGCCAACTCATAAACAGAGTACATAAAACCAGCTACATAAATCCATAATAAACTAAATAACTGAAAGCAAAAAGTAACTAAGATCATCAGCAGTAGCAGCAGCAGATCGAGCCAATCTCCATCACGGAGCACGAGAAGGTCCAGGAGAGTTGGAACGTCTGGGATCCACAAGAGCAGCACTCGGATCCAGGTAACGCAAGACCCATGGTTCATCAATGCGATATCCCTCACGATCGGGATCCCGCTGCATGGGAATGGGCATAGTAGGATGATGGGACATGGAGTACCGAATATCATGCAGCGAGTTGCTGAGTGCACTCATCTGCAGGGTAGTGCGGTAGTCCATCTGAGCCCACCGATCAGCCTCTAAGTAGAAACGATCCTGGAGCATGGTCTGGATGGAGTCAAGAGTGGCAGGTGGAGGTGGTGCATCCTGACCGAAAGGAGGGGCGTCAGGCTCCTCATCATCAGAATGCTCAGAGGCCTCAGGAGAGGCGACAACTGCCTGAGTATGACGTGCCTTGGACAGGAAAGCAGGAGCAGGCAAGAACGGACAGATATCAAGTGGTATGTTAAATGCACGAAAGATCATAGGAAGGTACAGAGGATAAACCAGAGCTCGTGGTTTCTTCCTACAGTGAATCATCCAGTCCATCATTGTACGTGGAAGATTGAAAGAAATTCCAAAGTGAAGATGATAAAGAGCAGATATTTCAAGATAAGTGATGTCATCATGGGAACCTGTTTTGGGTAGAATGGTGTTAGAAATAATCCAATGAAGATCAGAAAAATAGGGGTTGAGATATTTAGCCGTGAGCTTGCGAGGACGTGTGTATGGAGTACACAAATCATCCTTGAAGCTCTCAAGGGAAATTCCATCGGGAAAACGGAACGAGCGAGCGTCAACTAGCTTTTCCCAAGAATTGGGCTCTTGAAGATCAAGATATTCGGCTAAGTCAAAGTCATCAAAAGATATATTGATACCTGCAACTCGTGAATAAATATGGAGATCATCAAAGGTCATGTTGCAGTAGAACATTTGGACAGTATGACGATAGATAGCAGAAGTGGTAGTGACAAGCTCATCAAAGCAGAGGTCATGAAATAAAGAATCATATTGAGAGAAGATAGAAAAATTAATAGGATGTCCTGCGAATACCTGATGATTCCGATAGTCACTAAACCAGTTGTTTGAGGCATCTAGTGAAACAAATAATCGATTGTCATAGGTAGAAGGGTTTCGAGGACGAGGTGGGTTGAACAACGGATGAGGTGGTTGAAGTTGTTCAATGATATGTTCCTTCGTCGGAGGAGTATCCGAAGAGGAAACACTCTCAGTTCGAATCCTCTTTCCACGATTGAACAAGCGAGGAGCCATAAAAACTTGATAGAGTGAAGTATAGAAGACAAGAATGATACCTCAAATGATTAATAAACAGTGGAAGAGAATGACGAGAAACCCTTTTTTTCTTGATTTTGAGGAGCAATGGAGCACTCTAGATCAAAAACTAGGGTTAGGGTTTGAAGGAAAGAGTTTGGAGAGGTAAGGAAGGAGGCAATGGTGAAGGAGAGAGAAGGAGTCCCGACATAAAGTAGGGGTTTGTCTTTGGTCGGATAAAATATTGACCATAGGATCTAAATTGATCCAACGGCAGAGCCAGATCCCGACGCTGGAACTTAGGGACCGAACTCGGCCCGAACTCTGTTAGGGGCAGAGTTCGGCCCGAGTTCTGGATCAGTGGTCCAGAACTAAAAGCAGGCTGAAAAGATAGAAACATTGATTAAGTGTTGAACAAAAGAGATTTTGAGGATAAAAGATTGATGAAAACAATGAAGTACATAGAGAGGTACACAAAGGTCATAATGAACTTTAGGAAAAATCAATTAGGCAATAATAAATCGGAACAAACCATATAATAAACAAGGAAATAAATTGTAATTCAGTATTTCAAATTTGCCATGGGTTAGCTGCAGGGGCCGGATCCCAGCTAGCGGTAGTCCTGAGGACTAGTGCACCGTGTCGCTTAGGTTTTTACGCCTTTTTGTCAGAAGGACCCTTTCGGCTTGTACCCATAATAAATTCGTCATAAAAGAATCAAAATATACTCGATATTTACGCAAGTAAGTCTCAACTTATAACTGCTTCATCCAAAATTCCGAGTTCACGACAAAGAAAATTGAAGCGCTCTTCGGATAATGGCTTAGTAAAGAAATCTGCTAGCTGATGATCAGTGTCAATAAATTCTAAGTTAATCGTGCCATTTTGCTGATGATCACGCAAAAAGTGGTGTCTGATCTCAATGTGTTTAGTGCGTGAGTGGCAGACAGGGTTCTTAGTCAAATTGATGGCACTAGTATTGTCACAGAATATAGGAATATGCATGAAAGATAACTTATAGTCTTCAAGGGTTTGCTTCATCCACAGAATTTGTGCACAACAGCGCCCAGCTGCTATGTATTCAGCTTCTGTTGTGGATAGTGCGACAGAGTTCTGCTTCTTGCTAAACCATGAGACTAAAGCCTTTCCTAATAAATGACACGTGCCGCTCGTACTTTTACGGTCGACCTTGCATGCAGCAAAGTCAGCATCAGAGTAACCGATGAGGTCAAATGATGTTGACTTGGGATACCATAGGCCCACTGTAACCGTACCCTTAAGGTATCGAAAGATACGCTTAACCGCGGTCATGTTAGATTCCTTAGGATTTGCTTGATATCTAGCACATAGGCAAACACTAAACATGATATCGGGGCGACTAGCAGTTAAATAAAGTAAGCTGCCTATCATACCTCGATACTTACGTTGATCAACGGGTTTGCCGCTCTCATCTGGTTCGAGTTTGGTTGAAGTAGCCATTGGAGTGCTGATTGGTTTGATGTTGTCAAGATCGAACTTCTTCAGCATGTCCTTGGTATACTTCGATTGACAGATGAAAGTTCCATTTGCCAGTTGTTTTACTTGCAGACCAAGAAAGTAGTTGAGCTCTCCCATCATGCTCATCTCAAATTCCGTCTGCATACACTTGGCAAATTCTTGACAAAGAGTTTTATCAGTAGACCCAAAAATAATATCATCAATATAAATCTAAATTAATAAAATGGTGTCTTTAAAAGATTTTATAAACAGTGTAGTGTCAATTTTCCCTTTTGAAAAACCTTTCTCAAGTAAGAAGCTAACTTAGCCTTTCATACCAAGCTCTGGGGGCTTGTTTGAGGCCATAAAGTGCTTTCTTTAGCTTGAACACGTGGTCGGGAAATTTGTGATTTTCAAAGCCAGGAGGTTGTTTCACATAAACTTCCTCCTTAATAAAACCATTCAGGAAAGCACTTTTCACATCCATTTGAAATAATTTAAAGTTTTGAAAATTAGCAAAAGCACAAAGTATCCGAATAGATTCTAGTCTAGCAACAGGAGCATACGTCTCATCGTAGTCGATACCTTCCTCTTGGTTGTATCCTTGAGCTACTAGACGAGCTTTGTTACGTGTGACTGAACCATCTTCATTTACTTTGTTTCTAAAAACCCATTTAGTACCAATTATCGAGTGATTAACCGGTCTAGGAACGAGTTCCCATACTTGGCTTCTCATAGCGGTTGCTCTTTTTCAGGAATGGGCAGTCTTTTCGGACATGTCCAGTTTTCTTGCAACCGTAACAAGTTGGTTCTTCTTCATCGTCTTCTTGAGATTCCTTCTTCCTTCGATTGAAGCGAAGGAATTTCCTGAAGTTGCGAACCATGAGAGCTTGGTCTTCATCATCCGAATTATCTTCTTCGGTCTCATCATGATTAGCTCTTCGTTGATGAGCTTTGAGTGCGATCTCCCTGGTCTTCGGAGCAGGCTCTTCGAAGTCCTTGAGGTCAAGCTCGTGAGTCATAAGCTTACCCATCAAGGTCTCCATTGACATTATTGTGAGATCGTTTCCTTCTATGATGGCTGTCACCTTAGGGTTCCAAATCTTTGGTAGCCCTCTGAGCAGCTTACGAATCTTCTCGTGGTTTGAGTACTGCTTTCCAAGCGAGGATAGAGGATTGATGATGTCGAGGAATCTTGTGAACATTTGAGTGATCGTCTCACTTGGCTTCATCTTGAAAGCTTCGTATTCTTGAGTAAGACGGCTTATTTTGGATTCCTTGACCTGTGTGGTTCCTTCATGCGTCACTTCTAGAAGTCTCCATACTTCATGAGCAGTGGTGCATGTAGAGACCCTGTTGAACTCATTCCTGTCTATGGCACAGAATAAAGCATTAATAGCCCTAGCATCTAGACTTGCCTGTTTCTTCTCCTCGACAGAATATTTGTCGTGTGGTTTCTCAATGAGGTCACCATCGACAACTATTCTGGCGGGCTTTTTGTAACCGTCAGTGACGACAGTCCACAGGTCAAAGTCTAGAGACTTAAGATAGAAGCTCATCCTTGTTTTCCAATATGTGTAGTTAGTCCCATCAAATAGGGGAGGCCTATGAGTGGACTGACCTTCACCATGATTAGAAATCAAGGATTGTGTGGTTGCCATGGATCAGCTCTTAGGATGTTAGTCCTTATAAAGAGAACAGAGCTCTGATACCAATTGAAGAACAGTTTGGCAACTCTAGAGGGGGGTGAATAGAGTTTATATAGAAAAATAGCCAATTAAAAATAACTCTTTCACCAACAATAAATAATCAGAGTAAAGTGCGGAAAATAAATGAAGAGCAGAAGAGCATACACAACACAGCGATTTTAACCTGGTTTCCCTCGTGGAGGACTAGTCCAGGCCTGAGAACTCTAGCTCAGGATTAAATCCACTATTTGTGAAATAGTCGTTTACAACCCGTGCCTTTTCTTCAGAAGAGCACGTCAACTTCTAACAGAGGATCGCAGTGGCGATTTGCTTGGAATTGTCCAAGCGACTTCTTCGACTCTTGCACAAGAATCCTAACTGAGAGATGCTGAGCACTCGAGACTTAGGAGGCTTGTGGCTAGTAGATGGGAAGGGTATGGCTTATTGAGCTTATAAGAGAGAAGAGAAGAGAAGATTGGATGATTTGAAATGAGAGAATTCATGCCCTATTTATAGTGTTTTTATAGGCAGAATTCGGCCAGAATTCGGGTAGGAAAATTCAAAAATTTGGCCGTTGGACAACTAGCAACCAGCTAACCCTAAAATTAGGGTTCCTGATTTCTAGGGGACAGAGTTCGGCCCAAACTCTGTGTGGAGGCAGAGTTCGGCCCGAACTCTGTCTCCAGAGCACAGAGTGGTTCTAAGGGGACCAGTGGGCAGTTTTTGGTTCAGTGGAGCTTGGGATTTTGGGTAGGTTATAGACTAAGTTCCAAGAGCTCAGCATGACTCAGAGTACACAAGTCTAGACTCAATGAAATTATAAAATACAGACTCCAGAACACACTGAGAGCCGGAGACTGAGCTGTCATCTGTCTTGAACTGAATGCAGTCGTCGTGTGTCGTATTGAATTAATACAAATATTATTTAGTCAATGTAGTCAATATTTGGTTGACTGTGACTTTGTGTCAATAAGATGTACCTCAGGAAGATTGTCAGATTATATGGAGTGCTAGTTAGTATCATATCAGACAGAGATTCAAGATTTATATCGCACTTTTGGCGAAGTCTTCAAGAGAGTTTGGGGACTCGTCTCAAATTTAGTTCAGCATATCATCCGCAGACATATGGTCAGTCAGAACGCACGATCCAGACTCTTGAAGATATGTTGCGATCTTGTACGTTGGACTTCGATGGTTCGTGGGAAGATCATCTGTACCTAGTAAAATTTTCTTACAATAATAGTTTCCAGGCCAGTATTCAGATGGCACCCTTTGAGGCCTTGTACGACAGAAAGTGGAGATCTTCTTTAGCCTATGATGATGTAGGTGAGAGGCAGATGCTTGGTTCGAAGATGATTACGCAGACAATTGAGGTAGCCAGACAAGTCAGAGATAATCTTCGAGTTGCCCAAGATCACCAGCGCCATTGGGCCGATTCTCATCGGCGTCCCCTTGAGTTTTCAGTCGGTGACCACATGTTCCTTAGGATCTCGCCTACCCGTGGCGTCATTCGATTCAGCGTGCAAGGAAAGCTTAGTCCTAGGTATATAGGGCCGTTTGACATTCTCGAGCGAGTAGGTGATATGTCCTATCATCTCGCTCTTCTGCCGTCGTTACGTGAGGTACATGACGTGTTCCATGTATCCCAATTGCAATGGTATATCCTGGATCCGAGCCATATCCTTGATCATTCAGAATTGGTTGTTGGTACCAACCTTTCGTATGAGGAAAGGCCCGTATCCATATTGGACCGAAGAGAGAAGGTACTTAAGAACAAGACTATTAGTTTAGTCCGTGTTGCTTGGGGTTACCACTCTTTAGGTGAGTCAACGTGAGAGCGTGATGATGATATCCGATCGCGATATCTACACCTGTTTGACTCATAAGGTATAATGTCTTTCTTATGCCTTACGTTTTTACTCCTTGCTTGCATGGATGATTGTCCGTTTAACTGCTAGCCGTAGATTGCCAGTATTAGTATTCCTTGCCCGATATCTCTAGCCTCTTGATTAAATTTTGAGGACGGAATTCTTTTAAGGTGGATAGAGTTGTCACTCCCGTTTTTCATTATACGTAATTCCAGTATATGTGTACGGAATCCCGACCCGTAATTAGACTTGTCTTGCTTAGCTTAATCTTGATTTGGTTTATTTTGTCTTAGTTTAATTTGGTTTGGTTCGTCATGGCATGTTAGCTTGGCTTGGTTTGGTTTGTTTTGGGTTTGAGATGAAAATGGGTTGATATATAAGTCAACTTTTCTCTATCTCTCTCTCTCTTCCTCTTCATTACTCTCATTTACTTTTTCTTCTTCCTCTTAACTCTCCCACCCAACCAAGAGAGCTATGCAAGTGCTAGCTTGCTTCATGAGAGAACTCATTTCTATTTGTTCCATTTTCTTTCTTACACGATTTCAAGACACTTTAGAACTTAGCATTTTTCGATTTGGTGGATATTTTCTTGTAGATCTAAGTTTATGTTATTTTTGGTTTTTCTTGGTTTTGATCTATCAAACTTGTTTTTTTTTCAAAATCTAGTTGTTCTATGTTGTAGAGAATTTTGTTCAACCACATTTTGACCTATGGAAGTCCAATTTCTGACTTAAATCGGAGGCTGGACGGAGCTTGGAAGCCATGGCTTCCATGGCTCATCTTCTCAAATTTTAGAAAAGATGAGCTGTGTAGCCTAGGCCGCATGAAGTCCTGCGACAGTGTAGCCTTAGCCGCATGAAGTCTTGCCGTATGAAGTCCTGCGACAGTGTTACCTTGGCCGCATGAAGACTTGCCAATGAAATCATTGCTTGCCGCCTGAGCCCTGGACGCATGAAATCATGCGGGCCACATATCTTGGCCTCATGAGCTTTGGCCGCATGAAGTCCTACGGACTTCATAACTTGCCGCATGAAGCTTTGGCAACATGAAGTCCCGCGGACTGCATGCCTTGCAGTATGACCCCTGGCCGTATGAAGTCATGCAGACTGCATGCTTGGCCGCTTGCCTTGGCTGCATGCCTTAGCCCCCTGCATGTTCATCTTTAGTATGTAGTTTTATGTTTAAATTATTTATATTTTGTACTCAGCCTAACTTACTGTCACGACCCGCACCCTATATAGGGGCACGAGAAGTGGTTACGTCCAGCCTACGCCGCAGTGTCGGCGATAGTAAGCTGTTCTAGGTTGCTAACTAATCTCATGCAGTGAAATATAAAAAGTACTTGTCCAGATATCAGCTCCGAATGGAGGGCAAGTAAAGGGTATGATCTACTCAAACACAGTCTAAGCACGAAAAGATAACACAGAA
Source organism: Iris pallida (assembly GCA_029216955.1). Taxonomy (NCBI): domain Eukaryota; kingdom Viridiplantae; phylum Streptophyta; class Magnoliopsida; order Asparagales; family Iridaceae; genus Iris; species Iris pallida. The sequence continues at coordinate 3,246,031 of JANAVB010006389.1, forward strand.
GTTATACCTAAGGAATTAAAGACAACAACAACTAACTGCTAAATAATACACCAATATCTCAAACCAACTTAATACAGACTCAATATCTTAACTTTAATACAACAAGCCAAAACATGAAAGCTAAAGTAGTCTACTAGCTAATCTCCTGAATCACTCCTGAGAGTCAGAACCAAAGGTAGCTAATCCCTCGCCAGGTCCCTGGTAAGCAGGGCATGTGTCCTCAGGATTATCATCTGTAATATTTTCAACAGGTCCAATCAGGACGGGAACGAGTACAACTCATCTAGAAAAACCCAAGTAAATGACAAAGAACTATAAAGCAGTTATAGACAGTTTTATTTATGAGCATGGCAGTTCTATGCAGGTAATGATGGCATAGAGGGACAGTAAGATACAAGAAAAGAAAGGTAACTAAAACAAGAGAAGAATCATGGCAATGAAGACTGTAATAAAAGCTAACTGAACTAGAATATCATGTGTGAGTCCAGACAGTACGATATAAGTCTAATGTAATCCCAGTGTGAGTCCAGTCCATATAATCTGATACCAGATAATTTTCAGTACAAGATGAGTCCAACAGTGATCAATGAAACCAGGGTGAGTCCAACTATGATCTAACAGTGTGTTTTAAAATACCGAGGTCGACATGTAAACGGCTGTAGGTATCAGGCACATCTCTCACTGATCAGGCAAGAGATGGCTATGCTTCCAGTAGATTCCAGTTTGGAGATTCCAGATTTGGGATATGTCTACATGTCTTACTCAATATTTCCCCGCCCAGCAAGTGAATCCAGTACAAGACACAAAAATCAAGATGAGTCCGGCCAATACATGATGATTCCAGAAATGATTCCGGAATGATTCCAGTGATTCCAGTAATAGAGATCAGTAAGTAAGGTATGTGTCGCATACATGAATCCAAAAATATCCATACGTGTTGATACAGAGAATCACATAGAACTAACTAGAACTGAAATACAGTAATCGACAAATAAATGAGAGAATTATCAGAGAATGTACTCGCCTGTTACTCTGGAAAGAGTAGTGTAATATCAGATAACTGTACCAGGGTCACAATATCCTAAAATAGAGTAATACAGTTATGACATATCCAAAATGAAGGTAAATGAAATCTACGATACAATCTATATGAATTCTAAGCCAATCTAGGTCAAAGTCAAACTTGGTCAACACTACAGTCAAACTAAGTCAAATTAAGTCATACTAGGTTACAAGAAGTTAAACTAAGTCATACAAGGTCAAACAAGGTTAAACAAGTCTAATCTAGGTTAAAGTCAATCCTTGGTCAAATATTCTAGCCAAACTGGTCAAGTTATCTAGGGCTTAGTCAATAATGGTCAAATTAGTCAATACTAGTCAACATGGTCAAAGTCTAGGTCAATCTTAGACTAACTAAGGTTTTGGTTAATCACAGACTAGTCAATAAGACAATTAGGTTAATCTTGACTAATGGTCAACATCCAGTCAAACCCTATAAGGCTAACTCAAAACCAAACATAGGCTAACCTGTCTTAGGATACCTAAGATACTATACTACAATAAAGTATATCACATGAAATATATATAGTACAATACCAACCTTAATCCTATAATCAAGCTAATCCTATTCTCCAACTCAAGTCATGACTCAACTCTAAGTATCTCACTTAACCCCATACATATCTTCATCTATATAGGATTACCCTCATAATCCATATGGTCAACCTAATCATATAGTTTAGTCAAACTCAAGTCAAATAGTCCTTCTATGTTCATCCAAGTCATTTCTAGGTCAATTGGGTCAAGGTTTGACCTATAGTTGACTTTGGTCAACAATGGTCAATTACCTAGTCAAACTATGTCTTACTAGTCAACTAGTTAAACTAGTCATTTCAGGTCAATCCTAGTCAATTCTAGGTTAACTAGGTCAACTTTGACCTAAGGTTGACTTTGGTCAACCCTTAGTCAAACAAGGGTCATTAGTCAATTAGGGTTAGCCTTTAATGGCCATAGGCTAGTGTATCTAGACCATAAGCTAATATCATATAAGTATCCATAGGCTAGTGGTTATAGGTTTTCATCTCTATAATATACATATTATATATACTCACATATATATATAACCTTATATATATACATACACAACAATCACATAGGCCTATGGCCTATGTAATACTTACATACCCTAGATATCTATATATAGATATACCCATCTATCTACTACCTATATACCAATATGGGATACACTATATACAATACCCAAAACCCACATATTTATATATAATGATAGCTAACCTTCATACATATATATATATATATATATATATTTCATATATATATATATATAGACCCAATACCCTCAACTATATATACCTATATATAACCAAATATATAAAATACTATATGTATACCAATATATATAACATATATATATATATATATATATATATATATATATATATATATATATATATATATATATATATATATATATATATATATATATATATTTTTTTTTTTTTTTATATAACATATATATATATATATATATATATATATATATATATATATATATATATATATATATATATATATATATATATATATATATATATATATATATATATATACACATATATATATATACACATATATATATATATATATATATATATATATATATGTGTATATATATATATATATACACATAATATATATATATATATATACATATATATATATATATATATATATATATATATATATATATATATATATATATAAAATATATATATATACACATAACATATATATATATATATATATATATATATATATATATATATATATATATATATATATATATATATATATATATATATATATATATATATATATATATAGAGAGAGAGAGAGAGGAGAGAGAGAGATGGACAGTGAGAGAGAGGGGGACTGAACAGGACAGGAGGGGAAGGGGAGGGTTCCAGATTCTGGAACTGGAATCCAGTCCTAAACACACACACACACAGTCCATATATACATATATATGTATATACATACAAAATTCCACTACACATTAACAAATACCCCCAAAATTGACCCACACTCGCACTAACATTTATACAACATGTTAACCTAATAATAACATAGCATTATATGTAAAAATCAACATTAATATACAATCAAAATTCATTTTTTACAAAACTGGAAAATTTACAGAAACTGGAAATAGGACAGCAAACCCTCGACTTAGGTTAGTTCAAACTCCACCCAAACCGAACTATGATGGCCTAAGGTTGGTTGGTAAAGATAGCCCCTAGGTTAATCTAGGTCCCTAGTAGCCTGACACGGTGTCACGACGCGACACGGCGTGTCCACGAGGTTTCAAAGTCACACGGGTAAACTAGGTTAAACTGATACACACGTATCAGTACAAATTAGAAAACGACCTAGGACACGACACAAAGCGACACAGGCCTCGTGCTCGTGCCCGAAGGTGCGCCTAGGGTTGGGCTTCGTGTCCATGGGCCTGATACGTGTCCACGTGTCGTGTAGAGGGGACACGACACACGTATCAGAAGCCCTAAAATACGTGTTCAGACTGCGTGTCAGTGTTTTCGCGTGTCTCGTGTTCGCGACACGGGACACGTGACACCACGTGGTTGTGTCCAATGTGTTTGCCTATGGATAGGCTTCGTGTCCATGACACTACGAAGTGTCCACGTGTCGTGTACAGTGGACACGACACGCTCAAAGTCGAGTGTCTATGTGTGTACACTGTGTATAGAACGACCCTTCATGAGTCGATTTCGTGTCCGACACGGCACGAGCACACCCCAAATTTTGGGTACGACTTGTCAGTCAATGCCCCTACGTGTATGCCAATTGGCAAGTGTGCAAGTGGTGTATGTGTCGAGAAAACGTGTCTAGGTAGCAGGACATATTTACAGTGTAAATGCATGTGTCCAGTGTGTTGTGTCCGAGAGCTTTGTGTCCAGTTTTGGACACGACACAAGCTCAAAATGTGCTCAGTGTATAGGGGTTAGGGTTAGCTAGGTCTAGGCTAGAATTTGGTTCAAAAACATTTGGAAAACAGTGTGTATTTTATACTATGACAGTGAGCAATTTACACTAAAATTCAATGATTTAACAAATAGGATACGTGTCCGATACAACACCAAACAATCCCTAAAATTTACAAAACCTAAAAACAGGGCTAGGGTTTACCTAGATGCATGCAATTGTGAAGAAAAACACTATATTAACAAGGTTTAGGAATAATTACCTCTTGGTGCACAAAGTCTTGAATTTCACTAAATGAGGGTGTGTATCCTCTAACCTCAACTTTTCCTTGCTTGATGAAACTTGAGTAGCACACTTCCCTAGGCTCCTTTAGATTGTAGGTGACCTAATGGAGAAAACTAGAGGTTCAAAGCTTGTGTAATGAGAAAGTTATGGTCAAAAGAGTGGAAGGTTTTCTAGGTTTTTCTTGGTTTTTGATTTCTCATGAAACTTGTTTTTTTTGAACTAAGTGTTAACTATATAGGAGAGAGGGGGGGGGGGGGGGGGGGGGGGGGGGGGGCAAGGGGCTGTCATGGGGTTACTTGGCCGGCCATACTAGGCATGGGGGGTTCAAAACTTCTTGGCTAAGCTAAGGACTTTTTGTGCCTTAAATGGATATTTTGCATAAATCAAGCAAAATATCTATTAAAGTAAAAATAGATATTTTGACACCTTGATTCATGATAAAATCTAACCCTTGGTCATTCTAGGTTAGGGGTTAACCTATAGATTAGGGTAACTAGGTTAGGGATTATCAAGTCACTAATCAAAAGTCCATGAATAGTAAAATCTCCCTAATCCTACTTAATTCCTAGAAATTTACCAAAATACCCCTTAGGCTAAAACCACAATTTTGATGTTCTAAACTTATGACTAGGCTCACATGATCATGGTTAGTCTCTAGGACAAGTAACTCTAAGGTTACACTAGGGTTTCATTAGTAAATCACAAAGTCATAAGTCATGACTTAGAAAATGGTTTTAATTACACTAAAAATCACCAAAAATCATATCATGACTAAATCATCATTATTAATAATTAAAATAATAAATTTTCAAAAATACCCCAATTTCAGAAAACTGGGTCTTACAAGTCTACCCTCCTTAGAGAAATTTCGTCCTCGAAATTTAGATGGTCGTACTCCTCCTGGGTCAACCCTCAACAATCAAAGTCAGAGTTACTACTTAGCAGCATACAAGGTCAACAAGTAAAATGTGGGTAGTAGACCTATACTGGGTCATGTCCAATAAATTGGACTGGCAGGTTTAGGTCAAGGGTGTCCTCAATTTAAATTGGAATCAAAAGTAACTCTATGGGGTAATTTAGGATGAAGTCTTGTGTCAGGAAAGTCGTACTAAGCAATTGAAGTATAAAATGGTGTGCCTTAGTGGGATACTAAGGTCATGGGTGTAGGTTGTCAAGTCTAGGTCATGCATGTGAAATTGGTTTTGAGAAAACAACTAGTCTTGTGCTCCTAATTTAAAAGTCATGGTAATGTGCCTACGATGATCATAATTAGAGTGGGAATGGTCAATGGCCTAAATTTAAACCAGAAGTTGTGATACAATAGTAGTATAAGGATAGGTTAAATGGGATAGTCTGTGACTATGGGTATTAGACTAGGTAGGTAAGAAAACAATGAATCAATAGGGTTAAGAGGTTTACCATTCTATGGTTAGAGCTACTCTTCTAAGTCAAAGGTATAGCACATACATCAATTCATTCCTAAAGGATTATATTAACAATTAGAGCTACTCCTACTCCCACTCCTAAGTAAGAGATAAAATCAAAAGAACTATCAGGTCAAATTCATCAAAAATAAGAAATAGGTAGGAGCATATGGAATTGGATTTCAAGACAGATATAATGAAACAAGATGGGAATGGATTTGAAAGAACAGAACCTGCAAGTGGCTCCATCCATGTAGAATAATATATGAAAGCGAACCAAAGTGCAATAGGTTGATCAGACCATCATACACCGGCCCTGATTAGACAATATGTTAGTGGGTACTAGCCCCCAATAAAATATGTCGTGATCAAGCTCGATAAAATATAAGCTTGCAAAACTAAAGCTAAATTAGCAGTAAAGAAGGTCAAAATATAAGGAAGGTAATGATGAATAAGGTTAAATAGTCCAAGATCCCTTAAACATCAAGGAGTGAGGGTGAATTAAAACAAGAGGAAAAGGGTTTTCAATATCGAAGTTCAAAATAAGATTCTCAAGGGTCGTCCCGGAATCTCTCATGAAATCCTAACAGTGATTGGGTATACTCTCATCCTAATACCTTAATTCCTATATTCTATCGCAGGCTCGTAGCAGTACAACTAAGTCGTCGTGCTACTACGAAATCGCACAAATGCGACTCTCGACCTGCATGGGCCGCCACTAAAAACGTGTCACGACCCGTACCCTGTATAGGGGCACGAGAAGTGGTTACGTCCAGCCTACGCCGCAGTGTCGGCGGTAGTAAGCTGTTCTAGGTTGCTAACTAATCTCATGCAGTGAAATATAAAAAGTACTTGTCCAGATATCAGCTCCGAATGGAGGGCAAGTAAAGGGTATGATCTACTCAAACACAGTCTAAGCACAAAAAGATAACACAGAAGTTATACCTAAGGAATTAAAGACAACAACAACTAACTGCTAAATAATACACCAATATCTCAAACCAACTTAATACAGACTCAATATCTTAACTTTAATACAACAAGCCAAAACATGAAAGCTAAAGTAGTCTACTAGCTAATCTCCTGAATCACTCCTGAGAGTCAGAACCAAAGGTAGCTAATCCCTCGCCAGGTCCATGGTAAGCAGGGCATGTGTCCTCAGGATTATCATCTGTAATATTTTCAACAGGTCCAATCAGGACGGGAACGAGTACAACTCATCTAGAAAAACCCAAGTAAATGATAAAGAACTATAAAGCAGTTATAGACAGTTTTATTGATGAGCATGGCAGTTCTATGCAGGTAATGATGGCATGGAGGGACAGTAAGATACAAGAAAAGAAAGGTAACTAAAACAAGAGAAGAATCATGGCAATGAAGACTGTAATAAAAGCTAACTGAACTAGAATATCATGTGTGAGTCCAGACAGTACGATATAAGTCTAATGTAATCCCAGTGTGAGTCCAGTCCATATAATCTGATACCAGATAATTTCCAGTACAAGATGAGTCCAACAGTGATCAATGAAACCAGGGTGAGTCCAACTATGATCTAATAGTGTGTTTTAAAATACCGAGGTCGACATGTAAACGGCTGTAGGTATCAGGCACATCTCTCACTGATCAGGCAAGAGATGGCTATGCTTCCAGTAGATTCCAGTTTGGAGATTCCAGATTTGGGGTATGTCTACATGTCTTACTCAATATTTTCCCGCCCAGCAAGTAAATCCAGTACAAGACACAAAAATCGAGATGAGTCCGGCCAATACATGATGATTCCAGAAATGATTCCGGAATGATTCCAGTGATTCCAGTAATAGAGATCAGTAAGTAAGGTATGTGTCGCATACATGAATCCAGAAATATCCATACGTGTTGATACAGAGAATCACATAGAACTAACTAGAACCGAAATACAGTAATCGACAAATAAATGAGAGAATTATCAGAGAATGTACTCGCCTGTTACTCTGGAAAGAGTAGTGTAATATCAGATGTCTGTACCAGGGTCACAATATCCTAAAATAGAGTAATACAGTTATGACATGTCCAAAATGAAGGTAAATGAAATCTACGATGCAATCTATATGAATTCTAAGCCAATCTAGGTCAAAGTCAAACTTGGTCAACACTACAGTCAAACTAAGTCAAATTAAGTCATACTAGGTTACAAGAAGTTAAACTAAGTCATACAAGGTCAAACAAGGTTAAACAAGTCTAATCTAGGTTAAAGTCAACCCTTGGTCAAATATTCTAGCCAAACTGGTCAAGTTATCTAGGGCTTAGTCAATAATGGTCAAATTAGTCAATACTAGTCAACATGGTCAAAGTCTAGGTCAATCTTAGACTAACTAAGGTTTTGGTTAATCACAGACTAGTCAATAAGACAATTAGGTTAATCTTGACTAATGGTCAACATCCAGTCAAACCCTATAAGGCTAACTCAAAACCAAACATAGGCTAACATGTCTTAGGATACCTAAGATACTATACTACAATAAAGTATATCACATGAAATATATATAGTACAATACCAACCTTAATCCTATAATCAAGCTAATCCTATTCTCCAACTCAAGTCATGACTCAACTCTAAGTATCTCACTTAACCCCATACATATCTTCATCTATATAGGATTACCCTCATAATCCATATGGTCAACCTAATCATCTAGTTTAGTCAAACTCAAGTCAAATAGTCCTTCTATGTTCATCCAAGTCATTTCTAGGTCAATTGGGTCAAGGTTTGACCTATAGTTGACTTTGGTCAACAATGGTCAATTACCTAGTCAAACTATGTCTTACTAGTCAACTAGTTAAACTAGTCATTTCAGGTCAATCCTAGTCAATTCTAGATTAACTAGGTCAACTTTGACCTAAGGTTGACTTTGGTCAACCCTTAGTCAAACAAGGGTCATTAGTCAATTAGGGTTAGCCTTTAATGGCCATAGGCTAGTGTATCTATACCATAAGCTAATATCATATAAGTATCCATAGGCTAGTGGTTATAGGTTTTCATCTCTATAATATACATATTATATATACTCACATATATATATAACCTTATATATATACATACACAACAATCACATAGGCCTATGGCCTATGTAATACTTACATACCCTAGATATCTATATATATAGATATACCCATCTATCTACTACCTATATACCAATATGGGATACACTATATACAATACCCAAAACCCACATATTTATATATAATGATAGCTAACCTTCATACATACATACATATATATATATATATATATATATATATATATATATATATATATATATATATATATATATATATATATATATATATATATATATATATTTCATATATATATATATAGACCCAATACCCTCAACTATATATACCTATATATAACCAAAATATATAAATACTATATGTATACCAATATATATAACATATATATATATATATATATATATATATATATATATATATATATATATATATATATATATATATATATATATATATATATATATAAATATATATATATACATATATATACACATAACATATATATATATATATATATATATATATATATATATATATATATATATATATATATATATATATATATATAGAGAGAGAGAGAGAGAGAGAGAGAGAGAGAGAGAGAGAGAGAGAGAGAGAGAGAGATGGACAGTGAGAGAGAGGGGGACTGAACAGGACAGGAGGGGAAGGGGAGGGTTCCAGATTCTGGAACTGGAATCCAGTCCCAAACACACACACACACACAGTCCATATATACATATATATGTATATACATACAAAACTCCACCTACACATTACCAAATACCCCCAAAATTGACCCACACTCACACTAACATTTATACAACATGTTAACCTAATAATAACATAGCATTATATGTAAAAATCAACATTAATATACAATCAAAATTCATTTTTTACAAAACTGGAAAATTTACAGAAACTGGAAATAGGACAGCAAACCCTCGACTTAGGTTAGTTCAAACTCCACCTAAACCGAACTATGATGGCCTAAGGTTGGTTGGTAAAGATAGCCCCTAGGTTAGTCTAGGTCCCTAGTAGCCTGACACGGTGTCACGACGCGACACGGCGTGTCCACGAGGTTTCAAAGTCACACGGGTAAACTAGGTTAAACTGATACACACGTATCAGTACAAATTAGAAAACGACCTAGGACACGACACAAAGCGATACAGGCCTCGTGCTCGTGCCCGAAGGTGTGCCTAGGGTTGGGCTTCGTGTCCATGGGCCTGATACGTGTCCACGTGTCGTGTAGAGGGGACACGACACACGTATCAGAAGCCCTAAAATACGTGTTCAGACTGCGTGTCAGTGTTTTTGCGTGTCTCGTGTTCGCGACACGGGACACGTGACACCACGTGGTTGTGTCCAATGTGTTCGCCTATGGATAGGCTTCGTGTCCATGACACTACGAAGTATCCACGTGTCGTGTACAGTGGACACGACACGCTCAAAGTCGAGTGTCTGTGTGTGTACACTGTGTATAGAACGACCCTTCATGAGTCGATTTCGTGTCCGACACGGCACGAGCACACCCCAAATTTTGGGTACGACTTGTCAGTCAATGCCCCTACGTGTATGCCAATTGGCAAGTGTCCAAGTGGTGTATGTTTCGAGAAAACGTGTCTAGGTAGCAGGACATATTTACAGTGTAAATGTATGTGTCCAGTGTGTTGTGTCCGAGAGCTTTGTGTCCAGTTTTGGACACGACACAAGCTCAAAATGTGCTCAGTATATAGGGGTTAGGGTTAGCTAGGTCTAGGCTAGAATTTGGTTCAAAAACATTTGGAAAACAGTGTATATTTTATACTATGACAGTGAGCAATTTACACTAAAATTTAATGATTTAATAAATAGGATACGTGTCCGATACAACACCAAACAAACCCTAAAATTTACAAAACCTAAAAACAGGGCTAGGGTTTACCTAGATGCATGCAATTGTGAAGAAAAACACTATATTAACAAGGTTTAGGAATAATTACCTCTTGGTGCACAAAGTCTTGAATTTCACTAAATGAGGGTGTGTATCCTCTAACCTCAACTTTTCCTTGCTTAATGAAACTTGAGTAGCACACTTCCCTAGGCTCCTTTAGATTGTAGGTGACCTAATGGAGAAAACTAGAGGTTCAAAGCTTGTGTAATGAGAAAGTTATGGTCAAAAGAGTGGAAGGTTTTCTAGGTTTTTTTTGGTTTTTGATTTCTCATGAAACTTGTTTTTTTTGAACTAAGTGTTAACTATATAGGAGAGAGGGGGGGGCAAGGGGCTGTCATGGGGTTACTTGGCCGGCCATACTAGGCATGGGGGGTTCAAAACTTCTTGGCTAAGCTAAGGACTTTTTGTGCCTTAAATGGATATTTTGCATAAATCAAGCAAAATATCTATTAAAGTAAAAATAGATATTTTGACACCTTGATTCATGATAAAATCTAACCCTTGGTCATTCTAGGTTAGGGGTTAACCTATAGATTAGGGTAACTAGGTTAGGGATTATCAAGTCACTAATCAAAAGTCCATGAATAGTAAAATCATGATAAAATCTAACCTTGATTCATGATAAAATCTAACCCTTATGACTAGGCTCACATGATCATGGTTAGTCTCTAGGACAAGTAACTCTAAGGTTACACTAGGGTTTCATTAGTAAATCACCAAGTCATAAGTCATGACTTAGAAAATGGTTTTAATTACACTAAAAATCACCAAAAATCATATCATGACTAAATCATCATTATTAATAATTAAAATAATAAAATTTCAAAAATACCCCAATTTCAGAAAACTGGGTCTTACACTTACGACTACCCGATTTGATGATTGCGAATCTTGGGCATATCTTGTATTAACTTAGCCATGAGCACGACATGATACATGAACATGACATGATAACACGAACCTGACATGAAATTCTTGATAGTGGCCCGTCGAGGCGCACTCTTGACAAGTAACAAGTAAACCTGGCATAGCATGATAAGCTTGATAGTGGCCCATCGAGGCGCACTCCTGACAAGTAATTCTGACAAGTAACAAGTACAAGTAACTCTCGTCTTGACACCGTGGGTGATTTCTCTTGATTATATCTGTATAAGCTACAAGTCTCGTCTTGCATCATATCTAGGACATGGATTCCTGAGTACCACGATTAGGAATTCAGACTGAATCTGGCTAGGATAATGATTAGATAAATCAAATAGCTCATATAGATAGAGATATTTTGGCTACAAGCAATCCCGTTATCTGGGTGCCTTCCTTGTGGACTTGTAGCATGCCGTCTAGTAGGGCATATTTCCAGCTCACTGTCATGTGGGGCACTTCTTGAAACAAGTACTATACACACTGTCATGTGTTGCACTCCAAGTCACCTAATGATTCTTGATAACTCTTACACTTGCATCTGGATAACATGGATAGTCTGCAGGGCTTGTGACCGTAGGAATATCTCATTGCACCTTGCTAGTAACTAGGCTTGTGATAACCCTAGTTAGTTAAAGTATCAAGCCGTACTTATTGCTTGGCCGTGAATGTTAGATGGAGTCCAATCTTGTCTAGTCTTGTTTAGATCCAGTACATGGTTATCTCTGGACAGGCTTGCTTATGCTTTACTCTTGTCGATAATTGGTTGGAGACTAAGCTCTGTTCAGGTGAAGGGTTACAACCCCGATCCTTGTTTGGTTTAAGGGTTGTAACTTGGTTACCGGAATAGTCCCTTAGTTGTCTCATCGTTTATCACCTTGTTTTCCCTAACTCATGTCTTATGTTATCACTTATGTCTTGTGTGCTAATATGCTGATTTTAGTTCTTAAGTGAAGCCTCCCTTGTGGTATTTGCTCTTTTTCGGGTCTGATCTAGCTGGCTTTGTATGGCCAGATTACGGAGCAGCACCCGAGGATCTCCCAGCCTTCCAGCCAGATAGTGAACACTAGACGTAACCCTGGCAACGAGTGGATTTTATTTTGCTCTCCCACTCTATTGTAAATTATTCTTTTGAGGTATTTAACCGCCGAACAAGTGTTAGCTCGTGTTGAATACTTATATTTCTTGTCTGCCTAAGGGCTGTAACATGATTGACAAATCCTAGGGTTGATCATGTATGACTGAAACTCTTGCTAGTCCTCACATTTTGTACGACTAGCATCATGATCATCTGTATATAAAATGTATGGGACACCTTACTATTGAATATCTAACGGTCTATCATCTTATAACTATCATTACTTGCTTGAGATTGAGACACTAGGCTTGTTCTTGACCTTAAGAGACTGATGGCTTGTAGATAAACCTTCATATATCTAGACAGCCGTGACCGTATATTGAGGCGGATTACACTTCTATATACGTAGCTGGCTGTGTCTGTCCCCCGCTCTCCAGTATTCTGGTTCTGGGGCATGACACGGTTTAATTGGTGGCCCATGCAGGTCTTGTAAATCAAGTTGTGTGAGGGTTTTACCGGATAGATGTCTCAATCAGCACTCGCCTTTGATCTCTACTCGTGTCCTCTAATCTTCCTGAAATATTAACCTGATCACATGCTCATATCCTTTATCTATCTTGATCCTTCCTTAATGTTTCCTATTTTATTTTTTTCAGTGGTATTGTGCCTTCATGAAGGCGATGGGATTTGCTGAAACATGGATGGATAGAATTAAAGAATGTATCACATCTCCATCATTTTTGGTCCTTATTAAAGGACAGTCGACGAGGTTTTTCACTAGTAGCAGGGGACTACGACAGGGAGATCCTTGATCCCCGTACCTATTCACCCTAGTTATGGAATACTTCACATGCCTCGTTGATGCAGAAGTGGCCTGGAAACAGATTCTACCTTTCTACAAATCAGTTGAACCACATATTAGTCATTTGATATATACAGACGACCTCCTCGTCTTTATGGTCCCGACCGTATAAGGTATTAGCACTATTGCTGACATCATGGTTACATTTGGTAGTCTGTCAGGACTACATCTTAATAAAGACAAAAGTCAGATTTACTTCAACTCTACGTACCCGAATAAGGAAGAATGAGCGCTAGCTCTGGGTGTCTCCCGCACATACCTTCCAGTCAAGTACTTTGGCATTCCCTTGACAGTCAACTATGCCCGAGATGAAGACTGTCGCACTCTGGTGGACTACGTCCATAAGCGTATAGAAGGATGGCAAGCCCAAAGTCTGTCGTTCGGAGGACGTATAGAACTGGTCAGAACAGTTATACAAGCGATTACGAACTTCTGGCTTCAATCCATAATACTCCCAGAGGATACTATGAGATGGATCAAAAAATAGTGTGTGGACTTCGTGTGGAGAGAAGGTGTGAGACTCGTCTCATAATATCGGTATTTATATACGGATACGTATTTTGTAGTGTATTTCGTATTTTCTTGGTTTTCGTAATGCTTTAAAATTTTTCCTAACATATAGATTTTCTCCTTGGCCGGTATATCGCCAGTGTACTGGAGTATACCGACGACATACCGTCCAGACAGATTTTCCATATTTGAGATATTTTTGATTTCAGATATTTTTATGAATAGTGTTTCTGATATTTTTGTGAATAGTATTTTAGATATTTTGATGAATAGTATTTAGATATTTTCGTGAATAGTGTAGATGCATCCTATTACCCATTGGATATTTGGTTTTGTTTGGATGGCTAGGATTGACTTAGATTTTGACATGGATCATGATCCAACGGCTAAGATTAATTTTCCCTTCTATATATTCCATTTCACTTTCTCTTTCCTCTCTCGTTTCATTCTCTTCACTCTCTCTTCATTTCTTCTTCCCTTCTCTCCCCCTTGGAGCTTGCCAAGAGCTTGGCCTTGAGGCCTTGGGTGTGGTTTCTAACCCCCCTAGGAGGAGGAGTAGAAGATTGGGCTTGGAGCTTAACCTAGGCAAGTACATCTTGCCAAATCCATGAACCATAATGTTTTTGTTGTTATTTTATTTTCCTTGGTGGTAAATACTTAGAATTTTCCTAAACTCATTTTGTTAAATATGTTTTCCTTATGATTCTCGTATATATGCATGTTTCCAAAATTTATTTAAGCAAGGTTTTGATTTTCTGTTAAAACCCAATATGGACTTAGTAGAAAACTTGGTATCAAGAGTGATACTAGTGTTACCATCATGTATCTTGGTCATATATACATATATGAGGCCCTCATCTAGTTTTTATATCATGGATTTTGAGTTTGGTGGCAATCGGAACCCGTTTCGGTGTCCCAAAAACCAATTTTTAGGAGTATTTTGAGGTATTGATCTATCAAATGTTTGGATTTGTGAAAACTAATACTCCCATGTTGTAGGGAATTAAATTTCATGCGATTTTGACTTTTAAAAATCCGAATTTTGATTTAAAACGAAGTTTTTATGGCCGAAACAAGTTTTAAGTTTTCAAAAATCAACTTTCTGTGACGGTTTGGAAAATCCGTCGAAAATCCGCAGAAATCCGTCGGAAAATCCGAACTTACACCACTAAACTTGCTGTGACACTTCGGAAAATCCGCCGAAAATCTGCAATAATCCGCCGGATAATCCGGTTAGGCTAATTTTATCTGTTTTTGCCCGTTTCTGTCTGTTTTTGTCCGTTTTTGATATTTTCTTCGATTGTAATGATTTCTTAACATGATTAGATGATCTTGCATAGTTAGAAAATGATTGTACACCCTATATACACTTGATACTAGCGTATGTTCAATCATTTTGCTATGAAATATACTTAGTTTTAATTATTCTTCCCCACATGCTATGATATATCTTTTTGATAGATTCTTTCTTACAAGCTGTGATAATTGTTGCCATGCCTTCTTTGCTTACATGATAGTGGTCCGTCGTGGCGCACTCTTCTTATATGTCTTCTTTGCTTACTAGATAGTGACCCGTCGTAGTGCACTCTTGTACATGTCTTTCTTTGCTTACTTGATAGTGACCTGTCATGGCGCACTCCCTATAGTGGCTCATCGTAGCGTACTCCTGGCTTCTTGTCTATTATATTTTTTTGTTGTGGCTTGTTATGGTGCACATTCTCGTTATTTTCCAGTCTTGCATGTCTCATGTCTAGGATGGATTCTGCGGAATGTCACGCCCGGAATCCAACAAAAAATGTTAAGGACTAAACAACTAGCTTGATTACTTAGATCATTGAGAATTTCCCAGTTACCTGTTGCCCCTTTGGTCTTGGCATTATATATATATCCTTGGGATTTAGAACTATCTGTCATAATGAACACACTTCCAGCGCACCGTCGAGTGTTGCACCGGGTACATTTGTCGCCTGGGCGATATACCCACTACTATAGGATACATTTGTCTCCTGGGTGATGTATCCACTATTACCATAGGGAACATTTGTCTCCTGGGTGATGTACCACTACTATAGGATACATTTGTCTCCTGGGCGATGTATCCACTATTACCATAGGGTACATTTGTCTCCTGGGCGATGTACTATTACTATAGGATACATTTATCTCCTGGGCGATGTATCCACTATTACCATTGCTCCTTTGGCTTGGACCATTCAGGTAGTAGCAGGCAGGTGCTGGACTTGGAATTCTTAAACTTGTATTTGTTAGTAATTAGGATTGTGACAGCCCTAGTTAGCTAATGTATAAAGCCGTACTCATTTTTTGGCCGTGACTATTTTATGGAGTCCATTCTAGTCTAGTTTGTCTAGGCAGTATCCAGATTTGTTTATTTTCAGTACATCTTTGTTTATGCTTTACTTTTGCCGATAAATAATTAGATACTAAAGTTCTTTTCAGGAGAAAGGTTACAACCCCGGTCCTTGTTTGGTTTATGAGTTGTAACTTGGCTTTCGGAATAGTTCCTAAGTCATCTAATCATTTATCGTTCTATATAGTATCTCACATGCTCACATGTCTCAGTTATCTTACATGCTCACATGTCTCAGTTATCTTACATGCTCACATGTCTCAGTTATCCTACATGCTCACATGTCTCAGTTATCTAACATGTTCACATGCTCCAGATACTTAACATGCTCACATGCTCCGTCTACTTAACATGTTCACATGTCTAGTTTATCTTTCATGTTCACATGCTTCCTTTTATTACATGTACACAGTTTACATTATGTCACATGTCCTTTACTTTATGCTACATGTAGCTTTACTTATTATCTTTTCTATTCTCGGGATAAGTGCACTGGTAGCGCACGAGTCTCGATTTGCTTTTACTTAATTCTGTCTCTATCCATTGCTATGATTTGCATGCTGGTTTTAGTTCATAGTTTGGCTTCCTTTGTGGTACTTGCTATTGGGGGTCTGACCCCACTGGTTTTGTTTGGCCAGATCTGATAGAGGAGCCCGGAGGATCTTCCGTACCTTCCACTCATTGGTGATTACCCAGAGCACCAGAGTACCTTAGTGGGTTTTCTATTTCATTCTCCCACTAGTTATGTACATTATTCTTTTGTGGCGTTTAGCCTCCGAGCACGTGTTTAGCTCGTGTTTTGGACTTAACATTTAGCCTACGGGCCAGAACATGATTTGCGTATTCTAGACTATAGCTAGAGCTTATCATGTATGACTATTACTCTTGCTAGTCTTCACTCTGTATTACTAGCTTTATGATCATTGATATATGATAGTTTGGGATGCTTTACTATTTTATATTCCAGTTGATCTTACTTCTTGTATATTGTTTACTGCCTGTGATTGAGATACCTAGGATTGCTTGATCTAGGATCGACTGTTGGCTTGTAGTAGTAACCCCCATCTATACAGCTTATACGTTATTTCGGAGTACTGGAGTACTTTGGTATACGTAGCTGGCCTAGTCCGTCCCTACTTGCCAGTATTCTGGTTCTGGGGCATAACATAGGTTTTAGTGGTGGCCTATGCAGGTCTGATTTATCAGATATGTGGGGGTTACTGATGTTCAGATATCTCAGTCACAATTCTTCTTTATTGATATCCTTTGTGTTATTCTATATCTCTGATCTTTTGACCTGATATCTGCCTTGATCGTTGATCCTTCTTGTTCTCTCGATTTAATCCTTGTGTCCTTCAACTTTCAAGGGCACTGTTCTTAATCCTTTTGACCATCTTGTTTGGGTTCTGCCGATGGTAGGTCAGTAATCTTCTGTTAGGCCAGTTATAGAGGATCAGTTTCAACATTCAGGGGCAGAGTTCAGAGATGACCCGAGGGCAGAGGTGTCAGTTCAACCTGATCAGCCAGCAGGGTCAGTCTTGCCAGAGTCCAGCTTCACCGGCTACCCCGACAGTCCAGCAGTATATGGCTCAGGTACCATTTCAGCAGCAGCCGGTTAGAGCAGCAGTTCCGAGGCATGGACAGGCAGAGTTTAGTATGTCATAGCAGGTTTTGGTCGAGGATGGTCATGTGGTAGGTATTGTCATATTCTTCTTCCACTCTTATTTATCTCTTGGGTTACGCATATTAGGCGAGTTTCGCGTCCCCAACTCTTCTGTCTTCGTAGTCGAGGCATGTGATAACTTCATTGGTATCGACTACGAAGATACGTCCTGGGTAGAGTCATGTCTTGGATTAAGTCATTGGTACCGGCTTATTTTGAGAATTGACTTTTATCTAAGTTATGGAGTCAGCGTAGGCCTGCTCCAACTCAACTGACTCAGGAGACATATTTATTCATATGCCTCCATCCCTTCTTGATTATGGTTGTGTTATTGCTTACGCATTTACTTATATTACTGTTGTCTTTATCTTACCAACGTGCCATGCTTTATTTTGATTGATATGATTTTTCAGCTCTTTGGTTTGGTTTTCATGCTTGACTAGATTTAGGAAATTTCGAGAATGGAATTTATTTTTAAGTTGTGGAGAGTTGTGAGACTCGTCTCACAATATCGGTATTTATATACGGATACGTATTTTGTAGTGTATTTCGTATTTTTTTGGTTTTCGTAATGCTTTAAATTTTTTTCTAACTTATAGATTTTCTCCTTGGTCGGCATACCGCTAGTGTACCGGAGTATACCGACAGCATACCGTCCAGACAGATTTTCCACATTTTAGATATTTTCGATTTCAGATATTTTTATGAATAGTATTTTCGATATTTTTGTGAATAATATTTTGGATATTTTGATGAATAGTGTTTAGATATTTTCGTGAATAGTGTAGATGCACCCTATTACCCATTGGATATTTGGTTTTGTTTGGATGGCGAGGATTGACTTAGATTTTGACATGGATCACGATCCAACGGCTAAGATTAATTCCCCCTTCTATATATACCATTTCATTTTCTCTTCCCTCTCTCTTTTCATTCTCTTCACTCTCTCTTTATTTCTTCTTCCCTTCTCTTCCCCTTGGAGCTTGCCAAGAGCTTGGCCTTGAGGCCTTGGGTGTGGTTTCTAACCCCCCTAGGAGGAAGAGTAGAAGATTAGGCTTGAAGCTTAACCTAGGCAAGTACATCTTGCCAAATCCATGAACCATAATATTTTTGTTGTCATTTTATTTTCCTTGGTGGTAAATACTTAGAATTTTCCTAAACTCATTTTGTTAAATATGTTTTCCTTATGATTCTCGTATATATGCATGTTTCCAAAATTTGTTTAAGCAAGGTTTTGATTTTCTGTTAAAATCCAATATGGACTTAGTAAAAAACTTGGTATCAAGAGTGATACTAGTGTTACCATCATGTATCTTGGTCACATATACATATATGAGGCCCTCACCTAGTTTGTATATTATAGATTTTGAGTTTGGTGGCAATCGAAACCCGTTTCGGTATCCCGAGAACCTATTTTTGGGAGTATTTTGAGGTATTGATCTATCAAATGTTTGGATTTGTGAAAACTAATACTCCCATATTGTAGGGAATTAAATTTCATACAATTTTGACTTTTGAAAATCCGAATTTCGATTTAAAACGAAGTTTTTATGGCCGAAACAAGTTTTGAGTTTTTAAAAATCAACTTTCTGTGACGGTTCGGAAAATCTGTCGGAAATCCGCGAAAATCCGTCGAAAAATCCGAACTTGCACCACTAAACTTGCTGTGACACTTCGAAAAATCTGTCGGAAATCCGCAATAATCCGTCGGATAATCCGGTTAGGCTAATTTTGTCTATTTTTTCCCGTTTCTGCCCGTTTTTGTCCGTTTTTGATATTTTCTTCGATTGTAATGATTTCTTAACATGATTAGATGATCTTGCATAGTTAGAAAATGATTGTACACCCTATATACACTTGATACTAGCGCATGTTCAATCATTTTGCTATGAAATGTACTTAGTTTTAATTATTCTTCCCCACATGCTATGATATGTCTTTTTGATAGATTCTTTCTTACAAGCTATGATAATTGTTGCCATGCCTTCTTTGCTTACATGATAGTGGTCCGTCGTGGCGCACTCTTCTTACATGTCTTCTTTGCTTACTAGATAGTGACCCGTCGTGGTGCACTCTTGTACATGTCTTTCTTTGCTTACTTGATAGTGACCTGTCATGGCGCACTCCCTATAGTGGCTCGTCGTAGCGTACTCCTGGCTTCTTGTCTATTATATTTTTCTTATTGTGGCTTGTTATGGTGCACATTCTCGTTATTGTCCAGTCTTGCATGTCTCATGTCTAGGATGGATTCTGCGAAATGCCACGTCCGGAATCCAACAAGAAATGTTAAGGACTAAACAACTAGCTTGATTACTTAGATCATTGAGAATTTTCCAGTTACCTGTTGCCCCTTTGGTCTTGGCATTATATATATATCCTTGGGATTTGGAGCTATCTGTCATGATGAGCACACTTCCAGCACACCGTCGAGTGTTGCACAGGGTACATTTGTCTCCTGGGCGATGTACCCACTACTATAGGATACATTTATCTCCTGGGCGATGTATCTACTATTACCATAGGGTACATTTGTCTCCTGGGCGATGTACTACTACTATAGGATACATTTGTCTCCTGGGCGATGTATCCACTATTACCATAGGGTATATTTGTCTCCTGGGCGATGTTGCACTACTATAGGATACATTTGTCTCCTGGGCGTTGTATCCACTATTACCATAGGGTACATTTGTCTCCTGGGCGATGTACTATTACTATAGGATACATTTGTCTCCTGGACGATGTATCCACCATTACCATTGCTCCTTTGGCTTGGACCATTCCGGTAGTAACAGGCATGTGCTGGACTTGGAATTCTCAAACTTGTATTTGTTAGTAATTAGGATTATGACAACCCTAGTTAGCTAATGTATAAAGCCGTACTCATTGCTTGGCCGTGACTATTGTATGGAGTCCAGTCTAGTCTAGTTTGTCTAGGCAGTGTCCGAATTTGTTTATTTTCAGTACATCTTTGTTTATGCTTTACTTTTGCCGATAAATGATTAGATACTAAAGTTCTTTTCAGGAGAAGGGTTACAACCCCGGTCCTTATTTGGTTTACGGGTTGTAACTTGGCTTTCGGAATAGTTCCTAAGTCATCTAATCATTTGTCGTTCTATATAGT
Organism: Iris pallida; assembly: GCA_029216955.1. Taxonomy (NCBI): domain Eukaryota; kingdom Viridiplantae; phylum Streptophyta; class Magnoliopsida; order Asparagales; family Iridaceae; genus Iris; species Iris pallida. The sequence continues at coordinate 3,267,273 of JANAVB010006389.1, forward strand.
ATCTCACATGCTCATATGTCTCAGTTATCTTACATGCTCACATATCTCAGTTACCCTACATGCTCACATGTCCTAGTTATCTAACATGCTCACATGCTCCAGATACTTAACATGCTCACATGCTCCGTCTACTTAACATGTTTACATGTCTAGTTTATCTTTCATGTTCACATGCTTTTTTTTTCTTACATGTACACAGTTTACATTATGTCACATGTCTTTTACTTTATGCTACATGTTGCTTTACTTATTGTCTTTTCTATTCTCGGGATAAGTGCACTGGTAGCGCACGAGTCTCGATTTACTTTTACTTAATTCTGTCTCTATCCATTGCTATGATTTGCATGCTGGTTTTAGTTTATAGTTTGGCTTCCTTTGTGGTACTTGCTATTGGGGGTCTGACCCCACTGGTTTTGTTTGGCCAGATCTGATAGAGGAGCCCGGAGGATCTTCCGTACCTTCCACTCATTGGTGATTACCCAGAGCACCAGAGGACCTTAGTGGGTTTTCTATTTCATTCTCCCACTAGTTATGTACATTATTCTTTTGTGGCGTTTATCCTCCGAGCACGTGTTTAGCTCGTATTTTGGACTTAATATTTAGCCTACGGGCCAGAACATGATTTGCGTATTCTAGACTATAGCTAGAGCTTATCATGTATGACTATTACTCTTGCTAGTCTTCACTCTGTATTACTAGCTTCATGATCATTGATATATGATAGTTTGGGACGCTTTATTATTTTATATTCCAGTTGATCTTACTTCTTGTATATTGTTTACTGCCAGTGATTGAGATACCTAGGATTGCTTGACCTAGGATCGACTATTGGCTTGTAGTAGTAACCCCCATCTATACAGCTTATACGTTATTTCGGAGTACTGGAGTACTTTGGTATACGTAGCTGGCCTGATCCGTCCCTACTTGCCAGTATTCTGGTTCGGGGGTATGACAGAAGGCATACATGCTATATCATGGGACATTCTATGTCAACCAAAGAAGAAGGAGGAGTCAGACTGCGTTCACTTAAACACATGCGAGCAGTCGCAGGGCTGAAGATGGCATGGAGATTCATGCAAGGCTAATCGCTCTGGGCAGTATGGATGGATAATAAATATTTATACGACTCCAATTTTTGGGAATACATTCCTACCAACAACGAGTCGGTAACGTTCAAAATGATTCTTCGCCAAAGACGGACCATACAACCGCAAGCAATCCAGATATTAGCTGATGGAAACTCCACAGATATTTAGCTTGATCCGTGGATCAACCATAGGAGCCTCTACCACATAGTTGGTGAGCGCACGGAAAGGGAGGCATAGAAGGGTGAACGGGTATCTTCTATTATACATGGGGGGAGACTTCAGCCGCTCACCCATAGATGGGCGAAGCTTGCTGCATCAGAAATCATGAGGTTCACTATTGATAAAGAGCGAAGTCGAGATGCATGGTTTTGGAAAGATACGTTGGAGGCGAATTTCTGCAACAACAATGCACACAAGATCATTAGAGACCCAGGTATAAGGTAGGCCAATATCGACATTATCTGGGCCAAATGGATTCCTAGTAAAATGCAGATGTGTATGTACAAACTCATACTACAACGATTGCTTACAAAAGATAGAATACAACGGATGAGAACACAAATCTGTTTGCAAAAACAAAAAGTTTTATTACAAACTAAGAAAAAGAGCACAAGAGTACAATTGATTTCTGGAGAAGTACAACTGTAGGAATCTGATCAGAAGACGATCACTTTATCCCTTGGACGATGTGATATCGAAGACACGAGCCTCTGGAGGATGCAACAATACTTTAGCAGGAGATTATGATCATTCATGATGCTTTGAGACTGATTTGAAACTCTATTTATAGAGTTCTTGAAATAACTGTTTAGCAGTTATTCTAGATTGTGCGCACTTCAGGTTGTGCGCCTCTTGTTCACTTACGCGAGCGGTTGCACTAACTGCTGTGGACGCGTGGCATCATTTGATTGAGATGCGCATGGTCGTGGGCAGTGTAGTGGGCACGTTTACGAAGTTAGTGGCATACGTGCCACGTCACCCTGCTTTGGATACTGTTCGATCACCTTGCACGTGCTTTATCAGGTTACACGGAGGCACAATGTAACAACTTGCACGAGCGGTTGCACTAACTGCTGTAGACACGTGGCATTGTTTGATTGAGATACGCGTGGTCGTGGGTAGTATAGTGGGCACGTTCTGCAAGGTTAGTGGCTTGCGCGCCATATCACCCTGCTCTGGATACTGTTCAATCACATTGCGCATGCATTATTAGGTTGCACGGAGGCACAATGTAACAACTTACACGAGCGGTTGCACCAACTGCTGTGGATTCGTGGCATTGTTTGAATAAGATGCGCGTGTCACTCCCCGTTCCCAGAATGCGTATTTTAATACGTATATTGCCTGAATGTATTTATTTAGCATTTATCGTGTAGTATCCTGTATTTAAATTCTTAATAACTTTATGTTAATTAATTATCTGTATTTTATTTTCCGCACTTTATTTTTCTGCAATTCTATTATCTGCTCTTTAAATTTTCATGTTAATTAATTAGCTGCTCTTTAATTTTCATGTTAATTTATTTTTTGTAATTTTATTTCTGTATTTTTTCCTGTAATTTTATTACCTGCAATTTATTTCCTGCTTTAGTCTAACTTTCGGGTTAGCCTTGTTGGACCCGTACAACCCGACCCATTGGACCCATTGGACTCGGCCCAACTCCCACCTACCACCCCTTCCATATTTAAAGCCACCCTCACCATTCTCTCTCCTCATTACTCATTCTCACCATTACTCCTCTTCTTCTTCTTCATTACTCTCTCCACCTACCAAACCGTAGGCAAGTGCCAACTTGCTTCTTGATGGATCCCCATTATTATTGTTCCATCATCCTCCTTATTTGATTCTAAGTCTCTTTAGTACTTAGCATTTTCAATTTCCATGGCTAATTTGTTGTAGATCTAAGTTTGTTACATTTTCGGATTTCTTAGGTTTTGATCTAGTAAACTTTGTTATCTTCAAGTTTTGATGGTTCCATGTTGTAGAGAATTTCGTTCTACCCAATTTTGACCTAAGAAAGTTCGAATTTGGACTCTGGATAAAGGTTTTATGGAACTTTGAAGCTTGGGTTCATGGTGTTCTTCTTCTCTGAAACTTGGAGAAGAAGGACAGTACTTGACTTGACCGCATGAATAAATCATGCGGCAAGTGATTCCCAGCCGCATGGACTTTCCCCACTTAACCGCATATGCGCCCTCGTCTTTCTTAACCGCATGAACTTGTACTCCTTCTCCTAGCCGCATGGGCTTGACTTGACCGCATGACACTTCATGCGGCAAGTAACTCAGCCGCATGATTTCTCAGCCACATAGGACCGAATCCCTTTCTTGACCGCATGGATTTCTCTCCTAAAACCAGCCGCATGAACCAGACTCACTCGCTGGCCGCATGAGGTCCTGAACCTTATAAACCGCATGAACTTTCCCCCTCCGCCAGCCGCATAAGCAATCTCCTTGACCCGGCCGCATGGGGTTCGACTTGGTTGAGCCGCATGGACTCATTTACCGCCAGCCGCATGAGTACTCTTTCCACTGACCGCATGTGTCTTGTCTTTTTTCGGCCGCATGAGCCCAATTCATCCTAGCCGCATGGAACATCCCTTCCGCTTGCCGCATGGGAGCTAGTCCCACTCCCCAGCCGCATAGGTTCCCGCCTCTTCAGCCGCATGTGCCTCTACCCCCTGAGCCGCATGAACCCGACTCCTTTCCTTGCCGCATAAGATCCATCCTGGCCGCATTAGACTTAGCCGCATGACTATTCTATAGCCCTGAATATTGATATTTTATTAGATATTTTACGTCCATTTTATATCCTTACGCCTTTTGTCCTGAACTTGGTAAATTACGATTTGATTGACACGATCGAAATGAATTTTTATTTCCCGAATTTGGTAGTAATTAACATTGATTGTTATCTTGATTAATAATTGATCATGCCTTGTCACCATTGATAATAATTGTTAGCTTGACTAAAATTGATCATGCGTTCCTAGTTGGAACTAAAGAGGCTGGCTAGTCGTCTTATTGAATTGAATGAATGAGACACGTTCATGAAATGAACTATTGTAATCGACTGGCTAATCTCGAATATTGACATACAGGCACATGCAGGCTTCAAATTATTTATTTAATTATTTAGTTATTTTTCTACGAAAGAAGTATGTGTACTTTATGGTCAAGGCATGATTACCGTGGTTAGATTTGATTGTTGCATTACGCTATGTAAGACCTGCAACCTAACTACACTGGTATCGTTGTAGAGTTGTGCATATCGTACCCCGTACGTAAGTACTCATTTGAATGACCATGATCCACGACATGGGATTTCACTCAACGTAGGGACTATTAAGTTAAATAAAATAATGATTGCATGGAGAGAATGGATTCCCGAATTCTTACATGGCAGCCCCCTTGGAACGAGTAGTACCCGACGGGCCGGCTGGTTCCCACAGATACTGTAAATCTGCCACACGGGCAGGGAACAGTATCTGCTTTTATTATTATTGTATATTGTATATTGACGAGCGTCCTGCTAGGACTCGTCTAATTCATGCATGGGCTAATTGATTGACTGGATAGACTAGCCTTGCTTGCACATAGTAAGAACTGAGGAATCCCTAATTGCATTATTCCAGGATAACTTGGAACTCATAATAGCAAGCCGTAGGAGTTGATTGGCCGTTCAAGATGATTTGTTTGTGCACTATACTCTGTTACCTAACTGGGATGATCAGAATGTCAGGACATGACGGACCAACTTCTGTCCTTGTTTGGTTGGGAGGTTGGTTCGAAGTGTCTTGATGTGATGTGAGTCCTAGTAGCAAGCAGAGATCTATTATTATATTCTCTTACTTACTGGTTTAGTCCTTCATATCGTCCTCCCTTGTGGTACTTGCTATTAGAGGTCTAACCTCTCTGGTTTTGCATGGCCAGATTTAGAGCCAGTCCCCGAGGATCCAGCTTACTTCTACCTCCAAGATGGTCAACACTAGAAGGATGATCGCAGGAGGCCTCGAGTGGGTTCCTTAACTTCACCACTCATTTTGTTATCTACTTTATACCTTGCCGTTTGGCACCGACATGTTAGTCGGATTGTCTTGTACTTACTTTTGCATAATTGTAATTAAGTCAGACTGCAGCTGATAACAATTGTGCATACTTGCTATATCATCTGGCTATGTTTTGTAAAGCCAGATCTTAAGAACATTTTGACTGAGCGTTTTGGGACGCCTTACTGCTTTACCTTACATGTTCTATATTCCCGTTCCTTGTTTGAATGATTGAGACAATAGATGTGTAATGACCATAGTAAGACTTTTATGTAGAATGCACCCCCTCGTCTGGTTAGACAACATTGATCGTATTATACGGTATTCATCTACCCGTAATACGTAGCTGGCTGAGTCATTCCCCCGCTCTCCAGTATTCTGGTTCTGGGGCGTGACAAGGTTTTAGTGGTGGCCCATGCAGGTCTGATTTCAGACTTGTGGGGTGTTTTGATTTATAGGATGTCTCAATCACATGTGTTCCCCCTTGATCTCATGATTCGTTGTTCTCAACCCTTGCTTGACATTCCGGTATCCTTTGACTTTATTTGATCCTTCATATCCGGTCGTTTGATTGTTCTCTTGTCCCTTTTCTTAGGGGCACCTCGTCCGCACCTGTCAGAGCTGGACAGCAACAACATGGACAGCAACATGGACAACCTGACCATGTTGGTCAGCAACAAGAGCTGGTACTAACTCAAGAGGCTACCCAAGAAGAAGTGATAGTGGAAGCAGCAGCTGGATCGCAGTATCCAGATGTTCCACCACCACCAACAGTTCCACCTACCCAAGTGGACACACCAGCCCTTCTAGAGATCATGAGAGGGATGATGGCCACTCAGCAACACCAGATGTTAGCCCAGCAGCGCATGGACGCTCAGTTGCAGGAGCAGAATGTACTACTCAACCAAGGATTACAGACGGCATTGGAAAGAGGGGCGAGGCCAGATTCAGGAGCGTCAGCCCGGTTTTGCAAGTATAACCCCGCCCGTTTCGAGGGCACGGAGGATGCCATCTCAGCAGATGCATGGCTTAAGGATATCGAGGCTATTCTAACAGCCGCTAAGGTACCGGCAGAAGAACGTGTGGATCTAGTGAAGTTGTTACTTCAGGATCTCGCACGTGATTGGTGGGAAGCAGAGGAAGTAGGCATCAGACGTCCTGTTGCATGGGACGATTTTACTGCAAGGTTCAAGACGAAGTATTATGGAGTTGTGGCGCAGTTTGAGCTGCAACAGAAGTTTATCAACCTCAGACAGGCTGGCAAGACTGTAGATGCTTACGCAGCGGAGTTCTGCAGATTGAGTAGGTTTGCCCCAGAGATGGTAGCAACGGAGCGCCAGAGGGCTATGAGGTTCCAGCAAGGGTTTCATCTTGAGCTCTTACAATTGATAGAAGGGCACAATTACCAGACTTTTGATGAGATATTGACGGCGACTCGAAGGCATAAAATCACCATTCAGAGACTTGCGGCAAGGACTGGGGGTCAGAAGAGATCCCACAGTCAGATTGAAGGAGGAGGGGAAGCAGCGCCCCGAACAACAGCACCATCCCCTGGCATTCGTATCCACGATGTGGCGATACGAGGGCCAGCACCACCACCAAGGCAACAACAATAGCAACAGAGGAAGAACCAGCAACCCCCGGCGGGCTGCACTTATTGTGGGAAGATGGGGCACACTAGAGATGTGTGTCGGACATTGAACGGACTGTGTCTGATATGTGGAAATCCAGATCATCGGGTTACCACATGTCCCATGAATTCGAGGTCAGGAGGACCAGGGCAGCTGTTTCCTGCTCTGCCAGCACCAGGGGCAGGGCAGTATCGAGGACCAACGATGGCAGTGAGGCCGTTGGCACAGCGCCCGTTAATGCCGCGGGCTCAAATGTTTTGGCAGCAGGGACCGCCGATACAGCAATACCAGCGTAGACCACCCCAGTATCATCAAGGCAGGGGCCAGCAGCAGCACCAGGCTAGGCTACAGCATGGGAATCAGCAAGGAGGTCGAGGGCAGGCATTCACACTGTCCTTGGAAGAGGCATTGGCATCGGGAGATGTTGTGGCAGGTAACATTCTCGTCGCCTCATATCCCGCAGTAGCATTGTTTGATTCGGGAGCATCCCATTCATTTATATCTGTACAATTTGCGATACGACCAGGAGTGGAGTTCGAGTCATTGCCAGGGAGGTTGAATATACTCACTGGTAATGGGCTCGTGGGAGTTAGTAGAGTCAGTTTAGCATGTAGTGTTGTAGTGTGCGGGCATCCTTTACCCGCCCGGTTGATAGAATTTCCTGTTGGAAATTTCGACGTTATCTTAGGCATGGACTGGCTGAAAGACAGTCATGCGATAATAGATTGTCGTAGTGGAAGTGTATCTTTTGACATTCCCGGCATGGAGAGGTTCACCTTGGTCAGGTCAGAGGCAACTCAGCAAGAGCAGGGAGTAGTAACAACAATGGAAGAAGTTCAGATTCCGAAGGTAGTTGAAGAATTTCTAGACGTATTTCCCGAAGAACTTCCAGGTCTACCACCGGTTAGAGATATTGAGTTCAGTATAGAATTGGCACCAGGAACTAAACCAATATCAGATCGGGTTTACAGAATGGCGGATTCAGAGCAGGCCAAGGTGTATCAGCACATAGAGGAATTGAAGGAGAAAAAGTTTATCCAAGCTAGCATATCACCATGGGCAGCACCAGTGGTACTTGTAGGGAAGAAGGATGGGTCATCCAGATTGTGTATCGACTACAGGAAGCTTAACGCGGCAACAGTAAAGAACAAGTACCCATTACCCAGGATCGACGACTTATTTGATCAGTTGAGCAAGGCTAGAGTTTTCTCCAAGATAGATCTTCGTTCAGGGTATCATCAGGTAAGGGTTCGGAAGGAGGATATTCCCAAGACAGCATTCAGGTCGAAGTATGGACATTATGAATTCTTAGTAATGCCGTTTGGTTTGACCAATGCTCCAGCAATATTCATGGATTTGATGAATCGCATCTTTATGCCGTATTTAGATCAGTTTGTCGTGGTGTTTCTCGACGATATTCTTGTATACTCTGCTAGTGAAGAGGAGCATGAAGACCACCTCAGGAAAGTGTTGCAGGTTCTGAGAGAGAACCAGTTGTATGCCAAGCTCAGCAAGTGTGAGTTCTGGATGGACCATATTTCATTTTTGGGTCATATTGTATCAGGAACTGGAGTAGCAGTGGATCCCAAGAAGGTAGAAGCAGTGAAGAGTTGGCCAGTACCCAAGACCGTAGCTGATGTACGGAGTTTCTTGGGATTGGCAGGATATTACAGAAGGTTTGTGTCAGACTTTGCAAGGCTTTCAACACCCATGACCCGCTTGACCCGGAAGGATGTACCATTCGTTTGGTCGGCAGAATGTCAGGCATCATTCGAGACTTTGAAGCAGAAGTTGATATCAGCGCCTATTCTTACATTGCCAGTTGGACCCGGAGGTTTTACAGTATATTGTGATGCGTCAGGTAAAGGACTTGGATGTGTCCTTATGCAACACGAAAAGGTGATAGCGTATGCATCTAGGCAGCTTCGGGACCACGAGAAGAATTACCCAACTCATGATTTAGAGTTGGCGGTAGTAGTGTTTGCTCTGAAGCTATGGAGGCATTACTTATATGGTGACCGAGTGGAGATGTACACAGATCATAAAAGTCTGAAGTACATCTTTACTCAGAAGGAACTAAACATGAGGCAGAGAAGGTGGTTGGAGTTGATTAAGGATTATGACGTGGAGCTTCAGTATCATCCAGGCAAGGCTAATGTGGTAGCAGATGCTCTCAGCAGGAGAGGCGGCGCATTTATGTTGACAACGCAGAGGCATATCTTAGAAGACCTTCAGGAGATGGGCATCGAGGTTATACTTCCTAGTGATGTAGGAGTTCTGGCGAGTCTACAAGTTCAATCCGACTTGGTAGACAGGATCAAGGCAGCTCAGGCACAGGACCCAAGGATTCAGAAGCTTAGGGCAGAATGTGAGTCAGGACTCAGGAAGGAGATGAGGATTCATGAAGATGGTATACTTAGGTTTGGATCGCGTCTATGTGTGCCTAGTGGAGATATCAGACAGGAGGTTATGGCAGAAGCTCACAGTTCTCAGTATTCTATTCACCCGGGAGGGACCAAGATGTACCAAGATATCAAGCAGCATTTCTGGTGGAACGGGATGAAGAGAGAGATAGCTAGATTTGTTTCCCGTTGCTTGGTATGTCAGCAGGTGAAGGCAGAACAGCAGAGGCCAGCTGGGTTATTGCAACCACTTCCTATTCCGGAATGGAAGTGGGAGCATATTACAATGGACTTTGTGACCGGTTTACCAAGATCGCCAAGTGGTAAGGATGCCATTTGGGTGATAGTAGATCGGCTTACGAAGGTGGCGTATTTTCTTCCTTTCAGAGTAGGGCAATCTACAGAAAAGTTGGCAGAGTTGTATATACAACAGTTAGTCAGGCAGCATGGAGTCCCTGTCAGTATTGTGTCCGACAGAGATACCCGTTTCACATCATATTTCTGGAAGAGCTTGCATCATAGTCTGGGTACCAAGTTAAGATTTAGCACGGCTTACCATCCACAGACGGACGGGCAATCAGAAAGGACGATTCAGACTTTAGAAGACATGTTGCGAGCTTGTACTCTAGATTTTGGAGGGTCTTGGGAGAGTCACCTTCACTTGGTCGAGTTCTCCTACAACAATAGTTATCAAACCAGTATCCAGATGGCGCCATTTGAAGCACTATATGGTAAGAAGTGTAGGTTACCGCTTGCATGGGATGATATCGGAGAGAGGAAGATATTAGGCCCAGAAATGATTGTTCAGACGGTTGAATTGGTTAAGGGAATTAGAGAGCGACTTCGAGTTGCGCAGGACCGGCATCGTCATTGGGCGGACCAGCATCGTAGGCCGTTAGAGTTCTCTGTTGGGGACCACGTATTCTTGCGGATCTCACCTACTCGTAGGGTCATTAGATTTGGCGTTCGCGGGAAACTGAGTCCGCGGTACGTGGGCCCATTTGTTATCCTTGATCGGATAGGCGATGTTGCTTATCGTTTATCACTCCCACCTTCGTTACGAGAGGTGCATGACGTATTTCATGTATCTCAGTTGCGAAGGTATGTATCGGACCCAAGCAATATCCTTGATCATTCTGAGTTGGTTGTTGGTACCAACCTGTCTTACGAGGAACAGCCTGTGTCCATTTTGGACCGAAGAGAGAAGATACTCAAGAACCGAACAATTAGTCTTGTCCGTGTTGCTTGGGGTCATCACTCCTTAGGAGAGTCAACGTGGGAACGTGAAGATGATATTCGATCACGGTATCCACACCTGTTTGACTCACGAGGTATATCTTTTTTTTGTATACCTTGATTGTCCTGATTCCTCATGCTTATCACCTTATGGGTAGAATTGCTTGATATCGTAGATTGATGGATTTACATATATGTTACTTGCTATGGACATTGTAAAAGGATTGCTTCATTGAATTGCTTGTACTTAGATTAGTTTAGCCCCGATGTTTCTATCCTGCTTGGATTTGAAATTCCGAGGACGGAATTTTTCTAAGGAGGGTAGAGATGTCACTCCCCGTTCCCAGAATGCGTATTTTAATACGTATATTACCTGAATGTATTTATTTAGCATTTATCATGTAGTATCCTGTATTTAAATTCTTAATAACTTCATGTTAATTAATTATCTGCATTTTATTTTCTGCACTTTATTTTTTTGCAATTCTATTATCTGCTCTTTAAATTTTCATGTTAATTAATTAGCTGCTCTTTAATTTTCATGTTAATTTATTTTCTGCAATTTTATTTCTGTATTTCTTTCTGTAATTTTATTACCTGCAATTTATTTCCTGCTTTAGTCTTACTTTCGGGTTAGCCTTGTTGGACCCGTGCAACCCGACCCATTGGACCCATTGGACCCGGCCCAACTCCCACCTACCACCCCTCACCATTCTCTCTCCTCATTACTCATTCTCACCATTACTCCTCTTCTTCTTCTTCTTCTTCATTACTCTCTCCACCTACCAAACCGTAGGCAAGTGCCAACTTGCTTCTTGATGGATCCCCATTATTATTGTTCCATCATCCTCCTTATTTGATTCTAAGTCTCTTTAGTACTTAGCATTTTTAATTTCCATGGCTAATTTGTTGTAGATCTAAGTTTGTTACATTTTTGGGTTTCTTAGGTTTTGATCTAGTAAACTTTGTTATCTTCAAGTTTTGATGGTTCCATGTTGTAGAGAATTTTGTTCTACCCAATTTTGACCTAAGGAAGTTCGAATTTGGACTCTGGATGAAGGTTTTATGGAACTTTGAAGCTTGGGTTCGTGGTGTTCTTCTTCTCTGAAACTTGGAGAAGAAGAACAGTACTTGACTTGACCGCATGAATAAATCATGCGGCAAGTGATTCCCAGCCGCATGGACTTTCCCCACTTAACCGCATATGCGCCCTCGTCTTTCTTAACCGCATGAACTTGTACTCCTTCTCCTGGCCGCATGGGCTTGACTTGACCGCATGACACTTCATGCGGCAAGTAACTCAGCCGCATGATTTCTCAGCCACATAGGACCGAATCCCTTTCTTGACCGCATGGATTTCTCTCCTAAACCCAGCCGCATGAACCAGACTCACTCGCTGGCCGCATGAGGTCCTGAACCTTATAAACCGCATGAACTTTCCTCCCCCGCCAGCCGCATAAGCAATTTCCTTGACCCGGCCGCATGGGGTTCGACTTGGTTGAGCCGCATGGACTCATTTACCGCCAGCCGCATGAGTACCCTTTCCACTGACCGCATGTGTCTTGTCTTTTTTCGGCCGCATGAGCCCAATTCATCCTAGCCGCATGGAACATCCCTTCCGCTTGCCGCATGGGAGCTAGTCCCACTCCCCAGCCGCATAGGTTCCCGCCTCTTCAGCCGCATGTGCCTCTACCCCCTGAGCCGCATGAACCCGACTCCTTTCCTTGCCGCATAAGATCCATCCTGGCCGCATTAGACTTAGCCGCATGACTACTCTATAGCCCTGAATATTGATATTTTATTAGATATTTTACGTCCATTTTATATCCTTACGTCTTTTGTCCTGAACTTGGTAAATTACGATTTGATTGACACGATCGAAATGAATTTTTATTTCCCGAATTTGGCAGTAATTAACATTGATTGTTATCTTGATTAATAATTGATCATGCCTTGTCACCATTGATAATAATTGTTAGCTTGACTAAAATTGATCATGCGTTCCTAGTTGGAACTAAAGAGGCTGGCTAGTCGTCTTATTGAATTGAATGAATGAGACACGTTCATGAAATGAACTATTGTAATCGACTGGCTAATCTCGAATATTGACATACAGGCACATGCAGGCTTCAAATTATTTATTTAATTATTTAGTTATTTTTCTACGAAAGAAGTATGTGTACTTTATGGTCAAGGCATGATTACCGTGGTTAGATTTGATTGTTGCATTACGCTATGTAAGACCTGCAACCTAACCACACTGGTATCGTTGTAGAGTTGTGCATATCGTACCCCGTACGAAAGTACTCATTTGAATGACCATGATCCACGGCATGGGATTTTACTCAACGTAGGGACTATTAAGTTAAATAAAATAATGATTGCATGGAGAGAATGGATTCCCGAATTCTTACATGGCAGCCCCCTTGGAACGAGTAGTACCCGACGGGCCGGCTGGTTCCCACAGATACTGTAAATCTGCCACACGGGCAGGGAACAGTATCTGCTTTTATTATTATTGTATATTGTATATTGACGAGCGTCCTGCTAGGACTTGTCTAATTCATGCATGGGCCAATTGATTGACTGGATAGGCTAGCCTTGCTTGCACATAGTAAGAACTGAGGAATCCCTAATTGCATTATTCCAGGATAACTTGGAACTCATAATAGCAAGCCGTAGGAGTTGATTGGCCGTTCAAGATGATTTGTTTGTGCACTATACTCTGTTACCTAACTGGGATGATCAGAATGTCAGGACATGACGGGCCAACTTCTGTCCTTGTTTGGTTGGGAGGTTGGTTCGAAGTGTCTTGATGTGATGTGAGTCCTAGTAGCAAGCAGAGATCTATTATTATATTCTCTTACTTACTGGTTTAGTCCTTCATATCGTCCTCCCTTGTGGTACTTGCTATTAGAGGTCTAACCTCTCTGGTTTTGCATGGCCAGATTTAGAGCCAGTCCCCGAGGATCCAGCTTACTTCTACCTCCAAGATGGTCAACACTAGAAGGATGATCGCAGGAGGCCTCGAGTGGGTTCCTTAACTTCACCACTCATTTTGTTATCTACTTTATACCTTGCCGTTTGGCACCGACATGTTAGTCGGATTGTCTTGTACTTACTTTTGCATAATTGTAATTAAGTCAGACTGCAGCTGATAACAATTGTGCATACTTGCTATATCATCTGGCTATGTTTTGTAAAGCCAGATCTCAAGAATATTTTGACTGAGCGTTTGGGACGCCTTACTGCTTTACCTTACATGTTCTATATTCCCGTTCCTTGTTTGAATGATTGAGACAATAGATGTGTAATGACCATAGTAAGACTTTTATGTAGAATGCACCCCCTTGTCTGGTTAGACAGCATTGATCGTATTATACGGTATTCATCTACCCGTAATACGTAGCTGGCTGAGTCATTCCCCCGCTCTCCAGTATTCTGGTTCTGGGGCGTAACAGCGCGTGGTCGTGACACTACCAAAATAAGTCATAATGGCGACGAAATTAGCGACTCCAGATAAATACGTCGCTAAGTTTTGTGCTTTTAGCGACGTTTTATATTTACGTCGCTGAACGTCACTATCAGTGACATTTGAGCGACAGTTAGCGACGCTATTAATGTTTTGGACAACTGATGTCGCATTCTAGTCGTAAAACGTCGCTGATTTTTTTATTCAGCGACATTTAGCGACGCCACTTTTAAGACGTCGCCAGGTTTTAACAAATAGCGACGGTTAGCGACGTCTTTAAGTGACGTCGCTAAAACATTTCATATAGGGTTCTGGCCCGGTCGATTTTTCATTTTTTCACCCAAAATTTTCTAATCTCCCGCTCGCGGCGACCCCCTGCCCGACGACCCCATCCCTCCGACGACCACCCAGTCTCCTCCGCCGTTGCTCCAGCCCCGACGACCCCGACACAACCCCAAGCTGTGTCGGTAAACCCTAACCCTATCTCCCTTTTTCTGATGCGACACAGATACGACCCTTTCTGATGCGACACAGACACGACCCCGACCACTCCTATGATGCGACACAGACACGACCCTTCGAATACCAGAGCTCATGTCTAGGGCTGCAATGAGCCAAGCCGTTTGCGAGCTGCTCGAAGCTCGGCTCGATAAAAGCTCGTTTGAGCTCGGTTCGTTTAGTAAACAAGCCGAGCTCATGTCTAGGGCTGCAAATGAGCCAAGCTCGTTTAGGAGCTTGTTTAGAAGCTCGTTTGTTTGTTGAATTCTAATTTTATGTATGTTTGTATAATGATATGGTTGTGTGCTTTATATATTTATATGTCCTTAATAATTGATATAAAGGAACTTTTTTAATTAAATTTTTATAAATAAATTGTTAAATTACAGGTACTTGAATTCAAGCGTAACTAGGTTGAAATCGAGCTCATTAAGCTTGAAATAAAGGTGAACAAGCTTGAAATCAAGCTTAATGAGCTTGAAATGAGCTTATCGAGCTTGTTTATCAAGCTTGAATCAAGCTTGCTTATCAAGCCAAGCTCGAGCTCAAACCAAGCCAAGCTCAAGCTTAATATAAACAATCTCAAGCTCTATAATAACACACTGCATATCATGTTTCAGTCCACTTACATGAATCTGTCCTGCATAGCATAGAGCATATCATGTTTCAGTACACCCTAGGTATGTGTTCAGCCCACATGTGCCTATTGCATTACCTGTCCATCTTGTTGTATAACACAATGCATATCATGTTTCAGTCCACCCTAGGTATGTGTTCAGCCCACATAACCATGTTGCAGTCCATCTCATTAGAGTTCAGTCCATGGGTACACATGAAAAGGTAGGTGGAATACAGAACATGTACATTTATGTATAACATTTAACATTATCAGTTGTAATTAGGAACGATTTGCACATTAAGAAGTTTTTCCTTCTACAAACTACCCAGTTGACAAGGTGGTAACCCTGCCAATTTTCCCTCCAATTTGCACATTATCACTTATGTCAAGCTCGACGATTAGCTCTGATATTCGAGTCATGAGTGAAACCATATTCCCTCCAATTTTTCCTCTTGTGAGGAAATTGATTCTCAAGTTTGTGGTTACCAAACAAAGGAAAGGAACAACTTTCCTTTCCTAGTTCCTTAAATCGGTGAACCAAACGAGGCCTTAGGATAATGTGTATAGATGAGGACTAGGACAATAAGTATAGGTAACTTCAAGATAGGAATTGTTTTACCTATGAGTATAGGTAATGGCTTTACCTAGAGTGACTAGGTAATATATAGGTTTAGGAAGCCTATAGGTTTAGGTAATGGGTTGACACATGGGTATGGGAGATACCTATGTTGTAGTGTATGGGGTATTGAGTTTGGGTATTGGTTTTTACTAGATTTAAGGATAGGCTAGTGTATAGGTAATTAGGTAAATAGGCCATAGTAATGGTTTTACCTATGTGAATAGGATATTGGTAGGGCAAATACCTACCCAAACTTTATTCTCATATTGATACATAATATTCACAAATACCTTAGTTACAGACATTACTATTGGTGTTATTGGACTCCTAGCTTAGCTTAGCCCATTAAGCCCTAACCCATATCTTATACTTAGTACATGATTATGCAGAGTAACTCCTCTAATATGACTCATGCAGAGTCACAGTCTTTTTGCTGAAGCTAACTCATACAAATATGCATCTATCCACTTTAATATCTGCAACCTACCTCTATCCACTTCAATATCTGTAACCTAACATTCTAAACCAACTGATTTGCCAACATCTGATTCAATATGCCGCCACGATAATCTCTGACCACTGCACGCACAAACAAGCAAAACAAAAGTTAGCAATACGAAAAGAAGATGACCGATAATCTCTGACCATTTAACGTAAAATGTCATGTGTACATATACTGTTATTATCCCAGGTTCGAACAATCCGAAAAGGAACATCGATGTGTATTTACAGCCGTTGATTGATGAGTTGAATCAGCTGTGGGAAGTAGGTTCCAACACGTACGATGTATCTAGAAAACAAAATTTCCAGATGCGGGCAACACTTATGTGGACCATCAACGACTTTCCGGCCTATGGAATGTTATCTGGATGGAGCACGCATGGTCGTCTTTCATGTCCGTATTGCATGGACAACACTAAGGCTTTCCGTTTGAAACACGGAGGCAAACCGTGCTTCTTCGATTGTCATCGACAATTCCTGCCGAAGGATCATCCGTACCGGAGGATCAGGAATGCTTTTCGTGCTGGCGTTGTGGAGAAGGCTAATCCCCTGCCAAGGTGGCCCGGATACACGATATGGAAAAAGGTAAAAGATTTACCAAGAGCTATTGAGCAGCCTGCTACGGGTTACAAGTGTGATGGATTTGGTCGCACTCATAACTGGACGAAGAGGAGTATATTCTGGGATCTTCCATATTGGAGCACCAATCTGATTAGACATAACCTTGATGTCATGCATATCGAGAAGAATGTGTTTGACAACATAATTAATACTGTAATGGACGTAAAGGGGAAGACGAAAGACAATCCAAAGGCTAGATTGGACTTGGAAGAAATATGTAGACGTCCTGCATTGCATTTGATAGAGGACGAGAATGGGAAGTTGAAGCAGCCTAAGGCAATTTTCTCACTGGAGAAGGAGGATAAAGTGAGGCTTTGTAGGTGGATTCAAGGTCTGAAATTTCCAGATGGGTATATTTCGAACTTGAGAAGATGCGTCGACCTCAAGGAGAACAAACTGACAGGTATGAAGAGCCATGATTGTCACGTATTTATGGAGCGGTTAATTCCGATTGCATTTCGGGAATTCTTACCGTATGCAGTTTGGGATCCATTGACGGAGCTTAGCATATTCTTCAGGGACCTTTGTTCTAAGAAATTGCTCGTTGATCGTCTAGAAAAGCAAGAGAAGGATATTACGGTAACACTGTGCAAGCTAGAGAGGGTGTTCCCTCCTGGATTCTTCGACTCTATGGAGCATTTGCCGATTCATCTTTCCTACGAGGCACGTGTTGGTGGACCCGTCGAATATCGATGGATGTACCCGTTCGAACGACATTTGAATAACCTAAAAAGAAAGGTAAAAAATAAGGCTCGGGTCGAGGGTTCTATTTGTGAAGCCTATATTCTTAAGGAGATTACAAATTTCTGCTCCTCCTATTTCAAACCTCATGTTGCTACGAATAGTACGAGGGCTCCGAGAAACGGCGACGGATATCAAGAATTTAATGATGGAATACTGAAAGTATTCATTGCGTCCGGAAAGCCTTCGGGAAAAATGAAGAAGAGATATTTGAATGACGAAGAGCTAAGGGCTGCTCAGTTGTATCTATTACTCAATTGCGACGAGGACGGAAGCTAGAGGGGTAAGTAACTCAGGATGATGAGTTTACGTCATCTCAATGTAATAGTATAAGCTAATATTATTGTACTAATCGGCGGTTGCTTCGTTGTTTTCCAGCACATATAATGATGAGTTGAGGCTGGTTAGACCCTACCTAACAGACGAAGCATTAGAACAAGAAATGAGACGTCATTTTCCTTCTTGGTTGAGCGAATATGTAAGTAGCTCGATAATTACTGGCCTCTTCTAATACAACTGCGCAATAAATAACTTATTATCGCTTCTTTGATATTCAGGTCGATCGTCTAATTTCACCCGAGATTGAATTAATTAGAACTCTTGCCAAGGGACCAATTACTTTTGTTAAAATATGGCCAAGTTACTGTGTCAATGGCTTTCGGTTCAAGTCGACAAATACTTCGATCAGAGACAGCTTCCTGGATCTTGATTCCACGAAAAACATTTGTTTGTGTATCAAGTCTTCGAACTACAAAGACGTCGATCCAGGAAATGATTTCTTTGGCATCTTGCGAGAGATTGTGGAGTTGTCATATAATAATGGCAGAGAACCTGCAAAGATCGTGTTGTTCAAGTGTGAATGGTTCGATCCGATTGAAAATTAAGGTTGGAAAATTGACAAGCATGGTCTTGTGGATATAAACTACAAGCGTAGATATCAAGGCTACGAACCGTTTATCCTAGCAACTCAGGCTCAGCTAGTGTACTTCACAGCTTATTCGAGACGGGGAGCAACGAAGTCTGACTGGTGGGCAGTATGCAAGACTAAAGCTAGAGATACTTTTGATGCTGACGAAAAAGCTTACCAGGAGGACGAGCTACCTCTTGTAACCAATATTGTCGATGTGGACTCCACAGAAGGCATTACACGACACATAATGTAGAAGATGTAGAATTATCCGAAGAGGAAGACGAAGCCGACGAAAGCGAAGATGAAAGTGAAGATGAGGAGGAAGATGAAGATGAGGTCGAGGAAGACGAACAAGATGATTATTCTGAAGATGATTGAGAGAGATATACTTATCTGAACTTAGATGTTTCTTCTAGAATATATTATCTGGACTTAGATGTTTATTGTAGAATGTATCATCATATGTTGTCTTGGTTATTATCTTGTCTTTGTTGTACTTTCATATTTTTAGTCTCTATTATTTGTTGTACTTTCATATTTCTAGTCTCTATTATTTGTTGTACTTTCATATTTCTAGTCTCTATTATTTGTTGTATTATTATATGCTGTTATCAGGTATGGCAGGTCGTCGCGGAGCGTTCCGAGGGGGACGACGAGGTCATGATCCTCCGGTACTTCCTACAGGTACTGCTAGAGGATGGAGTTTTCCTTCGGTACCTCCTACTGGTACCGGCTCTGGATCCTCGTCGCCGATTACTCCTCCATATCGGACAGTACCTGGGCCTGCTGGGACGACGTCACGTGGCATATCTCCTGGGACGAGTAGTTCCAGGCCTGTTGAGAGTGCTCGCCCGTCTAGCGTTCCTACTGCTGATACGATGATGGAGACAGATGAGCAGATGGCGGAGGCTGCGTCGACGACCGAGGCGGCGGCGCCGACGGCCGACCAGCATCATGCAGATGATGCGTGCGCACCTCCGGAGGAGAGGAGGACGGAGATCTGGGCCGACGGTACAAAGTAGGTATTTTGGTTTATAATTTTTTTTTCTGTTTTTATCATAAATTAACTTTTTTCATGAATATAATATGTTTGTATAGATATCGTCCCCCAGAGGTACAGAAACGTCTAGGCCACATGCTGAGGCATAATTATGGTGGTGCTTGGATTAACTACTCTGCTGCTCCGGACGAGAGGAAGGCCTTCTGGTTTGCGCGCTTCAAGGTTAAAATATATTTGCTTTTAACATGAATCATATAATTTTTGCATATTATATATAACTGATAAATATTTGGTTTGCGCTCTTCTAGGATATGTTTTTCTATTCACCGCACCGGACCGAGCTTATCGAGAGGATGTTTCCTGCCGTCGCTGCCAAGCTGATCCGCGATCCTATCAATGATCAGAAGGATCGTGATCGTACCAGAAAGCCGATCCAAGGTTGGATCACCCCTGATCAGTGGAATGCGATGAAGGCTCGATTCGACGAGCCAAGGTACATGGAGAAGTCGGAGAAGGCCAAGGCGGCTAGACAACATGCCTCGAAGTGGTGCGGTGGGTCGATTCCGATGACGGAACATTTTCGTCATCTGGTATGTCTTTCTCTTTTAGAAATAATATTTTAATACAAAACCGATAAATTATTACTAAGATAATACATTTAATTACAGGTAAGAAAGGTCGGTAACGCCGATATGGTGACCGTCTTTCTGGCCATCTATCGTCGTGGCAGTGACCTTATTGACGAGAGGGCCGAGCAGACCTATGTAAGTATTACAATACGTTATCTTAATTTAATACTTCGTGTCAATTTTAATATAACTTAGTAAATATGATGCAAATAAATATTCATGTAGTTAGTAATAATAAGTATATTAATTAGAAATTAGAAATTAGAAATTATAGAGTACTATCCATACTTTCTAGGCCGAGTATCAGAGGCTGCGGGAACGGGCGGCTGCTAGTGCACCTGATGCAGGAGAGGCCGGTACTTCCTCGCAGCCCACTCAAGCTCCGTCGGCGGACGAGCTGTGGATGACCGCCGCTGGTGGACTCCGTAGGGGTACGTACTACGGTACGGGATCCTATGGCACCCTAGTTGCGACCCAGTCCTCTATGGCATCTCCTGCTAGTGTGCATGGTCCGCAGCCGTCCCAGGAGTCTGCCCGAGTCCACCAGATGATGGAGTCTCTCCGTGACGACCTGCTACGACGGATCGAGGAGGAGTCTTAGTACCCTACGGACGATCCTGCGCTGCTAGTACGATTGGATGCGCTCGACCGCGGCATTATGGACCTCATGGAGACGACTAAGAGGACAGAGTGCACCATTGGAGGGTTAGAGCGCACGGTGACGAAGCTGCAGACAGGACAGGTGACCATGTGTCACGACCCGCACCCGCTTTTCGGATACGAAACGTGTCCAAGTCCAGCCTACGCCGCAGTGTCGGGGGTAGTACGCTGTCTATACTCAAGTCACGGCAATCTAGAATCACGGGAAAACTATATCTCATCCACAGGAATAATCATGTCACAGTCAAGATCAATGAAAAGATATGAACTGAATAATAATGAATAGACTGAATATCAAGAATCACTGTCACGTCCGGTGGACACAAATCTACTACCAATAGACGGAAAAAATAGAAGAATACATGGAGTAACTAACTGAAATAAAAACTGCTAATCTAGACCACCTCAAGTGCAAGCGATACGATCTGATGCTGGCTCAACCCTCTGGTCTGCGCCTAACTCAAACTCGGCTAACCTAAAGAGATCATCAGGTCCTCAGAGGACTAGCAAGATACATAAAAATGAGCCTTTCTAACAGTTTATTATGCATGGAGAAAGATACAGAATAAACAAGTAAATGGTGCAATGAATAAAGCACGAATCTATACACTGTCTACAAGAAAATAAACTGCTGAACAAGGACTAGAGAACTCATGTCAAGACGGATAACCCAATCGAATACTCAAACCCTTGTCCCTAGTGTGGACTCGCAGGTTTGAACTACTAATCCTCGTCCCTAGTGTGGACTCGCAGATTAGCATCACCCTCGTCCCTAGTGTGGACTCGCAGGCGTAACCCTATATCACTAACCCTCGTCCCTAGTGTGGACCCGCAGGCTAGCATCTACTACTAATCCTTGTCCCTAGTGTGGACTCACAGATTAGCATCACCCTCGTCCCTAGTGTGGACTCGCAGGCGTAAACCCTATATCACTAACCCTCGTCCCTAGTGTGGACTCGCAGGCTAGCATCTACTACTAATCCTCGTCCCTAGTGTGGACTCGCAGATTAGCATCACCCTCGTCCCTAGTGTGGACTGCAGGTGTGGACCAATAACTACTAACCCTCGTCCCTATCGTGGACTCGCAGGTTAGCTTCAAGGTTCAAGACACGGAGACACGACTCAATCAAGGCACGACCAATAAGAAACAAGGCTAACTGTGAAAACGGTCTACATACAATGATATAAGTATATAAACAGGATATGAAAGGTACATGGCAACAATATGAGAAAAACTGGATGATAATAAAAGACAGTACATGTAAATAAAGCTGTGTAGAAAGGTAAGGTATACTTGCCTGTGGTCTTGCACTGCTGGCACGGGTCGAGCACTGAGTCAAGTCCAATAGACCTATAATATGAATTCATATAATCAACACACAATTCAAGAGTGTAAATAAGCCTATCTAGTGCTTTATTAGGTTACTAGGTCGTTCCCCCCTTAGTTGGCTTGTAGGTTGGTAATCCTCTTTTCAATTCTTGTCTTTCCTACCATCTTATCCATTGACACTTCCTTAAAAATAACAAGCAGTAACCCCAAGAATGCTAGAGAACAGTGTACTATACAAGTACAGCTAAAAATGGCATGGTATCTCCTAAGATCAAGCACACCTCTAATGCACAATGCAATGTATCTTCGATATCAACAAGAGAAAGAATTTCATCAGGTTGAAAGACCTAAATACCTATGGCTTCTCCAATGTAATTATAACACAATAATCTTTTAAATTTGATAGGTGTATATCACACGATTGAACCTTGAAGGTTCAACTGATTTGGTATGTTCCCCAATATCAGGTATGCATCAGTCCTAAAATCCAATTAATGCATGCATACCAAACATGAAATCTGTAACCTATGGTCACACGTTCCTAATCCATTGCTAACAGTCAGTCCACATCTCATGGTAATTGATAAGGGAAAAACATACAAATGGGGGAAAAACAGACAACGCATATTCAGTGTCAAGCTAAGGAATTGAATAAAATGGGGAACAGGTCTGGGATGTGCAGGACTACACTATCAAGGAAAGTTTTGTATAAGGCAGGACCTCCACTGACCTCTAGAAGCTGATGTTCTCCATGCTAGGATCTAATGTCAACAACCTGGAAAGGACAAGCAGGGAGGTCTGCTACTGCTAATTGATACTCGAGTACCCTTCCTCAAAGCATTATGTAGGACTGGTCCTGTGTTCACCTAAGCTCTTTAATTAAAAGAGTGGCTACAACCTCCTTTCTTTCAAGATAACTATACATAATACAACACGAAACTTAATGAAATATAATGACATGGTACTAGCTATCCAATGATGTTTACCTACAGCTCTTGGCCGTCACATGCCCATCTATTTCAATTTGGACTGCTCTCTATCATCTGTAATGTACAGGTTATGGGCTGCTACCTGCAGATTAGATGGGGCATGACTTTATGGAAGCTAGTGTTGGTAGAAAATGGGGAGTTTATCTCCTCCAACCCTTCACATAGTAGCACAAGTTCATCCCATATACCCTTGATAAACTGTGTGGACATGGTTTGCCATAACCCAGTGTTCCTCTAACAGGGTACTCCTGTACTCTCTAGGTAAATCAGATTTTGGTTTCCTGTATTGTGTTTGTGGAAGTGCACATTGAGGTACCTGCGGGCTACTAAATAAGTCCACAGACTCCGCATAGCATTCTGAATATACATAATAGAAAACTCTGCACAGTTTCAGCTATGATAGACAAACGATTTCAAATTAATATCAGCCAAGCCAGTCTCATCAAAATGAAGTCTGAGATTGTGACAGAACACTGAGTTGATAACCCTCAACCAAAAGGTTAGCATATATTTTTAGACCAGCTATCCGTATGACATAAGCATCGGTTATGGACCACGATAAGCTCCACAATTGTTTTTATGACAGGGTATCAGCCTAACATCACACCTTAGTGGCGGTGCCAAATTCATAGACAAGATAGATACAATAAAGAGAGGGCCTTAAGTTAAACCTATAAGGGCCAGTTGACAGTAAATAGACCTCAGCTCAAATCTAAATAACCATAAGACAAAGAGCTATATCAGTGTTTCCCTGTCCCAGGGACCTCCATTTGACAGGAAAGCAACAACATCTACATAGTCATAACAATCAGAAGGGAGAACCTGAACATTACCTATACATATTGACTGATCAATGATTCAAGACTGAATGCAAAAGGAACTGAGCTATATAATGTGACTGAACATGTATCAAGGATTTTATCAAACCAAGGTGAGGTATGGACAGTACCAAATTGCTACATCTTTGAATATATAGCGAGGACTGAACTAAAACTGGTCCTGTGAAGTATCTGAACAAGAATGAAGGGACTAAAATATTACTCCAATCTCGAGCTATCCCCTATATTCATTTACTGATACAGGGGAGAATCTCAGATGTATTGAATATATAAGGAAGATGTGGGCTCGATTAGAGACTGAATAGTGAGGGTTTGTTCACTGTATTAATTGAACTCACGGATGGCGGAATTAGAGGAGGTAATCTGGACTGATACAACATAACCAATTGTTTGGCATAACATGAATATTTTGGAAAACAGAATCAAACCAAGTAGTTTCATGTTGTGAGGACTGAACAGATGCAATATGTGGACTAATCCCAAGGAATGATATGGTTTGATCTACAATATAAGGTGAACAAAACTAAGTGTTGCAGTGAATCAGTGAGGCATTTGTGACTGCATAACCAAACAGTGAAATGGATTGAAATACATATTGAACAGAGTGAACAGTAACAGTATACTCAAATGGGTCTCGACTGATTAATACAAGGTAATGGAAGTATCACTGATATTCCAAAAGGTCTGATATTACACAATGTGGATTAAATCAATTAACTTAAACCAAAGGAAGGATATGGACAGGACATGTGTTTAAGGATCAATCTCTAACAAACCCAAGACTGAACATCAAATGCATATGTTGGGTGGACAGAACCACACTTCTATGACTGAAACCTGCTTCATAACTGAACAAAATAGAAAGAGGGATTGAACAAATTATGAGATGTGATCGATACTCTAAGTGAACCAAGGAAACTGAACTTTTATGTTCAGATATAGACATTGGATGATTGAACAATACAAGGGGTAACATGCTAACTGAGAATTTGAGGCTGGGCATTGACATGTGAACGAGCAGATATCACTTGGCTTGAAAATGTCACCTGACCATTACAAAGGATCAAATATGATCTAGGCCATGCTAAACCACCTGGTTACAGAGCTGTGTTTCTTGGGGAATTAAGACTGACATGCCCTTGGTGTCAGTACCCATATGGTGCACAGGAAGAATTTTGTTGGTCCAGACTTACTGGATACAAGGAAAATCTATGGCAATATCATGTCAATGGTACACAAAGAAGACTTCCAATTCCAGCGCCTCCATACATCCTATTGGGTTTCTTTTCTACTCAGGAATTACTTCGAACACATCCCTTACTAATGGAAATAATCAAGTTCGAGTTTAACCTAATAGCAGGAGAAAATTTTAATGCTGATTTAGGGGATTCGGAATTACTTGTGGGTTGTTCTTGCTTGCCGACTGTCTCTGTTTTGGAGAAGAACTTGCGGCAGCCATTGGGGTTGGGGAGCTAGGGTTTTGTAGGGAAGGCTGTGACAACTCTCCGTATATATATATATACATTCAGGGATTTCTTCTCGATCCTAATAGATTGGAATAAATTGATTTGAATTCGATTGATTCAATCCTTCATAGCCGAGTTCTAACGGCCAAGGAAAAATTTAAATAACTGATAGTTGCAATAAAGCCCTTGCCATGACTTTATTACTCCCATGGTCCCCTTGTTGTTTTTTTCAGAAAAAAACAATTGCAAAGAAAGAAAAACACTACAATTTATGAGACAAATGAAATAAATAAATAGAAAAAAAAATATGAGGATAAAAATTTGGTCAAGGGGTTGACACCATGGCCGAGAGGATGAGATTGGCGCAAGAATCGATGGTCCGGAGCAGTGATAGAATGTTATCTATCATGGATTCATACCACCAGCGACTTACAGCGTTGGAGCGTGCTGGTCCTCTGGGTGCGCCTTCATCGTCGTCGACTCCGCCGCCTCCACCGCCTTCTTCTTCGACACCGACTCCACCAACGTCACTGCCTGCTCCATCGGTATCAATTTCACTTGAGGAGTATGAGTTGTTCTTATTCCTTCGTCGCGGCGGTGCCCCTCCTGCACCAGATCCCTAGTAGTCCTAGTTAGGACTGTTTGTTTGTGTTTGTTTCATTCTTTATTTGTTGACTTGGATATTTGTTGGTTGTGACTTGGATATTCTATTTGTTGGTTGTGTGTAGACTTTGGTTATTTGGTTGTAGACTTTGTTATTTGGTGTAGACTTGGTTATTTGGATACTTGTTGTTGTGTGATTATTGTAGACTTGGTTATAGGGACTGAAACCTGTGTATAGTGAGAAATGGACATTCTGAGAACTGGACATTGTGTGATTGTTGTAGACTTGGTTATAGGGACTGAAACCTGTGTACAATGAGAAATGGACATTCTGTGATTGTTTGGATCCTGTTCTACAGTGAGAAATGGTTATCTTTTTAAACTGCAGGGAGAAATGGATATTCTGTATTTTATTTTTTTATTTTTTTTGCAAATTTAGCGACGTTTACCGACGTCCACCGACGTACGTTTGCGTCGGTAAACGTCGGTAAATCTGCAATATTTTCCAGGGTACCGACGTTTACCGACGTCCTTATACGTCGGAGAACGTCGGTGCACGTCGGTAATCATCCCAGGAATTACTGATATTTAGTGACATTTTAAACGACGGTAAACGTCGATAAATTCCCAGGATTTTACCGACGTGTAGCGACTTTGAACACGTCGCTAAACCACCGACGATACGACGGTAGACGTCGGTAATATAACGACGTATATATACATCGGTACACGTCGCTAAACCACCGACGATACGACGGTAGACATCGGTAAGATAACGACGTATATATACGTCGGTACACGTCGATACTAGCGACGTTTGGCGACGTTTTGAAGATCAGCGACTTACATTTCTGCGACAAGTCCAAAACGTCGGTAATTTTGTCGCTAAATTTTTTTTAGCGACGGAATTTGTCGTTTTAGCGACGTCTTTAGGCGTCGCTAAAACGACTTATTCTGGTAGTATGAGCAGTATAGTAGGCACGCTCTGCGAAGTTGGTGGCTTGCGTGCCACGTTACCCTGCTTCTAAATAGAAGTTGATCAGGCGGCGCCAACTAGCCAGGTTGTGCATGGACGCAACTCAACAACTGGCGCCTTTGACTGGGTCTTCTGTGCTGTACTGATTAATTCTCGTGCCACACAATGACTTGCGCGAGCCAGCTGTCAACATTAATTACATGCTGACAAAATTTTCTCGAGCGTCGCATTGCACGAGATTCGAACAGATTTTTCTTGATATACGTGCTGTCAGTTGTCAGGCAATGATGATGTCGTTACAGCTTTTCGAGGAAGTGTGCCATGTGGCGCTCGCGCAACTGTCACCTGTGTAACCTGATGTTGGCACAACCTGATGTTGTATAACTTAATGATCTGGCACAACATAATTATTCGTTACCACCTAATGATCACACACTTTAATGGATGACGCAACTTGATTTTTAGCCTCTACAAGACCCCCTTCAAAGTTTTTGAAACTTGAAAATACTTCAAAGTTGTGAAATACTTTGAATCATGGTAGTTTTGTTTAGGGTTGCGGCAGTCAACTCGAGCCTGATTCTTCAGCATAGATTGCGTAACTATTTGGGCTATAAATGGCCGTACCCTTTTGGAGTTTTTTCATTCTTCGCATCATTTGGGATTGCTCGAGAGAAACCCTATCCTCTTCTCCTTCTTCTCGATCTTTGAGAGCTTCGACCGACAACAATGGCATCCAAGCACTCCGATACTGAGAAAGGAAAGACTGTGGCCGAGCCATCCACGCGAGCTCCACCCTTATCACGCCAGGAGATGGCCAACTCGACCATGGAAGGTAAGCACTTGATCATAGACTCGATCATCGACTACCCTATTTAGGGTTTGGTCGGCTCCTAACGTCGTGCACCCACTCTTTTTAGAGTGGGGCGCAACTCATAACTTGCGCCTCCCTTTTTAGGATTTGGTTGCTGTCGACCCATGTTACGTGATGCTTCAAAATCTGTGCTGTATTTTTGATACAATTTTGATGCCTGCGCGGAAAGACACAACACAACATGATTGCTGCGCAACCTGATGGCTGCACAAGCTGAGTGTAGTACAATGTGAGTGTCGCACAACCTGACTGAACAGAGCATTAAACACTCGGTTAATTCCTAACGAAGAACCTATTTATGGGGCACTCTTTTTCGAAGCATCTTTTTTCTTTCTCCCTCGTTAAGTGTTACGCGCCCATTTACTGGAAAGACGAAGAGTCGATGGGAGCCGACCTTCACTGTATATATAGGCATGAGGTTGCAATCCTTCATCCTCATTCATTCTCATGGCACACAAGGAGAGCATGAAAAAGAAGGCAAACCTCACTGTCGATGGCGAGGCTTCTGAAGAGAAGTTGAATTCTGTGCCTACGGCGTATCTGCTGGAAACCGACCCGTCCATGAGGGTGGAGAACTTCCTGAACTGCTTTGGCCTGACCCCAGCAGTCTTCGTTCGTTCCCAAGGTGGGCCATCATCTTCCGAAGATCGTGGCGTACTGGAACAGAGGAAAGGATTCCTCCGTCTGATGTACCGCTCGGGGATCCACAATATAGAGGAGTTGAGCGCTGCTTTACGTCAGGCTGATGGCGGAAAGAAAAATATGACGTGACATGAGGTCGTCATTTTTACATAATGGCCATAGTGCCTTATAGTGTCTGTCTTTTTTTAAATTATGAAATAAAAAACAGTTTGACTTTATAGATCCTGGCACATTTGAACTTTTTGTCGCGTAACTGTGTTGACACGTCTCAATTTTAGGCATGTGTGAGCTTTGTTGTGTAACTGTCTTAATATATCCCGCACTTTTCCGGTTCTGACAACATCAACTTCCGAACGACACGTGGCGTTTCTTCCTGAAATATACGCTTATGGATGCGCATAACGTTTCAGCTTTAATTGCATATAAATAGTTGCGAGAAAAAAAGAACATTTACTGTATTCTCCTTTTCTTTTTTATGTTTGCAGAGGACCAACTGACGAAAATTCCCAGAATTGGTATAGGTGTTCTTGGATTCTATGAAGTTGAACCACTTTGACACGCACATCAGAGAGCTCAGAACTCTTCATGTTTAAAAGGGCTTCCTCAAGATGGTGGAAATGGCCTTATACATGAGAGTTTGATGGTGGAGACACAAAACTAGGAATCGTATCACAAGGGTGATCTCATTCCTACTTCTCACGAAGGGTCGTCTTTTCTCCACCAGTTGTATTGATGGCAACTTTTTTCGAGCTGCTGCACTCTATCGTTCTCCTCTCGTCTTTCTAAGAGAGAAGACCAGGGTTGATTCGGTTGCCTGGCTCGCTGTTTCAGGTTGAGTCAACAAGGAACTGGCACCAACAAGAAGATCCAAAGATGTAATAGACCTCCATTTGTTATATTTAGAATGAAAACCTTAAGATGTAATAGATTTCCATTAAGATGTATCGATAATTTTAAAGAAATAATAAAGAATGATTTTTCTCTCCTTTATGACTTGATTTGATATGATGATATAGAAAATAGAATCCAGAGGTATTGTGGACGTGAACTCATTTTTCTATTAATGATCTTCAAGTCAGCTGGGACTCAAAGACAGGATATCATGTCTAAAAAGATGATATCTGTGATAATATGGATTTATTTATCATAAAAAAAGATACCTTTAAAACATTTTCAAAAGACAGAATTGATGATTTGGATGGACTCCACGGGAGATTTTGAGTATTTATTATCTGTAGCTTTATTTACGAGAAAGTAAATAAACGATAATAAATATAGGCTTTAAAAAGATTAATGAGTGAATAAGTATGCTTTTTTCGAGGAAATGTCACTTCGGTTCTCGAGACAGAGAATAAATAAAGACCTCTTCACGAGATGAAAGGAGATGAATGAACGAACATGCCTTTTCGAGGAAAGGTTGTTTCGATTCCTGAGACAGAATGTTTGGCCTTTCTGTCTATAAATAGTGTGGAACTTTTCTGAGAATATTATTCACCCCTTTTCTTTCATTTGCAAATGTCTTCAGAAGATATGCCTAAGGAGGCGGAAGTCATCCCGAAGATCGAAGCCGTCCTCGACACTCCTTCCGACGAGCCTCTGCCGCCTACTCAACCAGAAGTAGGAGAAAGCTCGGTTGTTCCTGGACAGAAGCAGGACATTCTCGCCAAACTGGTGGAGCCTGGGAGTACTGCCGAGGAAGAAGCTCTGAGGAACGCTGCATGTAAAATGTTGGTGTCATCCAACAATAATGTATTCGAGCTCCTTGCGAAATTTGTCTTCGATCAAGAGGGCTCTGGTCCTCGTTGATTTTATGTATTTCCTTTTGTTTGAACTATGCAATAAAAGGAATTTTATTTACATTCTGATTCTCTGTGTTGATATCACTTTGTCTTCAAACATGATATTTCTTGATAAATTTGCCATTAATGGGCATCATGGCGACTCGACCATCCATACCAGTTAATTGATAAGCTTCGTTGGAGAAAACTTTGCTTACAACTAGGGTCATTCCCACTTCGCTTCGAATTTGCCTTTGCTCATGTGTGTCATAGTCATAGGACGTCTGACGGTTAGAACTAGTTCTCCTTTCTGAAATGTTCAGACTTTGACTTTACGGTTGAAGGCTTTTGATAGACGAGCTTGGTATAACTCAATATGTTGTTGAGCTAAGAGCCGTTTTTCGTCAAGCGCTTCAAGCTCCTGAAGTCTCAGTCGATCATTGTTTTCGGTTGTGAGTTCATTGGCAATGATAATCCTTAGGGAAGGGATCTGGATTTCTAATGGTAAGACGGCCTCGTATCCATATACCAAAGTGAAAGGTGTACAGCCTGTAGGAGTACGTATAGTAGTACGGTAAGCCCATAGACATTCTTCAAGCTTTTCACTCCAGTTCTATTTGTTGGTAGAAACATACCTCTTGAGGAGTTTGATGATGGTCTTGTTAAATGCTTCTGCCAACCCGTTAGCTGCAGGATTGTAAGCTGTAGAAGTAATATTATTGATCCTGTTGTCATCGCAGAATCGAATGAATTTTTGACTGATGAATTGTGGCCCATTATCATGAATAATTCGCCGAGGAACACCGAATCTGTAGATCACATGATGCTTAATAAAATTGATAACACTACTTGTCTTGACCTCAGCTAGAGGTATAGCTTCACCCCAATTTGAGAAATAATCAGTTATGGCCAATATGAACTGATGTCCTCGAGACGAGGGAGGGTTAATAGGACCAATGACATCCATGCCCCAAGCTTCAAAGGGCCATGATGCTGCCGTCGGGTAAAGATATTCTGATGGTTGATATATGAAATCAGCATGAATTTGACATGCTCGGCACTTTCTTGCATACTCGATTGCATCAGATACCATCGAGAGCCAATAGTAGCCCATACGACGAATACGATCTTGTAGTTTAGGACTAGGTTGATGTGCGCCACAAACACTATCATGAGCTTTATGAAGTATTTGTTTTGCTTTCTCTCCTGCGAGACAACGTAAGAGTAAGCCATCAAACGTTCGTCGATAGAGTGTCGTTGTAGCATATTACAATAGAATCTGAGTGACCGTCGACAAATTGTTGTAGCCTCCTTAGGATCTTCGGGGAATATCATGGACCACGAAGTTTATGAAAGGAGTCCTCCAATCTTCACTGATAATACAAATTTTAACCGAATTGTTAAATTCCTTGTTTGAGTTGTTGACTTCAATATTTAAGTTATTCTCGACGCAAAATAACTCTCTATTAGTGATGACGATCATTTGTTGCCTTCTTACTGGAATTGCTAACACTGCTGCAAGATTAGCGAGTGCATCATACTCTGTGTTACACGCTCGACGTACATGCTCGATGAAGAAGCCTTTGAATAAAGTAGCCATCCTGATTGTTGCATCATGATATGGGACCAGATCTTGATGTCGGACTTCGTATGTGTCTCTAACTTGGTTGATAATTAGTTTGGAGTCTCCGTAAACTTCAAGATACTCAATATCTAATTGTTTAGCCAATTGGAGACCAATAAATAGAGCATTGTATTCAGTCACATTATTGGAACACGACTCATCTAAAGAATAAGCTCTTTGAATAGCTAACCCTTCTGGTGAGACGAGGACTATTCCAACTCCAGCAACAATAGCACCTTTTGGTCCGATTCTGGATGCACCATCAAAGAATAGACGCCATGTAAGAATTTTTTCTGAAATCATGTTGGACTCCAAAGTTTCGTCTGGAATCTCGTCGTAGAGTTTAGATATTTTGGGAACTGGATGAGCTGCCAGAAAGTCAGCAAGGGCCTGACCTTTAACAGACTTTTGAGGAACATAAACCATATCATATTATGCTAACAATATGACCCATGTCGTAAGCCTAGAATTGAGTGTACTAGGCTTCTTCATCAGGACCCGGAGAGGGTTAACTCTAGAAATAACATGAATAGTTTAGCCAGTGATATAATGTCTCATCTTTTGAACAACAAACATCAAAGCTAGACATTCTTTTTCCACTCGGGTGTATCGATGTTCAGCTCCAATCATTGTACGGCTAAGATAATAGACAACCTGTTCATGACCTTCTTTATTCTTCTGAGCTAATAAAGCACCTAGTGAATGGTCCATTGCTCGAACATACATCAGGAAGGGTATTCCTGAGACTGGGGGCACTAGAACTGGAGGGTTCATCAAGTACCGCTTTATGTCTTCAAATGCTTATTGATATTCTTCAGTCCAAATAAAAGACACACCTTTCTTCATGAGTTGAGTGAACGGTCTACAGCGTCCAGAGAGATTTGAGATGAATCTCCTGATGTACGCAAGCTGTCCCTGGAATCCTTGTAGCTCTTTTAGGTTGCGTGGAGGATGCATCTCTTGAATGACTTTGATCTTCTCGGGATCAATATGTATACTTAATGATGAATCTGAGAAATTTTCCACTAGAGACTCCCAGGAATGACTTAGTGGGATTCATCTTAAGTTGATGCTGGCGCATTAGATCGAATATAGTTCTCAAGTCTTGAATGTGGTCTTCCTTTAGATGACTTCTGACAGTAATATCGTCTACATAGCATTCAATCGTCTTTCGCAAATGATCACAAAAGATAGTACTCATGACCCGCTGGTAAGTTGTACCAGCATTTTTAAGACCAAACGACATAACTGTATAGTAATAGACTCCAAGAGGAGTGTGAAAAGATGTATGTTTCTCATCTTCCGGATGCATCTTGATTTGATTATATCCTGAGAATCCATCCATAAAAGATATACGTTCAAATCTGCAAGTATTGTCGATCATGACATCAGTGATCGGAAGAGAAAATTCGTCTTTGGGACAAGCTTCATTAAGGTCTCTGAAGTCGATGTAGACTCGGACCTTCCCTGTTTTCTTCAAAATTAGGACAACATTAGCTATCCAGTCCAGATGTTGTTCTTCTCCGATGAAGCCACATGCCACGAGCTTCTTGATTTCAGCTTCTATGGCGTCCATTATGTCAGGTCGAAATTGACGCTGTTGCTGCTTGACTGGCTTTGTATTCGGTAAAATGTTGAGCTTATGGATAGCGATCTGAGGATCCAATTCGGCATGTCTTCATAGCTCCAAGAAAATACATCGATGTATTCCCTAATAAGTTGGATCAGTTCTTGTTTATCTGCTTCAGGGAGGCTTTTGCTGACAAATATTGGTTTTGACGAAGTTTCATCTCCAAAATTGACTTGAACCAGCTGATCTTCGGTAGGTGGCTCACGTTGCTCAAAGCGAAGCTCCCATTGAGTTTCCATCTTTTGTGCCTAAGGATCAGATTCAGAGGCTTCGACAAAGTCTTCGTCGTCTTCCAAGAATTCGACAGTTACCATATTGGAAGATAGAGTCACTCGATGGACGTGCCCAACACTGGTGTCTGAATCCTATGAGATAGAATCAGAAGAGTTAGATCGTTCTTCTTTATCGGATTTGGAGGCTTCTGGAGTCAGAATTGGTGAAGTATAACCCAATTCCCGCTTCATTTTGCTGTAATATTGTTGTGATTTTCCTTTTGGAGCATGAATACAAATAGGAGTTCGCCTTCCTTTACCGCCATTGAGAACAACTTTAAAATTATAGCCTATCTTTTGAATGATATCTCTTGATTGTTGACTATAACGACGTAGTTGAAGTCTTCCATTATCGTGATTTTCTTCTTCATTATTGGGCGTGATCTTCTATTCTGTTCCTTTACTAAAAAGTATAGGAAGTTTATCTTTCTTTCTAGAAGGAACTAAGAAGAAGGAGTCTTGTATTGGCTTGAGCAATACTTCGTTTTGGAGAGGTTGAACTGCTCCTATGGTAAGTAGTTCGAAGTTATCTAGCATTTCTAAATAACATCGAGTATAATAAAAAACATCAATATACTGTAAAGGAGATGCTATTTTATTAATTTGTACATCATCATTTACAACATGATTCTTAGCCTTAACAGAAGGCTTAGTAAGGTTAATAACCAGAGAATGAGAAGGAGGATTCTTAGCCTTAACAGAAGGCTTAGTCAGGTTGATAACCAGAGGAGGAGAAGGAGAATGTGAAGGTTTGTTACGACGAAGGTCGATAACTAGAGGCTCAGAAGGGGTGATCTCCTTTTGTTCCCTTTCTACAGCAGGAGGCTGTTTGTTATGAGATGAAAGATGGATAGTCAAAGCCTAAAAAAAAGAGGGACGAGTAGTACATCCTTTGACAGGGATCATAAGAACATCTTTTGAGGTATCTTTCTGATCCTCCTCACTATCCATCGCCAATACAACCTTCATGAACTCTTCCTTGTACATCCAAGAGTCAATATAATACGCTTTAATGCCCCTGAAAGGATTTAAGTCAGCTACTTCCTTCTGAACTTCTCCATTGACATCTACATATTTGAAGCATTGATGTAGAGTGGATGGTACAATGTTATGCTCATGCAGAAAGGGTCTTTCCGGTAAAGCATTATAAGAGCCATGATTATCGATCACGTAGAAAGTAACCTCTGTACGAAGGTTGCCTATTTAAACCTTCAGACGAATCTTTCCCAGAGGTTTACTTCTTCTAGAATTGAATCCTAAGATTGTCATGATGGTTGTTGAAAGATTGTGCACAGGAATCTTTAATGCATCTAATAGAGTCTTTGGCATGATGCTAAGTACAGACCCAGGATCGATCAAAATGCGATCAACCTTCATGGTATCGGCATATCCCGTGAAGTAGAGGGGTCGGTCATGACGATTATCTTCCAACGACATATCATCTTGTGTGAAGGTGATGTTGGGTATCAGTTCCTTGACATTATGACAATAAAAGCATGTTATAGGCTCTTCCTCTGGCTTCTTGAGGAATATTAGACAAGTATCAGCTTACATCAAAGCTTGACTCAACATTTTTCGAGTTTCCTTCGAAAGATGAAGTAGTTCAAAAATTGACAATCTTGCCGGAGTATTGGCCAGCTGAGCCAGTATATCAAAGTTATACGGCTTC
Organism: Iris pallida; assembly: GCA_029216955.1. Lineage (NCBI taxonomy): Eukaryota > Viridiplantae > Streptophyta > Magnoliopsida > Asparagales > Iridaceae > Iris > Iris pallida. Next base: position 3,302,638 of record JANAVB010006389.1, read on the forward strand.
TTGAGTCCCAAAGTTGTTGTCTTCTTCAATACTTTATCAAAATGGACAGGATGTTTTCCTTTGTCATCTGTCGTCGATTTGGGAAGAGTTGGCTCTATTGGAGGTGATGAAGCTGATGAAACATTGACAGCAGAAGAAGATGATGCTTGAGGAGCCTCCAGAGCTGGAGCAGGTTTTTTTTGACCTTCTGAATAGTCTCTTAGATAAGGTTTCCCAGACCTGGTACCAGTTAAGGCTTCTTCTTTGGATACAGGTTCGACGGACACCATATTACAACTCTTTGTCTGGATCTTGTTTCTGGAAGGTTTCTTTTGGCAAGATGAAGAGTTTGTCCAGTAACCCAAACCAACCCGAGATTGGTTGTGAGAAAGACATAGAAAAAGAGGTACAGGTGATCCCTTTCCATGGTTCAAACCAGAGGCCTTTTGTAGATCATATCCCATTTTCGTCATTAGTTCACGAGAATGTAGACTATACAGATAAAAAGCTGGTTGATATTTAGATTTTGACTTTGACATTGTTGTCTCAACAGGAGAAGAAGAAGAAGGATTTCATCTGTCGAGATGAAGGTAGCAGTTAGAGGTGGAAGACAATGTTCACCCAACTAAATCATATAATATGATTTATGTTTAGTGGCCTTCTTAGACTTGGTGGAGGAAGACGGTGTTTTGAAGTCAGCCACTAAATCTGGATGGATCCACATAATTTCCTTTTTGTCAGTAGACAGAGGAACAAGTCCATCAGTTCGTGTAGGTGGAAGATTAACAATCTCCAGAGTAGTTCTCGGGATGGGGAAGATGCCGTCCTACATAAGTTGAGCCAGAAAATCTCCAAACTGTAGAGAAATGACGTTAGCCGTTACAGTTTTCTCGTCTTGTTGGAGAGTGATTGTACCGAAATTGACCATCTTCTGAATTTTACCCTTGAGCACATAGCATGCTCGAGTTGTATGTCTAATAAATCTGTGGTAAACACAATACTTAGGATGGTCAGTCTTACCAACTTTCTCTGGCCGTTTTGATTCTGGCAGTTGAAGTTTATTGCTCTTGATCAGGCAATCAAAGATACTCATGATATCATCTTCATCAAAAGAGTATTCTTTTTTGGACGTGGTGTCCTTTGCGGTGGTGCTGTTGGGGTAGATGTTGGCTAACTTACATTGATAGCTAGAGCTTCTTTGCCTTTGAGATTAATAGCCAAAGTCTCTTTACTCTTGCGATTGTTCTAACAGCCGTCGCTGTTGGTTGCAGAATGTTTATCTTTTTTAAGATTAGGCATTTGAATACCTAATTGTTTGAACTTGTCAGCGCTCTCTTCTGCTGCTTTGGCGTTCACTATGAAGGAAGGCCAGTCTTGGAACTGTGTCGATCTCGTCCACATGCTGATTATAGGCAACATGTTTGATTTGGAAGTGTCTATAGTCAAATCATCTGGAGTTCTGAGAGACATTTTGAGTGCTTCACGACAGAATCATTCAATGAAACGTTCAGTAGTTTTATTATATCGTTGTTTGATTTTGATGAGAGCAGACATAGTCATGTCGTTGGTTCCTCATAAAATCGTTCCTAGAACATTTGTTTGAAGCCAGAAAAAGAGGTTATACAACTATCTGGTAAACTATGATACCAGTCATATGCTGCACCAACTAAACAACCGACAAATATTCTAGTAAGAAGAGCATTATTTGGTTGAAGTTGATCAGTCATTACTTCAAAGTGATTGAGGTATTGACTTGGCGATGTGCTGCCATCAAACAGCATAATATTAGGGGATTTATGTTTAGGAGGAAATTGGACTTCTTTTCATTCTATGGGATAGGGCTGTTTGATTCCAAGCTTCTGTAAGCCGTCTTTCTGTTTGAAAGCTTCAAATTGAGTACGTAAAAGTTTTACGGCCTCATTGGTATCTTCCGTTGATTATGGAGCAGTGGATTGATTTAATATGTTAGGAGGGGTACTGCATGATAAGTACCACCCCCGATACCAGATTGACTTGGAATAGCCTGTGCAGGAATGGAAGCGGTATGAGGAGATTGTACCCCCAGATCAATATTGATGGGAGCTGATGTTGTTACAGGTTCTTGAGTCAGAATCAGATTCGCGACCGGTAGAACTGTATATTGTGCCATAATGACAGCATGCATGCCTGTCATCATCTCAGCCATGTTCTTCAAACTAGCCTCCAAAGCAGCAATTCTTTGCTCTTGATTGTTAGAACTGGAAATATCTTGATCTTCTGTGGCGACATAAGCAGTCACTTCTCTAGCTAATGAAGACGAGCTAGTGGAAAAGATGGTCTTTCCGGAACTTTCACTATCAACATCAAAGTCATATAAGGTATCACCCCCAAAATAAGTGATAGGGGTGTCCTGTTGACTGAGAGAATCTTGGTTAGAAGGAAGATTCCTTTGACCGATTGTGTCTTGGCTTCTTAATATAGTATATTGGTATACTCCTTCGTCGGATTCATGAATTTGATCTAAGTATTATTGACTGGGATTACGAGATGCATTACGTCTTGGACGTTTTCTACCCCAGTACTTCGAGATGCCATATTGACAGAAGCATAGAGTAGTTCATCTTCGTCCACTTGGATAGGTTCAGGAGTCTGAAAATAGTATGAACGGTCAAAGACAGACCGCTTGGCTGATTGACAGCAGCATTTAATGACAACTTTATGGTGGTGATTGCAATAATGTTCTTGCTGTTGGACCACCGCTGGACGGGATGGATTTGCAACCTTCCGCTTCTGTATCAAGAGTTGACGGAGATCACTGACAGGACGAAAAGAAGTTGCAGGAATGTTGCCCTTGACGATATTCATGACATGGTTCCTGTTCTTGAGGTGTCCTGTACCTTGAGTGTACAAAGACGTGATAAGCTGGTTAGCATAAGTCATAGGATTTTTTACCTCAGAATTCTTCCTCTGGTGCAAGTTAGCAACTGGTGTAGGTTGCGCTTGATACATTTTGTGTTTTCCTAAGATTGACCCTAATTGGCACCTGTTGATATATGGGTGCTACTTGTGCATCTACTTGAGATACTAGCAGTTTACCTTGTCGAGAACTTGAGAAATGTAGGGTCGGTAGATCTGCCCTGACCTCTTTGGAGTAGGCATAATACCCTTTTGTGTAAAAATTTCATTCCGAATAGAACCCATTTTCCTGACAGAGATTTGGTTGTCTTTGTTGAAGAGAGTAGGATTTCTATCTGAATCCACTTTTGTGTTGAGAGATGCAAAAGCGCAATCAGCAGTATTTTCCACCCAATCAACGACTCGAGGAGAATGAGGAAAAGCCAAAGAGCGTTTTCCTTGATTTAATGATTTTCCAGTAATTTTCTGACTTGATGACGAAGAGGGAACCACTAAACAGTATTTTCCTTTACGTTGCACCAATGCAAAAATATGCACAGGTTGTGCTAGAGCAGGAATAGGCATACGTTGCGCCAGTGCAAAATTATGCGCAAGTTGCGCCAGAGCAAGAGCAGGCACAGGTTGCGTTAGGGAAAAAAAGGCCAAAGGGCACTTTCCTTTGTTTTGTCCAGCAGAGGTACTGGACATATTTTTCTCTGAGTTCAGAACTGGAGGAGCAGAGGGAGTAGCCAAATGGCTATTTCCCTTAGGTTGTGCCAAGGCAGAAATGTGCACAGGTTGTGCCAGAGTAGGAACATGCACAGGTTGCGCCACTTGAGAAAAGGCCAAAGGGTACTTTTCTTTGTTTTGGACAGTAGTGCGTCAAGACGAAGTTGAAATAACGTGTAGGTAACTTTAGAGGGGGATGAATAAAGTTTTTGTCGATAATCACAAAATAAAAATTAACTCTATATCACCTACACAAAACAAATATCAAGATAGTAAATAAATCAGAGAAAAATACGGAAGTAATAAAGATCAAGAAGAGCATACACGAACATAGCGATATAACCTGGTTTTTCTCGTGGAGGACTAGTCCAGGCCTGAGAACTCTAGCTCAGGATTGAAATCCACTATTTGTGAAATAGTGTACAACCACGTGCCTTTACTCAGAAGAGCACGCCAACTACTTACAGATTCGCAGGTGGCAAAACTTGGAATTGTCCAAGTAACTTTTCTTTCACTCTTGTACACAACTTCTAGCTGATATCGTACTGAGCACCTTGGGCTAAGGAGAGTTGTGGCTTAGGAGATATGGAAGAATGAGGCTTGGATTAGTAGAGTTTAGAAAGCTTGAATATTTGAAGGTGAGAGATGATTTGAAATGAGAGAATTTAAGCACTATTTATACTACTCTGGGGAGGCAGAGTTCGGCCCGAATTTTGTCCCAAGAATTCAAATTTTTGAACGTTGGACAGCTAGTACCAAACATGCCCTAAAAATTAGGAGACAGATTTCGGCCCGAACTCTGTGTGGGGGAAGAGTTCGGCCCGAACTCTGCCTCCTAGGTAGCAGAATGGCCTTTGGGCCATTGGGCTTTGTTTGGCTTGGTAGAGCTTGGGCTTGGTTCAAGAATTGGTCTATTTGTATGGTAGAGCTTGAGAGATATGTTTAAGGGTTGAGATGACACAGTGTGACTCAACGTACACATTCTCCTAGACTCAATAAATTAAATATTACAGACTTAGAACAAATAGAAAAACCAAGAGTCCTTTGATGACGCCTTTCTTCTGATATTTGAGCAGACCTAAAGACGTCTTTTTTTTGACAGCAGAACCCCCGATACGAGGCCCCGGATAGGTCGCTAGGCGGTTCAGAGAAATCTTTTTGTATGACGTCGTCTTTGGTCCATCATTAATTCTTTATTGCCTATGTCCTAGTTTGATCATGCTTACTGCATGTCTATAAATACATGTTAGGCGAGCAAAATATGTTGTAGTATGATACAAGCATGGAAATATGATATAGGATAATTAGAACAGTGCTAGGTTTAAGTAGCAACATGATAGTGAGTATATAAATATTAGTGACATCATTATGTTAAACTTAACTGATTAGCCATATTCAAAAACACGATGCAATCATTGGGCTAACAGAAGTCTCCTTCAATTTAAGTATCGAAGAAGTGGAGGGGTTAGCTAAAAGGCTGTTTCCTTTAGGTTGCGTCAGGGCAGTGATGGACGCAAGTTACGCAGAGGCAGCAGGTTAAGCCGTCGAGGACTTAGAAGTCCAGACAGAGTGCGTCTTGCTCTTAGCAGTGGCAGTAGTGTGCTTGGCAACCCCAACATTAATCATGACCTCGTAGGCTGTCTGGTCGACTTGAACGACCAGGGTCTTCTGCGTCTTGCCGATCGACGCGGTATCACATTGAGTTGTCACTTTCTCGTCGGAGGAGAAAGTCGTCCCCAGCAGAGTCGCCATTTTGTTTGCAAAAATAAAAAGTTTTATTACAAACTGAGAAAAAGAGTACAAGAGTACAATTAATTTCTGGAGAAGTACAACTGTAGGAATCTTATCAGAAGACGATCACTTTATCCCTTGGACGATGTGATATCGAAGACACGAGCCTCTAAGGATGCGACAATACTTTAGCAGGAGATTATGATCATTCGTGATGCTTTGAGACTGATTTGAAACACTATTTATAGAGTTCTTAAAATAACTGTTTAGCAATTATTCTGGGTTGCACGTACTTCAGGTTGCGCGTATCCTGTTCACTTGTGCGAGCGATTGCACTAACTGCTATGGATGCATGACATCGTTTGATTGAGATACGCGTGGTCCTGGGCAGTATAGTGGACACGTTCTACGAAGTTAGTGGCATGCACCACATCACCCTTCTCTGGATACTGTTCGATCACCTTGCACGTGCTTCATCAGGTTGCACGGAGGCACAATGTAACAACTTGTGCCAGCGGTTGTACTAACTGCTGTGGATGCGTGGCATCGTTTGATTGAGATGTGCATGGTCGTGTGCAGTATAGTAGGCACGTTCTGCGAGGTTAGTGGCGTGCGTGCCACATCACCCTGCTCTGGATACTGTTCGATCACCTTGCGCATGCTTCATCTAGTTGCGCGGAGGCACAATATAACAACTTGCACGAGTGGTTGCACCAACTGCTGTAGATACGTGGCATCGTTTGAAAGAGATACACGTGGCCGTGGGCAGTGTAGTAGGCACGCTCTGCGAAGTTGGTGACTTGCGCGCTACGTCACCATGCTTCTAAATAAAAGTTGATCAGGCAGCACCAACTAGCCAGGTTGCGCATGGACGCAACTCAACAACTGGCACCTTTGACTGGGTCTTCTGTGCTGTACTGATTAATTCTTGCACCACACAATGACTTGCACGAGCCAGTTGTCAACATTAATTACATGCTGACAAAATCTTCTCGAACGTCGCGTTAAATCTTCTCGAGCGCCGCATTGTGCGAGATTCGAACGAATTTTCCTTCATGTACGTGCTGTTAGTTGTCAGGCAATGATGATGTCGTTACAGCTTTTCGAGAAAGTACGTCACGTGGCGCTCACGCAACCTGTCGCCTGCACAACCTGATATTGGCGCAACCTGATGTTGTCGAAACCTGATGTTGTGCAACTTAATGATCTGGCACAACATAATTAATTGACGCCACATGATGATCGCACACTTTAATGGGTGGCACATCTTGATTTTTAGCCTCTACAAAATCGCCGACAGTTTGTTTGCTCTGTGCTTACAAGAACCTGAGACGTTAGAGCATATATATTTTAAATGTGCTACATCGAGAGCAATCTGGCTTACACAAGTTAGCAGACTGGGTCTTCAACTGGGAGTCGAGGAGAGAATAAAAGACTTGATCCACAGAATACGAGCTAATAGAGGGAGAGGTGCCCTCTACTATACAGAGGCGATTGGTCGACTTTCTTCCTCCGTCTGGCACATATGGAAGGAAAGCAATCTCAGGATCTTCGACAACAATCGAACAATGATCATTGACATAATTCATAATATAGACCATGATGTAAAGGAGATGGGGTTACTGGGAGATACAAACACTGGTTGTAATTGATACAGACATTCTATTAATAATACTTACATTCTTTCTAAATTATATATATATATATATATATATATATATATATATATATATATATATATATATATATATATATATTATTAATAATACTTACATTCTATTAATAATACTTACATATATATATATATATATATATATATATATATATATATATATATATATATATATATATATATATATATATTTCTACCTACCTACCCACCCACCTAACCCCCTAAGAGCAATATATATATATATATATATATATATATATATATATATATATATATATATATATATATATATATATATATATATATATATATATATAAATTTTTCTACCTACCTACCCACCCACCTAACCCCCTAAGAGCAAGCAGCCCGGCTCCCCCAGGAGTCGAACCCCGCCCGCCCCCCACATGCACATGTGGTGTTACCACTACACCATATATATATATATATATATATATATATATATATATATATATATATATATATATATATATATATACACGTATTATGCTTTGGATATATGTTCAGATTTTATCATTTTTTACTTAGTTGAGAATATACATAAGTGATAGATTTTTGGATTTTTTTATATATACGACTTAGACGGCTCACGTTTTAGCCATTTTCAAGCTTCTTTTTAATAATACTAGTCACGTTCGCGTGCATTACACATGATATTACTGAAAATTTAAATAATTTTTTTAATTATATTAAAATATTTTAAATATTATTTGAATATATTTTTATTAAGATTTGTTATAGAATGTGTTAGACCTTCGTGTAGCCAGAAGGATATTAGGGGAAATAATCTTAAGTACGTGAAAAGCTATCATTATGTCATGCACAGATTCTGAAGGACCGAGATCGCCTTCAGCAAGTAAACCTTTAGCAAGAGCCTTCCGTAAGATACAAACCCATTAGTTAGAAATATTTTTATTAATTAATGTAGGATATACATAGGACTTAGACGACGACTCATTTTTTAGTCGTTCTCAAGCCTTTTTATAATAGTACTAGTAACGTTCACGTGTGTTGAACCTATAAAAAAATCTTTGATATTATTAAAAAATAAATAAAAAATTAAATTATATTAAAATATTTTATATATGAGTTGAAGATATTTTAATTAGGGTTTGTATATATATGCTTTTAGAATTTTGAATATGTGTTTAGTAAGAGAATAGCTTGTATTTAATTTAAAATATAATTTAAATATTGGATATATTTTATGATGTGCTATATGTTCAAGTAGCTAAAAGGATTTTAGGTTTTTTTTTAGTACTAAGGATGCCAAATATGTCATATTACTCAACTTTGACAATTATAGGATTTATTTTAATTTTAGGTATTTTTAAGAATTAATTACTAACTTTAAATGATATAAGAAACAATTAATTGTCATACTGTGGGATTTATTGTAGAACCACCCCCAATTACTTTCTTGGTTTTTAAAGATTTTTATAATATTAATTTTTTAGTAATATTTGATCTGAAAATAGTTAAGCCAATTTTCTATATATCTCTATGATTATAATGAGGCTGAAAAATGGCTCAAAGTGACTGTATGATCGTATGTATATCATCAATCATTTAATTAAATTTTTTTTCTTTTACGGAAGATTATACTTTTTGTAACACCCAATTTTCTAAATGAGGGTAATTTTGAACTTTTGTAATTTTAGTCTTTTAATAATGAGATTTAAATCATGTTATGATTTTTGATAATTTTTAATTCTTTTAAAACTATTTTAATGGGTAATTTGTGATTTTGGTGTTTTGCTAGTGAAACCCTAGATACTACTTGACCTAGAGACTAACCGTGACAATGGGAACCGAACCATGTGACTAGGGTGATTTATTTCTACATTTTTGTCCAAGGGTATTTTGGTCATTTTGATTTTTATGAATTATTTATCGCATTGGTGTTGTGATTTTGACTTTTGCTAGTTGTGACTTTAGAGACTAGCCTAGAGTTTGACTTTGACTTTGGTGACTTAGTTAGCATGGTGTAGGACCCTAATCTAACTTAAGTTGGTCTTAGTTGACTTGAGTGTGGATAGGTTTCATGAGAGGATTGTGAGAGTTTTGCATTTGGACTTATGGCTAAGAAGTAGAGCTAGCTAGCTAACAATCTTGGCCTAAAGCCCACCATGAGAAACCCTAACCCTAGCTCTTCATTTGGCCAGCCACCACAGCCACTTATGACCTAATTTTCCCCTATAAAGTCTCTCTTCATGACCACTTGCCTCTTTTAGAAATCCCCTTTTAGGAAACCCTAATTTCTTCCCCCTTTTATCATTTCTCACCATTTCTCCACCAAATTGATCCCAATCTTTTGTAATTGGTTCTAAATCTGGAATAGAGGTTGAAGGAGGCTAGCTTGCAAGGAGGGGATCTCATTTGGACATTGCTTGAGGAAGGGAACTTCACAATTTGGGGCTTTTTTTTATTGAGATTGACTCTCAATAGGTAATCCCTTCAAATCACCTCTAAATCCTGACTTCTTTCCATAGGTGCATCCATCTAGGTGTCCCCTAGCTGTAGAGTGAGTTTGGTAAGAATTTGTATTGATTTGGTGTCTGTATCGGACACGTATCAGTGTGTGTGCATAAGTGTTCGATGAAATGTTTGAATGAAATTTATTTTGTTAATTTTGAATTCTGTTTGAAGTAATTTATAGCCCTTCATGTTTTGATCATGAAACCCTAGCACTGAGCAAGTTTTGAGTCGTGGCACGAGACACGCGCACACGTGCCCTGCTACCACCCCCTGTTTTCTCTCTCATTTTGCCACGTGGACACGTGCCACTTGGCACAGAGGTGGGGGCAGACATTGATAGACCTCCCTCGAGTTTTGCGACACCTCGTGTCTTACCGGACACAAAAATATGAGTGCACTAAAATTATACTGCACTGTTGCACGCAGAAATCAAGCTCTGATACGTGTTTCGTGTCCCACGTGGACATGACGTGGACACGAAGTAGTGAGTCGATCGTGTAGCCCTATGCCTGGGCTAAACGTGGGTGTGAGCACGTGGCTCCACGTGGTCTGTGTCGTGTCCACGAGGACTCGACATGGCTGCACGAGCCTGTGTGTGCACAGTTTTCTAAAACTATGTTGTATTTGGTTTGGACACTTCGTGTCCAGTCTCTGGACACTTGGACACTGTGCATGGTGACACACACATACCCGTATGTTCTCTCTACACGTGTGCACGAACTCGACTCATATCGAGCTCTATGTCGAGTCCACGAGGACACGACACGCGCACACGAGAAGTTTCTGTTGCAGTTTACTGATACTTCATTCTTTGTTTATTTTCGGCACTTTGTGTCCGTTTGTTGGACACGAGGACATCCCTCACATGTACACAACCATGCCCACACACCTGACACACCACAGCACACGTTTATTTGGGGTTTTCATATGGATTAGGTTCAAAATTTAATGCAAAAAACATTGTTTACTGATTCATGTATATGTTTCCAGTTTTGGGGTATTTTGAAATAGGATTGAATTGGTTTTCTAAGATTGAATATGTTGATTTGTTCAGATTTGTGTATTAATATGGTTTTGGTTTTGGCTTTGATTGTTTTCGAATTGAACTGGAATGGGTTTCAATTTGTTAGAGTCTGATACATGAACTCTACACTGTTTTCGAAAACTGAGATTCTAAGGTTTAATTTGAAACTGGATTTAGATGATTATAACTGAGTTATTTCGAAAACTGGGATTTGTTGAGCTGTTAAAACCTTGGAATTTGGCTTTTAAAACCTGAGATTTGATATTTGTATTAGGTTATGAAAACCTGAATTTGAAGTTGATATATTAACTCTGATGAAAACTAAAATGTGTTTTAAACTGAAACTTTACCTATATGATGGAACTGAGTTTGGTTGTTTGATGACTGCACTGTGATGAGGATTGCTGGTTTGACTTCACATCTTATATGATAATGTGAAACTGAGATTAAATTGAACCTTAAAAACTATCCTATATGACACACACTTGTTTCATCCACACACACACACACACCACTCACTGTCCACACACACACACACCCTATCACTCTCTTGCCTGTACACACACACACACCACTCACTGTCCACACACACACACACCCTATCACTCTCTTGCCTGTACACACACACCCCACTCACTGTCCACACACACACACACCCTATCACTCTCTTGCCTGTACACATACATACCACTCACTGTCCACACACACACACACCCTATCACTCTCTTGCCTGTACACACACATACCACTCACTGTCCACTCCCTTCATCCTTTCCTTTTTCCTTTCCTTTCCTCTTTATAAATATATATGTATGTATGTAATATGTATGCATGTAAATATGCATATATGTAATGTAAGCATGTATGAATGTATACATGTATGTATGTATATATGTATGTTTGTAATATGTATGTATGTAAATATGCATGTATGTAATGTAAGCATGTATGTAATGTAAGCATGTATGTATGTATGTATGTATGTATGTATGTATGTATGTATGTATGTATGTATGTATGTATGTATGATGTATGTATGTATGTATGTATGTATGTATGTATGTATGTATGTATGTATGTATGTATGTATAGTGTATAGACTTGTGTGGTTCATTTTGGCTTGGTAATGTGTTTGACTGCTAGTATAGGCTTGGTTAGGCTTAGTGAGACTTGTTGGACTAGGCTTGGACCTAGTATGGCTTAGTTGACCTAAATTGAATAGTGTAGTTGACCAAGAGTTGACTTTAGTCTAGAATGACCTAAAATTCATATAGAATGCATTGTAATCTTCAGTATTACCATTCTGGACATGTTGTGACCTGTATTGCTCTAAATAGGACTCATCTACTTTGTTTGGACATCTACACTTACCAAATACTCCGGATATCAGGCGAGTACATTCTCTTATCATTTCATACTTGTTAGGATTTATATTCTTGCTCTAGATTACTTTACTTGATGCTGTCACGTTGTTAACACGGATTGGTACTATATGGATCCTTATATTGAGATGTTATCCCCCTCGGGAGCATCGGGTACATTATGTCATGTGCATTTTATTTTCATCATGTACTCTTGTGCTTTCACTATTCATGTATACTCTTGTGATTCATGTACTTTTATGTTCACAGCGCCCTCATGTATACCTTCATGTGCACCCATTTATGGGCCCTTATGTGAAATATTGTACAATAACATAACTTGTCTGGATCCTTGTGTATTGATTGGGATACAGGGGAGTAGAAGCAGTCATGTGAACAATTCTAAAGTAGTGTAATCATTGTACAAACTCTTTAGTGTAATCATGTGCAAATTCAAGCCGTTCACATGTCTATCTTATACTCTACATCACTAGTCACTGATAGTTCCCTACTTATAGTAGCTATTTACATTACAGTTCTCTCTCTTTTAGTACATGTACTTTCTTTCAGCGTTTCATGTATTTTACTCTATTGTATGCTTTATATTCTTGTCTTGATATGAACTGTTGAGATTTTGTGCTCGTTCCTGTCCTGACTGGACCTGTTGAAAATATTACAGAGGATGACGAGGACCTTTGCCCTACCTATTAAGGAGCTGCCATAGATGACACCTGTGACCTGGACCTTCAGCAGGATCCATCAGCAGTAGAGGATGTCACCCCTATAGTTTAGGCTAGTTAGCTTAGACTTCTATCTTATTTTGATGTCTTGTCTCATTTGGATACATTTATGTTTATATGATTCTTGTTGTTATTCTGGATTTTTATGGAGATGTTATCTTAGAAACTTAAGGGCCTGTTTGGTTACATGTTTAAAAGCAGTTTTCGGCTTTTTAACTCAAAACCCACCGAAAATTGTGTTTGGCAGCCCACTATTTAAAATTTGCTTTCCCAAATTTTTTAAAGAAATCAGAGTTATAACTCTGCTTTCAGAGAGCAGAAAAATTCTGTTTTCCCAAAAAAATTTCTTGCTCCAGCGGAGAAAAAAAGTGGGCCCCCCACACCCCCTCCCCCCCCCCCGCAACACTCTCTCTCGATTCTCTCTCCTCCCTCATTCTCTCAACCCTCCCCTTCCTCACCCGCTCCCCCTCCTTCTCCTTCTCAGCCCTCCCCTCCTTCTCAGCCATCTCCCCCTCATTCTCAGCCCTCCCCCTCTCCCCCTCCTCACCCGCTCCCCCTCCTTCTCAGCCCTCCCCCTCTCCCTCTCCCCCTCCTTCTCAGCCCTCTCCATCTATTTCCCAAACGTCCCCGACCCAAACCCTAGAACTCGCTGCCGCCACGACGAACTTCGACGACATCCCCCTCCGGCACGACGAACTTCGGCGACCTCCCCCTCCGCCGGTTTCTCCAAGTCCCTTGCTGCCGCCACGACGAACTTCGGCGACCTCCCTCTCCGCCGGTTTCCCCAACGTCCCTCGTTGCCGTCACGAGAACTTCGGCGACCTCCCCCCTCCGCAACGACGAACTTCGTCGACCTCTCTCTCCGTCGGTTTCCCCAACATCCCTCTTTGCCACCACGACGAACTTTGTCGACCTCCTCAAACTCGCTGCCGTCGTCGAAGAACTCGAACGGAGTAGACAGTAGTGTGTGTCGGACACGAACAGAGTGGCACGGCGAGGCCGTGCTACTCCGTCTCCGTCGACGGCGAGGCCGTGCTACTTCCTCTTCGTCTTGGTCTACGGTGAGGCCATGCTCGGCGTCGGGAGGAGGACGAGCTCGAGATTCAACTCATCCCCCGCAGGCAGATCTGGACACGGATACGAAAAAAATGTGGGGACACAAATTGGACACAAACACATTAATTTTAATATAAATATTTTATAAAATTTTAATAAAAACTATTTTCACAAAATATTTTACCAAACCATGTGTGTAAAAAAATAAATTACCAAACATAATTTTGAACTTTCATTTCATAAAACCACTTTCCAGATGAAAGTAACCAAACGCAAAGTCAGAATTTTTACACTCAGAAAATAACTTTATAACTTACTTTCAAAAAACTGTTTTCAGAAAAAAATTTCAGAAAGTATATCCAAACGGACCCTAAACTTCTTCTCCTGTTTGTATTTCATTTGATAATTTTCATTATCTATCTGTCTATCTATCTTATCATACTTCTACCTTAGTTATGATTGAGCTGTACATTTTTTTTATTGTCCTCCGTTTGTAGTATATATACTGTACAGGTACCTTATAATTGTTAGATGTATGTGACCTAGGACAGCGTTCTACCGCCGACACTGCGGCGTAGGCTGGACGTACCCACATCTCGTGCCCCTACACTGGACTTTTTCTTTTTTCTTCAACATAAACGAATACCCTCTTTTATTCACATATATCCATAACAAATTACAACTAAAATATAACTAAAATTTTAACAATTTCAATTAAAATATAAATAACAAATACAAATTCAAATATATTTAAATATCAAAAATAAAGAAAATTTATTTTACGTGCAACACATGTAAATTTACTAATATTTTATTATATAATGTTGCTTCGAAACGGCTCAAAAGTAAGCCGTCCAAGCCGTATGTATATCATCAATCATGTAATTTAAAAAATTACAAAAAAAAATATAATTGTAAACTTTCTCTCATTTTATTCCCTATAACTGGGTACCCTCTCCTTTTTATTTTTCTTCCGCATAACTGAATACCCTCTCTTTTATTAAATGTATCCATAACAAATTATATTAAATTTAAATTAAATTTTTATAAATCTTAATTCATATATATATATATATATATATATATATATATATATATATATATATATATATATATATATATATCAGAAATTTTTGTCCAAAGGGACAAATTTTAACGCATTTGTGCTGAGAGGGAGAGTTTTGAGAATTGCAAGGGGGGACAACTCCAATAGAGTTGGTGGCCTGGTAGCCGCCAAGTGAGTTGGCGGGCTCACTTGGCAGCCGCTAAGTAGGATGGCGGGCCCAGGCCCCAACGGCTTCCAACTTTTTTTTAATTTTATTTTTCCTTTTCCAATGGTTCTATTTTTCTTCCAACAAGTAGTTTTCCAGTTCACCTATAAAAGTACATGAGAGCACTCAATCCTCACAATTCACTCCTTATTACTCACTCTTCTTCCTATTACTCAGCAGCACCCAATCCTCACAGTTCACTCCTTCATTAAGTTCTCCATTCATCAAGTTCTCCAACAAAAGCTTCTAATCAATTTCTAGCAGTCGCCTCCTTCGATTATGGATCGTAGTGTAAGAATAATATGTTCGCACGGAGGTAACCTAATGGGTTAGATTAGAGGAGAAACCCAAATATTTTCAACTTATGAAAGTATTACTTTTGAAAATTTACGTAATCTTATTATTCAACGTTGTTCTATTCATTACGAATTTATTTTAAAGTCTATTTTTAATTGTAGATGTTTTTTAATAGATAGTGATTAAGCATGCAATTATATTTTAAAATTAATTCACAATCACGATATGAAAATATTTTTGTTATTCAAATAGCCACAACATTTGATAACAGAAATAGTCAATATTTTGCGGGTGGCATTTATTTCCAACAAATTGTTCCATCTTTTCAACAAAATTAATCATCTTTTCAACAAAATCAATCATCAGATGAATCCGACGATGATAATGATGATGACAACGACGGAAATAGTGACGATTTAGTTGAAAATATGGAATATGACGTAGATGATAATATGGATAATGCTACCACCCGTGAATTAGTTATCGGTCAAGAATTTTTTTATCGTTCTGAATTTAGAAGTTTTGTAAGTAATGCTGCAATTGAATATAATTTTAGTTGTTTAGCTAGTGCTATGAACAATGCTCGTGGAATTATATATACTTGTGATCAACTGAACTGTAATTGGAGAGTATATGCCAGATCCATTAGAAATAACAAAATAGTGAAAATAAGTACATTAGAAAGTCATCATTCTTGTTTCAGTGCACTTACAACCGGACGTCATCGACTAGCTTCCGCTGCATGGGTTAAGAGCAGGATAATTAATATAATTAGAGATAATCAATCGTATAGCGCATCATAAATAGTTAAAGATATATATATAGAGAACATCGTGTACATATTACTTATTCCAAAGCATGGAGAGACCGAGAGATATCATTAATTAGCCGAAATAAATGGAAGTTATGTTGAGGCCTATGACAGTCTTGAGGTACGGATTTAGAATTATGGAGACAAATTCGTTAGTAGATATTTTCTAAAAACACCAGAAAATAATAGCTTCAAAAGAATATATATTTGTTTTAAGGTGTGCATTGATGGTTTTTTAAGAGGTTGTTTACCGGTTATTAGTATTGATGCTACGTTTCTTTCATCTAAATATCAATATATTTTATTTATTGCTTGTGCACATGATCCAAACTACCAGTTATATCCAATTGCATATGCTGTTGCTGAATATGGAAACAATGATTCTTGGTCCTGGTTTTTAAATGCTTTAAGAATTTTGTTTGAAAGTTCTTTTATTGAATGGAATATGATTTCATTCATTTCTGATAAGCAAATGGGTTAATAAATGCCATGCGTGTAATTTTTTCAGAATCACCCCATTTTTTGTATTCAACATTTCAAACATAATATGAAACAAGTTGTGAAAGAAAAAATATTTTAAAACTTATTAGACTCGCTTGCTAGATCATACAATCCGACGGATGCAGAGCATTCGTTTGATATAATTAAAGCCGAGAACATGACATTGTATAATTGGCTTATTGGTGTTAACGATGAAAATCGTCGTTTTAAATATTGGATTACAGCATATGCTCCTTGTCCCAGATTATATATTAACACTTCTAATCTCGCTGAATGTTTTAAAAATTGGATTAAGAAGTTACTCGATAAACCAATAACGACACTTCTCGATGGTATTAGAGCCAAGATTATAACACTTCATAACAAGAATAGAAACACTGCTGAAAAGATAGAAATATATTTTTGTCTGAGGATGTTGAAAAATATGGCTTGTATTATCAAAGAGAAACATCATTTAGAGATATTAGCATTTGATGGTTATACATTTGAAGTAATGGATCGTGCAACAAGTAGAACATACATTGTACGGTTAGACGATAGATCTTGTACATGTGGTAGATGGTACCATACTTATATTCCGTGTATACATGTATGTTTTGTCTGTAGATATTGTAATTTTAATATTGAAAGGTTTTATCATTCACTATTTTCTACGGTAAACTTACGAAATATATATAAAGCAAAAATGGAACCAATTCTAGTACCCTACCTGATTCAAGTGCCCTTGGTAAGAGAAGAAATTAGAGTACCAGCGATACGACATAAAGCCGGAAGACCAAGAAGAATCGTATAAAATTTCGGAAAGAATCGACAAGAGAACTTCGTTACAGTAACTGTGGTGCAATGGGACACAACCGAAGAGGATGTACCAGTCAGCCAAGAGAGTGATGCAAATAAAGTGTACTACTACTACTTAAAGACAAGATTTTATTTTACTACTACTTGTTTGCATACAAGATTTCATTTTACTCTACTTGTAACGTCATACTTGTAATCTACCTAGTTCTCTAAGTAATTCTCTGATAAGCTTGTCTTGCAATATTACGTAGGCCTAGTCGCCTCCTTTGGCCTGCAGTATCTTCCATCCTCTCCTCCTCCTCCTGGTTATCATTAGTCTCATACTTTGCCCGAGTCTGGGTAGCTACAGGTGCTGATGGAGTGGACAAAAACTGGGTGTACATTTCCATACCTAAAAAATCAGCTGCTAATGGATATTGTTGCTGACTTGATCCCTCTCCAGGGTAGTACTGAGTAGATCCCTCTCCAGCGTAGTACTGAGTAGATCCCTCCCCAGCGTAGTACTGAGTAGATCCCTCCCCAACATAGTACTGAGTAGGTCCCTCTCTAGGAATTTCCTCTGCTTCTTCTTGCTGAGCAGGAGCAGCCTCTCCAGCAGCGTCCCTCCTACGGCGTGAGTGTCTCCATGGTACAACGTCGGTTGGATAATCTGCGGAAGACACGAATGTACTGGAGGCATCTTGGGGTCTCGTCCAAGGCCTAGGCGATCAACACGGTCTACTAGAATCGTTGGAAAGATTGTTGGTATTGAACAGTCTGAAATATGAGAGTAGCAAATAAGATATATTGTGTTTGTAGTTGTATAATATCTAACTTAGGGTTTAATCATACCAAATCAGATATCCCATCAACAAAAGCACGCAAACTAGAATCGTCGATGGCTCTGCATTTGAACTTGGGTTCCTCATATTCATTTTCTCTGTTTACCATACGAGAAGTCCCTCACCATTTTCTATAAGTGTAGTCACCCATATCTGCATAACGTATGAGAAAATTAACAAAATTTATTTACTATGTTGAAGAAATTGAGTAAGTCATAATTGTCAAAAAAATTTCTTACAATCATCCGGAGATTAGATTATCAGAGACATGCCCCTTACGCTATAATTGTCGAATCGACTATTCCATTTACCAATTGTAGTATTGATTCTACTTATTGCATTGGATGAAGCATAACTGATTGATGGCGGATCATCCGAAATTATTTACCTCCTTTCGAATTGTTGAAGAACACGATCTCCCGGATGGGACATTGTACACCGATCGTATATAATATACGATCTATGTATACTAAACTAATATGATAATCTTTTTATTTCTGGATCATCATCTTTAATTGTATATGGTGTCCATGCCACCTATTTAATGACAATGTATGATTAACTACACTAATTTAAAGTCATTAGTCAAATAATTAAATCATTACCTCACTATAATGTAATTTATCAAATTGTTCATGATAAAGTGAGACAACTTTGTATTGACAATGTTGTTGATCTACAACATCCGTGGCCCAGCGTATAGCAGCAGAAAAGACTCCAAAATCACTAGTTACGTTGGTAACCGGTCTACCAATATAGAAGTGCTCATACGACCAGACCTACAGTAAATACAATAAAATAAAATTTTAGTACACAATAAATACAATAAAATACAATAAATTTCATTCTTACCTGAACTAGTGACATACATCCACAAATACTCTTGCGAGTCTTCATATTATCAAATTCAGTCAACATTGCGTAGAGATATGATAAAGCAGCAGCTCCCTATGCATGACTAGTGGGTTTGGTCAAATCAGCTAAAAATGGTAGAAGTCGCACATTAACCGTATTTTTATTGCGTCGGGAAAGAGAATAGCACGACATAAACCAAGCAAGTACGCTCTAATACACTGAATAATCTGAAAATAGAAAAGTAAATATTTTACTAAATATTAAATCAATCCTTAAAAATATTACTAATTAAAATATATACCCGTATCTCATCTACGTCAACCGCCTCGTTGTCCATAGTGTGATCTAAATCCATGAAGTTCCCACGAAGCCGTGAAAATATGACAAAACTGCTACCTCCCATATCCGGTGGAGGCATAATCCCGAGATACGAGGTAACCAGATCAGATGGAGTAGGTTGTTGATTGAAATATATTGGGTCACCTGTAATAGGCAATCCCAATATGTTTGCCACATCACATAACGTGATCGTCATCTCCCCCACTGAAAGTTAAAAAGTGTTGCGTTCGGGCCACCAACGCTCAACAAGACTTACAATAAGATGAACGTCATAAATGAGAAATTTAATTTAGTCTAAGTATTAAAACTCGAAAGAATGCACCAACGCCTTTTGGGTGGCATTTAACACCTACGTGTTATATCGTCTCTCTTTCCGCCAATTTCCATGCTCTCGAAGACATAATTCCAGATCATGATCGTATAACTATTGACAATTTAAAAAAATAGACATTTTAACTATATTAGACATCTACTAACTAAAATGAACATTTACACAATTTAACTAACTAATAAATGATATAAGACAATATATGAAAAACTAGACAATCGAGCTAATATATTATTTATTAAATTTATTGTGGTAAAATAAATTACCTCCCCGCTAAATATTTTATCAGATATATGATTTTTACGTTGCTTCTTAATCAACTCCGTAGTTGGTCACCGGCTATACGACCATCATTTCTGTTAGCCATCTGCAAGTAAAATTAATTATTAATACATAACATATATAAACTACAAATATAAGAAAAAAAAAAGAGAAAGAATGCATACCTGCTGTCCGAAAGGACAAGAGTGCTTGGGGGAGAAGAGTGCTGGGGGATTTTGTCGGCTGGGTGTGAGGGTGTGATCGTGGAGAAGGAAGGGGAAGAGATCATTTATACAGAGTAGCCGCGGTTTGGAGAAAAGCAGCGGCCCCCAAACCCGTCAAAAAAATGGCGGGCGCTTGCAATTTTCAATAGGGGCCGCCATCTAACTTAGCGATGGCATAGTGTGTCCGCCAACTGAGTTGGCGGTGACTAGGGAGCCCCCCCCATCCGCCAACTCTAATAGAGGCTCCTTACTCTATCTGAAATTTTGACAAAATCATCCCTTTGGACGTAATAAAGGAAAACTTCATCCCCCTCTAATACAAAAATTTGTATATATATATATACTAGTCATAACCCGTGCCCATAGGGCATGGTTCATTTAAGGTATTCCCCCTCAAAATCTTGGACCCCCAATTTTAAACGAACAATAATAATTATGAGGCCCCCATCAAAATATTAAATCCCAACCACTGCTGGATGTGAATTTTCTTTGGATTTTCCATAAAACCTTGCTCTCAATAATGCTCATCCACAACCATTATGAGTACAAACCCCACTCTTTGGATTCCCCATAAAATCCCGCTCTCAATAATGCTCATTCCCCATAAAACCCCACTCTCAATAATGCTCATCCACAACCATTATGAGTGCAAACCCCACTCTTTGGATTCCCCATAAAACCCCCCCACCGTTGATTCACCAAGATTAAATCCCAACCACTCTTTATCTTGGCACAGTCAGCCCTAGGATTCAAAAACCTTTGTGTTTTGTATAAAATATATATATATATATATATATATATATATATATATATATATATATATATATATATATATATATATATATATATATATATATATATATATATTTGAAGCGAAAAAGGTACTTCATTGTTCAGAATAAAGAAGTGTGTATAGTAATCAATACAAGTTCAGGATAGACTTGTTCCCTCCCTTTATGTTTTGGTTTTCATACAATTTATATCACACACAATATTGTTGAGAATACCAGTTATTGTAGTTGCCACGTTATTAAAGATTCTGCGGTTCCTCTCTCTCCAAATGTGCCAAACAGCAGCCAGTAGTCTGGATTTTGCTTGTCTGAGAATCTTATTACCCCTGTTGTCCAACGCCTTCACCTCTTCGATTATTTCCTGTAGACCACTTCTGGTTGTGGCCGTGATGGCTTCCTGTGCTCTAAAATGCTGCCAGATGCGGCTGGTATAAGCATATTGGAAAAACAAGTGATCCTTTATTTTTGTCACATATCCACAAAATGTGCAGTTTGCGTATTGGATCTGAATGTTAAACTTGAAAAGTCTCTCCTTAGTAAGAAGCCGATCTCTGATGGCTTTATACATGCAGAGTTTCATCTTCGACACCACTCCCTTGGTCAAGACTATTGCAGCCCAATCTACTGCAGGCAGAGTACTACTTGACATCTCATATACCAATTTGTGATTGAACCTCCCTGTGTTCGACCCCTCCTAGACCCAGTAATCGACTTCTCCGTCTTTCTCGGTAGGGATTTTCTCTATCTCTACTTTGTATCTCTGATATAAGAAGCTATCAGTAATGTGCCACTGGCCATTCCTGATCAGAGTGCTCACCTTATTAGTGCTGCCGATCATTTTAAATGTGGGCCAACCGAGTTTGTCCACCAAGCTTTCTTTATCAAACCATGGATCTGACCAGACCGATGTTCCCTTTCCATTGCAGATGATCCGCCTCAAGGAGTGTTTAAGTGTTTGACACTGCTTGAGTATGAGTTTGAACGTGACAGATGAATTATTGTCCACCTTCATCGTCCAGAAATTCCCCTCCTTATCATAGCGGTTTGCGGTCCAGGTGGCCCACATCGACTTGCCCTCCAAATATCTCCATGCTAGTTTGAGAATAGCAACTTGGCATAGGGTCTGCAAGAAGCGAAGCCCAATGCTGCCCTCCTCTTTCCTTCGACGCAGCTCCTCCCATGCTATGGTATGCATGCCACCCTTCCACACGAAGTTAGCACAAAGTCTCTCAATCTTGTGCAAAGTGTTAGTTGGTATAATGATAGCTTGTAGCCAATACACTTTAATAGCCAGGATAGTAGATCAGACTAATTCTACCCGCCCTCCGAACGACAAGAGTTGCGACTGCCATCCCGCTAACCTATTGTTAACATATTGAAGCAGCCCTGTGCAGTCAGTATCCATCGCATAATTAACCGATAGTGGAAGGCCAAGATAGCGGACTGGGAGTTGCCCTTTGTCGATTCCAAGCGGTTGGGCATACTGATTTTGTTGGGTACAATCTTTACTGAAATATACTTGGGATTATTTCTGTTAAGAGCCAACCCGAAGGCCCAGCCAAATTTCTCTAGTACCAACTTAAGATTCTCAATTCCTTTGACTGACGGTACCAAGAACACCAGGAGATCGTCTGCATAGATGAGATGAGATACACTAGGAGAAGTGCAACGATATAGAGGAATGATCTGCTTCCAATGTACTGCCATATCCACCAGGCACGAGAAGTGCTCCATCACAAAAGTGAACAAGTACGGTGAGAGGGGGTCACCCTGGAGAAGACCCCTGTTGCTCCCAAAATACCCATAAGGCTGGCCGTTGACGAGAATGGAGAACGTCGGAGTTGATATGCACTCCTCAATTCGGTCCACCCACCAACCGTCAAACCCCATATTTCTCATGACGGCACAATTTTTTTTTCTATTGACCATGTCGTATGCCTTGCGAAGATCAAGTTTTATGCACCCTTTCTTACCCCTCGACTTATTGAACTCTCTTACCAACTCATCTACAAGTAAGCAATTCTTGGCTATGACCTGCCCTTGATGAATGATGATTGGTTAAGGGAGATGAGACCCGTCATGATGTCCTGCATCCGTATGCACATCAGCTTGGTGATTATTTTGTATATAAAATTGTAGCAAGCAATCGGTCGAAAGTCGCCCAGGTCTGTTGTCCCTTCTTTCTTCGGGATCAAGGTGAGAAACGTGTGATTCATCTCCTTTAGCAGTCTACCAGTGCGGAAGAAGTCGTCAACGTTCCGAAGGATTTGACCTTTGAGTTGATCCCAGTGCTTTTTGTAGAACATAACATTGAAACCATCAGGTTTTGGCGCCTTATTAGGGTCATCACTTTTAACGATGGCTTCTATTTGACTATTTCCTCCAAAGTAACCTGTTTACGAAGTATGTTGTTGCCTTCTTCGGTGATAATTCGTTTGGGAATAATATCAGCAAACTCTTCATTGCACTCCACTTGATTATATAATTCATAATAGAATATGGTAGCTTCTTGATGTATACGAGACTCTTCCTTAAGCACGTTCCCCTCATTGTCAATTAGCGCTGCCATGGAATTAGAGTATTGCCTTGCTCTTATCACTACACCATATTGGCCAATTTCTAATGGGCCTTGTTTGTAGGTTCTAACAGCCTTAATCCGTTACAAAACACTAACTAGTTACGCCCGTTAGTATATACCTGTAGTCTGTTAGAAATATTATATATTTTCCTAAATTATTAACATATTCCATTCTCCATCGTTTAACTATATACATACCAAAAATTTCTAGCGGGAAAAAAACTAGGGTTGCCGCTCTAATTTTCCCCCAATTCACCTCATTTTACTATATACACAGTCCATCCTCCATCATGCCCATCATTTCTTCCCCACACTCTCTCTCTCATTCACCAATTTCAGTGTATGCATACGATCCATCGTCGACCTACGACGAGTCCCGCGAGAGGTCGCCGACTGCGGTGAGTCCTGCGAGTCCGACGCATCGTCGGCCTCCGTCGTCGGCTACGACGAGGCCAACTATTTTTCGGCGTCCACCTGTGGTGGGTCGTCTGCCCAATAACCCCTATTTGAGGTGAGAAAACCCCCTTTCTATGGTGCAAAAAACCCTAATCTTCACTAAGAGTTGTTTTCTTCTTTCCTTTGTGATGAGTTCAAAGTTTTGGATTTCATTAGTTGTTTTGTAGGTCTCGGTTGATTTTATTAGTTCAAAGTTTTGGATTTCAAACATCTTAAAGGCACTTTTGTTCATGGAACCGAAATTTGGGTATTTTTGAACATTTTTTAACATTTTTAAAATTTTGGGTACTTTTCTATGACTGATTGGCTGGTTTTAGTTGTTGTTTAAATTAATAGCAGACATATTTCATTGATATACTTTTTTGAAAGTTAAAATACTGAACCATTGGAATTTTAAGTTCTGCAGTTCAAACATTAAAAGCCTTATTCTAGTATCACTATGAATAATCTGCACCTTTATGCATATCAGTACAGTCCTAATTAGTACAAAAGGTTAATATGAAATTGTAATATTTTTCTATTTTCTGCTGTTTCCCTTATTCATTTCCTTTAGGAAACTTCATTTTGTAAATTGATATGGAAGGGTGATTATGATTCCAGATGGGGTCTTGCCATAAAAAAATTGTTAATGAATTTATTTATTTATTTTTATCTTTGATGATTAGAAATTATGGCTTGGATGACAACACGGTGGACTTTATTGGACAGGCGTTGGCACTCCATAGAGATGATCGTTATCTAAATGAACCAGCTCTTGATACTGTGAAAAGGATGAAGGTATGCCTTTTTGCCATGAACATGGTTCACAATCTTCACGAATTTACTATGATCCTTCATCTACATCATATTTCTATGGTAGGTTTCTAGGAAAACATGTAGCTTAATAATCAGCTCTATTAACCTATTATTTTTTCTAAAGAGATTTAACATGCAAAAGTCAACTACCCAAGTACTAACCCATTGGTGCAAACATGTAGAATCTTGGTTATTATGTAGTATCTACTCCATGTCAACTAACTTGCATGTAAAAGTTGTTTCTTGAATTGGACGATTGATTGTTTAGTTGCTAATCCTTAACTGAAGGGCCTTCATAGGACTAGACTGTGTGATACTCTAAGTTCAAGGATGACAACAGCTAAAGAGTTTAGTCAAAATTTCGATTTCATAC
The DNA here is from genome assembly GCA_029216955.1 of Iris pallida. NCBI lineage: Eukaryota > Viridiplantae > Streptophyta > Magnoliopsida > Asparagales > Iridaceae > Iris > Iris pallida. The sequence continues at coordinate 3,327,800 of JANAVB010006389.1, forward strand.
TCGAACTATCTATATGCTGTAACATATTATCTAAACCTATGTTTTCTTAAGTATGAAATTTCTAATCTATAGTTCTCAGTCTAAACAGCTTCTTTCGTACAACAGTTTTCTTTGTTTATAGAACAGTTTATATCTCTGCAAATCTTGTTCATTCTTATGGGCATTTACTTCAAAAGATGAAGAGACATTTGTAACTAAATACCACATTTTTCTTGATTTGCAAGTTGCTCCATAAACTATTCTAACAACTAAATAGTAAATACCTTGGGACTTTCTCCCAACTTGCTACTCTAAGCAAGTAAGCTAGCATATAATTAAGAAATATGAAATAAGAAGTTATCATTGTTAACAACAATTTAAGCTTTCGTAGGTTAAAACTGGAGTAAATAAATGACGTAGCGAAAGATGGAACCTGGGATATTTAATCTTTCCTAGGTTAGCATTGAATTTGTTGATGTAATTAGTTTTTTTTAATAACAAGTCATGGCTGAAACTTAAGGTAAAGCGGATCAAAATTGTAGAAAAATTGTAACTCAGGATAGTAAGGAAGCTGGGTTTAAAGCCTTCATTATGTCCCATCTCGGAGATGGGCCCATGTAATTGGTCTGGGTGGAGATGATTATACGTGGGTCCAAAGCATATTGGTGTGCAAAAACCTTGTCTATACCCTTTCGTGGAGTTGAGGCTCATCTAATTCTTGATTTAAGTAGTTTAATTTGTACTTGGATCAGTTTCTTACTTCTTTAACCCTAGGCTGCACCATAACATCATAGGTCCTAAATTTTGTATGCTAGACGATGGACTAGACTTAGAACTATTTACTGATGGGATTTAATTGTGAGATTTAAGCTTCTTTAATTTAATATTAAGTTTCTTCCATTAACCAAGAATTATTTTCATGTGATTGCTAGAAATGCGCAAATTAAAACTCTTGGAGAGGGGCTGAGACCACTATGGAATCTGGGTTTTTGAAACTTGTTTTGGCCCTTCCTGGAGTTGGGTTGCAATCAAGGGTGCAAATGGTGTTAATTTGGAGCAAAGAATATTGGTAGGAAATCTAGGTTTTAAGACCTTGGCTGTCACCATTTCCGGAGATGGGGCACTTTGTATAAAATTTAACTAGAACTTTATATTTGATCAGTTTCTTTTCATTTTTTTTTGAAAAAAATATTTGATCACTTTCTTTTCTTCTTTTTTTGAAAAAAATGTTCCGTCTTCACCATAGCAATATAGGTCTAAATTTTCTATGAAATGCATGTTCTACAGTTTACAGTAGTAGCCATGGGGTGCTTGCCATTTCCGTTACGGAAGGAAGCACAAAGGGGAAACTAAATCTCATAGATTTAGCAGGTTCGATCGATCGTGTTAACTCTTTGAAATTTTGACTAGTTGAAACTAGCAAATAAATAGTGTCTGCTGAATTCTTGGTTTGGTTAGGCAACGAGGACAATAGAAGAACATGTAATGAAGGATTATGCTTCAAGAGAGTGCAAGGATCAATCAATCTTTATTTGCCTTGTCGAATGTCATATATGCTCTTAACAACAACGAGCCTAAGATCCTGTACCGAGAGAGCAAACTGACGCGGATATTGCTGGACACTCTAGGAGGACCAGCCGGCCTTGATGATTGCTTATCTGGTGAGAGAGCTCAATCTTTGTATCTTCATAGTAATATATGTATGATCTTCATAATCTTTATTCTCCATTTGGAGGTTTCTCAGTTTGAAGAGGATGGAGAACTTAGTTATATGAAATTTTGTGTAATATGAAATTTTGGATTACTCTTTGGATTAGCAATTCTTGCATTCTGCTACATATTGTGTTCATTTCTTTTCTTTTTTTGTGTAATATGAAATTTTGGGATCAAAGGTAGTATGCTGAATTTTGTTTCTTTTCCTTGTACTTTTGTTGATGACAGGAGGCATCATTATATATTCTACATACAAATCCTTGGAAGAAGCAATAACATTTTCACCGAGGTACGTCATATTAATTACATATAAGTTTTAATATTACATCTAAGTTTCAGTATGGGGGCAGTACTGTGGTATGGACTTTGACATGGGTATTGAAATATCATGCCACGGACTCACATTTTCACCGAGGTACGTCATTTTAATTACATATAAGTTTTAATACTACATCAAGTGCTTGCGAAAGCCTGAGCTGGGCCATTTTAGGGCTCAAGGAGTACCACTGATGAGGAAGCTAAGAGAATTCCTTTATTCACATTCTAATATGAAACTTACAGGAGGGATACAGGAAATCCTATAAACAAATGAGCTGGGCCATTTTAGAGCGTCTGGAGTTATACCAATTACCAAGGTGATATATTTAAGAGCTGGGCTATTTTAGAGCTCAATTTTGATCATTTTGCAGCTCAATTTTGATGAGCTGGGCCATTTTAGAGTACCACTGATGAGCTGGGCCATTTAAGAGCTCAATTTTGATTATTTTACAACCTATAAACAAATGTACGTGTTGAGCTATGCGATACTAGATTTTACTTGCATATGATATATTTAAGTATCCTATTAAGCTGAAAGAAGAAACTTACAGGAAGGATACATGAAATCCAATGTTGAGAGCTTAGATGAAAGTTAACATCTCATAATTAAGCCGTGGTCAGAATACAGTAGCTGTACTAGATGAATTATATTCATGTATGGATGGGCCTAATTATATCAAAAGGTCAGGATTTTATGCAATTCCTCTTTCAAAAAACCAACTTGTTCAGGAAAACTCAGGAAGACAAACATTGAAAGACAACTGGATGAATTATATTCATGAATGGGTCTACATCCGGTTTGGATGCTTGAGCAGCAGCAATTGTCATGAGGTATGTATATGTTGTAATGTGAAAACTCATACTGGTGGGCCGATGCAACCACAAAATTTTCTTTATAACCTTTACGTTTGGTTTTGGTTACTGGAGGTGCATATTTCTATCTCTGGACCTAGAAACTTCCTTTTAGATTAAGGTTGCTGAGATTTGTTCTCCTCAAAAAACACACCAATTGAATACAAAGTATAGAGTTTGTTTCTGGAGGCTAGTTTCATAATGCTAAGGCATATTTCTAATAATTTTTTTAACTTGGTGCCAATCCCTCTTGTAAATGTATGTATACTTTGGAGCCATAGTTATGAAAGCTTGTTTTCTTTTTACCTTTTAATATTCCTTTATTCACATTCTAAGATGTTGTGAACTCTTTTGGCCAGATGAACTTCCAGTTTATGCAAGTCAAGAAAAAAGAGTTGTGGACATACAAGGTGAACCTCTGAAGGTTATCAGAGCACTTCAAGCAGTAGTTGGGCACCTTCGGAGGTTTCTGGTGGATCATGGTGTGGTTGCTTTGTTTGAAAAGCTTGTAGGGTTTTCTTGTGCTAACCTTTCCTTTTCCATTAAACTGCTACTAGATACTGCATACTGATGTAATGTTACAATCTTTTACCAGCTGAACGAACCAGCCACGCAAGACCATCCAGTGGATGCCTGGGTTGACAAAAAACAAGCACTGATTCATACAGCACAACAAGCTGGGATTGGAAATGACTATCCTCTTTCCTTGAACCTAGATTCTTTATTCCTTACTCGTGAAACCCGGCAGGAACCTCGAGTTGGTCATGGTGGTTTCTCATCATATGTACAGGACCCTGTACTTGCTGGGTCACGATATTCTACACTTGGACGTCCTGCTGGTGGTTTAATTACTCAGGTTTGTTTTGTATTCAATATGTTCATATGGAGTCAACAGTAAATTGAATATTTTGGTTAGCTTGTTGAAGTGTTGCAATTGATTCATTAACATATGAAAGGAAGATTTTGACTATAGACAATTCTAGAGTTTGTTTCTGGAAAACATCTGTTTGGTTATCCACCCAATTGGTGTTTTTTCGATCATAAACATTACAGGCATATTCAGTTCCTCACTTATATTAACTAACGAGGGAATGAAATATTTCAAACTGACATCTTTGTGACTGTGTATGACAGAATACACAAGATATTGAATTGCAGTTCAAAATACTCTTCATGATTGTCTCAGGCAGAAGGAGAGTATACGACAACTAGAAGACAAGAAGACAACCTGCTGACATTTACCCATCAGGTATTATTTGCAATCTTTAAGTTTATTAGACTCCACTGCTGGCAGAAGTTTCAACCTCTGACCTCTTGTTCTCTCTCTTTCTATGCTTTTTTTACTATGTCAAGTTTTCCTGGGTTGTCATATTATTTCAGGAGTTACTTGCATTGGGTGATATAGTCAGGACTGAGAGCATAGGCTTTTCTCCTGATACAATTGCCTTTTTACCAGAGAGGATGGTAGGAAAATCCCAAATTTCCTCTTTACAATAGTCCCAGAGGTAACATAGGAATAAGGCCATGTTTTTTGTTGGTGAACTCTTTCCTACTTCACATTTGTCGAACAAGTAACCACACTATTTTTCTATTTCATTTTTGTTGTTTCAGATGTGCAATTTGCCCTTGATTATGCAGCCTTAAGGTCGAACAAGTAACCACACCATTTCATCATGTTAGGTTCTTCGTTTGTTGGATGGAAGAGGCGGTCGAGAGCGGGCTTCACTTGTGTAATGAGTAGTTAGTAGGCTTCTATATGTGGATACTTTTGACTAAAATGCGTTTTGTAGACAACTTTCTATGTTTGTGCTTATGTTTACAGTAGTTTGGGGTAGCTATGCAATGAAATATATTGATCGAGCTTTATTTTTTTTGATTGTACAAAGGATACATGTATTCAATCATTATTTATGTGAGAAATGTATCAATGTATTTTTTGTTATCACAGGTAAAGTCCATAATTGTCTCATATCAGGATGCAATTCGTCCTTTTTGGTCTACCACAAAACTTCTTGTGTATTGTACAATTGTCTTTGACATGTTCTGTACATCTCTATCAGTGATCTATTAATTAGTATTCTAAAATTAATTTTTTTCTCCATTTTTAGGTATTACTAACGTCCCATTTCCGTTAGTATTGAATCTTAAATTTGTTTTTTTCCTTTTTTAAAATATACTAATGGTCACAACCCGTTAGTATTCAATTCTATATACTGCTATAAGCCTGTTAGAAAAATAATCACTAACACCCTATAGCCGTTAGAATAGTTGACATACTAACGGACCGGATCCGTTAGAAAGACAATTAGTATTATTACCCACGCCTATATACTCACGAAAATTACCCGTTAGAATTAATTTTTGTAACACGTTTAGACCGTTACAATACATGCATTTTGGTGTAGTGTCTCCAAGAGTTTTAATTTGAGCATTTCTAGCAATCACATGAAAATAATTCTTGGTTAATGGAAGAAACTTAATATTAAATTAAAGAAGCTTAAATCTCACAATTAAATCCCATCAGTAAATAGTTCTAAGTCTAGTCCATCGTCTAGCATACAAAATTTAGGACCTATGATGTTATGGTGAAGCCTAGGGTTAAAGAAGTAAGAAACTGATCCAAGTACAAATTAAACTACTTAAATCAAGAATTAGATGAGCCTCAACTCCACGAAAGGGTATAGACAAGGTTTTTGCACACCAATATGCTTTGGACCCACGTATAATCATCTCCACCCAGACCAATTACATGGGCCCATCTCCGAGATGGGACATAATGAAGGCTTTAAACCCAGCTTCCTTACTATCCTGAGTTACAATTTTCCTACAATTTTGATCCGCTTTACCTTAAGTTTCAGCCATGACTTGTTATTAAAAAAAAACTAATTACATCAACAAATTCAATGCTAACCTAGGAAAGATTAAATATCCCAGGTTCCATCTTTCGCTACGTCATTTATTTACTCCAGTTTTAACCTACGAAAGCTTAAATTGTTGTTAACAATGATAACTTCTTATTTCATATTTCTTAATTATATGCTAGCTTACCTGCTTAGAGTAGCAAGTTGGGAGAAAGTCCCAATGTATTTACTATTTAGTTGTTAGAATAGTTTATGGAGCAACTTGCAAATCAAGAAAAATGTGGTATTTAGTTACAAATGTCTCTTCATCTTTTGAAGTAAATGCCCATAAGAATGAACAAGATTTGCAGAGATATAAACTGTTCTATAAACAAAGAAAACTGTTGTACGAAAGAAGCTGTTTAGACTGAGAACTATAGATTAGAAATTTCATACTTAAGAAAACATAGGTTTAGATAATATGTTACAGCATATAGATAGTTCGAGTATGAAATCGAAATTTTGACTAAACTCGCTGCTGTCATCCTTGAACTTAGAGTATCACACAGTCTAGTCCTATGAAGGCCCTTCAGTTAAGGATTAGCAACTAAACAATCAATCGTCCAATTCAAGAAACAACTTTTACATGCAAGTTAGTTGACATGGAGTAGATACTACATAATAACCAAGATTCTACATGTTTGCACCAATGGGTTAGTACTTGGGTAGTTGACTTTTGCATGTTAAATCTCTTTAGAAAAAATAATAAGTTAATAGAGCTGATTATTAAGCTACATGTTTTCCTAGAAACCTACCATAGAAATATGATGTAGATGAAGGATCATAGTAAATTCGTGAAGATTGTGAACCACGTTCATGGCAAAAAGGCATACCTTCATCCTTTTCACAGTATCAAGAGCTGGTTCATTTAGATAACGATCATCTCTATGGAGTGCCAACGCCTGTCCAATAAAGTCCACCATGTTGTCATCCAAGCCATAATTTCTAATCATCAAAGATAAAAATAAATAAATAAATTCATTAACAATTTTCTTATGGCAAGACCCCATCTGGAATCATAATCACCCTTCCATATCAATTTACAAAATGAAGTTTCCTAAAGGAAATGAATAAGGGAAACAGCAGAAAATAGAAAAATATTACAATTTCATATTAACCTTTTGTACTAATTAGGACTGTACTGATATGCATAAAGGTGCAGATTTATTCATAGTGATACTAGAATAAGGCTTTTAATGTTTGAACTGCAGAACTTAAAATTCCAATGGTTCAGTATTTTAACTTTCAAAAAAGTATATCAATGAAATATGCCTGCTATTAATTTAAACAACAACTAAAACCAGTCAATCAGTCATAGAAAAGTACCCAAAATTTTAAAAATGTTAAAAAATGTTCAAAAATACCCAAATTTCGGTTCCATGAACAAAAGTGCCTTTAAGATGTTTGAAATCCAAAACTTTGAACTAATAAAATCAACCGAGACCTACAAAACAACTAATGAAATCCAAAACTTTGAACTCATCACAAAGGAAAGAAGAAAACAACTCTTAGTGAAGATTAGGGTTTTTCGCACCATAGAAAGGGGGTTTTCTCACCTCAAATAGGGGTTATTGGGCAGACGACCCGCCACAGGTGGACGCCGAAAAATAGTTGGTCTCGCCGTAGCCGACGACGGAGGCCGACGATGCGTCGGACTCGCAGGACTCACCGCAGTCGGCGACCTCTCGCGGGACTCGTCGTAGGTCGACGATGGATCGTATGCATACACTGAAATTGGTGAATGAGAGAGAGAGTGTAGGGAAGAAATGATGGGCACGATGGAGGATGGACTGTGTATATAGTAAAATGAGGTGAATTAGGGGAAAATTAGAGCGGCAACCCTAGTTTTTCTCCCGCTAGAAATTTTTGGTATGTATATAGTTAAACGATGGAGAATGGAATATTTTAATAATTTAGGAAAATATATAATATTTCTAACAGACTACAGGTATATACTAACGGGCGTAACTAGTTAGTGTTTTGTAACGGATTAAGGCTGTTAGAACCTGCAAACAAGGCCCATTAGAAATTGGCCAATATGGTGTAGTGAAGTCCAATCTAGCCTTTGGATTGTCTTTCGTCTTTCCTTTTACGTCCATTACAGTATTAATTATGTTGTCAAACACATTCTTCTCGATATGCATGACATCAAGGATATGTCTAATCAGATTGGTGCTCCAATATTGCAGATCCCAGAATATACTCCTCTTCGTCCAGTTATGAGTGCGACCAAATCCGTCACACTTGTAGCCCGTAGCAGACTCTTCAATAGCTCTTGGTAAATCTTTTACCTCTTCCCATATCGTGTATCCGGGCCACCTTGGCGGGGGATTAGCCTTCTCCACAACGCCAGCACGAAAAGCATTCCTGTTCCTTCCGGTACGGATGATACTTCGGCAGGAATTGTCGATGACAATCGAAGAAGCACGGTTTGCCTTCGTGTTTCAAACGGGAAGCCTTAGTACGGTCCATGCAATACGGACATGAAAGACGACCGTGCGTGCTCCATCCAGATAACATACTATAGGCCGAAAAGTCGTTCATGGTCCACATAAGTGCTGCTCGCATCTGAAAATTTTATTTTCTAGATACATCGTACGTGTTGGAACCTACTTCCCACAGCTGATTCAACTCATCAATCAATGGCTGTAAATACACATCGATGTTCTTTTTCGGATTGTTCGAACCTGGGATAATAACGGTGAGGAACATATACGGAGTCTTCATGCACATCCAAGGCGGTAGATTGTACGGAGTGACGATCACAGGCCAACACGAATACTGGGATCCCGAAAGTCCGAATGGGGTAAAACCGTCGGAGCAAAGACCCAATCTGACATTACGCGGATCAGAAGCAAAATCTAGATACTTTCGATCAAAGTGCTTTCATGCTTCTCCATCAGATGGGTGATCCAACACTCCTTCGGTTTGTTCCCGCTTATGCCAACTCATGTTTTCTGCAGTTTCCTTCACCATAAACAACCGCTGTAATCGCGGCATCAACGACAAGTAGTGCATCGAATCGGTAGGATTCCTGGCACCGACAGACTTTCCTCTACTACTGCCCTTGTAGCGATCGTTACCACAAAATCTGCAAGCGTCTTCATCATTGTCGTCTTTGTAGTACAACATGCATCCGTTGCGAAATGCATCGATTTTCTCGTATCCCATCCAACGCGATCTCACCATCCTCTTAGACCGGTAGAAGTCTTTAGGCAACTTAGCACCCACCCTCAGGCAATATTTCTATAAGCAACTCCATAAGACGGTTGTAGCAATCTTACGACATGTTAAAATTGGACTTGATGCTCAACAATCTTGTAACCACCTCCAACGGTGAATGATCCTCACAACCAGGATATAATGGAGTCCTTGCATTCTCCAGCAACTCCATGAACTGTGCAGCATCGGCGTTCGGTGCCTCCTCAGGTGCATCATGATCGTCCGGATCGAAACTAGGCCCCGCCGCATCAAAAATCATGTTCACCAATCCATCGTCGTAAGCAGCGTTGTTGTGGACATCCACATAAGGCTCATACTCCGATGCTAAAGACACAAGTACTCCGTGCGCGCTTCACTGATAGTAATTTAGTATAAAACCCTTCGAGTATAAATGATACGTGACTTCCACTTCTGGATGATATTTTAAGTTGCGACATCTCACACACGGACACTTAATTTTGGTACCATCCATGTACTGAGGGAACGCCTTGGCAAACTGCAGGAACTGCTGTACACCCTCTATGAGTTCATCCTGCACACCGCACATGTCATCAGGATGACGGTTGTACATCCACGAACGATTCCGTAAGTAGTAATTCATATCCATATCCAATTGAGGATAATTCTGTAAGATTGATACATGCACATTGCAGTCAGTGAGTGAATGTTAAGGCAGTTTAGATATGGGTGGGCAACATAAATTGTTCATTCATTCCACATATTACAAACAAAAAATTTGAAGGAAGAAACAAAAACAAGTGTGTTGGGACTAAAATAACTGTCTTGTGTCAAAGTGTCGTATCCGATAGACCGATACTAATCCGATACGGTCGATACTAAGTACATACAGTCGAGGTATAATTGTACTTGTAGGAGTACACGACACTAAGCACATACAGTCGATACTAATCCGATACGGTCGATACTAATCCGCTACCGATTCTGATACTCATCCCAACTGTCCAATATCGACCCTTTGGGTCTACAAGAGTTACTTTACCCAGTTTGTCAAGAAAGGTAAAACTTTTTAAATTAATATCTAATATCGACCCTTTGGCCTGTGCTTGAGCAGTATCCTAATGTCACGACCCGCACCCGATTTTCGGATACGAAGCGTGTCCAAGTCCAGCCTACGCCGCAGTGTCGGCGGTAGTACGCTGTCTAAATACAAGTCACGACAATCTAGATTCACATGGTAAACTAAATCTCATCCACATGAATAATCATGTCACAGTCAAGATCAATGAAAAGATATGAACTGAATAATAATGAATAAACTGAGTATCAAGAATCACTGTCACGCCCGGTGGACACAAATCTACTACCAATAGACGGAAGAAAATAGAAAAATACATGGAGTAACTAACTGAATATAAACTGCTAATCTAGACCACCTCAAGTGCAAGTGATGCGAGCTGATGCTGGCTCAACCCTCTGGTCTGCTCCTAACTCAAGCTCGGCTAACCTGAAGAGATCATCAGGTCCTCAGAGGACTACCAAGATACAAAAAAATGAGCCTTTCTAACAGTTTATTATGCATGGAGAAAATACAGAATAAACAAGTAAAACTGAGCAATGAATAAAGCACGAATCTATACACTGTCGACACATAGATGAACTGCTGAATGAGGACAATATACCCATGTCAAGATGTCAACGGATGACCAGATCGAATACTCAAACCCTCGTCCCTAGCGTGGACTCGCAGGTTTGAACTACTAATCCTCGTCCCTAGTGTGGACTCGCAGATTAGCATCACCCTCGTCCCTAGTGTGGACTCGCAGGCATAAACCCTATACTACTAACCCTCGTCCCTAATGTGGACTCGCAGGCTAGCATCTACTACTAACCCTCGTCCCTAGTATGGACTCGCAGGCTAGCATCACCCTCGTCCCTAGTGTGGACTCGCAGGCGTAAACCCTATACTACTAACCCTCGTCCCTAATGTGGACTTGCAGGCTAGCATCTACTACTAACCCTCGTCCCTATTATGGACTCGCAGGCTAGCATCACCCTCGTCCCTAGTGTGGACTCGCAGGTGTGGACCAATAACTACTAACCCTCGTCCCTATCGTGGACTCGTAGGTTAGCTTCAAGGTTCAAGACACGGAGGCACGACTCAACCAAGGCACGACCAATAAGATACAAGGCTAACTGTGAACACTGTCTAAAGCAAAGATAAAAATATACCAGCTTGATAGAAAAGATACATGGCAACAATATGAAAAAACTGGATAAAATAATAGACAGTGTATGTAAATAAAGCTGTGTAGAAAGGCAATGTATACTTGCCTTAGGTCCTGAGCTGTTGCACGGAACCAATCCGAATCAAGTCCAAGTAACCTGTTTTTATAAATTAATAATTAATAAATGAAATAAACTACAATAAATCTCTTGAGTGCAACCTCTCTACTACCCTCTAATATGCACTACACATAGATATACAACTGAACTGGGTTCTCTATAATTCCCCTTATTACTCTCAAACCTGTGACTGAACCCTGTCGAATCTTCCCCTTTAAGTATCCTTAAGGGTCAATACAAACTCAGATGAACTAGGAAATATCTTATACCTAATGTGCCAGGACTATGGATAGCACAGGATGAGACTCTAAGATGGACATACTAAAATTAAAAAGGAAATGGCCACATTCCAGAGGATAGAGCCTTAACTAACTTAAACCTAAACAGATAGTACAACCTTTCTACTGTCAACTATATTCTTGGTACATCAGGACATAATGTCCTCAGGATCCCCTGCTATTCATCATAGGTTATTGTCATAACCGAACATGTATTGATATGCAGGATACTCCATTGGACATTAATGAATGACAAAACACATACAGAGGACAATGCCATATGAGTAACTCTCAACACCCTGACAACTATTGACAAATCCACCCTCTGTTGCTTGCCAAGGCCATCAAGCTCTGTCTAATGTTACAAATGCATTTTGGGTACTTAGTCTGGCATGCTCTTACTCAAACCTGTACAAATATTCCTGTTAAACCCATTAGATATTGAGTCACTGGCTACAAAATCCCCTGCATACTAGTGGCACATATATAATACTTTGTAGGTGCACACAGATGGTTGTTACTCCTGCTGTATTCAGAAGATGTTCAGAATAGTCTTTGGCATCGTATCAACCTCTGATATATGTGGACTCACACCCTTATGAACCACATATGACTGATTGATTCCTGAGATGAGTGCAACGTACAGGTAAAACAAAATATAGGCTAGGTACTCTTATTTGTCTAACACATCAAAGTATAGGCTGATACCTCATGTGTTCATTGACACCTGATATGAAATCAATACCCTCACATGTGTATCCTTCCTATAGATGCTGCCTAACCTTATACTCTACATGGGTCTTTCTGTGTCAAGAGGGAACTGTAATTGATCCCCTTTTCTGGACAGGTCTCCTACTGTCATGGTATCCCTTATAGCTTATTGCAAGCATACGACCCATACTTTCCTCTGTTCTAGTGTTCCTTGTACACTTCCACATATCAAATAGTCAATGTAAGAACTGGTGATGCTTCACCAAAAGCAAATGCCTGCAAACTCATCCAAGAATCAGTAAAATAACATATGGCCAGGTTTGTACTGATCGATTTTAAGCAGTTGACTGAGCCTCAAGCATTGGACATTCACAAAAACTCAGTATAACCTGAGCATTGTAAGGGTAATTTGTTGATACCATATGGACTGGACATCTAAAGGATACTGAGTTCCACCTTACAGGGAGACATTGGCATGAGTTTGTATGGCCGAAACTCAATTGCTAATGCATTAAATTGGGAACAAAACTGACACCCATCCTTCCTCTTAGACGTTTGAACTTTGCTCTTTTAACTTAGAAACTAAATCATTCAACGAGACATTGAGGGCAAGAGATTTTATTTGAAGTAAAATCTCCACTAGTTCCTGCGAGGAGAAATTACAGCCAAATTCAGGTGTTGAAAAATGTAGTTAAAAAGTTCTCACATGGAAGCATTTTTATATAGGAACCTGAACATATGACCAGCCACAACAAGGGGCATCAGAAAGAAATGTTCCAATTCATAATACAGCAAATTGGGAGGCTAAGCATCATATATTTTGCCTCACAGTAACTAAATAGATGGTGAATAAACTAATGGAAGTGCCTATGATCAACAGTAACGTGCCAAGCTCAATAATAATGATTCAGCACCAAGAAATCAGGAAGAAAATGACAGGAAATACAACATATTCCTGTTTGGCTACTCTGGAAGAAAAAGGCATGATAACTTTACATAGTAGTATATTTGGAGACTGGTTTAGATGAGGATAGCCATGCAAAGCCCCCTTGAAGCACAGCTAACAAGGCTACTTCATCCAGCTGATAATGTTTCGGTTACATCTCTTGCATACTTGCAGCCAATCCCTTCCATATGAGTAAGTAGACTATTTCCTCTTTGATTTGCAGCAATAATTTTACCCCACGATGTACTTCCTATTGTTTCTATTGCAATCTGGTGCAATTTTTCTTAGGGAACTCTAGGATACTGTTTGGTGTGTACCAACCTCTGTTCTCAGTCCTTCCTAGTACCATACCATTACCTGAGAGTTTGCTTCTGGACTTGAAATTTACTAGGGCAGAATAGTGATATTCAATAGACTGCTACAGAGTCTACTTAACCTCTAACTGGTACCATATCACCTATGATGGATCCCCTGCTCCTAGGCATGACACACAGATATTGCTATACTATATGCTCGACTGAACCCAATTGATGTCAGGTATCAAAAATCAGATACCAACTGAGAAGTTGGTACATGGTATTCGAAAGGGGAACTCAAGTACCAACTCCTGTACATATATTGAATGAGTTCCCAACAAATCGAAGGATATTCAAATCCGAGTCTTGTAATTGATATAAAACCAGAAATCCACTGTGGACCCTGACCCTAGGGTCGAATACGATGCTAGTGTTGGATTCATGGCTGACCAAACCATAGGCTAGAGAAACACGGGCATGGGTTCGATCAGTTATGCACTAGATGGTAATGCCAGATTGGTCGAAAGCACTATATAACTAGAAGTTGGTCGATGTGGTGGTAGTACCAATTGAAAAACAACAGAACCTACATGCTAATATCAATCGGATACCGTACTCTAACTCAATTCATGTAGAAATACTCAATATGAACCCCCTGCCATCTCCTAGACATAAACACAAATACTTATACTACAGATGAATCAAAGAGACTAATACCCAGGTTTTAGAATTTCTAATCGAAACAAAGGTGGAGGTTTACCTGGTCGAACCAAGGCTGGACTGCTCCTCCTCTTCCTCCTCCTTGCGACAGGAGAAAATAGTTAGTTTTTAGGGTTTTGCCAAGGAGTTGGGGTCGGCTACCAATCCATATATATACTGGTTCGATTTCCTGGAGGGGATCGAAAAGATTTGCTCTGATCTCCTCTTCAGATTTGATAAGAATTAAATTCGAACTTGGGTTGAGTTCGAATACAGTGTGGTGGGTTTAAACGGCCAAAGGGAATTTGAAATGATAAAAATTATATTTTAGTCCCTGCCAACTCACATAATACCAATTGGTCCCTCTGCAGGTTTTTAAAGTAAACCACTAATATAAGCATGTGATTTTATTTATGAGACAATGATAAATAATAATAATAAAAAAATAAAAAAAATACAGGAGAAAATTGGTCAAGGGATTGACAACTCTGTCCCCCTTAAATAAATTTCGTCCTCAAAATTTAAGGAGCTGATCTACTAGAATGAATGTTCTAGAACAAATTGCTATAAAAGAAAATTCAATTCTTCCTAAAGTTTAAATATAGGTCTATCTATTCTACTACCAGTATCTACTAGAAATTTTTGCCAGCTGCTCCCTGCGATGTTGTTCCTGTCTTGAGAGTTCATTTTAACTGTAACAAGAGCAAACACTTTAGCCGTTGAAGAAATTTCAAGCAGGATACGAGTCAAGGATTCAATGAAATCAAGGACTAGGGGTCAAAAATGAGTCAAGACATGTGGATGAGATCCTAAGTGTCTAATCCTATTTGCAGGCTCACGACGGCACAGTGACGTAACCGAAGTGATTAACGTTGACCTGCATGGGCCACCAAAAAAACTTGTCACGACCCGCACCCGCTTTTCGGATACGAAGCGTGTCCAAGCCCAGCCTACGCCGCAGTGTCGGCGGTAGTACGCTGTCTAAATACAAGTCACGATAAACTGCTTGAGCAACAACATATAGGTATGGGAATTGGTATCGGACTATTCCTATGAGTATTGGTATCGACGATATCGGTAGTAGACTTACTAGCTAGGGTTTTGGTTAAACTCTAGTCCACAAGTTCAATTAGCCTATTGGGTTCATTTCTAGGTAATCCTATAGATATCTCAGGGTATAGGCTAAGGTACACTAGGTCAAGCACATATGTATACCATATATATACAATAACATATATATATATATATATATATATATATATATATATATATATATATATATATATATATTATTTTTTATTTATATGTTATTGTATACAATAACATATATACAATAACATATATATGTATATACCATATATATATATGGTATATACATATATATGTTATTGTATATATGGTATATACATATATATGTTATTGTATATATGTTATTGTATACAATAACATATAAATAAAAAATAATATATATATATAAATATATATATATATATATATATATATATATATATATATATATATATATATATATATAAAATCCTCTCATAAATATAGTATAACTCATATCCCAACATACCCTCTCATATATGCAAGCCTACTTATATACATAACTCAACTGAACCTATCTCAGAAAACTAAACCAAGGCAAACATCCATATGTATCAATGCATATGCTAACCCACACATAACATGAAACCTGAACTCATTGCACTTAGACAACACACGCATGAAAAAATACCTACATATACATCATCCTATATATGACAGTAAACAATACCTACATATACTATATATATGAAACTATAAACCCAAACTTATCCCAAACTGGTATGTAAACCCACAAACTGAACTGAAGTACAACCCAAGCTAACTCAGAGATTCACAAACTCAACCTGGGAATCAAACTCAAAAGCAAATCCTAACTCAGAACTCACCCAAACTCCCAAAAAACATACAACATTCAATTATATAGCCTATTTATATAAATACATACATATACATATTTATGTTTAATATCACCAATACAGAAATAATGTAAGAATCGTATCAGTCATGATCAGAACTAACATTTAGATTAGGGTTTACCTAGTCGGGGCCGGAGGAGCGGGTCGTCGAGGGGGCAGGGGGTCGCCGGTGGGGAGCTGGAGATGAGGGTGAGCGGGGTCGCTGGTGGGAGCAGGGTCGCCGAACGGGGTCGCGGAGGGTCGGGGGCCGAGGGGGGAGGGTCGCCGAGGGGGGAGGGGTCGCCGGAGGCCGAGGGGGGAGGGTCGCCGAGGGGGAGCGCGCTTTCGTTTGGGAAAATTTCGATCGAAAAATAATAGGGAAGAATGAAAACTGAAAGCCCTATCTTTTCAATTTAGCAACGTCACACCTATACGTCGGTAAACGTCGCTAATATTAGTGAAATTAGCAACGTTACAGTAGTTACATCGGTAAACGTCGCTAATATTAGTGATATTAGCGACGTTCGCCGACTTATCCGTGACGTATGCTTTCTTATACACAAAAAAGTCGCAAAACGTTGCCGATCGTCGGTAATAGTGACGTATTACGACGTTTATAGAATACGTCGCTAATTCCTTAAGCGTTAGCGGCATTTTAATAAAATGTCGCTAATTGCGTCGCTAATATGACTTATTCTAGTAGTGTTCGTATGTTATGTGCATTTGCATTTTTTCATAATTTCAAGTTATTTCAAATGGATGTTAAAAGCACATTTTTGAATGGTTTTATAAAAGAAAAAGTGTATGTAGCTCAACCTCCAGGTTTTATTGATTTCAAAAATCCTGATTATGTTTTCAAGTTGAAGAAAGCCTTATACGGTTTGAAACAAGTCCCTCGTGCTTGGTACGATCGTCTAAGCTCTTTTTTACTTGACAACAATTTTTCAAAAGGAAAGGTTGACACTACACTGTTTATAAAAACTTTGAATAACAATCTTCTTTTGATTCAAATCTATGTAGATGATATTATTTTGGATCCACTGATGAACCTCTTTGTCAAAAAATTTCAAAGTGTATGCAGAATGAGTTTGAGATGAGCATGATGGGAGAGCTGAAATTCTTTCTCGGACTGCAAATCAAACAAACCAACAATGGGACGTTCATAAATCAAGCAAAGTACACAAAAGATCTATTAAAGAAGTTTGACATGGAAGCAGTCAAACCACTTAGCACTCCAATGGTGACTTCAACCAAGCTTGATATTGATGAGCAAGGCAAACCCGTCGACATACGTAAGTATCGAGGTATGATCGGTAGCTTACTGTACTTAACTGCCAGTCGACCAGACATTATGTTTAGTGTTTGCTTGTGTGCATGTTTTCAAGCCAATCCTAAGGAATCACATCTATGCGCAGTTAAGCGTATCTTCCGATACCTTAGAGGCACTTCGTCTGTCGGCTTATGGTATCCTAAAACTATGTCATTTGACCTAACCGGTTATTCTGATGCTAATTTTGTCGGATGCAAAGTACATAAAAAAAGTACCAGCAATACATGTCATTTTCTAGGAAAAGTCCTAGTCTCTTGGTTTAGCAAAAAGGAAAATTCTGTCGCATTATCAACAACTGAGGCTGAGTATATCCCCGCAGGACGTTGTTGTGCACAAATTTTATGGATGAAGCAAACTTTAGAAGACTTTGAATTATATTACACACACATACCCATTTTCTGTGATAACACTAGTTCTATTAATTTGACTAAGAATCCAGTATGTCACTCTCGTACTAAGCATATCGAGATTCGACAACAATTTCTTAGAGATCATCAACAAAATGGAGATATAGACCTTGTATACATAGACACACAGAATCAATTGGCTGACATATTTACAAAATCTCTAGCGGAAGATTGTTTCAATTATTTACGTCGAGAATTAGGAATTTTAGATGTCAATAATATTAATTAATTTTGTTTTATTAATTAATTTATTCAATACTCAATAACTGTTTTCGAGACAAGCCTAGAAAGAGTCTGTCTGTCACCACGACTACGGTCGAAGCGAAGCGGTATTTAATTGTTCCCCGGTGAACTCTCGTTAGCTGGGACAGTACTCCTACAGCTAATCTGAAACAGATGCTGAGTAAAGAAAATTAATTTATAAAATAATATTAATTATATTATTTGAAGTTTAAAATTACTAAACTTTGAATTAAATATTTGAAATGAGTAGATGAAAATGATATGGCCCACAAAATTATTTTTTTTAAAAAATCCAGGAGAACCCTAGGCGAATTCAGACCGAACTCGGGCCGAATTCGGCCAGAGTTCTGTTGGTGCTGTATGTTTTTAAGTCAGAACCCGAGGCCTTCTCCTATTCATTTTTTCCAAACCACTTCATCACAGCAGCAGCAGCAGCCGAAGAACCCCCAAACCCTAGCTTTTCTTCACTCCCTTTCTTCTAATCTATGTGGAGATTTCCATCCAAAATTTGGATTCGTACGGAGAATCGCGTCCTCTACAACATACTTGATTCTCGGAAGGTATAACTCCTTCTCTCCTCCACTTTCAAATTCTTAGGGTTACTTAGTTTTGGGAAAGAATGCCTAAGGGATTCAATCCTTTCAAGAGGAAGAAGACTAATGCCAGTAAAGAGGCATCATCTTCTGATCCGAACATGGATTCCCTATTTTCCTCGATCCAATCGGGTGACGGCGTGTCGGATGAGTTTTACTTCAAAACAAATGACCAAGCATTGCTTTGGTATGCCGACTTTGCTATGCAAACAATATGCACAGGCGCTCCGATTAAATAGACCGTATTTCCTGATCACCGTCCTTTCTTTGAGGCATTAAGGTTACACCATCTTGCTATCCTACAATTAGTATCAGATACTAATGCCCTTAGACTATTCTATTGTAACTTCGTATTAGACACTTTTATCGCAAGAACTCGTGTTGGCGGGATCGATATCGAGTTCGATGATGTGTTGCTAGCGAAAATTCTTGGTATTCCAAATGAAGGTGCCCCGTTCGATGACATCACCGACTTCGACTTTCTCGAGGGCACGACTCTTGTTAGTTTTAAGAATGAGCTTTGTTCGCCAGCACGTGCTCGTCCTGGAAAGTTCAAGGCCAATAACTTGAACTTATTTAACTACGAGTTGCATCGCATCATCTATTCCACTATTCTTTCAAAATCTACTTCAAAAGATGATGTCACTGCACTAGAACTCTCTACCCTCTATCACATTCTTAAGGGAATTCCTTTTTCTGCCCCTAAGACTATCATCCAGATGATGGGTAGATGTCACGGAAGAGAACACAATCTCTCTTATGCGATGCTTATCCCTCGTATCTTTCAACATTTTGACATATACTTATCCACTTGCAATCTGGACCCTGAGCCCAAGTTTCTCAAGCTTTCTCGTCGTAGTATTGCCACTGCTCCTCCACCTCCTGCACCTGCTCCTACTGGACCTATTCCTCCTTAGACTTACCCTATGACTTTTGAGGGTATTCATCAGCACCTCTCGGATATGCAGACTTTCTTTGTTGACACTTCCAGGGAACGTGAGTTTTATGACGTGACTCGGTTCCAGGCTATTGCCAACTCATTTGCCGATCTCAGATTTGCTTAGACGGGTCATTCTGCTAGCTCTCTTCCTAGAGACCCTTCTGTATCTGGTTACCATATTGATGATGAGACGATCCACTCTCTGTTTCAGCCAGGGAACGCATAGGATTGGTATCATACTTCTGGTGCTACTCCACATACCTCAGGAGCTGGCACATCTGGAGCTGGTCCATCCGGACATGGTGGACATGCTGGCACTGCAGATGATGATGATGACGATGATGTATGATTTGTCGTACTTTTGAGACTGATGTTGTTGTCTTTGTTTACTTGGAAATGCTCTGACATTTCAAGCTAGTATCAGTACTCTTATTTTTCTATTATGACTTTTTTGTCTGATGAACATGTTATATGTTTTCTTCATCATATTTTATTCAGATTAGCATTTCTCATAGCATTATCTTTTATTATGCTTCCATTTAAACTGTATGTGAAATTTTTTTTTTCTGCTTATCACATTTTCTTTTATGTCTGTGACATTCATACCACAGATCTAACATCTTCGATCTTCAAGAATACATGTTATGTACAATCTACAGGAACAATTTTTTTTGTATATTATATCGGTACAATTTTGTTTTGATGAAGACCAAAGATGTTATATCGGTCAAGGTTTATCAATTATCAAAATAGGGAAGATTGTTGGCCCATTGGTCGTGGTCAAATCTGATTTTAATAATTGATCAAACTCTGTCTCGATATACGAAACAACTAAGATGTTCACTCAAGACGTTTTGGACACTGATCAAGTTTTGATATCTACTCAGTTCAAGACCGAAGCTATGTTTGCCACCCGAGACTGTATTTCTTCATGTAATATAATTTTATTTTTATTGAGTCTAGGAATACATTGTACACTGAGTCGTACTGGCAAATAGGCTATCCAAAATCGTTTTCAAAATTTACCTATGTTTTGAAAAACATCTCTTATTTACAAAAGCTTCTGAAGGATTTCAAAAAGCCCCAAAAATATTTTTCTTAAAATATTCTTGACCAACCTTGACAGAACTCGGCTAGAGTTCGGCCAGAGTTCGGCCAAGGTGAACGTTATGTGAACGTTGGTTTTTAAACTTGGTCTCCCTTCAGTTGCAGATTTTTACATAGAATTCTGTCCGAATTCTGCCAGAGTTCTGTCTTTGAAAAAACTATAAATAGAGAGGAATTCTGATAATTTAAAATCACCCATTCACTTTCATCTCTTCTCTTCTAAAGCTTACGTTTCTTCCAAAGAGTTTTCTAAAAAGATTCCATTTTTAAATCTCAAGCCAGTTACAATTCTCTAGTCAATTTGTCGGTACGGTGCGGTCTAGAAGATTTCAGAGAAATTGTAATCAGAGACTTGATTGAAGAAAGACTCTTCAAAACTGAAGTTGGTCGAGTTCTTCGTATCAAAGCTCGCGTCTGTTGAAGTTGCAAGAACTTCGTATAAAAACTTGCGAGATTTTTCAATAGTGGATTCAACTGAAAGCTAGAGTTCTTCCAACTGGACTAGTCCTCACAAGAGGAAAACCAATATAAATTGCTTTATTTACGTTTGCCTTCTGATCTCTTTTCTTTACAGTTATTACTTTGTGATTATTGATATTATTTCTGTGATCTAACTGCTAACAAGTTGTTTAAATAGCAATATTCCGCTGCCTACTCTATTCACCCCCCCTCTAGAGTATTCTGCTTTACGACTTCGTTCCTACATCTGTCCACTGATATCCTTCCGCTTCAGGCCAGGAGTTACAATATCGGAACGACCTTCGCTTTGTTTTTGTCGTTGGCTCCAGTCTGAGAAGAATGGGGGTGTGGTCACTTGTGCCGCTATGCAACCCTTCAGCCAGTACTAGAGGGAACTTGTCATGCCACTTGTTATTGTATATTGCTCGGTCGAGTTGACAAGAAACCCGACTCGTAGCTGAGCGGTTGTTCCATGACCAAAGGTGTCCCGTTCTATTGACGCATCTCATTTCTAACCCCAGCAGACAGTTTTAGAAATTTGCAAGGATGGAGTTTGGCACTGTCCGCCCTCCTATTTTCTCAGACGTGCTTAGGATGGCATTAAAGTTGCCGCAGAGAAGTAGAGGTTGACTGTCCCCAATCTGAGACGCTACCTGTATGATGTCTTTCCATATTGAAATCTTTTCCTCCTGTCATTATGTCCATATACCACTCCCAGATTAACTTGTAGACCACCTTTACTAGTAAAATCAATAACAATCAACTGGTCTGTTAGATGTCATACCTGACCATTCCAGATCCTCGTATCCCAGTGGATGCAAATACGAGCCATCTTGCAGTATTGAAGGTTGTGAAAAACCTCCCAATTATTCGGAGTCCTCAGTAGTACTCTCGATTCTGTCTTGATCTTGCTCTCCAGTATTGATACGATAGAGCACTTGTTCCTTCTTACAATGTTCTGAATCACCTTCCATCGGCCAATTGAATTGCCCCCCTGACATTCCATGTAAGGAATGTCATTTAAATATTTGATGAGCCGTCCCAATGTATTCCCTGCCTCGCTCCTGGATGTAGGGGGCGAGTCATATTCTCTTCTGCGTTGTTGTTATTCATGTTGCTTTGTAGCAAGTCCCACTTCGGGTTGGCTTCAGTTAGCGCCTTATAATGTTCTCTGCTATCTAAGTTGTTGGATCTGTTCGATGGATCTCCTAGGGAGGAGCTAGGCTTTAGAATTTTCCCTATAATGATGGGATTTAGTTACCTTTGGGTCTTTGAGACCCCCTGCATCATCCTCCATTGTGCGGCCCTCAGCATTAGATACTTGCTCGGTCCATTGAATAGCATTCACGCCATACGGGATTATGGCTGCACTTTGATTGCTCTTAGTTGTGTGATTTTGTTCAGGCTCGGATCTTTTCCCAAGCACAGAGGCTGCAGGCATACTACTCTATTGGTCATCTACATGGTCCCCTTCTTCATGTGCCTCGTCCATGTGTTCTTCCTGACTATTGCTCGATGGATTATGTATTCCAGCATCTTTATTGTGCCCTCCTCCTTGTTGATTTATCTCTGGGTCTGCCTCTGTTGTATCCACCACTGTATTAGAGCATTGATGATGCATGTGGCCGAAGCAATGACAGGTCGAGCATGAGGGGGGGTACCTATTCGTACTCGACGATTTGGGTCATCCAGTCTCCGTTTGGTAACACAAGGTCGATTTTGCGAGGGAGTTCTCCCTTGGCATCAATCTCCACAAAAACTCACGCGTAGGATAGTCTCTGTCATCGAGCTGTAAGTACATCAGTACGAATGGGTTTTTCGACCATACTTGCCAATTTCATGATCGAGGGATTGCTCCACAACTGAGTCGAGAGCCAGGGGAATCGTATCCAGATCGAAACTGTTGATAATCGGTCCTTCTCAAAACTTGCTTTCGATTTCCACCGCTTAAGGACAACTAACCGACCATCAAATGTCCAAGGGACCCCCTCCAACACCCTGTCAAGATCCTCTGCTAAGGATAACTTTACGAAGTAAAATCCGTTCTCACGAGAGAAAAGCTCCAGTTCTTCCTTAGGGTGCTAGATGCGCATTGTATGCCCTAAGCTGTTCATAAAATGGCTTATTGCCCATTACGTATAGAATGAGGGTATGCTTCCAGTACTCGTCCGTTTCCTGGATATCCTCGCTAGTAATCTCTGCCACTTTCCTCCCATTGATGACACTTTGTTCAATGTATTGGAGTTCGACTTCCTCTTGCACTGTATTTGGTTTACAGATATCAACCCAAGTAACTGGCCTGGGCATAGTTCTCGACGGCTTATGCAAGGGATTCCCTTGGTTCGCCTTGGCTTCATTGGTTGCATTATCCGATCGGCTTTATGTGTTCCCATTATCCACAGATCTTCGTGTGTCCTCTGGTGCTTTCCTTCTGCCCCCGCCTGACGGAACTCCGTAGTAGTGTTGATCGTACGCACGATGCCTTGCCGGCGTTGGGGCGTGCTTAATCTTCCATTGTTGGCACGTTGCATATCCCTCCCCTCTGACCTAGCTTCTCTTGCTATATTCATCCGCTGACGAGGTGGCCCCGATCTTCTTCTCCTTTCTACGGTCGTTCACCCTCCGCCGGAATCAAAGGCCTCCGCTTCAACGGCGATCAAGCCCGCCTGTGTCTCCTTAGGATGGAGATCGGCCTCTCCCGCTTCCGTGAGAAACCCTAGTATATAAAATGCGGCTTGAAAACGGATCAAAACCCAGTCGTCCAAGTTGTATGTATATCATCATCCAATAAATAAATTAAAAAATAATAAAAAATAACTAAACAACTACCTAAATGCTCTACTAACTATTTCAAAAAACTTAACTAAGTGTTTAACTATCTAATGTTATTTATATATAATTAAATAATTCTAACCTATTTGGTTAAGGTGGTGGGCATTTTTCTTGGTTCCTTGAGTTCAAATCATAAACATGACAATTTTTTTAATAATATATTTATATTATATTTTTTAACATCTTTTCGCATGTACAATACACGTGCATATTACTAGTACACTTTATGATGCGGCTTGGAAACGGCTCATAAATGAGCTGTTCAAGCCGTATTTATATCATCCATTTATTTTATTAAAAAATTCTCTTCTTTTCTACGCACAAATATATATATATATATATATATATATATATATATATATATATATATATATATATATATATATATATATAAAATAAAAGTTAAAAATGTTTAAAAACTAAAGTTAAAATTTATTTTAAAATAAAAATATAAAAAAATCTAAATCGTTTAACAAATCTAAATTCATATATATTTAAATATTTGAACTATTTTTAACTATATTATAAAAAAATATTTTACTTACAACGCACGTGAATATACTAGTATATATAAGCACATCGAGCTCAAAGTGAGAATCATCCTTCCCAGCATTTAGGAAAGCATTTAATGAGCAGCTGTTGGGAGCTGTAGGTAAGGGTGAGCATTATTGGAGTTTGGGCCGAAATCGAACCGAAAAGATTCGGTTCGATTCGAAAAAATTTCGGTTCGATTCGAAAAAATTTCGGTTCGATTTTGAAAATAATAAAATTTCTTATGTGGTTTCGATTTTGGATTTTAGCTCCAGTCCAAAACCAAAACCAAATAAGACTTATGCAATTATGTAAATACCCTCAATTTTATACATATTTTGTGATTGAAAAAAGTATATCTTGAAAACAACAATTCTATTTATATGTTTAAAGTTCAACTTTGATAATTTAATAACTTGTCCAACTTTGGATACAACTTTCAAATACAAGAAATGTGTGTATAAAAATTATAATGTCTAATATAATTTAACCACAATCCTAACTTTGGACCTGACCTACTAAATAATAGAATTATTTCAACCGAATAAACCGAATTGATTATTCGGTTTAGTTTGATTTTGGTTTTGGCTAATTTTGGTTCAGTTTCGATTTTGACTATTTCGATTAGGTTGAAATCAAATAAACCGATCGCTCACCTCAAGCTGTAGGGATCCGGGTTAGGATGATATATATAATATAGTTCTCGATCTGTCTTAAATTTGGAATGTGATTAACTTGTAGTCCTCTATACGTATCATGTCCAAATTCTTATCCATGTTTCGTGAAATGTAGGTTTCACTCATGAATTATTTTTCCCACTTCTTGGACCTTTTGCAATTCTAAATGCATCCCATTATGCATATATATATCAACTGGACCAACATTCCTTATTCATTTCACCATTCGTTATTCATTCAGTCATCACAAGAGAGACGGAGAGGGAGGAGTCATTGACCTTAAGTGTTTGTGAGGATCCACGAGCCATTGCTAGTGCCGTTTGGGGAACGAAGAGGATTATGGAACGGCTCGAATGTGAAGAAATATCTACAGGCACTAACGATTTAAGTATGCTAGCTGGTTTGCCCGAGTGGTCAAGGGGGAAGACTTAAGATCTTCTGCACAATAATAAGTGCGCATGGGTTCGAACCCCATAGCCAGCATTCTTTTTAATTTTAAAATTATTTTACTACTTTTTCTTGTTAAAAGTATTTTCCCATTAATTTTTTTACCATTTATTCTTTATTCTAATGTTGCAACCAAACCAACACTTAATCACCAATCTATACAATAAACCATCCTAGAAAATATCACAATACAAAATAGGACTTTTTTAGTAAAGAAAAAAAAAAGGCTAAATTACTTCAACATTGAACGATTAAAAGTATTTTTTTTCATTTGATTTTTTTTACCATTATTCTTTATTTGAATGTTGCAACAAAATCTATTTATTCTTTACGCTAATGTTGCTTCAACATAGAACGATTAAAAGTATTTTTTTTCCATTTGGTTTTTTTACCATTATTCTTTATTCGAATGTTGCAACCAAACCAACAATTATCACCAATCTAGCCATAAACCATCCTAGAAAATCTCACAATACAAAATAGGACTTTCTGAATAAAGGAAAAAAATGTAAATTACTTCAACATAGAACGACCCACTTTGCAGTCCGATCGACTTAAAGAGCTGATGTGATCCCATTCACCACATTCACAAAGGAATCCACTAAGATCCCATATTTGGGATCCTCAACGAAACTTATCCGACAATGAAGTCAAATGGAAGCCGATAGGCTAAAAGTAATGGAAAGTAGTTTAAAGAAAAGAGTGCATACCTTCATATATGTGCCAAGAAGTACTATTTATAGATAGATGGGAGTGACATATTCGTAATTAGGTTAATGTTTTTCATCCCTTTTGCCACTCTGGGTTTTAAGAGTGGACTTTAGCTCGGGTTGTTTTTGTCTTTTAAAGGATTTAATAATGACATATAAGTGATATATGATGGATTGATTGGTCTTGATGTACCTCACGACCGATATAATTTGTGCCAAAAATTCATATATTCAATAGATGTCCCCACTACCAAAATAAGTCATATCAGCGACGCAAGTAGCGACGCAAAGATAAAACGTCACTAATATTATGCAACTTAGCGATGTAGTGAAATGACGTCACAATACGTCACTAGTAGCGACTATTTGCGACATAATACGACTACAAATAGTTTGACAAAATTTTACGTCGCTACAAAGTCGCTGAACGTCACTATTTTTTTATTATCATTGACGATTAGCGACTTTAACGTACGACATCGCTATTTTTTTAGAATATTGCGACGTTTAGCGACGTCGTATCCTGACGTCGCTAATTTATTTTAATATTCCGATCAAGTTTTCCTTTCCCTCCATTTTCACTCGAAAATTTCTCCAAAAATTTTCGTTCCCCCCCTCCTCCTCCTCCAGCGCTCTTCCGCCACCACCGAACTCCTCCTCCTACTCCTCCTCTCCGGGTTGTTCCTCCACCGACCCTCCTCCTTGTAACCCCTCTTTCCGAAATTTTGAAAATATTTTTTATTACTTATTTGAATTTAAAATGGCAATTTTTGGAATTTATAAACTATTAATTAAATAGTTGTTATTATAGATGACTTTAGCCATGGTTGAGTTTTGAAGTACAAGACGACTAGGAATCATGGCACGGATAGCATGGTCGTGTACCTTGACTAGTGAATTAGCCATACCAGGGAAGGCCGAGTCATAAGTGTGCTCTAACTAGAAAAAGCAGACCAAGTTGTGACATGACCCTATAAACGATTTATTTATTTATTTATCGATATTATGATTTTTAGGAGACTCTGGCACGCTTTTCGGTGTAAAGCGGGTCCAACGGCGGACACCGTTTTGACCCAAAATTATCATTTTGCTCCTGTGTCCAGAATTGGACTTAAGGACAGACAATTCTTGCTAATTTGACTATTCTGAAAACGTTGGTAACATCTATTACAGCTTCTAGACGCAGTTGTGAGACTTGGACTTTCTGACTTGTTGATTAGCGATATATTGTTGGTTCTCCGTGCAACCCTCAGGCAAGTATACCTTGCCGAACATATACAGTATTTACATTATTTTTCTCTTTCTCTATTGTATTCCTTTTTATATTGTCACATGATTTCCATATTGTGATTGGTTTTTCCTTGATTGTTTTACTTGTTCTAGATTACGTGCACGTATAGGATATTCGATATTGCTTGATTATTGGTATTTTCGTGTTACTTTGTCTCGTAATTGAGTTGTCAGTTTCTATATCTTGTTCTTGACTTGACCATTCTTGACTGAGAGTATCTTGCATTGTACTACAGTTGAGACATACTATAGATTGGAAGTATCTTGCATTGTACTACGACCTATAGCATATATTGATTGATTGAGTGATTTGACTTGCGACACTATAAATTAGGAGTATCTTGCATTGTACTATGATTTATAGGAGTCTACTTGACCTTGTATCCTTTAGGAGAGGAGATCGATACTAGAATTGGCTAATCTCGACTGAGAGTATCCTGCTTTGTACGTCAATTGAAATACTATAGATTGGGAGTATCTTGTATTGTACTACAAGCTATAGGAGTTTTGATTGATAGTTAGCCAAGTCTAGTATTACATTTCCACACGACTCGTCGTCCTTAGATGTTCTTCTTACAGGGTTCTTATCCTCCATACATGTTATTTACTGTCATATTAGTAGGCATGTTTTATGTATCTTGCTAGTCCTCTGAGGACCTAATGATCTCTTCAGGTAGCTGGTTGCACGGAGTTAGTTAGCTGAGCATGTGGTAGTCGATTACATCTGCATAATTCAGGTATTTTGCTAGTGATATTGCTTTATTATCTTATCGTGCTCTTATGATATATCCTGCTTGTTAGCCTAGTTTTATAGACTCATGTTATTCTTGGAGCCTAATCGGACAGTATGCTAGTGGGCTGCAGACCATGAACCATACTTGTTCATTCTTGATTTATATACATCTCGTGGATTGAGATATAGTTTAGATTACCATATTAGACATGATACCATGATCTTGACAGCTTATACGTTTTCGAGTTGGGCTGGAGTCCGCTTGATACGTAGCTGGCTTGCTCACGCACTTGCATCCCGAAAAGCTGGTACGGGTCGTGACACTCCTCCTCCACCGCGAGCTCCTCCTCCTCCTCTCCGGGCTCCTCCTCCTCAACCGCTTATGCGTGCCGACCTCCTCCTCCTCCACCGCGAGCTCCTCCTTCTCAACCGCCTACGCGTGCCAACCTCCCCCTCCTCCACCGCGAGCTCCTTCTCCTCCTCTCCGGGCTCCTCCTCCTCAACTGCCTACGCGTGCCGACCTCCTCCTCATCTCGGCTATCCTCTTCCTCGGTCTACCCCAACATTAGGTAAAGCCTAACCCTATATCTCTACTAGCCATTTGACATGGACATGACACAGACACGAATATGACACGAACACATACACTCGTACGATATGGGACATAACATAGACCCTAACCCTATCTGAATTTTGTTGATTTTTTGTGATGCACACGACGTTGGTGTTAGCGTTGGCTTTATTGTGTGCCGTGTATTCCATCTCCATCTTTCTGTCGGCAGGACACATACACACACACGAACAAGACACATACACACACATGAACTTCTCTACCCATAACAGCCCTCATATGAAGAATATGATCCAAAGTCCTATCCCCCAAATGCTGATGCCCTAAAATTCTAGACTAGCCCTCCCCAATTGGTTCAATTTTGTATATTACACGTATAATTAGATCTATTTTGTTTGTGAGTATAAATTTATAAAATTTGTATATATGTTATAAACGTATGACACGGACACGTTGTTAAGATATGATACATACACGTTAACATGAGTTGGTATTGACACGGTATCGTAAAATTGTTATATGTGTTGATGGATCCTAAATTTATAAAATTTAGTAGTATATATGAGTGTCGAGTGGTAGAGTGGTAGATGAATTCGTAGAGGGTGTACATAGAGTGTATAGAGTTTCGATAGAAAGAGGCTACTAAGTGATTTTGATATGTAATATTATGCTAAGGAGTATCCTACTACCTAGAGTGTATAGAGTATCCTAGAAGTGTAGGTATGATTGGTACAGTGTCAAGACATATGTCAAGATACTAGGTAAGTAGGTAAGTGTTAGTTAGGTATCGCCAAGTATTTCATGGCAAGTGCTAGATTGGATACTCCGAGGACAAGTTTTTCTTGTGGGCTCACAAGGAACACATGATGCCAGAGATATCAATATCTCTTATGTTAAGTATCCGTATTAGCCTAAAATCAAGAGTGTATAGAGTATCTTAGAAGTAAAAAGATTTTGATTGGTGGTGGGACGAGCCAGAATCCTTTAACGGAGAATCCTGGCTCATCCCACCACCAATCCTATGATGGAGAAGCCTTCGTCAAAGGATTCTGGCTCGCCCTACCACCTGTTTGCAAAAACAAAAGTTGTTCTTTATTTCACAAACTTTATAAGAAGATTACAATTGAATTCTGGGAAAGTACAACTATAGAAATCCAATCTGAAGACGATCGCTTTATCCCTTGGACGATGTAAACTTTGAAGACGGTAGCTTCTGAAGAATGCAGTAGCACTTTGGCAAGAACTCCTGATCTCTGGTGATGATCTGATGTTGATTCTGATTTTTCTAATTATTTTGATCTGTGCTTTTGATAATGAAAGACTTGAAACTATATTTATAGAGTTCTGGAAATAACTAAATTTTAGTTATTCTGGATTACGCAGGATGGATTACGCAGACATTAGACTGCACAAGCAGCGAACTGCGCTGGCAGTTACTCGATCGTAGACCAACTGTATGAGACGTGTGGCATTGTTTGATTAAAATGTGCTTGGTCGTGTACGGACGGTTGCCACGTGATGAGTAATTGATGGCATGTAGGCCATGTGTAAATTGTCAGTTGTCTTGATGGAGTGCGCCACATGAACTGCACTGGCTTCAGACTGTGCTGGGATTGAACTGCACTACAGAAAACATGGCAGACTGCGCTTCGATCGGGCTGGTAGCTTGCGCTGGCTGTACAGCTGTCCTCGAGCGTTGTACTGCACGAGAAACGAACAGTTTCCTCGTTCTTCGGGCTGTCAGCTGTCAGAAGATCTGATTTTCTGTCAAATAATGATGACGCGGCCACGTTAGCTAGCACGCTTGGATGTGTGCGCAGTTCAGCTTGCGCAGTTGAGTTGTTGCACAATCTGTTTCCTGCGCAGTTCACTTGAAGGATGCATAATTTGATTTTTATTGCTTCTTTGATAGGTGCAACTTAATTTTTAGAACCTATAAGACACCCTTCAAAGTTTTCAAAATTTGAAAATATTCAAAGTTTCGAAATACTTTGAATTTCGAATTTAAAATCAAGTTGCGCAAGTGATGCCTTGACTGCGCGTTTGGATGGGTGCGCAGTTCAGCCCCTAATTTCTCGGCGCAATCTGAGGTGACTGTTACTTTAGAAAAACTATAAATAGTTTCCGTTCTTCTTTCTTTCCTTCTTTACTTGTTTCCAACTGTTCAAGAGAGAAAAGCTTCTGTGCCAACTCCGACCACTTCTCCTTCTTCTCCGTCGACATCAATGGCCCCGAAACGTTCAGCCGCCGACAAGGGCAAAGCCCCCACTGAGTCTTCGCCTCGGGTTGCGCCCCGAGTTTTACGTCATGAAGTCAGTCACCCTGCACTTCAAGGTAGATGATGAACTTCGATCAAAAACCCTTTTTAGGGTTCTTTGACATTGTCGAATCTCTTTTTAGAGATTTGATAGTATTGCACCGTCCTGTTTAGGGTTTTGGTTGTACAAACACAATAGTTTTCATTTTTATGAAAACTATACTCTTGCGCAATCGGTTAGAAAGCGCTGGCAAATGTTCAGCGCATTCTATCGATTTGCGCAAGTCTGTCCAGCGCAAACTGATGCCTTGCGCAAGTGAGTTAGCACAATCTGATGACTTGTGCAAGTGGATGTGCTGGCACAACTAGATATTTTGCATATGTAGGCTACATTAGCGCAATCTGATGCTATGCACATAGCGCAATCTGATGCTATGCACATAGCACAATCTGACACTTGCGCAATTTGCTAATTTTTTTGGACAGACTCTTTGATTTTGTATGTACTGAATTCTGTCTTTTTGTTTGATGCAGTGAACCTCAGGGAAGACCCGAATTATGAAGTCTTTGCAGGGACTTTGGCTGAGCCAGAGTTTAAGGAGGATCTGTCCCATGTAACATTTTTTCAGCATGCCCTGCCATCTTCTCGACTGGCCATTCTAACAGCACAGGACAATGAGACATTGCTGAGTCTGATGAACGGGCAGCCTTTGCAAACTGCTGACGCTATTACTCATAAGAAGCCTCTATTTCTGTTTGGTGAGGCTCTTGACAAGAGTTCTCAGCCAAGACCTCGAGTTGAACAAAGACTCTTTCAGAGAGGCAAGAAAAGGATACTGTTACCGGATATTTCCAGGTGCCTCTCCCTATCTCGCTATGCTCATACGAGCTATCCCAGGAGAATGGACTAGGATATAACTCCTCTTCAACAAGCCAGAACAGGGAACATTTGTGTGAAGAAAGGACCAAATAATAAAGACATATTTTACAGCTCCTCGGAGCGTCACAGCTCCTTGCTCAGAGGATTGAAACCTGGGTGCATCCCACCAGAGAACTCCTCCCTGCTGCTGTCGGTCAGGATGCCGATATTCACAAACGAGTTTGCAAAGGTTGAAGGAAGATATCCTGATCAAGATATTCGATTAACAGGTCTTGTTAATCCGGATAACAAGAGATGAAATTGTATAGCCAATTGGATATTGGCTCAATTCGAAGAGAAGCTCAGGGAGATTGAGCTGTACCAGTCGATATATTCTACCGTTTACGGCTTTCAACCCAATCCTCACCTATTCCTTGCTTTGGCAGAAAGGTACAACTTCAGGACAGGGACTTTTATGACGCCCTGTGGGGAGATCGGACTGGCTCTTCACGAGATGAAGTACATCTCGGGTCTACCAATGGGGAATATCCCTTATGAGGAATTTGTCCCTACCAATGACGAGTTGGACAAACTTCGTCAGGAGAACGCTGATATGGTGGCCGTCTTCGAGGAGCTCTTGTGCCACTACAAAATCTGTTCCTTGTATTATAAGAGCGGTCCGTCAGGTACCTGCTACTCGACGAAGTGGTTACCATATCTCTTCCTTAACCAAATTATAGAGAAGAAAACCAAGGAACATGACAATTATAACCCAACTTCTTCAAACCACTCAGTAGCAGTGAGGTGATTGGGTTGATGAAGGAAAATAAAGAGATGGACATCATGATCGATGATGATCTTTAATATCCTCCTTTCAAGACAGGAGATAATATTGAAAGTTTTATGAGGATGGGCTATAGGCCCATGTCAAAGGAAGCCCAACTGGCGGGTTTCCTCACCTACTGGCTCCGACGATTCATCGTCCCTGGAGCGAGCGCCGTCGATCGTTTCCATCAAGGCGTGCTGTTTGCTGCCGTCCGCTTAGTCTTTGGCTATCGGATGGATCTTTTGTCGGCAATGACCTGCCGAGTGAACGCTGGCCTCCGCCTGTTTGTAGATTCGATGCTCCAAAGGAAAGGCGAGAAAGGTAGCTTTCCACGGCTAGAGCTGCCATATACATACTTATTCGGATGGTTGCTTCTGCACTATCCTGCTCTGATGAATCCCGACATGGGAGCGGTAGGCGGCAGCTTCTTAAGGAGATTTTCCAGAAGCAAATGGATATACACTAGTTTGAGAGATTGCAGACGTGCTCTGAATCTCGGGAAAGGGTGGAACTTCTATTGTGTTCCCCCTCCGACTGGCTATGATCATATGGCTTCAAATCTGGTCGACTTAGGAAGGCAACCTTTGGGTCATGCAGTCTTTGATTGGCTGAGGACAATCAGGCCGTCACACCTGGTCTATAGATTTAAAGATGAATGTTATTTGGAACCCTATCTTCCCAGCCGCTTTGCCCGTCAATTCGACTACGACTAGTTTCATGTAGGCAACGCAATCACGTACCTACAAGGAAAATGCTATCTGATTGATGGTGCCCGGGCATGGGCTTATTATAATGCTCGAGACACCAGAACAACATTTTCGATGCCGATGAAGAGCGACCATGGCCCGCGGATGCTGTACACATATTCACTTTTCTATACATCCGTAAATACCTTTGCCGAGAACTTCAGTCTCGTCGACAGCTTTGTGACAGCAGCCAGATTAAAGAAGGGAGCAACTGTTGTGTTGGCTCCTGGCAACGATGAAGAGCGTGAACCGGCCGACCGTTGGAAGCTTCAAGGGAAGCCAACTTCCCGGAAGAAGTCAATGAACCATTGCACATTTTCTTGAAGGTTGTCAAATCTCCAGCCAAGGAGAGGAAGAGAAGAATAGAGGAACCTTCTTCTCCGGTTGCGAAGAAGAAGCTAGTCTTAGAATCGTCAGAAAGGGTCACGACCCGATCACAATCTCGACAGTAGGCCGAGTCAACTCAAAGAGAAGAGGCGGCGACCCCGACCTCTATCCAAAGACCGGTAAATGTTATAGATGTAGAGAGTCCAGAGAGACCTCTACATAGAAAGAAAATGGTCTTCAGAAGAAAGAAGGTAGTCACTCCTCGACCTATGTCATCGGTCGTGGCTAGTGCTGTTGCCGGAGTTACAATTTCATCTCCTACACCCGCCCCTGAACCTGAAGCTTTCAGCCCAGAGAGGAGGGATGAGGTTGTAGAGACCATAGAGGAAGCCGTGGAGAAAGAAGATGAAGTGGTGCGATCTCCTACACTTGCAGTGGAGACTACCCAGCTTTCGGCTACACCGAAAACACTTCGTGATGAAGAGGATCGATTAATGATCGATGCTCTAAACGACTGCGACTTCGGCCTCCAGGATGATATGGATCCGATCGCAGCAACTAATAGTAGAGCACAAGAGGAGAGCACAAGTGATGAAGT
This sequence comes from Iris pallida, assembly GCA_029216955.1. Lineage (NCBI taxonomy): Eukaryota > Viridiplantae > Streptophyta > Magnoliopsida > Asparagales > Iridaceae > Iris > Iris pallida. Next base: position 3,362,444 of record JANAVB010006389.1, read on the forward strand.
TTCATCAGCAGAGGCTGTTGATGATACTCTAAATCCAGAGGAGGACGCTGATATCCATATATCCCCAGAAGCTGTTGATGACACATTGAATCCAGAAGAGGATATTGATGTGCATGTATCTCCAGAAAAGAATGTGGGTAAAGAAGTAGCGACTGAGGAAATTACTACTGCTGATCCCAAAGGTATTGAATGATATTATCAATCTTCTTTTCATAGATTAAATGGCTGACATCTACATTTTTATCGATGCAGAAATTGAATCTTCCCCAATTCCTCCAACATGTACTGACATAGTGCCAATAAAGGAGATAGCCAGCGGTAGCAGGCATTTTTCGGGCGACTCCGAAGCAGGTAGTAGCCAGGCAGTAATGTCTGAGGCTACTTCTGTGAGGTTGCAACTCGTGTCAGCAGAGGACAAACTTGTCCCTGGACCCAATAATGGTAAGATCACTCTTACTTTTGATCCTTCTCAATAGTTGCTAATGACAGCCAGCTGATGGTATTTGTTTGATTTTACAGAGGAACACCTGGGAGGGGCGACTAGCTCTACCATGGCTCCATTATCCAGAGAGACCTTCACTCATATGCAAGAAGCTGAACGTCCATCTGTACAGGCACCTGCTGCTGCTTCGATGTCCATGGGAGTAGCTGCCACTCCTGGTGCCATTGCCACTAACAGATTCATCATCGATTCCTTCACCAACCTTTTCTTCATTTCCCTCGGACCCTTAATAGAGAGGGTAATGGGGGAAAGAAGAGGTTGGTTTCATAACTGTTAGGGGTCCAACCACCTATCTGATAGCTGCCATCAGGAGTCAAGGTGATGAAGCGCATGCTGCTTACCTTGAATATATCTTGGATGAGCTAGAGGAATTGGTTAAGATCTACAAAGATCTGAATCGGGGGGAGGTAGAGCCTTTGGTACAGGCTGAGTTTGAGAGGATGTCACAAGAGGTTGCAGTTGCGAAGGTTGATCTCCAGATTATCTTGGACACTTTTACTGCCAAATCTTCAAAATATAACTCTCAAATAGAGATCATAGCATCTGCTGCCAAGGAAAAGGAGAAGAAAGTTGCTGAACTAAAAGCAGAATTTGCCCATCTTCAAGAAGAGTTGAGACTTGTTCAGCTTGCTCTAGAAGATGAGGCCACACAACATCAAGTTACAGTTCAGCAACTGGACGCCCTGACCCAGGAAAGAGATAAATATGTCACAACTCATCAAGCTGAAATCTCTCGCAGACTAGTAACCATGCCGACTTTCGACGATAAGTCTGGAATGGAAGAAGCTAGGAGGCGAGTGATGGACTCTCGTGAGGAGCGACTGCAAACTTTAAAGCAGCGGATGACTAGCTTGATGACCCCGCCAGCAGACTAGAAAGACTTTTTGTATCTTCAATTTTTGTGACATGTAATTCTGTAATGTCTTTTAATTTTGATCAATAAAAAGACATTTTCTTTGTGGCTCGCATATCTTATTCAGATATAAATAATAGCGATAGAAAATATATTCAGAGGTGCAAGACATGATATATTTCTTGATTTTAGAAAATAATTATATTTATTATATCTGCTCAGAGGTAATGTGGACATGGCAGAATATAATTTATTGTATATCATTATTTCAGTAGACAACTTAATCAAAGATAACGAATACATGACAAGTTGCTGATATGAACGAAATGGATGAATCGTCAAAATGTGTGAATGAAATGAATCGTCAGGATGAACGGATGTACCGTCAAATGGATGGAATGAACGGATGAACCGTCAGATAGATGAATGTAATGAACGAGCGAACCGTCAGATGAATGGATGAACGGGTGAACCGTCGGATGAATGTAATGAACGGGCGAACCGTCGGATGAATAGATGAACGGATGAACCGTCGGATGAATGTAATGAACGGACGAACCGTCAGATGAATGTAATAAACGGACTAACCGTCAGATGAATGTAATGAACGGACGAACCGTCAGATGAATGGATGAACGGGTGAACTGTCGGATGAATGTAATGAACGGACGAACCGTCAGATGAATGTGTCGCTTCATTGTCTTACGAATCTCTGTCTATAAATAGAACAGAAAATCAGATAGAATGATCACTTTCACTTTTAACATAAAGATGTCGTCTGGAGATGCATCCAAGAAGGCTGAGATCGCCCCAAAGGTTGAAGCGGTTACTGGAGAGCGTCCAGTCGAGCCGGCCCAGCCAAAACAGACAGAGGCAGGCGAAGGCTCGTTTGTACCCAAGCCGTCAAGGGATATCTTGGACTTCCTTCTTGAACCAGGGAAGACTGAAGAAGAAAAGGCCATGAGGATGGCTGCTTGCAAGTTTCTGGTGGGTTCAAGCAAGGATGTTTTTGGCTCTTTTGCTGATTATGTTTTTGAGAAGGACGATAGTGGCCCTCGTCCCAATTTTGAGAAGGATGATAGTGACCTTTCTTGAGATTATGTACTATCATTCATGATGAAATAAAATCAAATTTTATTTATGAATTTGTCTGATGATTACAAGTAATGTCTTTTACATTTATACATAATACTTTTTGAGAAACTTGCCATTGATGGGCATCATTGTAACTCGACTATCCAGTTTTGTGAGTTGATAGTCTCCTTTTGAGAAGACTTTGCTCACGATATATGGCCCTTTCCACTTCGCATCGAACTTGCCCTTGCTCATGTGAGTCATAGTCATAGGACGTCTGACGGTTATAACGAGCTCTCCTTTCTGAAAGGCTCTGACCTTAACTTTGCGATTGAAGGTCTTCGAGATGCGGGCTTGGTATAACTCAATATGCTGTTAAGCCAACAGCCGCTTCTTATCGAGTGCTTCTAATTCTTGGAGTCGAAGAAGGTCGTTGTTCTCTGTAGTGAGCTCGTTGGCGATGGCAATCCTTAAAGATGGAATTTGAAGTTCCAGGGGTAGAACTGCTTCACAGCCGTACACTAAAGAGAAGGGTGTATAGCCTGTAGGGTTACGGACCGTAGTACGGTAGGCCCAAAGATATTCTCCAAGCTTTTCACTCCAGTTTTGTTTGTTAGTAGACACAAACTTCTTGAGGAGCTTGATGATAGTCTTGTTGAAAGCTTCAGCCAAGCCATTAGCAGCAGGATTGTAGGCTGTCGAAGCGACATTGTCAATCCGATGATCGTCACAGAATCTTATGAACTTTTGACTGATGAACTGAGGTCAATTGTCATGAATGATTCGTCGAGGTACACCAAATCTATAGATGACATGGTGTTTGACGAAGTTGATGACACTGCTGGTCTTGACTTCAGCCAAAGGTATAGCTTCGGCCCATTTGGAGAAGTAATCGGTTATTGCCAGTATGAACCGATGTCCTCTAGAAGAAGGAGGATTGATAGGACCTATAATGTCCATGCCCTAAGCTTCAAAAGGCCAGGAAGCAGCAGTCAGATAAAGGAATTCTGATGGTTGATGAATGAAATCTGCATGGATTTGACAAGCTCGACATTTCCTTGCATATTCGATGACATCAGATACCATAAAGGGCCAGTAGTAACCCATGCGTCGGATATAGTCTTATAGTTTAGGACCGGGTTGATGTGCTCTGCAGACACCGTCGTGAGCTTCACGCAATACTTGTTTTGCTTCATCACCAGCAAGACATCACAAGAGTAAGCCGTCATAAGTTCGCCGGTAAAGAGTTTTGGTGGTCTGATTGTAGTAGAATCGCAGAGACCGTCGACGAATACTCGTAGCTTCCTTGGGATCTTCAGGAAGTATGTCATGAACTACGAAGTCGATAAAAGGAGTTCTCCAATCTTCACTGATAATATTGGCTTCAGTAAGATTACTGAACTCAATATTACGATTATTTTCGATGCAGAACAATTCTCGATTAGAGACAACCACCACATGTTGTCTTTTGATAGGGATGGCTAAGACCGCTGCAAGATTGGCCAAAGCGTCGGCTTCAGTATTACAAGCTCGTCGGACATATTCGATGAAGAAGGCTTTAAATGATGTAGCCATGTTGATTGCCGCTTCATAGTAAGGCACTAGATCTTGATGGCGAACTTCATAGGTTCAAGATATTCAACGTCTAGTTGTTTAGCTAATTGAAGGCCAATGAGTAGAGCATTGTATTCTGCCACGTTGTTGGAGCAAGGTTCATCTAAGGAGTAGGCTCTTTGAATAGTTGACCCGTCTGGAGAAACAAGGACAACTCCAACTCCTGCGACAATGGAACCATTGGGTCCAATCCTGGATGCACTGTCAAAGAATAGACGCCAAATAGGAAATTCTTTGGAGATCATATTTGATTCCAATGTCTTGTCTGGAATTTCATCATAAAGTTTGGATATCTCTGGAACAGGATGAGCTGCTAAGAAATCCGCCAGGGCTTGACCTTTAATAGACTTTTATGGAACATATACCATGTCATATTGGGCTAACAGAATGGCCCATGTAGCCAATCGAGAGTTGAGTGTACTTGGCTTCTTTATCAGTACCCGAAGAGGATTAACTCGGGATATGACATGGATAGTTTGGCCAATGATGTAATGCCTCGTCTTTTGAACAGCAAACATAAGAGTTAGATATTCTTTTTTGACCGAACTATAACGGTGTTTAGCACCAATCATAGTACGACTGAGGTAGTAGATGGCTTGTTCATGGCCTTCTTTGTTCTTTTGGACAAGTAAAGCACCCAATGAATGATCCATAGCACGGACATACATTAAGAATGGTATGCCCGAGATTGGTGGCACCAAGACTGGTGGATTCATGAGATATCGCTTTATGTCGTCAAATGCTCGTTGACATTCTTCGGTCCAAATGAAAGATACACCCTTCTTTATTAGCTGAGTAAATGGTCTGCAGCGTCCAGACAGATTCGAAATGAATCTCCTGATGTATGCAAGTCGACCTTGGAATCCTCGTAGCTCTTTTAGGTTGCGTGGAGGACGCATCTCTTGAATGGCTTTGATCTTCTCGGGATCCACGTGTATACCCTTAGAGGTAATAATGAAGCCGAGAAATTTGCCACTAGAGACACCCAAGAATGACTTGGTGGGATTCATTTTGAGTTGGTGTTGGCACATCAGATTGAAGATAGTTCTCAAGTCTTAGATGTGATCTTCCTTTAGACGACTTTTGACAGCAATATCATCGACGTAGCATTCGACAGTCTTGCGTAGATGATCTCGAAAGATGGTACTCATAGCTCGTTGGTAAGTTGCACCAGCGTTCTTGAGACCAAATGGCATTACGATATAGCAGTAGACTCCGCGAGGAGTGCGAAAAGAAGTATGTTTTTCATCTTCAAGATTTATTCAAATCTGATTGTATTCGGAGAATCCATCCATGAATGATATTCGCTCGAACCCACAGGTGTTGTCAATCATGATGTCCGTGATAGGGAGAGGAAATTCATCTTTTGGACATGCTTCATTAAGATCCCGAAAGTTGATGCAAACTCAAACTTTTTCAGTTTTTTTCAAGACTAGAACGACGTTGGCTACCCAATCAGGGTGTTGTTCTTCTTGGATAAAGCCACAAGCGATAAGCTTCTTGACTTCATCGTCGATTGCGTCCATTATTTCTGGCTTAAAGCGCTATTGTTGCTGTTTGACCGGTTTTGTATTAGGTAGGATATTCAATTTATGAGTAGCAACTTTGGGATCTAGACCTGGCATGTCTTCATAGCTCCAGGCAAAGACATCAATGTATTCTTGAATAAGAAGAATTAATTCTTGCTTATCTGCCTCTGGAAGGTTCTTGCTAATGAATATTGGACGAGGTGACCCGCTTTCTCCTACATCAATTTGAACTAATTGATCTTCGGTAGGAGGTTCTCGTTGTTCGAATCGGAGTTCCCATTGGGTATCCATTCGTTGATCCCAATGATCTGTTTCGGGATTTTCTTCAATATCCTCGTCATAGCCTTCTGGAAGTTCAACGGAGACCATGTTAGAAGATACGATCAATCGATGAACTTGACCGATGCTGGTATCAGAATCCTATGATCTGGAATCAGTAGAGTTAGAGCGCTCTTCACTATCGGATTCGGAGGCTGCTGGGGATAATACCGAAGGTAAAGTATATCCGAGACCTCTTTTGGTCCTGCTATAGTACATCTCTGATTTTCCTTTCGGAACAGCCGTACGGATAGGAGTTCTTCTACCCTTACCGTAGTTGAGGCCATTCTTGAAGTCATAACCCATCTTTTGGATGATGTCTTTTGATTGTTGACTATAACGACGAAGTTGAAGATATCCCGTATCGTTACTTTTGCTATCATCCGTATAACTGAATTTTTGTTCTGGTCATTTAATAAAAAGTATCGGACTCTCGCCTCTCTTTCGAGAAGGGACAACAAAATATGAATCATCTGGGTGTTCGAGTAAGACTTCTGTTTGAAGAGACTGTACAACTCCCATTGTAAATGACTGAAAGCTATTTAACATATCCAAATAGCACTTAGCATGATAAATGATATCAGTATACTGGAAAGGAGATGCTTTTTCATTGATTTGTACATCTGTATTTACAACAGGACCTTTAGCCTTAGCAGGCTTGGTCAGATTGATTACAAGAGGGGGAGAAGAAGAACGTGGAGGAGGATTAGACTTGTTACGACGGAGGTCGATAACAAGCGGCTCAGAGGAGGTGAGCTCCCTTTTATTCTTGTTATGAGATAAATCAATAACAAGTGGCTCAGAAGAGGTGAGCTGCCTTTTTTCCTTGTTACGACGTAAGTCGATAACAAGTGGCTCAGAAGAGATGAGCTCCCTTTGATCCTGACCACCATCAGTTGGTTGCTTCTGGACTGGCAAGTGAATAGCCAGTGGTTTGGAGGATTGAGGACGAGAAATATGCCCTTTGACAGGTATGATGAGGGTGTCATTAGGCACTGCTTCTTGTTCTTCTTCTGTGTCCAGAGATAGTATTACTTTCATGAACTTATCCTTGTACATACGAGCATCGTTGCAGTATGCTTCGACACCTTTGAAAGGATAGAGATCCGCAACCTCCTTTTGAACCTCTCCATTGTCATCGACATATTTGAAACATTGATGGAGAATCGAAGGAACAATGTTATGTTCATGCATGAATGGTCTCCCCAATAGAGCATTGTAAGAACAACTATAGTTGTCGATGATATAGAAGGTCACCTTTGTGCGGAGATTGCCTATTTGGAGTTTTAGGCAAATCTTGCCCAGAGGTTCACTTCTTCCTTGGTTGAACCCCAGATAGTGGTGATTGTACTGGAAAGACTATGCACTGGGATCTTCAGTGCATCTAATATTGTCTTTGGCATGATGCTGAGAGCAGACCCTGGATCTATCAGAATACGATCGACTTTTATCAAGTCAACATATCCTGTATAGTATAGAGGACGGTCATGCCTATTGTCTTCCATCAGCATGTCATCCTGTGTGAAGGTAATGTTTGGAATTAACTCCAACAGACTATGACAATGGAGATAAGAGACAGGCTCTGCCTTCGGCTTCTTCAGAAGGGTTAGACAGGTTTTTGCCTGCATGAGAGCTTCACTTAGAGTTTCTCGAGTCTCTTTGGAGAGGCGCAAGAGCTCGAAGATTGACAGCCTGGCCGGTGTATTGGCTAGTTGAGCCAAGATATCAAAGTTGTAAGGCTTCTCAAGTCCAGAAGGAGATGATTTCTTCAAAGGTTTATCGAAGCGGACTTGTTGTTTGCCTTTGTCGGCTACCGTCAGCTTAGGGGGAGTAAGTTCTACAATCGGTGAGGAGACAGCAAGAATATCCTCAGTAGAAGCAGGTTGCACTGGAGCAGACTCAGAAGAAGAAGCAGGATTTTCTTGAGTCTCGGGAAGTTCCCGTAGATAGGCTTTTCCTGATCTGGTGCCCAATAGAATTTCCACTTCAACTATGGGGTCAAAAGACACCATATTGCAGATTTTTGTTTTGCCTTTGGAGCGTTCTTTCTTCTTGGAGGAAGAGGAAACTTCGAACTCCGAAGCAAGATCAGGGTGAATCCACATAATCTTGCCATTGTCAAAAGATAAGGGGACGAGACCTTCACTTCGTGGAGGAGGGAGATTCTCGATCTCAAGAGTAGCTTTGGGGATAGGGATGACACCGTGCTGTACCATCTGCGGAGGAAAGTTACCGAACTGAACTGAGACCATATTCGCGGTAACCGTCTTCTCGTCATGCTGTAGAGTGACAACGCCAGCGTTGATTAGCTCCTGAATTTTACCTTTGAGCACACAACATGCTCGAGTGGGATGCCCAATGAGCCTGTGATAGACATAATATTTGGGATGATCGGTCTTACCGACCTCATCAGGCTTCTTCGGGTCTGGAAGTTGGAGCTTATTGCTTTTGATCAAGCAATCGAAGATGCTCACAGTGTCATTCTCGTCAAAAGAATACTCTACTTTCGGACGAGGTTTCCTTGGTGGAGGTGTAGAAGGAGTAGAAGTAGACGTAGGTAGAGCTACATTGACCGCCAGAGATTCTTTGTTCTTCAAGTTGATGTTCAAAGTTTCTTTTCCTTTGCAGTTGTTCTGGCAATTACCACCACTCAATGTCTGATGTTCATCCCGGTCGGGGTTAGACATATGTACCCCTAGCTGTTTGAATTTGTCAGCGCTAACTTCAGCTGCTTTAGCGTTGACAATGAAGGATGGCCAGTCTTGGAACTGAGTTGACCCCGTCCACATGCTGATGATAGGCAAAATATTTGCCTTGCAGGTGTCTATGGTCACAGCGGCCGGAGTTCCAGGAGGCATTTTTAAAGCATCTCGGCGGAACCTTTCAATGAAACTCTCAGCGGTTTCATTATGTCTTTGTTTGATTTTATTAAGGGCTGACATGGTCATGTCGTTGATCCCCTCATAGAATTATTCCAAGAAGATTTGTTTTAGACCTGAAAAAGAGGTGATACAGCCATCGGGCAAGCTCCTGTACCAATCGTATGCCACACCGGCTAAACAGCCGACGAATACCCTGGTAAGAAGAGCGTCATTTGGCTGAAGTTGGACAGTCATTACCTCAAAGTGGTTAATGAACTGACTGGGAGAAGTGCTGCCATCAAACAGCGAGATTGTTGGAATCTTGTACTTAGGAGAAAATGGGACTTCTTTTCATTCAACTGGGTAGGGTTGTTTGATCCCCAACCACTGTAAGTTGTCCTTCTCTTTGAAAGCCTCGAACTGCGTACGCAAGAGTTTGACTGCTTCATTAGCATCCTCCAATGATGTAGAAGGAGCAGGCTGAATCAGAGTGTTAGGGGGAGGAACAGCGTGATAAATACTACCCCCAACACCTGACTGACTGGGTGTAGATTTAATCTGTACAGGGGTACTTGAGGAGATGCTACCCCCAGCCCTGTACTGACAGGCACCGACGATGCTATGATCTCAGGATTTGTAACAGGTACAGTCGGTGGTACTGTATGTTGGGCCACGATGATAGAATGCATACTTGCAACCATTTCAGCCATGGTCTTCAACTTGTCTTCTAGTGCATCTATTCGTTGTTCTTGACTTGCTGAACTGGAAGCATCTGGGTCTTCAGTGACAACATAAGCTGTCACTTCTCTAGGTACAGTGGAGGACTGTCTGTTCAAAACTTTCGCTGTATGCATCATAGCCGAAGAAAGAATCATCTCCTGAGTGAGAAAGAGGGAGATGACCGGAAGGATCTTGAAGATTCCTTTGACCAATTGTATCTCGGCTTCGGGATCTGGTATGTCAAAATACTCCTTCAGAAGATTCTTGGAGTAGATCTAAATACCGCTGGCTGGGCTTGCGAGGCTTGCCATGCTTGGAGCACTTTCGACCCCCCAGTGTCTCGGGAAGTCATGTTGACGGAAGCATACAAAACTTCGTCTTCATCTTCTGACATAGGTTCAGTGCTTGTAAAGTTCAGACGATCGAAGACAGATCATTTTGTTGTTTGACAACAGCACTTGATGACAACCTTGTGATTACAATGGTGTCCAAGTGGTTGCACTGGAGGTGTTGAAATGTTGTCCCATTTTTGTTTGAGGTGTTCTCGGAGATCGAAAACAATGACGGGACGAGAAGAAGTCTGAGGGATATGTTCTTTGACAACATTCGGAACATGGTTCCGGTTCTTCAAATGGTTTGTCCCTTGAGTGTACAGGGAAGTACTCACTTCATTAGCATAGGTGTCAGGATTCTTTACCTTGGAAGTTTGCCTCTGATGCTGGTTGATCTTCGGCATTGGCTGTTTATGTTTTGCCGAAGTTGGTCTATTGAGATAAGTCCTTAGATCAGCAAATTCACCCCCAGGGGTTTCTGTCTGAGACACCAGTAATTTTCCCTATTTTGAGCAGAATATCCTGAGAGTTGGGAGATCTTGGAATTCTGCTACCGGAGTAGGCAAAATACCTCTTTGATCAGTACATTTTCCTTTGGCAAGGAGGGAAGAAGAACTCTTGTTTGAGAAAGTTCTTGTACTGACTGGTGCCGAGGCACGCTCAGATTGATCTTCTACGATAAAAACCGAGGAAGACTGAGAAAAGACCAAAGGGCCTTTTCCTTTGTTTTGTGAAGAAGGGTTAGCTAAAGAGCGTTTCCCTCTGTTGTCTTCCAAGTCGTGGAACGAAGAAGCTGGAGAAAAGAACAACGGACCTTTTTCTTTGTTCTGGAGAGGAGGAGGAATAGTCAACAGACTACCCCCAGTAGATTGCGTTGGAGCAACAAGGTGTTTGGAAAGAGGAGCAGAGTTTTTCCCTTGCTGTAAGAAGAAGGGAGAGTAGCCAAAGGGCTGTCCCTCTTAGACTGCGCTGGCACAGTTTGCGCAGGGGTTAGAGTAGCAGTAGGTACATTGGCTGGATGCACATGAGGAGCTTTGACAGATGGCCTTTTGGCCACAGCCACAGCAGCTTGCGCAGCAGGAGTCTTGATTTCAGAGTGCTTGAGTTGCACTCTGGTTGCTGGAGTGGTGGACTGCGCAGGCAGAGGTGCAGCCAACTGTGCCAGGGGAAGAGGAGTCTTGCACTTTGACAGAGCAGCATAGGAAGTGGTTTGTGCACTGGCAAGGGAAGCAGCATACTGCGCATGGGCAGCAGAGGCAGCAGACTGTGTAGCAGTTTTGGGAGCAGAGATAGCAGACTGTGCAGTAGAGACTGCAGGCTGCGCAGAGGGTTGTGCAGAGGACTTTGGAGTCCACACTGAACAAACTTTGCTCTTGGCAGAAGTTGCAGTGCGACGAGTAGTCCCAGAGTTGATCATCGCCTTGTAGGCCGTCTGGTTGACCTTTACAACCAGCGTCTTCTGCATCTTTCCGATAGACGCAACGTCACATTGAGTTGTCACTTCCTCGTCGGAGGAGAAAGTCGTCCCCAGCAGAGTCGCCATTTTGTTTTCAAAAACAAAAGTTGTTCTTTATTTCATAAACTTTGTAAGAAGATTACAATTGAATTCTAGGAAAGTACAACTATAGGAATCCAATCTGAAGACGATCGCTTTATCCCTTGGACGATGTGAACTTTAAAGACGGTAGCCTCTGAAGAATGCAGCAGCACTTTGGCAAGAACTCCTGATCTCTGGTGATGATCTGATGTTGATTCTGATTTTTTTGATTATTTTGATCTGTGCTTTTGATAATGAAAGACTTGAAACTCTATTTATAGAGTTCTGGAAATAACTAAATTTTAGTTATTCTGGATTGCGCAGACATTGGACTGCACAAGCAGCAAATTGTGCTGGCAGTTACTCGATCGTGGACCAACTGTATGAGACGCGTGGTATTGTTTGATTGAAATACGCTTGGTCGTGTACAGACGGTTGCCACGTGATGAGCAATTGATGGCATGTAAGCCACGTGTAAATTGTCAGTTGTCTTGATGGAGTGCGCCACATGAACTGTACTAGCTTCAGACTGCACCGGGATTGAACTGCACTGCAGAAAACATGGCAGACTGTGCTTCGATCAGGCTGGTAGCATGCGCTGGCTGTACAGCTGTCCTCGAGCGCTGTGCTGCACGAGAAACGAACAGTTTCCTCGTTCTTCGGGCTGTCAGCTGTTAGAAGATCTGATTTTCTGTCAGATAATGATGACGCGGCCACGTCAGCTAGTACGCTTGGATGTGTGCGCAGTTCAGCTTGCGCAGTTGAGTTGTTGCGCAATCTGTTTCCTACGCAGTTCACTTAAAGGATGCACAATTTGATTTTCATTGCTTCTTTGATGGGTGTAGCTTGATTTTTAGGACCTACACCACCAATCGAAAACTTTTTACTTTTGATACCGATACTGTGTACCTTGATTAATAATAATATTTTTATAATTCTCTAGGATTTGGTTAAGATAGATATCATATGATGCAGAATATGAGGCTGAGAGAGTCGAGTGAGAAGAAGGGAAGTAGAGGGGGGCCAGAAAGGGGGCCTTCTTGTTGAACATGTGTCTATGCATCTATTTAGAATATACTCGAATAATGTGTATCTATTTTGCAGAATTATTGTCAAATGGATATGAATTACTATTTGCGGCATCGTTCGTGGATGTACAACCGTCATCCTGATGACATGTGCTGTGTGCGGGATCAATTCATTGAGGGTGTATAGCAGTTCCTGCAGTTCGCCAAGGCGTTCCCTCAGTACATGGACGGTACCAAAATTAAGTGTCCGTGTGTGAGATATCGCAACTTGAAATATCATCCAGAAGTGGAAACATATCATTTATACTCGAAGGGTTTCACGCCGAATTACTATTAGTGGACTGCGCACGAAGAACTTGTGTCTTTAGCATCGGAGTCGGAGCCTTATATGGATGTCCACAACCATGCTACTTACGACGATGGGGTGGGTGAACATGATTTTTGACGCGACGGGACCTAGTTTTGATCCAGACAATCATGATGCAGCCGAGGAGGCACCGAACGTCGATGCTGCAAAGTTTATGGAGTTGCTGGAGAATACAAGGACTCCATTATATCCTGGTTGTGAGGATCATTCACCGTTGGAGGTGGTTACAAGATTGTTGAGTATCAAGTCCGATTTTAACATGTCGTAAGATTGCTACAACCGACTGATGGAGTTGATTACAGAGATCTTGCCTGAGGGTGGTAAGTTTTTCTAAAGACTTCTACCGATCTAAGAGGATGGTGAGATCGCTCTGGACAGGATACGAGAAAATTGGTGTATGTCGCAACGGGTGCATGTTGTACTACAAAGACGACAAGGATGAAGACGCCAACAGATTTTGTGGTGCTGATCGCTACAAGGGCAGTGTTAGAGGAAGGTCTGTCAGTGCAAGGAAGCTTACCGATTCGATGCACTACTTGCCGTTGACGCCGCGGTTGCAGCGGTTGTTTATGGTGAATGAGACTGCAGAAAATATGAGTTGGCATAGGCAGGAACAGATCGAAGGAGTATTGGATCACCCATCTGATGGAGAAGCATGGAAGCACTTTGATCGAAAGTATCCAGATTTTGCTTCTGATCCGCGTAATATTAGATTGGGGCTCTGCTCCGACGGTTTTACCCCATTTGGACTTTCGGACTCCCAGTATTCTTGTTGGCCTGTGATCGTCACTCCGTATAATCTACCGTCTTGGATGTGCATGAAGACTCCGTATATGTTCCTCACCGTTATTATCCCAGGTCCGAACAATCCGAAGAGGAACATCGTTGTGCATTTACAACCATTGATTAATGCGTTGAATCAGCTATGGGAAGTAGGTTCCAACACGTACGATATTTCTAGAAAGCAACATTTTCAGATATGGGTAGCACTTATGTGGACCATCAACGACTTTTCGACCTATGGAATGTTATCTGAATGGAGCACGCATGGTCGTCTTTCATGTCCGTATTGCATGGACCACACTAAGGCTTTCCGTTTGAAACATAGAGGCAAACCGTGCTTCTTCGATTGTCATCGACAATTCCTGCCGAAGGATCATCCGTACCGGAGGAACATGAATGCTTTTCGTGCCGGCGTTGTGAAGAAGGCTAATCCACCGCCAAGGTTGTAACGCCCAATCCCAAAATACTTAGGACTAAGTACGTCATCATGCCAGCTGCATACATACGAAATATACTCCAATGTATGGAACCATCGTATCTATATATAAGCTGTAAAATACAGTAAACCACAATACTAATCTCATCCACAAATAAAGAAGGCAAAATTTATAATAAACTCATAAATTTTCATTATACATGTAGTTGGGCGGAGACAAATCCACTACCAACTATTTAAATGAAAGAAAATATACAAGGAAATGATCGATAGAATGGCAAGACGAACCAAGAGAAATCCTCTTCGAAGAAATGGAGAAGAGCACGGCCTTGGCTAGAGCACCTGCGAAACATCACAAAAGCACACACCTGGAGAATTCACCAGGTCCTCAGAGGGACGTAACAAGATACAGGAAGAACATGCCATTATAACTGCAAATATAAATACTATAAAACTACAACACAACTGGGTCCTGTTTGCCATTGATTGTCAAAGTACAGAATAATTATCGGAGGACTGAACTTAGACTCACAATACAAACTCGCTCGTACAAAGAAAGCCTAGGGACGAAAACCTAGGTACAGCAGTCTAAGTACGATTGTTTATTTTAGATTCTGGAGGGTGACGATAGAGGCTCGGGAAAGCGACGGCCGCTCTGCCTTACTCCTTGGACGATCGGTACGCAGCCTTGACTCGGGGAAGATCTGCTTGGTCGTTGACGAAGAAACGCCTTCTTGCTCTCTCTCTGATTGCTCTCCTGGCTTCTCTCTCTCTGTGTATATCCTCCCTCTGACTATGGGGGAAGTCTCTCTGTGTATACGTATTCTTCTCTGATTCTTTTTTTGTATATCTCTCTATATCTCACAAGGGAATGGCACCTTGCTATTTATAATAGTAGGATGTGATCGCTAGGGTTGCCAATGATTAGCTCTTGGAGATGGCGGCGGCCTAGGGATTGATCAATCCAGGCCGTTCGTTTCTGATTGTGACGAATCAGAACCATTAAGGGTAGATTACACCAAATCCCCATTAGCAATCAATGTTGATTGGCATAAATCTTCTTTATAATGATTCTCTCATATCTGCGAATAAATCAAATTTATTCTCCTGCCACGTGCCCCAGATCATTGGGATTCAACCCGATCTTGGACTGCCATAAATCTGGGAGATTGATCGGCTGAGGACACGTGTCCTGAGAGCCAATGGTGAGACTGGAACCGCATGCAGATTGGGCCGCATGAGATTTGGGCCGCATGAATTTTGGGCCGCATAAGACTTGGGACACGTGTCAGGACTGTCTGGGCAGTGGCCCCCTCCTTCAGACTTCTGAACCATATGATGAGCCGTATGAACCGCATAATGGTGTGTCTGCTTGAGCCGCATGGGCATGATCTTCTTGAGCCGTATAGGGATGATTCCACTCGAGCCGTATGGGACAGCTTCACTCTGAACCGCATGGGAAGTCTTCACTTCGAGCCGCATAAGCACACCCACGTGGCAGGGCCACGTGGCATTTTGTTGTTCTTGGGGGATCGTGTCAGAGATTTGTTTCTCTTCCCTAGAGATTCATCATCATGACAGAGTCATAATTACCTGCTTTGGTGTCAGGTCTGTCAACTTTTCAGAGGGGTCAGCCGTCAAAGCAATTAATGCAGCATAGATCGGAGGGAAGCACTGTCATGCCACATGTCTTCTGAACCGCATGGAATGCCTCCGGCCGCATAGCTCCTTATGCCGCATGACTCCCTGAGCCGCATGCGTTTTCTGAGCCGCATGGGTCTTTCTCTAGTATTTTCCATGCTTCTACAGGACCCCCTTCAAAGTTTTCAATTTGTAAAATTGAAATACTTTGAATAAGAAGCACGGCCGTGCTCTTCTAACCGCATATGAAACCCTGACCGCATAGAGATCTTGGCCGCATAGATTGTTCAGCCGCATAGCTTCTCACCACGCCATTATGTCATGCATGCAAACCTTTTTGGGGCAGGATCCTAGGAGTTTCTGACCTCTAATTAACTAGTCAGTATCGATAGCCGAAGAGTCGACTACTTTGTACGAAGCGTCGGTCTTGGTCCTCCTTTCTCTATAAATGGAAGGGTATTTAGAAGGATTTCTCTCTTAGACTCTTTCTGATTAAGATTTCTGTCTTGCTTTCTTCTTTCAACTGACAAACCACGATGGCACCTAGGGCTTCCAAGGCAGTGAAGAAGGTTGTGGCTAGGAGCAGGAAGTCGGCTTCGTCTTCAATTGCCGCACCCCCCGTTCGTCTTGATGTTCATGTTGTCGTCGAAGGTAAGGAATGTACGGAAGATTGGGTGCTCTGAAACCCTAAAAGATGCTGCTCTGCTGCATTGCTTCGTGTATAATCATACACATCCTATGAGCCGTATGGAATATATTCCATGCCCAAGCCGCATAAGAGTTGTCTTTAAACGAGCCGCATGAACACTTCTGAATATCTTCTGACTGTTTTCATCATTTCTCATCACTTTTTTCCGTCTTTTGGTTCTTATAGTGTCTCCACCGAGTGCTGATATTGCAGTGGTAGAGGATCTGTCGCTCCCTGGCGTCAATCAGGGGCCTTCCTCTGTTAAGAAGGAGACAATGAAAGAAGAATCGGAGCCTGAGAGGGACGACGTCCTCCCCACTGTCGAGACTGCTGAGGGTAATACCGCTGGGAATCCTGATTCTCCCATTCTGGACGAGGATCTTCCTCAGTTGCACCCTTCATACGTAATGTGGTTGAAGGAGTTGTATACGTATTTTTGTAACTAGGGGTTTGAGGTGTCTTGTCTGTAATGAAGAACTTTCCTGTAACCGTGTGGATGTAACTAATTTCTGACTGAATGGAATATATATTTGCTCCACTCTTTTGCTTTGTAATAATCCTTTTATCGGGTCATTTTGCGTGGACATATTGTCCCTAACATACCCAGGTTTTGGATACGGACAATAAGTTTAAAAGAAAGGAACCAATCATACTGACTCAGAGGTGCTGAGGACATGGTGAGCATGAGGGTCTCTTTGACAGGGGGGTACATAGAACAACTCAGAGGTAATAAGGACATGGAAGTTCTATGTAGGGGTGATTTGTTTTTGGCGGAAGTGGAACGACTCAGAGGTAATGAGGACATGGTCGTCTTGGAAATTTGTGGATCCGTTACCTTTGTTGTGCACTGGGAGTGCAGGTATTAGATCATGAGGGAGGATCTCTTGTAGGAAAAAAGTTCAGCGGTATGATTATACATGACTTTCTTTCACAAGAGTGACCGGGATGTAAGTTCAGGGGTACCGATGGGCACATAACTCGACAATCCATGAATGTTGGAATCAAAGTGTAAGTTCAGAGGTACTAGCAGGTACATGACTTAGGAATTTGGGATATGTTTATGGAAGAAGGACATGAGTTCAGCGGTACACGCGGGTACATGACTCAAAAATCTGTGAATGTTGGAATCAAAGTGTAAGTTCAGAGGTACCAGCAGGTACATGACTTGGGAATTTGGGATATGAGTTCAGCGGTACAAGGGGGTACGTGACTCAATAAGTTGGAAAATTAGGAGGTTGAGTTCAGTGGTACCAGGGGGCACATAACTCGAAACTCTGGAAAATGTTATTTAAACATAGTATTTCTTCAGGAACTTGCCGTTGACAGGCAACATGAGCAAGTCTCCGTTCTGCTTGGTGAGGCGGTAAGCACCATTGGAGAACACGGCCTCGATGATAAATGGGCCTTCCCATTTTGGCTGGAACTTGCCGGTGGTCTTGTGAGTCATGACCATTGGCCTCCTGACTGCCAAAACAAGATCGCCCACTTGGAATGTTCTGACTTTGACCTTTTTGTTGAAGGCTCCTGAGATGCGTGCTTGGTATAATTCGATCCTTTGCTGAGCTAGAAG
The DNA here is from genome assembly GCA_029216955.1 of Iris pallida. NCBI lineage: Eukaryota > Viridiplantae > Streptophyta > Magnoliopsida > Asparagales > Iridaceae > Iris > Iris pallida. Next base: position 3,380,297 of record JANAVB010006389.1, read on the forward strand.
GCGTTTTTCATCTAAGGCCTCTAACTCTTGTAGTCGACGTCGGTAGTTGTCATCCGTTGTCAATTGATAAGTGAGGGCGACTCGGAGTGAGGGAATCTGAGTCTCTAATGGGAGAACTGCCTCACTCCCGTACACCAGAGAGAATGGTGTATTCCCGGTGGCTGTTCGAACCGTGGTGCGATAAGCCCATAAGCACTCGCCGAGCTTCTCGTTCCAGTCACGTTTGTTGGAGGAGACAAATTTCTTGAGGAGTTTGATGATTGTTTTGTTGAACGCCTCTGCTAACCCGTTTGCTGCCGGGTTGTATGGTGTCGAAGCGACATTCTGAATGCGGTGTTTGTCGCAGAATCGGTAGAATGCGTGGCTTATAAACTGCGGACCATTATCATGGATGATCCTTCGGGGCAGTCCAAAGCGGTAGATGACGTGGTGCTTCAGGAAGCTGATTACGTTCGAAGTCTTAACTTCGACGAGTGGGACAGCTTCTGCCCACTTTGAGAAGTAATCAGTGATCACAAGTATGAAGCGATGTCCTCGGAAGGAAGGTGGGGTGATTGGACCAATGATATCCATTCCCCATGCTTCGAATGACCAGGACGCTACTGTCGGATGTAGAAATTCGGATGGTTGGTGAATGAAGTCTGCGTGGACTTGGCAGGCCTTGCATTTTTGGGCATAATTTATTGCATCAGCCACCATCATGGGCCAGTAGTAGCCCATCCGGCGAAGGCGGTCTTGCAGCTTAGGGCCAGGCTGATGGGCCCTGCAGACACCGTCATGAGCCTCTCGTATGGCTTCTTTGGCTTCTGTGTTCGACAAGCACCGAAGTAGTAATCCGTCGTAGGAGCGGCGATACAGCATTTTCGTCTCTGTATCGTAGAAGAATCTGAGAGAACGCCGTCTGATAGAAGTAGCCTCCTTCGGGTTCTCGGGCAGGATGTCGTAGACCACGAAGTCTATGAATGGTTGTCTCTAGTCTGACGCTTCGTCGATCATCTGAGCAGAATAACTCGCCATGGCTTGAACGTTGTTCTTGGGGCAGACCAGCTCATGGTCGATTACATCGATCGAATGATGAGAGTGGTTTGGCACTGCTAGGGAAGCAGCCAGGCCTGCTAGGGCATCAGCTTCGATATTTTGGAGTCTGGAGACGTGTTCGATGAAGAATCCCTCGAATGATGAGATAATGTTGATCGCTATTTGGTGGTAGGGGATCATGTCTTCATGGCGGACTTCGTACGTCCTCCGAATCTGGTTGACGATTAATTACGAATCGCCGTATGCTTCAAGGTATTCTACCCCCAGTTCTCTTGCGAGTTGGAGGCCAATGATCAAAGCATTGTACTCGGCCACATTGTTAGAGCAGGGTTCCGTGAGAGAGTAGGCGCGATTGATCACTAGCCCGGTAGGAGAGACCAATACTACTCCGACTCCGACGACGATGTTTCCCTTGGGTCCGGTTCTTGAAGCACCATCGAAGAACATCCGCCATATGTTATCGTGGGTGGTTGTATTTGAATCGGTGACCTCATCTGGGATTTCTTCGTATATTCTGGATGATTCCGATCCTGGATGGGTCGCCAAAAAGTCTGCCAGGGCTTGACCTTTGACAGCCTTCTGCGGGACGAAGATCATATGATAGGGGGACAGCAATATCGCCCATGTAGCGAGGCGGGAGCTGAGTGCCCCTGGTTTGGTCATGAGGACCCTGAGAGGGTTGATTCGTGAGATCACATGTATGGTTTGCCCCGTGACATAGTGCCGCGTCTTTTGAATGGCGAATACCAGGGCGAGGCATTCTTTCTCCACAGCGGTGTATCGGTGTTCGGGCCCGACCATCATTCGGCTGAGATAGTAAATGGCCTGCTCGTGGCCTGCGTCGTTGTTTTGTGCCAGCAGGGCACTGAGGGAGTGTTCCATCGCTCGTACATAGAGCAGGAATGGTTTTCCAGGGACCGGGGCCACCAAGACTGGAGGATTTAATAAATATTTTTTGATGTCATCGAAAGCGCGCTGGCATTCCTCGTCCCATACGAATGAGACTCCCTTCTTCATGAGGTGGGTGAACGGTCGGCATCGCCCGGAGAGGTTGGAAATGAACCTCCTGATATAAGCTAGCCTCCCTTGGAGGCCTCTAAGTTCACGGAGATTTCTCGGGGGACCCATCTCCATGATTGCCCTCGTTTTCTCGGGGTCTACATGGATACCCCGTGCAGTAATGATGAAGCCCAAGGACTTCCCGCTGGATACGCCCAAGAACGATTTTATAGGGTTCATCTTCAGATTGTGGGCTCGCATTAAGTTGAACACCGTTCTCAGGTCTTGCAGATGATCTTCCTTACGGCGACTCTTGACGGCGATGTCGTCGACATAGCATTCCACTGTCTTGCGTAAATGTTCTTTGAAAATGATACTCATGGCTCGCTGATATATAGCACCAGCATTCTTTAGACCGAATGGCATGACTGTGTAGCAGTATGTGCCAATCGGGGTTCGGAATGAAGTGTGCTTTTCGTCGTCGGAAGACATCTTGATTTGATTGTACCCCGAGAATCCATCCATGAATGACATACGTTCAAAGCCGCATGTATTGTCGATCATGATGTCTGTGATAGGAAGGGGAAATTCATCTTTGGGGCATGCCTCGTTCAGGTTGCGAAAGTCGATGCAGATTCGAATCTTCCCATTCTTCTTGAGGACGGGTACTATATTGGCGACCCAATCAGGATGCTGCTCTTCACGAATGAAGCCGCTGGCTATTAGCTTGTTGACTTCGGCTTCGATCGCGTCTATGACGCCTGGGCGGAAGCGTCGTTATTGCTGCTTGACTGGCTTTGCATCTGGCCGTATATTGAGTTTGTGGAGAGCGATGTCAGGATTTAACCCCGGCATGTCTTCATAGCTCCAGGCGAACACATCAATGTATTCTCTGACAAGTTCTAACAGCGACTCTCGTTCTTCGTCAGTTAGGCTTTTACTGATAAAGATCGGTTTTGGAGAAGATTCGCTGCCGAGATCCACTTGTATGACCTCATCTTCAGTAGGAGGTTCTCTCAGTTCGAACCGCTTTTCCCATTGTGCGTCTAATTGCTGGGCCCATGGCTCTAGCTCAAGGATTTCGGGGATGTCTTCGTCTTCCTCGTAAGCGTCGGTGAATGCCATGTTGACTGACATGACTTGTCTGAACACATCTCCGATGCTGGTATCTGAGTCGGAAGTCGGTGATCCGGTTGAATGTGACTGCCAGTCGTATTCTTCATCTGAGCTTTCAGGGGTCGTAGTAGGCGTTACATACCCTAAACCGCATCGGGTTTTGTTATAGTAGTTTCGTGGTTTGCCCGCCGGGGCTGGCGTCTTCAAAGGTAATCGTCGTCCAGTGCCGTAGTTCAGTCCTGGCGTTGTCTCAAGATCATACCCCTGTTTCTGCATGAGATATTTGGATTGAGGGCTATAGAGATACAGAGGCAGTCTTCCAGCATCTGACCCGAAGTCGACTTCTTCCATGGCGAGGGGATGCGGGTTATTCGTCCGGCCGAAGATGATTGGGTGGTCCCCTCCCTCGATTATTCGGTAAGCGTCTTCTACTGGAGTAAGTTGGATAGCGGTGTACACATTTGTCACTTGTGTATGTAGGTGAGTGCCTATACCGTGTTCCATAGCATACCTTGTACATAGCTTGTTGAGCTCGGTGTAGTTCAAAGATAACCCTTTATTGATGAAGTAAGGTATCTTTTCTAGAGGGATTACATCATCTGCAGAGGGAGCGTCAGTGTGGGCAGCCACATACTTGGCTAGCTCTGGATCCTCTTCGGCTTCCCCCTGTGTGAATGAAGATTGAGAGGGCATCCTAGTCAGCTTGATCTTCAGAGGCTCAACTGACGTAGTGGAGCGTGGGGTTGTCGGTAGACTAGCAACCCCTAGTCTGGCACTTGATATGGAGTGAGGGGTGGCTAGTTCGCTTGAAGTGTCAGACCTCGCATCGGGGTGATGACCTTTCTTAGGCAGGTGTATCGTCAGAGGTCTATCGGAGGGATTGAGCTTCTCTGTTTGGGATTGACCGACTCTCGGCAAACTGATGGTAAGTGGCCCTGTCGTGGGTCTCGGTACCTGGCCGGACCTTGGCAGCCGGATTCTCAACTGCTCTTCCTGTGCCGAGAGGCTGATTGCGTCCTTACGCAGCGTGGCCATAAGGGGTGCGGAATTGCCTGGTTTGCGAGCCTGGAGGTGGATTGTCAGAGGTTCTTCTGATCCCATGGTTGCTTCAACATCAGTTTGTTTATTTCCTCCTTCAAGGTGCCTCTTCGACTTTTCGTATAGGCAGGAGTCCGAGTAATAAGATTCGACCCCTTTGAAGGGATCGATGTCAGCAAATTCTGTCCTCACGAAACCGTGCTTGTCGACATATTTGAAGCATTGGTGTAGCGTGGAAGACACGATCATGTAATCGTGTATCCAAGGGCGCCCCAAAAGGATGTTATATGAAGTATCGGCATCTATGACGTAGCAAGTGACTTCTGATTGGAGATCGCCAATCTGACATTTCAGACGGATCTTTCCGATTGGGTAGCTCCTGCCCGAATTGAACCCGCTGATGGCGGTGTTTGTAGGGGTCAGGCGATGCATCGGGATGCGAAGATGATGCGGTAGTCCTTTTGGAATGATGCTTATGGAAGACCCAGGGTCAATGTGCATCCGGTCCACCTTTACATCGCCGATGTAGCCTGTGTAGTATAATGGGCGATCGTGTAGATTAGTCTTGATGAGCATGTCTTGTGGAGTGAAGACGATGTTGGGCATTGCTCCCGTACAGGCATTGTCTTGGAGGTCTGCGGGCTGATTTTCTCCCGTGAGGTTGACCCGAGCCAGGTACACGTCGGCATTTTGAAGTACATCGCTCAAGGCTGTGCGGACATCCTTCGAGAGCCTCAGGAGTTCATATAAGGACAATTTGGCTGGTGTATTGGCCAATTGCGCCAAGATGTCGAAGTTGTAGGGCCTTTCCAGCCCCTGAGATGTTTCCTTTCGGAGGGATTTGTCGAAGCGAGTCTCCTTCGGCCTAGGCTTGTCGGTCGTCGAAGGCTGAGCCGGTCCCGGAGCATCCGTGGTAGTGGGCGGATGATCATCAGTCGAGTTTTCAGCCACAGGTTAAGATTGTGCTCCAGATCGAGTAACAACGGCCGTGACTTCCTCTTCATCTGCTGAGGTGGTACGGCAGGATCTGACTTTTCTACTTTTCTTTTTAGAAGATGGAGTGGACTGAGTTACCTCGTGGACTAGGTCCGGATGGACCCACATGATTTCCCCTCGTGATGTGGTGAGGGGTACTAGACCAGCAGCTTGAGCAGGTGGGAGATTAGCAATCTCCATCGTTGCCAGAGGGATGGGTATAACCCCGTCCTGGGTCTCTGTTGGAAGGAAGCTGCCGAATTATACGGACACCATGTTGGCTGCCACGGTTACTTCCTCGAAATCGATGGCCAGAGCGTTCGAATCGATGAGGTTCTGGATATATCGTTTCAGTTGGTAGCAGTCGTACGTAGCATGGTGGACGTAGCGGTGGTAATGACAGAACTTTGGGTTCTCCAGATCAGCCGGCCGAGGCTCCCGTCTTGGTGGAGGAAGCTGAATCCTATCTCCTTTTATGAGCATGTCCAAGGTAGGCTTGACATGACCGTCTTCAAAAGAGTAAGTGATTTGAGGCCATTGTTTGTCCGCAGGTTGCGACTCAGGCTTCTGGGCTGTATCGGCCACCATAGCCTGCTTGCCTCTGTTGTCCCGGTTGTTGGAGGGGCTACCCCCATTATCGTTGGTGGCGCTGGGACACTTGCTCTTGTTCTCTCCCTCTGAGATATGTAATCCCAGTTGGCGAGCCTTCTTTAATCGTTCTTCGGCACTTGTAGCACTAATGATAAAAGCCTTCCAGTCCTTGAATTGACTCTCGCCCATCCAGAGACTGATTGTTGGGAGTAGTCTCTTTTGGCAAATTTCGATCAAGGAGGAGTCTGGGTTGCCAGATGGTAACTTCATTGCGGTTTGACGAAACCGCTCAATGTAATTCCTCGTCAGCTCTTTCTCTCCTTGAATGACGTCCATGAGGGTAGACATCATGACGTCCTGCCCTACCTCATAGAACCTCTCCAAGAACAGGCGTTTGAAGCCAGCGAAGGAGTGGATGCAATTGTCCGGCAGGTTGCGGTACCAATCGAAGGCGACTCCTTCCAATGCCCCAATGAATAACCGTGTCAGGATAGCGTCATCATGGGGCAGATGGTCGGTAGTGACCTCAAAGTAAGTGATGTACCGACTTGCTGAGGTCTTGCCATCATAGGGGTTGATATTGAACGGCTTATATCTTGGTGGAAATGGAACATCCCTCCATTCAGCAGGATATGGTTGCCGTATTCTGAAGTCTTGAGAGTTTTCTCTGGCGTGGAACATGGCTCGGAGCTCTTGAACTTCTCTCCTTACTTCTCGGGTCTCATCTGTCGCAGTCGGAGCCGTTACTTCGGGAGGATTATTGCCCGGGTTCGGTGCCGCCGAATTTGAATCTACGTTGATTGGGGGACCCGTGCTTGTCTGGCCAGGTGTCACCCCCTGCAGATTAGGAAGTGCCGCTTTGATTTCGTCTACAGACTTGACCAAGGCGTGCAATATGGCCTCCAAAGTGTCGATGCGCTGGCGATCACCGGAACCGCCTTGATTACTGTCTGTCATGAACACCGTCTTCACATGAGGAGTGACGGAAGGAGTGGTGGAGGATGTACCCTCCGAGTCGTACCCGTGCATCGAGAAATCATCAGGATATGTGGGGATGTTCTCTTCAGGTTCAGACTCGGAAGGAACACTACCCCCGGCTTCGGCGCTTGCTTCGTCTAGGATGTCCTTGGGGACGTCGATATCTGTTGTATCCGTCGGAGGATTTGCTTCCTCCAGTCCGTATTCCTGGAATGTCGGATTGTCGTGGATGTTTGGAGGAGTGCTACCCCCAGTTCCGACGACCCCCAATGTTGCAGACGACGAACTTCTTACTGCAGCAGTTTTCGTCTTCGAACGAGTGTGTTGAAATACTCCAGTGGAGGATAACCCTTTAGATGACGGTTTCTTAGCTGCCGTAGTTGACACCTTTGGGCTGGAGATGCTCATTTTCTTCCCTCTTCACTTGGCGAGAACTTTCTGTGCGGACTTGCAGGAGACAACAGGAGGTGCCTCGTCTTCTGAGCTTGGGTGATGTAGTCTTTGGAAGACGGATGGCCGGTCTTCCGTCACCGCCGCGTTGCTGCAACAGCAGTTGACGATGATCTGGGTGCATTGATGTCCGTGTGAGGGCTCTTTACACCCCGAAGCTCCTTCTCTTTCCTTGCGTTTGTGGAGGATAACCTCACGCAGGTCAGAGGAACCACTTTGTCTGTTTACCGCCGGGGGCTGGACTTGAGTGGTTTTATACAACTTTCCATCAGAGGCCCGCGTGATAATCAGCGGGATGCCCCGATAGTCAGAGGTTGGGGCAGTCGTCTGGACTTGATGAGCCCGCGCTGCCCTAGACTTCCTCCTTTTAGCACTTGTGGGTGCATAATAGGAGGAGTCTAAGTCGAATACCACAGAGTCTGGATTATCATCCAGAGAATGATCAGAGTCAGGACCGCATGAGGGCCGGTCGAAGACCGATCGAGAGAAGCGTGGGACGGATGCTAGGCGGCTAGCATTGGGTACCGTGCAGGCTGTCTGCATACGGCTGTCTTTTGTTGTAGGATGAGTCTTTATGTGGTTAGGAGTCACGACCGTGCAGGCTGACCGCATGCGGTTGGCATCTGTAGCCGCATGGGTTTTCTGCAAGCGATTGACTTTAATAGCCGCATGAGTCTCATCCGTGCGGTTGGCAACTGTAGCCGCATAAGTTATGCGGCTGACAGATGTGGCCGTATGAGTTTTCTTTATGCGGTCGGCGGTTGTAGCCGCATGGGTTTTCTTCCTGCGGTTAATACTCTTCTGCGGCTCGGATCGCGTAGAGTTCCTCTTTGCTCCTGCAAGTCCAGCATCATAGTGTTTTCTTCTGCCGGACTTGGGGACAGCAGAGTTGTCTATGGTCTGAAGTGGGGCCGCAGGGGAGTCTTTCTCGCCATCTTGAGCAATAGAGAGCACCCCATCAAGGGCTTGCGGAGGAGCAAATGATTTTGGCCTCCACTCTTTGCAAGCCTTTATGGCGCGGGTACGCTTCTGGACCAGGCCAGTGCTACCTTCAGAGAGCATCTCTTCGAATGCCTATTGGTCGAAGTGTACGAACATCTTCTGTTATGTAGAGCCAAGTTTGGCTGTGTCCGATTGCGTCACCAACTCCTCAACCGTGGAGAAGTTAGTCCCCAGCAGAGTCGCTATCGTGTTTGCCATTGATTGTAAAAGTACAGAACAATTATCGGAGGACTGAACTTAGACTCACAATACAAACTCGTTCGTACAAAGAAAGCCTAGGGACGAAAACCTAGGTACAGCAGTCTAAGTACGATTGTTTATTTTAGATTCTGGGGGATGACGATAGAGGCTCGGAAAAGCGACGGCCGCTCTGCCTTACTCCTTGGACGATCGGTACGCAGCCTTGACTCGGGAAAGATCTGCTTGGTCGTTGACGAAGAAACACCTTCTTGCTCTCTCTCTGATTGCTCTCCTGGCTTCTCTCTCTCTGTGTATATCCTCCCTCTGACTATGGGGGAAGTCTCTCTGTGTATACGTATTCTTCTCTGATTCTTTTTTTTTGTATATCTCTCTATATCTCACAAGGGAATGGCACTTTGCTATTTATAATAGTGGGATGTGATCGCTAGGGTTGCCAATGATTAGCTCTTGGAGATGGCGGCGGCCTAGGGATTGATCAATCCAGGCCGTTCGTTTCTGATTGTGACGAATCAGAACCATTAAGGGTAGATTACACCAAATCCCCATTAGCAATCAATGCTGATTGGCATAAATCTTTCTTATAATGATTCTCTCATATCTGCGAATAAATCAAATTTATTCTCCTGCTACGCGCCCCAGATCATTGGGATTCGACCCGATCTTGGATTGCCATAAATCTGGGAGATTGATCGGCTGAGAATACGTATCCTGAGAGCCAATGGTGAGACTGGAACCGCATGCAGATTGGGCCGCATGAGATTTGGGCCGCATGAATTTTGGGCCGCATAAGACTTGGGACACGTGTCAGGACTGTCTGGGCAGTGGCCCCCCCTTCAGACTTCTGAACCATATGATGAGCCGCATGAACCGCATAATGGTGTGTCTGCTTGAGCCGCATGGGCATGATCTTCTTGAGCCGCATCGGGATGATTCCACTCGAGCCGCATGGGACAGCTTCACTCTGAACCGCATGGGAAGTCTTCACTTCGAGCCGCATAAGCACACCCACGTGGCAGGGCCACGTGGCATTTTGTTGTTCTTGGGGGATCGTGTCAGAGATTTCTTTCTCTTCCCTAGAGATTCATCATCATGACAGAGTCATAATTACCTGCTTCGGTGTCAGGTCTGTCAACTTTTCAGAGGGGTCAGCCGTCAAAGCAATTAATGCAGCATGGATCGGAGGGGAGCACTGTCACGCCACGTGTCTTCTGAGCCGCATGGAATGCCTCCGGCCGCATAGCTCCTTATGTCGCATGACTTCCTGAGCCGCATGCATTTTCTGAGCCGCATGGGTCTTTCTTGGCCGCATGAGTCAATTTCTTTAGTATTTTCCATGCTTCTACAGGTCCTTAACCATCTATGTGATATGCACTTTGAGGACAACGTTCTACGCAGGGGCTGTAGGATCAGCAGAGTAAATAAAAAATGACAGTAAGTAGCACTCATCCGAGTCACTATCGGCCAGGGACAGTAAGTAGCGCTTATACGAGTCACTATCGGCCCACCCATGTGTGTAAAAGAAAAGGTAGCTCCTACGCTAGTAGCTGTCCTCTCCCTCCAATGATACTATAGGTGCATCGTAACTACGACACACCAACACGTATCGCTTCCACAATACTGTTTATTTCTAATAACTGTCAAGTCTTCTAACATGCATCTATTGACTGTTATTCCTACAGGCGCACGGGTGATCAGCCAACATGCAAGTGACCTCTATATGTTACTCACAACTCACACACAACTCGTGATACAATCATGACAAGGTTAATGAGATACACTAAGTTGACGGTAGTTCCTTAACTCTAAGTCCACATGCAAGAAGGAAAATAATAAACTGAAAATAGAGGTACAGTAAATATACAATAACTAAAAATACAACTAAATGTAAGTAGTAAACATGGCAAGGTATCTTGCCTGAGGTTGTGTGCAAAAGCGCGACGTCCAATAGCTCGAACCGTCAGAATAGTGAAGCGATGAAAGCCAAATTCCGCATACGTCTTCGGATGCTGAAATAAACACCACGAACATGTTTGGAATAAAAGATATGTCTAGAAAACGCCTGTCCAAAGGTCCAATCCTGGAATAGGGGCAAAATCGTAATTTTAGGTCAAAATGATGTCCACCGTTGGATCCGTTTTGTACCGAAATACGTGCCAGAACCTATGGTCTCTAAAGTCGTCAAACTACATGTCTACGGGTACAATTTGAGGAGATGAATCCAACGATATGTCCAATTTTGAATTCCGGTAAGCCGTGCACAAATTAGCCCGTTGGAGCGGGTTACAGGCCCGCCAAATAGGCGTTCCAGTCGACCAACTCAGAATCGGACCAAACTTGGCATACATGACCAGAAAAATGATACGGTCCTGCTGGTGCAAGTTTTATCTCAATTTTGACGAACGTGCACAAAATAATTAGAAAATTTATAAAAAGGTTGATACGGAAAATTTCGACGGATACATATCAAATTCGTTCGCACACACGACCAATTTGAATTTCGTCAAAGCCCACACGTCCGTGAAGTTGATACGCACCTTTCGATGCTTTCGTTTCGCGACCACGTTGCCCGGTTTGGTGGGACGCACGTGGTATCGAAGGATTTTTCTAAAATTTTAAAAACTATTTTTAACATTTTTTTCGATTTTTAGAAAGGAATTACTCGATAAATACTCGATGAAATGAATAACTACAAAAATGGGTCTGGAGCCCTGTAGATTGGGTACAATTCTATTCATACAAAATCTTGGAACAGACGGAAGATCGACGAGTAATCGCCTCCAAAGTCGGGTATCGGGGATAGATTTTTTTCTGTTTATGAACAGAATTTTTGTCGACTTTGGGTTTAATTTTCTACGTGTATAACGCGATTGAATTGAATCCATCTGAAGGATGTTGAAGGGGGTAGGGTTGTGATCGAACCTGAGAAATTTGTTCAAGGATCGAGCGATCGAGGAGGACGAGAAGTTGCAGCGAAGATGGGGTCTTGAGCAGTCATTGGCTGCTACAAGCTGATGCGGTTGCTACTTAGATTCAGCCAGGCTGGCGGTTGGCCGTCCAAGGCAGCGCTCCAGTTGTCCGGGCAGCACGCCAGGGTAGGGTCGCTGGGAGACTGGTGGTGCACCGTATCGATGGTTAGGGTTTGGAGATTAGGGGCTGTTTGTAAAAACAAAATTTGTTTATTCCAAACTTGTAAAAGAGTACAAAGTACAATAAATTTTGGAGAAGTACAACTTTAGGAATCTGATCAGAAGACGATTACTTTATCCCTTGGACTATGTGAACTTGAAGACTGTAGCCTCTAGAGAATGCACCAGCAATTTTGCAAGAGTTCTTGATCTCTGTGTGTATGTATCTGATGATGATTGGAAACTCTATTTGTAGAGTTCTTAAAATAACTGTTTTAGCAGTTATTCTGATAGTGCGCGAAGCTGGATTGCGCCATATTGAGTTGTGCTAACCTCTTGTTGTGCCAACTTTCATTCAGTTGTCAATCGTGTACTGACTGTATTTAGACGCGTGGCATCATATGATTGAGATACGCGTGGTCGTGTACAGGATAGTAGACACGTCTTGAGAGATTAGTGGCATGTGCGCCACGTCATCCTGCTTTAGAATATAAGTTGTCTCAACTTTATCAGGTTGTGCGAGCTTCAGTCAACAAGTCAAACTGTGCTTGATTTGGGCTGCGCCTACACACGTGGCAGCTTATGAGCAAAAGTCATTCAGGTTGCGCCCAGGCACAACTAAGGATTTTGTTTAGATTGTGCCTGGGTGCAACTCACGAAGTGTACAGGACAGCTGTCCACTAACTCCCCATTAACGGCACAATTTACGGGATTTGAAGAGATTTTCCTCGTTCACTGTTGTGTCAGTTGTCAGCGTTATCTGGTAATGAGGACCATTAAGTGTTAGATGTCACGTAGGTTTTGGCACAACTAGACTGGACGCAGTCTGATATCAGGCGCAACCTGATCACTGGCGCAGTCTGTTCTCTGAGCTTTATATCTGTGGCGCAACCTAATTTTTGGGGCACAATTTGATCACTGATCAGTATATTCAGGGCGCAACTTGATTTTTAGGCTCTACAAGACCCCCTTCAAATTTTTCAAAACTTAAAAACATTGCAAAGTTTTGGAATACTTTGAATTTAGAAAAGTTTTGACTAAGTCAAGTTACGCCGGACAATGCTCGGTCATCACGATTAAATACCTTTCTCGAAAATACTCAATTCTCTCTTCATCTTCTGGAGTTTCATTGATTATTTTCAGTTTCCCATGAGGAATACAAAAAGTCAATTTGTTGATATATATGTAGTAGTTGATCTTTGTGCTTTGTTCTTCACTTCTATTCTTCAATGGCCCCCAAGAAGAAAGAGATGGAGACCAATACTGACACCACAATCAAGTCTCCTGAAGAGGGACATGATGTTGCGCCTATAACATTTTTGTTGGAGGCTGACCCAGCTTTGAGGACAGTGAACTTTTTGAACTGTTTCGGTTTAACCCCGTCAGTCTTCAATCGCTCAAGTGGCGGATCATGCTCTGAGGAGCATGGCAATTCAGAGGGATTTCTTAACATGATGCGTCGTTCGGGGATCCGCACCATGCAAGAATTGGACGTCGCCCTTCGTCAGACTGATGAAGGCAAGGACAAGAAATAATATTCTAGACAGAACAACTTTTTATTTTTATGTCCTTGACTGTAGGGGTCCACCCGTCTTTATGCAATGAAACCTAAATTTTTTGATTTTGTGTGGCTGTGATTTCGAATGGTGCTCATGGACATATTCTTTTAGCTAATTCTTCGTTTTACTGTTTCTTCTGAAGAACACATGGCAGTCGTTACACGGTTTTAGATGCCCATTTTTAGTTCTTTCCCAAAATAGGATCCTAGAACGACGCACCCACCTCATCTTTAACCTCTTTAAAAAGGACATCTAAAAATGAAAGAACCATTCATACTCTCTCAAAACAAATGTCTTTCCATAAGGTTTCACTTGTGCCACTTCATCCTGATGTTATTTGCCTGCATGCTGTGTCTTCAAAAATTGGTAAGTCTCGACAAAGAATCAATGGTATGAATATTCTTCTTTCGTATCACTTTTGGAGATAAGTATCGATCTGCATGGTATAGACACTGTTGATATACGCTGACTATTTATGAGAATAGGCACACACTGTGGTCCAGTATTTAGCTTCGATCAGAGGCACGTATTGCTGACATACACTTGTTTGATCAGTACTTAGTGCTGATATGCGCCTGTTTGTAGGTACAGTGCTGATGTGCGCCTGTTTGTAGGCGCAATGCTAATGTGCGCCTGTTCGTAGGTGTAATGCTGATGTGTGCCTGTTTGTAGACGTATACTGCTGATAGATTTTGCTAACTTCTTTTGTTTCATTGATATTTGTAGAGACTTGGTTAGCGAGTTTCTTCAGAACTGGCATTGGTGATTTGGATGTTGTAGAGAGCATTCTTCTGATACTCATATTAGACAGCTCATGCGGTTCTGACACTCAAATCAGACAGCTCAGGACTCTTCATGTTAAGAAGGGCCTTCCTTAGATGGTAGAAAGAGCCTTTATACATAAGAGTTGGATGGTGAATACGCAGAACTAGGAATTGTATTACAAGGGTGATCTCGTTCCTAGTTCTCCTGGTGGGTTGTCTTTTCTGCACCAGTTGTATTGACAGCAGCTCATCTTTGGGCTGCTGCACTCTGGGGTTCTCCTCTCGTCTTTCTGAGAGAGAAGACCGGAGTTAATTCCATTGTCTGGCTCGTTGCTTCAGGTCGAGATGACAAGGAATTGCCACCAACAAATAAGAAGATCCAAAGATGTAATAGACCTTTATTATCGATGGAAAGATCCAAAGATGTAATAGACCTTCATTTAGAATAAAAATCCAAGATGTAATAGATTTTCATCAAGATGTATCTATGCTTTTAAAGAAGGAATAAAAAAATAATTGTCTTATTATTCTCTTTTTTTATAATTTTATTTTGCTATGCTGTCATAGATAGCAGAATCCAGAGAGGATTACGAATGTGGCAAGTTGTTTTGATGTAAATATTTGGAATTCAAGTTCGTAAGAGACATGACCTCTCACTATGATGAATGAATGGGTGATCATTCACTTCAATTTCCGAGGAAGAAATATTGAATGAATGGTCATTTAAATTTTCGAAGAAGAAAGCGGATGAATCAAGCACGTCAGTTTCAATGAAGGAAAGATGAAGAATCGGTTATGAATGAACCGTTAGAAATAAACGAACAGTTGTGCCTCTTTCAAAAAGTCGCATCAGTTCTCAAGGATGATTACTTAGTTGTTCTGCCTATAAATAGAATAAAACTTTTAAAAATATTGTCAATCTCTTTTCTTCCTGTGCAAGAAAAAATGTCTTCCAAAGATTCGATTGCTCCGAAGACGGAAGAAGAAACAAAGACTTCCCTTGCTGAGCCTCCAGTGCCTTCTCAAAAAGAAAGGGGCGAAGGCTCAACTGTTCCTCCTGCACCAGGATAGGATTTGATCTCCAAGTTAGTGGAGCCTGGAAAAACTGTCGAAGAAGAGGCATTGAGGATGGCTGTTTGTGAGTTCCTGGTGCGTTCAGACAATGAGATGTTTGAACGGTTGGCGAACTTTGTATTTAATCATGAAGGATCAGGGCCTCCGTCCCGTCCGTAATATTATGTAATTCCATTCTATTTTTGAATAAAAAATAAACTTTTATTTACATCATGTCTTTGAAAATAAAGTACATTTTGTCTTTATACATAATATTTTTTAGAAATTTGCCATTGATGGGCATCATAGCAACTCTGCCATCCATATCTGTTAACTGATAGGATCTATTGGAGAAGACTTTATTTATCACATATGGTCCTTTCTATTTTGTCTCGAACTTGCCTTTGCTCATATGTGTCACAGTCATAGGACGTCTGACTGTAAGAACCAACTCGCCTTCTTAAAATGTTCGCACTCTAACTTTGCGATTGAAAGCTTTTGCAATTTGGGCCTGATAAAGTTCGATATGCTGTTGAGCTAATAACCTTTTTTCGTCGAGCGCCTCCAATTCCTGAAGTCGAAGACGATCATTATTGTCTGTAGTAAGCTCATTAGCAATGAGAATCTAAGCTCATTAGCAATGGAGATTCTCAATGATGGAATTTGAATTTCTAAAGGTAGCACAGCTTCACATCCATATACCAGAGAAAAAGGTGTGCAACCTGTGGGGTTACAAACGGTAGTACGATATGTCTATAGACATTCTCCGAGTTTATCACTCCAATTACGTTTGTTAATAGAGACAAACTTTTTAAGGAGTTTGATAATAGTCTTGTTGAATGCTTCAGCCAACCCGTTAGCCGCAGAATTATAGGCTGTAGAGGCGACATTATTGATTCTGTTGTCATCACAGAACCTATTAAACTTCTGGCTGATAAATTGTGACCCATTATCATGGATGATTCGGCGAGGGATACCAAATCTGTATATCACATGATGTTTGATAAAATTGATAACGCTACTAGTTTTTACTTCTGCCAAAGGTAGCTTCGGCCCACTTGGAAAAATAATCGGTTATAGCTAAGATGAACCAATGTCCTTTAGATGAAGGAGGATTGATAGAACCAATTATATCCATGCCCCAAGCTTCAAAAGGCCATGAGGCTGCAGTTGGATAAAGAAATTCCGACGGTTGGTGAATAAAATCTGCATGAATTTGACATGCACGACATTTTCTTGCATAATCAATAGCATCTGATAACATAGAGGGCCAGTAGTAGCCCATACGTCGGATACGATCCTGTAGTTTAGGACGAGGTTGATGTGCTCCATAAACACCATCATGAGCCTCATGTAATATCTGTTTTGCTTCATCACCAGCGAGACACCTCAAGAGTAATCCATCAAAAGTTCTTCGATATAGTGTCTTAGTAGTGTGATTATAATAGAATCGAAGCGATCGACGACGAATACTTGTAGCTTCTTTAGGATCTTCTGGCAAAATGTCATGCACTGCAAAATCAATGAAAGGTACTCTCCAATCCTCGCTAAGGACATTGACTTCAGTTAGGTTGCTGAATTCAATGTTGTGGTTGTTTTCAACACAGAATAGTTCTCTATTAGAGATAACAACCATCTGTTGTCTTTTAACTGGAACTGCCAACACTGCAGCTAGGTTAGCTAAGGCATCAGCTTCTGTATTGTATGCCCGACGTACATGTTCGATGAAGAACCCTTTAAATGAAGAAGCTATCCTGGTTGCTGCTTCATAGTATGGTACCAAATCTTGATGTCGGACTTCATATATGCCTCTAACCTGATTAACAATCAGCTTAGAGTCGCCATATACTTCGAGATATTCAATATCCAGTTGTTTAGCTAATTGGAGTCCAATGAGCAAGATATTATATTCTGCCACATTGTTAGAGCATGATTCGTCTAAAGAATAGGCCCTTTGAATAGTTAATCCCTCGGGTGAAACGAGAACAATTTCCACTCCCGCAACAAGAGTACCTCCATGTCCAATTCTAGAAGCTCCATCAAAGAATAATCTCCAAGTAGGAAATTCTTCTGAAATCATATTTGATTCCAAAGTTTCGTTCGGAATCTCATCATAGAGTTTAGATGTTTCAGGAACAGGATGAGCTGCTAAAAAGTCAGCAAGTGCTTAGCCTTTCACAAACTTTTGAGGAACATAAACCATATCATATTGTGCTAATAATATGGCCCATGTGGCAAGCCTAGAATTAAGCGTACTTGGTTTCTTCATTAAGACTCGAAGAGGATTGACTTGGGATATGACATGAATAGTTTGGCCTATGATGTAATGTCTTGTCTTCTGAACAGCAAACATTAAGGCTAAACATTCCTTCTCCACTGGGCTATAACGATGTTCAGCTCCAATCATCGTTCGACTAAGATAGTAGATGGCTTGTTCATGACCTTCCTTGTTCTTGTAAGCTAGCAAAGATCCCAATGAATGGTCCATTGCCCGGACATACATTAAAAAAGGTCTTCCTGAGATCGGTGGTATAAGAACAGGTGGGCTTATTAAATACCGCTTTATGTCATCAAATGCTTGCTGACATTCTTTCGTCCAAACGAAAGATACACCTTTCTTCATTAATTGAGTAAATGGTCTACAACGTCCAGATAAATTCAAAATGAACCGCCTGATGTATGCAAGCCGACCTTGGAATCCTCGTAGCTCTTTTAGGTTACGTGGAGGACGCATCTCTTGAATGACTTTGATCTTCTCGGGATCAACGTGTATACCCTTAGAGGTAATGACGAAGCCGAGAAATTTACCACTAGAGACACCCAAGAAAGACTTGGTGGGGTTCATTTTGAGTTGATGCTGGCGCATTAGATATAAGATAGTTCTTAAATCTTGAATGTGATCTTCTTTGAGACGACTTTTGACAGCAATATCGTCAACATAGCATTCGACAGTCTTTCATAAATGATCTCAAAAGATAGTACTCATAGCCCGCTGGTAAGTTGCACCTGCATTCTTAAGACCAAACGGCATGACTGTATAACATCACACTATCCGAAGAGTACGAAACGAAGTATATTTTTCATCTTCAGGATTTATCCGAATTTGATTATATCCAAAAAACCCATCCATGAAAGAAATTCGTTCGAATCCACATGTATTGTCGATCATAACATCAGTAATTGGAAGAGGGAATTCGTCTTTGGGGCGAGCATCATTGAGATTCCGAAAGTCTATGCAAACTTGAACCTTTCCGGTCTTCTTCAGGACTGGGACGACATTGGCCACCCAGTCAGGATGTTATTATTCTCTGATAAAACCGCAAGCTATAAGCTTTTTGACTTCATCATCAATTGTATCCATCATTTCAGGCTTGAATCGCCGTTGTTGTTGTGTGACCGGTTTGGCATTCGATAAAATATTAAGCTTGTGAGCTGCAATTTGAGGATCTAATCCCGGCATATCTTCGTAACTCCAGGCGAATACGTCGATGTATTCATGAATAAGGTGAATTAATTCTTGTTTATCATCATCTAGGAGATTTTTGCTAATGAAGATTGGTCGTGATGCACATTTCTCTCCAATATCGATTTGGACCAGTTGATCCTCGGTAGGTAGTTCTCGTTGTTCAAAATGAAGTTCCCACTGATTGTCCATCCTTTGTGCCCAAGGGTCCATTTCAATAGCTTCTTCAATATCACTTTTGTCATCTTTTGAGAATTCGGCAGACACCATGTTAGAAGATACTATCACCTTATGAACATGACCGATGCTGGTATCAGAATCTCATGATATAGAATCAAAAGAGTTTGAACGTTTTTGTTCATCAGATTCAGAAGGTTCTAGAGTTGGAAGTGGTGACGTATAACCTAGTCCTTGTTTCATTTTACTGTGGTATTGTTGTGGTTTTCCTTTTGGAACAGTAATACGAAGAGGGGTTCGCCTTTCTTTACCATTGTTGAGACCTGTTCTGAAATCATAGCCCATTTTAAGGATGATGACTTTGGATTATGGACTATAGCATCGTAATTGTAGCCTTCCTGTATCATCTCTATTATCATTATAGAGCATGATTTTTGGTTCTTCTCTTTTGTTGAAGAATATAGGCTTTTCATCTTTCTTTCGAGACGGTACTAAGAAGTACGACTCTTATATTGAATCCAGTGATACCATGTTTCGTCAAGATGATACGACTTCTATTGTAAGTGGTTTAAAGCTATCTAGCATATCCAGATAACACTGAGTATAGTAAAAGACATCAGTATACTACAAAGGAGATGCTTTATTGATTTTTACACCATCATTTACAATAAGGACTTTAGCCTTAGCAGGCTTAGTCAGATTGATGACAAGAGGGAGAGAAGAAGAACGAGAAGGAGGAGGGAGCTTCTTGCGATGAAGATCGATTACAAGCGGCTCAGAAGAGGTGAGCTCCCTTTGTTCTTGACTATCACCTTTAGGTCGCTTCTCATGGGAAGAAAGATAGATAGTCAGAGGTTTGGAAGACTGAGGACAGGAGGTACGTCCTTTGACTGGAATCACCAGAGTATTATTAGGTATACTCTCCTGTTCTTTATCTGTGTCCATTGCTAGTACTACCTTCATGAATTCCTCTTTGTACATACGAGAATCGTTGCAGTATGCTTCAACTTCTTTGAAAGGATTCAGATCTGCAACCTCTTTTTGGAGTTCTCCATTACCATCCACATATTTAAAACATTAGTGGAGCGCAGAGGGTACAATATTATGTTCATGGAGGAATGGCCTTCCCAACAAAGCATTGTATGAGCCATGATTGTCAATAACATAGAAAGTTACCTTTGTACGAAGATTGCCAATTTGAAGTTTTAGGCGTATTTTCTCCAAAGGTTCACTTCTTCCTTGATTGAATCCCAGGATGGTAGTGATAGTTGTAGAAAGATTGTGTACTGGGATTTTCAAAGCATCCAGTAAGGACTTCGACATGATGCTAAGTGCAGACCCGGGATCAATCAGAATGCGGTCGACTTTCATGGTGTCTACATACCCCGTGAAATAGAGAGGACGATCATGACGGTTGTCTTCTAACAACATGTCATCTTATGTAAAAGTAATATTGGGCATTAATTCAAATACACTGTGACAATGTGCACAGCTAACTGGCTCCTTTTTGGGCTTCTTGAGAAGAGTCAAACAAGCGTCAGCCTGCATCAAGGCTTCACTTAATGTCTCACGAGTTTCTTTTGAGAGACGTAAAAGTTCAAAGATTGACAATCTTGCTGGAGTATTGGCCAATTGAGCTAATATGTCAAAATTGTAAGGCTTTTCAAGTCCAAGAGATGATGACTTCTTCAATGCTTTATCAAAGCGAACAGGTTGGTTTCCCTTGTCTGCTGATGTTGGTTTAGGAGGAGATGGCTCGACCACTGGCAAGGATGTTGATGGTGTATCTTCAGCAGGAGAAGATGATGGAGGAAGAGCATCCGGGGATGGAGCATGGTTCTCTTAATTTTCAGAATACTCCCGAAGATAGGGTTTCCAAGATCTAGTGCCCATTAGAATTTCTTCTTCTGTTATTGGTTCAAAGGATACCATATTGCAGTTCTTGGATTTAGACTTGGAATGCTTCTTTTGCTTAGAAGAGGAAGGCGTTTCAAATTCTGCCACCAGATTTGGATGAATCCACATAATCTCTCCTCTGTCAGTTGATAGCGGAACAAGACCTTTATTTTGAGGAGATGGGATATTCACAATTTTCAGAGTAGTCCTTAGAATGGGGACAACACCATCTTGTATGAGTTGTGGTAGAAAATCACCGAATTAGAGAGAAACCACATTAGCAGTCACCGTTTTCTCGTCCTGCTGTAGAGTAACTGCTCCAAAGTTGACCAACTCCTAGATTTTGCCCTTGAGCACATAACATGCTCTGGTTGGATGCCCTATGAATCTGTGATAAATACAGTATTTAGGGTGATCAGTTTTACCAACTTCTTCTGGTCACTTTGTCTCTGGAAGCTGAAGCTTATTGCTTTTGATCAAGCAATCGAAGATGCTTAAAGTATCATCTTCATCGAAAGAATACTCTTCTTTCGGACGAGTTGAATTTTGTAGTGGTGCTGATGGGGTGGATGCCGTCTGAGTAACATTGACAACCAAAGACTCTTTTCCTTTGAGATTAATGGCCAGTGTTTCTTTATTCTTATGGTTATTCTGGCGATTACTACCCCTGGGTGTAGAATGTTCATCTTGGTTAGGATGAGTCATCTGGACTCCTAACTGCTTGAACTTTTCGGTACTAACTTTTGCCGCCTTTGCATTAACAATGAAAGAAGGCCAATCCTGGAATTGTGTAGATCCCGTCCACATATTGATAATAAGCAACAAGTTTGATTTGCAAGTGTCTATTGTTACAGCAGATAGAGTACCTAAAGGCATTTTGAGTGCCTCTCGGCAGAATCTTTCAATGAAACTCTCTGTGGATTCATTGTGCCTCTGTTTAATTTTAATGAGGATAGACATCGTCATGTCATTGACTCCCTCATAAAATTGTTCCAAGAACATTTGCTTGAAACCAGCAAAAGAAGTGATACAGCCATCAGGTAGGCTACGATACCAGTCATATGCTGTACCGGCTAAACAACCGACGAACACTCTGGTAAGGAGAGCATGATTTGGCTGTAATTGATCAGTTATCACTTTAAAATAATTGATGTACTGACTTGGAGAAGTGCTTCCATCAAACAGCATAATGGTTGGAAGCTTATACTTAGGAGAAAATGGAACTTCCTTCCACTCTGTAGGATATGGTTGCTTTATGCCCAGTCTTTGTAGGCCATCTTTCTGCTTGAAGGCCTCAAACTGAGTGCGTAAGAGTTTTACAGCTTCATTAGCATCCCCTGATGTTTGGGAATTGGTAGGCTGGTTAGAAGTGCTAGGAGGAGGAACGGCGTGGTAATTACCACCCCCAGCACCAGACTGACTTGGATCAGCTTGAATTGGCACAAAAGCAACCTAAGGGCTGGTACCCCCAGACTAACAGGTACAGAAGATGTTATAGCTCAGGATTTGTAACATAGTTTACAATTGGAGGTACTGTATGTTGAGCCACCATTATGGTGTGCATGCTTGCAACCATTTCTGCCATAGTTTTCAATTTGTCTTCTAATGCAACAATTCGTTGCTCTTGGCTGGTTGACGTAGAGGCATCTTGATCTTCCGTAATGGTATATGCCGTCACTTTTCTTGCAGCTGTTGATGAGATAGTTTGTTCAGAACTTTCACTATCTGTATCAAACTCCGAAAGGGAGTCCTCTCCCACATGGGTGATAGGAAGATCTTCTTGATTAAAGACACCTTGGTTCAAATGTTGATTTCTCGATTTAGTGTATTGAAAGACACCTTCACTGGAGGCATGGATCCGATCTAAGTATTGCTGACTGGAATTACGGGATGCATTACATCTTGGACGTTTCCCACCCCAGTGCCTTGAGAAGTCATGTTAATAGAAGCATATAATAGCTCATCTTCGTCTTCTATTATATGTTCAGGAGTTGAAGCATAGTTCAGACGATCGAAGACAGATCGTCGAGCCGATTGGCAACAACAGTTGATGACAACTTCATGTAGGCAGTGGCGATTTGAAGCACAATTTGGAGGTGAGGAAAACATTCTCGTAGTCTCCCGTCTTTGTGTAAGACGTTGCCGGATATCAGTTACAACCGCAGGACGAGAAAAAGTCGGAGGAACATATTCCTTAATGATGTTAGGAACATGTCTCCTATTCTTCAGGTGTTTAGTTCCTTGAGTGTACAAAGATGTATTCAACTCATTCGCATAGGTAGATGGGTCTTTCTTTATAAACTTTGGCTTTTGGTGCAGATTGATCTTTGGCATAGGGTTCTTACGTTTCGCCAGAGTTAATATTGGTTGACGCCTATTGAGATAAGCGCGTAAATCTAAAAATTCTGCTCCCGGTGTCTCTGTTTGTGATACCTTCAATTTTTCTTGCTTGGATCTTAAAATTTGCAAGGTAGGAAGATCTTGACCAGACCCCATAGGAGTAGGTAAGATACCTCTCTGATCAGTATTCTTTCCGGTATCAGAGATCCTGGGACCTCTGTTTACAGGAATAGAATCTGATACGTCTTCCTCTGAGTCATAGACCAGGGAAGTTTGAGGAAAAACCAAAGGGTGATTTCCTTTATTTTGAATAGGGTTAGCTAAGAAGCGTTTCCCTTTATTCTGTTGTGTGACCATTTTAGGCATAGATTATGCCAATTGAG
Organism: Iris pallida; assembly: GCA_029216955.1. Lineage (NCBI taxonomy): Eukaryota > Viridiplantae > Streptophyta > Magnoliopsida > Asparagales > Iridaceae > Iris > Iris pallida. Next base: position 3,403,445 of record JANAVB010006389.1, read on the forward strand.
GAAATGTCAAAGGACTTTTTCCTTTGTTTTGTCTAGTGTTGGCACTAGGACGTGAATTCTCCAAGTTTAGAACTTGAGAATTGGAAAAGGGAATAGCCAAAAGACTAGTTCCCTTGAGTTGCGCCAGAGTAGCAGATTGTGCCTGGGTTGCCGATTGCTTGGGTTGCGCCATAGTCCTACGGACTACTGGTGGCGCCTTGGCAGCAACATTGGTAGACTGTGCCTTAACAGTAGCTTGAACTGACTGCGCCTTGGCAGCAAAGATAGTAGTAGACTGCACATGGGCAGCAGGGTGAGCAGATTGCGCCCTAGCAACAGAAACAGGCTGTGCTGGAGCCACTGAGGCGTATTGCACCTTGGTCGTTGAGCACTCAAGTTGTGCCTGGGCAACAGCGACTGTAAAAGATTTAAGAGTCCACACAGTCCTGTTCTTGGCGATAGCCACCGTGTGCTTGTTGCTCTTGGTGTTGATCATATTCTCGTAGGCTGTCTGGTTGACTTGAACAACCAGAGTCTTCTGCGTCTTGCCGATTGACACAATGTTATATTGAGTTGTCACTTTTTCGTCGGAGGAGAAAGTCGTCTCCAGCAGAGTCGTCATTTTGTTTGCAAAAATAAAATTTGTTTATTCCAAACTTATAAAAGAGTACAAAGTACAATAAATTATAGAAAAGTACAACTTTAGAAATCTGATCAGAAGACGACCACTTTATCCCCTGGACTATGTGAACTTGAATACTGTAGCCTCTAGAGAATGCAGCAGCAATTTTATAAGAGTTCTTGATCTCTGTATGTATTTATCTGATGATGATTGGAAACTCTATTTATAGAGTTCTTGAAATAACTGTTTTAGCAGTTATTCTGATGGTGCGCGAAGCTGGATTGTGCCACATTGAGTTGCGCTAACCTCTTGTTGCGCCAACTTTCATTCAGTTGTCAATCGTGTACTAACTGTATTTAGACGCGTGGCATCATATGATTAAGATGCACGTGGTCGTGTACAGGATAATAGACACATCTTGAGAGATTAGTGGCATGTGCGCTACGTCATCCTGCTTTAGAATGTAAGTTATCTCAACTTTATCAGGTTGTACGAGGTTCAGTCAACAAGTCAAACTGCGCATGATTTGGGCTGTGCCTACACACATGGCAGCTTCTGAGCAAAAGTCATTCAGGTTGTGCCTAGGCGCAACTAAGGATTTTGTTTAGATTACGCCTGGGCATAACTCACGAAGTGTACAGGACAACTGTCCACTAACTCCCCTTGAACGGCACAATTTACGGGATTCGAAGAGATTTTCCTCTTTCACTGTTGTGTCAGTTGTCAGTGTTGTCAGGTAATGATGACCATTAAGTGTTAGATGCCACGTAGGTTTTGGCGCAACTAGACTGGGCGCAGTCGGATATCAGGCGCAACCTGATCAGTGACGCAGTCTGTTCTCTGAGCTTCATATCAGTGGCGCAACCTAATTTTTGGGGCATAATTTGATCACTGATCAGTATATTCAGGGCACAACTTGATTTTTAGGCTCTACAGGGGCTTCGGATTTGTGCGAGCGTATATATACGCTGCTGTTGTAGAGTCTGGCCGCGGGGGTTTTGAGCTCCTCTTGCTCACGAGATATTGGGCCCCCAATATCTCGCGAGTAGCCCTCAATATTTTTTTCCTAAGCCTTTACACACACACACACACACACACACACACACACACACACACACACACACACACACACACACACACACATATATATATATATATATATATATATATATATATACAACATAAAACTCCTAAATAATTTGGGAAAAATCCTATAAAATTTATAAAAATAATAATAAATAAATAAACATTTAATAGCTACCTTAAACAATTAACCTCCTAGTTACATATAGTGTATATATTACCTGCTATCATTATAACTAGCAAAAATTACTTATTCAAACAAATATCTTTGAACTTATTAAAATACCATAAAATTAAAAATAACTACTAAATTTTTTCAAAATTTCCAAAAGTATTAACTAAAACCTTTTTGTAACTATTATGTACCATCTACATACATGCTTCTTATATGGTAGCATCTATCTTGCTACCAAAATATTAACGAATTTCCAAAAATAAAATAAAAATCAAGTAAATAAAATACTGTAAATCTATCAACTAATATTAATAAGCTATCTAAAATTTTGGGGGTTTACAAAGGTGGTCCGGATACACGATATAAGAAGAGGTAAAAGATTTACCAAGAGCTATTGAAGAGCCTGCTAAGGGCTACAAGTATGACAGATTTGGTCACACTCATAACTGGACGAAGAGGAATATATTCTGGGATCTGCCATATTGGAGCACCAATCTGATTAGACATAATCTTGATGTCATGCATATCGAAAAGAATATGTTTGATAACATAATTAATACTCTAATAGACATAAAGGGGAAGACGAAAGATAATCCAAAGGCTAGATTGGACTTGAAAGAAATATGTAGACGTCCTGCATTACATTTAATAAAGGAGGGAAATGGGAAGTTGAAGCAGCCTAAGACAATTTTCTCATTAGAGAAGGAGGATAAAGTGAGACTTTGTAGGTGGATTCAAGGCCTAAAATTTCCAGATGGGTATGTTTCGAACTTGAGAAGATGCGTCGACCTCAAGGAGAACAAGCTTCGTTGTTTTTCAGCACATATAATGATGAGTTGAGGTCGGTTAGACCCTACATAACAGACGAAGCATTAGAACAAGAAATGAGACATCATTTTCATTCCTGGTTGAGCGCATATGTAAGCATCTCGGTAATTACTGATCACTTCTAATGCAACTGCGCAATAAATAACTTACTATCGCTTCTTTGGTATTCAGATCGATCATTTAATTTCACCCGAGATTGAATCAATTGGAACCCTTGCCAAGGGACCAATTACTGCTGTTAAAATATGGCCAAGTTACTGTATGAATAGTTTTAGGTTCAAGTCGACAAATGCTCCGATCAGAGACAGCTTCCAGGATCTTGATTCCACGAAAAATTGTTGTTTGTGTATCAAATTTTCGAACTACAAAGATATCAATCCAGGCAATGATTTCTTTGGCATCTTGCGAGAGGTTGTGTAATTGACATATAATTATGGCAGAGAACCTGCTAAGATCGTGTTGTTCAAGTGTGAATGGTTCGATCCGATAGAAAATCAAGGTTGGAAAATTGACAAGCATGGTCTTGTGGATATAAACTACAAGCGTAGATATCAAGGCTACGAACCATCTGTCCCATTAGCTCAGGCTCAGCTCGTGTACTTCACAGCTTATCTGAGACAGGGAACAATAAGGTCTGAATAGTGGGCAGTATACAAGACTAAAGCTAGAGATACCTTTGACGTTGACAAAAAAGCTTATCAGGAGGACAAGCTACCTCTTATAACAAATATTGTTGATGTGGACTCCACGAAAGTTAATCATTACACGACTAATAATTTAGAAGAGGTAGAATTATCCGAAGAGGAAGGCGAAGTCAACGAAGGCGAAGATGAAAGTGAAGATGAAGAGGAAGAGGAAGATGAGGTCGAGGAAGACGAACAAGATGAATATTCTGAAGATGATTGAGAGAGATGTACTTTTATTTTCTTATTATGTAGACTTGGTTATCTGGATAATCTGGACTTCGATATTTTTGTAGAATGTACTATATGAACTTAAGATGTTTCTTGTAGAATGTACTTTCATATTTCTGACTGTAGAATATACTTAGTTATTATCTAGTCTCTGTTATTTGTTGTATCATCATATGTTGTTATCATGTATGACAGGATCCCGCAGATCGTTCGGCAGGTCCCAACGTGGGGGATGGGGTTCTCCTCCGGTACTTCCTACTGGTACTGGCTCTGGATCCTCGTCGCTGAGTACTCCAACGTATCGATCAGTACCTCCGCCTGCCACGACGTTATATGGCATATCTCCTGGGATGAGTAGTTCCAGGCCTGACACTGCTCCCTCGTCCAGAGTTCCTCCTGCTGACACTGCTCCTTCGTCTAGCATTCCTCCTGTTGATATGACGATGGAGACAGATGAGCATATGGAGGAGGCTAAGCCGACGCCGGACCAGTATCAGGCAGATCATCCGTGCGCACCTCCGGAGGAGACGAGGACGGAGATCTGGGCCGCCGACGGTACAAAGTAAGTGTTTTGGTTATCGTATATATCGTTTATTTCTTTATTCATAATAAATTCATTTTTTATGAATGTAATAACCTTTGTATAGATATCGTCCCTCATCGGTACAGAGACGCCTGGGCCATTTTCTGAGGTACAATTATGGTGGCCCTTGGATAAACTACTTTGATGCACCGGAGGATAGAAAGAACTTCTGGTTTGCGCAGTTCAAGGTAAAAGTGTGTATGGTTATAATATTAATCAGCTTATTTATATATATTATATAACTGACTAAATTGTTTCTTCTAGCAAACATATTTCTATCCACCGCACCGGGCCGAGTTGATCGAGGGGATATTTTCTGCCGTCGTCGCCAAGCTGATTCGTGATGCTATTAATGACCAGAAGGATCGTGAACGCCACAGAAAGTCGTTCAAAGGTTGGATCACCCCTGATCAGTGGATTGCGATGAAGGCTAGGTTCGACGCGCCTCGATACAAGAAAAGGTCTGAGAAGGCCAAGGCGGCTAGGCATAAGGCATCCAAGTGGTGCGGTGGGTCGATCCCGATGACGGAACATTTCTGTCGTTTGGTATGTTTTTTGTTTCAGAAATATTATTTTAATGTAAGTTCGATTAATTTCATAAATAGTACTAAATAATATATTTTTAACAGGTAAGAAAGGATGGTGACGCCAACATGGTGACCGTCTTCCTGGCCACCCATCGGAAGGGCGGAAAGCTTATTAACGAGAGGGCCGAGCAGACCTATGTAAGTATTACAATACTATTTATTAATTTTAATACTTCGTGTTAATTTTAATATAACTTAGTAAATATGCATGCAAATAAATATACATGTAGTTAGTAATAATAAGTACATTAGACATTAGAAATTACAAAGTATTCATACTTTCTAGGCCGACTATCTTAAGCTTCAGGAGCAGACAGCTGCTAGTGCACCTACTACGGGAGAGCCCGGTACTTTCTCGCAGCCCGCTCAAGCTCCGTCGGCGGACGAGCTATGGGTGACCATCGCTAGTGGTCTTCATAGGGGTACGTACTACGGTACAAAATCCTATGGCGCCCTAGTTGTGACACAGTCCTCTAGGGCCTCTGCTGCTAGTGTGCTTGGTCCATAGCCCTCACAGGAGTCTGCCTGAGTCCAGGAGATAGTTGCGTCTATCCGTGACGAGATGCTGCGACGGATCCAGGAGCACAATATACGGACGATGCTACGCTCCTAGCACGATTGGATGCGCTCGACCGCAACATCATGGAGCTCAGAGATATGACTGAGAGGACAGAGCAAGGCGTCACTGATCTTAGAGCGTCGACACAGCGCATCATGATGGAGCTGCAGGCATCACAGCTGTCCATAGGCGAGAGGCTGACGTTGATGCATGATTCGATGATTGATAGCAGTACGAGGCTGTTATCTACCACGAATTCATACAACCAGCAACTAGCAGTATTGGAGTAGATACATCTTCCGGGTGCTCCTTCATTATCACCGACGTCACTGCCTCTTCCTCGTCATCGACTCCACATGCATCGATATCGATTTTACGGGAGGAGTATAAGCTGTTCTTATCCCTTAGGCGCGGCGGTGCCCCTCCTGCTCTAGATCTGCAGTAGTCCTAGTTAGGACTATTTATTGCTTGTTTGTGTAGAGTGTTTGTTTGTGTGTTGACCCATGATATTAGGTTTGGGTAGACTTATCTCCGTGTTTGATTGGTTGTGTAGACTATCTCCGTGGATATTTATGTGTATACATTAGACTTGGTTGTGTAGTCATTGGATATTAGTTGTGTAATATACTATTAATTTTTATCATATTCTATTTTATTTTTCATTTCAACTGTATGTACCATTACCGGTGTTGAATGTTCCACCGAAGAGGTCGACGAACCCAGGGAATTCAACAGAGGGTTCTATTCATCTTAAATATTCATTATTAAACTGCAGGGATACTACACAAGCAGAATATGTCATTCCGTTTTCTATTTTTTTGCATATTTTAGCGACGTTTATCGACGTGGATTAGCGACTACATAGAAGTCGTTAAACGTCACAAAACGACGCTAAAATTTGCAAAAATTTACTTACAGAATGCAGTCGATAAACGTTGGTAATGGTAATAGTTACGTCGCTAAATCTACCGACGTTTATTGACTAAAGTTACGTCGCTAAACCTACCGACGTCTACCGACTGCACATACATCGTTTAATCAGCCGACATTTATCGACTACATATACGTCGCTAAATTTTCGACGTAGAGTCGGTCAACGTCGACAGATTAAGCGACAATTAACGTCGCTGTAAAATATCGCAACAGCGACGTTTTGTAACGTTTTCCTTGACAGCGACTTCTGTAAACGCGACAAACATGAAACTGTCGCAGAAAACATCGCTGAGAAGTTTTAGCGACGTTTTTTTCTTTCCGTTTTAGCTATGTTTCTTGGCGTCGCTAATATGTGAAATTTTGGTAGTGCCCCTAAACTATCGGCTCGCTCTCGATGAGGGTAAGCTAATAGTATATTCAAATAAAATTGTAAACCTTTTCTTCAACTGATGCTAATATTTTAACCATGTCTTACTTTTGGAGGTCTTCGCAATAATTTTGTATCTTCCTAGTCGTCTTTGAAGAAGATTTGGTTGCTTCATTTTTTGCGAATATCTTGCTTTTGATAGATCTTATGGTAGTGATGACACCATCATGATGTTATTTTTTACTTAAACATCGTGCTAAGAAATTAATTCTTTATGTACTCCATGCGAACTCCAGATGGTACTTGTCATATTTTTACCATCCTTGTATCCTCCAAGTTGGGTTGGGTGGAGAGAGAACAATTTTCCACTCTCAGCTTCTTTAAAGATTTTTGCAGTGTTAGAAGACTATTGATACCGACTTCCTTTATTTTGATTTTATCGTCCCTTAACTTTCTAGAAGGTTAGTTTCCTTTTCTTTTTTATTCCTCTCTGATGACTTTTGAAAGAGTAGATAGGGATAGTTATTTGGCTACTTAAGACTAAACTTTTGATGCTCTCGACCTTGCCTCTAGTCTCACACCGATTAATTTATCGTTTGATCTTGTAAAGGAAGTTCAAGCTCATTTTCTATAACGACGGTGGGATCTATTGACGTTTTGTTACCAAAATCTTGATCTTATAAATCAGACTTTCCTATCGGGATTATAAATTTTAACCCTTCATGTTATTGGTATCCTTTCTAACATGGAAGAAGTCGATTAGTATTGACATGGGACTATTATGCTTGAGTTTCCACCATTAAAATAATACTATTAGTAATATAAAAATATTTATAAATATTTTCAGAAATTAAATTATTATTTTATATTAGTTATAATTTATTTTGATAATAAAGTTTGGTATTTATATGTTGTATGTTGTGGTATCGACATTATGAACAATTTTAGAGTATGGATAATTAATGTAGTCATATATGGGAAGTATATATATATAGTAAGTTGAGATATAGTATTAATAATAGAGTATTATTATAGGTGAACTTGGAGGGAGTAACGAAGACATTGGAGTTGGTCAGGCATACACTCAGACAACGGTTACAGGCAAGTATACCTTGCCAATGTTCCAGTTTATTATTATTATTATTATTCTTTATATTTGTATTTTTATTTCTTGTTATAGACACTGTGGACGTAGGATCAGTTGTTACTTAGTGTCACGACCCGCACCCGGTATAGGGGCACGAGAAGTGGGTACGTCCAGCCTACGCCGCAGTGTCGGCAGTAGTAAGCTGTCCTAGGTTGCTAACTAATCTCATGCAGTGAATATAAAAAGTACTTGTCCAGATATCAGCTCCGAATGGAGGGCAAGTAAAGGGTATGATCTACTCAACACAGTCTAAACACGAAAAGATAACACAGAAGTTATACTTAAGGAATTAAAGACAACAACAACTAACTACTAAAATAATACACCAATATCTCAAACCAACTTAATACAGACTCAATATCTTAACTTTAATACAACAAGCCAAAACATGAAAGCTAAAGTAGTCTACTAGCTAATCTCCTGAATCACTCCTGAGAGTCAGAACCAAAGGTAGCTAATCCCTCGCCAGGTCCATGGGAAGTAGGGCATGTGTCCTCAGGATTATCATCTGTAATATTTTCAACAGGTCCAATCAGGACGGGAACGAGTATAACTCATCTAGAAAAACCCAAGTAAATGACAAAGAACTATAAAGCAGTTATAGACAGTTTTATTGATGAGCATGGCAGTTTTATACAGGTAATGATGGCATAGAGACACAGTGAGATACAAGAAAAGAAAGGTAACTAAAACAAGAGAAGAATCATGGCAATGAAGACCGTAAATAAAGCTAACTGAACTAGAATAATATGTACGAGTCCAGACAGTACGATATAAGTCTAATATAATTCCAGTGTGAGTCCAGTCCATATAATCCGTTACCAGATGATTTCCAGTACAAGATGAGTCCAACAGTGATCAATGAAACCAGGGTGAGTCCAACTATGATCTAACAGTGTGTTTTAAAATACCGAGGTCGACATGTAAACGGCTGTAGGTATCAGGCACATCTCTTACGGATCAGGCAAGAGATGGCTATGCTTCCAGTAGATTCCAGTTGGAGATTCCAGATTTGGGGTATGTCTACATGTCTTACTCAATATTTCCCCGCCCAGCAAGTGAATCCAAAATCGACAAAAAGAATCGAGATGAGTCTGGCCAATACGTGATGATTCCAGAAATGATTCCGGAATGATACCAATGACTCCAGTAATAGAGGCCAGTAAGTAAAGTATGTGTCGATACATGAATCCAGAAATATCCATACGTGTTGATACAGAGAATCACATAGAACTAACTAGAACTGAAATACAGTAATCGACAAATAAATGAGAGAATTATCAGAGAATGTACTCGCCTGTTACTCTGGAAAGAGTAGTATAATATCAGAAGTCTGTACCAGGGTCACAATGTCCTAAAATAGAGCAATACAGTTATGACATGTCCAAAATGAAGGTAAATGAAATCTACGATGCAATCTATATGAATTCTAAGCCAATCTAGGTCAAAGTCAAACTTGGTCAACACTACAGTCAAACTAAGTCATACTAGGTCAAACAAAGTTAAACAAGTCTAATCTAGGTTAAAGTCAACCCTTGGTCAAACATTCTAGCCAAACTAGTCAACTCTAGTTACTTGGGTCCATATAGGGTCAAGTCTTAGTCTAACTAAGGTTTTGGTTAATCATAGACTAGTCAATAAGACAATTAGGTTAATCTTGACTAATGGTCAACATCCAGTCAAACCCTATAAGGCTAACTCAAAACCAAACATAGACTAACCTGTCTTAGGATACCTAAGATACTATACTACAATAAAGTATATCACATGAAATATATATAGTACAATACCAACCTTAATCCTGTAATCAAGCTAATCCTATTCTCCAACTCAAGTCATGACTCAACTCTAAGTATCTCACTTAACCCTATACATATCTTCATCTATATAGGATTACCCTCATAATCTATATGGTCAACCTAATCATCTAGTTTAGTCAAACTCAAGTCAAATAGTCCTTCTATGTTCATCCAAGTCATTTTAGGTCAATTTGGTCAAGGTTTGACCTATAGTTGACTTTGGTCAACAATGGTCAATTACCTAGTCAAACTATGTCTTACTAGTCAACTAGTTAAACTAGTCATTTTAGGTCAATCCGAGTCAATTCTAGGTTAACTAGGTCAACTTTGACCTAAGGTTGACTTTGGTCAACCCTTAGTCAACAAGGGTCAACAAGTTGGGTTTTGGGCCATTAGGACTAGCCCCAAGCCATAGGCTAATAATCTTGGCCATAGGCCATAGTCATGGGGTTTCATAGAACCTATACCTAGTAGTTATACATATATTTATATATCTATATATATAGACTCTATCTACCTACTACCCATATGTCAAAATAGGAATACTATATATAATACAACCCACATACATATATATATATATATATATATATATATATATATATATATATATATATATATATATATATATATATAATATCACTACATGAGAACTAATACAAATATATATATATATATATCATATATATATACACATATATATTTATATATATATAAAACCTATTTATAAAAAAAAAAAATATATAAAACCTATTTATATATTACATATATATATAGAGAGAGGGAAGAGAGAGAGGGATATAGAGTGAGAGAGTGAGAATGAGGGAGAGACAGGAAGAGGGGACAGGAAAGAAGAGGGAGGGGTACCTGGAACCAAATCCAGCCCCCAAACACACACACACACAGTAACATATATACATATATATATATATACACACAACTCCCTATATACACTACCAAATACCCCCAAAATTCACCCACACTCACACATACATATATACTACGTATATATGTACTAAAATACACTCATACAATGTATAAATCATATTAAAATTGGTTTTGAAATTCGTTTGTACAAAACTGGAAAATATCCTAAAATCAGGAAAATAGGGACTGTGCATTGGTAATATAGGTAACTCGATTTACACTCACCAAACCGAGCTAAGGCTCGAACCCAAGGGTTGGTAACACTAGCCCCTAGTGTCCTCTAGTGTCTAGGGGGACTGACACGACACCACGACACATTTCGACGTGTCCACGACTCACAAAACCCAATCGGGTAAACTCTGATACACACGCACACACACAGTATCGTGCACGCGTGCAAATCACCCTAGGACACGACACACACACTCTCGTGTCTCGTGCTCGTGCACGAATGTTCACCTAGGGGTTGTGCACATGTCCCACACCCTGTACCGTGTCCACGTTGATCCAGGATACGGTACGAAGACCGTATCAGTCGTAAAAACACGACTGATACGCGCGTTTCAGACCGCGTCGTGCACGCGGTCGTGCGTCTCGTGTTAGCGACACAGGACACGACACACCACGTGCTCATGTCCACATGTTCTCCCCATGATGGGCTACACACTCGTGTCACCACGAGGTGCCCAAGTGTCGTATCCACGCGACACGATATGCGCGAAGTTGGCCCCCGCGTGCGTGTGCGCTGACAGTGCACGACCAGTGCACGTGTCCGTGCTCTCTCGACACGACACCAACGTGTCTCAAACTCGAGGGGGGCATGTCAGAGGTTGCCCCCTCCTCTGTGTCAATTTTCACGTGTCCACGTATCCCACAGTGTCCGTGCTAAGTGTCGAGTAGCAGGACATGCACGCGTGGCCTCGTGCTGCGAGTTCGTGTCCATTTTGGACACGGACACAGCACAGAAATGTGCTCAGTCAAGTTGTTTCGTGTCCTACATGTCTAGGGCTTCACAAAAGTGTAATTTGTTTTACAAAATAACAAAGTTTAATCCTAAGTGGCATTTCACCAAACACTGCAATTAAGACACAGACACGTGTCCGATATGGACACCAAACCAAGCCTATTTCCTACCAAACTTGACCCACAGTTAGGGTATACCTATATGCATGCATTTATGAAGAGAAATCACAATATTAGCTAGGTTTATAGGTATTTACCTATGAGTGCAAAATCCTCAATATTAGGCCTTTTTGAATGAAAACCCCCTTCAACTCCTAATGTCCAAAGCTCCACAAATTCTCGCTAGCAAGCCATAACTAGTATCCTCTAGTGTAGGGAAGTCTAATGCAAGAAACTAGGCTCAATTTGGAGTCCAAATGATTAAGTGGTGAGGGTGTGAAGTTGTGGGAAAAACTTGATTTTTGGTGTAAAGGAAAGGGGCTTTTGATGAGGGGGTGTGATTATATAGAGGGGGGGTAGGGTGTTGGCTGCCATGGGGGGGGGGGGTAGGGTAGATATTTAGGGTCTCCTCCACCTTGCTAACTTAGTCCCTAAGGCTTTGACTAGGTAGATAGATATTTCTAGGTTTTAAAATATCTAAAAATAAAATATCTAGATATTATCAAACCTAGATATTTACACATAGGTTAACATCTAACATTAGCCTCCTAGGTTTGTGACTAATCTCTAGGTTAGGGTAAACTAGGTTAGGGACTAACATGGCACTAATCAAATAATTAAATAATAATAAAAACACATAAATCCAAATAATTCCTAATAAATCCTAGAAAATTACCAAAATACCCTTTAGGCTAAAAAGCCCTAATTTGATGTTCTAAACCTATGGCTAGGCTCACATAATCATGGTTAGTTTCTAGGTTATGAAATCTCTAGGGTTTACACTAGGGTTACACTAGTAAAATCACAAAGTCATAAGCCATGACTTAGAAAATAGTTTTAAATTAACTAAAATCATCAAAAATTATATCATGACTAAAACACCATTACTAAGTAATAAAAATAATAAATTTTCAAAAATATCCCAATTTCAGAAAATTGGGTCTTACAAGTCTACCCTCCTTAGAGAAATTTCGTCCTCGAAATTAAGATAGTCGTACTCCTTCTAGGTCAAACCCCCAGTCAATCAAAGTCAAAAGATAACATGCAATCATAGTCCTACTGGTCGTGATTCCACAGTCTCGAACAGGGTAACTACACTATCTAGCACATCACAAGCATATCCTGACAGGTACTAATGGAATCATACAACAAGATGGGAAAAGAAGGACAGAAAAGACAAACCTGCTAACCCGTCACCTGCAGCGTTGGTCTCCTCGACCGTCATCGCAAAAGCTCCACCCCTCTGATGCTAAGCTACAGGTGGCCTAGCTCCCTTATAAGAAGGTGCAATAGGACAATCCATCTTCTGGTGAGCATCAGACCCACAGTTATAGCAAACCTTCAGCCTCTTCCTACACTGCTTCCTGATGTGTCCCTGCTTCCTGCAGTATGAACAACTGATCGTCTTTGGGTCCTGGCCCCGATACTGATGCTGCACCTGCTGAAATGGCCTCTGCTGTCGGGGTCCCGGGGCTCTAACTGGCGGGGTCGAATGATGTAATATGGGAGGATGATATGTCTGCTGGTGTAGCATCGGCACTTTCTGCTGGAAAGCCTGACGCTTGGAGGATCCATCAATGTGTACAGAAGCCGGCCTCTTGTAAGATAGAAGACGCTCTTCGATACTCCGGGCTAACTCTAAGCTCTGGTAGTAGTCAGTCATACCGTTTGCCACTATAAGAATGCCAATGTCTGGAACTAGACCACGACAAAACCTACGCGTCATCTCCTCAGGGTCAGCAACTAGGCTAGGAGCGAAACGGCTCAGGCGACTAAACTCTGCCGCATACTCGTCGACAGAACGGTTCCCCTGCTGGATGTTCTGGAATCGTAGCCCCATGGCTACTCTAGCAGTGGTTGAGAAGAATTTCTTCTTGAACTGGGTCTTGAACTGATCCCAAGTGGCTCTCCCTCTCGCGAATCACGGCTCATTCCGGAACCAAACTCCTGCCAAGTCTATCAGCAAAAATCCCGCTACCTCGACCTGGAGGTCATCCGGCATCCTAACTCCAATGAGCTTCCTCTCTACCGAGTCTAACCAGTCATCTGCTACTACTATGCCCTCAGTCCCTAAGAACTCCTTAGGATTCAGACCCATGAAGTCCTTGATCGTCCCTGCTCTCTGCCGCGGCTCTACAGGTGGTGGGACCACGGTACGTCCCTCAGAATGCTCCATGCTCTTGCAGAGTAGGGTGGTCTGCTCCTGATGGGTTGCTAGAAACCCCTGGATCAGAATGAGCAGTTGGTTCCCGTCGAGTGTGACGGAAGCCTGGGTAGGTATATTGATAGGGGGTGGTGGAAGTATTGGGTCCTGCTGGGCCTGTGAGGTGGAAGGTGGTAGAGGCATCTAGGTTTGTGGATCTGTGGAGTGGGGGAAGGTGGTAGGTGGAGGTGTATCAGTTAACTGGTCAGCTGACTGGATGGGGAGTGTGCCATTCTCAGGTATGACATACTGGGATGAACGAGTAAGCACCATCTAATTACAATAAAAAGGACTTATAAGGACTCTTTAAAGCAAAACAATCATAGACAAGAAAATTATAATAGCAAGCATGTGATGTATTTCCTATGTTGCAATCCTAGTATTCCTCTAAGTGTTCTAAACGTCATTCCTAATGTTATCTAATTACTTTAAGTTCCTAATTGCAGGCATGCTTGGTACAATAACGTAACCAAACAATTTAGTCTCGAGAGACCTGCATGGGCCACCACTAAAAATGTGTCACAACCCGCACCCGGTATAGGGGCACGAGAAGTGGGTACGTCCAGCCTACGCCGCAGTGTCGGCGGTAGTAAGCTGTCCTAGGTTGCTAACTAATCTCATGCAGTGAATATAAAAAGTACTTGTCCAGATATCAGCTCCGAATGGAGGGCAAGTAAAGGGTATGATCTACTCAACACAGTCTAAACACGAAAAGATAACACAGAAGTTATACCTAAGGAATTAAAGACAACAACAACTAACTACTAAAATAATACACCAATATCTCAAACCAACTTAATACAGACTCAATATCTTAACTTTAATACAACAAGCCAAAACATGAAAGCTAAAGTAGTCTACTAGCTAATCTCCTGAATCACTCCTGAGAGTCAGAACCAAAGGTAGCTAATCCCTCACCAGGTCCATGGGAAGTAGGGCATGTGTCCTCAGGATTATCATCTGTAATATTTTCAACAGGTCCAATCAGGATGGGAACGAGTACAACTCATCTAGAAAAACCCAAGTAAATGACAAAGAACTACAAAGCAGTTATAGACAGTTTTATTGATGAGCATGGCAGTTTTATACAGGTAATGATGGCATAGAGACACAGTGAGATACAAGAAAAGAAAGGTAACTAAAACAAGAGAAGAATCATGGCAATGAAGACCGTAAATAAAGCTAACTGAACTAGAATAATATGTACGAGTCCAGACAGTACGATATAAGTCTAATGTAATCCCAGTGTGAGTCCAGTCCATATAATCCGTTACCAGAAGATTTCCAGTACAAGATGAGTCCAACAGTGATCAATAAAACCAGGGTGAGTCCAACTATGATCTAACAGTGTGTTTTAAAATACCGAGGTCGACATGTAAACGGCTGTAGGTATCAGGCACATCTCTTACGGATCAGGCAAGAGATGGCTATGCTTCCAGTAGATTCCAGTTAGAGATTCCAGATTTGGGGTATGTCTACATGTCTTACTCAATATTTCCTCGTCCAGCAAGTGAATCCAAAATCGACAAAAAGAATCGAGATGAGTTTGGCCAATACGTGATGATTCCAGAAATGATTCCGAAATGATACCAATGACTCCAGTAATTGAGGCCAGTAAGTAAAGTATGTGTCGATACATGAATCCAGAAATATCCATACGTGTTGATACAGAGAATCACATAGAACTAACTAGAACTGAAATACAGTAATCGACAAATAAATAAGAGAATTATCAGAGAATGTACTCGCCTGTTACTCTGGAAAAAGTAGTGTAATATCAGATGTCTGTACCAGGGTCACAATGTCCTAAAATAGAGCAATACAGTTATGACATATCCAAAATAAAGGTAAATGAAATCTACGATACAATCTATATGAATTCTAAGCCAATCTAGGTCAAAGTCAAACTTGGTCAACACTACAGTCAAACTAAGTCATACTAGGTCAAACAAAGTTAAACAAGTCTAATCTAGGTTAAAGTCAACCCTTGGTCAAACATTCTAGCCAAACTAGTCAACTCTAGTTACTTGGGTCCATATAGGGTCAAGTCTTAGTCTAACTAAGGTTTTGGTTAATCATAGACTAGTCAATAAGACAATTAGGTTAATCTTGACTAATGGTCAACATCCAGTCAAACCCTATAAGGCTAACTCAAAACCAAACATAGGCTAACCTGTCTTAGGATACCTAAGATACTATACTACAATAAAGTATATCACATGAAATATATATAGTACAATACCAACCTTAATCCTGTAATCAAGCTAATCCTATTCTCCAACTCAAGTCATGACTCAACTCTAAGTATCTCACTTAACCCCATACATATCTTCATCTATATAGGATTACCCTCATAATCCATATGGTCAACCTAATCATCTAGTTTAGTCAAACTCAAGTCAAATAGTCCTTCTATGTTCATCCAAGTCATTTTAGGTCAATTTGGTCAAGGTTTGACCTATAGTTGACTTTGGTCAACAATGGTCAATTACCTAGTCAAACTATGTCTTACTAGTCAACTAGTTAAACTAGTCATTTTAGGTCAATTCTAGTCAATTCTAGGTTAACTAGGTCAACTTTGACCTAAGGTTGACTTTGGTCAACCTTTAGGCAACAAGGGTCAACAAGTTGGATTTTGGGCCATTAGGACTAGCCCCAAGCCATAGGCTAATAATCTTGGCCATAGGCCATAGTCATGGGGTTCCATAGAACCTATACCTAGTAGTTATACATATATTTATATATCTATATATATAGACTCTATCTACCTACTACCCATATGTCAAAATAGGAATACTATATATAATACAACCCACATACATATATATATATATATAATATCACTACATGAGAACTAATATAAATATATATATATCATATATATATATACACATATATATTTATATATATATAAAACCTATTTATATATTACATATATATATATAGAGAGAGGGAAGAGAGAGAGGGATATAGAGTGAGAGAGTGAGAATGAGAGAGAGACAGGAAGAGGGGACAGGAAAGGAGAGGGAGGGGTTCCTGGAACCAAATCCAGCCCCCAAACACACACACACACACACACAGTAACATATATACATATATATATATATATATATATATATATATATATATATACACACAACTCCCTATATACACTACCAAATACCCCCAAAATTCACCCACACTCACACATACATATATACTACGTATAAATGTACTAAAATACACTCATACAATGTATAAATCATATTAAAATTGGTTTTGAAATTTGTTTTTACAAAACTGGAAAATATCCTAAAATCAGGAAAATAGGGACTGTGCATTGGTAATATAGGTAACTCGATTTACACTCACCAAACCGAGCTAAGGCTCGAACCCAAGGGTTGGTAACACTAGCCCCTAGTGTCCTCTAGTGTCTAGGGGGACTGACACGACACCACGACACATTTCGACGTGTCCACGACTCACAAAACCCAATCGGGTAAACTCTGATACACACGCACACACACAGTATCGTACACGCGTGCAAATCACCCTAGGACACGACACACACACTCTCGTGTCTCATGCTCGTGCACGAATGTTCACCTAGGGGTTGTGCACGTGTCCCACACCCTGCACCGTGTCCACGTTGATCTAGGATACGGTACGAAGACCGTATCAGACGTGAAAACACGACTGATATGCGCGTTTCAGATCGCGTCGTGCACGCGGTCGTACGTCTCGTGTTCGCGACACAGGACACGACACACCACATGCTCGTGTCCACGTGTTCGCCCCATGATGGGCTACACACTCGTGTCACTACGAGGTGCCCAAGTGTCGTGTCCACGCGACACGACATGCGCGAAGTTGGCCCCCGCGTGCGTGTGCGCTGACAGTGCACGACTAGTGCACGTGTCCGTGCTCTCTCGACACTACACCAATGTGTCTCAAACTCGAGGGGGGGCATGTCAGAGGTTACCCCCTCCTCTGTGTCAATTTTTACGTGTCCACGTATCCCACAGTATCCGTGCTAAGTGTCGAGTAGCAGGACATACACGCGTGGCCTCGTACTGCGAGTTCGTGTCCATTTTGGACACGGACACAGCACAAAAATGTGCGCAGTCAAGTTGTTTCGTGTCCTATATGTCTAGGGCTTCACAAAAGTGTAATTTGTTTTACAAAATAACAAAGTTTAATCCTAAGTAGCATTTCACCAAACACTGCAATTAAGACACAGACACGTGTCCGATACGGACACCAAACCAAGCCTATTTCCTACCAAACTTGACCCACAGTTAGGGTATACCTATATGCATGCATTTATGAAGAGAAATCACAATATTAGCTTGGTTTATAGGTATTTACCTATGAGTGCAAAATCCTCAATATTAGGCCTTTTTGAATAAAAACCCCCTTCAACTCCCAATGTCCAAAGCTCCACAAATCCTCGCTAGCAAGCCATAACTAGTATCCTCTAGTGTAGGGGAGTCTAATGCAAGAAACTAGGCTCAATTTGGAGTCCAAATGATTAAGTGGTGAGGGTGTGAAGTTGTGGGAAAAACTTGATTTTTGGTGTAAAGGAAAGGGGCTTTTGATGAGGGGGTGTGATTATATAGAGGGGGGGGGGGGAGGGGGGTAGGGTGTTGGCTGCCATGGGGTGGTAGGGCAGATATTTAGGGTCCCCTCCACCTTGCTAACTTAGCCCCTAAGGCTTTGACTAGGTAGATAGATATTTCTAGGTTCTAAAATATCTAAAAATAAAATATCTAGATATTATCAAACCTAGATATTTACACATAGGTTAACATCTAACATTAGCCTCCTAGGTTAGTGACTAATCTCTAGGTTAGGGTAAACTAGGTTAGGGACTAACATGACACTAATCAAATAATTAAATAATAATAAAAACACATAAATCCAAATAATTTCTAATAAATCCTAGAAAATTACCAAAATACCCTTTAGGCTAAAAAGCCCTAATTTGATGTTCTAAACCTATGGCTAGGCTCACATGATCATGGTTAGTTTCTAGGTTATGAAATCTCTAGGGTTTACACTATGGTTACACTTAAAATCACAAAGTCATAAGCCATGACTTAGAAAATAGTTTTAAATTAACTAAAATCATCAAAAATTATATCATGACTAAAACACCATTAATAAGTAATAAAAATAATAAATTTTCAAAAATACCCCAATTTTAGAAAACTAGGTCTTACACTTAGCGTCTGAGGGGCACTCGGGTGCCGATGTTAGTATATTGACATAGGACACCGACACGTTCATTATGCGAGGTTTTACATGAGTATTCATGGTATTGATTTCATAGTAGTTTAGTAAATTTATTGTTATTGTTACCGATATGACTGTATGGACTTGATAATGCTAAATTCTGGACATGAGAAGGGGAGAACTTGACTACAGTATCAGACTTATTGTATTGTGGCATGTTATTGTGAGACTTTATCTCTGTAGCAGAGTTTGGCTATTGTTTATTGATTGATTGTCCTTGGTCCCACGATACGGTACTGGAGACAATAGTCTGTTGAGGTGCTTGTGAGCTTCAGTGGCGAAAGTTCGATATTCTAGTACATGTTCTTACACACATATCATTTAAATTGGTTACTGTAGATACCCTTTTGTTTATTTTTTTTACTGTTACACTGGCATATTTCTCTGTACCTTGCTAGTCCCCTGAGGACCTGGTGATCTCTCCAGGTAGTTGGTCATGTAAAGATAGTCTGCTGATCATAGAGCTATTGCTATATCCGACTCAGGTATTTTATCATGCTTACATACTGTTTCTATTATTTTTATTCTGTTTTTAGCTTAGCTTTATAGACCCATGTCATTCTTCGAGTCTAATCGAACATATATGTTATCGGGCTGCAGACCATAATATAAATGATTCATTCTTGACTTATTTATTTTATGGATTGAGTTAGATATATTTATAGTTGATTGACAGATAGAATTAGAACACCAAGACAGCTTCTAATTATTCGAACCAGACTGGAGTCCGCTTAATACATAGTTGGCATGTATACGATCATCTAGTCCTACGTATTTTGGGACTGAGGTATTAGAAGCCCCAATTGAGAATGCACCGAATCAACAACAAGGTGCACAAGGAAGGGTTTATGCTTTGACTCAGGCAGAAGCTCTTGCCTCAGAGAATGTTATAACAGGTATGCTACTGTACAAAGGTATACCTGCCCGGGTGTTATTCGATTCTGTTGCTACTCATTATTTCATATCGTCTAATTTTGCAACGAAAAATAAATTATGTATGACTATATTCAAGATGGCTCTTTATGTTAGCACTCCTTAGGGAGAGATATGCCTGTAAGTTTGATTTACAGGGACGCTTACATTAGTGTTGGAGGGAAGACCCTATCGTTGGACGTTGTAGTACTCGACATCAAAGAGTATGATATTATCTTGGAGATGGATTGGCTCAGTGCTTATCATGCGATAATCGACTGCACGGAGAAGAGAGTTAGGTTTCTCCGACCCGGTGATATGGAGTTTTATTACTTGTGCGGCTCGACGTCCAAGGTTACAATGGTGTAACCATCACTTTTCTAAAATAAGGGTAATTTTAAACTTTTGTAAATTGATCATTAAATAATAGAATTTAAATCATGTTAATGATTTATTAGTGAATTTTGATTATTTTATTATTAATTAAATTGATGCATTATGATTTTGTCATTTGTTAGTGAAATCCTAGAACTACTTTGTGTAGAGGTTGTCCATGACCACAGAAACTTGTTGGAGAGGTTAGATGACTTAAGTTAGACTCTAATCTAGCTACCATACCATTTAAAGCCCATTAGTTAGCTAAAACCTTAAGTCACTTTAGGCTTTTTCCTTAAAGGGACTTAACTTGCATGTTAGGAAGGCCTTTCAGCCATTTTTTTCTAAACCCAAACCCTAACCCACTACACGGTCGGCCAAGAGACACCGCACCCTCCTATTTAAGCACCGTATTAGCCCCTTGCCTCCTTCCATCAGCAAACCCTAACCCTACTTTGGTGTTCTTTCCCAAATTTGCCCCGTTTCTTCAAATCACCTCTAAATTGAACCAATTTAGTTGCAAATCACTCCCTTACTATAGAAGAGGTCTCTATTGGCTAGCTAGCAAGGATTGTGAGCAATTTGACTATTGGAGCTTGGTGGAGATCTAGATCTAGAAGGTTTTATTGAGATTCCAACTCTCAATAGGTCTTTAAACCCATTAATATTCTGATTTCTCTTCATAGATGCATTCATTTAGGGTCCTCCTAGCTGTAGGCCCAGTTTGGTAGGAAATCGAATCCATTTAGGGTGTGTATCGGAGTGCTATGTAATGTGTTTGATGAAATATCTCAAAGAAATGAATATTAATGATTTTCAAAACTAATTATATGAAATTATAGCTAAATATGTGTAGATTGATATTCCATTCGACTGAGTCAATTTTTGGACACTTTCGTGTCAGTTTAGGACACAAGGACACAACACGAGGCTGTGGTGCCTTCCCCTGCTACCTGTGTGCTGTTCCTCACAGTACACAACACGTCGTGACACAAATTTTTGTGGACACATGGGGACAACCTCTGACATTATGCCCCTAAAGTTTGGGTCGAATTGGTTTCGTATTCACGAAGTTATTCCATATGTACTGGTTTTTCTCACACTCACACACACACACACACATGAGAATTGAGGCTCTGACAAGGCCTAGAAACTAGGACATGACACGACTTAGACACTAATAATTTATATGGACACGTGCACCTAGACCTATGCTACCCTAGGACACGGCCCCATGACCATTAGTTGGACACACGTGTCCCTAGACTGGTCGACACACACGCACTACACCTCCTGTGTACTGTGTGCACACTTACAGTTGACACCTCTGTTTGACACTGTATTGGACACTTCGTGGACATGCACACGACGCTTGGATACTCTCTAACATGTTAGACACCTTGACACACTGACTGGACACATTAGACACTTTGGGTTTTGATGTTTGGGTTCCAGTTTGAAACTTAGGTTTGCGATATTATTTGTGAGTTATGTAGTATCTGATACTAGGTAAATAGGTTTGTATTGTTCGATTGGGTGATCTTTAAGAAATATGTATGGGCTTCCAGTTAGGGTTTTGGTTCTTGTTAGTGTCTGATACAGGTTAAAGGTTTTCGAACGTGAAGGTATGTTGAATACCTGGGTTCCATTTGAATTCTGGATTGAGAGTGATACATGGGTTGATGCATTTGAGTTGATAGTTCAGTTTATAGTTAGTTATATAGATTTCTGGGATGCATATAGGTATTTGAGTTTGGGGGTTTGATTTATTGTTGAGTCGAGTTTGTTTATGGTTGGATTTGGGTATATTTTAGTTGATTATATAGATATATTCAGATGTTATCTATAGATATGTTCATATGTTATCTATAGATATGTTCAGTTGTGATTTGAGGGTTGAAGGATTCATTTGTAGATGTGATTGTTTGCCATTGATTGTAAAAGAACAGAACAATTATCGGAGGACTGAACTTAGACTCACAATACAAACTCGTTCGTACAAAGAAAGCCTAGGGACGAAAACTTAGGTACAGCAGACTAAGTACGATTGTTTATTTTTGATTCTGGGAGGTGACGATAGAGGCTCGGGAAAGCGACGGCCGCTCTGCCTTACTCCTTGGACGATCAGTATGCAGCCTTGGCTCGGGGAAGATCTGCTTGGCGTTGACGAAGAAAGGCTCTTCTTACTCTCCTCGGGTTGCTCTCCTGGCTTCTCTCTCTCTGTGAGTATCAAGAAGAAAGGGGGGAGCTCTCTCTGTGTAGATCTCTCTCTTCTTATTTTTTTTATTCTTTTGTTGCCGACCTCTCTCTCTCTCCTTTTTTTTTCTGCATGGGGAGGATGCTGGCTATTTATAGGAGTGGGGTGTGATCATTAGGGTTTGCTGATGATTATCTGTTTGGAATGTCGGCGCTTCCTTCATTCCATCTGAGCCCTTGATCCTGATCATAATGAATCTCGGCCACTAATGCTGATAGCACCAAATCTTATGAGCAGTTAATACTGACCGCTTTAAATCCTCGTGATTGATTATGCCAATATTTGATTGCTCGCCACGTGTCCTATTGGCTTGATGATAAATGATATAACCTGATCTCGGCAATTATGATACTGATGTCAAATATTCTCGTTGGGATTCTGTTGAATCTTCAGTGCCACGTATTTTAATTGAAGGTCCTGCCAGGGCCGCATAGGGTGACCAACACTTGAACCGCAGGGAGATACTCTTCGTGAACCGCAGGAGTCAATGCCTTATCGAGCCGTAGGGGACGAGCTTTCCGTAAGCCGCATATTCGTAGTCTTTGTGAGCTGCAGGGGACGATCTCTCCATGAGCCGCATATGCATAGTTTCTGTGGGCCGCCTGAGTTAACATGGTATTGAGCCGCATAGACCGGGCTATGGGTGGACCGCATATGGCGGATTCCTGTTAATCATATTAGAGTGATTCCTCAATGAGCCGCATGAAGCTGTTCTCTACCCGAGCCGCATGAGACTTTTGCCACGTGGCAATCTAGGATTTCTAACAGATCGGGTCAGAGATTGTCTTCTTTCCCCGAGGAGTCTGTCATTATGGCAGAGCCATTATGACGCTTTATGTCAGAGACGTCGCAGCCGTCGAGTCGTGTCAGAGTATTAAATGAGGCCATTACTCCCGTAGCCAGCTGTGGGGGGATCACACGTGGCGTCAATTGAGCCGCATGTTCCTGCTGAACCGCATATATCCCCGAACCGCATGAGTCTGAGGGTCTTCTTTCGGGCCGCATGGGGCAACTCCAGTATGAGCCGCATAGGCTTGCTACCCAAAGCCGCATGGGCTATCTATGCTTTTATTCTAATATTTTCCATGCTTCTACAGGACCCCCTTCAAAGTTTTCAATTTATAAAATTGAAACACTTTGAATAAGAAGCATGGCCCCGTTCATGCCGCATAGGATGTTCTGTTTACCTGAGCTTCCTGGCCGCATTAGCATCTCGGCCGCATAGATCCTTCTGGCCGCATAGGCTCTTTGCCACGCGTCCTGACCTCGTGAGCAAATCTTCATTAATTGCCTTCGATTTGATTTAACGCCGTCTTTTGGAGGAGGATCCCATGGGTCGGTTTTTGCTTTGACCGAAGCGTTCTCGCCTTTATTTTTGGAGGCGGCACGTAATCCGAGGCATCTTTCTACTTTATGGATCGCCTATAAATAGGAGTCTTTCAGCTCTTGGGGATTTCTTTATCTTCTTTCTTTGCTTGAATTCCCTGTTGTCAGTTTTGCTTTTCGTCGTCCTTCTTCATCTATCGACCATGGCTCCTAAGAGATCTGCTGCATCGAAGGCCGCGAAGGGCAAGGCAGTTGCTACGACGGCGACTGCAGCGACGAATGTGGTCGCTCCTCCGTCGGCTGCTGTAGGCGTTGTCCATCCTGATGTTCACCCGCCCATCACTGGTAAGGGGGTCACTCCGAAAAACCCTAACTGCTGCCATGGCTCTGTTGCATACTTTATACACAAGCCACATATACGAGGTGTATCGATGTGACCGTATAGGCCCTTCGCCCATTATGGCCGCATGAGTTTGTCATATTTGATCAGTGCCACATGTGTGTTTTCGACTTGGGCCGCATAAGCGTTGCTCACTTTTGAACTGCATGAACTTGATGGTTTGTAGCCGCAGTGGTTTATATGAGTCGGGCTTAGCCGCATGAATCTATAAACCCTTCTGAATCTGAGTTGTACGGATTTGGTTAATTCAGAGCCGCATGGGGCTATGACGCGCAGAGCCGCATGGACCTATCTGCTGATGAGCCGCATGAGGCCGTGGCAACCTTAGTCGCATAGACTTCAGTAATCTTTTTCCAATATTTCTGTCTTCTTTGTTTGTCTTCTGACCTTGTTTCTTTTATCTTTTTCTAGTGAATCTGCCCGTGAATCCTGCGGGGGAACTTTTGGTTGGTTCAAATCAATTCGCTTTGGATGTGCGTCTTGACGACCTAATTAAGCATGTATTGAATCAGTTCCCTGCTGATGAGCCTTTGGAGAGGTTGAACGCCATCGAGAATCAGACCCTTTATTACCTTCGTTCCATGATGAACACTGGGAGGCTGGATGGAAAATTCCTGAAGCCTCTATTCCTCTTTGGAGATGCTCTAATCATAGGGAACTCTCGAGTGTTAGAGATTTCCGAGAACTGGGATTTCTCTTTGGACGGGGAGTCAATCCATATGCCATTATCCCTTATCGTGGTTCAACATGGTGCTGTTGAACAGGAAGATGGTGTGCAACTTAACCCCTACTCAATCGGGGATGTTGATGGGCGACATCCATTACAATCCGAATATGCGGTCAGCGTACCCAGGTAAGGATCCCGTCCCTCGGTATATGATGGGTCTGGCCCCGGGCTCCTTCATGAATGCATACGGTCCCAACTTCTCATTTGCTCAGGCTGACACCTTCTTGAATCGGCTTGTCCGTAAGAAGTCCTATCCTGTTGGTATGATAGCGTTGCCGAACTGGATAAACCCTACTTCTGCGTGGGTCCAGTTGACCACCTGGGTCCTGCAGACCTACGGAACACTCTTGCGGGAGGTAGGACTTTATCATGCTGTTCGAGGGACTTGTCACGGGCTCCCTATTAACAAGCCGCTGTTCATGGCGCTCTTGGAGATGTATAGCCAGCGAACGGGGACATTCTTCTCACCAGTAGGGGAGCTGGGGCTTGCTCTTCACGAGATGTATACTGTCTCTAAACTCCCATGGGGAAATGAGCCTTTCGAGGTGTACACCCCTTCGAATGATGAGTTTGAGGACTTGAACCGACGATTCCCAGGTTTTGTTGCAGTATACCGGGAGTTGCTGTGCCACCATAGTGCTTGTCATCAGATGGCTATAAAGACAGCGGATGGCTCCGAAGGGACCGCTCCCCACACCACATCATGGATTAATTACCTTTTCAAAGTTGGCCCTTCTGGCGAAGTTACTCCTCGAACCCCTAGAACGCACGAGGAGGTGAAGGATTTGATGTCAGGCGTCAAGAAGTCGCGGTCCAGGAGCGACATATTTGGGAGTCAATCTGACTCTCTCAGCTACTTTTACTATGGGACCACGCAGATGTCAGAGAAGGCACTTCTGGCTGGCTTTTTAATGATATGGCTACGGAATTGCGTCGTCTCGGGAGGAGCAGGTTCTATCGAGAGGATCGGTCGCCATTTTATTCTTCCTGCCGTTAAACTGGTGTTCGGAGTTAGGCTGGCCCTTCTTCCCGCCATGGTGTGCAGCATCCACCACGGTCTTCGAACCTTCTCATCCAAAGTTGTTGCTCGTAAGAAAACCTTGGATTTTGAGATCGTAGAATTGCCTTTCCATTACTTGATGGGGTGGTTGGCGATGCACTACAAGTCTTTGCTGGGACCCGGGATAGCAGAAGATGCTACGGATGAATATGCTTTCCTCTTCAAATGCCATCGCCAGTCTTGGGAATACAATACTATGCCGGCTTGTCGGAGGGCGCTGGCGAGGGTAGATGGGTGTCACCTTTTTGTGTCCGTTCCTCCTTTTTCTGATGAAGATGTGAGTAAGGTACACCTTGATGGTACTGGACCTCCTCACTTTCTATCTCCGGATATGCTCACCTGGTTGCGTAACATCCGTCCTGCTCATTTGGTTTATCGTAACTGCGATAGGGTGTACCTGGAGCCTTACCTACCTAGTAGGTTTTCTCGGCAGTTCGGTTATAGCCAGTTATTCCTTGATCATCCCAATCCTGGTTTGGGCTTCGAAGGTAGCGTTCTTGATAGCGTCAGGGCGTGGAATTATTATGATGCTTATCATACTCGAGCCAGCTTCTCGGTCCCTGATGCTCAGGCGCCAAGGGAAATTTTATACGTGGCTGCTTTGTATCATGTCATGGCGAACAAGCCTCCTATCAATTTCGATCCGAGTACCAGTTTTATCGTGGGTACAGGCTTAGAGGAGAAGCCAAAGGGGGCTAAGGCTAGAAAGCAACTAGCGCTTCAGACTCCTCTCCCTGAATCAGAACCTTCCGAATCGGCTGGGGAGGAAGATGACAACGAAGATTCTCTTTTTGATGGAGGCGAAGAAGTAGCAGATCAACTGCTTCCCATCCCTGATGAACTGGCGGAGGGCCCATTGCTTTCTACAGAAGGTGGAAGAGTGAGGGAAGAACAGCTTTCGGCTGTGTCTAGTTCCTCACGTAAGCGAATCAGGCACGAATCTTCTGGCAGTGGTGCGACCTTTTTCGTGAAGAGAGCTGCCGTTAAATCTCGTGGATTGCTTATTACCGAAAGGGATGACGGTACCGATGCTACTCCGGAGGTAAGGCTAAATTGGATTTGTTTCTTTGTTGTAGTTCCCTTTTCTCTCGCAGATATGATTTAATCACTTTTCTTTGTAGGCGTCCGACGGACCGGGGTCTTTTGAACCATCTACTGCCTCCGAGGTTGATCCCGCCCTCGCTGTCTTAATCAACGATATGTGCGCCGCGGTCCTTTCTGCTGGGGCTCTCCCGGAGGCGGCTGGAAGTTCCCGGGTTGCTGAAGCATCAGCTCGGGGGAACAAAGGTTCCTCTGGGCCCGCCCCTGCGGTCGTTGAGCTTCGGCGAGATGACACCATTCTCAGTACCTCTTCTCCCGGGGACGACTCTCTGATTCCTGATTCGGAGGTTATTGGTGAGGAGGCTATGGTGGCTGTAAACGAACCTCAGCCTCCGTACTCCTCCATTGGTAAGATAGGCCATATATTGACTACCGAAGGGGCTTATTCGCTCTATCAACATATCCTTCGGGTCAAGTCGATTCATGGTTGCCTTGGCCCTGCAGGTCCTGACCTTTTACCTCCCGCCGCGGATGTTTTCAGGGAGAGTTCGGTTGGCCATTATCCGGACGAAAGGAATGTTTCTTCTCCTCTCTCTCATGTTGAAGAGCCTCCTGCCGTCTCCGGGCAGACGGAGAGGGAGTTGGCAATGGTTTTTGCCTCGTCTTTCGCTGTTGACACGGCTCCGAAAGTCGACTTCTCGACCTTGTCGAGCATCCAAATCCTGCGGGCTGCTGAAGAGGAGTTGGCCGCTGTTCAAGCGTCTTTCCGTGCGGAGTTGGTTTCTCTGGTGGCAGGAGCGGCAGACTCCGTCGCGTCTTCTTCCGTGCTACCAGCCACACTCCCGCTGACACCGGTTTCCTCGGAGGCTATGGACGAGGTGACGCAGGATGTGGTTGACAGCTTTTATCGCCACTTAGGGAGGGGTATAAACGCTGCCGTGCACCGGGGGGTCCCTTTTTCTCTGTCTCTATGGGGAGCTCGGGGTCAAATTGACACTCTGAAGGGTCTTCCTGGCGGGCTGGGGTTAGCAGCGTTCCTGGAGCCTAAGTTGACAGAGGCTGACCAGCTTGTGACCCAACTGCTGGCAGTACGGCAGGCTGGTTTGCCTGCCGCGATCGAACGAGAGCGGGGCTTCCTGGTTGCGGCTCGGGACAGGATCAAGCTCGCTCGAGAAACTGCCGGGCCGGCTGTGCAGGGGGATCTTGACAAGTTTTCTGCCTCCTATGACCGGCTGGGTCGTCGGAGTCAGGCTTGTAGGGCCCGGGAAGAGTCTGCCTCTCGTGGAATAGCTGACATGAAGGAGCGGATTCTCGCGCTCCAGGAGGAGTTAGCCTTCTTAGAGTCAGAGCGGGAGGCTGCTCATGCAGAACAGGAGTCGATTGCTCGGGAGGTCGAGCGGATTTCTCGAACTTCTGCCAACCTGGAGCGATCTTTTAAGAAGTTCGAGGACAACTGGCAGGCCCACGTTCATCTGGAGGACCCGGCAGTGTTGAACCAGGAAGCTGAGCGTCGAGCCAAACAGAGGTTTGAGCGGTCGGTCGCCTTGATAAAGGACCGCCTCACGGTGTTATGTGCCCCGGAACAGTGATCCGCCCTCTGTCTTCTTCTGTCTTTTTTTTTTTTTTTTTCATATGTGTATATTTTTATTTGCAAGGGATGTGATCCCCAATGATGTAGCCCTTTGATTTTTGGATAAATGAGCATGTTTCAACTCATCTTTTCTTTCTTGTATCGGCGTTCATGGAATCGGACTTGCTGAGGGATTATTTGTGGACCTGTTACCCTAGGCGTACCTTAGTTTTAGGTATGGATAACAAGTTTGATCAGGATGTCCGGGACAGCCATGACAAAAATGGTCATGGATGTTCTCGGTACTGGGGAAAGGAATGTCGTAGAGCAGCCGGGCTCCCGGGGCATGGTAAGATGGTGGATTTATGCCAAGAAGCTTAGCAAGGGATATTTGTGGACCTGTTACCCTAGGCGTACCTTAGTTTTAGGTACGGATAATAAGTTGGAAGGAAGCCAGTCATATTTGCTCCGAGGTTACGAGGGCGTAGCAAACATGAGGGTTTTACCGTGGAATCTTCCTACTCAGAGGTAATGAGAACATGGTAGGGGGAGACTTCACAGAAGACTTTTCTATAATCAATAGTGGTCAACAGAGGACGTTTGTGGTCAACAGAGGACATTTGTGGTCAACAGAGGACATTTGTGGTCAATAGAGGACATTTGTGGTCAACAGAGGACATTTGTGCAGAGGACATTTGTGGTCAACAGAGGACATTTGTGGTCAACAGAGGACGTTTGTGGTCAACAGAGGACATTTGTGGTCAACAGAGGACATTTGTGGACCTATTATCCTTGTCGCACCCCGGTTGTGGGTACAGACAATAGGTTGAAAGGGAACCAACATACTTGCTCAGAGGTAATGTGGACATGGCAAATATGGTGATTTCTTCGACGGAGCCTTCCCACTCAGAGATAATGAGGACATGGCAGGAGTGGGCCCAATGAAGAAGGGGTGCATAGAATTACTCAGAGGTAGGAGGACATGGAAGTTCTATGCGAGGGGGCAGTTTGTTTTTGGTGGAAGTGAAAACGACTCAGAGGTAATGAGGACATGGTCGTTTCGGAGATTAGTGGATCGATTACCCTTTTTGTGCACTGGGAGCACGGGTAGTGGATCATGAGGGAGGATCTCTTTCAGGAAGAAAGTTCAGAGGTATGATTATACGTGACTTACTATCTGAGAGAGTGACCGGAATGTAAGTACATAATTTGGATTTTCTAGAATATTGAGGAAATGAGAGTTCAGTGGCACCAGCGGGTACATGGCTCGGTAATCTGAAATGTTGTGGATGTGGGTTCAGTGGTATCAATGGATACATGACTCGATAATTTGGGAAATGGTGGGTAGGAGTTCAGGGGTACTAAGAGGGTACATGACTCGATAATTTGGAGAATGTTGTCTAAACATAGTATTTCTTCAGAAACTTGCCGTTGACGGGCAACATAAGCAAGTTCCCATTCTGCTTGGCGAGGCGGTAGGCGCCGTTGGAGAACACGGTCTCGATGACAAATGGACCTTCCCATTTTGGCTGGAACTTGCCTGCGGTTTTGTGAGTCATGACCATTGGTCTCCGAACTGCCAGAACAAGATCGCCCACTTGGAATGTTCTGATTTTGACCTTCTTGTTGAAGGCTCCTGAGATACGTGCTTGGTATAGCTCGATCCTTTGCTGGGCTAGTAGGCGCTTTTTGTCTAAGGCCTCCAACTCTTGTAATCGACGTCGATAGTTATCATCCGTTGTCAATTGATAAGTGAGGGCGACGCGGAGTGAGGGAATCTGAGTGGGCAGCCACATACTTGGCTAATTCTGGTTCTTCTTCGGCCACCCCCTGTATAAATGAAGACTGGAAGAGCGACCTAGTCAGCTTGATCTTCAAGGGCTCGACCGGAGGAGCAGGTCGTGGAGTTGTTGGTGGACTAGCAACCCCCAGCTTGGCATCTGACGTGGGGCGAGAAGTGGCTGGTTCGCTGGAAGTGTCAGACCTTGCGTCGGGGTGACGGCCCTTTTTAGGAAGACGTATCGTGAGCGGTCTGTCGGAGGGATTGAGTTTCTCTGCTTGGAGCTGACCGACTCTCGGTAGTCTGATGGTAAAAGGTCCTGGTGTGGGTCTCGGCACTTGGCCAGACCTCGGCAGCCGGATCCTCATCTGCTCTTCTTGCGCCGATAGACTGATTGCGTCCTTACGCAGAGTAGCCGTAAGGGGTGCAAAACTGCCCGGTTTGTGAGCCTGGAGATGGATTGTCAGGGGTTCTTCTGATCTTGTGGTTGTCTTGGTGTGAGCTTGCACCTCCTCTTTGACCAGATGCTTCTTTGATTTTTCGTACAGACAGGAGTCTGAGTAATAAGATTCGACCCCTTGAAGGGATCGATATCAGCAAACTCTGTCCTCACGAAGCCGTGCTTATCGACATATTTGAAGCACTGGTGTAGCGTGGAAGGCATGATCATGTAATCGTGTATCCAAGGCCGCCCCAGAAGGATATTGTAAGAAGTGTCGGCATCTATGACGTAGCAGGTGACTTCTGATTGGAGATCGCCAATCTGACATTTCAAGCGAATCTTCCCTATTGGGTAGCTCCTGCCCGAATTGAAACCGCTAATGGCGGTGCTTGTAGGCGTCAGGCGATGCATTGG
This sequence comes from Iris pallida, assembly GCA_029216955.1. Taxonomy (NCBI): domain Eukaryota; kingdom Viridiplantae; phylum Streptophyta; class Magnoliopsida; order Asparagales; family Iridaceae; genus Iris; species Iris pallida. Next base: position 3,434,851 of record JANAVB010006389.1, read on the forward strand.
AATGCGAAGATGATGTAGCAGCCCCTTCGGAATGATGCTTATAGAGGACCCGGGGTCAATGTGCATTCGGTCTACCTTTACGTCGCCGATGTATCCAGTGTAGTACAATGGGCGATCGTGCAGGTTAGTTTTGATGAGCATATCCTGCGGAGAGAAGATGATATTGGGCATTGCACCTGTACACGCACTACCTTGGAGATCTGTAGGCTGATTATCTCCCGTGAGGTTGACCTGAGCCAAGTATGCGTCGGCATTTTGGAGCGCCTCACTTAGAGCTGTGCGGACATCTTTTGAGAGTCTCAGGAGTTCGTATAAGGACAATTTGGCCGGTGTGTTAGCCAATTGCGCCAAGATGTCGAAGTTATAGGGCCTCTCCAGCCCCTGAGGTGTCTCCTTTCGGAGAGATTTGTCGAAGCGAGTCTCCTTCGGCCTAGGCTTGTCGGTCGTCGAAGGCTGAGCCGGTCCCGGAGTATCAGCGTTTGTGGGCTGCTGATCATTAGTCGGATTTTCGGCCACTGGTTGGGCTTGTGCTCCAGATCGGGTAGTGACGGCTGAGACTTCCTCCTCCTCTGCCGAGGCGGTGCGGCATGATCTGACCTTTCCACTTTTCTTTTTAGAGGATAAAGTGGGCTGAGTCACCTCATGGACTAGGTCCGGATGGACCCATATGATCTCCCCTCGTGATGTGGTGAGGGGTATTAGGCCGGGAGTTTGATCACGGGCAGGCGGAAGGTTAGTAATTTCCATTGTTGCCAAAGGGATGGGCATGACACCGTCTTGAGTCTCTGTTGGAGGGAAATTGCCGAATTGTACGGACACCATGTTGGCTGCTACGGTTACCTCCTCGAAGTCGATAGCCAGAGCGTTTGAATCGATGAGGTTCTGGATATACCGTTTCAGTTGGTAGCAGTCGTGTGTAGCATGGTGGACGTAGCGGTGGTAATGGCAAAACTTCAGATTTTCCAAATCAGCAGGCCGAGGTTCCCGCCTTGGTGGAGGAAGCTGAATTCTATCTCCTTGTATAAGCATGTCCAAGATAGGCTTGACGTGGCCGTCTTCGAAAGAATAAGTGATTTGAGGCCATTGTTTGTCCGCTGGCTGTTGCTCGGGCTTCTGGGCTGTATCGGTCACCATAGCCTGCTTGCCTTTGTTGTCTCGGTTGGAGGGGCTACCCCCATTTTCGTTGCTGGCGTTGGGACGCTTCCCCTTGTTCTCTCCCTCTGAGATATGCAACCCCAGTTGGCGAGCTTTCTTCAATCGTTCCTCGGCACTTGTAGCGCTGATGATAAAGGCCTTCCAGTCCTTGAATTGACTTTCGCCCATCCAGAGACTAATTGTTGGGAGTAGTCACTTTTGGCAAATTTCAATCGAGGAAGAGTCCGGGTTGCCAGATGGTAACTTCATTGCGGTTTGACGAAACCGCTCAATGTAATTCCTTGTCAGCTCTTTCTCTCCTTGGACGACGTCCATGAGGGTAGACATCGTGACGTCCTGCCCTACCTTATAGAACCTCTCCAAGAACAAGCGCTTGAAGCCAGTGAAGGAGTGGATGCAATTATCTGGCAGGTTGCGGTACCAATCGAAGGCGACTCCTTCCAGTGTCCCAATGAATAACTGTGTGAGGATGGCGTCCTCATGGGGCAGATGGTCGGTAGTGACCTCAAAGTAAGTGATGTACCGGCTTGCTGAAGTCTTACCATCATATGGGTTGATATTGAACGGCTTATATCTTGGGGGAAATGGCACATCCCTCCATTCTGCTGGGTATGGTTGCCGTATTCTGAGGTCTTGAGAATTTTCTCGGGCGTGGAACATCGCTCGAAGCTCCTGAACCTCTCTCCTTACTTCTCGGGCCTCATCTGTCGCGGTAGGGGCCGTTATCTCGGGAGCATTATTGCCCGGGTTTGGTACCGCTGAATTTGAATCTATGTTGTTCGTGGGACCCGTGCTTGTCTGACCAGGTGTCACTCCCTGCAGAGTAGGAAGTGCCGCTTTGATCTCATCTACGGACTTGACCAAGGCGTGCAGTATGGCCTCCAAAGTGTCGATACGTTGGCGATCGCCGGAACCACCTTGGCTGTTGTCTGTCATGAATACCGTCCTCACGTGAGGAGTGACAGAAGGAGAGGTGGCGGACATGCCCTCCGAGTCATACTCATGCATCGAGAAATCATCGGGATATGTGGGGATATTCTCTTCAGGTTTGGACTCGGAAGGAACAGTACCCCCAGCTTCAGAACTTGCTTCATTTAGGACGTCCTCGAGGACGTCGGTATCTGTTGTATCCATCGGAGGATTTGCTTCCTCTAGTCTGTCTTCTTGGAATGTCGGGTTGTCGTAGAGGTTTGGAGGAGTGCTACCCCCAGTTCCGACGACCCCCAATGACGTAGACGGCGAACTTCCTACTGTAGCAGTTTTCGTCTTTGAACGGGTGTGTTGGAATACTCCAGTAGAGGATAATTCTTTAGACGACGGCTTCTTAGCTGCAATAGTTGACACCTTTGGGCTGGAGATGCTTGTCTTCTTCCCTCTCCCCTCCACGAGGACTTTTCGCGCGGAATTACAGGAGGCAACGGGAGGTGCCTCGTCTTCCGAGCTCGGATGTTGTAATCTTTGGAAGACGGATGGCCGGTCTTCTGTTACTGCCGTGTTGTTGCAACAGCAGTTGACGATAATCTAGGTGCAGTGATGTCCCTGTGAGGACTCTCTGCACGCTGAGGCTCCTTCTCTTTCCTTGCGTTTGTGGAGGATAGCTTCACGCAGGTCAGAGGAACCACTTTGTCCGTTTGCCGCCGGGGGCTGGACTCGAGTGGTTTTATACAACTTTCCGTCAGAGGCCCGCGTGATACTCAGCGGGACACCCCGATAGTCAGAGGTTGGGGCAACTGTCTGGACTTGATGAGTCCCCGCTGCCCTAGACTTTTTTTTAGCACTTGTGGGTGCGTAATAGGAAGAGTCCACATTAGGTATCACAGAGTCTGGATTCTCATCCAGCGAGTGATCAGAGTTAGGACCGCAGGAGAGTCGGTCAAAAACTGATCGAGAGAAGCGCGGTAGAGACGCTATGCGGCTAGCGTTGGGTGCCGTGCAGGCTATCTGCATGCGACTGTCTTCTGTTGTGGGACGAGTTCTTATGCGGTTAGGAGTCACGGCCGTGCAGGCTGTCCGCATGCGGTTGGCATCTGTGGCCGCATGGGGTTTCTGTAAGCGGTTGACTTTACTAGCCGCATGAATCTCATCCATGCGGTTGGGAACTGTAGCTGCATAAGTTATGCGGCTGACAGAAGTGGCCGCATAAGTTTTCTTTGTGTGGTTGACGGTTGTGGCCGCATGGATTTTCTTTCTGCGGCTAATACCCTTCTGCGGTTCAGGTTGAGCAGAGACCCTCTTTGCCCCTGCAAGTCCAGCATCATAGTGTTTTCTTCTGCCGGACTTGGGGGCAGCAGAGGTATCTGCGATCTGAAGTGGGGCCGCAGGAGAATCTTTCTCGCCGTCTTGAGCGACCGAGGGTATCCCATCGAGGGCTTGGGGAGGAGCAAATGACTTTGGCCTCCACTCTTTGCGAGCCTTCGTGGTACGGGTGCGTTTCTGGACCGGGCCAGCGTTGCCTTCAGAGAGCATCTCTTCGAACGCCTGTTGGTCGAAGCGGACGACCATCTTCTGTTGTGTGGAGCCAAGTTTGGCTGCATCCGATTGCGTCACCAACTCCTCAGCCGTGGAGAAGTTAGTCCCCAGCAGAGTCGCCATCGTGTTTGCCATTGATTGTAAAAGAACAGAACAATTATCGGAGGACTGAACTTAGACTCACAATACAAACTCGCTCGTACAAAGAAAGCCTAGGGACGAAAACCTAGGTATAGCAGACTAAGTACGATTGTTTATTTTTGATTCTGGGGGGTGACGATAGAGGCTCGGGAAAGCGACGGCCGCTCTGCCTTACTCCTTGGACGATCAGTATGCAGCCTTGGCTCGGGGAAGATCTGCTTGGCGTTGACGAAGAAAGGCTCTTCTTACTCTCCTCGGGTTGCTCTCCTGGCTTCTCTCTTTCTGTGAGTATCAAGAAGAAAGGGGGGAGCTCTCTCTGTGTAGATCTCTCTCTTCTTATTTTTTTATTCTTTTGTTGCCGACCTCTCTCTCTCTCCTTTTTTTTCTGCATGGGGAGGATGCTGGCTATTTATAGGAGTGGGGTGTGATCATTAGGGTTTGCTGATGATTATCTGTTTGAAATGTCGGCGCTTCCTTCATTCCATCTGAGCCCTTGATCCTGATCATAATGAATCTCGGCCACTAATGCTGATAGCACCAAATCTTATGAGCAGTTAATGCTGACCGCTTTAAATCCTCGTGATTGATTATGCCAATATTTGATTGCTCGCCACGTGTCCTATTGGCTTGATGATAAATGATATAACCTGATCTCGGCAATTATGATACTGATGTCAAATATTCTCGTTGGGATTCTGTTGAATCTTCAGTGCCACGTGTTTTAATTGAAGGTCCTGCCAGGGCCGCATAGGGTGACCAACACTTGAACCGCAGGGAGATACTCTTCGTGAACCGCAGGAGTCAATGCCTTATCGAGCCGTAGGGGACGAGCTTTCCGTAAGCCGCATATTCGTAGTCTTTGTGAGGTGCAGGGGACGATCTCTCTATGAGCCGCATATGCATAGTTTCTGTGGGCCGCCTGAGTTAACATGGTATTGAGCCGCATAGACCGGGCTATGGGTGGACCGCATATGGCGGATTCCTGTTAATCATATTAGAGTGATTCCTCAATGAGCCGCATGAAGCTGTTCTCTACCCGAGCCGCATGAGACTTTTGCCACGTGGCAATCTAGGATTTCTGACAGATTGGGTCAGAGATTGTCTTCTTTCCCCGAGGAGTCTGTCATTAAGGCAGAGCCATTATGACGCTTTATGTCAGAGACGTCGCAGCCGTCGAGTCGTGTCAGAGCATTAAATGAGGCCATTACTCCCGTAGCCAGCTGTGGGGGGATCACACGTGGCGTCAATTGAGCCGCATGTTCCTGCTGAACCGCATATATCCCTGAACCGCATGAGTCTGAGGGTCTTCTTTCGGGCCGCATGGGGCAACTCCAGTATGAGCCGCATAGGCTTGCTACCCAAAGCCGCATGGGCTATCTATGCTTTTATTCTAATATTTTCCATGCTTCTACAGTGATTGAGTGAGGGCTTAGGTTGAGCATAAGCAAGCAGCAGTAGGCAATTGTAGTAGCTTGGTTAGGAATGGGGGCTAAGGTTTAGACCAATAACAGCAGTAGAAGTAGGGATTTCAGCAAGAAGAGGCAGCAGTAGCATATGTTGCAGCAGTGGTAGCAATAGATATTGAGGAGTTAGTGAGATTGGGTGTTAAGGATAAGTAAATGAGGATTGGATATTTTCTTTAGAAAGGAATTATATGTATGTGAGAGTGTCTCAAATGTGAGTGTTCAGTGAAGCTTGTGTCAGTGGATAGGTGGATATGAGTGTCAAGTGCAGTTATGAGAGTGAGCATCCCATTTGAGTGTCCTAGTATCCTAGATATCAATTAGCAAGTGTGTTAGTGTCTCTAAGTGTCATAGAGGATATATATACATATATAGTGTGATGTATATACATATATGGTATGTGTATCTGTCAGGTGTTGTGAGTAATGTATATAAGTAGTATTGTATAGATATATGTATGGATATATATGTAGTGTATATATATATCTATACAATACTACTTATATTCACTACATATATATCCATACATATATCTATACAATACTACTTATATACATTACTCACAACACCTAATATATACACAAACCATATATGTATATACTTCACACTATATATATACATATACATATATATACATATATATATATATATATATATATATATATATATATATATATATATATATATATATATATATATATATATATTGGTGGTCGGGTGGCTGGTTGGCCTTCCAGGCGCGGCCGCGCCACCGGGAGCCCACCCCCTTGGTGGCCCCAGCCCCCATCCCCTCGCCGGCTGGCCGTACCTGGCCTGGCCGCCCCACCCTCTCCTCCTGTGGTGAGTTCCCCCCCGTGTCGGAGCTCCCCCACAGGCCTCTGTCCCCCCTTCCCTGCATCCCCCCGTCGGCGTCGCCGTCCTCTACAGAGGCGCCGGCGACGTCGTGCTCCGTGTCAAGACCCAGCTCCTCCTCTCTCTCCCGTCGAAGCTCCACCGGTTTTCGCCCCCCAGCCGGAACCATGCCGGACTCGGTCCTCCACGGCGGGTCTTCCGTCTGACGTCACTCCGATCGCGCCTCTCCTGACGTTCCCCTCCGTCGGCGGCGATCGTCTACCTCCCGCTCGCGCGGCCCTCCACTGCTCCCTCCCTGCAGTGGCCGCCTCCAGCTGCCCCGGCCGCCAGCTCCTCGAGCCCCTCGGCTCCCGTCATAACGTCCTCCTCCGTCCAGACGCCCTCCTCGGCGTCGGTCGACGGACCCGCGACGCTCTTCTCCGCCGTCCTCGCATGATGGCCTTCCCCCCGGCCTTGGCGCCCTCCTCGACGTCAGCGCCGAGTGTCTCCCCCGTCCAGGCGCCCTCGTCGAAGGCTTCGGCGGCGTCACCCCAGCCGTCCGCCCTCTGATTCGCGCCCCGGAGCCTCTCCTGGCGGGCCGCGGTCGAGCCCCGCTCCCGCATCCCTCCTCCCTCCTCCGGCCTCCCCCGCCGGAGTCTCCTCCAGGCCGCCCCCCACTTCCCCCCTCAGTCCCTTCGTCCCCCGCCCTCCTAGACCCCTCCGGTAGGCTCGCCGGCTGTCCTCCGCCGGAGACCCAGTCGCCGTCGGGCGGTTTTCCCTCGTCGGAGCCCTCGCCCACCGGACCAGGGCTTCTCTCCGCCGCCTGTCTCCGGTCGGCACCGCTCCCCCCTCGTTCTGCGCGCCCCCCTCGGGCCGTGCTCCTCCTCGGGATGCGCCCCCCTCGTTCTGTGCGCCTTGACACGTGCCTTTGCCCCTCGGGCCGTACGCCCTCTTCGACTCGCGTGCACTCTTCCCGCCCAAGCGTGTCGGGCGGTGTTCCCACCCCCCCGGCGGTTTTTGAATTTTGAATATTCTTTCAAAATTTGAAATCCAAAAAAAATAGTAGTAAATGTGTATCGGGCAGTGTGCCCACTCCCCACCTAGGGCAGCGCCCCCACAACCGCCTCCTGCTTTCGTTTTTGGGATTTTTGAAAATTTTCGAATTCGCTTTTCGAATTTTTTTCAAAATACGTTTTAGTGTTTTGCGATTTTGAATTTTGGGTTTCCCAAAGTTTCAAAATTTCGAACGTCAGCTTTTCATTTCCTAACCTTGTTCTGCAGAGCCCTTTTGTTTGTTTGGCTCTGCACACCGTCTGTAACGCTCTTCGTGAGCACCTTTTCCTTTTTAATAAAATGTCTTATTTCGGTTAAATATATATATATATATATATATATATATGTTATGATTATATATATGTACTAGTGAGTAATGTATATATAGATGTGATGATAGATAGATAGATAATGTATAGGTAATAGGATTTGGAGTTGGTAGTGCCTAGGTAAGATAATTGATATATATGTAATGTAACGGGGGTACATGGCTAGAAATAAGAGATTAGCTTAGATAGACTTAACCTAGACTTTGACCATAGTCTAGTATTAACCCTTTGACTGTAGAAGTGACCAATAGCTATAGTTGACCAAAGTTTGACTTAGTTGACTAAGAGAGTTGACCAGAGTTGGCCAAGAGTTGACTTTGACCTAGATTGACCTAGAATCATGTAGATTGCATCATAAACTTCAATTCTTACAAGTTAAATACATTATAACCTGTATTATTCTAATTAGGACATTGTTACTCCGGTTCGGACATCTGTATTCATCAATCTTTCAGGGTATCAGGCGAGTACATTCTCTGATAGTTCTTTCATCTACTTGTCGATTACTGTATTTCAGTTCTAGTTAGTTCTATTTGATTCTCTGTCAATATAGATTAATATTACTGGATCCATTGCATGCGACACTCACCTTTTACATGTCTGGCCTCTATTACTGGAATCACCACTGGAACCACCTACTGGTATCATCATGTTCTGGCTGGACTTGTACTTTACTTTCGTGTCGGGTTATGGATTCACTTGTACTGGATTGGCAGGAAAATATTTGAGTATACATGTGAACATTCCTAAATACTTGAACCACCTCCCTTGGACTTATACTGGAATGCTAGCCATCCCATACTTGGCCAGGTGTGCGATGTGCCTGATTTTCCCATAGCTGTTTACATGTCGATCTCGGTATTTTAAAGCACACTGGTTAGTGTCATGTTTAGAACTCACCCTGGAATTGCTCTCTGGATTTATATTGTCTGGACTCACATTGGGATTATACTTGACTTACATAGTACTGTCTCGACTTATATCATATTACTCTAGTTCAGCTAGCTTTTATTTACAGTCTTAATTGCCATGATCTTCTGATTCGTTATATTATTTTCTCTTGTACTTTAACTGTTGCTCTACATCATTACCTGTCTAAAACTTCCATGTTTCATCAATATAACTCTATAACTGCTTTATAGTCTTTGCCATTTACTTAGAATTTCTAGATGAGTTGTGCTTGTTCCAATCCTGACTGGATACGTTGACAAAATATTACAGATATTTGCCCCGAGGACACTTGCCCTACATGCTAAGGACCCGGAGATGGATTAGCTACCTTTGGCCCCGACTCTCAGGAGTGATCAGGAGACTAGCTTAGTAGACTAGTTATAGATTTCATGTTTGAACTTGAATTGTAATAAGTAGAGATATTTGACTTTGTATTTGAGATTGTTTGAGATATTATTATTTAGTAGTTGTTGTTTGTTTAGTCTTAGTAGTTATCTAGACTTCTATGTTATCTTATCGTGCTTAGTCTGTGTTTGAGTATTATCATATCTATACTTGTCCTCCGTTCGGAGTTGAGATTTATGACAAGTACATTATATATTTTCGTGAGTTGTTTAGATAGTGACCTAGTACAACGTTCTACCGCCGATTCTGCGGCGTAGGCTGGGCGCTGTTACGCACTTGTACCCTTACATCGGGTGCGGGTCATGACAAATGGTGATATCGACAATTACGACATGGCACATGTTATATTCGGGGTGTGAAGGGTACCTCGCTTCTGTTCAGGACACTTGGATGAATGGTGCAGACTCGGATCAAACCGAAGTCGTGGCATAATTCCTTGATGTGTTCCCAGATGAGATAAATGGAATGCCGTCAGTCATGGAGGTTGAGTTTACGATTGATATTTTTTCGAATACTCGTCCGATATTGAAGGCGCCATATAGTATGGCTCCGACAAAATTGAAAGAATTAAAAGTGCAGCTACAAGAGTTACTAGACTATGGATACATTCGCCCAAGTATATCGCCGTGGGGAGCTCCGGTATTGTTTGTAAAGAAAAAGATGAGACAATGCGGCTGTACATCGATTACCGAGAACTGAATAAAGTAACTATTCGGAATAAGCATCCTCTGCTAAGGCTAAATGATTTGTTTGATCAGCTACAGGGAGTGACCGTATTTTCAAAGATTGGTCTTCGTTCCGGATACCATCAGTTGAAGATCAGGCCCGAAGATCTTCTAAAGTTAGCATTCTATATGAGATACGAATACTATAAGTTTTTGGTCATGCCGTTTGGTTTGACTAATTCTCCGACAACTTTTATGGATCTAATGAATAGAGTCTTCCGACCCTTCCTAGATAAGTTCTTCGTCGTGTTCATTGACGATATCTTGATTTACTCAAAAGATGGGGAGACTCATACGGAACATTTGATAAAATTACTTCAGACACTTTATGAACATCAACTGTATGCAAAGTTGAGTAAATGTGAGTTTTGGATGAACAACGTGTTGTTCCTAGGACACGTTGTCTCGGTGGAAGGTGTTGTTGTTGACCCAAAGAAAATTGAAGCAGTGGTATACTGGAAACAGCCTACGTTAGCTAGTAAAATACAGAGTTTCCTTGGTTTAGTCGGGTACTGTCGTATGTTCATAAAGGACTTTTCGAAGATTGTGTCGCCTCTGACTCACCTTACTAAGAAGGGAGTAACATTTAAGTGGACTGACGACTGTGAGATTAGTTTTCAAGAACTGAAGCAACGACTCATCATGGCTCTAAATCTTGCTCTTCTGGAAGGTTCTGAAGGACTTGGATTGGGATGTTCTCTCATGCAATACGGGAAGTCAATATCATATGCATAGACAGCTTAAGCAACATGATAATAATTACTCGACTCATGACTTGGAATTGGCGGCGATTGTGTTCGTATTAAAATTGTGTCGACACTATCTTTATGATGTATCCTGTAAAATCTTCATGGACCACAAAAGCCTCAAGTATATCTTTACCCATAAGGAAATGAACTTGAGGCAATGACATTAGTTGGAATTGATCAAGGATTACGATTTGACGATTTCCTATACACTGGATAAAGATAATGTGGTAGCTGATGCTTTGAGTCGGAAATTTATCGGATCATTGTCTGTAGCTAAAGAAGTATTATGAGATTTAGAAGAGATAGACATCAAATTCAGAGTTCGTACTCAGAATGTGCAGTTGGTTCAGTTGTAGGTTGAGCCGAGCCTCTAGGAAAAGATTGAGATCGCTCAGAAGGACGATCTATTTCTGTAGAAGAACACGAGTTGATTCTAGCATGAAAGATGATCGATTTTGCAGTACATAAAGATGGCACAGTCCGTATCAAGGGAAGATTGTATGTTCCTAAGGATGAGGAACTTAGGAAAGAAATATTGACTGAGGCTCATTTTGTGAAGTATCCTTTACATCCGAAAAGCACCAAAATGTACAAGGACATGCGCTCCACATTTTGATGGCATGGCATAAAAAAGGATATGGCTCTATTTGTGGCACAATATTTAGCTTGTCAATATGTGAAGACAGAACACCAGCGGCCAGGCGGGGAGCTGCAAAACTTTGCTATACCAGCGGCTTACCGAAGACTCAACGGGGGAATGATGCAATTTGGGTGATTGTGGATAGATTAACCAAGTCAGCTCATTTTATTGCAGTGATAAAATTGTCCGATTACATGGGGTGCCAATTTCAATAGTGTCGGATCGAGATGGATGGTTGTTGTTGTGCTTTTGTAATAGTCTTCAGTCAGCAATGGGTACTAAGATGCATTTCAGTTTGGTATATCATCCACAGACTGATGGAAAAATAGAGAGGGTAAATTAGATCCTTGAGGATACGTTGAGACTTTGCTTGCCCTATTTTAAGAAAAAATGGGACACACATCTTGCATTGGCAGAGTTTGCCTATAACAATAGTTATCAGGCAAGTATTCAGATGGTCCCATATGGGGCCTTGTATGGACGGGAATGTAGTCACCTATATGTTAGAATGAATTCGATAAACGACAAGTCCTTGGACCGAAACTTGTGGAGCAGGCCGTCGAGAAGATCCGCTTGATTTGAGAAAGGCTAAGAGTTGCTCAAAGCCGACAAAGAGATATGCGGATGTTCATCGACGACCCTTGAAGTTTATGGCAGGCGATCATGTGTTCTTGAAGGTCACGCCCATACGAGGTATGATGCGGTTTGGAGTAAAAAAAATTGAGCCCGAGATTATTGGACCCTTCGAGATTCCCGAGAAGGTGGCCTTAATGGCTTATCGACTTGTTGTCACGACCCGCACCCACTTTTCGGTTACGAGTTCGTAGCCAAGTCCAGCCTACATCGCAGCATCGACGGTAGTACGCTGTCTAGGTCTCGATATCAATCTCAAATACAACAAAATTACAACTATTGCTCATTCACTATAATTATTCAAATACAAATCCAATTATACATCAAAATAACATTCAAAACAACCCATTAAATAATTAAATTCACATTCTATCTATAATCTAAGATTGGCCTCCAAGATATCTATCTCTCCTGTATGGTCCATAGCATAAATGTAGGAAGCATGCCAAGTCACCTACAACGATCTAGTCAAAAAAAAGAGCAAAATACAACCCTATTGCATTTATGTAACTTAATAAAAAATAAAGCTAGAAAATAGAGATGCAATATAACAATAAAAGAACATGTATATAAACTGAAAATAATAACATGTACAAAAACCTACTAGCAGGAACATATATGAACAAGACAACTTGAAAATTAATATGAACACGTAAAACTAATCAAATGGTGTTTTGAAATGTCTTTCGACATGTGAATGGCTGGGCTAATACGTCACGTCCTACGATGGCTATTACATATTTTTGGTACGGCTAACCCATACATGAGGTGTATGACTTAGCTATCATTCATTAAACATTTATCGGGATTTGTTCATACGTCTTCTTAGCATTTCCCCCATCGACTCACTAAACATTCAATAAACGAGCAATAACACAATCAAGCCTATCGTGTCACAATCGTGTCTCAATAGGATACTCAATGAAACACAATTATTGACAGCATTATAATGTAATAAGCACATAAAGCAATAGTGTACTTGCCTCAATTAAATTACAGTTGACTTGACTTGGTCATATCGGCACAAAATAGTCGTAGATGTCATAGACAGCCTTTAATGGTGGAACTGACCATGCCATTGGGTCCAGAACGGTCCTATTAGCCTAGGGTCGATATGAAGAAGTCAGAATTCATACGAATTACGACCGAATGACTAGCACGATCAAGATAGAAATCGAAGAGAAATTCGTTTAATAAAAAGAAAATCCTTATTAAGAAAATATATAGAAAATACTTATAATCTATTTAGAAAATATATATCATACTTGAAACTATATATTTTATTTATCAAAATATTTTTATATTTGAAAACTATATTTTACTAGTTAAAATACTTTGAAAGTCAAGAAAATCATTTAAGGCTAAAACCCAATTGTCAAAATATACTTTTAGAAGATTTATTATAATATATTTGGAAACTATACTTTTTATTAGCTAAAATACTTTAGATATACATGGAAAATCTAGAAAACATTTACGGCTAAAACTGAATAATAAATGTAATAACCGTAATATTATTTTTTAGCAAACCAAATAATATAAATATACACATAAGCCCAATTAGTATACTATGTGAATTCCATATTATTCCTTAAGCCCAAAAATAGTTTATATAAAACTTATTTATAAAAATTATAATTTATATAAGAATCGAAATATATATATAATTCCATATTCTCACCGGAGTGTTGGTTGGCGCCGGTGCGGAGCTCACCAAGGCGACGCTGGACGAGGGTCTGAGGACGGCTGCGTGCACGAGCGAGGGCTGACCGGAGACGACGGCTGCGGAGGAGGATCGACGTTGAGCGGAGCCGCAAATTTTGGCTCGGAGGCAATCAAAGTACGGGTGGTACTCGATGTCGCTATAGGAAGGCTAGAAAGCTCTCCTACAAGCGACGAAGAGCTCGATGGCGCTGCTGACTGGACATCGATGATGGAATCTAGCTCGATAGTGCCTATGTGAAGAGGAGCATCGGATCGAGAAAGCGAAGGAGAGGAACCCGTTGTCACGCCTCGACCCGGAATCATCCGAATCATGGTGCTCGCAGGGGGCATGATGCCTTACGAGCCTGGAGTTGCATTCGTGCAAGACAAGATGACAAGTTCTCAAATGTTTATCTTTGATTTGATATTAACAACGAAAGAAAAATAGAGTATACGAAATAATTCCCTTTATTGACGTTCGAACTGAGATTACAAAGGCTTTCAATAGCCCAACTAAATTTGGCAGGTTAGCTACAACACTCAGGTTCTCTCTTGCCCACAAAGGATTTCATCGTTCCATACATCATGCCTTCTATATCTCGGCCGCATCAATCTTGTTGCAAGTTCGAGCGTCAATGCGATCGCACGCTTCAAGCGCTACGACATTCCATACCTCTGCGCGATCAAGCGAAGCTTCACCACGAGCAATCCATTTCCTGCACCCTACATGAAAGCTGGTGGAGGATCAGTACGTTCGACCTCACATGTACTGACAAAAAGACTAACTTTTGAAACTGACATTTTAGTATTTATGTTCAATCATGCAACTCAGCTTATGATCTTGCTATATTCTCCTCAGGGTCGATTTCATGGCATATTCAAAAGCGGTAAAGCATGTTATCATGGCAAGCATGTTATTCAAATTGAATAGGCAAGCAAGCAAGCAATCTCGTGTTTGTTTCGTGGCACGACTTCTTACCAAGTCGACGCACTCGCCCTTGCACTTACGCAAGGTGAATATGCCCTATTCCTTCCCTGTCATGTTATAAGTGCTCTCTAAGCAGGATCTATGTGTACGGGACACATACGTGCTTGCACTTTTGACCCATCGTTCCTTAACTATATGAAGGTCTTGGCGTATCCACGCCAGAAAGGACTAAAGGCGTTTCTCTTTATCTTTTCTTTCTTTCTTTTCTTTCTTTCCTTTCTTTCTCGAATTGGGTAGCCCGGCACCTCTCGTAGTGGGTTGCTGTCCCAATTATGGAGATCTACCACTATATACCATCATTTGCGGCTTTTCACATCTCACTAAGCGGTCGCTAATCGTCTTACGGATGTGCGCCTATCAAAGATTATATCCTTCCTAGGTCGAACGGTCCCTTGTGCCCCGATGCAGCCCGTTCGGAGGGAATGTTCCGTACAGAGAAGATTTTTACAACTATCTCAAGTCTATTCAACTATGCAACGCCCTATTATTCAAACAACCAAATATAGTCTTGAGTCCGAGACTCAGACTTTATCATCTCGTATTTCTTCTATTAACTTTCTATGTTCTTACATTTCATACTTCGTTTTAATGTTCAATGGCATCATGTCTCAACTTAATGTTCGTTAACCGAACGACCTGAAGGTCCTGAACACATTTCGAGGCATCATGTCATATCTGACAGTTCCGTCACATTCATGCCACAATTGTATTCTTTCGCAACGAAGCCATCTTTTATGATCTTGTGCACGTAGGCACGTTTTGACACATTTATCATCTTCCCTTCGCGTCGTGCACTTGCTGCACGCATCGAAATCGTATTTCCATGTTCTATGCCTTAGTGTTCAATATTCGTGGCTTACATGCTAGGGCGCTCGCCTATTGTCTTTCAATGTGCTAGCCTTTCTAACTCGTACGCGAAGGCACGAAATGGCTCGTGCACGAAGGCACTCGCCGAATACAGTTATCCCATGTTCTTGCGGCTTGCGCACCGAGACGCTCGCCTTTGCGATATCCAATGTCCCGTAGCGACTCGTGCATTTGAAGCACGTTTCATTTTAATTATTCTAACTAGTGTTCGATACACATTATGATTTATCTCCCGATCGGACCATGCCCCTGGCGTCGATAGATTAACTTAGTATACAATGATATATTCTGACTTAGGCATGAAGGAGTAAAAAGAAGAGTCAATCCTCCCACCTTGAGTTGATATGCCTTGTACCGAGCCGATGCGGCTCGATTTCATAACTTTGTTGCACGGCCAACTCTTCTGACTTAGCTATTCGAGCACTTCGTGCTTCATTGAATTTTACGTCCGATTTGGCTAACCGTGCCAAAGTCTCAGTTCGTCGCAAGACGACGATTGGTTTCTCGGACCCCTTTTCGAAAAGGCAAAATGTCGAACTCTAATATTTCAGCGTAAACATATAGCCTGCACATGAAACCAACTAAAATCAATACTTGCATCGATTCGAACTTGCGCCTTGGTCGATTCGATTTCTTATAATCTTCGAACCGTCTCAATGCACTTATCCTTCGGGGCAATGCGGCACTTTGCATCGATTCAACTCGATGCATTCTTTGGGACAATGTAACTCTTCGCATCGACTTAGTTGATGCATTGCTCGGGACAATGTGACTCTCGTATCGATTCGTATCGATACATTTCATTCGGTCAACGCGACTCTTTGAGTCAACGTCTCAGCGTAATGCGCCGTGCGGAGCGGGGCATTACAGAATATATCACTCAAAATAAGGTTCGTCCTCGAACCAAAACCAACACTCTGATTAAGTGTTTTATAGATCGTTTCACGATCTCGTCCCATCAATGTTGTTCAGTTTTGCACTATCTTACAAGCTTTTCATTAACATTTCAAAGTCTTTCTTTCAGCTCGATTTGAATTTGTATACAACTCGAGTTGGATCCGTACCTATATTCAAGGCGTCCCAAAGATATATGTATTTCGACCAAGTCCAGTGGTAGCAAATTGGAACAAAGCTGACAGGTAAATTTCAATCCTATGCTTGACATCTCGTACTCTTGATCGGACTTGGGCTCTAGTGCTTTTTCTCGTAATTCTAGCGCATATGAATATTGATACACACGCGATCATCCAACAAAAGTCAAGGCACACGATGCGATTCAAAAATAGTATTTCTCACTTCGTAAGTTTCATCGGGACTATCAATTCTATGCGTCGCCTCAAGCCGTCGCGCACCCGATCACAACGAGTCTCCGCAACGCCTCACGCTCGACGTCGCTACCCAACTATTTCTAAAGTTTCACTTCATAACTTATCTCGATACGATTTCCTTTGCTGACTTGCAATGCATCAACATTCAGGACTACGCCCGCTAGGTTACTTACCTAGACACCGTGCTTAAGTTCTTCCGACGCAACTTTAAATTGACATTGCACAATGGACACAATCTATCAGACATAACAGTTTACATCGAGGCGACGGCGCTCAAGACAACAATCGTCTTGACTCAAAGTCTCCACGATGCATCTTACGTTCGATTCCTAACGAGTAGGAATTTACTAGCTAAATTTCTAACTTATCCGTCTCACAACATCGAACATAATTTCGATTCACGCAAGCTCAATTGCAAGGTGAATCCAAATCTAACGACATAACTCGTAAGTCATTCTCTTATCATTCTCTCTCGTACATAGCACGATTCTCGCAATCGTCTATCCGAATCACCAAGTTCGTTGGTGAATTTCTAGTTTGATCGTCGTCTAACATAACCATTCAAGCATTCATCCGACGAATACTCAAAATCTAACTATATCATTCTCAATCGAAAGCTGTTCCAACAATTCTCGATCGCCTAGACTTATCGTCAACATGCACTATATTATATTTGTTTTTTATGCAATTTTATATGCGATATCGCATGGGTCATCTTACGGACTGCAACATTCAATTTAATTTGGCGGTCAAGTCTTCTAGGGTCAGCTGCCCCGAAGCTATGCTCGATAATTGTGGATCATTAATGAAGGACAGTTTACTACGAACCATGCTATATCTTATTTCAGAGCCAAATCACGTTCCGATGATTTTTATGCGACTACCCAATTTCGGACAAAACCATTTCTATCGGCACAACTGATGCACAACTATCCTCCGAGTAAAGTCATGCACTACCATCGATGATTTTGTAGTTTATGAAACATCTACTCGTATCGAATTCGAGTCTATCTTATTTGCGGTCGACACACGAGATGCTATATGCATCTAACAATCGTCGATGACTTATAGTCTCGTCTTGATCAATCACGAAGTTCATGATCAACCAGTTTGTTCATTCTTGTATTGTTCTTTACAAAATTTTGATAGCACAAGGCACACTCCATTTTGTATTCTCACATCGTGCTTACATTTCCTTACGTATCGATATCGATATGTCGTATCAATTTCAAAAGCATAAGGGTCAACTTTGATTCTGTTTCAACGTCGACAACTTGCATTGCATACGTCCAAGTTCTCCACAAACATTTTCGTATGTCTCAAATCATTTCTTGATTCGTTGTATTCCGTTATGCTTTGATCGCGTAACCGAGTTACCGATTATCCAACATGAACCCTCGAGTTATACGATCACGCCCTCTAAGGTTTTGTGTGTTTCAGTCGTACTCAAATGAGTTTTGCTGTAACATAACCAACTATCTCTTAGGCACTATTTACCCACATCAACCAAATCTTCACCGAAGTCGCACATTGTGCGATTCGATTATAATTCGCCTCGCCCAACATTTCTATCGAGATCGCAAGTCGTGCGATTCGATTCGCCTCGCCCAACATTTCTATCGAGATCGCAAGTCGTGCGACTCATTTGTAAGTTCGAGTTTTCCTCTACCGTAGATCCGATTATTACTTCAAGGCATAATTGTTCTGCTAGTCTCGGTCGTCCGACCGACTTATAATTTCTGTCCGACATATTATTCATTGATACGAGTCTCGCCCTATTTGTCCCAACCAATTTTCTAAGAACACTTGCATTAACATACCGTCATACAAATTTCCAATCGAGTCTCGATACTCTCCCGTCCGTTGCGGACAAACCTTCCGTAATTCTCGCAACGCGTCGATGCAATTCATCGAACAAGTGGTATATTATATACCACTCGGCATCGAGTCATTCATCACATACGTGGTATGGCATATACCACTCGAAAATCAAGTCATTTCTCTCGCATTATACTCACTATGAACCAACAATCTCTTCCGACTCATGATTTCTGCAGTGATCGTGCTTGATCACAACCGTAATTTTGATTAAATCAAATCCGACACAACTCGGCCAATGTTTTTATTTGCCAACATAAGTTTGATGAACCGAACGATTCGTTCTATCGATTTATGATTTCAGTTCCTTTCGTTGCATCTTGTGCAACGATTTATTTCTAATCTTCTTTACACTCCGTACAACGATTACTTTGATATGCGTTACACCACGTACAATAATTTACTTACGTGTTGCACATCGTACAACGACTTAATTCCGACATTTATTGCACTCATGCAATAATTTATTTTTGACATCTATTGTACTCGTGCAACAATTTATTTTCGACATCTATTGCATCTCGTGCAACAATTTATTTCCGACTTTCAAAGTCAATGCTCAATTCCGTTCAACACATTCGATATTGACTTATCACTTTTATTGCAATACATTATTTACAATCAACTCGTTGCACTTCATGCATCGTTTTATTTCTTATTCAATATGTTACATTGCAACAACAACATCTCAAATCGCATTTCAAATTTTTTTGCACTTGCAGCAACTAACATTTCATGGCTCATTGCATTCAATGCAACGAAACGTTTCACGACTTTCTCTGCAACATCATATAAATTCGAAGAACTTGTGGCAACGTTACCTGGCTTTATATTAGACTTATTGTATGGAACATCTAGTGCGACATCGAGTAGAGTCAAGAGTGATTCGATTGGTGGTGGGCAACTCTTTGGAATTGAAATAAGCAAACGTCCGGAGGAAATTGAGCCTAGAGCTCTGATACCATTCTGTCACGCCCCGACTCGGAATCACCCGAATTATTGTGCTCGCAGGGGGCATGATGCAGCACGAGCCTGGAGTTGCACTCGTGTAAGACAAGATGACAAGTTCTCAAATGGTTATCTTTGATTTGATATTAACAACGAAAGAAAAATAGAGTATACAAAACAATTCTCTTTATTAATATTCGAACTAAGATTACAAAGGCTTTCAATAGCCCAACTAAATTTGTCAGGTTGCCTACAACACTCAGGTTCTCACTTGCCCACAAAGGATTTCACCATTCCATACATCATACCTTCTATATCTCGGCCGCAATCCTGTTGCAAGTCCGAGCGTCAATGCGATCGCATGATTCAAACGCTACGGCATTCCATGCCTCTGCACGATCAAGCGAAGCTTCGCCACGAGCAATCCATTCCCTGCATCCTGCATGAAAGCTGGTGGGAGATCAGTACATTCGTCCTCGCATGTACTGAAAAAAAGACCAACTTTCTAAACTGACATTTTAGTATTTTTGTTCAGTCATGCAACTTAGCATATGATCTTGCTATGTTCTCCTTAGGGTCGATTTCATGGCATATTCGAAAGCGGTAAAGCATGTTATCCTGGCAAGCATGTTATTCGAATTGAATAGGCAAGCAAGCAAGTAATCTCGTGTTTGTTTCGTGGCACGACTTCCTACCAAGTCGACGCACTCACCCTTGTACTGACGCAAGGTGAATACTCCCTATTCCTTCCTTGTCATGTTATAAGTGCTCTCTAAGCAGGATCTATGTGTGTGGGACACAAACGTGCCTGCACTTTTGACCCATCATTCCTTAACTATATGAAGGTCTTGGCGTATCCGCGCCATAATGGACTAAAGGCGTTTCTCTTTTTCTTTTCTTTCTTTCTTTTCTCTCTTTCTTTTCTTTCTTTCTTTTCTCTCTTTCTTTTCTTTCTTTCCTTTCTTTCTCTAATTGGGTAGCCTGGCGCCTCTCGTAGTGGGTTGCTGTCCCAATTACTGTGATCTACTGCTGTATACCATCATTTACGGCCTTTCACATCTTGCTAAGCGGTCGCTAATCATCTTACGGATGTGTGCCTATTAAAGATTATATCCCTCCTAGGCCGAATGGTCCCGGTGCCCCGGCGCAGCCCATTCGGAGGGAACGTTCCGTGCACGAAAGATATTCATAATTATCTCAAGTCCATTCAACCATGCAACGCCCTATTATTCAAACAACCAAACATAGTCTTGAGTCCGAGACTCAGACTTTATCATCTCGTATTTCTTCTATTAACTTTCTATGTTCTTACATTTCATACTTCGTTTCAATATTCAATGGCATTATGCCTCAACTCAATGTTTGTTAACCGAACGACCCGAAGGTCCCGAACACCTTTCGAGGCATAATGTTATATCTGACAGTTCTGTCACATTTATGCCACAACTGTATTCTTTTGCAACGAAGCCATCTTTTATGATCTTTTGCACGTAGGCACGTTTTGACATATTTATTATCTTTCCTTCGCGTCGTGCACTTGCTGCATGCATCGAAGTCGTATTTCCATGTTCTATGCCATAGTGTTCAATGTTCGTGGCTTGCACGCTAGGACGCTCGCCTATTGTCTTTCAATGTGCTAGCCTTTCTAACTCGTGCGCGAAGGCACGGAATGGTTCGTGCACGAAGGCACTCGCCGAATATAGTTATCCCATGTTCTTGCGGCTTGCGCACTGAGGCGCTTGCCTTTGCGATATCCAATGTCCCATAGCGACTCGTGCATTTGATGCACGTTTTATTTCAATTGTTCTAACTTGTGTTTGACACACATTATAATTTATCTTCCGATCGGATCACTCCCTGGCGTCGATAGGTTAACTTAGTATACAATGATATATTCTGACTTAGGCATGAAGGAGTAAAAAGAAGAGTCAATCCTCCCACCCTGAGTTGATACGCCTTGTCGTTTTGCCTAGCCGATGCGGCTCGATTTCATAACTTCGTTGCACGACCAACTCTCCTGACCTAGCCATTCGAGCACTTCGTGCTTCATTGAATTATACGTCCGATTTGGTTTATCGTGCTAACGCCTCAGTCCGTCGCAAGGCGACGATGGGTTTCGCGGACCCCTTTCTGAATGAGGCAAAATGTCGACCTCTAATATTTCAGCGTAAACGTATAGCCTGCACATGAAACCAACTAAAATCAATACTTGCATCGATTCGGACTTGCGTCTTGGCCAATTCAATTTCTTAAAATCTTCGAACCGTCTCAACGCACTTATCCTTCGGGGCAATACGGCACTTCGCATCGATTCAACTCGATGCATTCTTTGGGACAATGCAACTCTTCTCATCGATTTAGTTCGATGCATTGCTCGGGACAACGTGACTCTCGTATCGATTCGCATTGATATATTTCATTCGGTCAAAGCGACTCTTTGAGTCAACGTCTCTACGTAATATGCCGTACGAAGCAGGGTATTACACCCGTGCGGCGGCGGACTATGGCGGAGGGCAGCGCACGAGGAAGGACGGCAGTACAGAAGTAGAGGAAGAACAATAGCACAAGAGATGGAAAGAGAGGGCAAAGCGGAGGAAGGGGGTTGCC
This sequence comes from Iris pallida, assembly GCA_029216955.1. Classification (NCBI taxonomy): domain Eukaryota; kingdom Viridiplantae; phylum Streptophyta; class Magnoliopsida; order Asparagales; family Iridaceae; genus Iris; species Iris pallida. The sequence goes on from JANAVB010006389.1 coordinate 3,456,715, forward strand.
ACCGGAAGGAAAGAGGTGCGGGGCTCGGCGGTCGCGGGTTCGCCGAAGATTCGAACGGTCGAGTTTTGCCGGGGTGAGGAGGCCGGTCACGATGGTCGAGTCTCGACAAGGTGAGTGGTTTATTCTGATTTCTGTTGTGGAGTTGCCACCGGTGTGGTCGTGTGATGGTGGTGGTTGGGCATGGCGGGAGAGGTGGCAATAGTGGTGTTACAGGAACGGGGAGATCGAATGTCAGTAGTTGCTGGTGAAGGCGGGATTGGTCATGGTGGCTCTATGTACTGGTGGAGACGTGCAAGGAGGAGCAGCTCTCAACGCAGCCACAACGGCACAGCCTAGGAACTCGTTAATGAGGGCTCAGTGGCGGACGGGGATCTATGGTTGTTAGGCGAAGGCGATGGTGGACAGGGAGGCATAGAAGAAATCGACGGCGTAGTGGTTGGCAAAGGAGCTAGCAAGACAAAACCTAGGGTTAGGGTTAGGAAGTTGGAAATTAGGGTTAGAGATTGGCATCGTGTCCTGCACGACAGAGGATGCAAGAAAGGATCGTGTCTGGTGTATCAGACACGAAGGATGAATGTAATTGTGATAATAAATGGGAGAAAGAAAAAAGGATGGACACAGACACAGTGCACGGACACGATGGTGTTTGGCTATGGTTACTAGATGATGGTTGTTGAGAATATGTGAGAAAAAATAAAGGGAATCCTCCCCTATATATAGGAGTGGAGTTTCCTAGATAGGAAAGGAGTAGGATTTAACAAATTAAATCCTTCCATGAATTATATCAATCAATTAGATTGATTGAATCTCAATCTATTGATGGCAACACCATTTAAATAATATATAATATTATCAAATAGTATTTAAAACAAAATTTATAAATCCAAATCATAAAAATAAATAATAACAATAAATCAAATAATTATCGAATCCAATAAATTCTTGATTCAATCTATAATTGTTTTAAAATAATGCTAAGTATTACTAATAATATTTAAAACACATTTAGCCAAATCTAAATTTAATATTTTGTAACAATAATACTTTACAATAATACTTTTAAAATAGTACTCAATAGTATCAAATAATATTTGAAACATATTTTGTAAATTTAAATCGTAATAATAAATAATCAAATAATTCTAGAAGTCTATTTATGTAGTCATAAAATTACTTTTAAAGAAATTTGGCAAATCTCTTTTTCTTTCAAAATATCTATAATAGAATTTAAAAATAAATAATCTAAAAGTAAAAATAAAATAATTTTAAAAAATTTGACAAGTGGGCGTACAAATCTACCAACCTTAGAAAAAATGCGTCCTTGAAATTTCAAAGGATAAGACTAGGCACGACTAAGAATATCATGAAGAAAAAAATTCAATCGATACGAATAAGCACGACAAATGATATAATCAAGAGAATGATACGATTCATGATCAAATTAGTCAGGCATAATTGCAGATAAAACTAATAAATAAATAAAATAAGATTTGGCATGATTAATTTATAGTCAAAATGGTCGAGTCGATGGCCAAATTGTTTAAGAACGATCAAAATCGAAATTGGTTAGCACGGTCAACTATTTAACCAAAATTATTTATATAGAATCACAATCTAGGAAAAGATACGAGTTTGCACGATTGAAATATAATCAAAATTGTCTAGTCATTATCAAAATTGTTTAAGAATGATCACTTCGAAATCATTGTGGCCCGACCCGCTACTTAACACGATCATATATTCAAAATCCAAATGCAATTATGAATCTAGTGGAATAGAATCAAATATTGTAATCGGTTCTAAATGATTACAAGGAAGAAACTAAATCACGATTCTCGAATAGGAAGAAAGAAAGGAAGAACTATCAGTTTATTGAGAAAATGGCAATAAAAAATAAGACATCAATCAATTTGGAAAATTAATAGTCGTATGCCAATAAAAGATATAGTCTCTATAGTATTCGAAAACCGTAAGCATATCCTAAGTCATTTAACCGAGAATCCATGCCTCGTTCGTGTACATCTAGCTGCAGTAAACCTTGGTTTCATGACTCAAATATGGTATGGTATCGAATATTCTATTAACTCTATCCAATATTGACATAACAACTCAAGGATCAAAATAAGACAACTAGGACATAGTTTTAATATTATTCGATAACATAAGCTTACTTAAAATTACTTTGACTTAGGGGTCATGTCTCGCCAGTGCGCTGCTGGCTGCAGTGAACCCGCAGTCTTTATAATTCAAATAAATGGCGATAGTACGCATCTGTCTTGCCGTTGTAAGTTATTGAAAAAATTATTCCAACTATATCCGTAAGAATTTCAAAGGAGCTTTTAGAAATTCAAACAAGTTCCAAAAAAATGTAAGTATCTGCCTTTCAAGTATAAATATCAATTCTTGAAAAGAAAACAATTGATTAGGAAGAATAATGATCGAAGCCAGGATAAGTGAAAATTTTTTAATCCTTATTTCACGGATATTCAATATTCAATGATTGAGAGGAAAACATTGAATCAAAAACTAACTAGAGATTAATATATAGATAATTGAATGAGAAATTATTTTTGAAAAAATAATTCCTAAGGTCCAAAGGAAAAAATATAAGTAATACGAACTTACGATATGATGATGTTTTAGAGAAAGTATAAATAAAGTTGCACAAATGATAAAGTTAGGAATTGAATCATAGGAATGCCTAATTTACCAAGCGAATGGTCTATCCACCTTTGGTCATACCATCGTATTAAAATATAATAGTATATCAGTATATCCTTCTATGAAAATTTCTCAAGTTACCTAATAGGGTTTAGAATTCAATAAATCCTTGGCTAAATCACATGGCCTATGTAGCAACCTTAACTACCTAACAGTCAAATTGAATAAGGGACTTTTAGTCCTAGTCATTCTTCTAAAGATGAAATCAATCCTAATTGTGAATGAACATTTCCTAATCGCAGGCTCGTAGTAGTATGACTAATATTGATACTACCACGAGTTCGCACAATTTTGCAAAACAGACCTGCATAGGCCACCAAAATATTTTGTCATGACTCGCACCCGCTTTTTGGATACGAGCTCGTAGCCAAGTCCAGCCTACGCTGCAGCATCGGTGGTAGTACGCTGTCTATGTCTCGATATCAATCTCAAATACAACAAAATTACATCTATTTGCTCATTCACAATAATTATTCAAATACGAATCCAATTATATATCTGTCACGATCCGCTCCCACTTTTCGGGATACAAGTGGGTAGCCAAGTCTAGCCTACGCCACAACATCAACAGTAGTACGCTGTCTAGACCTCAATGTCAATCTCAAATATACTAAAATCATATCTATTTGCTCATTCATAATAATTATTCAATTACAAATCCAATTATACATCAAAATGACATTCGGGAACAACCCGTAAAAGAATAATTTATCTAGAATCTATGTTCGACTTCCAAGTTCTCTCTCTCTCTCTCTCGCGTATGGTCCATAGCGTAAAAGTAGAAAGCATGCCAAGTCACCTGCACTGGTCCAGTCAGAAAAGGAGCAAAGTACAACCGTATTGCAATAATATAACTTAATACAAAATAAGCTAGACAGTAGAGATGTATTAGAAAATAAGGAAATATTTATATGAACTGGAAACAATAAACATGTATAAGAAATCACTAGCAAGAACAAGTATGAACAAGATAATTGAATCATGAACATTAAAAACTAACAGACAATGTGCATTTGAAATATCTTTCGATATGTGAATGGCTGGGCTAATACGGCACATCATAGATGGCTATCCATATTTTGGTACGGCTAACCCATACGTGAGGTGTATGACTTAGCTATCCATATTAACATTCATTGGAGTTTGTTCACATATATAATGGGTATTTCCTCTCCCGACTCACTAAATAGTCAATAAAGGATCAATACACAATCAAGCCTACCTTGTCACAATCATGTCTCAACTGGATATTCAATGAAACATAGCATTATAATGTAATAAGTACAAAAGCAATAGTGTACTTGCCTCAATTAGTTACAGCTGTTGTGTGACTTGATCATGTTGGCATAGAATAGGTCAAAAGTTGTAGTCACAATTAGTTTGAAGAGATAATAATATCAAGATCCATAACATCCAATGATTTCCAGATAAGCCCAATATAGAGAAAGTCCAAAGTCGTCGATTCGGTTCACTAGTCATCTATACGTTCTATAATTTAAAAATATTTAACTATTTTATTAATTTATGGTAATTAGTATGCTATAGATCTATGTGTCATATTTCTAAAGCATCAAACGATTCGCAAAATGAAGTCCGGGATCTCCCAAAATCTTAAAAATAGTACGACATATCGATATTTTGGACAACTGACACTCAAATAATTTTCCAGAAATTCACTTTCATAATTATAGAAAATAAATTATATATTTGGAAAGCTAATCTCGATACAATTATAACAAAAAAAAAACTAGAGGTGAAACGGAGTCCAAGCGAGGAATTTTGGGAAAAATATATGGGAGATGACATAGGTTCAACATGTATATAACGGATAGCCATTATTTAATTAGGGTTAGATTTGAAGAATTTTGGTTGTAGGAGAAGAATAATGACTACTTAAATACATGAAAGATTGACTCAATTTTCTAATTTGGAAGGGTTAAGAATCTAATGAAGAAAATTTTCCATTAAATTAAATCAAATAGGTATTGAATCCAATACAATCAATCCATAATATTTTAAAAGTAATACTAGATATTATGAACAATATTTAAAATACATTTAACCAAATCTAAATTAAATACTTTGTAAATAATAATAACAATACTTTAAAATAATACTCAATATTAAATAATATTTGAAACATATTTTCAAATCTTAAAAATAATTAATAAATCTAAAATATATCTTTTATAAAAATAAAATCATATTTAAAATAAAATAGTTTGACAAATCCTTTCGTTAATCATAATATCTTTGTACGATTTCAAATAAAATACATATTTAACTAAAAAAATATTAAAAACTAGAATAAATAAATTTTAGTGGGCTTACAAATCTACCCACCTTAGAAAAATTTTGTTCTCAAAATTTCAAATGATGTGAATAGGCACGATTAAGAAATAATAAAAAAAGATACGATTAATGATCAAAATTAGATAAGTACAATCGTGGATAGAATTGAAACCTAAGATAAGATGTGATTAGCACGATCATAGAATCAGAATCTAGGTACGATTATGAATCCAGTGGAATGGAATCGAAATAGATTTAAATGATTACTAGGAAACCAAATGGCAATTCGAGAATAGAAATAAAAGAAATAAAGAAGAGTGCAAAAAGTTGTGAACTATGAAAATCAATAGTCATATGCCATACAGAATATAGTCTCTATAATATTCAAAAAATGTATGTATATATGAAATTATTTTATTGAAAATTTATGTCTCGCCAGTGTACATCTGGCTGTAGTGAACCCTTGGTTTAATGACTCAAATATCATATGGCATCGAATATTCTATTAACTTTATCCATTATTGACATAATAACTCAAAGATCAAATAGGGAAACTAAGGCATAGTTTTAATAATATTCAATAACCTACGCTTACTTGAAATTAGTTCAACTTAGGGGTCATACCTTACCAGTGCGCTGCTGGCTGCAGTGGACCCGCAGTCTCCATAATTCAAGTAAATGGGGATAGTGCGCATCTGCCTTGCCATTGTAAGTCATCGAAAATTATTCCAACTATATCCATAAGAATTTCAAAGAAGCTTTTGGAAATTCAAACATATTGATCATTATAGAAAAAAATGTAAGTATCTGTCCTTTAAGTGAAAGTATCAATTTTAAAAGTCAAACGATCGACTATGTATCAATTTAAAAATCAAACGATCAATTAGGAAATGATTGAACACAAGAGAAGCAAAATTTCAATTTCTGTTTCTCTAATATTCAAGGATTGAGGAAAAAACATAAAACAAAAACTGACTCAGAATTAATATATAGATAATTGAATCATGTTAGGCTCAAAAGTAAATGGATGAAAATAGAATATTGAATTTTAGAAAAATATTTACTTATGGCCAATGGAAAATAAATAAATAATACGGACCGTACGATATGACGATGTTTAGAGAAGGCAGAAAATAAAATTGCACAAATAATCATGATTAGGAATTGAATCCAAGAAAATCCTAATTTACCAAGCGGATATTCTACCCACCTTTGACCATACCATCGTATTAAAATATAATAGTATATCCTCCTAGGAAAAATCCTTAAATTATAAAATAAAGTTTATAATTCAATAAATTCTTGGCTAAATCACATGGTCTATGTAGCAACCTTAACTACCCAATAGTCAAATTAAATAAGGGACTCATTATCCTAGTCATTTTTATAAAATCAAATCAATCCTAATCGTGAAAGAGCACTTTCCTAGTCGTAGGCTCGCAATAGTACGACTAACTTAAGTATTACTATGAGTTCACACAATTTTGCGAAAACAAACCTGTATGGGCCACCAAAAAACTTGTTACGACCGGCTCTCGCTTTTTGGGATACAAGTACATAGCCAAGTCCAGCCTATGCTGCAACATCGGCAGTAGTACGCTTTCTAAACCTTATTGTCAATCTCAAATATACCAAAATCACACCTATTTGCTTTCACTTTTTGGGATACGAGTATGTAGCCAAGTTTAGCCTACGCGGCAGCATCAGCGGTAGTACGCTTTCTAAACCTCATTGTCAATCTCAAATATACCAAAATCTAATTATACATCAAAATGACAGTCGAGAACAACCCGCTAAAAATAAAAGAACTATCTATCTAGAATCTACGGTCAGCTTACAAGATCTCTATTTCTTCCGTATGGTCCATAGCGTAAAAGTGGAAAGCATGCCAAGTTACATGCAATAATCCAGTCAGAATAGAAGCAAAGTATAACCCTATTACTGTAGAAGCTCAGAAATGATTAGGCGCCACTCATAAAATGGTGCCAGGATTCAAAAAGGCGTTGGCCATTAGGTTGTACGAAGACTCAGGTAGCGCCAACCATTAGGATGTACGGGTGCTACGTGGCAAGCTTCCTTGAGAAGCTGGAACTGTCGTCATGATTTCTGACAACCCGTAAGAAAATCCCTTCGAATCCTGAGTAACGCGGTACTCGAGAAGACCGTGTCAGCCTTTGCAATAAATGTTGACTGCTAGCTCGTGCTAGTTATCATTTGGCGTGAGGTAATTAATGAGTCACAGAACTAATAGACTGAGTAAGAGGCGCCAGTTATAAAGTTGCACCTAGCGCTACCTATCAAGTGGGCGCCGCTTAGTCAATTTTCATCCAGAAGTCAGATGATGTGGCACGCATGCCACTAGTCTCGAAAAACGTGTCTACTATACTGCCCACGACCACGTGCATATCTCTCACATAATGCCACGTGTCCCTAGCAGTTTAAGTAACCGTTTGCGCAAATGAGTGAATGGCACACCAAATGCAGTATATGCCACTCTAGATAACTACTTGACAGTTATTTTAGAACTCTTTAAATAGAGTTCTAAATCATTTCTAAAGGATCACTAATGATCATAATCTATCTCCTGACAAAGTACTGCCGCATTCTCCAGATGCTTGTGTCTTCGATATCACATCATCCAAGGGATAAAGTGATTGTGTTCAGATCAGATTCCTATAGTTGTGCTTCTCTAGAATCAAATTGTACTCTTGTACTTTCTTTTTCTTAGTTTGTAAACTAGTTTTCTTGTAAAACTTTTATTCTCGCACACAAAATAGCGACTCTGCTGGGGATGACTTTCTCCTTCGACGAAAAGGTGACAACTCAATGTGATATCGCGTCGATCGGCAAGACGCAGAAGACCTTGGTCATTCAAGTCGACCAAACAGACTACAAAGCTATGATTGGCACTGGGGGTGCAAGGCACGCTGCTGTTGCTGCCATAAACAAGGCGTGTGCCATCTAGACTCCAAAGTCCTCTAGAGCACCAATCACAGCTTCTGCGTAGACTGCACCAACTGCTGCCTTGGCGCAAAACAAAGGAAAATGCCTTTTGGCTACTCCCTCTTCCTTCCCAGATCTGAACTTGGTGGAGAACCTATCCAATTTTGCTCCTATGTAGAACAAAGTAAAGTGCCCTTTGGCCTTTCCTCATTCTTCCCCGGTCCTGGTGTAACTCCACTTTTTCTAAATATAAAATTTGGGTATATTTTTGTGATTTTATATCCTTATTAGAATTAATTTAAGATTCTAATTTACTTTTATTATCTTAATTAAATAATTTCTTGTTATTTTTAAAAAGCTTGTATATGAGTATCTTAAGATGATTTCCAATATTAAATTTTTTACTCTTCTCTTAAGTTGCTTAACTAAAGTTTGGTATCAAAATTTAATTAGGTTTTCTAATTGATTTTGTGTTGTTGGGCTAGCTAAGCCCAGTAATTCATGTCTTGGGCTAAGCCTATCATCTCTATTGGGGCGCGGATCATTGGGTCCAGATCCACTAACCCTTAAAACTGCATCTATATTTCCCCAACCGTTAAATTCGAAACTTCTCATTCTTTTTCCATTCATTTTCCCTCCACTCCTCTTCATCTCTGTTACTTGAAGGGGACAATATCAAAGCTGGCATCTGCGCTCAGAGGAAGGACAAGTTCAAGTGGCTTCCCAATCCTTCTCAGCCATCTGATCCTAACCGTTCCATAACCGTCTAACAAACTTTTCTAACCGCCTAATCGTCTCCACTACCGACCGCTACCCGCCTAACCACCTTGCCGCCTGACCGCTGATCGCCCAACCGCCTGCCCATCGCTGCCGCACCTATATAAGGACCCCCATTCTTTTCCTTCTTTATCAGTCACACCTACGACGAAGCCCTGCAGAATTTTTCCTCGTCCGCTCTTCTTCTTCTTCTTCGAGCTCTTCAACTCGTAGCCATGGCAACATCGAGTTTCGGTGAAGATACAGTGATGAGCTAGATCGATGTGACGTTTACTATTGGCGATCCGAAGAGTTCTGGAGGCACAACAAGGATTTTATTTCCGCAGCAGTTATGAGCGATCATAAATTCTTTATTGGCGACAGAGCTTTATCGAACCATCACTGATCGATGACTGTGATCAGTGATCGTTCTTACCACCAATCTAGCAATCCTTCGTCCAGGTGAGAGATTTAATTCGTTGGATGAGATTGTGTCGATTTTTCTTTTGGCCTATTCTTGATCAAATTCAATTTCGACAGCTTTTGATTAATTAATTCATTTTGTGTTTCTCTGGGAATTGATCTAGATTCACTATTGGTATGTTCCCTATCATTTTGATTGATCTTCCAGAATTTTGGTTAAGACTCAGTAATCAAACATTTGTTCTTGCTCGTATTGTGTTCGCTTTAATGCCTAGGTCAGTTCTGTCATTGTCTTGGATACAAAGACGAGTGTGTCAGACTCAAGAAAGGATTAATTAGTGGCGATTATTACTCAGGTATGATTCTGTATTTAATTTGATTGATTTCTTGCTCTGGGTTGGACTGGAAGAGTTCGTGTAAGTATCAGACGGACACAGTGCTTTGGCAGTGACTGGGGACAGGATCTTATGTCCAGGAAGACACTACAGATACGAGTCACGGTGTCTTAGATTGATACTGACAGTAGTTATGGGATTGACACAAGTTGGTGTGGTATCAAAGTTATGTATTATGGAGGGATCAGTTCTGCACTTGGGGCTAGATTGGATTAATGAGCCTGTAGGCTAGCCGTTGGGATAAAATTTTGAATATGCATAACTGTTAGTATTAGAGTAGCAATTTGAATATCAGTGGAGGCTTATAGCTTGGGACCATGTTTGTCTTCATATGCTGAGTCAAGGTTTGGTTATTTAGTATGCAGTACGCTTGGACCACATTAGTCTATTAGAATTCATGTGTTTGCTATTGAGTCAATAAGTTTTTGATAATTAACTTTGGATCAGATTTGGACAATACACAGAATATTATAGACTGCTTGTTGGTCAATAGTAGTGACTTAAATGGTTAAGGTTTATCACAGAGCCAAGCATAGGCTATATTAGATCATTAGAAGGATAATTTAGGCAGGTTATTTAATACAAGAGTCATTAGGATTTATTCTTAATGATATTTGTCTAAATATTATTTTCCTATTTATAGGTGAATTAGAAGACTTCGACAAAATCCCAGAATCAAGGCAAGTACATATACTCAGTATTACCATCATTGCATGTATAGCACATACAAATTGTCATCTTGTCATTGTTTCACTTGTTCCTGCTTTATTGCTTGCATTGATTCTCGTATCGGGTGGCGGACGTTCTAAGACATGTGATTGACTAATATTGGATAAATATTTCCTGATAGCATACACCGTATGCCTGATGTCCATTTCATGCGTGACTGATAGTATTATCGTCAGACATGCCTGATTATTGTGTGACTGGTAGCATTGTCGTCAGACATGCCTGATTAATGATTGACTAATAGCATATTATATGCCTGATTATATATTAGTTCCCACATGTTGATAACATCTAATTGTTCATATACACGTAGCTAGTGCATGCTTATTGTTCATCTTGTTTTCTGTTTTTCAGTTCTATTTGCTATACTGTTTTATTGATCTTCCATGGTGAGTTTTATTGAGTTACATTGTACTTTGCTCTATCCTGACTGGACTGTTGATTACAGGTGAGATTAATCCCGTAGACTGTCATGGCTTGCAGCGGAGCTCACTTCGGATATGGATATATAGATTCATGTATAGGAGATTGATTGAATGTTTTTGAGTATATGTTGTTGCTAGTTAGTTTTATCTTTTACCGGCTTTGTAACCGATCATTCATGTATAAGTTATAATAATTGTATAGTGGATTACTGTGATGGTTAGTATAGATTTCGAGATTAGATGCTGTGATGAGATTATTCTTGTTATTGATGACTAGACGACTCACGATCGCTGTCAACGACAGTGTAGGCTGGGCATGCATTGGCCCGTACCCGATTATTCGGAAGCAGGTGTGACACCTAGACTTGGTTGAAAATACTTCTGATTGTGCCCTTGCATCAATCACTGCTCAAACTTTTTTGTGCAGAAGATCTACTTTTCTTGACAAAGACAACCAAGTCAATAGCAAGAAAGTAAATTCTGTCCAAAATCGACTTCCTGCTTCTCATTTGCGCCATGCTAAGCGCGCTGGAATAGGGCACGCAGGGTAACAGGGCATTCTGCCTACTCCTAAGTGCCAATTAAACCTAAATTAGGATCTACCAACTCTGCACATATCAAGATCCAAACAGGGAAAGTTGATGGTGTCCCAGACAAACACACAAGAAGCACACCAGTTTGACATGCGTGTCTATCTCAACAGGCACAAATCAGAGTCAGCTTCATCAAACTGCAAGGCACGCCAATTGCAGTCTGTGCCAGTTACTAATCTGCGCAAAGAAAAGTCTTCTAAAGTCAAAAACCCTCTCATATTTGCCAATCAACTCAGCACTTCCTTATACACTCAAAGGACAGGGCATCTCAAGAATAAGAACCATGTTCCTAATGTAAACCATGAATATGTACCTTCTTCTTCTTCCTCTTATCCTGTCAATGTGACTGAGCTCCGCAAGATTCTTGTACAAAAGTGAAAGATCGCAAGTCCGTCTCATGTATCTGTGACTCTACCTACGGAGCGTCTTTGTAATCATGAGATAGTGATTAAGTGTTGCTGCCAGACAGCAAAATGGACTATCTTCGACCGTTTGAACTATCCTCAATCTCCTAAACTGATCATAGCAGTAGATATAGATTTATCTTCTGTGACGACCGCATGCAAGGAACTCCAGTCTGCTTCCCATGAGGCTCAAGTACAATGCTGTTTCAAATCAGCCAGACAAACCATCTTCGATCGTATGAATTACAATCGTTCTTCTGACATACATTGTCACCCTCCTAAAGTGACCCTGGTCGATGAAGATGAGTTGCTGTTTGCTTCAGTCAATATGACGTCTCCCAATACTGGGGGTAAAAAGCGTCCAAGATGCAATGTATCCCATAATCGCAGTCAACAATACTTGGATCGAATCCGTGACTTCGACGAAGGAGTCTACCAGAACACAAGATCAAGGAGCCGAAATTCGGTCGATCAAAGGAATCTTCCCACTCCTCATCTCAGAGAGGTTCTTCGCCAAAAGGACATTCCAGATTCCGACCAAGATTCAATCGATCAAAGGAATCTTCTTGACTCTGACCGAGATTCAATCGGTCAAAAGAATCTTCTTATTCCTTATCCTGGGGGTAGTTTCCTACATGACTTTGATGCTGATAGTGAAAGCTCTGAGCGGACTATCTTTTCTACTAGTTCATCATCTCTAGCTAGAGAAGTGACCACCTATGTCACTAATGAGGAACAAGATGCATCCAGCTCTGGCAGTCAGGAGCAAAGGATCACCTCTTTAGAGGCCAGCTTGAAGAACATGGCTGAAATATTGCCATGCATGCATGCTGGGATCAAAGCACAACATAATGTTCCACCGGTTGCGAATCTAATTCCAACCCAAGAACAGATAGCGGCATCTGCTCCTACCAACACCGCTCTGGGGGTATAATCTCCTCACAATTCTACCATGCCAACTCCAAGTCTTTCTGGTTTTGGGGGTGGTGTTTATCATGTAGTCCCGCCTCGTAACACATCGAATCAGTCTACTGCTCCCCAAGCATCATGGGACACCAATAAGGAAGTGAAGCTTTTGCATAACCAGTTCGAAGCTTTCAAGTAGAAGGACGTCTTATAGAAGCTTGGGATCAAACAACCTTACCCCATATAGTGGAAGGAAGTCCCATTTCCACCTAAGTACAAGCCACCCACCATTATACTGTTTGACGACAGTTCATCTCCAAGCCAGTACCTCAATCACTTTGAGGTAATGACTGATCAACTTCAGCCGAATGATGCTCTACTTACTAGAGTATTCGTTGGGTGCTTAGCAGGTGCAGCTTACGACTGGTATCGCAGCTTGCCAGATGGTTGCATAACTTTCTTTGTAGGGTTCAAGAAAATATTCCTAGAACGATTTTATGAGGGAACAAATGACATGACTATGTCAGCCCTCATCAAAATCAAACAACGACCTAATGAAACTGCTGAACATTTCATTGAGCGCTTCCGTCGAGAGGCACTCAAGATGCCTCTGGGAACTCCAGATGCTTTGACTACAGATACATGCAAATCAAACTTGTTACCTATAGTCAGCATGTGAACTGGACCCACGCAATTCCAAGACTGGCTTTCCTTCATAGTAAGTGTCAAGGCGGCCGAAGACAGTGCTAACAAGTTGAAACAATTAGGCATCCAGATGTCTAATCTTGAAAAAAAGATGAACATTCCAACAGTGGTGGCCGTCAGAACAACCGCAAAGGCAAAGAAACTTTGTCCATCAATGTCAAAGGCAAAGAAGCTCTAGCCGTCATCATAGGTCAATCAAAACCTACCACGACGGCACCGCCATAGAGGGCACAACGCCCGATAGAGGAGTACTCCTTCAACGAGGACGACATCATGAGTATCTTCGATTGCCTAATAAAGAGCAATAAACTTCAACTGCTCGAAGCAAAACGGCTAGATAAAGTAGGTAAAATTGACCATCCTAAATACTGTGTGTATCACAGGTTCATAGAACATCCGACCAGGGCATGCTACATGCTAAAAGGAAAAATTTAGGAGTTGATTAATGCTGGAACGATTAGTCTTCAGCAGGATGAGAAGACGGTGACTACCAACATCATCTCTCTACAATTTGGTGACTTTCCTGCTTAACTTGTACAAGATGGAGTCGTCCCCATTCCGAAAGCCACCTTGGATATCGTCTACCTTGTACCAACACAAAGTGACGGTCTTGTCCCTTTGTTAATCGACAAAGGAGAAATCATGTGGATCCATCCCGACTTGGTTGCCGACTTTGAGACTCCTGCTTCGTCCTCGAAGTCCAAAAAGACAACTAAATATAAGTCATGCCACATGACTTCATTGGATGGTCATCATCTTCCACCTTTGAATGCTACCTTCATTTAGGAGGTAAACTCACCTTATTCTCCTGAGAAAACAGTACCAAAGCTGGAAATCAAATACCGGCCAGCATTCCATCTATATAGTCAGTAATTTCGTGAATTGATGACAAAGATGAGATATGATCTGCAGAAAGCCCCCGGCTTAATCAGGGGAAAGGGTCTCCTATACCTCTTTCTCTCCATCTGCAACACAATCAGTCTCGTATTGGCTTAGGATTTTGGATAGGTTTTTCATCTTGTCAAAATAAGTCTTCCAAAGGCAAGACTCGGACGAAGGACTGTAACATGGTTTCCTTCGCACCAGATCCAGAAGAAGAAGCCCTGACCAGTACCAGATCTGGGAGACTCTACCTTAGAGACTATCCAGAAGGACAAGAGGTCCCTACTCCAAGCTCTGATGCCCCTCCATCATCTTCTCCGCTTGTTGTCAACGTTCCATCAACTTTATCGCCCCCAGTGGAACTGACTCCTCCAAAGCCGAGAGCGGCCGACAAAGAAAAACAGCTAGTTTGCTTTGATAAAATATTGAAAAAAACTCTACCTCTTGGACTTGAAAAGCCATATAACTTTGATATATTGGCTCAACTAGCCAATACTCCGGCAAGGTTGTCAATCTTCAAGCTCCTACGTCTTTCGAAGGAAACTCAAAAAATACTAAGCGAAGCTCTGATGCAAGCTGACACTTTTCTAGCACTCCTCAAAAAGCCAGATGAGGAACCTGTGGCATGGTTTTACTGTCATAGTGTGATGGAGTTGTTTCCCAACATCACCTTCACGCAAGATGACATGCTTCTGGAAGATAATCGACATGATCGACCTCTATACTACACAGGATATGTCAATACAATGAAGGTTGATCGCATCCTGATTGATCCCGGGTCTGCACTTAGCATTATGCCGAAGACTGTACTGGATGCCCTGAAAATCCTAGTTCATAATCTCTCTACAACAATCACAACTATCTTGGGATTCAATTTCGAGAGAAGTAAACCACTGGAAAATTTGTCTGAAAGTTCAAATCAGCAATCTTCGCACAAAAGTTACCTTTTATGTGATTGACAATCATGGCTCCTACAATGCTTTGTTAGGGAGACCATGGTTGCATGAACATAACATCGTGCCATCCACTCTCCATTAATGATTTAAATATGTCGATGACAATGGAGAAGTTAGGAAGGAAGTGGCTGATCTTAATCTCTTTCGGGGTGTTGAGGCATACTGTGCTGACTCCAAAATGTACAAAGAAGAGTTCATGAATATTGTATTTGCCATACATACCGAGGAAGATCAAAAGGACACCCCAGATGATATTTTCGTGATTCCAGTCAAAGGACGCACTTCTCATCCTTCGTTTTCTTAGACGCTAACTATTTCTCTCTCCTCTCATGTCAAGCATCTTCCTGCTGAAAAAATAGAGCAGTGGCAGCTTACCTCTTCTGAGCCTCTTGTTATCGACCTTCGTCGTAACAAGCCTTCTCCTTCTCCTCCTATGGTCACCAACCTTAGCAAGCCATCGGCTAAGATCAAAAGCCCTGTTGTAAATGATGATATAAAAATCAATAAAGTAGCATTTCCTTTGCAGTATACTGATGTTATTTATTATACTCAATATTACCTATAAATGCTAAATAACTTTGAACCCCTTACAATAGGAGCAGTTCAAGAAGTATCTCTCGAACCATTTTAAGATTCCTTCTTCTTAGTTCCTTCTCGGAAGAAAGATGAACTTCCTATCCTTTTCAGCAAAAGATCAGATCAAAAGGCTACATTTGATAGCGACCCTAAAAATAACGATAACGGGCGACTTCAGCTATGTCGTTACAGTCAACAATCAAAAGACATCATCCAAAAGATGGGCTACAACTTCAAAACTGGCCTCTATGGTGGTAGAGGAAGGCGAACCCCTATTCGTATCCCTACTCCAAAAGGAAAGTCTGTATAATACTACAGCAAAACAAAGTATGGGTTGGGTTATACCTCGCAGGTCAAGACCCCAGACGCATCTGAATCTGACAGAGAAGTACGATCCAATTCTTCTGACTCTGTTTCATGGGATTCAGACACCAGTATAGGGTACATCCATCGAGTGACTCTATCTTCCAATATGGTGATCGCCGAATTCTTCGAAGACGACGATGATTTTGTCGAAGCTTCTGAATCAGATCCTTAGGCACAGAGGATAGACGATCAATGGGAACTTCGCTTCGAGCAATGTGAACCACCTACTGAAGATCAATTAGTTCAGGTCGATGTTGGAGAAGAAGCTTCTCCAAGACCATTCTTCATCAGCAAAAGTCTCCCAGAAGCGGACAAACAAGAGCTGATTTAGCTTATTCGTGAATATATTAATGTATTCGCTTGGAGCTATTAAGATATGCCAGTATTATTTCCTCAGATCGTTACTTACAAACTCAACATACTGCCAAATACAAGGCCAGTCAAACAACAACAATGACGATTTTGACCTGACATGTTGGAAGCCATAGAAGCTGAAGTGAAAAAGCTCATCGCTTGTGGCTTTGTCAGAGAAGAACAACATCCTAACTAGGTGTCTAACGTCGTCCCAGTTATGAAGAAAACAAGAAAGGTACGGGTCTACATTGATTTTTGAGACCTTAATGAAGCTTGTCCTAAGGATGAGTTCCCTCTTCCGATCGCTGATGTCATGATCGACAACACCTGTAGGTTCGAACGAATGTCTTTCATGGATGGATTCTCCAGATACAATCTATTTAGGATGAATCTAGAAGATAAAAAGCATACCTCTTTCTGCACTCCTCTAGGAGTCTACTATTATACAGTTATGCCATTTGGTCTCAAAAATGCTGGTGCCACCTATCAACGGGCTATGAGTACCATTTTTTGTGAATATTTGCAGAAGACAGTCGAATGCTATGTCGACGATATTGTTGTCAAAATTCGTCTAAAGGAAGATCACATCTAAGACTTAAGAACTATCTTTGATCTAATGTGCCAGCATCGACTCAAGATAAATCCTACCAAGTCATTCCTGGGAGTCTCTAGTGGCAAATTTCTTGGATTCGTTATTACCTCTAAGGGTATACACATTGACCCCGAGAAAGTCAAAGCCATTCAAGAGATGCATCCTCCACGCAACCTAAAAGATTTACGAGGATTCCAGGGTCGGCTTGCATATATTAGGAGATTCATCTCAAATCTCTATGGACGCTGTTGATCGTTCACTCATTTAATGAAGAAAGGTGTGTCTTTTGTTTGGATTGAAGAATGTCAGCGAGCATTCGAAGACATAAAGCGATACTTGATGAACTCTCCAGTCTTAGTGTCGCTAGTCACATGAATACCCTTCTTGATGTATGTTCGAGCAATGGACCATCCTTTAGGTGCTCTCTTAGCTCAGAAAAATAAAGAAGGTCATGAACAAGCCATCTATTATCTCAGTCGCACAATGATCGGTCTCGAACATCGATACAACCCGGTAGAAAAAGAGTGTTTAGCCTTGATGTTTGCTGTCAAAAAAATATGATATTATATCACGGGCCAAACTATTCATGTCATCTCTAGAGCAATCCTCTACGAGTCTTGACGAAGAAGCCAAGTACACTCAATTTCAGACTTGCTATATAGGCTATACTACTTGCACAGTATGATATGGTTTATGTTCCATAAAAGTCAGTGAAGGGTCTGGCTGACTTTCTGGCTGCTCATCCAATTCCTGAGACATCTAAACTCTACAATAAAATTCCTGATGAAACTCTAGAATCTAACACGACTTCAGAAGGAATCTTTGCTTGGCGTCTATTTTTGATGGTGCAACCAGAATTGGACCTAATGGTACTATTGTCACGGGAGTTGGGATTGTCCTTGTATCACCGGAGGTATTAGCCATTCAAAGAGCTTATTATTTAGACGAGCCATGCTCCAACAATTTGGCTGAATATATATAACGCTCTACTCATTGGTCTCCAATTGGCTAAACAGTTGAATATCGAATATCTTAAAGTATACAGAGGCTCTAAGCTGATCGTCAATCATGTTAGAGGCACGTATGAAGTTCGGCATCAAGACCTCATTCCATATCATGAAGCAACAATCAGACTGGCTACATCTTCAAAGGCTTCTTCATTGAACAAGTACGTCAAGCATGCAATATAGAGGCTGATGTACTTGCTAATCTTGTGGCAGTATTAGCAATCCCTGTAAAAAGACAATAGATGATCGTCATTACTAACAGAGAATTATTTTGCATCGAGAATAACTCGAGTATTGAATTCAGCAATTCAACCGAAGTTTATACCATTAGTGAAGGTTGGACAGCTCCTTTCATCGACTTCGTGGTACATGACATCTTACTCGAAGATCCCAAGGAAGCTATGACAATCCATCGGCAATCGCTTCGGATTTATTACAATCACACCACTAGAACACTCTATTGGCGAACATTTGACGGTTGGCTCCTACGTTGTCTTACGGAAGATGAAGCAAAATAAATACTACATAAAACTTACGATGGTGTCTGTGGTGCACATCAGCCTAGTCCTAAGCTACAGGATTGTATCCAATGTATGGGTTATTACTGGCCCACTATGGTATCATATGCAATTAAATATGCAAGAAATTCTCGAGCATGTCAAATCCATGCAGACTTCATCCACGAACCATCAGAATTCCTGCGTCTAACCATGACATCATGGCCCTTTGAAGCTTAGGTATAGATGTCATTGGTCCTATCATTCCACAATCATCTAGAGGACATCGGTTTATATTAGCTATAACCGACTATTTCTCAAAGTGGGCAAAAGCTATACCCTTGGCTGAAGTTAAAATCAATAGTGTGATCAGCTTCGTCAAACATCATGTGATATATCGATTCGATATCCTCCAGCGAATCATCCATGATAATGTGCCTCAATTCATCGGCCAGTTGTTCACTCGATTCTGTGATGACAACAGGATCAACAATGTTGCTTCTACAACCTACAATCCTGCAGCTAACGGTTTGGCGGAAGCATTCAACAATATAATCATCAAGCTTCTCAAGAAGTTTGTTTCCACCAACAAACGTAGTTGGAGCAAAAAACTTAGAGAATATCTATAGGCATACCGTACTACTGTACGCACCCCGACAGGATGTACACCATTCTTCTTATTATACGAATGTGAAGCTGTCCTGCCGTTAGAAATCCAAATCCCCCCCACTAAGGATTACAATTGCCAATAAACTTACAACAGAAAATAATGATCGACTTTAACTTCAGGAGCATGAAGCACTGGACGAGAAGCGGCTATTAGCTCAATAACATATCAAACTATATCAAGCCCGTATCTTAAAAGCTTTCAACCATAAAGTCAAAGTACGGGCATTTCAAAAAGGTGAACTGGTCCTTACTGTCAGACGTCCTATTACTATGATACACATGAGCAAGGGCAAGTTCGAACCAAAGTGGGAAGTCCCTACGTTGTAAGCAAAGGTTTCTCAAACGGAACTTATCAACTGACTGGGATGGACGACCGAGTCGCTATGATGCCTATCAACGACAAATTTCTAAAGAAATACCATGTTTGAAGAGTGTATACTACGTCTTCTGAATATTGGACATGCCTCAAATCTTCGAATTATTATCTTTTATTTACTCTTCCGTAAATAAAGCCACAAATAATAAATCCTCAAAAAAATCTCCAGTGGAGTCTATCTAGATCATATCATATTATCACAAACATCGCCTTTTGGAACTCAGTTGTTTTAAAAGATATCCTATTTTTGAGTCCCAATTGGCCCAAGGATAATCAATAGATATACAAATTCATGTCTGTATTACCTCTGAATTCTACTATCTATATCAACGACTTGTTACATCCATATTACCTCTGATAATGTTGTCCCAGAAATAACAATATCTCAAAATTATATTCTGTGATGTCCACATTACCTCTGGACAGATATAATGAGGATTGTTGTTTTCAATAGATATGTTACGTCTTATACCTCTGAACATATTTCCTAATCTTTTCTATTGTTTGTATCTCAAACAGATACATAATAAGTAATAGAACCATAAAACATCATCATTTCTCATCTAATATATCATGCCAATACAAAAATCACACTTCATCAAAATGTTCAAAGCAGAAAATTATTAAATTAAAATAACTTCATCTTGGAGGCTGCTAAGGTCAATGATTAGCTTCTTCAGAGCTTCAGCTCGCTCCACCCTGGAGTCAATCACCCTTTTTTCGGCTAGGTCTCTCCTGTTCTCTGGCTGCAAAGGTTGCAACGATGTGACTTGACGTTCTATCTCCGTGCCCTGAATACAGACAAAGTCATTTTTTTGCCTGATTAGATTATCTAAGCGACTTGAGGCAACTTGAGATTGCTCAAGCACTTCTTCTTCAAGCTTCCTATTTGTCGCGATCATCTCTCACAGCTTGGCCATTTCAAGTTCTAGCTCTTGAAGACAAACTTGATTCTCAGCTATCTTTTTTCCTTTTTCCTCAGCTTTAACATTATAGAGGTTAATGGAGGAGGTAATTTCAACAATGATTGACTCTATTTCTCCAGACTGTAATGTAAAGGCTACCACAGAGCTGTCTAAGGCAGCTCGTCGTTCTGCATATTCATGATCAAGGGCTTCGTACTCAGCATCTACTAGCCTATGGATGTTGCCTCACGTCAAGTCTTGATAAGATTTTATAAGATCTTTGAGATCGTTCAAGATATGCTCCAAGAAGCCGACTCTTTCCAGGTTGCCAACATTGCGTATGGCTTCAATCATAAAATAAGCAGTTCTCTTCAATAAGTTGAAAGGCTGACCTTTCTCCATATCCATTTGTACAAGAGTGCCCTAAGAAGTATAAAAGGCATTTGTATATGTTTCGACGAGGCTTTTATTCATTACCGAAAGACGAGGAGTCTCTACTTCAGCGAGGACTTCCCTTTTTATAGAAGAGGAGGGAATCATAGATTGTGTATCGGGGGATTTTGGCGTAGTCATCTGTAAAGAACTCCCTTCTATCGTTTTCCTGTGTTTACAAAAAACAAAAGAAGAAAGATTTCTACAAACTGAGAAAGAGTACAAAAAGTACAATTAATTTTTGAAGAAGTACAACTATAGGAATCTGATCAGAAGATGATCACTTTATCCCTTGGACGATGTGATATCGAAGACATGAGCCTCTGGAGGATGCAACAACAATTTAGCAGGAGATTGTGATCATTCGTGATTATTTGAGACTGATTTGAAACTCCATTTATAGAGTTCTGGAAATAACTATTTAGTAGTTCTTCTGGGTTATGCAAGCTTTAGGTTGCGCGCCTATTCACTTGTGTGAGCGGTTACACCAACTGCTGTGGACGCGTGGCATCGTTTGATTGTGATGCGCGTGGTCATGTGCAGTATAATTGGCACATTCTGCGAAGTTAGTGGCTTGTGTTAGCCTAATAATTATATCATATTTTTGAATATAGCTAATCAATTAAGTTTAACATATTGACATCACTAATATTTATGTAATCATTATCATGTTGCTACTTAAACTTAGCATTGTCCTAAATGTTCTATATCATATTGCTATGCTTGTATCATATTGTTTTGTTCGTCTAACATGTTCTTATAGACATGCAGTAAGCATGATCAAGTTTTGTTAAACAAGGACATATGCAATGGAGAATTATTGATGGGCCAAAGACGACGTTATACAAGAAGATTTCTCTGAACCGCCTAATGACTTATTCGGGCCTCGCATCGGGGGTTCCGCTGCCCGGTCAGCGGACATGGGTCGAGGGGGCATCGCCCCCCGTGGGGGTTCGGGGGCGAAGCCACCGAAAGGTATTCAGATTTCCAGATCTGTTTATCTTTCGACGATTGCCGTCAAAGAAAAAAGCATCTTCATGTTTGCTCAAATATCAGAAGAAAGGCGTCATCAAAGGGCTATTGGTTTTCCTATTTGATCAATGTATTTTCCATATTTATTGAGTCTAGGAATACAATGTAAACTGTATCGTACTGGCAAATAGGCTACCCAAGAAACGTTTTTAAAATACCCTTTCATTTTGAAAACAAGCCCACTTACAAAAGCCCAAACTACTTTCTATTTCAAAAAGTCCAAAACTAATTTGCAAAAACCCTGACAGAACTCCAACAGAATTCGGCCCAAATTTGGCCAGAGTTCGGTTAGTGGACGTTGGATTTTGAACTTGGTCTTTCTGTTGTTACGGATCTTGCCGAGATTTTCTCATAGAGTTCTGCCCGAATTCTGCCCGAATTCTGTCAGAATTTTGCCTTTGAAAAAACTATAAATAGAGAAGGATTTCGATTATTTCAATACACCAATTCACTTTCATATCTCTTCTCTATAAGCCTACTACTTCTTCCAAAGTATTCTGAGCTATTCATTTTCAAATCCCAAGCCAGTTACAATCCTCTAGTCGATTTGCCAGTGCGGTACAGTCTAGAAGTTTTAGAGCGATTGTAATCAGAGGCTTGATTGAAGAAAGATACTTCACAACTGAAGTTGGTCAAGTACTTTGGATCAAAGCTCGCGTTGTAGAAGTTGCAAGAACTTCGGATAAAAACTTGTAGTAATTTTCCATAGTGGATTCAACTGGAAGCTAGAGTTCTTCCGACTGGACTAGTCCTCAAAAGAGGGAAATCAGTATACATCTTTGTGTTTGCATTTGCTCTCTGCTCTCTATCTTTCATTTACATATTTGTGATATATATATTCTGTGATCTTGCTGCTAACATTTTTAATTATCTAAATTCTGTTGCCTACTCTATTTATCCCCCTCTAGAGTATTGCGCTTTACAATTCGTTCCTACAATTGGTATCAGAGCGGGTTCTCTTTATATTGGTATTACTATCGTATCAATTATTCCTACAATTGGTATCAGAGCGGGTGCTTGTTATATAGATATTGCTGCTCATACCAATTGCTCCTACAATTGGTATCAGAGGGGATTATACAGGTAAAGCGAGGTAACACTGCTATTATATTCTTATTTATTACAGCTGTTACATAGATCATAGTATCATATATGGCAAGTATGTACTTCACAACTGAAGAGCGATCCACAAATAGACTCCCACTATTTGATGGAACAAACTATAGTTATTGGAAGACATGAATGAGCTTCTACCTGAAGTCTCTAAATTTTAATATATGGTCAATTGTTGTCAATGGCTACAAAAAGCCTACTATCACTTCTATTCTCACATCCTCTATAATCAACAAGCCTTATTATAGTTACACGGAGGAAGATAAGAAGTTAGCTAGCATTGATGCAAAAGCTATGCATATCTTTTATTGTGCTGTAGACATAAATGTATTCAATCTTATTACTACTTGCACAACATCTCATAAAATTTGGAAAGTTCTTGAAGCTACTTATGAATGCATGTATGAAAGCAAAGCTAGCAATTCCAGAGAGAAGGATAGTCTTCATAATGATGCAAATATATGCATGATGGAATTGGGATTTAAGGTACAACACAATCCCTTATACAAAGAAGACCTTGTATGTAACAATTGCAAGAAGATAGGCCACATCCAAGAAGATTGTACTACTGCTAGAAAGGAGAGTCACTATGAACAATCAAATAAAGGTAGATTATCGTCTCATAAGTACACTAGCACGAGCATATGGTGTGAAAGCAAAGCAACAGATTCTGAAGAAGAAGAAGAGAGACCTCATCAAGCTGCAAATTTATGCTCAATGGCATTATCTAATGATGTACAAAATAATTATTTCTGTGAAGAGAGTAAATTTTCTTATGATGACTTATCTGATGCTTTCAGTGATCTGTTAGAAGAACACAAGAAAGTATTAGATAAGTATAAACAAGCTAGAAAGGATATTCTATCCTATAAGCGGGAGAATGAAAAGCTTACTTGCTTATTGAATAATGCTAAAAATAGTTTTCCTTCTGATAATTCTACTGAGATTTCCATATTAAAGTTTAGATTTCATGAGGAACTTGATTGCATTGAGGAAAGCACTCAAGAAAATGCTAACTTAAGGAGAAATTAGAATCAGAAAAGAAGAAGTATTCTATTGCTTCATGTAGAATTGATGCTCTTTCTACTAAGTATGATGAGATCTGTGCTAACTCTAAAAAGTTAGAGATTAGACTGGAAAAGCAGGTAGTACAACCTACGACTCAGTCTAACACAAGACACTTAGAACATCACAAATTCACATACATCAAATCTTTTATAAAGGAAGCAAGCAAAGCTAAAGCTTCACACAACCATGCTTTCTATTACAACTATCTACGCACATCATGTCATCCCACTGCACGTTCTCATACTGCTGTACATAGCACTATTAATACTTTCTGTCATTATTGTGGTTTGAATGGACACGTTTCTAATCGTTGTCAGATTAGAAAACTAGTTGATATAAACTTGTGGAAATGGGTTCCCAAAGCTAACAAATGTGGATCCAAGTATTGGATACCAAAGTCTTCATCTAATATTGCAGGTGAAGCTTCTCATATCAAATAAAACCACTTCGATAACATGCTTCCTAAATAGTTTTTAATATCTAGAACATTCTTACTGATGTCTTGCTATTAGCTTTCATTGATATCTTTTAAATTGTTTATTGTTTGAATTAATGTGAGACATAATCCTAGCTTGACTAGTTATTTAGCTTAAATAATTAGTTCACACTATATAGTATTTTATTTTCTATTAGTGTGACACATTTGTCTATGTATGCTATTTACTCTTTATCTTTACTCTTGAAGCATGCATAGGAGCTTAATTTTGTTTTGGTGAATATGTTTTGACTCTTCGTCTTTAATATTTTTTAATGGCCACTTCTTACCAATTTGTCTTTAACATGTCATATTTACTTTGATCAGTATTTTGTAAGTATGTATGTTTAGCACAAGTCTTTTATTTACTTGAAAAGTATATACATATACTTTTATGTTAACCTTGTGCTTGCATAATATATTCACTATTGATTCTCAAATTTTATTGTGATTAGCTTCTTATGAATCAATTACATCTTTGTCTGACAAAGCATATTTATGCATGTTTTTGATCTTGTGATATTTTCTTATGCTTATTAAGGATACATAATTCATTTTCATTTATATATTGCTCATATGTTTCTTATATTTTTGTATAAATATCTTTATGGGGATATGTGAGTTAAGTTCAAGTTCTATATTATTTTAAAAAGTAGTTTCAAACTTGTGCTTATCTCATACTTTAGCTATTGATTACTTTAAACAAATTTATGTTTCTTCTCTTATTAGCTTCTTCCTCAAAGCCTCTTTTAATTATATTTTCTTGGCTTTTTGGTTGACATTTTGGATACATGACTCTTTTTTTAAATAATTTTTCAAATACCTTGATCTTGATAAACCATTCTTTGGGTATTTACTTTTTTTATATTTAGAGATCCTGGATTTCGATGTTCGATAATACTACATATATTCCTTTGAATCTAAGTTCTTAAGAGTAGAAATCATTTTGGGAATAAGCCGAAAGGGTCCTTCTGTCATACAGGTGTAAATAACCTGAAGCGACACGGTGTACTAGTCTTCGAACTACCACTAGCTGGGAATCGGCTCCTACAAATAACTCAAAGTGATCAATACTTTATAGAATTAAGATTATTAAGGTCTACTTGCAACTATCGTCTAGTTCTGGATCCAAGGTACTGAACCCAGTCCCCTAGGTTCCAAAATACATCAACGTATCTAGGTCCCACATTTTGATTTACAAATGTTTTAGATTTTACTATTACCCAATGATTTTACGAACATATGGATAAATGCAATTGATCCATCTTATGCTGTATGCTACATTGTTCTAAGATTTTTTTAAGCCCATAGAATATAATTTATTTCATATAACACTAATTCTTCTTAAATCCTCGGTTATTAAAGAAGAGATTTGTTTTGGGTACAAGCCTACAAAGGGTCTATCTGTCACCACGGCTACGGTTAAAGCGAAGCGGTACTTAAGTGTTCCCCGGTGAACCTCCATTAGCTGGGACAATACCCCCTACAGCTAACCTAAGATTGATCATCAACGCTTTATAAACTAAAGATTTATTGAGATCTAGTTGCAATTGTTATCTGATAGATTTTAGATTTGATGGATAATATTATTTAATGATTTAATTTTACAAAAGGTAACATATATTGATCTTCATAGGATAATGTTTGTCATCTTTTGATATATTTATTTTTCTGTCACTCTATTCTATATTTAAACTTGATTTGATATTGTGACTACTCATTGAATATTATGGTCTTGTGATTTCGTCTTTAACATGTGTAATATTCAATAATTTTGAGCTTTATATTATTATCTTCTTATTCAAGTTACTTACTGTCTACAACTGTAACTCTTTGCAGGGGAGAAGTCATGCATATTGAATGTCTCTCTCTCAAAGCGTTTCTTTTCTTTAAACCTTACGATTGTCAGGTGGACACCATGCTAAGGCTTTAAAAGGAAAGAAATAAACTTTGATAATAAGACCTAATATTTTTGAATTAGTTTCTACTTCTGAAAATATGTCTCTAAAATTCTTAAATTTTATCTATACTATTATTTTTGGATATAACTATGTAAAGGTGGAGTAGTTAATTGTTTCAAGTCAATTATCCCCTTGACATGCCATATATCTAGAATACACTTTTCTTTGGACATTTATCTAGTTATGTTTATTTGTTCAAATGGATTTATTTATGATTTATGAATTCTTTTATTGAAATTGTTTTCGTGATTCGAATCGCCAGCTTTCAGTTTGAGGACTAAATGGACGCATTCTAACATTTATTAAAGACAGTTTTCAATTTTTTTACTTTCATGAAATCATTTTTCTTATTATATAAGATTTTTAATTGGAGATAAATTTTGTTTGTTCATCTTTAAGCGTTTATTTATTGGATATTCCTTTTACTAGCCTAAAGATGATATTTGTTTTTAGTTTGGAACTTGATACACATATTTAAGGAGGAGAAAATTAATTGTTTCAATTCCTTTATGCCCTTAATATGTGGTATACCTAGTTCATCATGGACATATATTCTTTTACTTAGCATATCTTGTTGATTTGTTCATGAATTTTTATTTTAGTAAGTTTATGAGAGAATATATGATTTTTTTATTCTCTTATTTTATATGAGTTCATAAGTTATCTTGCCAAATATATATTTAATTATCCTTATTTGATTGAGTTTAAAATTACTTTTGGCATTTTTTATTGAGATTTTATCTCAAAGTTCATGATTATCTATATTTAGACTGATCATACTTTGCGGAGGAGCATTCAAGTCGACTGAATTTCTCCTTCTCAAGTATTTTGTCTTAATTGCCTTCATGTTTATCTGATGGATATACATATATCATGCCAGGGTAATTGAATTCAAATGCATGGACTTTGGTATAGATTTTGTATAGATTCGTTTATTTTGATTTTTTTTTCGATGATTATACTCTTTATGGAATTGATTTACTAATTTGTATGGGCAAATTATGAATCATATTTTTTGTGATCAATGTTAAAAGTATATATATATATATATATATATATATATATATATATATATATATATATATATATATATATATATATATATATATATATATATATATATTAGTATATACTAGATCTACGAATATATAAAAGTCTCATTGACTTCTACTATATTGATATCTACTTTTTTTTAAAATACTTTATTGGCCTATTTCAAAACTACAATTACATTTATTCATCATATTGAGTTTTGAATGTCATTTTTGGATTTCTAGTTGGTAAACTATGTACTGCTTGATTTCAGTGTTCTTTGTTAAAGTTCAACCAACTATGTTGTGTTTTGATAAGTTTTTTTTATACTTTAGTTATGCAATTTTCTAAACTTGTCGTTACACTGTTCTCCTAATCCTTGATCATGAATGTTTTTGTCTTCCCCCTTTACTTATGCTTGAGTTCATTTTAGCTCTAATTACGGACGAGCTTTTTTTTGATCATGTCAAAGGGGGAGAAATAAGTTTAAGTTAGCCCAAAATATTCTAGTATTATGTGTTTATTAGTGATACATGCATCTATTGTATATATATTAAACTTAACCGATTTGCCATAATAAAAAAAGGGGGAGATTGTTAGCCCAATGATTATATCATGTTTTTTAATATGGCTAATCAATTAAGTTTAACATAATTACATCACTAATATTCATGTAATCGCTATCATGTTGCTACTTAAACTTAACATTGTCCTAAATGTTCTATATCATATTGCTATGCTTGTATCATATTGTTTTGTTCGTCTAACATGTTCTTATAGACATGCAGTAAGCATGATCAAGTTTTGTCAAACCAGGACATATGCAATAGAGAATTATTGATAGGCCAATGACGGCGTTATACAAGAAGATTTCTCTGAAACGCCTAACGACTTATCCGGGACCTCGCATCGGGGGTTCCACTGCCCGGTCAGCGGACAGGGGTCGAGGGGGCAGCGCCTTCCGTGGTGGTTCGGGGGCGAAGCCACCAAAAGATATTCAGATTTTTAGATCTGTTTATCTTTGGACGATTGCCGTCAATGAAAAAGGCGTCTTCATGTTTGCTCAAATATCAGAATAAAGGCGTCATCAAAGGGCTATTAGTTTTTCTATTTGATCAATGTATTTTCCATATTTATTGAGTCTAGGAATACGACGTAAACGACATCGTACTGGCAAATAGGCCATCCAAGAAATATTTTTAAAATACCCTTTTATTTTTAAAATAAGCCTACTTACAAAAGCCCAAACTACTTCCTAACTGCTTGATCTTTTCAAAAAGCCCGAAACTAATTTGCCAAAACCCTAACAGAACTCCAACAAAATTTGGCCCGAATTCGGCCAGAGTTCGATTAGTGGACGTTGGATTTTGAACTTGGTCTTCCTGCAGTTACGGATCTTGCCGAGATTTTTTCATAGAGTTCTGTCCGAATTCTGCCTTTGGAAAAATTATAAATAGAGAAAGATTTCGATCATTCCAATACACCAATTCACTTTCATATCTCTTCTCTATAAGCCTACTACTTCTTCCAAAGTATTCTGAGCTATTCATTTTCAAATTTCAAGCCAGTTACAATCTTCTAGTCGATTTGCCAGTGCGTTACGGTCTAGAAGTTTCAGAGCGATTGTAATCAGAGACTTGATTGAAGAAAGACACTTCACAACTGAAGTTGGTCGATTACTTCAGATCAAAGCTCGCGTTGTAGAAGTTGCAAAAAATTCGGATCAAAACTTGTGGTGATTTTCTATAGTGGATTCAACTGGAAGCTAGAGTTCTTCTGACTGGACGAGTCCTCACAAGAGGGAAACCATTATACAATCTTGTGTTTGCATTTGCACTTTGCTCTCTATTTTTCATTTACATATCTATGATATATATTCTGTGATCTTGCTGCTAATATTTTTAATTAGCTAAATTCTGCTGCCTACTATATTCATCCCCTCTAGAGTATTGTGCTTTATAATTCGTTCCGACAGCTTGTGTGCCACGTCACCCTGTTCTGGATACTATTTGATCATCTTGTACGAGCTTCATTAGGTTGCGCAGAGGCGCAA
Source organism: Iris pallida (assembly GCA_029216955.1). Taxonomy (NCBI): domain Eukaryota; kingdom Viridiplantae; phylum Streptophyta; class Magnoliopsida; order Asparagales; family Iridaceae; genus Iris; species Iris pallida. Next base: position 3,486,353 of record JANAVB010006389.1, read on the forward strand.
TATAGCAAATTGTGTGAGCGATTACACTAACTGATGTGGACACATGGCATCATTTGAGTGAGATGCGCATGGTAGTAAGCAATGTAGTAGACACATTCTACGAAGTCAGCGGCTTGCGCGCCACGTCATCCTGCTCTGGACAATCACATTGTATGAGCTTCATCAGGTTGTGCGGGGGTACAATGTAGCAACTTGTGCCTAAGCACAACCTCGTGCACCTTGACACGTTGCACAAACTGCTAGCTGTCATAAAATATGACCAAATCTCCTCGAACGCTGTGTTGCATGGGATTTGAACAAATTTTCCTTGATATACGTATTGTCCGTTGTCAGGAAATAATGATGCCGTTATAGCTTCTCGAGGATATGCGCCACGTGGCTCTCGCGTAACCTAAGGTTGGCGCAACCTGAGATGGGCGCAACCTGATGTGGCGCAACTTGATGTAGGTGCAACCTGATATAGGCGCAACATGATACGGTGCAACCTATTGATATGATGCAACTTGATGAGATGACTTTTGGGTGAGTAGCATAGCTTAATTTTTATCCTCTACATGACCCCCTTCAAAGTTCGAATCTTAAAAAGACTTCAAAGTTTTGAAATACTTTGAATTTAGAAATGACTATGTGTAGGTTGCGCCAGTCAACTCGAGCCCGGTTCTTCAGCACAAGTTACGCGGTTTAGCCTCATTTTCAAAGCTATAAATAGTCGTAACCTTTGGATTTTTCATTGTTCATCATCGTTTAGGATTCCACAAAACCCTATTTTTTTCTCTTTTTTGATCTTCGAGAGTTTCCTTCAACAACTGTCAATGGCCCCCAAGCGCTCTGCTGCCGAGAAGGCCAATAATGTGGCCGAGTCCTTTACGCAAGCTCCGCCTTCGTCACGCCGAGAAACGGCCAACCCGGCCATGTAGGATAAGTATCTGATCATAGACCCGATTATCGACAACCCTATTTAGGGTTTGGCTCGATTCTTACAATGTGCGCCCACTCTTTTTAGAGTTGGGCGTACCCCATAACTTGCGCCTCCCTCTTTAGGCCATGCTTGTCACGCAACCTAATAGTTGCACAACGCAAAAAGTCGTGCACTCTTAATCAAAAAGATTATTAAGTGCTCGGCTCATTCCCAACAATGAACCTATTTATGGGGCGCTCTTTTCTGAAATGTTTTTTTCCTTTCTTCTTAAATGTTACCCGCCCATTTATGGAGAAGATGAAGAGTTTGAGGGGCCCGACCTTCACTGTATATATATAAGGGTATGAGGTTCAAACTCCATCTTCATCACTCTCATGGTATCCAAAGAGAACATGAAGAAGGAGGCGAATGTCAATGACAAAGCTTCTGAGGAGAAGTCTAACCCTGCGTCTGCGGCATATTTGCTGGAAGCTGATCCGTCCCTGAGGGCGGAGAACTTCTTAGACTGTTTTGACCTGACCCAACAGTCTTTACTCATTCCAGTAGTGGGCCATCGTCTTCCGAAGAGCGTGGTACATTGGAACAGAGGGAAGGGTTCCTCCGTTTGATGCACCACTCGGAGATCCACAACATAGAGGAGTTAAGTGCTGCTTTGCGTCAGACTAATGACGAAAAGAAGGAGTGACATGATATGAGAGCGTCATTTTCCATAATGGCCATAGCGCCTATGTCTGTAGTTTCTGTCTTGTTTTTATAAAATAAAAAAGTTTGGATTTTTTAAATCCTGGCGCGTTTAAGCTTTGTTGTGTAACTATTTTGACATGTCCCGCGCTTTAGATTTTTCTCGATTTTGACAATACCAACTTCTGAACAACACGTGGCGCCTCACATGTGATTTCAAATCTTTTGCGTTCTATTCTTCTCAAAATATACGCCTAGAGACGCACATGACGTTCCAGCCTTAATTGTATATAAATAGAAAGAGAGCATTCACCGTATTCTCATCTTCTTTCTAAAACTTGCAGGGGTCCGACTGACAAAACTCCCCAGAACTGGCACCGGTGACCTTGGATGCTATGGAGCTGAACCACCTTGACAGACACATCAGACAGCTCAGAACTCTTCATGTTTAAGAGGGCTTCCTAGAGATGGTAGGAAGGGCCTTTATACATGAGAGTTGGATGGTGGAGACAAAGAACTAGAAATCGTATCACAAGGGTGATCTCATTCCTACTTCTCACGAAGGGTCGTCGTTTCTCCACCAGCTGTATTAGCAGCAACTTGTCTTCGAGCTGTTGTACTCTGTCATTCTCCTCTCGTTTTTCTGAAAGAGAAGACCAGAGCTGATTCCGTTGCCTTGCTTGCTGCTTCAGGTCGAGTCGACAAGGAACTGGCACCAACAAGAAGATCCAAAGATGTAATAGACCTCCATTTGTTGTATCAGAATGAAAATCCGAGATGTAATAGGTTTCCATTAAGATGTAACTATGTTTTTAAAGAAGGAATAAAGAATGATTTTTCCCTCCTTTATGATTTGATTTGATGTGATGATATAGAAAATAGAATTCAAAGGTAATGTGAATATGAACCCTTTTTTTATTGATGATCCTTAAGTCAGCTGGGACTCAAGGACAGGATATGATGTCTAAAAAGATGATATATGTGATAATACGGATAAGATATCTTTTAAAACAGCTGGATTTTAAAAGACAGAATTAATGATTCGGATGGACTCTACTGGGGATTTTGAGTATTTATTATCTATGGCTTTATTTACAAACAAGTAAATAAACGATAATAAATGTAGACCTATTCGCAAAATAAATAGAGATAAAAAAGATTAATGAATGAGTAGTCATACCTTTTCGAGGAAAGGTCGCTTTGGTTCTCGAGACACACAATAAATGAAGACCTCTTCACAAGATGAAAAGAGATGAATGAACGAACATGCCTTTTTGAGAAAAGGTCGCTTCGGTTCCCGCGACAGACTGTTTTGGACTTTCAGTATATAAATAGTACGAAACTTTTTGGAGAATGTTATCCACACCTATTCCTTCATTGCAATTGTCTTTCGAAGATGTACCTTAGGAGGTTGAGATCATCCCGACGATCGTAGCTGCTATCGACACTTCTTCTAACGAGCCTCCGCCGCCTACCCGGCCAGAAGCGGAAGAAAGCTCGGCTGTTCCTGAACAGAAGCAGGACATTCTTGCCAAACTGGTGGAACCTGGAAGCACTGGCGAAGAAGAAGCTTTGAGGAAAGCTGCGTGTGAATTGTTGGTGTCATACAACAATAATGTATTCGAACTTCTTGCGAAATTTGTCTTCGATCAGGAGGGTTCTGGTCCTCATTGATTTTATGTATTTCCTTCTGTTTGAAATATTACAATAAAAAGGAATTTTACTTACATCCTGATTCTCTGTGTTGATATCTCTTTGTCTTCAAACATGATATTTCTTAAGAAATTTGTCATTGATAGGCATCATGGCGACTCGACCATCCATGTTTTCTGTTGTGAGTTCATTGGCTATTGCAATCCTTAAGGAAGGGATTTGAATTTCCAATGGTAGGACAGCTTCGCAGCCATACACCAAGGAGAAAGGTATGCAACCAGTTGGAGTAAGTATCGTAGTGCGATAAGCCCATAGACATTCTCCAAGCTTTTTACTCCAATTTCTTTTATTAGTAGAAACGAATTTATTAAGAAGTTTGATGATAGTTTTGTTAAATGCTTCAGCCAAACCGTTCGCTGCAGGATTGTAGGCCGTGGAAGCAACATTATTGATTCTGTTATCATCGTAAAACTGAGTAAATTTTTGGCAGATAAATTGCGGTCCATTATCATGAATAATTCGTCGAGGTATGCCGAATCTGTATATCACATGATGTTTGATGAAGTTGATGACGCTGCTGGTCTTGACTTCAGATAAAGGTATAGCTTTCGCCCATTTCGAGAAGTAATCGGTTACAGCTAGTATAAACCGATGTCCTCTAGATGACGGTAGATTGATAGGACCAATGACATCCTTACCCCAAGCTTCAAAGGGCCATGATGCAGTAGTCAGATGAAGGAACTCCGACGATTGATGGATGAAGTCTGTATGAATTTGACAGGCTCGATATTTCCTTGCATATTAAATGGCGTCTGATACCATAGTGGGCCAATAATAGCCCATACGTCGGATACGATCTTGTAACTTAGGACCAGGCTGATGTGCACCACATACCCCATCGTGGGCTTCACATAGTATTTGTTTTACTTCATCTCTCACAAGACATCGTAAGAGTAGACCATCAAATGTTCTTCGATAAAGGGTCTTAGAAGTATGATTATAATAAAACTAGAGTGATCGCCTACAGATTATTGTAGCTTATTTAGAATCTTCAGGAAAAATGTCATGTACCATAAAATCAATGAAAGGAGCTCTCTAGTCTTCACTAATGGTATTGACTTCAGTTGAATTGTTGAACTCAATATTTGAGTTATTCTCAATACAAAATAACTCTCTATTAGTAACGACAATCATCTGTTGCCTTTTTACTGGGATTGCTAATACGGCTGCCAGATTAGCCAATGCATCATCCTTCGTTATGCATGCCTAACGTACATGTTCAATGAAGAAACCCTTGAATAATGTAGCCAGCCTAATTGCTGCTTCATGATATGGGACAAGATTTTGGTGCCGAACTTCATATGTGCCTCTAACCTGATTGACAATCAGTTTAGAATCTCCATATACTTCAAGATAATCAATATCTAATTGTTTAGCCAATTGCAGACCAATGAGCAGAGCATTGTATTCAGCCACATTTTTGGAACACGACTCATCTAAAGAATAAGCTCTTTGAATAGCTAATCCTTCTAGTGAGACGAGGACGATTCCAACTCCAGCAACAATAGTACCTTTTGGTCTGATTCTGGATACACCATCAAATAATAGATGCCAAGTAAGAATTTCTTCTGAAATCATGTTGAATTCCAAAGTTTCATCTGGAATCTCGTCGTAGAGTTTAGACGTTTCGGAAATTGGATGAGCTGCCAGAAAGTCAGCAAGAGCTTGACCTTTAACAGACTTTTGAGGAACATAAACCATATCATATTGTGCTAATAATATGGCCCATGTTGCAAGCCTAGAATTGAGTGTACTAGGCTTCTTCATCAAGACCCGGAGAGGGTTAACTCTAGAAATAACATAAATAGTTTGGCCAGTGATATAATGTCTCGTCTTTTGAACAACAAACATCAAAGCTAGACATTCTTTTTCCACTGGGGTGTATCGATGTTCAGATCCAATCATCGTACAACTAAGATAATAGATAGCCTGTTCATGACCTTCTTTATTCTTCTGAGCTAATAAAGCACCAAGTGAATGGTCCATTGCTCGAACATACATCAGGAAGGGTATTACTGAGACTGGAGGCACTATAACTGGAGGGTTCATCAAGTACCGTTTTATGTCTTCAAATGCTTGCTGACATTCTTCGGTTTAAATAAAGACATACCTTTCTTCATGAGTTGAGTGAACGGTCCACAGTGTCCAAAGAGATTTGAGATGAATCTCCTGATATACGCAAGCCGTTCCTGGAATCCTCGTAGCTCTTTTAGGTTGCATGGAGGATGCATCTCTTGAATGACTTTGATTTTCTCAGGGTCAACGTGTATACCTTTAGAGATAATGACGAATCCAAGAAATTTTCCACTAGATACTCCCAGGAATGACTTGGTGGGATTTATCTTGAGTTGATGCTGGCGCATTAGATCGAATATAGTTCAAGTCTTGAATGTGGTCTTCCTTGTGATGACTTTTGACAATAATATCGTCTACATAGCATTCAACCGTCTTTCCCAAATGATCACGGAAGATAGTACTCATGGCCCGCTGATAAGTTGTACCAATATTTTTGTGACCAAACGGCATGACAGTGTAGCAATAATCTCCAAGAGGAGTGCGAAAAGATGTATGTTTCTCATCTTCGGGATGCATCTTCATTTGATTATATTCTGAAAATCCATCTGTAAAAGACATTCGTTCAAATCTGCAAGTATTGTCGATCATGACATCAGTGATTGGAAAAGGAAATTCGTCTTTAGGACAAGCTTCATTAAGGTCTCTAAAGTCGATGCACTCGGATCTTTCCTGTTTTCTTCAAAACTGGGACAACATTAGCCACCCATTCTGGATGTTGTTCTTCTCTGACGAAGCCACAAGCGATGAGCTTCTTAACTTCATTTTCTATAGCATCCATCATGTCAGGCTGAAATCGACGCTATTGTTCATTGAATGGCCTTACATTCGGCAGAATGTTGAGTTTATGGGTAGCAATCTGGGGATCTAATCCCGACATGTCTTCATAGCTCTAAGCAAATACATTAATATATTCCTTAATGAGCTGGATCAGTTCTTATTTATCTGCTTCAGGGAGGCTTTTGCTAACGAATATTGGTTTTGGAGAAGTTTCATCTCCAACGTCGACTTGAACCAACTGATCTTCGGTAGGTGGCTCACGTTGCTCGAAGCGAAGCTCGCAATGAGTATCCATCCTTTGTGCCCAAGGATCATATTCAGAGTCTTCGACAAAGTCTTCATCGTCTTTCGAGAACTCTGCAGTTACCATATTGGAAGATAGAGTTACTCGATGAACGTGCCCTACACTGGTGTCTGAATCCTATGAGACAGAATAAGAAGAGTTAGATCGTTCTTCTTCATCGGATTCAGAGACTTCTGGAATCAGAATTGGCGAAGTATAACCCAATCCCCGCTTCATTTTGCTGTAATATTGTTGTGACTTTCCTTTTGGAGCGGGGATACGAATAGGAGTTTGCCTTCCCTTACCACCATTGAGACCATCTTTAAAATTATAGCCCATCTTTTGAATGATATCTTTTGATTGCTGACTATAATGACGTAGTTAAAGTCTTCCATTATCGTGATTTTCTTCTTCACCATTGGGCATAATCTTCTGTTCTGTTTCTTTACTAAAAAGTATAGGAAGTTTATCTTTCTTCTTGGAAGGGACTAAGAAGAAGGAATCTTGCATTGGTTCGAGCAATACTTCGTCTTGGAGAGGTTGAACTGCTCCTATGGTAAGTAGTTTGAAATTATCTAGCATTTCTAAATAATATCGAGTATAATAAAAATCATCACTATACTGTAAAGGAGATGCTACTTTATTGATTTGTATATCATCATTTACAATAAGATTCTTAACCTTAACAGAAGGCTTAGTAAGATTAATAACCAGAGGAGGAGAGAAAGGATTTTTGGCCTTAACAGAAGGCTTAGGAAGGTTGAAAACCAAAGGAGGAGAAGGAGAAGGTTTGTTACGACGAAGGTCGTTAACAAGAGGCTCAGAAGAGGTGAGCTCTCTTTGTTCCCTTTCTACAGTAGGAAGCTGTTTCTTATGAGAGAAAAGATGGATAGTCAATATCTGAGAAGAAGAGGGATGAGTAGTACATCTTTTGACAGGGATTATGAGAACATCTTTTGAAGTATCTTTTCGATCTTCCTCACTATCCATCGCTTATACAACCTTCATGAATTCTTCCTTGTACATCCAAGAATAAGTACAATATGCTTTAATGCGCCTGAAAGGATTTAGGTCAGCTACTTCCTTTTGGACCTCTCCATTGATGTCTATATATTTGAAGCATTGGTGCAGAGTGGATGGTACAATGTTATGCTCATGTAGAAATGGTCTTTCCAGCAAGGCATTATAAGAGCCATTATTGTCGATCACATAGAAAGTAACCTTTGTACGAAGGTTGCCTATTTGAACTTTCAGGCGAATCTTTTCCAAAGGTTCACTTCTTCCGGAATTAAATCCCAAAATTGTCGTGATGGTTGTTGAAAGATTATGTACGAGAATTTTTAAGGCATCTAATAAAGTCTTTGGCATGATGTTGAGTGCAAAGCCAATCCTAGGGAACAGTAAAGCTTTATAGGGTCTTTCTGTCCAGGTGCAGGTAGTCCGCATCTTCACAGACATGTCTATTTCACCGAGCCTCTCTCCGAGACAGTGCCCAGATCGTTACGCCTTTCGTGCGGGTCGGAACTTACCCGACAAGGAATTTTGCTACCTCTCAGGGTCAATCAAGATGCGATCAACCTTCATAGTATCAACATATCCTGTGAAGTAGAGGGGTCGGTCATGACGATTATCTTCCAACAACAATCATCTTGTGTAAAGGTGATGTTCGACATCAGCTCCATCACACTATGACAATGAAAGCAAGTTACAGGCTCCTCCTCTGGCTTCTTGAGGAGTGCTAGACAAGTATCAACTTGCATTAAGACTTCACGCAATGTCTCTCGAGTTTCTTTTGAGAGACGCAGTAGTTCAAAAATTGATAACCTTGCCGGGGTATTAGCCAGTTGAGCCACTATGTCAAAGTTATATGGCTTCTCGAGTCCTAGAACTGGAGCCTTCTTCAATACTTTGTCAAAGTGGACAAAATGCTTTCCTTTGTCAGCTGTCGTTGGGTTGGAAGGAGTTGGTTCTACTGGAGGTAATAAAACTAGTGGAATATTGACCGCATGAGAAGATGATACTGGGGAGCCTCTGGAGCTAGAGCAGGGTTCTCCTGGCCTTCTGAATAGTCTCTCAGGTAAATTCTTCCAGATCTGGTACTAGTTAAAGCCTCTTCCTCAGATACAGGTTCAAAGGTTACCATATTGCAACTTTTTGCCCAGGTCTTGCTTCTGTAAGGTTTCTTTTGACAAGATGAAGAGTTCGTCCAATAACCAAAACTAACTCGAGATTGGTTATGTGAAAGGCATAGGGAAAGAGGTACAGGAGATCCTTTTCCATGATTCAAGCCGGGAGCCTTTTGTAGATCATATCCCATCTTTGTCATTAATTCACGAGACTGTGGACTATACAGATGGAAAGCTGGTTGATATTTAGCTTCTGACTTTGATAGTATTGTCTTAGAAGGGGAGAAAGAAGAAGGATCTGCAGCAGAAGTGAAAGCAACAGTTAAAGGTGGAGGACAGTATTCATTTAATGAAGTCATGTGACATGACTTATATTTGGTTGCTTTCTTGGACTTTGTGGATGAAGAAGGTGCTTCAAAGTCAGCTACCAAATCAGGATGGATCCACAAAATCTTCCCCTTATCAGTAGACAGAGGAACAAGACCATCAGTTCGTGCAGGTGGAAGATTAACAATCTCCAAAGTGGTTTTCGGGATAAAAATGACGCCGTCCTGCACAAGTTGAGCAAAAAAATCACCAAACTGTAGAGAGACGACATTAGCTGTTACAGTTTTTTCGTCTTGTTGGAGAGTAATTGTGCCAGAATTAACCATCTCCTGGATCTTTCCTTTAAGCACATAGCATGCTCGAGTCGGATGTCCGATAAATCTGTGGTAAACACAATATTTGGGGTGGTCAGTTTTACCTACTTCATCTGGTCATTTTGCCTCTAGCAATTGAAGTTTGTTTTTCTTAATCAGACAGTCAAAGATACTAATGACATCATCTTCATCAAAAGAATATTCTTCTTTTGGATGTGGTGCCCTCTGTGGTGGTGCCGTTGGAGTAGGTATTGATTGACCTATGTTCACGGCTAGAGTTTCTTTGCCTTTAACATTGATAGCCAAAGTCTCTTTACTCTTGTGGTTGTTCTGATGGCCACCATTATTAGGTGTAGCATGTTCATCTTTGTCAAGATTAGGCATCTGAATACCTAATTGTTTAAACTTGCAGCACTTTCTTCTGCCGCTTTAGCATTCACTATGAATGAAGGTCAATCCTGGAACTGTGTCGATCCGGTCCACATGCTAATTATAGGCAACAGGTTTGATTTGCAAGTGTCTATAGTCAGAGCATCAGGACTTCCAAGAGGCATTTTGAGTGCCTCACGACGGAATCGTTCAATGAACCTTATAGTTATTTCATTGTGTCGCTGTTTAATTTTAATGAGAGTAGACATAGTCATGTCATTCGTTCCCTCATAAAACTGTTCCAGGAACATTTGTTTGAATCTAGAGAAAGAGGTTATACAACCATCTTGCAAACGACGGTACCATCCATAAGTTGCACCTGCTAAACATCCAACGAAAACCTTAGTAAGTAGAGCGTCATTAGGCTGGAGTTGATCAGTTATTACCTCAAACTGATTGAGGAATTGACTTGGCGATGTGCTGCCATCAAATAGCATAATAGTAGGGAGTTTGTACTTGGGGGGAAATTGGACTTCCTTCCATTCTATGGGATAAGGCTTCTTAATCCCAAGCTTCTGCAAGCCATCTTTCTGTTTGAAAGCTTCAAATTGAGTACATAAAAGTTTTATGGCCTCATTGGTATTTTCCGATGATTGTGGAGCAGTGGATTGATTTGATATGTTAGGAGGGGGTACTATATGATAAGTACCACCCCCAGCACCAGATTGACTTGGAATAGCCTACGCAAGTATGGAAGAGGTGTGAGCAGACTGTACCCCCAGATCAATATTGATGGGAGCTAGTGTTGTTACAGGTTCTTAGGTCAGAATCGGATTCACAACCAGTGGAACTGTATGTTGTGCCATAATCACAATATGCATATCTGTCATCATCTCAGTCATGCTCTTCAAACTAGCCTCCAAAGCAGTAATTCTCTGCTATTGATTGTTAGAGCTGGAAGCATCTTGATTTTCTGTGACGACATAAGCAGTCACTTCTATAGCCATTGAAGATGAGCTAGTAGAAACGATGGTCCTTTTGGAACTTTCACTATCAGCATCAAAGTCATATAAGGAATCACCCCCAGAATAAGTGATAGGGATGTCCTATTGACTGAGGGAATTTTGGTTGGAATCAAGAAGGTTCCTTTGACCGATTGTTTCTTGGTCAGAAGGAAGATTACTTTGACCGATTGTGTCATGGTCGGAAGGAAGATTCCTGTAACGCCCTAGTCCCAAAATACATAGGACTAGGAATGTAGACATGCTAGCTGTATACATACAAAGTATACTCCATTATAGGGAAACCTCGTATGAATACATAAGCTGTAAAATACAGTAGAACCATGACTAATCTTATCCACACAAAATAAATGAATAAAAGATATCATATAATGATAATGAATTTTCTTGATACAATATGTTGGGCGGAGACAAATCTACTACCAACCAGTAAGGAAAAAATACAGGGAAAATGAAATGAGTTTGGCGAGCGAAGCGAAGACGATCCAAGTGCAATCATCCTCGAGGAAATAAAGATGACCACGGCCAGAGCTAAAACACCATGAATGACAAGAGCACACACCTGGCGAGATAACCAGGTCCTCAGAGGGACGTAACAAGATACATAAAGAACATGCCACATAACAAGTATAGTAAATAGTCCCACTCGTAACAAGTTCCAATGCCTCATCATCGAAACATTGGACTACCCCTACAACCAAACAAGGACGAGAGGTAGTACACTATACCGCGATGCGACATTGTTCCAAGCTACTAATGGAACGGGTGATATGACATTGACGAGGGTTACCTGACCATTCTAATGTGTTTATGCAGTAAGAACAAAACTTCAACGCATGAGCCCTGGCTGTAAATAGGATCGGCATAGTCCCCATATAGGGCACCAGGGGCCTACGTTCGTAACGTCCAAAGATCGTCAGAGGGCATCATGTGCAAGGGAATACGTCCATAATGTTCTGTAAAACGTCAGAGGGCATCTAAAGCCTGCGTCTCAGACGGACCGCACAGGTAAGCAGGGAGTACAGAGAAGCCCATACGTCAGGTATTGTTCTCCCCACCCAATGTACCTGTCAAGTCACATCCATGACCGTATACCTCTACTAACTGCTAAGTCTCCTAACACGCCTCTATTAGCAGTTAGCCCTAACGCATGCGCATGGGGGATCAGCCCACACACAAGAACCTCTACATGCTACTCATTTTACACATCCTCGTGGTACAACTGTGTCATGGTATATGTGATACACTACAGACGGTAGTCCCTTAACTCTAGGTTCATGTGCAACCAAAGGATAGTAACAAAGTAAACTAATAATCACTGAGCATGTAGTAAATCAAGAAATGTAATAACTGGAAATAATGAATAGTGATATGTAATAAAATGCAGACTGAATATAAACAGTATAATGGCAAAGTATCTTGCCTGGTGTGTCGCCTGGTATGGTGTGATGTTCTGACATGTTCCGAATGTCCAATAGTCTGAGGTCGATGTGTAATGGTCCATATTTCACGAAAAAATAGGAGGTTATGATCAGTCGTGATCAAGATTGATAATTGAAGGAAATTCGGAGGGGAATTAAATACATATACTATTTTAGGTAAGTATCTATAACATTTGAAGGCTATATTTAATAGTAAAAATAATTATTTTGGTAAATGGAAAAATCGATTTTGGCTAAATCCCTAAATTTGTAAAATAAATTTTTAGGCAAAAAAATTATAGTTTGTTACTTTAATATATATTGGATAATTATTTTAAAGTTCTAGAAATCTTTTTCTAATTTTTTTTCGAACTACTCTTATATATATATATATATATATATATATAAAATATATATATATATATATATATATATATATATATATATATATTTCTCATAATACTAACATAAAAATAATAATAATACATGTACTTGCATTTCAAAGTATAGAATAGAAATAGTCATTTTGATATCAGTGGGTAACCACTCTAAATTAACAATGTAATTATTTAGTAATAATGCTAATAAGTAGTAAAAATTACATAAGGGAAGTAGTTAATAATATTTGCAAGAAAGAAAATAGAATAGAACAAAACAAAAGAGACCAACAAAATGCAGCGTAAAATCCTACAAAAGCAAGCAGTGTTCTCTCCAGAGAGAGAGAACATTTTCAACCGAAGGAAAGAGAGAGAGAGAGGAAGAGAAGAAATGGGAGCTCTCACCTAGGGTTCCGGTGGCAGCGGCTGCACCGGCGGCACAAGAGAGGCTGCACGGGCCCACGCAGTGGCCGGCGCGGCAGTCACGAAGACCAGGCGGAGGGTCGTTCGATCGAAACTTCGGTCGAAGCCGGTGGTCGGGCTCGGCGGGCTAGAGGCACGGGATCTTCCCGGCTCTGATAGACACCAGTGGGGCACCGGCGTGGCGATGAGGCTCCGGCTGGGAAGACGACGGCACGGAGGCGTATATCTGTGTCCGACGCGGCTAGGGCACGGGGTGTCTCGAAAAAAAGGAGATCGAAGGAGGGGTAGCTGCGTGAGCGCTGCTGGTTGGCACAACGTTCACCTGCGTCGGTGTCGGCGGGGCCTGGCATGGAAGCTCGACGGACGCCGGCCGCGGTGTGTCGGGTGGCGCAGAACAGGTATAGTGGTTTGATCTATTTTTAGGGTATTTTCTTCTTCTTCTTGGTGTGGTTTTGAGGTGACGGCGGCGGTGGTCTTGGGGGTTCCGGTCGGAGGCCGTGGCAGTGATGATGGAAGGGCGGTGTTGTCGAACGGCTGATGGTGGTGGTACTGGGGTGCTGCTGGCAACGACTGCTGGTGATGGTAAGGTTGTTGTGCAGGCGTTCGGGTTCTGATCGGTGACGGAAAAGGGGTGGCCAGGAAGATGGTGATGGCGGAGAGGGGTCGGAAATGTCAGACACGAAAATTGATGTAATTGTAAAAGTTGGAATAAGATTTTGGGTGGACATAGACACGATGCACTCCCTATTGTAGATGATGGAGAATTTATGGATGAATACCTCTCCTTATATAGGAGGTAGGAATTTTCAGTTGGATAAGGACTAGGATTTATTTAAACCCAATTAGATAATTTGCTACTAATAAATTTAAAACCAATCAAATCCAATCCAAATCCAAATCTAATTTAAATCTAATTAAATTCCATCTTTTAGTTTAAAATCAAATAAAATAAATCAAATTTCAATTATAAATATTAATTTAACTATTTAAATAAATTCATAAAATCAAATCAAGATTTGAATTGCCACAATAATTTCAAAATATATTTTTCCTAAAATAATAATAATAATAATTTCGAAAATTACATTATTATTTAAAAATAAACTAATAAATAATTATGAAATATCTATGTATGCACAAATAATATTTATATAAATATACTTTTCTAGTATACCATTTTATAAGAAAATTATTTATTATTATAACTGTATCAATGAAAGGCTTTTCATAAATAAAATCGTAAACTTGGAAATTTTGGTACGATAGCTAAAAATAATTATTATATATATTATTTTGAAACTATAAAATAGAAAAAAAATTTCAAAAATATGTACGCTCACACATATTCGCACTCGTCGAGCAATTACGAAAAATAAAATTTCGCGCGTGAAGTACAATACAACTACGCGACATAGGATACAAAATAAAATTCAGTACCATATTTATAAAATAAAAAAATATACATAGTAAAAATTTAGGGGGTTTACATCCTACCCAACTTAAAAGAATTTCGTCCTCGAAATTTAGGGATAATTAGAGTAGGTAGGCTAAGAAGATAGAAGCAGTTTAATCGATAAGAATTTGATTCATATTGAACAAAAAGGCAATCAATTGTTCGACGAGAAGGAAACGACATTTCAACGGCAGTAAGTCTTTTATTAGGACAAGAAAATTCAATAGTTCTAATACGATCATGTGTATGACAACCCCTTAGTGTCTATAATCCATCATTCATTATCATTTGTGCAAGCCCCCAAATAGGTAATAGTTTTCAATATAAATTTTGATCACTAGATCAATATTCCCGATTCAAACTTTCAGTGCACGTTTCAGTATCGTTAAAATCTCAAATCGTCCTTACCAATTAGTCATATTAACCTTTCTCACTTTGTTTTGTCCGCAAGTTTATATTCCATCTTTATCTTCTTCTTTAATTACTTCGATCATTTACCTCACATTTTTTTTGAATTCCAAAATGTATGCATATATCTAATTCTGATGTTTCACAAGGAGAATTCAACAAGCTCAACAAGTTCAACTCAATGAATCTCTAATATACCTTTCCAACATATCTATAAATATAATTATTTTCCTAAAAATAGATTTCCTCGTTCCTAATCTCTTCCAAGAGTAGGTTGTAGGAGCGTAAAAAGTGCTTCATAAGAATGAGTCAAAGATAAGGATCATTCTATTCAAACCGATCCACTTTACGCCAAAGAGTGGCTAATCACTTTACGTCCGAAGCAGGCTAATCATTTTACGTCCGGATCAAAGCTAATAATTTTACGCCCAAAGACAGGCTAGCCACTTTTACGCTGGACAAAGCTGTCAAGTCTTGCATTTAATGCAAAGTCTGACATAAAGATTTAATGATGGCATATATCACAGAAATCAAAGGGATTTGTTTTACACAGAGGCCCATTTGTCGTTTAGTATGTGGACTGAGCCACCTTACGCTCATAATATGGCTTCTTTTACGCACAGAGACTATACGAGTTTTTACGCTCAACGGTTGACGTGTGCGTAAGGTTTATTTGGGCTACTTTTACGCTTAAGGTTATTTAACAACCACTTTACACGGGAAGTCTACATCAGGGCTATTGTACGCCTAGTCTACTACTTTACGCTCAGGGTATATTTGGGTTATTTTATGCCCTATTCCAATTCAGAACGTGGTTTGCCTACATGGCTTTCATGCCACACATCTCGAAGAACGTGTGTACGTGCATCCTATTCTTATTGAAATGATGGGACACGTGTCAACGTATGCTGAGGATGACTTTGGTCATGGGTGGCAGTTGTCAGCGTAAAGACGGAACTTCTGCTGAGTTTTTACGCACAAAAAACCAAGTCTATAAATAGACTGATTTTTCTCATATAGACAGACAGAGAGAAAAGGAGAGAATACATAGAGATCAGAGCCCAGAGACTTTGATTTTTTTTGGAGCATTCTTCTTCAACTTTTCTTCCAGAATAGAGTGAAGCAAAGCAGGAAAGCATTCGGCCTCGCCATCAGTGCCCAAGTGCGTCGATACCTTTCTGGTGACTTAGTTCTTCCAATTGTTCATCTTCTAGCCGTGATCTTCATCATTATCGTATGGTCCAAGGAACAAAGTGATCATTTACAGATCAGACTTCTATAGCAATACTTCCCAGAATCAAATTTGTACTTCGTGTACTTTTTCTCGTTTTATTTTCAAAATCCGACTTCCAGGCATTTTGTTAAGTGAAACAAAAATGGCGACTCTGCTGGGGACGACCTTCTCCTTTGACGAGGAGGCAATTGCTCAATACGATGATGTGTCGATTGGATCGACAAAGAAGACTCTGGTTGTACACTTCGACCAGACTGCTTATGAAGAAATGCTCCGAACTGGGGGTGGTTCTCGTCGCTCCAATGTTCAAAAATCTCACAAAGCATGAAAAGTTTGGATTCCTAAATCCAAAATAGCATCTGATCTCTCTGTTACTTCTGAGGGCAAGGAAATTCTTCCCACTCCTGTCGTAGGGGCTTCCGTTCGTGATGAGGCAGTCCTTACTTCAGCGTTGCACTCTAAGTATGGCAAGTTATTTCCCGTCTGTGACGGTGAAGATAATCAGGTTTTACGCCCAGTGGGTAAAAACCAAAATTTATGCTCAGTGCATAAGAACGAGTCTCCTATTTGTAATGAGGCAGACTCTAATGCTTGTGCTTCTAAGTATAAAAATAAGTCTCCCGTCTGTGACGTGGTAGACACACAAAAATTACGTTCTTCACGTAAAGGAAAATCTCCCGTCTTTGACGTGGTAGATAATCAATTTTTACGCTCTTCGCGTAAAGGTAAGTCTCCTGTCTGTGACAGTGTAGATAAAATTTGCAACGATATTTTTACATCTAATGTGAATGTACCTAAATGCATACAGCATAAAAATGTTGTTGGTAAAGCTT
This sequence comes from Iris pallida, assembly GCA_029216955.1. Taxonomy (NCBI): domain Eukaryota; kingdom Viridiplantae; phylum Streptophyta; class Magnoliopsida; order Asparagales; family Iridaceae; genus Iris; species Iris pallida. The sequence goes on from JANAVB010006389.1 coordinate 3,503,109, forward strand.
CAGTTCTATACCAACAACCTTCTTATACTGCTCTACGTAAAGTACCAAACCTACAAATCACACGCAATGAAAATGGAGTCCTTCGTGCTCAAAAATCTCAAGATTTGCGTACACAACTCCAAACGCGTAGAAATGTACAGTTTGGTTCTGCGAATGCAGCCAGTAATCCTCTTTATACACAAGGGACTAAACGTTTTGCTACCCCAAATGTAATAAAGAAGACTACTCCTTCTGATTTACGTGAATTGCTAATACAAAAGCGTAAAAATAGACAATCTCCCGTGACGCTCCCCCAAGAAAATTATCACTGTGAGTGTCACCAGATTGTGATCAAATGTTGTTGCTCGGCTTCCAGACGGTCAGTTTTTGATCGATTAAATTTTAATGCACCCCAACAACAAGCTGATGAGTTGTCATATGCGTCAGTCAACATGGCATCTCACACCAACAGAGGACGACGTCCTAGATGGAACACGTCCCAAACCCCAGGTCAACAACAATTCAACAGACTTCTTGATTCTTTTGAAGAACTATATCAGAATACTCGATCAAGAAGACAAAGACAATTGTAGACTTCTGATTCTGAAGCTGGGGGTACTCAATCTCTTGAGTCCGAAACTGATAGTGTTGATTCATACTTCTATACTAATCCTTCTGTATCTTCAAGAGAGGTTGAATCCTACGCTATTGGAGATGATCCAGAGACGTCATCTGTTAATACAGAATAACGTCTCACTGCTGTTGAGCAATCATTGAAAGACATGCTTAACATGATGTAAAGCATGCACCAGATAATAACGGCTCAACAAACTGCTCAACCAGCAATTATAACTCCGGTTCAGACAGCAGTACCAACTCAAGATAGCCAAGGGGTTGATATACCTTTGAATATCCAAGAGCCTGCTGTTAACCAAAATTCTGCATCTCCAGATCCCATCATTCCAGAAGATGTACCATCTCCGGTCGGGATTACGGTACAACCGACAACTTTTTAATCAAATGTGCTTCCATAAACTAGTGAAGCCATTCAAGCAGTGCGTGAGCTCATAGCACAGTTTGAAGTTTTGAAGCAAAAGGATCAACTCCAGAGGTTAGGGATTAAGCAACCTTATCCTCCTCATTGGAATGATGTACCTTTTCTACCGAAATTCAAGCCACAGTCCATGGTATTGTTTGATGGAAAGGCTTCTCCTAGTTAGTATATCAATTACTTTGATATTATGACTGTACATTTGTAGAAAAATGATGCTCTTCTCACTAGAGTATTCATTGGATGCTTGACGGGTTCAGCTTACGACTAGTATCGTAGTTTACCCGACAATTGCATTTCGTCTTTTGACGAATTTAAGGCAATGTTTCTCTCCCGTTTCTATGAAGAAGGTATGGACATGAACATGTCCTCCTTAATAGAAATCAAGCAAAAGGAGAAAGAAGATACTCGGACGTTCATTGAACGTTTTCGACAGGCAACTTTAAAGATGCCCCCTGGTATGCCAGATTCAGCGCTGATTGATACATGTAAGATGAATCTGCGACCATCCATCGCTGTCTTCACGGGTTCCTAATTCACAGTTTGGGCTTCGTTTATCATAGCAGCAGTTTCCGCCGAGACCAATGGTAGGTTGGCTCGTGAACATGGGATAATTTTTGTCTCTGAGGATAAAGGAAAGAAAAGTAATCCTGGTAATAATTCCGGCAATCGTAATATGAAAGGAAAAGACACTCTTATGGTCAATCTTTCCAAGAATAAAACGATGCCGAATAATCAGAAATCTTCCAGGTCAAAAGAAGAATACTCTTTTGACGAAAGTGATATCCCAGGGATATTCCAATGTCTGGTGAAGAGTGGCAAACTCCAGATTTCGGAGCCAAAGAGGCCCAATGAGGTAAATCTGACTGACAATCCCAAATATTGTATCTATCATAGATACATTAATCATCCTAATAGTGCTTGCTATGTTTTGAAGAAGAAAATCCAAGAGCTGATAAATGGTGGTGCCATTGCTTTAACCAATAATGACCATACGGTTACAACTAATATGGTTTCTCTTTAATTTGGAGATTTTCCTCCACAACAAGTATCAGATAGAATTATCCCAATTTCGAAGGCGACGATGAAGATTTTGAATATCCTGCCTGCCAGGGAGGAAAATGAAGGATTGTTGCCTCTTATATTAAAGAATGATGAGATTATGTGGGTACATCCTGACTTAATACCTGAAATGGAAGATGAAGGTAAAACTTCAAAATCCAAGAAAGGTAAAAAAGTCAAAACCTGCAACATAATTTCTCATGTTATTTCAGATCCTGATGATTTGGATCATCTATGGGACGGCATTCCTTTGGAAAATAGACTGAGAGGATTGAACATATGTCCTCCAAGTCTGGCTCCTCCTACCAAGTTCAAGCTTACTCATCAGCAGTGGTTATCCATGAATAGTGTTCCCTTATACAAGGCACAACAAGTCTTCGCTGCTTATGAAAAGGCTTCTACAGGGATTTTTTTTCTCATATCCTGAATCCTTTTCCTCTCGTAGCTGCAGAGACGGTTATTCCTCATTCTCCTGTAGTTACAGGGATTTCTTCTTCTTCCTCTATGGAACCACCTGTTGAAAGTCTACTGCCTACTCACTTCTACAATTAACAATCTATTCTTCTCATGAAGAAGATGGGTTATGATTTTCAAAAGGCAGAAGGTTTGAATTATGATAAAGGGATACGACTTCCTTTACAAATTCAAAGTCAAAAATCTACTGTTGGATTAGGTTTTGAGGTTCCTCATAACAATCCTCACAAGAAGAAGGCTAAGGAAAGGAAGATTAAATCCTACAATATGGTACTTCCTTCTTCTGAGTCTAAAAAAGAAACTTTTGCTGGTACAAGATCTGGAAAAGAGTACCACAAAGATTATGAGGGATCCTCCAAGGAAGCTGAGAATGTTGAAACACCATAGACTCAACCGTCTCTTGCTCCTGCTGTGATTAAAAAGGGAAAACAGAAAGCGGTACGCTTCGATGTCCCGTTGAAGTCTACTTCCAGTCAAGGGGTGGTGATAAAACCCTATAATTTTGATATTTTAGCCCCGTTAGCTAATACTCCAGCTAGATTATCTATTTTTGAGTTGCTTCGCCTTTCTAGAGAAAGCCGTGAAACTTTGAGTGAAGCTTTGCTACAAGCTGATTCCTGCTTAGCTCAACTCAAGACTCCTGACAATATATCAGTATCATGCCTGCAATATCATAGTGTGATGGAAGCAATTCCCAATATCACCTTCACACAAGAAGATATGCTGTTGAAGCATAACAAGCATGATAGGCCTTTGTGTTACACTGGGTATATCGAATCCATTGAAGTTGACAGAATTTACATTGATCCTAGGTCTTCCATTAGCATAATTCTTCAAAGTATGCTAAGACCATTGAGGATTCCTACTAGTGATCTGACTTACACTAGTACCACAATAGTTGGTTTCAACTTTGGAAAGAGCAAACCACTGGAGATGATTCGTCTGAAGATTCAGATTGGTGATCTTCGAACTATGGCAACATTTTATGTTATTAACTCAGACGTATCCTACAATATTCTTCTTGGAAGACCATGGTTACATGAGCATAACATCGTGCCTTCGACTCTCCACCAATGCTTCAGGTATGTGGATCCCCAAGGGGTTGTGAAGACTGAGTTTGCTGATATCAATCCTTTCAAAGGTGTTGAAGCCTATTTTTCTGACTCAAGGCTCTACAAACAAGAGCATATGAAAGAGATATCAGATATGGCTGAAGATCAACCATCTACTGAAGATCAGTCTATTAACGAAGATCCGCCAGAAGAGCAACCTTTGAATATCAAAGTCAAAGGGCGAATCCAACCCCAATCTGTCAACAATCAACCTTTGATGATCAAGGTTAAAGGAAGAACTCAAGCTTCATCTGAGGAATCAGTAAATGTTCCTGTTAAAAGCCAAGTTTAACCTCTTGTGATCAAAGTCAAAGGGCATACATTTCGTACGAATGATCCAGAACCTCCTCTGATTGTCAATCTTGGCAAATCTACACAAAAGACGGATGATAATCCACTAGTGATTAATTCGAAGCGTAGCAGTCAAATTGTAAATGATGTAAATATTGATCATTCTGTACTTTTTGATATCAATAAAGATTTCCTTTTTGAGTATATGGCTGTCAAGTTTATTGAAAGAATGACTTTATCTTCTGATAATCAAAGTCATCAATATAAAGACGATATAGACACAGAGGAAACCTTATACATTGACAATAAGGAAAATGCTTTTCCTCCTCATTTCGATGTTGGACCTTATGCTCAAAGGTTTCTAACATCTTTTCCCTATCTTCTTCCTATAGCCGCTTCATCGCAAGCTTGTGTAACTTATAGACGTCACAAAGAATCTTATTTCATGGTTTCGTCTGATAAGAAAAACAAGCACCAAATTGTGTTTGGCCTGGCTAGAAATATCCCTGTTGCTCAGACAGATAATTTGAGAGATAAAGATAAAGGAAGAATCCGAATTGACAGATATAGTAAACAATCTCTCAAAATTATCCAGAATATAGGATATGATTTAAAGACTATGCAAGGTCTCAATCAAGGCAAAGGTAGACGACTACTATTATGTGGTGATCCGTTTTATCAGAAAACTCGTCATGGATTGGGATATGATCCGTCCCATATGTTTAATGACGATATACAAGAAGAATTCTCTTCTAGCTCTTCACAATCATCAGATTCAGAAGAAGTCCAATTCATTGAATCTGATATTTCTCACTCCTCGTGTGTTAAAGGAGACTATTATGATGAATCTGAGCAAATATTTTCAGCTTATATGGTTCAAATTGATGATGAATCCGAACCATTTGAGAATGATCCTTGTGCTCAACAGATGGACACTCAATGGGAACTTCGTTTTGAACAACGATAACCACCTACAAAGGACGAGATTGTCCTAGATTGACGTTGGAGATGGAACTACGCCCAAACCAATATTCATCAGTAAGAATCTTTCTGAAGATGAAAAGAAAGAATTAATAAAACTAATCAAAGAATATATTGATATTTTTGCATGGAGTTATAAGGATATGCCAGGTTTAGATCCCAAAGTTGCTACTCATAAACTCAATATTCTTTCTAATGCTAAGCCTGTAAAACAATAGCAACGACATTTTCGGCCAGACATAATGGATGCAATTGAAGCAGAAGTCAAAAAGCTGATCACGTGTGGTTTTGTTCGTGAAGAACAACACCCCGATTGGGTTGCCAACATTGTTTCTGTTATAAAGAAGAACAGAAAAGTCTGAGTTTGCATAGATTTTCGGGATCTTAATGCAGCTTGTCCAAAAGACAAATTTCTACTTCCAATTACTGATGTCATGATAGACAATACATTTGGTTTTGAACGCATGTCTTTCATGGATGGATTCTCAGGATATAATCAAATTAAGATGCATCCAGAAGATGAGAAGCATACCACTTTTTGTACACCCCTTGGGGTTTACTGCTATACGGTGATGCCGTTTGGTCTTAAAAATGTCGATGCCACATATCAACGAGCCATGAGCAATATCTTTCAAGAACATCTACGGAAGACAGTAGAATGTTATGTAGATGACATTGCTGTTAAGAGTCGGTCAAAAGATGATCACGTTCAAGACTTGAAGACAGTATTTGAATTGATACGCCAACATCAATTGAAAATGAACCCTACTAAGTCTTTCTTAGGGGTTTCCAGTGGCAAGTTTTTAGGATTTGTCATTACTTCTCAAGGTATCCATGTTGATCCTGATAAGGTTAAAGCAATTCTTGAAATGCATCCTCCACGCAATTTAAAAGAACTTCATGGCTTCCAAGGTCGTATTGCATATATCAGGAGGTTCATATCCAATCTCTCTGGAAGATGCCAGCCTTTCTCCCGTATATTGAAGAAGGGTGTATCATTTGTTTGGGATGAAGCATGTCAGGAAGCCTTCAATAACATCAAGCAATATCTTACAAATCCATCCGTTTTGGTACCTCCAGTGATAGGAAGACCATTTTTGCTATATGTTCGAGCTTTGGATCATTCACTTGGTGCTCTTCTTGCACAAAAAAGTGATATAGGGCATGAACAAGTGATTTATTATCTTAGCCGAATGATGGTCGGAGCAGAGCACAGGTATACTCCTGTAGAAAAGGAATGTCTGGCCTTGGTTTTTGCTGTCCAAAAGACAAGACATTATGTGACAGGACAGACTATCCATGTCATCTCCAGAATAAATCCCATTCGGGTATTGATAAGAAAACCGAGCATTCTTAACTCTAGGTTAGCTACCTGGGCGATGTTGCTTACTCCTTATGACATGGTTTATATACCTCAAAAATCAGTGAAGGGTCAAGCATTAGCTGATTTCTTAGCTGCTCATCCTATACCTGAAATATCAAAGTTATATGAGGACATTCCAGATGAAGTTCTAGATTGCAATATGACTTTGAAAAATAACATTTAGCAATTATATTTTGACGGAGCATCACGGGTTGGACCTAAAGGTAATATTGTCTCTAGGGTAGGAATCGTCTTGGTCTCTCCTGACAAAATGGTCATATACCGTGCCTATTCTCTCAATGAACCATGCTCCAAAAATGTAGCAGAATATAATGCTCTATTGATTGGTCTCCAAGTAGCAAAACAACTGGATATTGAATTCCTGGAAGCCTATGGAGACTCTCAGCTGATTGTTAATCAAGTCAGAGGGACCTATGAAGTCAAAAATCCTGATCTCATCCCTTATCATCAAGTAGTAGTCGAATTGGTCCTTTCATTCAAAGATTCTTCATTAAATTCGTACCATATTCTCAGAATATGGAGGCTGATGCTCTTGCTAGCCTAGCTGCAGATTTGGCTGTTCCAATCCGAAGGCATAATACAATTACTTTGTTGGACCGAGATTTATTCTGTGTCAAGAATAATTTATGTATTGAACAGAGTTATACTACAGAATCAAGCTCTCAGCAAAGGGATTGGAGAACTTTATTTATTGATTATACGGTTTATGGGATTTTACCTGAAGATCCAAAAGAAGCTGCATCAATTAAAAGACGATCATTTCGATTCTATTATGATTCATCTTTACATATGTTATATTGTCGCTCATATGATGGACTCTTACTGCACTGTCTCTCAGAAAGTGAAGCTAAACTGATACTCTGTGAGGCTCATGATGGTGTCTGTGGTGTCATCAACCAGGTCCGAAATTACAGGATCGCATTCGAAGGATGGGATACTATTGGCCTTCCATGATAGCAGATGCTGTGGATTATGCCAGAAGGTGTAAAGTATGTCAGATTCATGCTGATTTTATTCACCAACCTTATGAATTTCTATATCCTACAGCAGCTTCTTGGCCCTTCGAAGCTTGGGGTATGGATGTCATTGGTCCTATTAACCCTCCTTCTGTTAAAGGACATCGGTTCATATTAGCTATAACCGATTATTTTTCTAAGTGGGCAGAAGCAGTCCCCCTTGCTAAAGTGAAAACATCTAATGTGATCAACTTCATTAAACATCATGCCATTTATCGCTTCGGGATTCCTCGACGGATTATTCATGACAATGGTCCACAATTTGCCAGTCAGGCATTTTATCGGTTCTGTGATAAGAATCAAATTCAAAATTTGGCTTCTACGGCTTATAATCTAGCTGCTAATGGTCTAGCCGAAGCCTTCAATAAGACTATCGTTAAACTTCTCAAAAAGTTTGTCTCTTCTAATAAACGTGATTGGAATGAGAAACTTGGAGAATGTTTATGGGCTTATCGAACAACAGTCCGAACTCCTACTGGTTTTACACCATTTTTATTGGTTTATGGATGTGAGGCTGTTCTTCCCTTGGAAATCCAGATTCTATCTCTTCGAATAGCTATTGCTAATGAGCTAACTATAGAGAACAATGATCGCTTACGACTCTAAGAACTTGAAGGATTGGACGAGAAGCATCTTCAAGCACAACAGCATATTGAACTATATCAAGCCCGTATATCTCGAACTTTCAATCATAAAGTTAAAGAGAGGGTATTCAAGATTGGCGAGTTAGTATCAGCCGTACGAAGACCGATGATTATGACTCACAAAAGCAAAGGGAAATTCCAAGCGAAATGGGAAGGTCCTTATGTAATTGAGACCGTGTTTTCTAATGGTGCCTATCGATTATCAAAGCGTAATGGAGATCTACTCATGATGCCGATCAATGGCAAATTTTTTAAGAAGTACTATGTATAAAAAAAAAGTGAGACAGAATAAAAATAAAATTTCTTTTATTTTTATTTTTGTTCTGAATAACAGATTAAGGATGAGGACCACTGCCTTCCTTATTGAATACATAGTCAGCCAATGCTTCGAAGGCATCGTTGCCTGAGTTCGTAAAAAAACTTACAGGCAGTGTAAGCCCCTGTTTTTCAAAAATTATTTGATTAGTGTTAATTAGCTTTTTATGTCATTTTTAGCCTTAAAATATTCACTATGATTTTTAGGAATTTTTCTAGAATTTTTAAATAAGTTTTAAATGAGTTTTAAAATGCTAAAATGTCATTTTGTAATTTATTAAAATGTTTTTAATGCATTTTGTAATTTATTAAATTGTTTAGATATCAGTTTGCAATTTCCTATTTGTTCATGCAAATTTTATTTACATATAATAGCTGCGGGAGGGGATTTACAAATTTGATTTGCATTGTTTAACTGTTAGGGCTTTTGTGTAAATCCTAAAACTATAGGGGCCTAGTGCTAATTTTTCCTCACCCACTCCCTGCCCGACGATCGACGGCTGACCGGCGACTGCCCCCGCCATTTCTGGCCAGCGCACAGCTACCCGACCGCCTCAACCCCTCTATAAAACCCCCCTCACTCCCCTCAGCCCAGCCACCACTCTCCCCGACCACCATCGACGCCCCCAGCCCCATCTCTTCCCCCATTTCTCTTCACCGTAACCCTAACTCCGGCCATACCCCACCGCCACCTCCACAGCAAATATCACCACCATCCACCGCCACCACTAGACGCGCCCTGACGAGCTGAGTGCAGCGCCACCCGAGCGCCACGACGACGACGCCTCTAGCCGCCGTCAGCACCCTCTACGACCCCTAGTTCGTCGGACACGTACGTGTCAACCCTATTTTCGTGTCGTATGTGTCTCGTCTTCACATATATGACTCGCCAGGACACGCACGACGTAATGGTGAGTCTGGACACGTAAAACTCGTGTCGTGCGTGTCAAAATCGACCCGGACACGTAGATTCCTGTGTCCCTAACTGTCAGGACACAGGACTGTGTTTATATATTTTTTTATTATTTAAATGCTTAAAACCTAAATAAAACTAATCTAAATCCTAATCCTAACACAACCAGTGGGCTGACCCCCTGGCCAGCCCGACCCGACTTAACCCCCCCGCGCGCGCTCTGGCTCGAGTTCGAGCCCCCTTGCTGTTCTTTTATTTTCTTTTTCTTTTTCCTTTGTTTTTATTACTTATATATATATATACTTATATATATATGTATACATATATTTGTATATATATGTATTATTATATATACTGTATTTATATATATATGCTGTATTTATATATATATATATATATATATATATATATATATATATATATATATATATATATATATATATATATTTGTATTTATGTACATATAGGTATATATGTATATATTTTCATGTGTATATATATTAATATATATATACTATTATATATATGTACACAATATTTGTATATATATATATACTTTATAATTAAGTATTTTATATATATATATATATATATATATATATATATATATATATATATATATATATATATATATGTACTTTTAACATATGTATGTATATAATCACTATGTATAATTTTACCTTATTAAAATATTAATATTTATTTTGCACTTTTACCAATTTGTATTTTAGTGTATTTAAATTATTGCAACAATTTGGTTTCCAAGCCTAGCATGGGTTTTTGGGCCCAAATGTGTTTTCACACATTTAAGACATGTACGAGTCATATTGGACTTGATTCATGGCCTTGGGTCCTGTATTTGAGCTTTGGTTCAAATTATGTACATGGACAAAATACGCAGATAATTAATTATTTAATTTCAATTGTGTGCAATGCTGTTTTTGGATTTCTAAAAATACTTAAAGTACTGTTAAAATTCTGGAAAAAATAGTATTTAGATACTATGTTAATTTAGCTAATTTAGTATAATTTTTATAGTATTTAATTTACTGTTTTGCCACTAATTTGGTATATGAAACCAAAACTCATTTTCTGTATACTTAGAAAAACTGATTTTTTATAAAATACTTGTACTGGTTAATAAATTCCAGAAAAATTATAATAAATTTCTATAATTAACAAGGATCATTTTGGTACTTTATTTTATGTAAAACTAAGCTTTTTGTCTATCTCAAAAATTGTTAAAACAAAATGATCATTTGATTTATTTATTGATTAATTACGACTTGTAACTTTTTGTGTTATTTTGAGTTTTAGCCGTGTTGAACCCCACCCCTCACTAGTGTAAAGACCCTAGAAAGTTAGTTAAAGTAGTGTGTCACCCCACATTGGTCTCCTATGCTAAATCATCATTTTGGCTAGGTGCCCAGTCACAAGTCGTGTTGCACCAATTAGTTTCTTAGCATTTTAGCTTAGTGTAAAAACTAAGTTTATGCATTTATTTCTACAGTGACGAGTTACCGGACATCTATAGCACTTTTATCGCAGCTTGCTTTGCTTTGCTTTGCTAGAGACAAGTACTTTCTACAAACTTTATATACTGTTACATAAATGAACTGCTAATCCAACCATGTTAAATGCTGATCCTTGGGGTAGCAAGTTAAAATGTCACATGCTGTACTTTCAATTACTACCATGCTTAGAATAGTTCTTTGTGTATCTCTCACATGATTAGAATATCGGTCATGGGGAAACTGACAGTTGAGTACGTGATCATGACCCCCCTATAATAGCGAGCGAGGTCGCATTTTATATGCATACCTTGCCGCAGGCCATTATCCCGGATTTCTGTACGGATGTACACCTATGCTTGTTAACTTGTACGTATGAACATTTTATTTACATGTACCACAGTACATTGTATATCTATTGACCGATCACGTACCTGCTACAGTTTTAAACATTACATATACATCTGTCTCTATGACATATGTATCCTTGCCATGATAGACAATGTGATGCCATGTTTCCAGTTATTTCCTCTTATGTTCATTTCCATGTTTCATATGCTAGTTTGTTAGTTTCAGTACTTTCTCCCGTCCTGACAGGATAACGTTGTAGGTGTCCTTACTGAGGAGGAGTTACTCTGCGACACATATTATGGAGTTACTGCCGAGGACCCGGCTTTGCTTTTCGAGGATGTTCCTGCGGGAAACCTCGCCTAGTTATCTTTTTACTTTAGACTTTTGAGTGTAGTCATGTATTTAGACTACGTATTTTGTAACTGGACATGTATCCAATTTTATATTTCAGATCACTTGTACTTTGGACTTATTTCTATATGAGACGACTTTTGTGTTTGGAGCATTTATGACTTTTATTCACTTATAGAACTGTTAGCACATTTAGTCTTATCCTGTTGTCTTTAGAACAGCTTACTACGTTTTATCTCAAACGTAGGCTGGGCATGACTCGGCCTGGCCCAACAATTTGGGTAGCGGGTCGTGACAGGCAGCCATCCTCAGCGCTTCTTCTTCAGGAGTTTTCCCTGGCTCTACTAAGAAAGCAAGGATGTCTTGTGGTGGCTTGGGAGTAGAAGAGCTTTCGCCTACTTCGGTTGGGCCTGTCATAATTGGTTCAATGGGGCACGTCTCAATGATGTTCTCAACTTTCTTGGAGACTTTATTCTTTTGCTGTATATCCTTGGAAGACATTTCCAATAGAGGAGTGAAAATAAGAATGAAAAGTTACAAAGATTTCTCACTTATTTAATAGGAGAGATTTGTTGATGAACTGGTCTTTGAAAACAACCTTTCATTCCCGAAAAGGTCTGTCCGTTCATTTTTATCAGGTTCATCCATTTAATTATGGAATTGAATCAATATTTTCTTTTCCCAAAAGTTATATTGGTTCATTCATCCATTAATATGGACATATATGCTCATGACGTCTGTCTCCTTATTCCCCAGCTACCAAGGTTTGGTTAAGCTGATTTCTTGTTTCCTTGGAGAGGGATTTTAAATCTTCTATTTTATCAATTGATAAAAAAAATAGGATTCGTTATTTATCATGTTTTCATGACCTATGAATAAATATTAAATCCACTTACTTTTCTTATCTATCATTTCCATTCGACCTCTGCATAGATATTAATCTACTTTTCTCTGAGTTCTTACATGTTGTCATGTCCATAATACCTCTGATAGTATTGTATACTCTAAACAGAAAATAAGACTTTATTATCTATCATGTCCATACTACTTTTGGATAGATACAAATCATTGAGTATAGAAGACATGTCATTTCCATTCTCATTTCATCATAAAAGTCTATTACATTTCTTAGACTTTCTTACAAATCATAATGGAAATCTATTACAATCTTGGATTTTTATTCTATACAACAACGATGACCTAATCGAGATCTATTTCTTCTTTGGATCTTCTTCATCGGATTCGTTGTTGGTGTCAATTCCTTATTGTCTGAGCCTCAATGGAGACCAGAACAGAAGGAATCAAACTCTGGTCTTCTCTTTCAGACGAGAGGAGAATCCCAGAGTATGGCAGCCCGAAGACGTGTTGCTGCCAATACAACTGGTGGAGGAGTGGCGGCCTCTCAAAGGAGATAGGAATCTATCCAGCATTGGGATACAATTCCTAGTTCTGCCGTGAAAGGAACTCTACTACCCAATTTCTTGGGTTAGAGTTGACTCCACCATCCAACTCTCCGTGTATAAAGGCTCTTCCTACCAACAGAGGAAGACCCTTCTATCCCACGAAGAGTTCTGAGTTGTCTGATTTGCGCGTCAAAAGCGCATGAGCTCCCTGATGTTGATGTCAGAAGAATGCTCCTCATAGCGTCAAAGTCGCCAATACCGGTTCTGGAAAAGCTCTTCAGCCAAATTTCTGCAGAAAACAACAAAGAAGAAGTGTTTTAGACAGAAGTATCATCAGACGCGTATTAGTTAATTAAAACTGAAAACAGATGCTTACGCATCTTGTTTTATCTTCAACAGGCAACAAGACTTTACGCTTGATATTTTTACGCCCGTGATTCATGAGCATTCAATCAACAGGGCTCTCTATGCCAGTGTCTCATGTGCACCCTATTCAACAAGGCTTTTACGCTATTGTTTCATGTGCTCCTCATTCAACAAGACTTTTTACGCTAACGTTTCAGGGGTATATTATTCAACAAAGCTTTTTACGCCCGTGCATCTTTCCTATGAGATTCTACATCTATCAAGGATTTACGCTCGTGAGTATCTGTTTTTCAACAAAAAGATCAAAGGCAAACAATGGTTCACGACCAAACTTACTATAAAGGCCAAATGGTTCGGCTCTGGTTGAATCAATATCTGGTTACCGAGCGTACAGAAGAACGACATCAGAAAGGATCATCATTTGTTGAAGAGTGAATTCTTGCAAAGAGGCAGAAAGCTATCTCCAGAAAAATGACAATGAGAATGAGGATGTATAAAACATTCTCTAAACTCAGCTATTTATAAGGGTTGAGGAAACGGTTGGCATGAGTCTATTTCGGGAAAAGATCCTACTATATAGGCGCTCGTAACCATAAAGCAGATGCCACGTGTTGTTTTGTTTCTCTTGAGAATAAACAACCATAAATGCAGTTAAAGAAGTGTTGAACAATTCTATGTACCAACAGATGAGATTAACATCAGGATTTTATTTATAAAAAGGGGGGAGTGGACCCCTACATATAAAAGAGTCGTAATACATGGAATATTATTTTTTCTCTCCTTCGTTGGGCTGACGAAGGGAGGCGCCTAAGTCGTGCATGTTGCGAATCCCGGAGCGACGTATCAAATTAAGAAACGCTTCTGCATCTCCTGATCCCTCATACGCAGTTGGAGGACCACCATCGATACGACTGAAGACTGCTGGAGTCAGTCCAAAGCACCCTACAAAATTGCGTGCTCGCTCAAAATCAAGCCTGGAGCTAGAAGCCTCTTCATTGTTAATCTCCTTCTTTGGCGCCATGAAGATGAATGGTAGGAATGAAGAATTCCTCTTTATTTATACAATCAAATCAACTCTTCATATTCCTTATGGGAAACTTCTCATTATTAATTCAAACTCGGGGAGGTGAAAAGTCATTCGAAAGTTTCGAGAAGAAAATTCATTGTGACGGTTAAGTGTTGACCGACATTATTTCTTGATTTTACGCCGACTGTTGGATATCCCAAACTTTTACGCGGATGACTGTTGAGTATCCCGAATTTTACGCTGACTGGTCAAATCTCAACTTTTACGCTTATGTTCAAAGTGTTTCAAATTTTGAAGATATTTAAAAACTTTGAAGGGGGTCTTGTAGGAGCGTAAAAAGTGCTTCATAAGAATGAGTCAAAGATAAGGATCATTCCATTCAAACCGATCCACTTTACGCCAAAGAGTGGCTAATCACTTTACGCCCGAAGCAGGCTAATCATTTTACGCCCGGATCAAAGCTAATGATTTTACGCCCAAAGACAGGCTAGCCACTTTTACGCTGGACAAAGCTGTCAAGTCTTGTATTTAATGCAAAGTCTGACATGAAGATTTAATGATGGCATATATCACAGAAATCAAAGGAATTTGTTTTACACAGAGGCCCATTTGTCGTTTAGTATGTGGACTGAGCCACCTTACGCTGATAATATGGCTTCTTTTACGTACAGAGACTATACGAGTTTTTACGCTCAACGGTTGACGTGTGCGTAAGGTTAATTTGGGCTACTTTTACGCTCAAGGTTATTTAACAACCACTTTACGCGGGAAGTCTACATCAGGGCTATTGTACGTCTAGTCTACTACTTTACGCGCAGGGTATATTTGGGTTGTTTTACGCCCTATTCCAATTCAGAACGTGGTTTGCCTACATGGCTTTCATGCCACACATCTCGAAGAACGTGTGTACATGCATCCTATTCTTATTGAAATGATGGGACACGTGTCAACGTATGCTGAGGATGACTTTGGTCATGGGTGGCAGTTGTCAGCGTAAAGACGAAACTTTTGCTGAGTTTTTACGCACAAGAAACCAAGTCTATAAATAGACTGATTTTTCTCATATAGACAGACAGAGAGAAAAGGAGAGAATACATAGAGATCAGAGCCCAGAGACTTTGATTTTTTCTAGAGCATTCTTCTTCAACTTTTCTTCCAGAACAGAGTGAAGCAAAGCAGGAAAGCATTCGGCATCGCCATCAGTGCCCAAGTGCGTCGATACCTTTCTGGTGACTTAGTTCTTCCAATTGTTCATCTTCTAGCAGTGATCTTCATCATCGTATGGTCCAAGGAACAAAGTGATCATTTACAGATCAGACTTCCATAGCAATACTTCCCAGAATCAAATTTGTACTTCGTGTACTTTTTCTCGTTTTATTTTCAAAATCCGACTTCCAGGCATTTTGTTAAGTGAAACATAGGTAATCGATGTTTAGTAAAAAATGAATCAACATTCTTTGTAGAAAATTTGTACTTACCCCAGAATAAAATATCTTTTCAAATTTTGTGGATCATATCTTCATAACACTATCATAATTAAAAATTTTCTCAACCTTTTAATCCATTAGTCGAAGATCAATTCAATCTTACTTCAATATGAAATTATGTCTAAAATCTTAAATTTTGATAAGTCCAACTTCTAATTTAAATAATCGCTAATACTCTTCTTCCTATATATTTTCTCTCAAGCTAATATCTCCATGCAAAATTTTCCTTTAAAATAAATTTTCTTCACTCAATTAGTCAAGTGTAGATTCAATCTCACCTTAATATGACCTTTATATTTACAATCACCCCATAGTTAAATTCTTGATCATTAAGGATTTAAGAAATTACATTCTTCTTGAATTCTTCAAACACTCTATTTATCATCTCATAAAATAAAGACTCAATTTGTCAAACAAGAATCTATTCTCCCTTTATCATAAAATATACTTTGTCTCATAGGTTTACCGCAAAATTTCACTTATGCATGCTCAATCATCTTATTCAACTTTACCACTTTTCTCTAGGGATTTTCTAATCTAACCTCTCTCTAACCAAAAGATGTCATGATCAAATTCATCTTCGAGCAAGGAAATCATAACATGAACAAAATTGCATAAACCACAGAGGAATCAAGGTGAAATATGACGAGCAATTTAGTGAGAATGGAGAAGGGTAAGGGGTGCTAATATCACACGAAAAGTAAAAGTTGTTATTGGTCGGAGTAAATCAAGATAAGGCACGAAAATAAAAGGACAAGGTTTAAGCAATCGAGTTAACACATAAGTTATGCATAATAAGAAATTATGTAGATCACAATCATATATGGGGTCAAAAAATTGAGTCGAGGTTGAGTCCATATATGTAGTCAAAAGTATATCGGTACCATGGTAAGGGTTATAGTTTAGTCTTTATGACCCGAAAGTCGTATCATAAAAAAATAGAGTACAAGGGACGTGTTTTAGTGGGACATGATATGCCTACATGAATGTGAGCTCGTCTAAGTCTTGCATGTGAAATTTGTTGGAAGGAATAGTCTAGTGTGGTGCACCAAATATCAAAGTCACGATAGGGAACGCCAAATGATCAAAATAGAAAGTGGGTTTTCATAAGGTACTAATTAAAATAAAAGGTTAAAGCATGAAATAAAGATAATTTAGGAAATCCCGGAGATCAAGGTAAAATAAGTTAGGGACAGAGTTTCTAGAGAGAAAATAGTCTCATGGATAAAGGTATGGTCAAGGGAATGATTCTAATCATTTCTAAGTTTCAAATAATTAGATGGTCACGATAAAAGATCTAGATTTGTGTGAAGGTCGAGTGGGTCAAAATAGTTATATAGTTTGGTCGATGACTAACTATACTTGTGTATATGCAATATCATAATCATAGGTGGTATGGCAATCTAATGTGGAATACTTCTATCTCACTAGGGTGACCTTACATGCTTCTTGGTCCTCTACCAATATATGATCTACTCTAAAATTTCAGTTCCTCGAAAGTTTCTCAATAAAATCTTTAAGATTTCCACCAAAATTTCTAATCATCTTAGGCTGTCAAGTTTAATCAAAATCTAAATCTCTAATCAATCTCGAATTAATCCTTGTATATCGCAAATCGAATATACCCCTTTTTCCAAAATTTAAATATCCATAATCAAGGCCTTAAACTCGAAATCTAAATAACTTTATAAATCATAGATCAAATGACGCAATTTGAAATTTAAATTTTCCTACAAAGTCTATTTCATATCTTCCAAAATATTTTTAATTTTTTTTTCCATCATCTCTTCAAACTCAAAATTTAATAAACTTATAATTCGTACGACTCAATTTAAAACCTCAAGCTCTCTAATACACCATAAATCATAAGCCCTCCATATTCTCTAGTTGTTTACAAAATCATAACTTATAATTTAAAACTCTTTAATAAATTCTGAGATAAACTTTAACATATCCAAACTTGAACTTAATCGTAAATCATGTGTCACAATTTAAAGATATTTCTCAAATCGGTTTCATATCCCAATAAATCATAAACCATTTCACAATTTCCATAAATCATAATTCATAAATTTTGTTTTCTCGATCTAGCTATCCTTTTGTGTATACCACCTTGTAGTAGCAAATAAAATTTCCAACTATCCTTTGAAGGCGGTAATATGTTACTACCCAACTTGGAATTAACTAATGTCTTTATAACTCAAAATAAGACCTCAATGTACACTAATTGTCAATGTAATCTTCCTAGCCATGTGTTTGACCTATGAGCATATAATAGTGTAGTCATCTTTCTAACTGTCACTAAGCACGAAAGATAAGAATTTACCGTAGAAAGAGTTCAAGCAGGATGCAAATCAAGGATGGTAACGAGAGTTCAAAACTTGAAACAAGGAAGGAGGTCAAGCTTGTGGATGAGATTCTAGACTCTAATCCTATATTACAGGCTTGCTTGGTACGGTAAAGTAACCAAACAATTTCTCTTGACCTGCATGAGCCACCACAAAAATATGTAACGCCCTGGTCCCAAAATACGTAGGACTAAAAACGTAAACATACGAGCTGTATACATACGAAGTATACTCCAATATTTGAAAATCTCGTATAAATACATAAGCTGTAAAATGCAGTAGAACCATGACTAATCTCATCCACACAAAATAAATGAATAAAATATGTCATATAATGATAATAAATTTTCTTGATACAATATGTTGGGCGGAGACAAATCCACTACCAACTAGTAAGGAAAAAATACATGGAAAATAAAATGAGTTTGGTGAGCGAAGCGAAGACGATCCAAGTGTAATCATCCTCGAGGAAATAACGATGACCACGGCTAGAGCTAAAACACCTGCGAAAGACAAGAGCACACACCTGGCGAGATAACCAGGTCCTCAGAGGGACGTAACAAGATACATAATGAACATGCCATATAACTAAATTTATATACTATGTCATAAATCATAAGTATAGTAAATAGTCCCACTCGTAACAAGTTTCAATGCCTCATCATCGAAACAGTGGACTACCCCTACAACCAAACAAGGACGAGAGGTAGTACACTATACCGCGATGCGACATTGTCCCAAGCTACTAATGGAACGGGTGATATGACATTGACGAGGGTTACCTGACCATTCTAATGTGTTTATGCAGTAAGAACAAACCTTCAACGCATGAGCCTTGGCTGTAAATAGGATCGGCATAGTCCCCATATAGGGCACCAGCGGCCTACGTCCGTAACGTCCGAAGATCGTCAGAGGGCATCATGTGCAAGGGGATACGTCCATAATACTCTGGAAAATGTCAGAGGGCATCTGGAGCCTACGTCTCCGACGGAGCGCACGGGTAAGCAGGGAAGTGCAAAGAAGCCCATACGTCAGGTATTGTTCTCCCCACCCAATGTACATGTCAAGTCGCATCCACGACCATGTACCTCTACTAACTGCTAAGTCTTCTAACACGCCTCTATTAGCAGTTAGCCCTAACGCATGCGCATGGAGGATCAGTCCACACGCAAGAACCTCTACATGCTACTCATCTCACACATCCTCGTGGTACAACTGTGTCATGGTATATGCGATACACTACAGACGGTAGTCCCTTAACTCTAGGTTCATGTACAACCAAAGGATAGTAACAAAGTAAACTAACAATCACTGAGCATGTAGTAAATCAAAAACTGTAATAACTGGAAATAATGAACAGTGATATGTAATAAAATACAGACTGTATATAAACAGTATAATGGTAAGGTATCTTGTCTGCTGTGTCGTCTGGTATGGTGTGATGTTCTAACATGTTCCGAATGTCCAATAGTCTGAGGTCGATGTGTAATGGTCCACATTTCACGAGAAAATAGGAGGATATGATCAGTCGTGATCAAGATTGATAATTGAAGAAAATTTAGAGGGGAATTAAATATGTATACTATTTTAGGTAAGTATCTATAACATTTGAAGGCTATATTTAATAGTAAAAATAATTATTTTGGTAAATGGAAAAATCGATTTTGGCTAAATCCCTAAATTTGTAAAATAAATTTTTAGGCAAAAAATTTATAGTTTGTTACTTTAATATATATTGGATAATTATTTTAAAGTTCTAGAAATCTTTTTCTAATTTTTTTCGAACTACTCTTCATAAAATATATATATATATATATATATATATATATATATATATATATATATATATATATATATATATATATATTTCTCATAATACTAACATAAAAAAATAATAATACATGTATATGCATTTCAAAGTATAGAATAGAAATAGTCATTTTGATATCAGTGGGTAACCACTCTTACTTAACAATGTAATTATTTAGTAATAATACTAAAAAGTAGTAAAAATTACATAAGGGAAGTAGTTAATAATATTTGCAAGAAAGAAAATAGAATAGAACAAAACAAAAGAAACCAACAAAATGCAGAGTAAAAATCCTACAAAAGCAAGCAGTGTTCTCTCCAGAGAGAGAACATTTTCAACCGAAGAAAAGAGAGAGAGAGAAAGAGGAGAAATGGGAGCTCTCACCTAGGGTTCCGGTGGCAGCGGCTGCACCGGCGGCACAGGAGAGGCTGCGTGGGCCCACGCGGAGGCCGGTGCGGCAGCCGCGAAGACTAGGCGGAGGGGGCGCTCGATCGAAACTTCGGTCGAAGCTGGTGGCCGGGCTCGGTGGGATGGAGGCGCAAGATCTTCCCGGCTCTAGTAGACACCGGTAGCGCACCGGCGCGACGATAAGGCTCCGGCTGGAAAGACGACGGCACGGAGGCGTATATCTGTGTCCGACGCGGCTAGGGCACGGGGTGTCTCGAAAAAATGGCGATCAAAGGAGGGGTAGCTGCGTGAGCGCTGTTGGTTAGCACAACGTTCACCGGCGTCGGTGTCGGCAGGGCCTGGCGTGAAAGTACGACGGACGTCGGTCGCGGTGTGTCGGGTGGCACGGAACAGGTATAGGGGTTTGATATATTTTTAGGGTCTTTTCTTCTTCTTCTTGGTGTGGTTTTGAGGTGACAGCGGCGGTGGTCCTGGTGGTTCCGGCCGGAGGCCGTGGCGGTGATGATGGAAGGGCGGTATTGTCGAACGGCTGATGGTGGTGGTGTTGGGGTGCCGCTGGCAACGGCTGCTGGTGATGGTGAGGTGGTTTTGGAGGCGTCAGGGTTCTGATCGGCAACGGGAAAGGGGTGGTCAGGAAGAAGGTGATGGCGGAGACGGGTCGGGAATGTCAGACACAAAAATTGATGTAATTATAAAAGTTGGAATAAGACTTTGGGTGGACACAGACACGATGCACTCCCTATTGTGGATGGTGGAGAATTTTTGGATGAGTACCTCTCCTTATATAGGAGGTGAAAATTTCCAGTTGGATAAGGACTAGGATTTATTTAAACCCAATTAGATAATTTGCTACTAATAAATTTAAAACCAATCAAATCCAATCCAAATCCAAATCTAATTTAAATCTAATTAAATTACATCTTTTAGTTTAAAATCAAATAAGATAAATCAAATTTTAATTATAAATATTAATTTAACTATTTAAATAAATCCATAAAATTAAATCAAGATTTAAATTGCCACAATAATTTCAAAATATGTTTTCCAAAAATACTAATAATAATAATTTCGAAAATTACATTCTTATTTAAAAATAAACTAATGAATAATTATGAAATATCTATGTATGCACAAATAATATATATATAAATATACTTTTCTAGTATACCATTTTATAAGAAAATTATTTATTATTATAACTGTATCAATGAAAGGCTTTTCATAAATAAAATTATAAACTTAGAAATTTTGGTACGATAGCTAAAAATAATTATTATATATATTATTTTGAAACTATAAAATAGAAAAATGTTTTTCAAAAATATGTACGCTCGCACATATTCGCACTCGTCGAGCAATTACAAAAAATGAAATTTCGTGCGTGAAGTAAAATACAACTACACGACGTACAATACAAAATAAAAATCAGTACCACATTTACAAAAATATATATATATATATAGTAAAAATTTAGGGGGTTTACAATTCCTTTGACCGATTGTGTCCTGGTCGGAAAGAAGTTTCCTTTGACCCATTGTGTCTCGACTTCTTGATCTAGTATATTGGTATACTCCTTCGTCGGATTCATAAATCTGATCTAAGTATTGTTGACTGGGATTGCGGATGCATTACGTTTCGAGCATTTTCTACCCCCAGTGCTTCGAGACATCATGTTGATAGAGGCATACAAAAATTCATCTTCATCCTGTATCATCGGTTGAGGAACCTGAGAGTAATTTGGACGGTCGAAGATGGACCATTTGTTAGTCCATTGGTCATGGTCAAACCTGATTTTAATAATTGATCAAACTCTGTCTTGATATACGACTCAATTCAGATGTTTAATAAAGACATTTTGGACACTGATCAAAGATTGGATATCTACTCAGTTCAAGACCGAAGATCTATTTGCCACTCAAGAATGTGTTTCCTTAAGAAATGTAATTTTCATTTTTATTAAGTCTAGGAATACATTGTACACCAAGTCGTACTGGAAAATAGACTATCCGAAATCATTTTTCAAAACTGACCTATCTTTTTAAAATGACCTATATTTTTGAAAAATATCTACTTTTACAAAAAGCTTCTGGAGGATTTTCAAAAAGCCTAAATCTATTTTCACAAAATAACCCTGACCAAACCCTAACAGAACTCGGCCAGAGTTTGGCCAGAGTTCGGCTAAGGTGAACGTTATGTGAACGTTTGATTTTGAACTTGGTCTCCCTTCAGTTGCGATTTGTTACAAAGAGTTCTGTCCGAATTCTGCCTGAATTCTGTTAGAATTCTGTCTTTGGAAAAACTATAAATAGAGAGGAATTCTGATCATTTTAACACACTAATTCACTTTCATATCTTCTCTTCTAAAGCTTACATTTCTTCCAAAGAATTTTCAAAAGCTTCCATTTTTAAATCCTAAGCGAGTTATAATTCTCTAGGCAATTTGCCGGTACGGTGCGGTCTAGAAGATTTCAGAGAAATTTTAATCAGAGGCTTGATTGAAGAAAGACTCTTCAAAACTGAAGTTGGTCGAGTTTTTCTTATCAAAGCTCGCAGCTGTATAAGTTACAAGGATTTCGTATGAAAATTTACAGGATTTTCCAATAGTGGATTCAACTGGAAGCTAGAGTTCTTCCGACTGGACTAATCCTCATAAGAGGGAAACCAGTATAAATCTCTGTGTTTGCGTTTGCCTTCTGATCTCTCTTTTTATTACAGTTATTTACTTTGTAATTATTATTATTTCTGTGATCTAACTGCTAACAAGTTTTAATTAGCAATATTCTGCTGTCTACTCTATTCACCCCCCTCTAGAGTATTCTGCTTTACGATTTCGTTCCTACAATTGGTATCAGAGCGGGTTATACAGGTAAAGTAAGGTAAAATTATAGCTATATTCAGTTATTTTTCAATTATTATATAGATCATAGTATTACACATAGCAACTATGAAATTTATATGTGAAGGCTAAGCCACAAACAGACCTCCACTGTTTGACGGCACAAACTACACTTATTGGAAAACACGTATGAGTTTCTTCTTAAAATCTCTTGATTTTGACTTATGGTCTGTAGTTATTGATGGCTACAAAAAATCTTCTCATATTAATGTTGATGGAGTTTTAGTTGAAAACCCCCATGACAAATATACGGAGGATAAAAAGAAACAGGCCAGTCTTGACGCACGTACTATTAATGCTTTATTTTGTGCTTTAGACCGAACTAAATTCAATAGGGTGTCTACTTGCACAACATCAAATGAAGTGTGAAAACTTCTCGAAGTAACCCACGAAGGAACAACACAAGTCAAGGAGTCAAAGATCAGCAGATTTACTCAAGAGTACGAGACGTTCAAAATGAAGCCAAGTGAATCAGTCACTCAGATGTTTACGTGATTCTTGGATATTGTAAATCCTTTGTCTTCATTAGGCAAGGAATACAGTAACCATGAAAAGATTCGCAAACTTCTACGAGCTCTCACAAAGAACTGGATTCCAAAGGCTACAGCATTCATTGAAGGAAACGACCTCTCAACAATGTCTCTAGAAACACTCATGGGTAAGCTACTCACTCACGAGTTAGAACTTCAAGACTTTGAAGATGCTACACCAAAGGAGAAGTCAGAAAAGTTGATCGCTCTCAAGGCTCAACATAGAAGAACTGTCGAAGATGATTCTGACGATAGCGACTCTGACTCTGAAGATCAAGCTCTTCTGGTAAGAAAATTAAAGAAGTTCATGAGATTCAATAGGAGAACAAAAGATAACAATAGCAACAACAACGAAGAAGATCCTACTTGCTACGGATGTAAGAAGAAAGGACATATGAAGAAAGATTGTGCAACAGCATCATCATCAACAAAAAAAGTAGCAAATATGACAAAGGCTACCTGAAGAGATCTACATCAAGGAAGTACGCCAATACAAGCATATGGCATGAAAGCGAAGCCAGCGATTCAGAAGATGAACAATCAGATAATGCTGCAAATGTATGCTTGATGGCTTGCGATCAGGTAATCACTAATCCTCTGTTTGATCCTTATGATGATTTCACCTTTGAGCAACTAGGAGAGGCTTTCAGTGACCTGTTAAATGACTACAGGAAACTGTATAGTAAATATAAAATTTCTAAGAAGGTACTCAAAGAGTACAAAGGTGAGATAGGAAAACTTACCGACCAATTAGCTGATGTTAGAAACAATGACTCTTTTATTGAGTCTGGTGAGCTTTCATCTATTAAGTTGTTGTTACACGAGACTATGAAGTTATCCGAAGAAAAAGACCAAACTATTATCCAGTTAAAGGAAGACCTATCTAAGGAGAGAAAGAGTCTCCAGTGTGCACAAGTTAGAACAGAATCACTTACATCTGACTATACTAGATTATATGACCCCTCTAAAAAGTTGGAAATTAGTTTAGGAAAACGGCCTGAAGTTGCTGCTTCCTATTCTAACACGTCTCAATTACCGAATCATCGGAACACACCCAAACCAAATACTGTCAGACCAAACCATACCAAACCTATGCCCAAGAAGACTAATAGGCATGCATTCTTCTATACTAGAAAACCAAAACCTACCAATCATGCACCTCACACAACTTTCAACACTCAACATGCAAAATATCATTATTGTGGCCTCATTGGTCATATATCCTCTGCATGTAGAATCAGAAAGTTAGTAGATTTGAATATTTATGCATGGATACAAAAAACTAACCAGTTAGGATCCTACAAGAAATGGGTACCAAAAGTTTCAACTGCAAATTGTTTTGTAGGTGGAACGCCTTTCACATGCTAGAAGTAAATGGATCCTCGACAGCGGTTGCTCACGGCACATGACCGATGATGCTTCATTATTCGCAACACTGTCGAAGAAGATTAAAGAAGGATACGTCTCCTTTGGTAATAATTTAAGAGGGTACATAGTCGGTATCGGCAACATTGGTAAGGCTTTCTATCATGTGATTAAAGATGTCTGTCTAGTTACCGAGTTAAAACATAATCTGCTCAGCATAAGCCATTTAGCTGATCACGGTTATGGCATTAACTTCGTCAAAGACAAATGTACTATAGTTGATAGTTCAACTGGTAGTACTATCTTTAAAGGTATCAGGGAAGACAACATATATATTTTCTATCTGTTAGAAGATGCTAACAAAACAGGTAGATATTTGATGGCCAAAAGCATTGAAAGTCAACTATGGCATATGAGACTCGGTCATGCAAACATGGATACAATTTCAAAACTATCTACAAAGAAGTTGGTACGCGGCTTATCGGACATATCTTTCAAGAAGGATACGGTATGTAGTGAATGTGAAAAGAACAAAGCTATCCGATCCGCTTTTAAATCCAAGAACGCTGTAAGTACCACTAGACCTCTATAATTGTTGCATATGGACTTATTTGGACCAAGTAAAATTGCTAGTCTAGGTGGTAAGCTATATGCATTTGTCATTGTAGATGATTTCTCTAGATACACATGGGTATATTTTCTTGCACGCAAGAACGATGCATTGTCAGAATTCGTCACCTTTTACCAGAAAGTACAGAATGAAAAAGGTTTCATGATTACTCGCATTCGTAGTGATCATGGTGGCGAATTTAAGAATGCAGAGTTCAAGCAATTCTGTGACACACACAGTTATTTGCATGAATTTACTTGCCTAGGACTCTACAACAAAATGGAGTTGTGGAATGTAAGAACAGGACTCTATCTGAAATGGCTAGTGTAATGTTAAACCAGTTTAGTCTACCCAGATACTTTTTGGCTGAAGTAGTCAATACAGCGTGCTATATTCTTAATAGGGTTCTAATTCGACCTATATCGAAGAAGACTCCATATGAACTATGGTTTGATAGAACACCCACTGTTTCATATTTCAAGATTTTTGGTTGTAAATGCTTTATTCTTAATACTAAAGACAATCTGAGTAAATTTGATAAAATGGCCGATAAAGGTATATTTTTAGGTTATGCAGCAAAGAGCAAAGGGTACAAAGTCTTCAACAAGAGAACCATGATCATCGAAGAATCAATTATTGTTAAGTTTGATGAACAAAATCAACACTTAGACGATGACGACAATGAAGACGTAATCACACCAAGTACAACTACTGCAAAACCTTCACACAAAGATGCAGAACCTTCAAGCAAAAAAGCCAAAACCAGCAATCCTGAGGATACGCCAAAAAAGATAAGATTCTTGGAAGATCATCCAAAGGACTTGGTAATTGGTGAGATTACCAAGGGTGTAAGTACTCGTTCCTCTAATAAAGATATAGCTTCTTGTGTTGCTTTTATTTTACAGCTTGAACCCAAAAATATTGAAGAAGCATATAGTGATAATTTTTGGTTAGATGCTATGCAAGAGGAATTAAACCAATTCGAACGAAATCAAGTTTGGGAACTTGTTCCCAAGCCTATTGATCATCCGTTCATTGGCACCCGTTGGGTATTCCGAAATAAATTAAATGAGAATGGTTTAGTGACTCGTAATAAGGCTCGTCTCGTAGCTCAAGGATACAATCAAGAAGATGGTATCGACTATGATGAGACTTATGCCCCAGTTGCGAGATTAGAATCCATTCGCATGTTATGTACATTTGCATATTTTCATAATTTCAAGTTATTTCAAATGGATGTCAAAAGCGCATTTTTGAATGGTTTTATAAAAGAAGAAGTTTATGTAGCTCAACCTCCCGGTTTTACTGATTTCAAAAATCCTGATTATGGAAGCGGTGTGAGCAGACTGTACCCCCAGATCAATATTGATGGGAGCTAGTATTGTTACAGGTTCTTGGGTCGGAATCAAACTCACAACCAATGGAACTGTATGTTGTGCCATAATCACAGCATGTATATCTGTCATTATCTTAGTCATGCTCTTTAAACTAGCCTCCAAAGCAGCAATTCTCTGCTCTTGATTGTTAGAGCTGGAAGCATCTTGATTTTCTGTGACGACATAAGCAGTCACTTCTCTAGCCATTAAAGACGAGCTAGTGAAAACGATGGTCCTTTTGGAACTTTCGCTATCAGCATCAAAGTCATATAAGGAATCACCCCCAGAATAAGTGATAGGGATGTCCTATTGACTGAGGGAATTTTGGTTGGAATCAGGAAGGTTCCTTTGACCGATTGTTTCTTGGTCAGAAGAAAGATTACGTTGACTGATTGTGTCGTGGTCGGAAGAAAGATTCCTTTGACCGATTGTATCCTGGTCGGAAGGAAGTTTCCTTTGACCGATTGTGTCTCGGCTTCTTGATCTAGTATACTGGTATTCTCCTTCGTCGGATTCATAAATCCGATCTAAGTATTATTGACTGGAATTGCGGATGCATTACGTCTCGGGCATTTTCTACCCCTGGTGCTTTGAGATGTCATGTTGATAGAGGCATACAAAAATTCATCTTCATCTTGTATCATCGGTTGAGGAACCTGAGAGTAATTCGGACGGTCGAAGATGGACCATTTGTTGGCCTATTGGTCATGGTCAAACCTGATTTTAATAATTGATCAAACTTTGTCTCGATATACGACTCAATTCAGATGTTTACTAAAGACGTTTTGGACACTGATCAAAGATTGGATATCTACTCAGTTCAAGATCGAAGATCTGTTTGCCACTCAAGGCTGTATTTCCTTAAGCAATATAATTTTTATTTTTATTGAGTCTAGGAATACATTGTATACCAAGTCGTACTGGCAAATAGGCTATACAAAATCATTTTTTAAAACTGACCTGTCTTTTAAAATGACCTATATTTTTGAAAAAAATCTACTTTTACAAAAAGCTTCTGAAGGATTTTTAAAAAGCCAAAAACTATTTTCACAAAATAACCCTGACCAAACCCTGATAGAACTCGGCCAGAGCTCGACCAAGGTGAACGTTATGTGAACGTTTGATTTTGAACTTGGTCTCCTTTCAGTTGCGGTTTGTTACAAAGAGTTCTGTCCGAATTCTGCCCGAATTCTGTAAGAGTTCTGTGTTTGGAAAAACTATAAATAGAGAGGAATTCTGATCATTTTAACACACCAATTCACTTTCATCTCTTCTCTTCTAAAGCTTACATTTCTTCAAAAGAGTTTTTAAAAGCTTTTATTTTTAAATCCCAAGCCAGTTACAATTCTCCAGTCAATTTGCCGGTACGGTGCAGTTTAGAAGATTTCAGAGAAATTGTAATCAGAGGCTTGATTGAAGAAAGACTCATCAAAACTGAAGTTGGTCGAGTTCTTCTTATCAAAGCTCGCGTCTGTAGAAGTTGCAAGGAATTCGTATGAAAACTTGTAGGATTTTCCAATAGTGGATTCAACTGGAAGCTAGAGTTCTTCCGACTGGACTAGTCCTCACAAGAGAAAAACTAGTATAAATCTCTGTGTTTGCGTTTGCCTTCCGATCACACTTTTCATTACAGTTATTTACTTTATGATTATTATTATTTCTGTGATCTAACTACTAACAAGTTTTAATTAGCAATATTCTGCTCCATACTCTATTCACCCCCCTCTAGAGTATTCTGCTTCATGATTTCGTTCCTACACCATGTAGCTGATTGACAACGACATTTGATAACTACCTCATAGTGATGGTTACAATGATGTTCTTAGGAATACATTGGATGAGACGGATTTGGGATCTTCTGCTTCTGTTTAAGAACTTCACGGAGATCGGTTACAACATCAGGATGAGAAGAGGTCGAAGAAATATATTCTTTAATGATATTAGGAATATGATTCCTATTCTTGAGATGTCCTGTTCCCTGAGTATGTAAGGAAGTGCTGAGTTGATTAGCATAGGTAAAGGGATGCTTGACTTCAGAAGTCTTTTTCTGGCGCAAGTTAACCACTGGCACAGTATGTTTGCATCTTGCTGAAGTAGGTGTTGGCTGGCGCTTATTGAGATAGGTGCGTAAGTCAGATAGATCTACTACTTGTGTATCTGTCTGAGATACTAGTAGTTTACCCTGCTTGGATCTTGAGATGAACAGGGTAGGAAGATCCGTAGTTGTATTTTTGGGTTTTGGCAGCATTTCTTTTTGTGTTGCGCAACCTGTTCTCATGTGCTTGCTCTAGCACAATTGAGTGACAGAAATCTCAGTTTGAACAGAACTCACTTTCTTAGTAGAGATTTGATTGTCTCTGTTCAGAGGAGTAGAGTACCTGCCCAAAAGAGTTTTCGTACTGAGTAGCGCATGAGCACCACCAGAAATACTTTCTACTGAGTTAAGGACTGGAGAAGATGAGGGAGTAGCCAAAAGGCGTTTCCCTTTTTTGTGACTGAAAGGACATAAGTGTAGGTTGAGGAAAGGCCAAAGGGCGCTTCTCTTTGTTCTGTTTAACACTTCCAGTAGATAGGTTCTTCCCCGAGTTCAGAACTGGAGAAGCTGAGGGAGTAGCCAAAAGGCGTTTCCCTTTGTTCAGAGTCGAAGAAGCAGTAGGCGTGGGTTACACAGGAATTTTGGTTGACGGAGAAGCATTGTCACGCCCCAGAACCAGAATACTGGAGAGCGAGGGCAGACATAGCCAGCTACGTATAATGGAATGGGATCCACTCCACTATACGGTCACGGCTGTTTAGATATATGAGGGTTTATCTGCAAGCCATCAGTCTTCTATGGTCAATAACAAGCCTAGTGTCTCAATCACAAGTAAGTAAGTAAATGTTACAAGATGTAAGATCACCAAATATACAATAGTAAGGCGTCCCAAACATTACATATTTAGCTGATCATGAAGCTAGTCATTACAAAATGTGAGGACTAGCAAGAGTTTTTAGTCATACATTATCAACCCTAGGTTGCCAATCATATTACAGCCCGTAGGCAGACAGTAAGTAAAATGTACACGAGCTAACACTGGCTCGGCGGCTAAATGCCTCAAAAGAATAATTTTATAATAGAGTGGGAGAGCAAAAATAAACCCACTCGTTGCCCTGGTTACGCCTGGTGTTCACCATCGGGCTGGAGAACCGGTAGATCCTGTGGAGCTGCTCTGGTATCTGGCCATACAAAACCAGCTGGGTCAGATCCCAGAAAGAGCAAGTGCCACAAGGAGGCTTCACTTAGGAACTAAAACCAGCAATCAACACAAGAGTACAATATATAATAAAAGACAACAATTAAGAAAATAGGACAGGTGATATACGATAGGATAACCATGGGACTATTCAGATAACCAGGTTACAACCCATAAACCAAACAAGGACCGGGGTTGTAACCCTTCGTCTGAACAGAAGTTGGTTTCTCCCATCATTTATCGGTAAGATAAGTATAAGAAATCAGGTCAAGTAACAATCTTGTACATGATCAAGACAAGACTAGACTGATTGAACTTCATCCAACATTTCACGACCAAGCAATAAGTACGGCTTGATACTTTAACTAACTAGGATTATCACAAGCCTAATTACTAACAAGATGCAGCGAGATTATTTCACACCCACAAGCCCTGCAGACCATCCAGGCTATCCGGACGCAATTAGAGTTGAATTCAAGTGGGTACATCGTCCAGGAAACTCATGTACCCTTAGGTGACTTAGAGGGTGCAACATATGACAGTGTGCTGGAAATGTGCCCTACTCGACGGCAGGCTACAGATCCCAAGTGGGGCGCCCAGATAACGGGATTGCCTGTAGCTGGGAAATCTCTTCATGACTACTGGATTATTCTAGTTGTTAGCCTTAGTCGAATTTCAGTGGGTGCCCCTAACCGTGGTACTCTGGGATCCCCGTCCTAGACATGATGCAAGATAAGACGGATTCATTTGTACAAGCACAATTGTCCACGGTGTCCAAGTTATTCAATCTTGTCATGTCGTGTTAGCCGTCGCAACAGCATTTCGAGAAATATCATGTCAGGTTTATCATGTCAAGAGTGCGCCACGGTGGGCCACTATCAAGAATTATCATGTCAAGTTATCATGTCAAATTTGTCAGGTCAAGTTATCATGTCAGGAGTGTACCACGGCGGGTCACCATCAAGTCATGCCATTTATCAAGGAGGGGAAAAATTTGTGCAATTAAAATAATATAATATAATATATATATTCTTGAAGCCAAGGAGAAACTCTACAACTTTCATGTTAGGAGTGGAAAGAAATTCTGACCACAATTCAGACAAATAAAACATTAAACAATCAAAGTGGACCCCATGCGGTCCAAAAGTGGGAGAACAAACATGCGGTCAGAGAGAGTGGAAGGCCACCCATGCGGCCAACCAAAGCTTATGTGGCCAGAAAATAACTAAAGGGGGCCATGCGGCCAAGAGTAAATGCTAACAAGTAATATTCATGCAGTCAGAAAAGACAGAGAGTGGGAAGACAATAAATGGGAGCTTCCACTCAAGCAAAGGAAAAGGGACACATGGCCACTCAAGTACAGAAACCATGTGGGACCCAACAATTAATGCAGTAAGAAAAGGTTCACGTGGCCAAACAATGATTACATTATTTATAGTATGCCATGCGGCTCACAAGTGCATTAGCATATGCGGCTCACTATAAAAATATGCATTAAATATACCATTCCTGCTCCTATGCGGCTCACTACAAAAAAAGGGGCCATACGGCTCATAAGCACTCAGATGCTTAATACAAATGCTTCATGCATGCAAGCTAATTCCTAAGCTACATGCATGCAAGCTACGTGCTTGCACAACAATAGCATTAAATACAATTATTAAAGCCTTAATTGCATAAAGCTTTAAGTAATAAATGCAAGGTCTAAAATGCATAAAGCATTAAATAATAAAGTAGGGTCTTAAATGTAATAAAATATTAAATAATAAGGTAGGGTCTTAAATGCAAAAATGCATTCAACCACCAGAGCCTTATGCGGCTTGCTTTTTCTTAAAAATGTGTATTAAAGCATTTATAACTATAAGGTCTTAAATGCAAATAAAAAAGACTTTAAGTCATCGGAAAGCCTCTGCGGCTCATTCCATGGATTAGAATGCATTAAATATGCATTATTATAATGCATGAAAATTTGCATGCGGCTGAAGCTTCCTTGGCATCATTTCATGCGGCTATTACACCAATACATGCGGCTAGCTTAGCTTTCATTAGGAAAAATGTATGAAAACATGCATTATAAAAGAAAGTGCATTAAATGCCTTATTTAAAGCCTATGCGGCTGGATTTGGGAAATGCCATGCGGCTGGACATGTATTTGAAGTTGCATTAAAATAAGCATTGTTACTAAAGGCTTCTAATGCATGCGACTGACATGTATTGCCAATGCATGCGGCTAGGTTTTGATTTCCATAATCCATGCGACCAGCAAATTTCATAGGTCAAATTTGGACCAAACAATATTCTCTGCAACATGGGATCATCAACTTAGCAAATATGCAAGTTTGATAGATCAAAATCCTGGAAACCAAAAATACCACAAAGCTAGATCTCCCAAAATTTAACCATGAAAATGAAAAATGTTAAATACTAAAGTGGGTTAGAAACACATGAGGAAGATAATAGAACAATAAAAATGGACTTCCTCCATGAAGCAAGATGCACTTGCCTAAGCTCTCCACTCTCTCTCTGGTAGGTGAAGAGTAAAGATGGAGAAGAAGAAATGAGTAATGAGTAATAATGGAAGAGAGAGAGTGGGATTGATATTTATGGTGGGAGTGGTGGTAGGTGGGAGTGGTCCTCCACATAAAACCAAACCAAGCCAAACCCACCAAACCGAACCAAACCAAGCCAATGCAATCCCATGATGAACCATGCTAATACAACATGCAAAATAAAACCCAAGGCTAACTAATTATGACAAACCAAAAATACGCGCCCGAAATACGTACGCGCATTCCCAATACGTAATACGAACTACGGGCATTACAACTCTACCCACCTTAAAAGAATTCTGTCCTCGGAATTTAATCAAGGAACTAGAGTGGCAAAGACAAGCTATACTAATCTTAGGCAAGCTATACTAAGCAATTAATCTTGCAATCATGTATGTAAGTAAGGAAATCGAAGGTACGAGAAAGAGGAAAGATATCCTGCAAGGAACCTCTCTGCCGATTCTGGATCTGAGCTTGGACCTGGGCATACTGCTGGGGTCTTTGTAGCTGGAAGGCTAGGGCCTGAGGCGGCAATGGCCTCGAAGGCTGGTACTGCTGCTGAAACACTTGGGCCTGAGGCGGCAATGGCCTCAGCAATGGATGCTGCTGCTGCTGCTGGACTGGGGCTGGTACTGGTCCCCTTACCGAGGGACTAGTCTGGGACGATGATGAACTGGCCCTATTCGAGCAGGATCCTATCTTGTGGTCCGGTGCTCCACAAGCCAAACACAAACCCTGTGCTCTGTGATACTCCGAAACAACCTGTCCTGGCTTTCCACAATGAGTGCAGCCTATTGTGGAAGACTGCTTCTGCTTCTGTTGCTGAGGGGACGTGACCGACGTCACTGAGGCCTCCTGCCTCGGAGTTCCAATTGTCAAAGCCCTGACTGTCGGGGCTGGTGCTGTCGACTGGGTCATCTGGCCGTGAGATCGCTTCCGACCTCCGATCCTATCCACGATCCTGTGGGAGGTATACTCGTACCTCCTAGCTGCCCTCAACACTGCATCAAAAGTCTGATGCTCAAACTGTTCTACTGCCAACAAAATCTTGAGGTAGAGCCCTTGCTGGAACCGCTGGGCTCTGTCAAACTCGGTCGCCACCAAGGTAGGAGCAAACCGACTAAGCCTGGAAAATTCGGCCGTATACCCGTCGACCGTTCTGCCTCCTTGCTTCAGATTGGTGAACTTGGTCTGTAGATCGTACCGAGCCACCGCATCGAAGTACTTGGTCTAGAATCTCTCCCTAAATACTGCCCATGGAATAGGAGCCACTAATCCCACGGCCTGTGCTGCCCACCAGCTGCGGGCAAGATCTAATAACTGCAGGCGCACAACGGCCACCTTCTCATCTTCGGGGGTCCTGGCTGCTTCTAGAATGACTTCAGTGTCCTGAAGCCATGCATCAGCAGCGATAGCATCTTCACTGCCATCGAAGAATAGAAGGTTCAGGCCTTTGAAACTGTTCGCTGCACTGTTCCTTGGATGACCGTCTCTGTTCAGAGCATCTGCCACCGCCTGTTGCAAGGCATCTCCTCGGCGATTCTGGAAAGCTAACAATGATCTGATGAGACCCACCAAAGTGCCATCATCAGGCTCTACAGGCTGGACTGGCTGAACTGACGGCTCTCCTCCAGTATGTACGACTCGAAAGGCTGTTCCTGAGTGCTGGGCCTGATCTTCTGGTTGCTGCTGGTCCACGGGAGGTGATCCGCCTTGCTGATCGGCAGGTCCAGGTTCAATGCCACTGAAGAAGATGACATGGGAACAATAAGGAAGGACCAGGACAGATCAACGATTACAAGGATGTGATCAGGACAAGAATTTCAGGAATCAAGAGGATACGAGCAGAGATCAAGGGCGAGTACTGATTAAGACATCTATTCGGTAAACCCTCACATATCTTGATTTACAAGACCTGAATGGGCCACCACTTAAACCATGTCACGCCCCAGAACCAGAATACTGGAGAGCGGGGGTAGACATAGCCAGCTACGTATAATGAAATGGGATCCACTCCACTATATGGTCACGGTTGTCTAGATATATGAGGGTTTATCTGCAAGCCATCAGTCTTCTATGGTCAATAACAAGCCTAGTGTCTCAATCACGAGCAAGTAAGTAAATGTTACAAGATGTAAGATCACCAAATATACAATAGTAAGGCGTCCCAAATATTACATAGTCAGCTGATCATGAAGCTAGTCATTACAAAATGTGAGGACTAGCAAGAGTTTTTAGTCATACATGATCAACCCTAGGTTGCCAATCATGTTACAGCCCGTAGGCAGACAATAAGTAAAATGTACACGAGCTAACACTGGCTCGGCGGCTAAATGCCTCAAAAGAATAATTTTATAATAGAGTGGGAGAGCAAAAATAAACTCAGTCGTTGCCCTGGTTACGCCTGGTGTTCACCATCGGGCTGGAGAACCGGTAGATCCTCTGGAGCTGCTCTGGTATCTGGTCATACAAAACCAGCTGGGTCAGATCCCAGAAAGAGCAAGTGCCACAAGAAGGCTTCACTTAGGAACTAAAACCAGCAATCAACACAAGAGTACAATATATAATAAAAGACAACAATTAAGAAAACAGGACAGGTGATATACGATGGGATAACCATGGAACTATTCAGATAACCAGGTTACAACCCGTAAACCAAACAAGGACCGGAGTTGTAACCCTTCGTCTGAACAGAACTTGGTTTCTTCCACCATTTATCGGCAAGATAAGTATAAAAAATCAGGTCAAGTAACAATCTTGTACATGATCAAGACAAGACTAGACTGATTGAACTTCATCTAACATTTTACGGCCAAGCAATAAGTACGGCTTGATACTTTAATTAACTAGGATTATCACAAGCCTAATTAATAACAAGATGCAGCGAGATTATTTCACAGCCACAAGTTCTGCAGACCATCCAGGCTATCCGGACGCAATTAGAGTTGAATTCAAGTGGGTACATCGTCCAGGAAACTCATGTACCCTTAGGTGACTTAGAGGGTGCAACACATGACAGTGTGCTGGAAATGTGCCCTACTCGACGGCAGGCTACAGATCCCAAGTGGGGCGCCCAGATAACGGGATTGCCTGTAGCTGGGAAATCTCTTCATGACTACTGGATTATTCTAGTTGTTAGCCTTAGTCGAATTTCAGTGGGTGCCCCTAACCGTGGTACTCAGGGATCCCCGTCCTAGACATGATGCAAGACAAGACGAGTTTATTTGTACAAGCATAATTGTCCTCGGTGTCCAAGTTATTCAATCTTGTCATGTCGTATTAGCCGTCGCAACAGCATTTCGAGAAATATCATGTCAAGTTTATCATGTCAAGAGTGCGCCACGGCGGGCCACTATCAAGAATTATCATGTCAAGTTATTGTTTGCCATTGATTGTAAAAGTACAGAACAGTTTTATGGGAGGACTGAACTTAGACTCACAACAAAACTCGCTTGTACAAAGAAAGCCTAGGGACGAAAGCCTAGGTACAGCAGACTAA
This sequence comes from Iris pallida, assembly GCA_029216955.1. NCBI lineage: Eukaryota > Viridiplantae > Streptophyta > Magnoliopsida > Asparagales > Iridaceae > Iris > Iris pallida. The sequence continues at coordinate 3,539,451 of JANAVB010006389.1, forward strand.
GTACAATTGTTTATTTTAGATTCTGGAGGGTGACGATAGAGGCTCGGGAAGGCGACGACAGCCCTGCCTTACTCCTTGGACGATCGGTATGCAGCCTTGGCTCCAGAAGATTGCTCGGCGTTGAAGAAATGCTCTCTTTGCTCTCTCTCTGCTCTTTTTCTCCAAGTCTTCTAATGCTCTCTGATCTCGAAAAGGGGTCCTGTGTGCTTCTCTCTCTATGTAAGTCTCCTTTGCAAGGGAATGGCACCCTGCTATTTATAATAGTGGGGGACATCATTAGGGTTTGTAATGATTGTCCATTCTCAAAGTGGCGGCGGCCTGGTAAATGATCAATCTGGGCCATTAATCTTGAGCGTGAAGGATCTGGGCCATTAATGAGGATTATGCCAAATCATGTCAGCAATTAATGTTGATTGTAATAAATCCCCATTACGATGATTTGCTGATATCCGCAAATCTAAATGAGTCAATTTAATTCATTCTCTTGCCACGTTTCCCAAATCATTGGGATCTGACCCAAAATTTGATTATCTTTAGGACACGTGTCCTGTCATCATTGTTGAGCCGCATGAGGAGCGTTCATATTTGGGCCGCATGAAGGTCGTCATGACCGAGCCGCATAAATAGTCTCTATACTCGAACCGTATGAAGGTTGTCATGACCGAGCCGCAAGAATATGTTCATGACCGAGCCGCATGGGGGTCTTCATGGCCGAGCTGTATGAGAGTCTTCATGGCCGGGCCGCATGGGTTTCTTTCATGGCCGAGCCGCATGGGGGACCTTCATGATTGAACCGCATAGGTTTCTCTGCACTGGCCGCATAAACTCGTCTAGTCTGGCCGTATAAACTTGCCTCGAAGCTGTAAAGATTTTCTCCAATTCCCTAGGAAGATAGTGCTTTTGTGTCAGTCATCATGACTATTTTACGTCAGGGCTGTCAGCTGTCAGCTGTCAGCCGTCAGAGCATTAATTGTGTTCAGTACGTTGGGCACAGCTGCTTTGAAGGCCACGTGGCCTCTCTCTATGGGCCACATGGAGTTTACTCGAGTTGCCTATGTGTTTGAGCCGCATGTCCATGTTGGTAACTTTTGAGCCGCATGATACTCTTGAGCCGCATGAAGCTCGTCTGATTTTGAGGCGCATGAAGCTTCCTGGGTTCTGTGCCGCATAAAGAATATCTCATGACCGAGCCACATGAAGGACGTCTCATGACCGAGCTGCATGAGGAATGTCTCATGACCGAGCCGCATGAAGGACGTCTCATGACCGAGCCGCATGAAGAATGTCTCAATCTGCCCGTGCACTCGCTTTGTGGGCCCGGGTATCCCGAACACACGAGTGCGTAGGTATCATGTTTGCTTCCTGATGTGGGGGCTAATAGAAACACTTGCCCTCGATCTTTGTTGGGAGACTCTTGAGAACCACTCTGTCCGTTTGTTGCCGGGGGCTGGACACAGGCGGCTCCGTACAACTTTCCATCAGAGGCCCGCTTAGCGGGATGCTCTTGATGGTCAGAGGTTGGGACAGCTGACTGAGCCCGATGAGCCCGTGCTGCCCTAGACTTCTACTTAGCACCCGAAGGTGCATAATAGGAAGAGTCCAAGTTTGGAAGGAGGGGAGAGAAGTTGGTGCCTTTTTCAAAGGAGGTAAGGGGGCTCTATTTATAGAATGGAGTGAGCCCTTTCTTCTTCTCCTTTCCGATGTGAGACTAAAAGCAATATTTTCCATGCTTCTACAGGACCCCCTTCAAAGTTTCCAAATTGCAAATTTGGAACACTTTGAATAAGAAGCATGGAAAGTAGATTTGTTTAGGTGTGGTAATCCAATCAGAGGTAGCATGGACGTGATAGGTTTGGGTACTTCCGCTGGGGATTTTATGTGGACTTATCATCCTTGGCGTACCTTGGTTTTAGGTATGGATAATAAGTTGAGAGAGGGAACCATCATATTTACTCAGAGGTGGTATGGACGTGGTAAATATAAGGTTGATGGTAGAGCTTTCCTACTCAGAGGTGATATGGACATGGTAGGAGTGAACTCGAATGAGGATACATAGAACAACTCAGAGGTGCTATCAACGTGTAAGTTCTATGCATTGGGTGAAAGAATGCTATGGAACAGCTGGGCTCCGAAAGCATGTGATGATGAGGAAATATGTGGATGTACTAAGGGACCTAGTACGGCATTTGTGGTCAGCAGAGGACATTTGTGGGCCTATTATCCTTGGCATACCTTGGTTTTAGGTACGGATAATAAGTTTGATAGGGATACCTAGAACAACTCTGCGGTAAGGCAGATATAGAGGTTCTTGGTATCGGGCAAAAGAATGCCATGGAGCAGTGATCAGTTTTCTGTTTTCTTTCACTGTTTTTCTTTTCTTTTTGTCAAGGGATGTGATCCCAGATGATGTAGTACTTTGAATCTTGAATAAATGAGCATGTTTCAACTCATCTTCTCTTTCTTGTACTTATGGTGTTTGTGGAATTGGACCTGCTGGAGGATTATTTGTGGACCTGTTACCCTGGGCGTACCTTAGTTTTAGGTACGAGTAACAAGTTTTGGAGAGGAATACCTAGAACAACTTCGCGATAAGATAGCTATAGAAGTTTTTGGTATTCGAAAGAATGTCAGGGAGCAACTGGGCTCCTAGGCATGATAGGGAAGGGATGGGCATGTACTGGAGATCTAGTACAGCATCTGTGGTCGACTGAGGACATTTGTGGTCATTAGAGGACATTTGTGGTCAACAGAGGACATTTGTGGTCAACAGGGGACATTTGTGGTCCTATTACCCTTGGCGTACCCTGGTTCAGGGTACGGATAATAAGACAAGAGAGAACCAACATACTTACTCAGAGGTAATGAGGATATGGCAAGTACGAAAGTTTTACCGTAGAGTCTTCCTACTCAGAGGTAATGAGGACATGGCAGGAGTGGACTCAACGGAGGATATTTGTGGACCTATTATCCTTGGTGTACCCTGGGGTTTTTGTTTTTTTGGTACGGATAATAAGTCGAAGGAATCATCATACTTACTCAGAGGTAATGAGGACATGGCAAGTATGAAGGTTTCTTCGACGGAGCCTTCCCATTCAGAGGTAATGAGGACATGACAGGAGTGGGCTCAATGAAGGAGGGTACATAGAACGACTCAGAGGTAATGAGGACATGAAAGTTCTATGCAAGGGGTGGTTTATTTTTGGCGGAAGTAAAACGACTCAGAGGTAAAGTGGACATGGCCGTTTTGGAAATTTGTGGATCGGTAACCCTTTTTGTGCACTGGGAGTGCGGGTAGTGGATCACGAGGGAGGATCTCTTCCAGAAAGAAAGTTCAGAGGTATGATCATACATGACTTACTATCTGAGAGAGTGACCGAAATGTGAGTTCAAAGGCACCAGCGGGTACATAACTCGATAATCTGGAATGTTGGAGAGGTGAGTTCAGCGGCACCAGCGGGTACATGACTCAATAATCTGGAATGTTGGGGTGTGAGTTCAGCGGCACCCGCGGGTACATAACTCGATAATCTGGAGTGTTATAGATGTAAGTTCAGCGGCACCAGCGGGTACATAACTCGATAATCTGGAGTGTTGTAGATGTGAGTACAGCGGCACCAGCGGGTACATAACTCGATAATCAGAAGTGTTATGGATGTGAGTTCAGCGGCACCAGCGGGTACATAACTCGTTGCTTCGGAAGATTTGTCATCGGGATGTGAGTTCAGCGGTATGAGAGAGTACATGACTCATCACTTTGGCATATTTGTAGTCAGGACACGAGTTCAGTGGTACCAGCGGGCACGTAACTCATCATCCTGGCAGATTTGTAGTCAGGACGCGCGTTTAGTGGTACCAGCAGGTATGTAACTCATCACCTTGGCAGATTTGTAGGCAGGATGCGAGTTCAGCGGTACCAGGGGGTACATGACTCACAGTCTGAGAGATTTGAAGTCGAAGTGTAAGTTCAGCGATACCTGCGTGACTCACAATCCGAGAGATAGTTGGAAGGTGTCATTTAGACATAGTACTTCTTGAGGAACTTGCCGTTGTTTGTTTGTTGGTATTAGGGCATTTGCCCTTATCCTCTCCATCCGAGATGTGCAATCCCAGCTGGCGAGCCTTCTTCAATCGTTCTTCGGCGCTTGTGGCGCTGATGATGAACGTCTTCCAGTCCTTGAATTGACTTTCGCCCATCCAGAGGCTGATTGTCGGAAGCAGTCTCTTTTGGCAAATTTTAATTAAAGAGGAATCCGGATTACCGGACGACAACTTCATGGCGGTTTGGCAGAACCGTTCAATATAGTTCCTTGTCAGCTCTTTCTTCCCTTGGACGACGTCCATGAGGGTGGACATTATGATGTCCTGTCCTACTTCGTAGAATCTCTCCAAGAACATGCGCTTGAAGCTGGCGAAGGAGTAGATGCAATTGTCTGGCAGGCTGCGATACCAGTCGAAGGCGACCCCTTCCAATGTCCCAATGCATAATCGTATAAGGATGGCATCGTCATGGGGCAAATGGTCGTGGTGACCTCGAAGTAAGTGATGTACCGACTTGCGGAGGTCTTGCCATCATACGAATTGATGTTGAACGGTTTATATCTTGGTGGAAAGGGGACATCCCTCCATTCAGCAGGGTATGGTTGCCGTATTCTGAGGTCTTGAGAGTTTTCTCGAGCGTGGAACATGGCTCGGAGCTCCTGGACCTCTCTTCTCGCTTCTCGTGCTTCGTCTACGGCGGTGGGGGCCGTTGTTTCCGGAGAATTGTTGCCCGGGTTTGGTGCCGCCGAATTCGAGTCCGTATTGACCACGGGACCCGCGCTTGTTTGGCCAGGCGTCCCTCCTTGCAGAGTTGGAAGGGCTGCTTTGATCTCGTCTACAGACTTGACCAAAGCAAGCAATATGGCTTCGAGACTGTCGATGTGCTGGCGATCACTGGAACCACCTTGGTTGCTGTCTGTCATGAATACCGTCTTCACATGAGGAGAGATAGACGGAGCGATGGAGGAAGCGCCCTCCGAATCGTACCCCTGTAGTGAGAAGTCATCGGGGTATGTGGGTATATTCCCTTCTGATTCAGACTCGGAAGGAACAGAACCCCCAGCCTCCGAGTTCGCCTCGTCTTGGGAGTTATGGATGTCGTCGGGGACGTCGTAGTTTGCTGCATCCGATGGGAGAGTTGTCTCCCCCGGCTCATCTTCTTGGAACATTGGGTTACTGTGGAGGCTCGGAGGGGTGCTACCCCCAGCCCCAGCAACCCCCTGCGTTATGGACGACGAATCTCTCACTGTAGCAGATTTTGTCTTAGAGCGAGTACCTTAGAAAACTTCGGTGGTGGGCACCTGCTTAGACGATAGTCTTTTAGTCACAGTGGTTGAGATCTTCGGGCTGGGAACATTCGTCTTTTTCGCCCTTCCATCAACGGGGACTTTCCGAGCAGAGTTGCAGGAGACGACAGGTAGTGTCTCGTCTTCTGAAGATGGCTGTTACAGTCTTTGAAAGACAGACTGCCGGTCTTCTTGCATCGTCGTGCTATTGCAGCAGCAGTTGACGATGACTTGGGTGCAGTGATGTCCATGGGAGGACTCTTGGCACCCCGATGCATCTTCTCTTTCCTTGCATTTGTGGAGGATGGTCTCACGCAAGTCACTTGCTTTGCTGGCTCGGGAATTCCGGGCATGCGAGTGTGTAGGCCTCCCGCCTACTCCCTGATTCGAAGGTAGCTCGTATACTTGCCTTCGCTCATTACTGGGAGATGCTTGATGACTATCCCGCCCATTGGCCGCATGGGGCATGGTACGAGTAGCCTTATACAACTTTCCATTAGAGGCCCGCGTGATAATCAGCGGGATGCTCCGATAGTCAGAGGTTGGGACAGCTGACTGGGCTTGGTGAGCCCGCGCTGCCCTAGACTTCTTCCTTTTAGCACTTACGGGTGCGTAATAGGAAGAGTCCAAGTTGGATACCTCAGAGTCTGGCTTGTCATCCAGAGAACCATCAGGGTCAGGACCGCATGAGAGACGGTCGAAGACTGATCGAGAGAAGCGTGGAACAGACGCTATACGGCTAGGATTGGAAGCCGTGCAGGCTGTCTGTATGCGGCTGTCTTTAGCTGTCGGATGAGTTATTCTTGTGCGACTAGGAGTCACGACCGTGCAGGCTGGCCGTATGCGGTTGGCAATTGTGGCCGCATGGGTTTTCTGCAAGCGATTGACTTCAGTAACCGTATAAGTTTCATCCATGCGGTTGGCAACTGTAGCCGCATAAGCTATGCGGCTGACAGATGTGGCCGTATGAGTTTTCTTCGTGCGGCTGGCGGATGTAGCCGCATAAGCTTTCTCCATGCGGCTAGAACCCTTATGCGGCTCGGATCGTATAGAGTTGCTCTTTGCCCCTGCAAGTCTAGCATCATAATATTTTCTTCTGCCGGACTTGGAGACAGCAGAGTCGTCTATGATCTGAAGTGGGGCCACAGGAGAGTCTTTTCCGCCATTTTGAGCGACAGAGGGTATCTCTGCGAGAGCTTTAGTAGGAACGAATGATCGGGGTCTCCATTCCTTGCGGGCCTTCTTTGTACGGGCTCGCTTCTGGACCGGGCCAGCGCTCTTGTCGGAGAGCATTTCTTCGAACGCCTGTTGGTCGAACCGGGCGACAATCTTCTGTTGCGTGGAGCCAAGCTTGGCTGCATCCGATTGCGTCACCAACTCCTCAGCCGTGGAGAAATTTGTCCCCAGCAGAGTCGCCATCGTGTTTTCCATTGATTATAAAAGTACAGAACAATTTTATGGGAGGACTGAACTTAGACTCACAACACAAACTCGCTTGTACAAAGAAAGCCTAGGAACGAAAGCCTAGGTACAGCAGACTAAGTACAATTGTTTATTTTAGATTCTGGGGAGTGACGATAGAGGCTCGGAAAGGCGACGACTGCCCTGTCTTACTCCTTGGACGATCGGTATGCAGCCTTGGCTCCAGAAGATTGCTCGGCATTGAAGAAATGCTCTCTTTGCTCTCTCTCTGCTCTTTTTCTCCAAGTCTTCTAATGCTCTCTGATCTCGAAAAGGGGTCCTGTGTGCTCCTCTCCCTATGTAAGTCTCCTTTGCAAGGGAATGGCACCCTGCTATTTATAATAGTGGGGGGCATCATTAGGGTTTACAATGATTGCCCATTCTCAAAGTGGCGGCGGCCTGGTAAATGATCAATCTGGGCCATTAATCTTGAACGTGAAGGATCTGGGCCATTAATGAGAATTATGCCAAATTATGTCAGCAATTAATGTTGATTGCAATAAATCTCTATTATGATGATTTGCTGATATCCGCAAATCTAAATGAATCAATTTAATTCATTCTCTTGCCACGTGTCCCAAATTATTGGGATCTGACCCAAAATTTGATTATCTTTAGGACACATGTCCTGTCATCATTGTTGAGCCGCATGAGGAGCGTTCATATTTGGGCCGTATGAAGGTCGTCATGACCGAGCCGCATGAAAGATTTCATGACCGAGCCGCATGAATAGTCTCTATACTCGAATCGCATGAAGGTTGTCATGACCGAGCCGCATGAATATGTTCATGACCGAGCCGCATGGGGGACTTCATGGCCGAGCTGTATGAGAGTCTTCATGGCCGGGCCGCATGGATTTCTTTCATGGCCGAGCCGCATGGGGGACCTTCATGATTGAACCGTATAGGTTTCTCTGCACTGGCCGCATGAACTCGTCTAGTCTGGCCGTATAAACTTGCCTCGAAGCTGTGAAGATTTTCTCCAGTTCCCTAGGAAGATAGTGCTTTTGTGTCAGTCATCATGACTACTTTACGTCAGGGCTGTCAGCTGTCAGCTGTCAGCCGTCAGAGCATTAATTGTGTTCAGTACGTTGGGCACAGCTGCTTTGAAGGCCACGTGGCCTCTCTCTGTGGGCCACATGGAGTTTACTCGAGTTGTCTATGTGTTTGAGCCGCATGTCCATGTTGATGACTTTTGAGCCGCATGATACTCTTGAGCCGCATGAAGCTCGTCTGATTTTGAGCCGCATGAAGCTTCCTGGGTTCTGTGCCGCATGAAGAATGTCTCATGACCGAGCCACATGAAGGACGTCTCATGACCGAGCCGTATGAGGAATGTCTCATGACCGAGCCGCATGAAGGACGTCTCATGACCGAGCCGCATGAGGAATGTCTCAATCTGCCCGTGCACTCGCTTTGTGGGCCCGGGTATCCCGAACACACGAGTGCATAGGTATCATGTTTGCTCCCTGATGTGGGGGCTAATAGAAACACTTGCCCTCGATCTTTGTTGGGAGACTCTTGAGAACCACTCTGTCCGTTTGCCGCCGGGGGCTGGACACAGGCGGCTCCGTACAACTTTCCATCAGAGGTCCGCTTAGCGGGACGCTCTTGATGGTCAGAGGTTGGGACAGCTGACTGAGCTCGATGAGCCCGCGCTCCCCTAGACTTCTTCTACTTAGCACCCGAAGGTGCATAATAGGAAGAGTCCAAGTTTGGAAGGAGGAAAGAGAAGTTGGTGCCCTTTTCAAAGGAGGTAAGGGGGCTCTATTTATAGAATGGAGTGAGCCCTTTCTTCTTCTCCTTTCCGATGTGGGACTAAAAGCAATATTTTCCATGCTTCTACAGTTATCATGTCAAATTTGTCAGGTCAAGTTATCATGTCAGGAGTGCACCACGGCGGATCACCATCAAGTCATGGCATTTATCAAAGAGGGGAGAAATTTGTGCAATTAAAATAATATAATATAATATATATATTCTTGAAGCCAAGGAGAAACTCTATAACTTTCATGTTGGGAGTGGAAAGAAATTATGACCACAATTCAGACAAATAAAACATTAAACAATCAAAGTGGACCCCATGCGGTCCAAAAGTGGAAGAACAAACTGTCACCCCCATTTTCTGTATTTTGTATTTGTACTCATAATTTAATTTTGGCACGTATTTTATTTTCTCGACTTGCGGATTTTGGTTTCTCGTAAATGGGTTTGGACCATGGCTTGGTTTTATTTTGTGGAATTGGTTTGGTTTGATTGGGTTTGGTTTAATATGAATTGGTACACTTTAACCTACACTCTACCATCAACACAACACACCCACCCTCATTATATCTCCACCAACCTTTCTCTCTCCTCTTTATTCTCCATTAACTTCTTCTTCTTCCTTCTTCCACACAACTCCCCAACCCATAGGCAAGTGCACCTTGCCATCAAATAAGCACTACTTTTTATTTGTCCATTAACTAGATTAGGCCATGGAGAACAACTTTATAACTTGATATTTTGTGATTTGGAGCTTTCATTTTTCTAGATCTAGGTTTTAACCATTTTCAAAAATCCTTGGTTTTGATCTATTAAACTTTGATTTTTGCTTGTTTTGATGCTTCCATGTGGAAGAGAATTCGATTTTACTCAAGTTAGAACTTTGAAAATCTAGATTTTGTTTTGATTTGACAAAGTTATGAAGAATTGAAGTTCTTGGTGTTCTTGGACCTGCTCTCGGCCAGGAAGAACATCCCTCTGCCTTGCGCTCTTTAGTGCATGGCCGATTGCGTACCCCCGGTCTGTGCTCTTTAGCGCAGGGCCGATTGCGCATAACCTCAGCCAGTGCTTTGTGCTGCGCTGGATTGCGCTGGCGCAAGCCATCCATGCGCAAGCCAGCCATGCGCAAAGTAACTTCTGCGCAATCCACCCATGCGCAGTTCACTTCTGCGCAGTCTGTTCCTGCGCAATCCACCCATGCGCAGTTCACTTCTACGCAGTCTGTTCATGCGCAATCTGCCCCTGTGCCCTGTGCCCCTGCGCACTTGGCACCCTACGCAACTGACACCTGCGCAATCCAACTCCCTGACCCCTTGCGCAATCCATTAGTTTTTGGAGTTTTTGTCATGAACTTGATTTTACTTATTACGTTTGGATTGACTATTGTACACGGCATGGTATGACATGGAACTAGCATAACACGACAATGACCCGTAGTGGTGCACTCCTGGCATGACCAACCTGACTTGATAGTGGCCCGTAGTGGCGCACTCCTGACAGTACCCTGACATGAATTATCTTGATAACTTGATAGTGGTCCATGGCGGCGCACTCCTGACTTGACTTGTAACTTGTAACTTGACTCGTATAATCAACTTGACACCGTGGGTGTTCCTGCTTGTTGCTTGTATAATCCACTTGTCTTGTCTTGCATCATGTCTAGGACGTGACTTCCTGGGTACCACGGCCAGGGACTCGTGCTAAATTGGATTAGTCTAATGATTAGATCAAACTAGAACATGGAGAATTCCCAGTCACAGACAATCTCGTTATCTGGGCGCTTTAATGGACTTGTAGCTTGCCGACGAGTAGAGCATATTTCCAGCACACTGTCATGTGTTGCACCCTCTAAGTCACCTAATGGTACATTTGTCTCCCGGGCAATGTACCCACCTATAACTCTCAACCCGCAGAAGGATAACTGGATGGTCTGCAGGGCTTGGGACTGGAAATTCTTATTGCATCTTGTTAGTAATTAGGCTTGTGATAACCCTAGTTAGTTAAAGTAGTAAGCCGTAGTATTTGTTTGGCCGATTGCGAATGGATGGTGTCCAGCCTTGTCTAAGTCTTGTCTAGCTCCAGTACCTGCTATCTCCTGAGCATGTTTGTTTTACTTATCTTAACGATAAATGAGTGGAGACAGTGAGCTATTCAGGCGAAGGGTTACAACCCCGGTCCTTGTCTGGTTTAAGGATTGTAACCTGGCTCCCGGAATGGTTCCACGTCCCTAGTCGTTTATCGCCCTGTGTACTTTACTACTTGTACTTCTTTTATTCTTATGTTCTGATATGCTGGCTTTTGTTCTTATTTGTGGCCTCCTTTGTGGCACTTGCTCTTTCTGGGGTTTGACCCAGCTGGTTTTGTGTGGCCAGATTTCGGAGCAGCTCCCGAGGATCTACCGAGCTTCCAGCCCAATGGTGACAACTAGACGGAACCCGGGCCAAGAGTGGGTTTTCCTTTTGTTTTACCCACTTATATGTAAATTTATTCTTTTGAGGCGTTTAGCCGACGAGCACCTGTTAGCTCGATGCACATTTATTTACTGTCTGCCTACGGGCTGTAAACATGATTAACAAATCCTAGGGTTGATCATGTATGACTGAACTCTTGCTAGTCTCATCATTTTGTACGACTAGCTTCATGATCATCCAATATGTAATATTTGGGATGCCTTATATATATATATATTTGATGCTCTAATATCTTGTAACTCTGTTAATTGTTTGAGATTGAGACAATAGGCTTGACCTTAAGAGACTGTTGGCTTGTAGTAAACCCTCATATCTAGACAGCCGTGACCGTATAGTTGCGATGTATTCTATTTCAATATACGTAGCTGGCTATGTCTGCCCCCGCTCTCCAGTATTCTGGTTCTGGGGCGTGACATGGTTTAAGTGGTGGCCCATGCAGGTCTTGGCATTCAAGAAATGTGAGGGTTTACCGAATAGATGTCTCAATCAATATTCGTCCTTGATCTCTGCTCGTATCTTCAAATCCCTGAGAATCTCGACCTGATCACATTGCTTGTATCATTGATCTGTCCTGGTCCTTTCTTTATTGTTCCCTATGTCGTCTTCTTCAGCGGCACTACTCCCGGACCTACCAACCAGCCAGAGGAAGCTCGACAAGCACCCCAGCGCCAGGAAGATCAAGCTCAGCACTCTGGAGTAGCCTCCCGAGTTATTCTTTCCGGAGGCTCAGAACCTCCAGTTCAGGCAGCTCCGCCCGCTCAACCAGCTAGACAGGATGAGGGACCTTTGGTAGGGCTTATCAGAGAACTGCTTGCATCCCAAGATCGTCGAGGCAACGCCTTGCACCAGGAAGTTCATGATGTACTAAACTGAGGAGGTCCCCAAGGGAATCAGGCGGCCAACAGTTTCAAGCACTTGAACCCTCCCTTCTTTGACGGCAGTGAAGATGCGATTGCCGCGGACGCTTGGCTTCAGGATATTGAGGTGGTTCTAGAAGCAGCTAGGACATCTGAGAATGAGAAGGTAGCGGTGGTACGCCTACAGTTGTTAGACTTGGCTCGCGATTGGTGGGCAGCTCAGGCCATGGGATTAGCGGCACCAGTCACTTGGGCGACGTTCAGAGAGAGGTTCCAGACAAAGTACTTCGATGCGGTGGCACGGTACGACCTGCAGACCAGATTCACCAACTTGAAGCAAGGAGACAGGACGGTCGATGGCTATGCGACCGAGTTTTCCAGGCTGAGTAGGTTCGCCCCCACTTTGGTGGCGACCGAGTTCGATAGGGCTCAGCGGTTCCAGCAAGGGCTGCACTTAGAGATATTATTGGCTGTGGAGCAGTTCGAGCACCAGACGTTCGATGCAGTATTGAATGCAGCAAGGAGGCATGACTATACCTCCCAGAGAATTGTGGACAGGACCGGAGGCAGGAAGCGGTCCCACAACCAGATACACCAATCTTCAGCTCCAGCCCCGGCAGCTAGGGGTATAACCATTGGAACTCCGAGGCGGGCGGCCTCAGTGACGTCGGTTCAGCATTCGACCCCGACGTACCCGCAGCAGCAGAAGCAGAAGCAGCCTTCCGCGGTGGGATGTTCTCATTGCGGGAAGCCGGGCCATGTAGTGGCAGAGTGTCGTAGGGCACAGGGATTGTGCCTGGCTTGTGGAGGAGCAGACCACCAGATAGGGACCTGCCCGAATAGGGGAGGTCCATCATCATCCAACCTTTCTAGTTCTTCGGTGGGAGGACCAGCCCCAGTTTCAGTCCAGCAGCAGCGGCAACAGCAGTACCCGAGGCCATTGGCACCCCAGGCCCAGGCCTTTCAGCAGCAGAACCAGCAGCAGTTCACCCAGGCTCCAGCACAGAACCGACAGAGGGGTTTCCAGTAGAGAGGACCCGCAGCTAGAGGTCAGGCTATGATGATGACCATGGAAGAAGAAGTTGCACCAGGTGAGGTAGTGGCAGGTACTATTCTCGTCAACACCTTTCCAGCATCTGTATTATTTGATTCTGGTGCATCGCATTCATTCATGTCTGCACGATTCGCGACACGGATAGGATTGGAGCCCGAGTCATTATCAGTGAGGCTCAATATACTTACTGGTAATGGCTTGTGGGAGTAGATCGAGTATTTTCCTCGTGTTGGATCGTAGTTAGCGGTAGAGAGTTCCCCGCTAGGCTCATAGAGTTCCCTATGGCAGACTATGATGTAGTCCTAGGCATGGATTGGTTGAGGAACCATTATGCTAGGATAGACTGCCATGTTGGCAGAGTTGTCTTTAGTATTCCCGGAGAGCCAGAGTTTTCATTTTCCAGAGGCACAGTAGAGCCATCTCCTCCAGTATTGCGGATGGCAGTAGCAGCAGTGCAGTTGCCCCAGATAGTTGAAGAGTTTCCAGATGTCTTCCCAGAGGAACTTCCAGGGATACCACCAGAGCGGGAGATCGAGTTCACCATCGACTTGATTCCCGGGACAGCACCAGTATCAGAGCGAGTCTACAGAATGGCGCCTTCAGAGTTGGAGATTTTGTACAAGATGATTGAAGAACTCAGGACCAAGGGATTCATTCGTGCAAGTGGATCGCCTTGGGGAGCCCCGATGCTTCTTGTGAAAAAGAAGGATGGTACGTCCAGGCTATGTATTGATTATCGTACCTTGAACTCAGTGACAATCAAGAACAGATACCCTCTTCCGAGGATAGATGACTTGTTTGATCATCTCAAGGGGGCTTCAGTTTTCTCGAAGATAGACTTGCGGTCAGGATACCACCAGATCAGAGTCAGAGAGCAGGACATCCCGAAGACGGCATTCAGATCTCGGTACGGGCATTGGGAGTTTCTAGTTATGCCCTTTGGAGCGACCAATGCGCCGGCAGTGTTCATGGACCTCATGAACCATATTTTTATGCCTTACTTGGATCAGTTTGTGATAGTGTTCCTTGATGACATCCTGGTCTACAGCAAGAGTGAAGCAGAGCACGAGCAGCATCTCAGAATTGTCCTCCAGATTCTCAGAGAGCACCAGTTGTACGCCAAGTTCAGTAAATGCGAGTTCTGGCTCGATCGCATTTCTTACTTGGGTCACATCATTACCAGAGGAGGAATGGAAGTGGATCCCCAGAAGATTGTGGCTATCGAGGCACGACAAGTACCCAGCTCAGTGGCAGAAGTTTGCAGCTTTCTTGGATTGGCCGGCTACTACCGGCGGTTCGTCTCTGATTTTGCAAGGATTTCAGCGCCGATGACCCAGTTGACCCGCAAGGATGTGCCGTTCGTTTGGACAGCAGAATGTCAGGAATTATTTGAGAAATTGAAGCGAGGTTTGATAACAGCTCCCATTCTCACACTTCCAGATGGGACCGGAGGATTCACAGTTTATTGCGACGCTTCAGGCAGAGGATTGGGATGTGTTTTGATGCAGCATGGGAAGGTAATTGCTTATGCGTCACGTCAACTCCGTGATCATGAGAAGAATTATCCGACCCACGACTTGGAGCAAGCAGCAGTAGTGTTTGCACTTAAGTTGTGGAGGCACTACTTGTACGGAGACAGAGTTGAGATCTTTACTGATCATAAGAGCCTGAAGTATGTTTTCATCCAGAAGGATCTTAATATGTGGCAGAGAAGATGGCTCGAGCTACTGGTGGACTACGATATGGATTTGCAATATCATCCAGGGAAGGCCAACGTTGTAGCAGATGCGTTGAGCCGGAGAGCCGGAGTTTATTTCCTGACGGTGCAACCAGAGTTATTGTCGGATCTTCAGAAGATGGGAATTGAAGTGGTTCTTCCTTCTAATGTGGCCTTGATGGCCAGCCTACAGATTCAGTCCACCATAGTTGAGAGGATCCGGACAGCACAATTAACAGATTCCAAGATTCAGCGGCTCAGAGCAGAGTACGAGACAGGGAGAAGGCCAGAGTTATGTATTCATGAGGATGGTACACTTCGATATGGCACTCGTCTTTGTGTACCCAGTGGAGATATCAGACAGAAAGTCATGGCAGAGGCTCACAGTTCGCAGTATTCCATCCACCCAGGCAGCACGAAGATGTACAGAGATATTCGTCAACACTTTTGGTGGAATGGTATGAAGAGGGAGATAGCCCAGTATGTCTCTCGATGTTTGGTTTGCCAACAAGTCAAGGCTGAACATCAGAGGCCAGCTGGACTTCTTCAACCTTTACCGATCCCAGAATAGAAATGGGAGCACCTTACCATAGATTTCGTGACTAGGCTACCCAGACCTCCGGCAGGCAGAGATGCTATTTGGGTCATTGTGGACAGGCTTACCAAGGTGGCACACTTTCTTCCATTTAGAGTTGGACAGTCGATGGCACAGCTAGCAGAGGTGTATCTCAGGCAGATCGTCAGACTTTACGGAGTGCCAGTCAGCATAGTATCAGACAGGGATACGAGATTCACATCGCACTTCTGGCGCAGTCTTCATCAAAGTTTGGGGACTCATCTCAAGTTCAGCTCAGCGTATCATCCGCAGACAGATGGGCAGTCAGAGCGTACTATACAAACTCTTGAAGATATGTTGCGGTCGAGTACCCTTGACTTCGGTGGTTCGTGGGAGGATCACCTGCACCTGGTGGAATTCTCGTACAACAATAGTTTCCAGGCCAGTATCCAGATGGCACCCTTCGAGGCTCTGTATGGCAGGAAGTGCAGATCCCCGTTAGCATGGGACGATGTCGGAGAGAGGCAGATGCTCGGTCTAGAACTGATTTCTCAGACGGTTGAAGTGGTCAGGAAAGTCAAAGATCACCTCCGAGTTGCTCAGGATTGCCAGCGCCATTGGGCCGATGCTCATCGGCGTCCCTTAGAATTTGTCGTCGGCGACCATGTATTCCTTAGGATCTCGCCTACCCGCGACGTCATTCGTTTTGGCGTACGGGGAAAGCTTAGTCCTAGGTATATAGGGCCGTTCGATATTCTAGAGCGAGTAGGCGATGTGTCCTATCGTCTCGCTCTTCCGCCGTCGCTAAGTGAGGTACATGATGTATTCCATGTATCCCAATTAAGACGGTACATCCCGGACCCGAGCCATATCCTAGATCATTCAGAATTGGTTGTTGGTACCAACCTTTCGTATGAGGAGAGGCCCGTGTCTATATTGGACCGGAGAGAAAAGACGCTCAAGAACAAGACTATTAACTTAGTCCGTGTTGCTTGGGGTCATCACTCTCTAGGTGAGTCAACGTGGGAGCGTGAGGACGACATCCGATCGCGATATCCCTACCTGTTTGACTCGTAAGGTATAATGTCTTTCTTATGCCTTACGCTTTCCCTTTCCTTGCTTGCATTGTATGATTGTATGATTGAACTGCTTAGTGTAGCTTGCCTGTGCTTAGTATAGCTTGTCGTGGCAATCTCTAGCTCCTTGATTAAATTCCGAGGACGGAATTCTTTGAAGGTGGGTAGAGTTGTCACCCCCATTTTCTGTATTTCGTATTTGTACTCGTAATTTGATTTTGGCACGTATTTTATTTTCTCGACTTGCGGATTTTGGTTTCTCGTAAATGGGTTTGGACCATGGCTGGGTTTTATTTTGTGGAATTGGTTTGGTTTGATTGGGTTTGGTTTAATATGAATTGGTACACTTTAACCTACACTCTACCATCAACACAACACACCCACCCTCATTATATCTCCACCAACCTTTCTCTCTCCTCTTTATTCTCCATTAACTTCTTCTTCTTCCTTCTTCCACACAACTCCCCAACCCATAGGCAAGTGCACCTTGCCATCAAATAAGCACTACTTTTTATTTGTCCATTAACTAGATTAGGCCATGGAGAACAACTTTAGAACTTGATATTTTGTGATTTGGAGCTTTCATTTTTCTAGATCTAGGTTTTAACCATTTTCGAAAATCCTTGGTTTTGATCTATTAAACTTTGATTTTTGCTTGTTTTGATGCTTCTATGTGGAAGAGAATTCAATTTTACTCAAGTTAGAACTTTGAAAATCTAGATTTGGTTTTGATTTGACAAAGTTATGAAGAATTGAAGTTCTTGGTGTTCTTGGACCTACTCTCGGCCAGGAAGAACATCCCTATGCCTTGCGCTCTTTAGCGCATGGCCGATTGCGCACCCCCGGTCTGTGCTCTTTAGCGCAGGGCCGATTGCGCATAACCTCAGCCAGTGCTTTGTGGTGTGCTGGATTGCGCTGGCGCAAGCCATCCATGCGCAAGCCAGCCATGCGCAAAGTAACTTCTGCGCAATCCACCCATGCGCAGTTCACTTCTGCGTAGTCTGTTCCTGCGCAATCCACCCATGCGCAGTTCACTTCTGCGCAGTCTGTTCATGCGCAATCTGCCCCTGTGCCCTGTGTCCCTGCGCACTTGGCACCCTACGCAACTGACACCTGCGCAATCCAACTCCCTGACCCCTTGTACAATCCATTAGTTTTTGGAGTTTTGGTTATTTCTTTAAGCTTGGCTCTTCTATAGCCCTATATATATTGGTATTTTATTAGATATTTTACGTCCATTTTATATCCTTACGCCTTTTGTCATGAACTTGATTTTACTTATTACGTTTGGATTGACTATTGTACACGGCATGGTATGACAAGGAACTAGCATAACACGACAGTGACCCGTAGTGGTGCACTCCTGGCATGACCAACCTGACTTGATAGTGGCCCGTAGTGGCGCACTCCTGACAGTACCCTGACATGAATTATCTTGATAACTTGATAGTGGCCCGTGGCGGCGCACTCCTGACTTGACTTGTAACTTGTAACTTGACTCGTATAATCAACTTGACACCGTGGGTGTTCCTGCTTGTTGCTTGTACAATCCACTTGTCTTGTCTTGCATCATGTCTAGGACGTGACTTCCTGGGTACCACGGCCAGGGACTCGCGCTAAATTGGAATAGGCTAATAATTAGATCAAACTAGAACATAGAAAATTCCCAGTCACAGGCAATCTCGTTATCTGGCCGCTTTAATGGACTTGTAGCTTGCCGACGAGTAGAGCACATTTCCAGCACACTGTCATGTGTTGCACCCTCTAAGTCACCTAAGGGTACATTTGTCTTCCGGGCAATGTACCCACCTGTAACTCTCAACCCGCAGAAGGATAACTGGATGGTCTGCAGGGCTTGGGACTGGAAATTCTCACTTGCATCTTGTTAGTAATTAGGCTTGTGATAACCCTAGTTAGTTAAAGTAGTAAGCCGTAGTATTTGTTTGGCCGATTGTGAATGGATGGTGTCCAGCCTTGTCTAAGTCTTGTCTAGCTCCAGTACCTGCTATCTCCTGAGCATGTTTGTTTTACTTATCTTAACGATAAATGAGTAGAGACAGTGAGCTATTCAGGCGAAGGGTTACAACCCCGATCCTTGTCTGGTTTAAGGATTGTAACCTGGCTCCCGGAATGGTTCCACGTCCCTAGTCGTTTATCGCCCTGTGTACTTTACTACTTGTACTTCTTTTATTCTTATGTTCTGATATGCTGGCTTTTGTTCTTATTTGTGGCCTCCTTTGTGGCACTTGCTCTTTCTGGGGTTTGATCCAGCTGGTTTTGTGTGGCCAGATTTCGGAGCAGCTCCCGAGGATCTACCGAGCTTCCAGCCCAATGGTGACAACTAGACGGAACCCGGGCCAAGAGTGGGTTTTCCTTTTGTTTCACCCACTTATATGTAAATTTATTCTTTTGAGGCGTTTAGCCGACGAGCACCTGTTAGCTCGATGCACATTTACTTACTGTTTGCCTACGGGCTGTAAACATGATTAACAAATTCTAGGCTTGATCATGTATGACTGAACTCTTGCTAGTCCCATCATTTTGTACGACTAGCTTCATGATCATCCAATATGTAATATTTGGGATGCCTTATATATATATATATTTGATGCTCTAATATCTTGTAACTCTGTTAATTGCTTAAGATTGAGACAATAGGCTTGACCTTAAGAGACTGCTGTCTTGTAGTAAACCCTCATATCTAGACAGTCGTGACCGTATAGTTGAGATGTATTCTATTTCAATATACGTAGCTAGCTATGTCTGCCCCCGCTCTCCAGTATTCTGGTTCTGGGACGTGACACAAACATACGGTCAAAGAGAGTGGGAGGCCACCCATGCGGCCAACCAAAGCTTATGCGGCCAGAAAATAACTAAAGGGGGCCATGCGGCCAAGAGTAAATGCTAACAAGTAATATTCATGCAGTCAGAAAAGACAGAGAGTGGGAAGACAATAAATGCGAGCTTCCACTCAAGCAAAGGAAAAGGGACACGTGGCCACTCAAGTACAGAAGCCATGTGGGACCCAACAATTAATGCAGTAAAAAAAGGTTCACGTGGCCAAACAATGATTACATTATTTATAGTATGCCATGAGGCTCATAAGTGCATTAGCATATGCGGCTCACTATAAAAATATGCATTAAATATACCATTCCTGCTCCTATGCGGCTCACCACAAAAAAAGGGGCCATGCGGCTCATAAGCACTCAGATGCTTAATACAAATGCTTCATGCATGCAAGCTAATTCCTAAGCTACATGCATGCAAGCTACGTGCTTGCACAAACAATAGCATTAAATACAATTATTAAAGCCTTAATTGTATAAAGCTTTAAGTAATAAATGCAAGGTCTAAAATGCATAAAGCATTAAATAATAAAGTAGGGTCTTAAATGCAATAAAATATTAAATAATAAGATAGGGTCTTAAATGCAAAAAGGCATTCAACCATCAGAGCCTTATGCGGCTTGCTTTTTCTTAAAAAGGTGTATTAAAGCATTTATAACTATAAGGTCTTAAATGCAAATAAAAAAGACTTTAAGTCATCGGAAAGCCTCTGCGGCTCATTCCATGGATTAGAATGCATTAAATATGCATTATTATAATGCATGAAAATTTGCATGCGGCTGAAGCTTCCTTGGCATCATTTCATGCGGCTATTACACCAATACATGCGGCTAGCTTAGCTTTCATTAGGAAAAATGTATGGAAACATGCATTATAAAAGAAAGTGCATTAAATGCCTTATTTAAAGCCTATGCGGCTGGATTTGGGAAATGCCATGCGGCTGGACATGTATTTGAAGTTGCATTAAAATAAGCATTGTTACTAAAGGCTTCTAATGCATGCGACTGACATGTATTGCCAATGCATGCGGCTAGGTTTTGATTTCCATAATCCATGCGGCCAGCAAATTTCATAGGTCAAATTTGGACCAAACAATATTCTCTGCAACATGGGATCATCAACTTAGCAAATATGCAAGTTTGATAGATCAAAATCCTGGAAACCGAAAATACCACAAAGCTAGATCTCCCAAAATTTAACCATAGAAATAAAAAATGTTAAATATTAAAGTGGGTTAGAAACACATGAGGAAGACAATAGAACAATAAAAATAGACTTCCTCCATGAAGCAAGATGCACTTGCCTAAGCTCTCCACTCTCTCTGTGGTAGGTAAAGAGTAAAGATGGAGAAGAAAAAATGAGTAATGAGTAATAATGGAAGAGAGAGAGTGGGATTGATATTTATGGTGGGAGTAGTGGTAGGTGGGAGTGGTCCTCCACATAAAACCAAACCAAGCCAAACCCACCAAACCGAACCAAACCAAGCCAATGCAATCCCATGATGAACCATGCTAATGCAACATGCAAAATAAAACCCAAGGCTAACTAATTATGACAAACCAAAAATATGCGCCCGAAATACGTACGCGTATTCCTAATACGTAATGTGAACTACGGGCATTACAAGCATTCTGTGCAAGTTGCACAAAAATTCTGATTGGCCGAGAAACAGGCTGCGCAAGTTGCACAGGAACCATGGTTGGCCGAGTGACAGGCTGCACAAGTCGCACAGGAGCCATGCTTAGCCAAGAAACAGGCTGTGCAAGTCATGCAGGAGCCATGGTTGGTCGAGAAACAAGCTGCACAAGTTGTGCAGGAGCCATGTTGGCCAAGAAATAGGCTGCACAAGTCGCGCAGGAGCCATGGTTGGCCGAGAAACAGGCTGCACAAGTTACGCATGAGCCATGGTTGGCCGAGTAAACTTAGGAGTCCACTCAGTATGCCCTTTGCTCTTAGCAGTAACAGCGGTGCGATTGGTACCCCCAGCACTGATCATTGCCTCGTAAGCGGTTTGGTCGACTTGAATGACCAAAGTCTTCTGCGTCTTGCCGATCGACGCGATATCACACTGAGTTGTCACTTTCTCGTCATAGGAGAAATTCATCCCCAGTAAAGTCGCTATTTTGTTTACAAAAAACAAAAGAAGAAAGATTTCTACAAATTGAAAAAGAGTACAAAAGGTACAATTGATTTTTGGAGAAGTACAATTATAGGAATCAGATCAGAAGGCGATCACTTTTTCCCTTGGACGATGTGATATCAAAGATACGAGCCTCTGGAGGATGCAACAGCACTTTGGCAGGAGATTGTGATCATTCGTGATTATTTGAGACTGATTTGAAACTCCATTTATAGTGTTCTAGAAATAACTGTTTAGAAGTTATTCTGGGTTGCACGAGCTTTAGGTTGCGTGCATGTTCACTTGTGCGAGCAATTACACCAATTGCTGTGGACGCGTGGCATCGTTTGATTGAGATGCGCGTGGTCGTGGGCAGTATAATAGGCACTTTCTGCAAAGTTAGTGGCTTGCGCGCCACGTCACCCTGTTCTGGATACTGTTTGATTACCTTGTGCGAGCTTTACCAGGTTGTGCGGAGGCGCAATGTAGCAACTTGCGCGAGCGATTACTCTAACTATTGTGGACACATGGCATCATTTGAGTGAGATGTGCATGGTCATGAGCAATATAGTGGACACGTTCTACGAAGTCGGTAGCTTGTGCGCCACGTCACCCTGCTCTGGACAATCATATTACGTAAGCTTTATCAGGTTGTACGGGGCGCAATGTTGCAACTTGCGCCTAAGCACAACCTCGCGTACCTTGAAACGTTACGCAAACTGCTAGCTGTCATAAAATCTGACCAAATCTCCTCGAATATCGTGTTGTATAGGATTTGAACGGATTTTCCTTGATATACATGATGTCAGTTGTCAGGCAATGATGCTGCCGTTACAACTTCTCGAGGAGATATGTCACGCCCCGCTCCCGTAGAAGCGATCGTCCTCGCTAAGGCGTGATGTCGTACGAGCCTAGATTGCGCTTGTGCAAGGCAGGTTCCATAACGACCGATTACAGCAGCGGCGACGGGGTCGTCGCACAAAAGTCCCAAGCAGATACATTGAATATGCAGTAGAAATTTAGAACATGCACACATGAACACAAGTTATTCAAAAGAAACTCTTTTATTGATATTGAATACAAGATTACATTTGTGGGTACAAGGCCAAATTATAAGTCTCTTGTGCTCACTTTTCTCTCATTTACAAGTCACTCTGCTCTCTTTTATCTCTCGATTACAATGCTTGAGCCAGCGAAAGCTTCGGAAGACGATGTCCATACATTATGTCCTGTATAAGTCTTCAATCCACGCGGCCGCACGCTTCGAATCGCCAAGGAACTCCGTGCCTTGACGCATCCAAGCGAGCTCCGCGCCACGAGCTCTACCTGTGCCTGCACATGAACACTGTGTGGGTGTCAGTACTCAACTGTACTGGTGGAGTGAGCTCCTCGCCCACCCATACAAAACCGACACGTTCATATTTACTTTGTGCAGCTTAAACCCTTTCGATTGTCTTTCTAGTCTTGCCTTAGGATCAGTTTTAAGACTTGACGTCTAACCAACTCGATGTGCAACAACATGGTCGTGCTACAATACCAACGTATATTTCGATCGAGGCAGTGCCTCATCGTGCATGAACTTGACCAAACTTGAACTCGGGACGGCAGGGTCGTGCTATACTCTATTCGGGACCTTAACGTATTCAAGATTGTGCTTTGCCGAGGAGCAACTTATGTGGACTCGGCCGTGCCAAGACTTTTACTTAAACTCAAGTTCACTAAGCCAATTCTCGTGCCAACGATTCAAATGCCAAAGATGACAACGGGACGACTCGTGCAGGTCGTGCCTCTAGACCTTGCTTAGACTTGTTCGTGCTTCAAGATTGAGGCCGCGCCTCGCAACATATCAAGACTTATCATGCTACCGCCTTGCGGCCTTCCTAATCGACTCATTTGCTAACTTAGACAAGACATGGGAAACATAGTATTGATTCTATGAATTTCCCGATGCCATCTATCGTGCCAAGCACGGTGCCTATGCTGCAGCCCATTCTTAGGCCCAGACCTTGTGTTACCGACTAGACCTGCATTCAAGCTCTAGACCCAAATCCAAAGGCATACACGCGGTGTACCGCTATTGCCGACACATCAACATGAGTGGTCACTAGCAATGTCAAGCTATCTTGGACTGGCTCGTAGGATATCGGCCTGTACCTACACGGGTAGCTAGCCCGATGGGGCCGAACTCTCCCATGCGGTCATCCAGCATCCTACTTTGAGCCACACTCGCTTCCCCTGGGCCGAATGATCCCGACGCCCCGGTGATCACTCGAGAAGACTACACCTTGTCGACAAGTTGTCCAATGACCATGCATACTCGATCTATCCAGTCTATCCAGTCCTTCCTTAACATGACCATGCTTTCTTTCTATCTGTCGAGACTCCCAAACCACGGGACCGATCTCGTGTACGGGACTTATCAAGACTTATCGAGACTCCCAAGCCGTGGGACTGATCTCGTGTGCAGGACATATCAAGAGTTAGCGAGACTCCCAAGTAGCGGGACCGATCTCGGCGACAACCAGTCGTATAGACTTTCTTTGTTCGTGGTAAGCTTTTCACTAAACCGATCGTAGCTCATGCCTTAGACAGACCTGGTTCTCTAGGAGACACTATCGCTCAAGTCATATACTTTATACGACGAGCCTTGTTCTCAAGGGGCTACGCGACTTGACAATCGCAGATAGAGCGAGACAGTACTAGAAATGGCTTCGATAGCCCAGCACAACACTTGCCTACTTATTCGAGCAGCAACTCGACGAGCGAAGGCTACGCCGAGCTCCGCGTCGAGGGAACGTGCTATGCACGGGGTCGACTTGAACAACCAAGTTCATGCCTAGACTTAGCCAACGAGCCGTACAAGACAACTTAACCTTCGGGACGAGCGAAGGCTATGCCAAGCCTTGCGGGACAGGACCGTGCATGCTTTATTAAGCAATCATGCGGGCGACGCCTATGACTTAGGCTGATTCGGGTGTTGGGGCAAACGACGGGACCGTGCATGCTTTACCAAGCATTCACGCAGGCGACGCCTATGACTTAGGCTATTTCAAGTGTCGGGGCAACTTAACAACTTAAGCCAACTTCCTTCTTCCAAGCCACGGGATCGAAGGATCGAGTGTCATTTTAAAGCACGCTGAGCCGACTTCTATAAAAACCGTGGGACCATTTTCCATGTTCTAAGACATTCCGACGGGTCAAGATTATTCCCTTAGCTATGTGCGTTCGTAGCTTTTATATTAGCCTACTTGTGCAAGTTGAAAACATGCGCGTTATTAAGTGAAGGCTAAGATGAGGCAAGTTCACCGAAACTACCCCACCTGTGCGAGGAGTCGCCTCGGACGAGCGAGCCTTCGAGCAGCCGTTGCAAGGCTAAGTTCCAACGCTATCGGCGTTTCAATTTCTCTGATTGACTTTGCGGGACGGGGTACTACATCATACACCACTCAGAACAAGTCTCGTCCTCGAGACTTTTCTGAAGGCATGCCATCCTACCATTTTTATGGCCAAGACTTTATCGAGCCTAGACACGGGACTATAACAGTCGAGCGAGATTCGCCTACGCATTTCCTTGAGTCCGAGCCACGCTCGCACTATTATCATTCTTTTCCTTAATATGATTTCAAGTTCCAAGACACTTTACCGTTCCTCAAGTCTCATTTGAATTCAACGTATCGCTTGGTTGGATCGAGCACGCATTTCAGGCGTCCCCAGAATACATGCATTCACCAAGCCGCATGATAGAGAATTCGTCATTCTCACTCGAGTCGTATCGCGCACATACTCAGGTGTCCCTGAAATATATACATGTCAGCCGAGTCTCGTGAGCAGGGTTTCCTATTCGTGATTCACGCTATCCATCCATGCCAATCCTCAAGATCAATCCTTCGATTGATAACTCATGAAACAGGGCGTCTCGCCTAACCGCTAGGCCATCTTTTCGAGGCCAAGTCAATGTCAGGATTGGAATCATAGTTCCCCAATAATAATGCCAACACTGACCCCAATCCTAGGTCAAACCAATGTCGATAGTACTGGGTTTTCTACCCGAGCTCGTGTCACTCAGATTTCTGAACATCGAGCACGATCACCTATTCGCATCAATACATTCGTTGTGCGTATTCGAATCCATTCAAATCACCAATTCTAACCAATTCATGTATTCGATCACGAGGTCATCTAGCTTTGACAATATGTTGCGCCCCAATCTCACGCGAGACCGATTATCCACGGTGGTTCATGAATCACCATATAACGCACCCGTGGAATAATCGTTCTCATCGGGGCGTAACTCTTGTTTGAGTTTTAGACTAACTCATTCTCGATACGCGGATTGGACCTACTCGATCCTCAATTTCAACCGTCAAACATGCTGATTCATTCTCGAGTCTACCTTCGCGTCAAACCACAAGTCGAAGCAATCAGATTGCCACACCATCCAAGTTCAATCACTCCCGCTGTATGAATCACCATACCAGCGCTCATACGGAGTGATCGTCTCAAATCAGCGCGACGCATGTACGAGGCTGGAGTTGCGCTCGCATAAGACAAGAATGTCAAAGTTGTGGTTATCGACGAAGCAAATCAAAACGTT
Organism: Iris pallida; assembly: GCA_029216955.1. Lineage (NCBI taxonomy): Eukaryota > Viridiplantae > Streptophyta > Magnoliopsida > Asparagales > Iridaceae > Iris > Iris pallida. The sequence continues at coordinate 3,565,292 of JANAVB010006389.1, forward strand.
TCATTTTTCCTCCAAGCCAAGATCTCAGTTCGATAGTCCGTTTGTCATCCGTTCGACTAGAAAAATCCTCGAGCCAAGTTTATCCTTTCCTCAACACGTTCCAATATCCCGAGTATAGCATCCATCGGAACAATAATATTTACACGATCGTCATTCGTCGAGTCAGAGTACCCCTGAGTTATCGCATATCGATCTTTGATACGCCTCAATACCATTGACGATATGCGTAACCTGACGATCTTTCTTTGCAACCAATTTCGAGTCGTGCGACTGATGCTATTGTCCGAACTGGATATACCACCATTCCTCGATATTCAAGATCAAGTTCAGTCGCTCTTCCTCAAGCTTGTTTTAAGATCGTTGTTCAAAATTCAAGTCACATTTCATTTGAATCAATCCAAAATCGTACGTGCAATCCTCGAGCTTTCTCGATCAAGACATTCACTTTTATTTATCGTTTCAAATCGTTTTCTAACTCGCGTTGCTCATTCACAAGTTATCCGAATAACATCTCGTTCGGGACACACGAAGTCACGATCAACTAAGCGTGACGCGTTCTAAGGCTCTGCACGATCGCATCGCCTCGTCGACATACTCGAAATCCTCAATATTTGCTCGAATGATTTCCAAGACAAACCATACACCACTCGGATTCGAGCCATCCAATCTAGTCCTCAATCATGTTCGCGTCATTCGCTAAGACATCTTTCAGATTCGTTCGACGAATCTCTAGCGTAATTGCTCGCATCGTATCGACGCGCTAGATCGATCGTACTATTCCTCAAAATCCAAGTCAATATTTTGCGCACGCCTAAGCGTTAGTTCGATACGTTCCTATCGATACACACTCTAAGTGCATCTCCGTTCCCGACCGAACGATACTTGATATCGCTCGTAACTCGTTTGCACCAAAAGTCGAGGTGCACGATACGAGACACAACTTAGCCAAAAGACCGTGCGCATGGCTATCCCGTGCGGACTATATTCGAGTTTGCTCGCTCAATTCATAGGGTCAACGCATGACTAGTTAGGCACGCACACGATATGTTAACTTAACATGTGTTTTCTATCAAGACAAGTTTGACACCGTTCGGCACAAAGGCCTACCAATGCGTCCGGCGATGGCCTAACGATGCGTTCGATTAAATGCTTGTACGAGCTTTTGAAAATATTTAGACTTATTGTATGGACATGCCGAGGGACAATCGAGAGAGAACGCATACTTATTTTCCAACGACGAGCTTTCAAAACTGAAAATTCGATTTGAAGTCCAAGGACGTAAAGCCGTGCTCTGATACCAATATATCACGCCCCGCTCCCGTAGGAGCGATCGTCCTCGCTAAGGCGTGATGCCGCACGAGCCTAGATTGTGCTCGTGCAAGGCAGGTTCCATAACGGCCGATTACAGCGGCGGCGACGGGGTCGTCGCACAGAAGTCCCAAGCAGATACATTAAATACGCAGCAGAAATTTAGAACATGCACACATGAACACAAGTCATTCAAAAGAAACTCTTTTATTAATATTGAATACAAGATTACATTTGTGGGCGCAAGGCAAAATTACAAGTCTCTCGTGCTCACTTTTCTCTCATTTACAAGTCACTCTGCTCTCTCTCTCTCTCATCTCTCAATTACAATGCTTGAGCCAGCGGAAGCTTCGGAAGGCGATGTCCATACATTATGTCCTGTATAAGTCTTCAATCCACGTGGCCGTACGCTTCGAATCGCCAAGGAACTCCGTGCCTCGACGCATCCAAGCGAGCTCCGTGCCACGAGCTTCTACCTGTGCCTGCACATGAACGCTGTGTGGGTGTCAGTACTCAACTGTACTGGTGGAGTGAGCTCCTCGTCCACCCATACAAAACCGACATGTTCATATTTACTTTGTGCAGCTTAAACCCTTTCGATTGTCTTTCTAGTCTTTCCTTAGGATCAGTTTTAAGACTTGACGTCTAACCAACTCGACGTGCAACAACATGGTCGTGCTACAATACCAATGTATATTTCGATCGAGACAGTGCCTCATCGTTCATGAACTTGACCAAACTTGAACTCGGGACGGCAGGGTCGTGCCATACTCTATTTGGGACCTTAACGTATTCAAGACTGTGCTTTACCGAGGAGCAACTTATGTGGACTCGGCCGTGCCAAGACTTTCACTTAAACTCAAGTTCACTAAGCCAATTCCCGTGCCAACGATTCAAATGCCAAAGACGACAACGGGATGACTCGTGCAGGTCGTGCCTCTAGACCTTGCTTAGACTTGTTCGTGCTTCAAGATTGAGGCCGCGCCTCACAACATATCAAGACTTATCATGCTACCGCCTTGCGGCCTTCCTGATCGACTCATTTGCTGACTTAGACAAGACTTGGGAAACATAGTTTTGATTCTATGAATATCCCGATGCCATCTATCGTGCCAAGCACGGTGCCTATGCTGCAGCCCATTCTTAGGCCCAGACCTTGTGTTACCGACTAGACCTGCATTCAAGCTTTAGACCCAAATCCAAAGGCATATACGCGGTGTGCCGCTATTGCCGACACATCTACATGAGTGGTCATTAGCAATGTCAAGCTATCTTGGACTGGCTCGTGGGATATCGGCCTGTACCTACACAGGTAGCTAGCCCGGTGGGGCCGAACTCTCCCATGCGGTCATCCAGCATCCTACTTTGAGCCACACTCGCTTCCTCCGGGCCGAATGATCTCGATGCCCCAGTAATCACTCAAGAAGACTACACCTTGTCGATAAGTTGTCCAATGACCATGCATACTCGATCTATCCAGTCTATCCAGTCCTTCCTTAACATGACCATGCTTTCCTTCTATCTGTCGAGACTCCTAAGCTGCGGGATCGATCTCGTGTACAGGACTTATCAAGACTTATCGAGACTCCCAAGCCGTGGGACCTTCTCGTGTGCAGGACATATCAAGAGTTAGCGAGACTCCCAAGTAGCGGGACCGATCTCGGCGACAACAAGTCGCATGGACTTCCTTTGTTCGTGGCAAGCTTTTCACTAAACCGACCGTAGCTCGTGCCTTAAACAGACCTGGTTCTCTAGGCGACGCTATCGCTCAAGTCATATACTTTATACGACGAGCCTTGTTCTCAAGGGGCTATGCAACTTGACAACCGCAGATAGAGCAGGACAGTGCTAGAAATGGCTTCGATAGACCAGCACAACACTTGCCTACTTATTCGAGCAGCGACTCGACAAACGAAAGCTACGCCGAGCTCCGCGTCGAGGGAACGTGCTATGCACGGGGTCGACTTGAACAACCAAGTTCATGCCTAGACTTAGCCAACGAGCCGTGCAAGATGACTTAACCTACGGGACGAGCGAAGGCTATGCCAAGCCTTGCGGGACAGGACCGTGCGTGCTTTATTAAGCATTCATGCGGGCGACGCCTATGACTTAGGCTGATTCGAGTGTTGGGTCAAACGACGGGATCGTGCATGCTTTACCAAGCATTCACGCAGGCGACGCCTATGACTTAGGCTATTTCAAGTGTCGGGGCAACTTAACAACTTAAGCCAACTTCCTTCTCCCAAGCCACGGGATCGAAGGATCGAGTGTCATTTGAAAGCACGCTGAGCCGACTTCTATGAAAACTGTGGGACCATTTTCCATGTTCTAAGACATTCCGACGGGTCGGGATTATTCCCTTAGCTATGTGCGTTCGTAGCTTTTATATTAGCCTACTTGTGCAAGTTGAAAACATGCACGTTATTAAGTGAAGGCTAAGATGAGGCAAGTTCACCGAAACTGCCCTACCTGTGCGAGGAGTCGCCTCGGACGAGCGAGCCTTCGAGCAGCCGTTGCAAGGCTAAGTTCCAACGCCGTCGGCATTTCGATTTCTCCGATTGACTTTACGGGACGGGGCACTACAAGATGCGCCACGTGGCTCTCGCGCAACCTGAGGTTGGCACAACCTAAGATGGGTGCAACCTGATGTGGTGCAACTTGATATAGGCGCAACCTGATATCGACGTAACCTGATACGGAGCAACCTATTGATATGATGCAACTTGATGAGAGGACTTCTGGGTGAGTAGCATAGCTTAATTTTTAGCCTCTAGACCCTGTCTAGGGGAGCCATTGTTGAGCTGAGCATGAAAGCCGCAAAATTCAACGGGGCTGCAACGATGGTCCCTACAGGACCCCCTGTAATTAAAAAAGAATAATCGTTATATCATATCAGATAATAGCAAAGAAGCAATGATGAATAAAAGTCAAAAATTTACCCGAGCCCTACGGTACATATGGGGTCTCACCAGGAAGATCTCGATCTGTGAAAATTCTCGTCAAAGTATTCTCGGACACGGCCGCCTGACTCCTTCCAGCCTTTGAGCCTCCTGACCGAAAACAGCTGCTTCCAGCCCTTGATTCTGCCTAACCAATTGGGGCTGCCACTTCTATTCCCACTGTCTCAAAAATATGTTCAATCGGGGTCTGAATCCCCTCAACATCAGTTCTGGGATTCATCAATCCTAACATTTTCAAGGTTTTTAGCCTGATTTTCACCATCTTCTCTGTTATCATCAAGGCCTTCTTTATCATTTTTATCATCTGGGCTTCCATCGTCCTCAATATCAACAATTGAGTTCTCATCACCTTGTGGGTCAATGAGACTCTGATTATCATCTTTTGGGCTTTGATGCCCTTCATCATCAGCAAGGTGCTCTTCACCCTCACCAGTTGTGTGGCCCACTTTGGCTGTTAAGTTTTGATCATTTAAGACCTTTATAGGATTTTGATTAACTCTAGCTTTATCGAGATCGAAAGCGACATCTGTAGGGTCTTCTTCGATCAAATAATCATCGAGATCATAGCCAATAAGAGCCCATATCATTTTTTGATCTTTTCGAGGGAGGGTAGGAGTTTGGGCTGCTAAAGGAGCTGCAACATCGGGAATCAAGTCGGTTGAAGGCAATACCTCCTCAGGAATTGTGGTCTCCGGAACCTCGGTAGTTGGGGATGGTAGGAATACTCCTGCTGCAGCTAGTACAATCACGGGAATGGTGATCTTCACAGCCGCTGACTCTGAGGGAGGAACTAGAGGAGTATTCGCTGTGAAGACTGGAGTTGAAATATTGATTAATAAAAAAAAGGTCAACATCAATATTTTACTAAATTATGATCACAATAAAAGAGTACAAATATTACCTTGTGAAGGCAGCATATCCTGTGATGGCAGCGACGGATCAGGTTGACTTGAAGGCTCCTCCGATATTGAAGGAATTGATGAAGTTGCATTTTCTTGTTGCACTACTTGAGTCACCAATAATTTTCTTCTTGTCTTGCGTTGAAGAGGTACCGGAGGTGATTCTTCAATCTCAATAATGATCACCTTGCACAATCGGCCCCTACAGTCTCTCCATCGACAACTCTACTGTCTCTTGGAATCGAAGACGGAGTTGTCTCTCCTCCTCCAGGAGAGAGTTTCGTGTTCATTTGCCTTAATTTGGGACCTTTTCGTCCTAGTCGTAGGTTGCTCAGCAAGAACTACTGTTGTTTTCTTCTTCCTCCCTCGAGCCTTAGGAGGGGAAGGGAGTTCATCTGGGTATGATTTAGTAGATGATTCTCCAATCTTCTGTCTTTTACCAGGCCCTTTCGCGGGAGACTTCTCATTTCGCTTCTTAATTGAGATATTCAGTGGATCGTCACTTCATCGAGAAGGCCAATAAGAATAGCCTCTAAGGGCTCATCAGCAGTGTCATGATCCTCCGTATCTCTGAATTTTTGCATAGTGTTGGTCCCTGTTCTTGCCCATTTGGCGCTTACAAAACTATCAGCCAAGTTGAAACCTTCGAAGAAAGTACTGGCTGAAGTATAGAAATTCGAGTATGTATACAACATGCGCGTACCTGCTACGAGGGTGGCAGAGGGCATTGTGAATATAGCGTTGGTACCCCTTGCACTGTAGTACCTCCAGGCTCTGGCGCCATGTATTAAATAACCCTTGGATTTTAAGAAGGTGGTGGCATTGCCAACATGCATCTGATCATAGCAGAACTGTCGAGCGAATCGGCTTGGTAAATATGGCTCTAGTTAACATTAACCTTCGAACCGATGTACTAGGTGGGAGGGCCAGATCATCTTTAGCCACGTAAAAGCGGGTGGAGTTAGACGGAGGGCCATAGGTTCCAAGTCCATGAGTTGAGCTGGAAGATTTTCTCATCCCGGAGGAGGAGGGACACAGTAGAATCTCTATCCGGAACCCATGTTCAAAGCCCTTCTATATTCTGAAAGGCTATTTATGTTCCATCGAGTGGTGGCGTAATGCTTGATGAAGTCTCCTCCTAAAGTAGCCAAAGTCGGATCCATCAGACTGGGATGATACAATAGCAGCCACCCGAACAGATAGGTATACGGCATCTTAGTACGAGGGAAGGCGTCTCGAGTACTGGGATCATTCATTATGTTGTCTACAAAAGAATGCAGACCTACGTTCAGTCGGCAAGTCATCACCGAAAGAATGTCCATCTTATAACTAAATACTACATGCACAATAACGAATAGTATGCCTCGGTGGAATCTATTAACGGCACTAGATCCGGGAACCACAAACCATCGTATCCATAAGGAGAGAAAACCTGCTAAGGTAGCTTCTCGAGACATTGGTCTACTATCTTGCCTAATATAACTCTCAATGGGAGCACCGGCAGTAAATGGATGCCAATCTTCATTCAGTATATTATCAACATGTTTGGATTTTTTATCAACTTCTGGACAGTGCTGTGGTCAAGTGGTTTGAAGAAACACGGTCCACAAGCTTGATTCTCATTTATCTTTTCTTCGTAAATGTAGCCCAAGAATAAATACGATATCCATTTAGTCATGTAACATGTATCTTTTGCGGAACTCTGATAATAGAGGGTACAAATCATAAAGTGGCATAAAAGCTCTTCGAAGACGGCCACCATCATTGGGTTCTTTTTGGCTAAAGCATCCAGCTCTTCATTTGTCGGTACATATTTCTCGTACGGGTTTTCACCCATTGGCAGATGATAAAGATATTGCATTTCGTGAAGCGCGAAGCCAATCTCTCCATGAGGAGTCATGAGAGTGCCGGTTCTTTCGTTATACCGTTCTACCATAGCCAACAATAAATTGGGATTGGGATGGATTCCAGAAGAAGTAGTCCAGATTGGATCATAAAGTTCCAATTAAAGAAGCTTGTCTCTAAAATTATCTAAAGCCCAGACTACAACACAGTAACAGCGTTTCATCTCTGGATTCATCAAGCCTGTCAATCGTATGCTCTGATCTGGATTTTTTCCCTCAGCCTTAGCAAATATATTCGTAAGAAAGGTATTCTAACGGGAATTAGTAAGGATGAATCCTCAGGAGGCACGCAACTTGGCTTTAAGCCTCTCAAGTGGGAACTATATCTCTCCGAAGAACTGTAGAACATATCCTTATTCTGGGGACCCAATTTATGGCATATTCTTCCAACTCTGGCTTGTTGGATTGTAGTCAAGTCCCATGCCATCCGTCGAGGATAACTGGAATAGGCATATTGAGATAGAGATAAGTGTCTCGACATCTCTCTGAGATATATTAATCTGTCTCCACTCTGATAAATTCTACTCTCTCACTTTGATTTGGGCTGAGCCATTTTCTTGATAGCGTCACCAAACAAGAAATCTGGCTTCTTATGGGGAAACTGGTACAGACTTACAAGGGGTTCACCATTCCTCAAGCATAGTAAAGTGCTATCCTCTTGAGGCGTTAGCATTGCATTTTTGGAGTCGGGAAGATCATATTGGGGAAATGAAACATGGGACAAATCCTCTTGATATTCTGGTACTCGAAAACCGAAGCCAGTATCTCAGCATTTGGGTATTCTTTGAGATCAACTGTAAAAGAAGAAGCAAAGTTTATTTTTAAGGAAAGATTACAGAATCTACACAAAGAAATCTCTAAATTGAGCAATTGATACAAAATTGTGCGAGTTCAAATTGCGCGAGTTCAAAAGTTGCGCGAGCTCAAATTGTGCGAGTTCTGTTTTTTGTGCGAGTTTGTTTTTTGCATACAACACAATTTGTAAAAAATAAAGTGTGTGATATGATTTAGCCAACACTCTAAAAAAAGGTGGCGCTGGTTGAAGAGTGCGCAGGGTTAACCAGAGCTCTAAAAAGTGATGGTCGACACTAGCATGTTGCGCTGATGGCACCAAAACCGATCATTCCAGTTCATTCTCCAGCGATCACCTTCGAGTGGCGGGTTTGCACTCTCGACTCTCGTCGACGGTGGCGCATATTGAGGCACCTTTAGCGGTGATGCATGTGACGAGGTCCCGGCGACCGTCTTGCCTTTGTCGGCGGCTGATTTCTTCGATGCCATTGATGGTGGTCGAAGAATTTCTTGAAGTCGGGAAGAAGAAGACAAAGGGTTTGGAAGAAAAGAACTTTCTAGCAAAAAGTAATTTTCTCTCTCTTGTCGGCTAGTTATAGCCTCAAGCTTTCGTAACAGTTGGCGCAACCTATGCACAAAAAACTCGGGGTCAATTACAATACCATCACGCGCCATTTACGTTGATCACTTCTAATTCAAAGTATTTCAAATTTTTGAAATCTTTCAAATTTGAAATCTTTGAAGGGGGTCTTGTAAGCTCAGAAATGATTAGGCGCCACTCATAAAATGGTGGCAGGATTCAAAAATGTGCTGGCCATTAGGTTGCACGAAGACTCAGGTGGCGCCAACCATTAGGATGCGCGAGCGTGACGTGGCAAGCTTCCTCGAGAAGCTGGAACAGTCGTCATGATTAATGACAATCCGTCAGAAAATTCCTTCGAATCCTGAGCAACGCGGCGCTCGAGAAGACCGTGTCAGCCTTTGCAATAAATGCTGACAGCTAGCTCGTGCCAGTTGTCATTTGGCGCGAGGTAATTAATGATCACAGAACTGATAGACTTAGTAAGAAGCGCTAGTTATCAAGTTGCGCCTAGCGCCACCTATCAAGTAGGTGCCACTTAGTCAATTTTCATCCAGAAGTCAGATGACGTGGCGTGTGCCACTAATCTCGAAGAACGTATCGACTACACTATCCAGGACCACACACATATCTCTCACAGAATGCCACGTATTTCTAGCAGTTCAAGTAACCGTTCGTGCAAATGAGTGAATGGCGTACCAAATGCAGTGCGCGCCACTCAAGGTAACTACTTGACAGTTATTTCAAAACTCTATAAATGGAGTTCCAAATCAGTTCTAAGGGATCACTAATGATCATAATCTCCTGACAAACAACTGCCGCATTCTTCAGAGGCTCGTGTCTTCGATATCATATCGTCCAAGGGATAAAGTGATCGTCTTCATATCAGATTTCTACAGTTGTACTTCCCCATAATCAAATTGTACTATTGTAATTTTTTTCTTAGTCTGTAAACTAGTTTTCATGTATAACTTTTGTTCTCACAAGCAATTGCAATAATGTAACTTAATACAAAATAAGCTAGACAGTAGATATGTATTAGAAAAGAAGGAAATATTTGTATTAACTAGAAACGATAAATATGTACAAAAAATTACTAGCAAGTACAAGTATGAACAAGACAACTGAATCATGAACATTGAAGACTAACAGACAATGTGCATTTGAAATACCTTTCGACATGTGAACGGCTGGACTAATACGGCACATCATAGATGGCTATCCATATTTTTGGTAAGGCTAACCCATACGTGAGGTGTATGACTTAGCTATCCATATTAACATTCATTAGAGTTTGTTCACATATTTGATGGGCATTTTTCCTTCTGACTCATAAAACAGTCAATAAACGATCAATAATATAATCAAGCCTACCGTGTCGCAATCATGTCTCAACTGGATATTCAATGAAACACAATAAAAAATAGCATTATAATATAATAAGCACAAAAACAATAGTGTACTTGCCTCAATTAGTTGCAGCTATTGTGTGACTTGATCATGTTGGCACAGAATAGGTCAAAATTTGTAGTCATAAATGGTCCAAAGAGATAATGATATCGAGATCCATAACATCCAATGATTCCCAGAAAGTCCAATATAGAGAAAGTCCAAAGTCGTTGATTCGGTTCATGAGTCATCTATACATTATACAATTTAAACAACATATTAAACTATTTTATTAATTTCTGAATAATTAGTATGCTATAAATCTATGTGTTAGCTTTCCAAAATATCAAATGGTTCGCAAAACGGAGTTCGGGATCTCCCGAAATCTCAAAAATAGTACGACATGTCAATATTTTGGACAACTGTCACTCAAATAATTTTCTAGAAATTTACTTTCATAATTACAAAAAATAAATTATATATGTGGAAATCTAACCTCGATACGGTTCTAACAAAAAATTGGAGGTAAAACGGAGTCCAGAGTTGGTCGCAACGGCTTCGCGAAGTTGACATAGCTTCAAAAATAGAGATGATATAGGTTCAATAGGTATATATAATGGATAGCCATTACTTAATTAGGTTTAGATTTGAAGGGTTTTGGTTGTAGAAGAAGAATAAGGACTCCTTAAATAGATGGAAGATTAACTCAATTTCCTAATTTGGAAGGGTCAAGAATCTAATGAATAAATCTTTCCATTAAATTAAATCAAATATATATTGAATCCAATAAAATCAATCCATAATAATTTAAAAATAATACTAGATATTAAGAATAATATTTAAAATACATTTAACCAAATCAAAATTTAATACATTGTAAATAATAATAACAATACTTTAAAATAATAGTCAATATTAAATAATATTTGAAAAATATTTTCAAATCTTAAAAGTAATTAATAAATCTAAAATATATCTTTTATAAAAATAAAATCATATTAAAAAAATAGTTGGACAAATCCTTTCGTTAATCATAATATCTTTGTACGATTTCAAATAAAATACATATTCTAACTAGAAAATATTAAAAACTAAAATAAATAAATTTTTAAAAAAATGGGAAGTGGACTTACAACATCAAAATGACATTATGGAATAACCCGCTAAATAATTAAATTCACATTCTATCTAGAATCTACGGTTGACCTCCAAGATATCTATCTCACTTGTATGGTCCATGGCGCAAAAGTAGGAAGCATGCCAAGTCACCTGCAATAATCCAGTCAGAAAAGGAGCAAAGTATAACCCTATTGTATTTATGTAACTTAATACAAAATAAAGTTGGACATTAGAGATACAATATAACAGTAAAGGAGCATGTATATGAACTGTCCTCCAACGCATGGGCCCTGGGTAAAATGGGATCGGCATGGTCCCCCCTTGGGGCACCAGAGGCCCAATCAATAAGAGCATAACGTTCCGCATAACGCCAGTGGCCTTCAGTAATTAATGGAACAACAACCTCGTATCTCCAGCGGAGCATCCGGGTCACAAGAGAAAGTGCATCGTAGCCCATATGCTAAGGTATTGTCCTCCCCGCCCAATGCCTACTATGTTGTATCCATAACACAAAACCTCTATTAACCGCTAAGTCAAACTAAGCATGCAACCTCTATTAGCGGTTATTCCTATCGCACGGCTTATACGTACTGGTGGCCAGCCAATCACGCATGTCCGAGTCCTATATGTGACTCACAACTTCGTGGTAAAAATGTGTAAGACCTATGAATGCAACACATAAAGGGTGGTCCCTTAACTCTAAATTCAATGTATAAAAAAATAGTACATAGTAGGAAATAGAACTAAACAGTAAAAATTCTATCTACTTATGCCATGTATCACAGTTTATTTTGCAAAAAATAAATAAATGCATGAATATGAGCTAAAGTAAAATAATCAGCTAATGGCAAGGTATCTTGCCTGGTAGGACGCTTGGTGTTCTACAATGATCAATGTGACACGAACTGCGACTTCGGATAACAACTATGCAAGGTGACCTCAGATAACGGCACGGACGGTTCCATCGGATCTAGGACGGTCAAGTTAGCTACGGTCGACATAAGGGAGTACAGAGTTGGCAAAGGAATAGGAATAATGGCCTAGTCACGGATAGGAGGATAATAAAAGAAATCGGATAAAAAAGGTATATATGATTTTAGAAACTATTTATAATCCTTGAAAACTATATATATATATATATATATATATATATATATATATATATATATATATATATATATATATATATATATATATATATATATATATATTTGATAAATACTTGAAATATAGAAAAATCGATTTAGGCAAAAAATCTAAGGTTGTTAAGATATGAGTATATATTTCATAATTAAAAAATACTTTAGATAAATATTTGAAGAGAAAAAAAAGAATACTAAGAATTTATTTCGTAATTTACAAACTACATTTTATTGGTCAACATATTTCTAGGTAATATTAAAAATCTAGAAAATTTATTTAGGGTTTTAAACTAAACATTTAAGTCAAGGCTATATTAGAAATACTATAATAATATATATTAGATTTCTAAATTCATTTACAAATCCGAATTAAAATATGGCAAAAATAATAGTAATTCTTTCCAAAGATTATATCACTTATATTCCTATACCTAAACCTAAATATATGTATATGTAGAATTATAAAATAATGATATGAAAATAGTTATCTTTATATGATATAGAAATATACTAATAAAACAACAGAAATAACAATAATAATAATAATAATAATAATAATAATAATAATAATAACAACAACAACAATGGAAACAAAACAAGAAAAAAAAACACCAACAACAAAACAAGCAAAACCCAAAAAAATTAATAAAAATTTGTAAAAACCCATATCAGCAGCTGAGTTGTTGCTCTCCTCTGGGTTCGAGAGGGGAGTTATTAAAAGCAAACAAAGAAAAAAAAATGAAACAAAAGGAGAGAGAAAAAGCAGAGGGGTGAGGAAGTGGGGGAGAGAGAGTGAGAGAGCGGGAAACCGGAGTGAGGGACAGAGGGAGCGGGACGGGAAGCGGAAGGAGTGGAGTCGTCGGCGGATCTGACGGGGGGGCGGTGCTATGAGGGCTCGGCGGATCAATGTGGCGGCGGCGGATCTGACCGCGGAAGACCAATACGGCGACGGAGGGAGCTCGTCGTCGAGGTAAGAGCGGGGGTTTGTTTTTATGGGGGTGAAATTCTTGGAGGCTGTGGTGGCGGGGACGCCGGAGTGGCGACGATGGTGATCGGCGGCGGCGTGGTTGCCATTGTCAGTCTGAGAGGGTGCCATCAGAGGGTTCTGTGGTGCTGTTGGGAGACTTGGGGTTTGGGTGGCCGAAGACAGATGGCTGGGGACGGGGGCTGCGGTTCATCGGGGAAGACGGGAGGTCGGAGTGACGGTGGTGGTTGGTGTGGTAAAGTGGGTGGTGACGGTGACTGGGATGGTGGCAGTGGTGCTGGCAGCGGGCACTATGGCTCGAGGTCAGGGATGATGATGGCTAGAACGACGGTGTGGTCGCAGGGGACGGAGTCGGGCGATGGCGGTTGTTGTGCGGAAGGTTGCGGCGGAGGCGGTGCAGCGGTTTTCGAGCAGCAGGCAGGGAAAGGGTTAAATTTAGGTTGGGTCGGGAGTGTCCGACACCATAGATGAGGAGTTGGGAGAAATGTCCTGCGAGACACGGGGTGGGTTGGCGTCCGGGGTTGTCGGACGTGGAGAATTTATGTTATTGTACAAGTGAATAAATAGTGGATGGGATAGGGGACACCGACACGATGCACGAAATTGTGTTTGTGGTGATGGAGAAATTGGTGTGAAGAGAACAATGGCAAGCTCCCCTATTTATAGGGCGGAGAAATCCTGGTTTGATAAGGATTAGGAATAATTTAAAACTCCCTTTGATAATCACTATTAATTCAAATCGATTATAAAATAAATCCAAATCAAATCCAAATTTATATATAGGTAAATCTTATCTAATGGTTAAGACCATTTAAGAATAATTTAAATATCAATTTAAGTTATCCCAATTAATTAAACAGTTAATACGGTCTTTTAAAATATCTTTATAATAATTAATAATAATAATTTCAAAAATCATAATATATTTACTTATTATAAAATACCTTTTTGATATTGAATAAAACAATTAGTACTTCAAAAATTCAAAGTAGACATGAAATAAATTCCATGTCTCTCGCATACATATAGTATCCATAAAATAATAGTTATCTAAACTACTACATATATTTATACAATAAAAAGTAATAAATAGTATTTTGGAAATCTCGACGCGCCACTTAAAATAATCAACATATGTTATTTTTGAAAACTGGCCTATATAAATAAAATATTATAGTCAAAACATTTTTCTAAAAATATGTACCTCGCACATGTTCGCGCTTGACGAGCAAATACGAAAAAGCGCAAACTCGCGCACGACGTATAGTATGCAGATAAATTCAAAACCCAAAATTTATAGAAAGTAAAAAAAAATCGTAGTAAAAATTAGGGGATTTTACATGTCACAATTGTGTCTCAACAGAATACTCAATAAAACAAAATAAAAGATAGCATTATAATGTAATAAGCACATAAAGCAATAGTGTACTTGTCTCGATTAAACTGCAGTTGACGTGACTTAGTTTTGTCAACATAGAATAGTAGCATATGTCATAACTATGCAAGACGGCCTTTAATGGTGGAACAGACCGTGTCATTGGGTCCAGAACGGTCCAATTAACCTAGGGTCGATATGAAGAAGTCAGAATTCGCACGAATTACAATCGAACGACTAGCACGATCAAGATGGAAATTGAAGGAGAAATTCGTTTAATAAAAAGGAAATCCTCATTAAGAAAATATATAGAAAATACTTATAATCTATTTAAAAAATATATATCATACTTGAAACAATATATTTTATTTACCAAAAATAGATATTTGTTACAAACATAATTTAGAAATATTTACATATTTATTTATAAAACCATAATACTTAATGATAAAATAACACTAATAATAATACGAAAAATACTAAAAATAATAATTTAACAGTATATGTATAACAGTGTACGTATCTATATACATAGATTATAACAATATATATATACTCTCAAATATATATATATATATATATATATATATATATATATATATATATATATATATATATATATATATATATATATATATATATATATATATATAAACTAATATATATATATTTATATATATATATATATATATATATATATATATATATATATATATATATATATATATATATATATATATATATATATATATATATATATATATATATATATATATATATATATATATATATATATATATATATACCAGCCAATTGTATCTAAGCCCACACCACATAAAATGTTTTCAAAATCCAATAAGAGTTTCGGGCTTGAAGCCCAAGCCCAATCTATAGTTAGGTTAAACCCTAAGGGGGCGTTTGGTACGCGATATTTTTTTTATTCCCGGGAAAATTTAAGATGGGAATCTATTACCACGTTTGTTTGGCTTATAAAAAGTTTATTACCGGGAATTATAAATATCCGGATAAATAGTTTACCCACAAAACATGGGAATTCTATCCCTTGAGAATAGGTGGATTTTTTTTTTTTTTTGCCCGGGCAAAAAAAAATTGTCTAACTTTTTTCTTCTTTTTTGATCAATTTTGATTAGTTTTGAACATTTTTTCTTTTTTGTCGTTTTTATCGTTTCTTTATCATATTTTGTCGTTTTTACCCATTTTTTGTCGTTTTAAGCGATTTTTTTGTCGTTTTTACCCATTTTTTTTGTCACTTTTTCATTATTTTTGTCGTTTTTACCCAATTTTTGTCCTTTTGTCGCTTTTTTGTCAATTTTTGTCGTTTTTAACGATTTTTTTGTCATTTTTGTAGCTTTTTTTGTTGTTTTTACCGATTTTTAATCGTTTTTGTCGCTTTTTGGTCATTTTTACTGATGTTATGTCCTTTTTTTCATTTTTGTCGTTTTTTGTCGCTTTTTGGTTATTTTTTGTCGTTTTAACCGATTTTTTTTTCATTTTAACTGATTTGTTGTCCTTTTTTGACGATTATTTTTCGTTTTTGTCGCTTTTTTGTTATTTTTCGTCGTTTTAACCGATTTTTTGTTGTTTTAAACCGATTTTTTGTCGTTTTTAACTGATTTTTTGTCGTTTTAACCGATTTCTTTGTTGTTTTTTGTCTTTTTGTCACATTTTGGTTTTTGTCGTTTTTACCTATTTTATGTCGTTTTTGTCATGTTTTGGTTATTTCTTTTGTTTTTACCCTTTTTTTGTTATTTTTTGTCGTTTATACATTTTGTCGCTTTTTGGTCATTTTTGTCGTTTTAACCGATTTTTTGTCGTTTTTCATCGTTTTTTTTTCGTTTTTACCCATTTTTACCCTTTTTTATATTTGTTCATTTTTTTCGTTATTTTTATTTTTTATTTTTTTTCGGGGAATATTTATATTGTCACCAAACATGGAAATATAATTTTTCAGGGAATTTAATTCCTTGAAATTTGATTCCCGGGAATATAGAATTCCTGGCTATATAGTATTCCGCATACCAAACGCCCCCTAACTCTCTACCAGAGAAAGAAAAGAGTAAGTCGCAATTCTTTTAAGAAAGAAAAAGGGAAATAGGGAAGTGGCTCGTTGGAGTATTGGTTTGCGCCGACGGTGGAGCTCACCAAGGCGGCGCTGGATGAGGGTCTGGGGACGCTGCGTGCATGACGCGAGGGCTGACCGGAGACAA
Organism: Iris pallida; assembly: GCA_029216955.1. Classification (NCBI taxonomy): domain Eukaryota; kingdom Viridiplantae; phylum Streptophyta; class Magnoliopsida; order Asparagales; family Iridaceae; genus Iris; species Iris pallida. The sequence goes on from JANAVB010006389.1 coordinate 3,581,973, forward strand.
TAGATGAGGAGGAGGATCGACGTTGAGCGGAGCCGCCGATCTTGGCTTGGAGGCGATCGGAGCGGGGGCGACGCTCGACGTCGTCGCGGGGATGCTAGGAAGCTCTGCTGCGAGCGACAATGAGCTCGATGGCGTTACTGACTGGACGTCGATGCCGGAAGTAAGCTCGGTGACGCCTATATGAAGAGGAGCATCATATCGAGAAAGCGGAGGGAAAGAACTTGTGCGGCGGAAGACTACAACGGAGGGCAGCTTGGGAGGAAGGACGGTAGGGCAGAGGTAGAGAAAGAATGAGAGCACAAGAGATGGGAAGAGATGGTGAAGTGGGGGGAGGGGGTTTCCACCGGAAGGAAAGGGGTGCAGGGCTCGGCGGTGGTGCGTTCACCAGAGATTGGAACGGTTGAGTTTTGCTGGAGTGAGAAGGCCGGTAACGGTGGTCGAGTCTCGACATGGTGATTCATTTATCTTGATTTCTGTTGTGGAGTTACAGTCGGTATGGTCGTGTGATGGTGGTGAATGGGCATGGTGGAAGAGGTAGAAACGGTGGTATTGCAGGACCAGGGAGATCGAACGCCGGAGGTTACTGGTGAAAGTGGGGTTAGTCGTGGTAGATCTGTATATTAGTAGAGATGTGGCGAGGAAGAGAAGCTCTCAACGTAGCCACGATGACACAGCCTAGGAACCTGATGACGAGGGCTCGATGGCGGACAGGGATCTGTGGTTGCTAGGCGAAGGCGACAATAGACAAGAAGGCAGGGAAACAATTATCAGCGTGGTGGTCAGCCAAGGAGCTGGCCGGGCAGAACCTAGGGTTAGCGATTGGCGTCGTGTCCTATTCGACATAGGATGCAAGAATGGATCATGTCCGGTGTGTCGAACACGAAGAATGAATGTAATTTTAATAAAAAATAGGAGAAAGAAAAAGGGATGGACATGGACGCAGTACACGGACACGGTGGTGTTTGGCTATGGTTGCGATATGATGGTAATTGAGAATATATGAGAAAAAATAAAGGGAAGCCTCCCCTATATATAGGAGTAGGGTTTCCTAGATAGGAAATGAATAGTATTTAAAAAAATAAACTGATCCATGAATTAAATCAATCAATTAGATTGATTGAATATCAATCTATTGATGGCAACGCCTTTTAAATAATATCTGATATTATCAAACAGTATTTAAAATGAATTTTATAAATCCAAATCATAAAAATAAATGATAACAATAGATCAAATAATTATCGAACCAATAAGTTCTAGATTTAATCAAAATCAATCTATAATGATTTTAAAATAATACTACATATTATTAATAATTTTTAGAACACATTTAGCCAAATCTAAATTTAATATTTGGTAACAATAATACTTTTTACAATAGTACTCAATAGTATCAAATAATATTTGAAACATATCTTGTAAATTTAAATCGTAATAATAAATGATCAAATAATTCTATAAGTCAATTTTTGTAATCATAAAATCTCTTTTAAATAAATTTGGCAAATCTCTTTTCCTTTCAAAATATGTATAATAGAATTTAAAAATAAAATTTATTTTCTAACTAGAAAATATTTAAAACTAAAAATTAAATAATTAAAAAAATAGCAAGTGGGCTTACAGTGGGACTACCTTTGGCTCTGGCTGAAGTGCACGATGTCTTCCATGTGTCTTAACTACGAAAGTATGTGCATTTTCTAAGCCACGTAATGAACTTCGATCAGTTGCAGCTGAGCGCTGACCTGTCGTACACTAAAGAACATGTTCAGATTTTGGACAGGAAGGAAAAAGTTTTATAGAATCGAATGGTGCCTTTGGTTTGTGTGTTGTGGTTGAATCATGCTGTCGAGGAATTGACGTGGGAACATGAGGATGAGATAAGGGAGAAATACCCTTCGATTTTTGATAACCTTGAAGGAGGACCTTTGTTTTAAGTTTCGAGGATGAATTTTTTTCTTAGTGGTATATTATGTAGTGCCCCGCTCCTAGCGGTCTACTATTTAAGGCTTGTGGTTTAATTGACTCGGGCGAAACCAAATTTGGGAAAACTTACCATCGGTATCGAATAAATTTCGGACGAATACATAAGAACCTTTCCAACTAATGGATCGGTTTCTCTTGAAATGAGTCGAAGAGTTTTCTCTAGATGTTTGCTGCTTTTGCTGCTTGGGTTTGATGGATGCTTTTTTGAGTGGTTTTCGATGATTTAATTCTTGCCTATTTTTATTGATTTTCATCGCGTTCATTCTTTATAATTTTGAGAGAAAGAAACATAAATGAGACAGAGTATTAACCAAAGTTTTGGTGCCATCGCAAGCGGACGCGTGATTGAAGGGTAATCGCACAAGTGTTCCACTTCTGTTTGCCCTGAACAAAAAGTTGAACAAACTTTTATATTACAAACTAAGAAGAGTGCAAAAGAGATCCTAAACAGAAAAATCTAAGTACAGTTGATTATGGAAAAGTATGACGATGGAGATCCAACACTGTAGTGCTTTCTTTACTCCGTTGATGATCTGACGATGAGAAGAACTTGCTCTGATTCTCTGAATGCCTGTGAGTGGTGATCTAGGTTGCTGGTCAAGAAGCAATCGAAGGATCCTGAATGAAGGAAGACATCTTCTATTTATAGGCATGCACATATACGATGTGCGCAAGGGATTTGGCACGCAGGAGTGCTGCGCGCACGAGATTTTTGGAGAATCTGTTGTAACTACACCGTTGGGGCTGTTACTGAGCTGACACTTGGCAGTTGTTGGGGTCTGCTTGTTGCTAAGATCTTGGATGGTTGGCACTCGTTCATAAAGATGACTGCGTCAATGACACATATCGTGTATACATCACTCAAAGATCTCGTACAATTTTAAACAAACTGGATTTTGTAGTATCTAGAGAGATACGGTTGCCATATTGGCCACGTGGACAAGTGCCATGTTGTGAGTGTGCTGTGCGTCGAATCATCACTGAGGCTGCACTTCTGGATGTGATTGAGGCTGCGCTTTTGGGCATCCAATTGACTGTGCTTTTGGGCATCCAATTGACAGTGCTTTTCAAAGTTGTGTTGGAAGACATACTTTTGACTAACATCTGCCAAATGCTATCTGTCAACTGACAATTGTAGAAGCTTTAAAAATATCCAAAACAGTGCATAGTGCCATTCACAGATAGCGCCAGGACCTATCCATCAAATAGCGCCCAGCAACAAATAGCGTCTAACATAAAATGGCGCTCGGACATCGATAGCGCCGGCTGCCACGTGGCGAGCTTCCTCGAGAAGCTGAGTCGTCAATCATAATGAATGACAATGTAACAGTCGAAAAAATCCTTTCGAATCCCGAGCACGCGACGCTCGAGGAGGATTGTGTCAGATCCATCATAATGATGGTTGTCAGTTACTCTGCACCATTTATCATTGGCGCAAAATGATCAACTCCTCACAGAGTCAATGCTTAGTGTGTTTTGGTGCCTGTCAACAGTATGCACCATTCATCAACTGGCGAAATTTATTCAACTATCGTCTAGAAGCAGTTAAAGATGATGTGGCGTGCATCCACTAATCTCGAAGAACATACACGCGATACTGCCCACGACTAAGCGTACTTCTCGCACATAATGCCATGCGACCCATGCAGTTAAGCTAAGGTTTCGCGCAAATGGATGAAACAGAATATGGCGCGCCAAACAGTGCATAACCAACCTATTTTTGTACTATGCGCCAACCATTGTAACTGCCTGGCAATTATCCTAAAACTCTATAATAGGGATCAAAATCACTTCTCAAGGCATCATTATGATCATAATCTTCTGACAAGAGTTCTCGATAATTCTTCATTACTTTCGAAGCACGTTCTAGATCTTTTTTTCTTCGACATCGCATCGTCCAAGGGATAAAGTAATCTTCTTCTGATCAATTCCTACAGTTATACTTCTCTAGAATCAAATTGTACTCTTGTACTTTTCTTTCTTAGTTTGTAGCTAAGTTTTCTCAGAAAACTTTAATTTTTTACAAATAAAATGGCGACTCTACTGGGAATGACTTTCTTCTCTGACGAGAAATTGATAACCCAATGCGATGTTGCGTCGGTCGGCGCGACGCAAGAGACTTTGGTCGTCGAGTTCGACCAAATTGCTTATGAAGAACTGATTGGCGCTGGGGGTACCATGCATGCTATTGTTACTGCCAAGAACAAGGCACGCGCTATCTGGACTCCGAAGTCCACCATTGCGCCAATTACTGTTGTTGCTGCTCAAGACAAAGGAAAGTGCCCAATGGCCACTCTCCCTCTTCCCCAGTCCTTAACTTAGTGGAAAACTCACTCGATTGCGCTCCTGCGCCAACCAGCGCTAGAACAACTCTGAACAAGAACTCTACTTCCAAGAAAGTAAGTTCTATTCAAAGTTCACTTACTTTTGCCCATAGGCGTCGTGCCAAACACGTTGTGCCAGTGCGCGCAGAACATCAATGCATCCTGCCTACTCCGTGCCAATCAGTCCAGTGCCATGATTTTTCTACCCTGTGCATATCAAGAAATGAACAGGGAAGACTGAAGGTGTCACAGACTATTGACAACCAAGTCAGCCCTGACATTGACATGTGCGCTTACCTTAATAGGCACAGAACAGAACTTTCTCAGCCAAGTCATATGGCACACCAAAAGATCCTGATGAAGTCTGTACCAACCAGCAGTATGCACACAGTAAGGGATTTCAGGAACCATATCCCACTCACCTCTGCCAATGAACTCAGTACTGCCCTATACACGCAGGGAACACAAAAATTTAGGAATAGGCATCATATTCGTAATATAATCAGCCAGAGTCTGCCTTCTTCTTATCCTCCTTATAATTTGACAGATCTTCGCTAGCTTATCATACAAAAGTGGAAGATCAAAGACTCCTCTCGTGCAACAATGACTTCACATAACAAATATCACTGTTATGAGGTGGTAATCAAGTGTTGTTGTAAGTCAGCAAAATGGTCTGTGTTTGATCGTTTGAATTACTCTTGCTCTCCTATTTTGATTTTGATAGATGAGGATGACTTGATGTTTGCCTCTGCAAGTATGATATCTTGTAGCATCGGGGGTGGAAGACGTCCGAAGACTTCATATAATGGACGTCGCTGCCATTTATATGAGACGGAAGTCAAATGCTGTTGTAAGCCAGCTGTGTTTGACCTTCTGAATCACTCTTGTTCTCCTAATATGACCCTGATAGACGAAGATGAATTTCTCTTTGCCTCTACCAGTATGACGTCTTGTAGCATTGGGGGTAGGAGACGCCCGAGGCATAATTTATCACGATCTTCATGCCGACAATTCTGTAATCAAGTTCTTGACTCCTCTGAGGGAGTATACCAAAACACAAGATCAAGAAGTCGAGACTTTTTTGGTCAAATGAATCTTCCTGATTTCAACCCCGGGTGGGTGACTTACCAGACTTCGATGTCGACAGCAAAGACTCTGATCGGACTATCATATCTACCAGCTCATCCTTCGTATCCAGAGAGGTGACTGCCTACGTGACCAATGAAGAGCAAGACGCTTCCAGTTCTGTTAGCTAAAAGAAAAGAATTATCGTCCTGGAAGCTAATCTGAAAGCCATGGCCGACTGGCTGACAAGGTTACAAGCATGCATGCGGTGATCATGACACAACATGTTGTTCCACCATTTGTGAACCCAGTTCCAACTTAAGAACACATAGCAAGTTCTGTGCCTATCAATATTGGCCCTGGAGTATAGCCTCCGCTAAATATCGTTGTTTCGGAGGTTATATACCTTCAAGCACAGGCCACTCAAAGTTACTCCGGTGCTGGGGGTGGTACTTACTATGCGGTTCCACCTCCTAATCCTTCAAATCAATCTGCTGCTCCTCAAACACCGGAAGACCCTCTCGAAGCAGTCAAGCTTCTACAAAATCAGTTTAAAGCTTTTAAGCAAAATAAGGGATTACAAAAGTTGGGGATCAAACAACCCTACCCTGCAGAGTTGAAGGAAGTCCCGTTCCCACCTAAATACAAGCCGCCGACAATAATACTATTCGACGGCAGTACATCGTCGAGTCAGTATATCAATCACTTCAAAATGATGACTGATCATCTCCAACAGAACGATGCTCTACTTATTCGTCGGATGCTTAACGGGTGTTGCCTATAACTGGTATCGAAGCTTGTCGGATGGTTACATAACATCCTTCACATCATTAAAACAGATGTTCCTGGAGTGATTCTATGAAGGAACCCTCGACATAACTATGTTCACCCTCACCAAAATTAAGCAGAAGCGCAATGAAATAGCTGAACATTTCATAGAGAGCTTCCGACGATATACACTAAAAATGCCTCTGGGTACCCCTGACGCATTGACTATAGATACTTGCGAATCAGACTTATTACGTATAGTCAACATGTAAACGGGACCTACACAATTTCAAGATTAAGATTCCTTTATTGTAAGTGCCAGAGCAGCTGAAGATAGTACTGAGAAATTTCAGCAATTAGGCATCCCGATGCCGAACCTGGACAAAGATAAACATCCTACTACCGGCAACGGTGGTCACCAAAACAATCGCAAAGGTAAAGAAGCTTTAGCCATAAATGTAGTTCAGCCAGCACCTACGGCAACAACACCTCCACTGAGGGAAGCACCACGACCCAAGGAAGAGTATTCCCTCGATGACGATGACGTCATGAGCATCTTCGATTGCTTGATCAAAAGTAATAAGCTTTAACTGCCAGAGATCAAACGGCCAGACGAAGTCGGTAAGACTGATAATCCTAAATATTACATGTATCATAAGTTTTTGGGCCATCCAACCAGGGCATGTTACGTACTCAAAGGAAAGATCCAAGAGCTAGTCAATGCTAAAGCAGTTACTCCCCGAAAAGACGAGAAGACAGTGACAGCCAACGTCATCTCTCTCTATAATTTGGAGACTTCGCTCCTCATCTAGTCCCTGATGGTATTGTCTCAATACCTAAGGCAACTATGGAGATCGTCAACCTCCTGCCGGTACGAAGTGACGGCTTAGTGCCATTGTCAACAGCCAAAGGCAAAATCATGTGGGTTCATCCGGACCTCGTCGCCGAATTCAAATAGAAATTAACTGTCTCTTCTCGCAATTCAAAAAAGCCAGCCAAGTACAAATCATGCAAAATGACCTCAAGTGAGCACTCCTTACTCGATGGTCGTGTTCCCTCTTTGAAGGCTACTTTCATTCCTGCATGATTCGTGTCTTCCTCTTCAGAGACTACCCCACAGAAGTCAGAAGTCAAATACCAACCTAAGTTTCATGGATATAGTTAGCAATCTCGTGAGCTGATAATAAAGATGGGATATGACTTTCAGAAAGTACCAGGTCTAAATAATGGAAAGGGGTCTCTGATGCCCCTATCTCTACAACTTCAAGACAACAGGTCTCGTATTGGACTAGGATTTATGATAGATCACATGCTTCCTCATCAAAGAAAGAAGTCCCCAAAAGGCAAGGTACGAGTGAAGACCTGTAACATGGTTTCCCTCTCACCTGCTTTAAAGAAGAAGTCTTGACCGTTACTATATCTGGGAGACTCTACTTCGGAGACTACCCAGATGGTCAAGAGAATGAAGTTGTCCCTCCCCCTCATGCTCCTGATGCTCCTGATGCTCCTCCAACATTAGCTCCACCAGCTGACTCGGCTCCTTCTAAACTGACGGCAGCTGATAAAGGCAAGCACCAGGTTCGCTTTGACAAGAACCTGAAGAAGATTCCACTGCAAGGTTGTCTAAAGTCATGCAATTTTGACATATTGGCTCAACTAGCCAATACTCCAGCAAGACTATCAATTTTCGAGCTTATTCGTCTTTCAAAGGAAACTCGAGAAACATTAAGCGAAGCTCTGATGCAAGCTGATGCTTGTCTTGCATATCTGAAGAAGTCAGACGAAGAGTCTGTGGCTTGCCCTCAATGTCATAGTGTAATGTAAATAACGTCAAACATCACCTTTACCCAAGATAACATATTGCTGGAGGACAATCGACATGACCGACCGCTCTACTTCACTGGATATGTTGACACAATGAGGGTAGATTGCATCCTTGTCGATCCCGGGTCTGTACTCAGTATAATCCCAAAAACTTTGCTGGATTCTCTAAAGATTCTGATTCATAGTCTCACAGCAACAATGACAACTATTCTTGGATTCAATTCTGGAAAGAGTAAACCGCTGGGAAAGATTCACTTGAGAGTCCAAATCGGCGATCTCCGTACGAAAGTCACCTGCTATGTGATTGACAACTACGTTTCCTACAACCTATTTTTAGGAATGCCATGGTTACATAACATTGTGCCATCCATGCTCCACCAATGCTTTAAGTACGTCGACGATAACGGAGAGATCAAGAAAAAAAAATTGCTGACCTCAATCCTTTTCGAGGTATCAAAGCCTATTATATGAACTCCAGAATGTACAAAGAAGAGTACATAAAGGTTGTGTTGGCTATGGACACAGAGGAAGACCAAAAAGATGACCCGAATAAAGTCTTGGTGATTCCAGTCAAAGGATGCACCTCTCGTCATTCACCTTCTCAGATGCTAACCATCACTCTGGCCCCTCCTACTAAAAAAGTGGAGCAAAGGGAGGTCACCTCTTCTGAGCCTCTTGTTATCGACCTCCGTCGTAACAAGCCTACTACTTCTCTTTCTCCTCCTCTTATCATCGACCTGACAATATTTCCAGCCAAGGTCAAAAATATTGTTGTAACTGTAGAGACTGAACATATCAATAAAGCAGTGTCTCATTCGCAGTATGCCAATGTCGATTTTTATGCACTTACTTAGAAATTCTGGATAATTTCGAACCTCTCACCTCAAAAGCAATTCAACCCTTCCAAGATGAGATAATGTGCGAACTAGTACAAAACTCATTCTTCGTAGTCCCTCCTCGGACCGATGATGAGTATCAAATTCTCTTCAGCAAAGGACGTAACCAAAAGACTATACTCGATAGTGATTCTGAAAATGATGATCATGGAAGAATGCAACTACGTCATTATAGTCAATAATGCAAGAACATCATCCGAAAAATGGGATACAATTTTAGGTTCAGGCTTAATGGAGGTAAAGGTAGACGAACTCCTCTTCGACTACCTGCCCCGAAAGGAAAGTCATCACAATATTACAACAAGACTAGACATGGGTTAGACTATACTACGCCGATCACAACCCCAGACAGATCTGAACCAGACGAAGAGATATGATCTCACTCCTTCGATTCTTCCTTATGGGATCAGACACCAGTATAGGGGATGTCCATCGATTGACTCAATCTGTCAATATGGTGATGGCTGAATTCCTAGAAGATGATGATGACTTTATCGAGACTTATGAGAATGAACCTTGGGTACAAAGGATGGATACTCAATAGGAACTTCGCATCAAACAGCGCGAACCAACCACCGAGAATGAGCTAATTTAGATCGACGTCGAAAATGAAGCTTCTCCAAGGCTAATCTTTATTAGCAAGAGCCTCCTTGGGACAGACAAACAAGACTTGATACAACTCATCAAAGAATACATTGACATGTTCATCTGGAGCTATGAACATTTGCCCGGACTAGATCCTCAGATTGCTACTCATAAGCTCAACATTTTGCCAAACGCCAAGCCTGTTAAAAAACAACATCGACAATTTTGACCTGATATGATGGATGCTATAGAAACTGAAGCCAAGAAGCTCATTGCCTGCGACTTTGTCAGGGAAGAACAACATCCCGACTAGGTGGCTAATGTTGTCTCGATTATGAAGAAAATATGAAAAGTTCGAGTCTTCATTGACTTCAGAGACCTCAACGCAGCTTGTCCCAAAGACGAGTTTCCTCTTCCAATCACCGATGTCATAATCGACAAAACCTGCGAGTGTAGAAGCATGAAAGATCTCAGCTGATAATATTCCTCCACCACAGCGCAAATGATACAAAGGCACAGACCGAGTATTAAAAAGACAACAGAAGATACGAAAAGAAGTTCTGTTATTATTATGCCTACAAAGATCTAGTACAGATTCATCAAGGCTATACGTAAAAGACTAATCCTACTTCTTCTACAAAGGATCGATCACAGGTTCAGTAGACCCTAGAAGAGTCTATAATAGACTTAGTCTTCATCAAAGTGCAGGTATCTTTCTTCTTGGTACGCATATTAGAAGATTGATCTACATAAAGGCGCATTCTGACTTTCTTGTACGCACAACCCTCCAAACGTGCGTCAATTGCTCGGCCAAAGCAAGCAAATTCCTGAAGCATCTATTGGCCCGTGCTCCCTGAAGGTGCAGTAGGTCGCAAAGCCCAAGACGAGCAGAGCAAAATACAACCTGTAGTGCTTCAGGATAAGTAACCAATCCTAACCCCGTAGCTTGGACATCCAAGACGTCGCCCAGAGTCAAACTCCTTACGGAGGATATTTGGATACATCTCAAGAGCGGTGACGAATCCTTCTACAAAGAGTTCTTCTACAAGAACAGGGCCCCTTCGAACGAGAGAAGTCCTGACCAACAACCGACTTATGTAAGGCTAGCGGCCATCTGAAGCTAAGTCTGGATCAAACATAGTGGTGAAGGGTGCCAGGAAGAAGATAGTGACTCTTCAGAGGAAAACTTCCCCTTTTATAGGATCGGGAGTGGTCCAAATATAGGCCACTTGGCCGACGGTCAAAATTCCCTTTTTAATGGGATGAGCCTAGGATCGGCACAATGGTTCTCCATTAATAGGCCCATTCAAGAGAGTCTCCAAACTGTTCAAATTCTTCTTGGAATTTCCCAATTAACGATGGCAATTAAGAAGGAGTCTGTATTCAAGGGTAGTCATTTACTTCCTGAAAAGAAGACTTAAAAGCTAAGCTGTCTCCAACCGAAGGCGCAGGTACCCTACAGTGTTCCTTTGCTTCCAAGGTGTAGACAGTACATCCCCCTTTTAGAAGCACAGACAGCTGCTTGGATCCAAGTACCCGACCCGTTCAACGGCCCCTTTTTCTCAGCAAAGACTTGGGGGACACCGTTTGCCTCCAGCACAAGCCTGACTGCTACTCTAAAGTGCAGTACAATGGTCTATCTGAGGGTGCAGCCTACTCGTCGCCCTAAAGCACAGTGACTTTACCCGAAACACAGCCTACTCGTTGCCCCTAAAAGCACATCGGCCCCGTTGTCTTTGAAACATAGTCCACTTGTCGCCCTAAAGCACAGAGGCTCCGTCGTCTCTAGAAGCGAAGTCTACTCGTCTCCCCAGAAGCGCAGCTAGCCTTGCCTGAAGCACAGATGGCATGGTCCCACCCAATCGGTTTGCTTAAACTGCCTCTCTCAAAGATAGGATTGGGATTGATCAAGTTGATAAATGCGAATATCTTATCAGATTGATTTAAATCTCGGACAAAGATTACATAGAATCCAAACCTGAGATGAAATCCCAAGATTTGCTCGGCTACATCCGAACAAGAAAATCGACATGCGCCACATGTCACCTCCTTCGATTATTTTGATAACCACCAGAGATCTCGTTTGAAGGGAATCTCAACACCTGCCACGTGTCAGCGCTATAGAAGCTCGCACCTTACAAGGACGACAGGTTCCTTTATATCTCGAAACCATAGCACATATCGTATATGTGCCCCTCTCTCCTATAAATAGGAGAGGTTTTCCTCCAATAACAGGTTCGACAAGGAGAAAACGATCCATAGAATTATCAAAATCTTCAATTTTGGCATCCTTCTGATCGGCAATCCTAAAGTTCTATCAAAGGCACCAGAAAGTCAGAGCAAGTCTCATATCATCAACGGATTATCAACGGAGTAAAGGAGCCGCTGCAGTGCTCGATCTCCACCGTCAAACTTTTCCAAAAACTTTTGTACTTAGATTTCTTTGCATAAGAATTGTTTGTACTCTTTTTTACGCTCATAATTCAAAAAGTTCGTTTAACCTTTTGTCATGTCGAACAAGATGGCGACTCTGCTGGGGACTACTTCTCCTCCAACGAGAAGGTAGAGACACAATCCATAGATGACTTGTCGGGATCCTCTCAGAAGATGTTGGTCGTACGCTTCGACCGACAAGCTTTTGAAGATCTCCTTTATGAAGAGAAGTCGAGCCCTTCGAAGCAGTTCGTAAAACCGAAGAAGACTCGACGGACGTAGGTGCCTAAGGCGGCTGTGACGAGCAGCACGATGGAAGGGACTGTGTCTCAGACCCCCCTCGTCGATGAAGCCCTGAAGATCCCTTTGACCGCTAATGCCAGACCATCTCTCTCAGATCCCATGCTCGTGAAACGCAGAGAAGATTACGGCTATCATATGGCAAGCGTAACAAAGCCACAACGCCGAAAGGAGCAGATGATGGCTCGCCCGCTCGTGGAGGATGATGCACCGGTGAGAACTTTTGCCTTTGACAGAATAACCGGTCTATCAGGTATGGTCGTGTTGGATTCCGAATACTACGTTTCATCTAATCGTGGTAGGAGGAGATCCGAGGCAGCACTCGCCCCATGTGATCAAAGTGCTACGTCGATGGCGGACCAGAGGCCCACGTTGAGAGTAACGTGCACAGCAGATGGAAAGCTATACAAGACCATGCCAGACGCTCCAAAGCCTCGTCCGACGGAACTCCGTCATCCCTTTAGCACCCACTCGCACTACTAAAGGCCGGGCGTACGTCATCAGGGACTCTCTGATCGAGGCATACTCGAACCTCACCCACAGGAACTCAAAGGACGAATTCCTTCTCCATATCTCTTCGGCTGTACATAGCGCTCCTGTGTACACGAAGGAAGTAAAGGCATGAAGACTTCATCTGCTCCCTACGCACGTAGGACGAGAGAAGAATCTGAGACACAGTTGGTGTCTAAATCAAGACCTAACTATACTCAGATTACCATCAACTATTGCTGTTGTCAAGTAGATCCATCACCGCCAAAAAGGAGGTCCGTCTTTCAAAGGCTGTGATCGAAAACTTGTGAGGAAGAAGAAGAGCTCCGCGTTGCTTCATAAAATGTTGCTCGGGACTCTCCATCCCAGAAGAAGCTATCCAAGAAACCCCTTTCCTCGGTTGTCAAGTTCAAATACCGGCCTGGGGATAGCAAGAAGCCTGTGCCCAAGGAAGGCGTGTTCCAACACACGCGCTTCAAGGACGGATCATCGTCGCAAGAAGATGGTTCATCGACTGCTACACCTGCCGGGGGTAGCCAGCCTGCTACTGTGTATAATAACCCTTCGTTTCAGTATGACGAAGAGACGTATAACACCGACACTTCTACGGGCGTAAGCCGTCAAAAGACTGGGGGTAGGAACAATGTCGAGTCAGAGGATGAACGCAACTTTCCCGTCTTCCCACAAGACGATGAGCACCAGCACTCCGAACCAGAAAGCGAAAGATCTACCACCCCTTCTACTTACACGCACGTAGCATCCGTGCACATGGGGGCTGATGACAACGAAGAATCAAGCAAAAGTGCTGATCAGCAGAAACGCATTGAGGCTCTCGAAGGAAGTCTTAACGCATTGAACATATCCATACAGACAGCTGCTTCGATCATTCTGGAGATCAAGGACAGATTGGTTCCCACTACCTCCACACATGCGGCTCCGACGATTCGTGATGGGTCTAATACCTTGCCCGTCATAAACTAAGTCGTACAGTCGTCTGCCACTCCGTCGACCATCAAACCAGCAGTATCCAACGAAATACAGCAAGCATTCGAGGAGTTATATGCTCGCCATGATGCCAAAGAAAAGCGATCCACACTCCGAAAGATGGGCATCCGACAGCCTTATCCTGCTGAGTGGGACAATGTGGTTTATCTTCCAAATATAAACCATAAGCTATCATCCCTTATGATACTAAGGAGTCGCCCAGACGATACTTGAGGTACTTTGCCTCAGTAACAGTACACCTGCCAAAGGACGACGCCCTTCTCACTAGCATCTTCATTGGAGCTCTACAGGGGGTGGCCTATGAATGGTTCTGCAGTTTGTCCGACAACTGCTTTAAATTGTTTGAAGACTTGAAGGGCATGTTCCTGGAACGGTTCTACGAAGGAGGGCTGGACATGACGATGTCTACTCTCATGGACATTATTCAGAAAGAAAAGGAGCCCGTACGAGCGTACATTGAACGCTTCCGCCAGGCTGCCCTGCCATCAAACTATGGCACAGTAGTCCCTGCACCGAGTAGATGTCCTTCATTACTGAAGCAGACGTAGCTCAGAAGAAGGCACATGACGCACAACTCCTGGGTTTGAACTTCTCCTCTATTGAAGATAAAGGGAAGCGAGTAAGAGACGGTAAAGGCAAGCAAGCTATGGCCGTCAATATTACAAAGGGTCCAGCGCTCATGAGCTCCAAGCCAGCCGAAGCGTAGAAGCCGAAGGAAACCTACTCCTTCAATGATAAAGACATGCTCGAATTATTTGAGATGCTGACCAAGTGCGGCAGGCTGCAGCTTCCACCTCCCAAGCGTCCTGACGAAGTGAAAAAGGTAGATAATTCTAAGTACTGCCATTACCACCAGTACATCCACCACTCAATACGCGACTACTACGTGTTGGAAAGACAGGTTCAACGTCTTATCGATGCCAAAGTCATCTCCCTCGATTACAAAGAAAAGACTGTGACGGCCAACATGGTCACGATACAGTTCGGGAGCTTTTCGATAGCCGAGACTCAAGATGGTATCATCCTTATCCTAAAGGCAATGATGGAAGTCGTCAACCTTCCGTCCACCAGGGACAATGTGCAGGGCCTCATCCCCTTCATAACATGCAAGGTGAAGTGATGTGGGTTCATCCAGATCTCACTTCTGACATAATTGTGCCAGTGGCGTACGCGGCTAAAGGGAGAAAGGTCAGAACATGTCGTATGGTCTCCTCCTCGACAGAAGACACCAGGGTGACCACTCGTTCGGCTCTCCAGCGAGAGGAAAACCATGCTCCTGAAGAAGAGATACCCCCACCGGTGTCCAATTCTACTCCCGATCCAGCACAAATTGGACCTTCTTAACCTCTTGTCGTACATAAGCAGAAACAGAAGGAGGTCCACTTCGATAAGCCTCTACGAAAGGACTCGACAGTAGGCCCAATCAAACCCTACAACTTCAATATATTGTTGCAGCTTGCCAACACGCCGGCTCGGTTATAACTTTTCGAGCTTCTCCGGCTCTCCAAAGCAGCTTGGGACGCCCTCAGCAAGGGGCTACAGAATGCACAGGCTTACCTCACACTGGTGAAACATCCCAAGGAAGACCCTGCGTATGTCCACAATGCCATAGCATGGTCGAGGTGATTCCTAACATCACCTTCACGCAGCACGATATGCTGCTGAAGAACAACCGGCACAACCGACCCCTGTACTACATAGGATACGTGGGTGCCATCAAGGTCGATCGCATTCACATAGACCCGGGCTCATTGATCAGTATCATCCTCAAAGTATGCTCCAAACTCTAGGGATCCCGATGTACCATCTCACGGCAACGAACACCCCCATCAACGGCTTCAACGCGAAGAAGAGTGAGCCTCTGGGCAAGATCCGATTAAAGTACCAAATAGTGATCTTCATACTGAGGTTACATGTAATGTCATCGATGCGGACATAAACTACAACATGTTACTTGGACGGCCATGGATCCATGAGTACATGATCGTCCCCTCCACCCTTCACTAGTGCATGAAGTACGTGGCCAGTGACGCGATCGTCAAGACGAAGTTTGCTGACAATGACCCATTTCGAGGTCTTGAAGCATATTGTACGGATGCCGATTTGTATAAACCACTCCCCTGGGATGACGAGTCCAATGATGCCGATGACGAAGCAGAAGCTACAGCCGTCACGGAAGGAACCAAGAGGATTCGACTGAAAAGGAAGCCACCTAAGACTCCAGTCCCCCTGGTCATCAAACTCCGGGGCAAGGCTCCAGCACGGCCGCCTCTGACAGCATCAATCCAGGAGCCCCTGCAAATAAAGCTATCTCAAAAAGCCCCGATACGCGCTTCAAAACCGCAGGATACTCTGGCTTGCACCTTCCGTGGTGATCAAAATAAAGCAAAAATCTCCTCCACCCCCTTCTATAGCAGCTCTTGCCTACAAGGAATTATAAGATGACGTCTGCGCCAATACCGAAGCACAGTCTTTACATGATGTAATCCCTCGAGATAAGGTTTCATATGTTATTAATAGGAAGTTGTCTTCGAATTACTCATGTGCGCATTGGAACACTAAGCACTTCTTATACAACGCTCTATGTACTCTATAAATGAAAGTGACAACCGCCAACCTTGTAAACCGATGGGATACGACCTGAACAGCAACAAAGGGCTGAACTACGGCAAAAGTCGACGGCTTCCCTTACGAGTTCGTACTCCGAATGGAAAGCCTCAGAACTACTACCAACGTACTCGCCGAGGGTTAGGGTATATTACTCCCACGACCACTTCAGAGAGTTCAGAACCGGAGGCTCCACAATACTCGTATTCTTTCGACTCTTCAACCTGGGATTCTGATATCAATATAGGTCGGGACCTCCAGAAGGTACTATCCGTCAACATGGTTTCCACAGACGATCTCGCAGAGAAAAAAGACCAGGCACTCGATTTCTTCGAAAAGGAGCCCTGGGCTCAATGCCTTGGCTCTCAGTGGAAATAGCGTTTCGAACAACGAGAGCCTCCCACCGAGGATGAAGTCGTCCAGATCGACTTAGGGGATAAAACTTTTCATAAACCCATCTTCATCAGCAACACCAACAGGAGCTCATGTGCCCTCATGAGTGCTCGTAGATCCTGGTGAAAACTTGTTCAACTCACCTACACTAAATCCCATTAAGTAAAGCCCTCAACATCTATATTACCTCTGGATCGCTTTCTTACACCTTGCTGTGCATCTACCATGTCCATATCACCTCTGAGTAGTCGCATCTCCCGTGAAGACTATGTGTCACCATGACCACATAGGAAACATTTTAGGTCCATATCACCTCTGAAGTGTCCTTCTATAACCGTGTCTACCATGTCAATATTATCTCTGAGTAGTCACCTCCGTTACGATAACCCCAAAGTTGTCATAACTCTCTAGAATACAGCTATGTCTATATTATCTCTGAACTGTTTTTCTAGTAGAATGATGCTTGCCATGTCCATATTACCTCTGAGTAAAGCACCCTTTCCATGACAATCCTCCACAGTTGTCATTTATAAAATCCTTCACGTCCATATTACATCCGCATCGTTCTATAACCCCGTAGATTCTATCATTGCCATGTCCATATTACCTCTGAGTAAGGAAAGTTTCTCTAAAAAGATTCGGTGTTCGCCACGTCCATATTACCTCTGGATTGCTCCTCTACACCCCGACGATGCGGCTACCACGTCCATATTACCTCTGAGTAGTCATTCTTTCTATATTTGTCACGACCCGTTACCCAAATTGTTGGGCCGGGCCGAGCCATGTCCAGCCTACGCTTGGTTAAAGCGTAGTAAGCTGTTCTAAGAATAGACAATAAAGGATCTAAGTAGATAACAGTTCTAAAATCATATTTAAATATTCATCACAACACAGCATCTATAAGCGAAGGTAAACAAACACAGATTTAATAATACATAACCAAAGTATCTAACTGGAGACAAAGTCCAGTATCCAAATATAAGAACAGACAATGTCTAAGTCTACTAAACACATGAAAGATAACTAAGTAAGGTTCCCCGCTGGGGCCTCTTTTGGAGCTAAGGCCAGGTCCATGGTAAGTAGGGCATGTATCCTCAGGACTATCATCTGTAATATTTTCAACAGGTCCAATCAGGACGGGAACGAGTACAACCCATCTAGAAAACCCAAGTAAATGATAGAGAACTCTAAAGCAGTTATAGACAGTTTTATTGATGAACATGGTAATTTATATTCAGGTGATGGTATAGAGAAACAGTTAAGATACAAGAAAAGAAAGGTAACTAAACAAGAGAAGAATCATGGCAATGATGACGGTAATAAAAGCTAACTGAACTAGAATAACATGTATGAGTCCAGACAGTACAATATAGGTCTCATGTAATCCCAGTGTGAGTCCAGTCCATATAATCTGATACCAGATAATTTCCGGTACAAGATGAGTCCAACAGTGATCAATAAATCTAGGGTGAGTCCAACTATGATCTAACAGTGTGTTTTAAAATACCGAGGTCGACATGTAAACGGCTGTAGGTATCAGGCACATCTCTCACTGATTAGGCAAGAGATGGCTATGCTTTCGGTAGATTCCTGTGGGAGATTCCGGATTTGGGGTATGTCTACATGTCTCACTCAATATTTCCCCGCCCAACAAGTGAATCCAGTACAAGACACAAAAATCGAGATGAGTCCGGCCAAATGATGATTCCAGAAATGATTCCGGAATGATTCCAGTGATTCAAGTAATAGAGATCAGTAAGTAAGGTATGTGTCGCATACATGAATCCAGAAATATCCATACGTGTTGATACAGAGAATCACATAGAACTAACTAGAACTGAAATACAGTAATTGACAAATAAATGAGAGAACTATCAAAGAATGTACTCGCCTCGAACAAAGCAAGAATACTAGTACGAAGGTATAGATGTCCGGTATCCTGTCAATAATGATATACAACTCAGTTCTAAGCTATGATCAACAATATACTAGTAGTGTGACACGACTCTTAACTGGACACTAACTAAGTGGGGACCTAGCATAGAAGTCTAATGTGAAGTGCCACTATACACAAACTAACTTCCTGGGGTCTTTACACTAGTGCGGGGTGAGGTCCAATACGTCTATAACTCAAAACAACACAAAATATTAAAAGTCGTAATTATTCAATAAATAAATCAAACTGTACATTGAGTTCCAACAATTTTTGAGATAGACAAAAAGCTCAAATATATATAAAATAAAGTATCAAAATGATGCTTGTTATTTATAGAAATTTATACTAATTTTTCTGGGATTTATAAACCCTCATAAATAATTATTAAAAATCAGCAAACATAAATATATTGAAAATGAGTTCTGTTTTCCCATTTTTATAAAATACCAAAAGTACTTATTAAATGCCAAAAAAATTATAATAAATTAGCTAAATTAACATAGTATTTAAATATAATTTTTCCAAGATTTTTACAGTAATTAAAATATATATAAAAATTCAAAACCGGAAAGTAACAATATCTAGAAAAATAATTAATTATAAATTAAGGATAATACATAATCAAAATCTACAGATGTTGTCGGATGATAAAACAAATATCACCAACGTGTCCAGAACGGTCAAATCAGCTAGGATAGCCTACCCATAAGTCTAATTTAGACACAGGGGCAAAACCGTAATTTCGGATCAAAATGATGTCCGCCGTTGGACACACTTTGCACCGAAAAGCGTGTCGGGATAGAAGTCTACAAAACCTAGCAAATTATATGTCCACGAATTCATAATGACGATACGAATCCAACGGTATATCCGGAATAGGATTCCGATGTGCCGATCTCAAAATGATACGTTGACGCGACACTTGGTATCCGGTTTGCACGGAAATACGTGCCGGAGCAAATGTCTTCAAAACTCAGCAAATTATATTCAACGAGTCCAGAATGACGATACGAACTCAACGGTATATCCGGAATGGGATTCCGATGAGCCGAACTCAAAGTGACCCGTTGACTCAAAAAGTGGGACCCGCTTTGCACCGAAATGCGTGTCAGGGCTCACGTTCTCCAAATCAAACATACTTTATATGAAAACATGCCAGAACGATGCCATGAGTCTACTGGTGGTGTCAGAAATTGAATCCGGAGTCCCGGGTTCAAAAGTGGAATTTAACAAGTACAAATTAAAGAATTTGGACGGCCAACTTTGGCGTCGAATTCAACCGACCAAACGTGCTTATAATGAAACAAAACCTAAAGGAGGCAGGAAGAGGGTTATACCAGCTGTGCACCGGAACTGGTGGCACACAAAACGGAGCTGCAACGACGAAGATACGAACCCGCAAAGTTGGCGTCACAAAACTGTCCAAAAACAGTTCAATTTAAAACGTCAACTTGGTGGCCAGTTTTGAGGTATCAAACGACGTAATTAACGGACGAAAATTGAGGGAAGTGAAGCGCTATATACCGAGATTGCGACGGAGCGAAGAAATCGCCGATCCAACGGTCGGATCTCCGGGAAATGCGTGCGAAGTCGCTGCGACGGAACGCCAAAATGAACTCGATCCCGCGTGCGTCACGACGGGACGTCGTGTAAAACGCACGAATCGCCTCGACGGCGCGTCCCGGAGGACGGTGGCCGTCAGGAAAGGTTCACTGGGGTGCGCCTGAGGGGGGGCCACCCACGACGGGGTTCGCCGGAGCCATGGCGGGCGACGGCGGCGGCGGCCACGCCCGCTCGTGCGCGCGCCCAAGGCTGCTGCCGCTGCTGTGAGCTGTGCTCGCGCGGGGCTGCGCGCGGCCATGCTCCTCCGGCAAAGGCGCAGGGTTGCGCCAAAGGGGTGGTGGCCGAGGGTGGTGGGCTGTCCACGGAGGTGGTGATCGGATTGGTGGTGGTGGTTGTGAGGTTGAAGTGGAGGAGGAGTTGGAGGAGAAGAGGTCGACGACGACAGCCAGGCTGGCCGGGGGGGTCGTCGGCCAGTAGGAGGTGGTCGGGTGGAGAAGGAAGTAGGAGTGGTGATGTTGCTGCTGTTGTTGATGTTGTTGGTGTAGTTGTTTTGTAGGAAAAATATTAAGGAGAGAGAGAGAGAGAATGATAAATGAGTGTGTGTATATAAAATAAAGTGAGGGAGAGAGAGAGTTGATATTTAAGAAGAGAGAGAGTGAGATATTTGAGAGGGGGAGAGAGAGTAGTCGGCTAAGGGGGGGATGTCCTGCTGGCTGTAAAGGAGGGGGAGTGGTGTGTATGGGAGTGTTTGAAAAAATAAAGAGAGAAAGAGTAGTAGAGAGAAAAATTGATATTTTAAAAATAGGAAAAATAGGAAAATTATGCGAGGTATTTGGGCATTCATGGGAGAACAATATGGAGCTTGGGTTCGGGTTCGGTCGAGCCGGGTCGGGTCAAAATCGGACCGGGTGCAATATTCGAATTAAAAATAGGGATTTAAAATCATGGGAAAATGAATAATATACGGGGACTCCAATAAATGGGACACAAGTTTCATGTGGGTAACAGGCTTCATGTAGGCCACGTTCATACTTTGGGTCGGCTAGGTTGGGTCGATGTCGGGTCCCGAAATTAAATCAGAAATTAAATCGGATTTCACGGTAGATAATTAATTGGCCTAAATTGAACCGAAAGTTGTGCGAAGGAAATGGAGCACAAAATGGAGTGTCTGAGTGGGACACGAAGGTCATGGGTGAAGAGCGTCTCGAGTAGATCATTCATGAGAAGTTGGTTCTGGGAAAACGACTGGTCTCGTGCTCCTAAATTAAAAGTCACGGTGACGTGCAAACGAAGATCAAAAATAAAAGTGGGAATAATTATTCAATGATTAATTGGTCTAAGTTGACCCGAACTTGCGCGATACAAAAAGAGCACAAGGGAACGAATTTAAGTGGGACACGATATATCAAAACGAAGATAATCTTGTCTACTTCAAAACTCGTGAAGAGAGTTTACAGAGATTGGTATCCCTGACGCTCCAGAAGTCAAAGTCATAGAAAGGTACATTAATGATCTAAACAATTAAATAATAATATATTTATCGAAAACAATTCATTCAAAAAAATAAAAAATAAACCCTGAAATTCAGGGGGCTTACATCCTACCCACCTTACAAAAATTTCGTCCTCGAAATTAAAAATCATCCAACCGGTCAAACTATAATATGTAGCTGCTCTGGCTACAATACTCAATCTTCTATCCTTGTAATCATCTCTTTTGTTTCTCCTACAAACTTTTTGGTTCTGGTTCAACTAAGTCCTTCTATCATAAACTTCGTCATACATCCTTTAGAATCTTCCATACTAACATGAAACATTTATGTATACCCTAAACTATAGGTCATTCTCCGGGTATGTCTATAAGCCTATAATGCTTAATCATCAATCATATTTCCAACCTTAATTGTAAATACTGGATTTCCTTATCGTATCCTAAGTATCCATATTCTATCAATCCACAGTTCCTTAGCATCATTTGTCGTCAATCCTTTCCTACAGTTTCTCCTTAAAATTATACATTCAATACTTATCCTTGGCGTAGAGCCTTCTTCTTTTTACTCAACAAGTCCTCCGAATACAAATCCTCGATTTTAAAACTCCCGATTTATTAATTACCAATGTACATATGTCTTTGTCTTGTTCCATGTCTTTTTAACTGATATCTTTCCGATCTCGTACGCAATACGATAACTCATTCTAACTTATTCTATATCAATCCACATATCGTTTTACCCTTTAATCACATGTAATTAGCTATAGATAACCAACCAAAATTCTACGAATACTAAATCCTCAAACTCTAAGCACAAGATTCTAATCCTCAATCCATAGTCATAACAATATAATATCTCATTTCTCCATCTTTAGATACCCTATCTCGAGTCATACTATCAATGCAATCGTTCTTAAGGGTTTTCAAGTCTACTACAGTCAGTCACCCATACTTGTCCTATAAGCTTAATCTAACCAATCCCTAGGAAAAGTACTTACCACAAACACACAATACATTTATAGTTATACTACAGGATCAGTCAACAAGGTTTGGCTATTTCGGTCGCCTATGAAATAGAAGGTAACAAGGCCTAAGACTGGGTTAAGCAATCCATAACAGTATCCAAACAAGTTAAAGGTCAAGCAAGACAGGAAAGTTTATCGAAATATCTCTAAGAATGGTACGAAAACAACGGGATATATAACGAGAAGAATTATCCAAGAGGTTAACGAAGAAGAGTTTAGTCAAGTCATAGGAAAGATGGAACATAAAAATAATTATGTCCAAAAGATAACATGAAAGCAATCATGTTGGAGAGTCCTAGAGAACCTGTAATTCTAGTTGTAGATGTAGATAGAACAGAGTTAATCAAGACGGGGAAGAATAATGATAAGAACTTATTCTTGCTCATTCGATCATAAGAAAGTAAACCAAGTTGGGATATGATCTGATAACCATACACGTCTTCCTGAAATCATGTTGCCAGAATTCTTGCCACACCAGTAAGCTTAGATGCAATAAACGATAGAGTCATAACTAAGGTATACTCCCTAAAATCATATTATCTAGAATCCTCGCCACGCCAACCGGTATGGCTGCGAGAAAATCTAAATTCTATGAATAGGATAGTATATCCAAAATCAGGCTCTATGTTTTTGTCATACCAGCTAATATGGCTGCGATAAATTCTAAACTCCATAACTAAAGCAGACGTTTACCTTATCAGAATATATCATAATTCAATCCACAAAATCTATCACGATGCAAGACCAAAGTTAACAACAAAAATTAGAAATTAAATTCAACAACGAATTTAAAGAAGAGCAAATGGAAATAAGTGGAAACTGATTTCTAGATAAGATTAGAGTGAGATCCTCAGGGGTCATCCCAAGGGTACAAACTTGGTCTAAATTGACCCACGGAAATACAAACAAGAGGCTAATTATAGCTAACGGTCCTATGCTGTGATGAGTTCTTCTAGGTTGCAATCCTAGAAATCCTCTAGGTGTTCTAAATGTTTATCCCTAGTGTTATCAAGTTGTCCTACATCCTAATTACAGGCATGCTTGGTACAATAACGTAACCAAACAACTTAAGTCTGGACCTGCATGGGCCACCACTAAAAATATGTCACGACCCGTTACCCAAATTGTTGGGCCGGGCCGAGCCATGTCCAGCTACGCTTGGTTAAAGCGTAGTATGCTGTTCTAAGAATAGACAATAAAGGATCTAAGTAGCTAACAGTTCTAAAATCATATTTAAATGTTCATCACAACACAGCATCTATAAGCGAAGGTAAACAAACACAGATTTAATAATACATAACCAAAGTATCTAACTGGAGACAAAGTCCAGTATCCAAATATAAGAACAGACAATGTCTAAGTCTACTAAACACATGAAAGATAACTAAGCAAGGTTTCCCGCTGGGGCCTCTTCTGGAGCTAAGGCCAGGTCCATGGTAAGTAGGGCATGTATCCTCAGGACTATCATCTGTAATATTTTTAACAGGTCCAATCAGGACGGGAACGAGTACAACCCATCTAGAAAATCCAAGTAAATGACAGAGAACTCTAAAGCAGTTATAGACAGTTTTATTGATGAACATGGTAATTTATATTCAGGTGATGGTATAGAGAAACAGTTAAGATACAAGAAAAGAAAGGTAACTAAACAAGAGAAGAATCATGGCAATGATGACGGTAATAAAAGCTAACTGAACTAGAATAACATGTATGAGTCCAGACAGTACAATATAGGTCTAATGTAATCCCAGTGTGAGTCCAGTCCATATAATCTGATACCAGATAATTTTCGGTACAAGTTGAGTCTAACAGTGATAAATGAATCCAGGGTAAGTCCAACTATGATCTAACAGTATGTTTTAAAATACCGAGGCCAACATATAAATGGCTGTAGGTATCAGGCACATCTCTCACTGATCAGGCAAGAGATGGCTATGCTTCCGGTAGATTCCTGTGGGAGATTCCGGATTTGGGGTATGTCTACATGTCTCACTCAATATTTCCCCGCCCAGCAAGTGAATCCAGTACAAGACACAAAAATCGAGATGAGTCCGGCCAAATGATGATTCCAGAAATGATTCCGGAATGATTCCAGTAATAGAGATCAGTAAGTAAGGTATGTGTCGCATACATGAATCCAGAAATATCCATACGTGTTGATACAGAGAATCACATAGAACTAACTAGAACTGAAATACAGTAATTGACAAATAAATGAGAGAACTATCAGAGAATGTACTCGCCTCGAGCAAAGCAAGAATACTAGTACGAAGGTATAGATGTCCGGTATCCTGTCAATAATGATATACAACTCAGTTCTAAGCTATGATCAACAATATACTAGTAGTATGACACGACTCTTAACTGGACACTAACTAAGTGGGGACCTAGCATAGAAGTCTAATGTGAAGTGCCACTATACACAAACTAACTTCCTGGGGTCTTTACACTAGTGCGGGGTGAGGTCCAATACGTCTATAACTCAAAACAACACAAAATATTAAAAGTCGTAATTATTCAATAAATAAATCAAACTGTACATTGAGTTCCAACCATTTTTGAGATAGACAAAAAGCTCAAATATATATAAAATAAAGTATCAAAATGATGCTTGTTATTTATAAAAATTTATACTAATTTTTTTGGGATTTATAAACCCTCATAAATAATTATCAAAAATCAGCAAACATAAATATATTGAAAATGAGTTCTGTTTTCCCATTTTTATAAAATACCAAAGTACTTATGAAATGCCAAAAAAATTATAATAAATTAGCTAAATTAACATAGTATTTAAATATAATTTTTCCAAGATTTTTACAGCAATTAAAATATATATAAAAATTCAAAACCAGAAAGTAACAATATCTAGAAAAATAATTAATTATAAATTAAGGATAATACATAATCAAAATCTACAGATGTTGTCGGATGATAAAATAAATATCACCAACGTGTCCAGAATGGTCAAATCAGCTAGGATAGCCTACCCATAAGTCCAATTTAGACACAGGGGCAAAACCATAATTTTGGGTCAAAATGATGTCCGCCGTTGGATACACTTTGCACCAAAAAGCGTGTCAGGATAGAAGTCTACAAAACCTAGCAAATTATATGTCCACGAATCCAGAATGACGATACGAACCCAATGGTATATCCGGAATAGGATTCTGATATGCCGATCTCAAAATGATACGTTGACGCGACACTTGGTATCCGGTTTGTACGGAAATGCGTGCCGGAGCAAATGTCTTCAAAACTCAGCAAATTATATGTCAACGAGTCCAGAATGACAATACAAACTCAACGGTATATCCGGAATGGGATTCCGATGAGCCGAACTCAAAGTGACCCGTTGACTCGAAAAATGGGATCCGCTTTGCACCGAAATGCGTGTCAAGGCTCACGTTCTCCAAATCAAACATACTTTATATGAAAACATGCCAGAACGATGCCACGAGTCTACTGGTGGTGTCAGAAATTGAATCCGGAGTCCCGGGTTCAAAAGTGGAATTTAATAAGTGCAAATTAAAGAATTTGGACGGCCAACTTTGGCGTCGAATTCAACCGACCAAACGTGCTTATAATGAAACAAAACCTAAAGGAGGCAGGAAGAAGGTTATACCAGCTGTGCACGGAACTGGTGGCGCACAAAACGGAGCTGCGACGACGAAGATACGAACCCGCGAAGTTGGCGTCATGAAACTGTCCAAAAATAGTTCAATTTAAAACGTCAACTTGGTGGCCAGTTTTGAGGTATCAAACGACGTAATTAACGGACAAAAATTGAGGGAAGTGAAGTGCTATATACCGTGATTACGACGGAGCGAAGAAATCGCCGATCCAACGGTCGGATCTCTGGGAAAACGTGTGCGAAGTCGCTGCGACGGAACGCCAAAATGAACTCGATCCCGCGCGCGTCACGACGGGACGTCGTGCAAAACGCACGAATCGCCTCGACGGCGCGTCCCGGACGACGGTAGCCGTCAGGAAAGGATCACTGGGGTGCGCCCGAGGGGGGGCCACCCACGACGGGGGTCGCCGGAGCCATGGCGGGCGACGGCGGCGGCGGCCACGCCCGCTCGTGCGCACGCCCAAGGCTGCTGCCGCTGCTGTGAGCTGGGCTCGTGCGGGGCTGCGCGCGGCCATGCCCCTCCGACGAAGGCGCGGGGCTGCGCCAAAGGGGCGGTGGCCGAGGGTGGTGGGCTGTCCACGGAGGTGGTGATCGGATTGGTGGTGGTGGTTGTGAGGTTGAAGAGGAGGAGGAAGGAAAGTAGGAGGAGGAGGAGTTGGAGGAGAAGAGGTCGACAGCGGCGGCCACGCTGGCCGGGGGGGGTCGTCGGCCAGTGGGAGGTGGTCGGGTGGAGAAGGAAGTAGGAGTGGTGATGTTGCTGCTGTTGTTGATGTTGTTGGTGTAGTTATTTTGTAGGAAAAATATTAGGGAGAGAGAGAGAGAGAATGATAAATGAGTGTGTGTATATAAAATAAAGTGAGAGAGAGAGAAAGTTGATATTTAAGAAGAGAGAGAGTGAGATATTTGAGAGGGGGAGAGAGAGTAGTCGGCTAAGGGGAGGATGTCCTGCTGGCTGTAAAGGAGGGGGAGTGGTGTGTATGGGAGTGTTTGAAAAAATAAAGAGAGAAAGAGTAGTAGAGAGAAAAATAGATATTTTAAAAATAGAAAAAATAGGAAAATTATGTGGGGTATTTGGGCATTCATGGGAGAACAATATGTGGCTTGGGTTCGGGTTCGGGTTCGGTCGAGCCGGATCGGGTCAAAATCGGACCGGGTGCAATATTCGAATTAAAAATAGGGATTTAAAATCATGGGAAAATGAATAATGTACGGGGACTCCAATAAATGGGACACAAGTTTCATGTAGGTAACAGGCTTCATGTGGGCCACGTCCATACTTTGGGTCGGCTAGGTTGGGTCGATGTCGGGTCCCGAAATTAAATCGAAAATTAAATCGGGTTTCACGGTAGATAATTAATTGGCCTAAATTGAACCGAAAGTTGTGCGAAGGAAATGGAGCACAAAATGGAGTGTCTGAGTGGGACACGAAGGTCATGGGTGAAGAGCGTCTCGAGTAGATCATTCATAAGAAGTTGGTTCTGGGAAAACGACTGGTCTCGTGCTCCAAAATTAAAAGTCACGGTGACGTGCAAACGAAGATCAAAAATAAAAGTGGGAATAATTATTCAATGATTAATTGGTCTAAGTTGATCCGAACTTGTGCGATACAAAAAGAGCACAAGGGAACGAATTTAAGTGGGACACGATATATAAAAACGAAGATAATCTTGTCTACTTCAAAACTTGTGAAGAGAGTTTACAGAGATTGGTATCCCTGACGCTCCAGAAGTCAAAGTCATGGAAAGGTACATTAATGATCTAAACAATTGAATAATAATATATTTATCGAAAACAATTCATTCAAAAATATAAACCCTAAAATTCAGGGGGCTTACAATATTGATCCTATGATTATCTTGGCTATCTAGAATACAGTTCACGTGCATACTACATCTGAATAGTTGTACAATATCCCAGCGAAGATTAGGCCTACCATGTTCATATTACCTCTGGTTAGGCGTGTCTTCTATAATGACCCCTCCTTATGTTGAAGAAAAAAGTAAAAGAACAAAAGAGTTTTTATGCAGAAACATGTGGCTATAAAGACCTATTATAGACTCTTCATAGTTACATACACAGAGACAAGAATCTGGAACATCACCAAGCACGTACAGTCATGCCACATGTTCATGCTTATGTTCAAAGTACCCCGAACTTGACCCAAGTTTGGGATACTTTGAAGGGGTCTTGTAGAAGCATAAGAAATCTTAGCTGATAATATTCCTCCACCATAGCACAGATGATACAAAGGCACAGACCGAGTATTAAAAAGTCAACAGAAGATACAGAAAGAAGTTTTGTTATTATTATGCCTACAAAGATCTAGTACATATTCATCAAGGCTATACGTAAAAGACTAATCCTACTTCTTCTACAAAGGATCGATCACAGGTTCAACAGACCCTAGAGGAGTCTATAATAGACTTAGTCTTCATCAAAGTGCAGGCATCTTTCTTCTTGGTATGCATACTAGAAGATTGATTTCCATTAAGGTGCATTCTGACTTTCTTGTACGTGCAACCCTCCAAATGCACGTCAATTGCTCGGGCAAAGCAAGCAACTTCCTGAAGCAGCTATTGACCCGAGCTCCTTGAAGGCACAGTAGGTCGCAAAGCCCAGGATGAGTAGAGCAGAATACAACCTGTAGCGCTTCAGGATGAGCAACCAATCCTAACCCCGTAGCTTGGACCTCCAAGACGTCGCCCAGAGTCAAACTCTTTAGGGAGGATACTTGGATACTTCTCAAGAGCGGTGACTACTTCTTCTATAAAGAGTCATTCTACAAGAACAGGGCCCCTTCGAATGAGAGAAGCCCCAACCAATAGCCGACTTATGTAAGGCCAGCGGCCGTCTGAAGCTAAATCTTGATCAAATATGGTAGTGAAGGGTGCCAGAAAGAAGATAATGACTCTTGAGAGGAACAATTCCTCTTTTATAGGACTGGGAGTGGTCCAAACTATACGCCACTTGGCCGACGGTTAAAATTTCCTTATTAATGGGATGAGCCTAGGTATCGGCACAATGGGTCTCCATTAATAGGCCCATTCAAGTGAGTATCCAAACTGTTCAAATTCTTCTTGGAATTCCCTAATTTACGGTGGCAATTAAGAAGGAGTCTGCATTCAAGGGTAGTCATTTACTTCCCCTGAAAAGAAGACTTAAAAGCCAAGTTGTCTCCAACCGGAGGCGCAAGCACCCCACTGTGTTTCTTTGCATCCAAGGCACAGACAGTACATCCCCCTTTCAGAAGCACAGACAGCTGCTTCGATCCAAGTATCCGGCCCATTCAACGGCCCCTTTTTCTCAGCAAAGACTTGGAAGACACCGTTTGCCTCCAGCACAAGCCTGACTGCTACTCTAAAGCATAGTAAAATGGTCTATCTGAAGGCGCAGCCTACTCGTCGACCTAAAGCACGGTAACTTTACCCAAAACACAGCCTACTCGTTGCCCCTAAAAGAACGGAGGCCCTGTTGTCTTCGAAACGTAGTCCACTTGTCGCCCTAAAGCACAGAGGCTCCGTCGTCTCCAGAAGCACAGTCTACTCGTCGCCCCAGAAACGCAACCAGCCTTGTCTGAAGCACAGATGGCATGGTCCCACCCAGTCGGTTTGCTTAAACCGTCTATCTCAAAGATAGGATTGGGATTGATCAAGTTGATAAATGCGAATATCTTATCAGAGATTACATAGAATCCAAATCTGAGATAAAATTCCAAAATTTGCTAGGTTACATCCGAACAAGCAAATCGGCATGCGCCATGTGTCACCTCTTTCGGTTATTTTAATAACCACCAGAGATCTCGTTTGAGGGGAATCTCAACACCCGCCACGTGTCAGCGCCACAGAAGCCCGTACCATACAAGGATGACAGATTCGTTAATATCTCAAAACCCTATTGCACATCGCATATATGCCCCTCTCTCCTATAAATAAGAGAGGTTTTTTCCCAACAACAGGATCGACAAGGAGAAGAAGATCCACAGAATTATCAAAATATTCAACTTTGGCGTCCTCCTGATTGACAACATTAGAGCTCCATCAAAGGCACCAAAAAGTCAGAGCAAGTCTCATATCATCATCGGATCGTCAATGGAGTAAATGAGCTACTGCAGTGCTCGATCTCTACCGTCATACTTTTTTAGAAACTTTTGTACATAGATTTCTTTGCATAAGAATTGATTGTTCTCTTTTTTACGTTCATAACACAAAAAAGTTCGTTCAACCTTTTGTCATGTCGAATAGCGAGTTCGAATGAATGTCTTTCATGGACGGTTTCTTGGGGTATAATCAGATCAAGATGAATCCTGAAGATAAAAATCATACGTCCTTCCATACTCCTGTGGGAGTCTACTGCTATACATTCATGTCGTTCGGTCTCAAGAATGCTGGTGCCACCTATCAGCGGCCTATTAGTACTATTTTCTGCGAATAATTACGAAAAATAGTCGAATGCTATGTCGACGATCTTTTTGTCAAAAGTCGTTTAAAGGAAGATCATATCCACGACCTGAAGACTATTTTCGATCTAATGTGTCAACATCAACTTAAGATGAATCCCACCAAGTCATTTCTGGGAGTCTCTAGTAGAAAATTTCTCTGATTCGTTATTACCTCTAAGGGTATACACGTTGACCCCGATAAAGTCAAACCATTCAAGGGATACGTCCTCCACGCAACCTAAAAGAGCTACGAGGATTCCAAGGATGACTTGTCTATATCAAGATATTCATCTCAAATATCTTTGGATGCTGCAGACTATTCACTTAATTAATTAAGAAAGATGTATCTTTCGTTTGGACTGATGAATACCAACAAGCATTTAAAGACATTAAGCGGTATTTGATGAACCCTCCAGTCTTTGTTCTTCTAATCACAGAAATTCCCTTCTTGATGTATGTTCGAGCAATAGATTATTCTCTTGGTGCCCTCCTAGCCCAAAAGAACAATGATAGCCATGAGCAAGCAATCTACTACCTTAGCCGCACGATGATCGGTGCTAAACATTGATACAGTCCGGTAGAAAAAGAATGCTTAGCCTTGATGTTTTTCGTCCAGAAGATGCGTCATTATATCATAGGCCAAACCATCTATGTCATCTCAAGAGTCAATCCTCTGTGAGTACTGATGAAAAATCCTAGTATACTCAATTGTAGACTTGCTACATGGGTGATGCTGCTAGCACAATATAATTTGGTCTATGTTTCACAAAAGTCTGTCAAGGGCCAAGCCTTAGCTGACTTCTTGGCTGCTCATCTAGTTCCTGAAACTTCAAAACTCTACGATGAAATTACCGATAAAACCTTGGAGTCTAACACAACTTCTGAAGGAATACTCACTTGACGTCTATTCTTTGATAGTGCATCTAGAATCCGACCCAACGGTATCATCATTGCTGGAATAGAAATTATCCTCGTATCTCCAGAAGGGCTAGCCATTCAAAGAGCTTACTATGGATGAGTCATGTTCTAACAATGTTGCCAAATACAATTCTTTGCTCATCGGTCTCCAGTTAGCTAAGTAGCTGGATATCGACTATCTTGAAGTATACGGAGACTCTAAATTGATCATCAATCAGGTTAGAGGTACGTATGAGGTCCGGCACCAAGATCTCATCCCCTACCAAGAAGCAGTAGTTAAACTTGCTATGTCATTCAAAGGTTTCTTTATTGAGCATGTACACTGTGTGTACAGTACAGAAACTGATGCACTCGCTAATCTAGTAGTTGTACTAGTCGTTCCTGTGAAAAGGCAACAACTAATCGTCATCACCAACCGAGAATTATTCTGTGTCGAGAATAATTTGAATATTGAATTCAGTAATGCGGGAAAGATTTGTATTACTAGTAAAGATTGGAGGACCTCCTTTATCGACTTTGCAGTACATGACATCCTGCCAGAAGATCCTAAAGAAGCAACGATAATTTGTCATCGATCACTCCAATTCTGTTACAATCACTCGTCTATGATGCTCTACCGTCGATCATTTGATGGTATGCTCCTGCGTTGCCTTGTGGGTGATGTGGCAAAACAGATATTACGTAAAGCTCACGATGGTGTCTACGGTGCACATCAGCCTGGTCTTAAGCTACAAGACTATATTAGACGCATGAGATACTATTGGCCCACCATGGTGGTAGATGCAATTGAATATGCACAAAAATGCAGAGTATGTCAAATCCATGCAGATTTCATCCACCAACCGTCAGAATTCTTACATCCAACTACAGCATCTTAGCCCTTCGAAGTTTGGGGCATGGATGTCATTGGCCCTATAATCTACCATCATCCCGAGGACATCGGTCTATCTTAGCTATAACTGATTATTTCTTAAAGTGGACAGAAGTTATTCCTCTAGCTGAGGTCAAGACAAGCGGTGTCATCAACTTCATCAAGCATCATATGATTTATCGATTCAGAGTTCCTCGAAGAATCATTCATGACAATGGACCTCAGTTTGTGAGTCAAATATTGGTTTGATGATACTCGAATCAATAATATTGCTTCTATAGCTTATAAACCCGCAGCCGACGGTTTAACAGAAGCATTCAACAAGACAATCATCAAGCTTCTCAAGAAGTTCGTTTCTGCCAATAAACGCAACTGGAGCGAAAAGCTTGAAGAATGCCTATAGGCGTATCGTATAGGAATCCTAGAGGGGGGGTGAATAGGGTCAAGCTAACTAATCAAATACATATCACAAGCTAATGGGCAATTTAAAAATGTAAGTGCAAGAGACGAAACAATAACAATACCGACATACGATATATCCTGGTATCCTCCCAAAGGAAACTCCAGTCCCGAAACTCTCTCCGACTTTAATCTACTATTTGAGTAAATAGTTACACACGAGTTTGGATGCAAAAAACTCGCCAACTTCTTATACGAGAGCTTTAGTCCGAAGGCCTCTCCGACTTCAACCGAGAGTTTGGATACGAAGACTCTCCAACTTCAACCGAGAGTTTGGATA
The DNA here is from genome assembly GCA_029216955.1 of Iris pallida. Classification (NCBI taxonomy): domain Eukaryota; kingdom Viridiplantae; phylum Streptophyta; class Magnoliopsida; order Asparagales; family Iridaceae; genus Iris; species Iris pallida. Next base: position 3,615,260 of record JANAVB010006389.1, read on the forward strand.
CGAAGACTCTCCAACTTCGACCAAAAGTTTGGATCCGAAGACTCTCCAACTTCAACCTTTCACAATAAGTTTTGATCTCCTTATACAACAAGATAAAGATCTTACTTTTCAACTCAACAACTCTAACACAATTTGTGGATGGCAAATGAAAGCTTTGTAGAGTTATTTGTGGTTAGGCTTTGGTGGTTTAGAAAATTTTAGGCTCAAAGCATCAACCTTGAATGAAGGGGTTCAAGGCTATTTATAACTAAAACATTGAAAAGAGCTCAAAGGCAACTTTTTAGTCAGCGATCGGTATACCGTCGGTACGAACCGATATACCGTCGGAATACCGGTCTGGAATTGCAACGGCTAGAAATATAGCCATTGGGATCATTAAATGTTCGAAATTCGACCGTTAGATTTTCAACATTACTGAATCGGTATACCGTCGGTATATATCGATATTCCGTCAGTATGCCGATTTTGTACACATAAACTTTCTGTGAACAAAAATCGGTATACCTTCGGTATAGACCGGTATACCGTCGGTATGTCGATTTCTATCCGAAAATTATCATGGGCTAATTTCTACCCTAGCTTTCGATTTTGCCATCCATTTCATGTGTTTACAATTATTTCTAAGACTCATTACAGACTCTAGATATACTGTAGTAGGTGTAGGCTTTTTCAGAGTCTTGAAACGATAATGGCATGCTATGGGTTCTTTCCTTGATAGATGTTGGCTTCTTCCTTGACGTTAGCTGTCCAAAGATATCCAGTATGTGAAAACTGAATACCTTTTGGGGGCTTCGCCCCCAAACCCTCGACGAGGGGCGCTATCCCCTCGGCCCCCATCCGCTGACCGGGCAGCGGAACCCCCGTGTGCGTGGCTCCGGAGATGTCGTTGGATGGTTCAGAGAAATCTTGTGGGATCCCTCGTCTTTGGCCCACCATGATTTCTTCATTGCTTATGTCCACATTGATGTTGCTTATTGCTTTTCTGCATGTACATGTTAGACAAACAAAGCAATATACATGTAGCAAATATGATAAAACAAAGCACAGTAGGACAATGCTAAGTTTAAGTATAAGAGCTATAGTAATAGCATAAATATTAGTGATATCATAATGTTAAACTTAATTGAGTAACCATAATCAAAACATAGTTTTGATTTTGGTAACTTAATTAAATTTAAGATATACATAATAAAAACTTATATCACTAATAAGTAAAATAATAAGCACATATCACCAAAGGTATAAGTATAATTAGAAATGCTATAGTGATAGTATGAAGATTAGTGATAATAAAATGCTAAACTTAACAAATTAACCATATTCAAAAGTATGATACAATTATTGGGCCAACATATCGTACTACTGTACGTACCTCGACTGGTTGTACACCCTTCTCTCTAGTATACAGGTGCGAAGCTGTCTTACCATTGGAGATTCAAATTTCATCCTGATAGCAATCGCCAAAGAATTAACAGTGGAAAATAATGATCATCTTCGACTTTGGGAGCTTGAAGCACTTGATGAGAAGCGACTGCTAGCTCAACAGCAAATCGAACTTTAACAAGCCCGTATCTCAAAAGTTTTCAATCGTAAAGTCAAATTACGGACTTTTCAAAAAGGTGAACTAGTCCTTAGTGTCATTCGTTCTATGACTATGACTCATATGAGCAAAGGCAAGTTTGAACTAAAGTGGGAAGGTCCCTACGTCATAAGCAAAGTCTTCTCTAACGGAGCATACCAGTTGACCGGAATGGATGGTCGAATAGCTATGATGCCTATCAATGGCAAATTTGTGAAGAAATATCATGTTTGAAAGTATGTATTATATTTGCTAGCAAAATATTATACATTCGCAAATCCTCGAATTATTATCTTTTATTCATTTTTTCATGAATAAACTTACAGAAAATAAGTCCTCAAAAATCTCCAGTGGATTCTAACCCATAACTTATGGTACATCCTTAAAACATTAACCCATAATGTCCACCACGACATCATCACAATCTTATCTTTTGAAACCCAACCGTTTTAACTTATTATTGACCCCTAGTTGGTTTAAGAATAATCTACATATATATGAATTCACGTCCATACTACCTCTGAATTCTATTATTTGTATTGACGACTTGTCACGTCCACATTAATTCTGATAACGTCGTCCCAAAAATAACATCACATCAAGCTATACTCTGTCACATCCTCTGAACAGATATAATTAGTGATACAATTTTCAAGAAATATGTCACGTCCAGCACCTCTGCATGTATTTCTATACTTATATCTATTTATTGTGTCTCAAACACATACATATCACAAAACAACAGCCTTTTCATTTTATTTCAATCTCAAGAACATAAACCATTACATTATTCAAAGATGTGATAAACATTGTTCAAAAAGATTATTACATACATTTCATTTTTGCGAAGACTCATTGGGGAGGTAGAGTGTTGAGGTCGAAAATCATCCTCTTCAAAACTTTAGCCCATTCCACCCTGGTAGCAATAACATGCTCCATGGCCAAGTTCCTCATGAACTCTTTAGTTAATGGCTACATCGAAAGGATATGACACTCCATCTCCGCTTTTCGAACTAGGATGAGGTCATCTCTTTGTCTATTTAGGTCATCCAGGCAGCTCGAGGCAAATTGATGCAGTTCGATCACCTTCTCTTGGCGCTTTCTAGCCGCTGGGACTGATATACGGGTTCGAGCTAGTTCAGCCTCTAGCTCTTGGATGCGAGCCAGGCCTTCAGTTATTTTTTTGTCTTTTTCTGCTTCCTCGGCCTTGTAGAGTTCAATAAAGAAAGTGGCTTCAGCGATACCAGACTCTATGTCTCCAGACTGTACTGTGAACACTGCCATAGCATTATTATGAAAGGCTCACCGTTCTTCATGTTCCTGGGCTATGGTCTCACATTCAACATCCACCAGCCTATTTATGTTCCCTCGGGTCAGATCCTGGTAAGACTGGATCGGCTCCTCTAGCTCTGATAGGATTTTCTCTAAGGTCGCTACCCTCTCTATGTCACTAAAGTTGCGTATGGACTCAATCGGGTAAAGAGAAGACCTCTTTACAAACTCATAAGAATAATTCTTCTCCATGGCCAACTGAACCAAGGAGCGCAAAAAAGTGAAGAAGGTATCCGTATAAGTACGGATGAGACTATTCATCACCGCCTGCACACCAAGTGTTGCCACTGCATTTGAAACTTCTCCTTCTACCAAAGCTGGAGGAATATTGGCAATCGGCGGAACATCAGCTCTTGAAGGTCTTGGTACAGGTGTCCCTGATGAGCTTCCTTCCATGGCATATATCTTGATATCCAAGGAACCCATGGTTGAACTGAGGCTAAATACGGTAGGGACTATTGGGACTTCGGTGATTGTTCCTATATGACCTGTTGTAATTCAAATAAAAATTTCTATATCACACAACGTTGAATAAAAAGCAATAGCAGCAGAAATTTACCTGGGCCAATGGGAACATAAGGGGTGTCAGGACGTGCAGTATCTTTTTATATAATAAGTCTTTCTATTATAGAAGCATATACTGTTGCCCCCGTCTAGTTGCTCCCTACATCTGAGCCTCCAGACATAAGGCGGCTGCTCCCAGCCTCTAAGCCAGCGTGGCTACCTCTAGCCCCTGATTCAATCTTTTCTCCTTGAGCCTCTAATGCCGCCCTCTCCACTTTAAAAACAAGTTTCGTAGGGGCCTGAATCCCTTCAACATCAACATCGGGGTTCTCATCACCCTTATAGTCCTCATCTGGGCTTCCATCACCGTCAACTTTAGCATCAGAGTTCTCATCGCCAAGCGGCTCATCGAAACTCTGATCATCTTCGCTAGACGTCGGACCAGCTGAAGCAAGCACCGTGACTATCTTCGCAGATAGGGGAATATCAGCCTCAATAGTCACTGGCTCTGAAACAGTAACTGGAGGGACGTCCACTGGAGCAACGGGAGCAGATTCGTTAGTCGATGGAAGTTTTGGAGACGAAAAAAGGTCAATACAAATTGCTAAAGGGTTAACATCTAGTAGCTCTTGTTGAAATGAGAGACTAAGGATATCACCTTGTGGGGAGGACACGCCCCCCGGTGACGGAGGTAATATCTTTTGACCAGGGGATTGCCTTGGCGAGGGAGGAACAGTAGAAGCTGTTGCCTTTACCGTTCTCGTTACCACTAATTTCCTTCTGGCTGCTCGCTTGAGCAGTAGTTGCAGGGAAACGGCAGCAGCAAGTCGGTCTTGTGATGCTTCAGGAGTAATCTGCTCTCTACTTAACTCCTCCACCCTGCTCTCCTTCTGGACAGGAGATGGGGTGGTTCCTATGAAAGAAGTTGTTCCCCCAGGTGAGAGCCTCGCTTCCAGCTGTCGTGTCTGATCTCTTGTCCTCGCTACGGGCTTATCAGCAAAAGTCGTTTCTTTCTTCTTCTTTCCTTCCCCTTAGCAGGAGAAGGAAGTTCTCCATGAGCTGACAAGGAGGATAAAGTCCCAGTCTTTTGCTTCTTACTGTCTCCCTTCAAGAGGGATTTTTTTTGCTTCTTTAGAGTGATGCGAAGTGCACCATGTACCTCGTCGTGAAAGCCAGCAGGCACAACTTCTAGAGGATCGTCAGCGGGAACGTTCTCCTCAGCTTCTGTAAATTCTACGGCAGCTGCGGTCCCTTCTCGTGACCTTTTTACGCCAACAAAACTATCCGATAAGGAATAACCTTCGAAGAAGGCATTGGCTGAGGTATAGAAATTTGTGTACGTATGTAACATACACGGGCCTGCCTCAAAAGTAGCAGAAGGCATGGTAAATACGGCTTTAGTGTCACGACCCGCAACCGAATATTCGGGCACAAGTACGTGGGCCACGCCCAGCCTACGTCGTAATATCGATGGTAGAGCGCTGTCAAGTACCCACCAATTATCTCAACATCTAAATGATTTACAATAATAATATATACTCCAATCACATATGACTAAGGCAGATATGAATAAGAAATATGGTAATAACACTGAGTCAATCCAAAGTCTACAATGATCATAAATGACAAGAATGTATCGGAGACAAATCCGATAACAAAAACACGAACTAAATAAAGAAGTAATGGTCTAGAGCTCCCAGAAGACAACTTACAGTAAATGGAATATCAAGATCTGTCTCAGCTAGCATCGTCATGTAGTCCAAGAATGTGGGGGCATAACAACTCCTAAAAATGTTGGTTATCTAGTTAGGATTGGAGCAAAGTACATAAACTAACAGCAGTTCCATTTAAATTGACAAAAACTATAAATAACAGAAAGCAATAAAATACATGATGGATAAGTAGAAATGAACAGTAGAAAAGCAGGAAAATCATGTGAGCATGTCATGGTAATAACATACAGTAAGTAATCATGGGTACATTGTAACAGCAAGTGATAATCAGGAATAGAACATGTACTACTACTAAATAGTGCCTTAAGATATTAGAGTGTTATGTGATCGGCTTGGGTCCATATCAGGCTGTTCCATTTGACCGGCTATGCACAAGTACAAGAGTAGAGGATCAGGTCGGCCACAATGGAAAGCTATGCACAAGTAGTATAAGATTAGGCTGCACCCTACGTGCGGCGAGGGTGAGCTATGCACAAGTGAGTAAACAAGTAGGGTATGATCATATAATATCCTAATATCTCCCCAGCCTCCTACTAGTATAAAGGATCCAACCATAGCACGTTATGACACGAGATTCTCTAAGAGGGTAGCAAATCTCCTTAGGAATAAGTGTCTATACAAGTACAAGGACAATAGTCAAGAACGAGACATATACCAGTATACCAGGATAACCAGGAGTAACATCTCATGACGGGATCCAAGCTATACAAATTCGTGTACTCTCGTGCCAGAAATCAAGCATAACACTACAAACTGATATCATAGAGACTATTAAGATAATAAAAACTATCAGAGAATATACTCGCCTCAATTTGGTTGGAGTCAATGTGCGCGACACGAACGTGTTGACATGGAATAGATACGGTGCTATGCTCCATAAGATGGTCCCAAACGACGGCACAGACGGTCCCATCGAGTCTAGAATAGTCCAAGCATAGTTTGGTATATAGAAGCCCAAAATCAGAGTTCGGCACGATAATAGAAACAAGAAATAGGAAAACGACTATAAAAGTCGCGATTTATGATTTTAGGAAAAAAGCAAAATTAAATACATATAACTAATTTTGGAAATTCTCTATGATATTTAGAAACTATATTTACAAATTTTCTTAGGAAACCTTTTTATACATTTATATGTAACTCTTCATTTAAAAATATATTTATAGGTCCAAACTATTTTAAAGTATATTTATTTATTTTAGAGCCCAATAGGCCCAAATATTTATACTATAATTCAAATACTAAATAAAGCCCATTCGTGTGTATATATATAATTCCATGTAAAATCTTTATAAAAGTAAAATAAAATATTTAATATAAAACCCAAAAAAAACAAATTATTAATGATACCAATAAAATATAACATAATATAATATAATATATATACACACATTACAAAATCCATTCATATATACATGTTTATACACATTTTATACATATACCCTTATATATTAAATGAAGTAAATAAAAAATAAAATATTAAATGAAGTAATTTAGTATACAAATATATATGGATATATACTTATACCTTTCTCCAACATAACAGTTAACAAATATTAACAAAAACATTATTAATTAATATTTAATAATTAAAACCCTAATTATATTAATGCTACTATTAACAAAGCTAAATTAAATAAAAAAGAACATAAGCCAAATAAAGGGGGGTTCATGTGCTGTGCTGCTCTCTCTCTTTCTTAAATCCCTAAATCTCCTAAGTCTAAATAAGCAGCTGAAGTTGCTAGTTTCTCTCATTCCCAAATTAAAATTCGAAGAGAGGGAAGAAGGAGAAAGTGAAGGAGCTCACAGGAGGGTCTAGCCCGGACGGAGCTGCACAAAGTCGGCGTACTGATGTTGGGGGCAGCGCCTGGCGGAGTGCACCATGGGGAAGCGTCGGGTTCGATAGCGCCGGGGTTCGGCGGGGGAGGATAGCCTTGGGCATGCCCACCGACGAGGCGGGGCCACGGAGATGGGCGGTCATTGGAAGTGGAGTATAGCGCTCGAGGGAAGGGAATGCGGAGGTCGGCTCAGTGCTTCAGATCTAGAGTGCACGAGGATCGGCCTACTGTGGTCGTGCTCGTCGGCATGACCGATGACAGAAGGAGGCATCGACGAGGCTCGTGCGATGACCATACGTGAGGTGTACGAGGATTCTCTCTTCATTTTTCCTCTCTTATGGTGGCATGGCTGTGTTTATAGTGGGAGTTTTGGCGAGGTGTTGGTGGTGGTTTATGGTAGGAGAAAGAGAGCATGGTGATAGGGGCTGTAGTGCAGGGATGTATAGATGGTGGTGGTGGCAGTAAGAATGTGGTGGTGGAATGAAGTTGTTAGTGGTGGTGGTGATGGCAGGGGGCGGCCGGAGTGGCCTGGTCGGCCAAGGTCGAGCGGGGTGGATGTGACGTCGTAAATGTGGGGGATGGTCGACTGTATGGTGGTGGCGATTCAGTGGTGCCTGTGGTTCTTGTGGTGGTGGCAGCAATATTGACGGGGTGATAGAGTCGGAAAGAATGGCCTGGAGGTGGTCGGGGCTGGCCAAGAGACAACGACCAGGGTGGTGGTAGTATTGTATTTATTAGGGCGATTGGTACGACGATTAGGTACAAGTTGGTCGAAATGGGGAGGTTGTGGAGTGGTGGTGTTTGGGAATAGTAGTGGCTGGCAAGGAGGTGGTCAGGACTGGAGATAAGGAAGAGGATGTTGGTAGCTACAGTGTGTGTAGGGTTTGGAAATTGTTGTAAAAATATTAGAAATGTCCAATTTGGAAATGTCCAATATTTATAGGATAGGGTAGAAAAACCTAAGGGCAGGGTTGTAATAAGTGGAAAAACATTTTAGAAAACTAACTACTAACCAAAATTCTGACTGCTAACCACTAGTTTAACTAATTAATCACTTGCTAAATATAATTCAGATATTAACAACTAGTTAGTTTGTAAAGTTTGTCCACTTCTTTCTCGATAGCATCTATGATGTTGGGGCGAAAGCGACACTGTTGCTGCTTAGCAGGCTTAGCATTGGAAAAAATGTTAAGTCGGTACATTGTGACTTGCGAATCTAAACCCGACATATCTTCATAGCTCCAAGCAAAGACATCGATGTAGTCTCAGATAGCTTGTATCAGAGATTTTTTGTCTTCCCTAGTCAAGCTTATGCTAATAAAGATGGGTTTAGGTGAAGACTCATCTCCTCGGTTGATTTACACGACCTCGTCTTCGGTAGGAGGTTTTCGCTGTTAAAAGTGCCACTCACATTGGGACCCTAGGCGTTGAGCCCAGGTTCTTCCTCAAAGAATTCCAGCGTCTGGTCTTCCTCATCGACTGGGGTTTGTAGAGACCATATTGACTAATAATATCTTCTTGAAGGCCTGGTCGATAGTGGTATCTGAGTCCCAGGCCGAGGAATCGGAGGAATGAGAGTGCATCATGACCTCAGGTTCTGAACTCTCCAGAGTTATTGTGGGTGTAACATAACCTAACCCCCGACGAATACGCTGGTATTAATTTTGAGACTTTCCCTTTGGAACATAAAGTCGTAAGGGAAGGCGTCGGCCCTTGCCATAGTTCAGATCTTTGCCACTTGTCAAGTCATATCCCATCTTCTAGATGAGGCATTTGGCTTGGTCAATATAATGGTAGATCTGCATCTTACCGTTATCGATTTCTGGTTCAGCAGGAGTGAGTCTTTAGGGACGTTCTACCGACCGAAGATGATGGTTACCTCGTCTTTCTTTCGTGCTGGAACCACAAAGTAAACACCTCTGGACGGGACAACTCGACTTGCGAGATTAGCGGTTGTCATTTATGTTTGTAAAATATACAAAGCGTTATCTAAGAAGAACATAACATTCCAATGCGCACAAGAGTAATTCAAAGATAACTTCCTATTAATGAAATAAGCAATTTTATTCTGAGGGATTACAATATTTAAAGAGGGCGCCTCAGCATTGGCACACATGTAGTCCCCTAATTCTTCATCAATGAGGACTGGGGTTGCCATGGGATAAGGTGATGGAGACCTCTGTTTTAGCTTAACCACCAAGGAGGACGGAGCCGGAGGATCTTGCGGCCTCAAGACTACTTTTGGGGCCTTTTGTCACACATATTTTTCGTTATGCATATTTTCAGTATACGTCACAGAATTCTGACAATTGTCAGGTGATCCGTATCTTGACTTGTCTTGCTTAGCCTAGTTTTGGTTCAATATTGACTTGCTTTAATTTGGTTTGATTCTACTTTGCTTGGCTTGGTTTGTTTTGGTTTCAGACGAGAAGGGTTTGTTTAAAAACCAACTCCTCTCTCTCCTCTATTATTTTCTCATTACTTCATCTTCTTCATTTACTCCTCCCACCTACCAAGCCCTAGGCAAGTGCAACTTGCTTCATGATGGATCTCAAATTTTATTGTTCCATTATCTTTCTTGCTTGATTCTAAACCTCTTTAGAACATAGAGATTTTGGTTTTGATGGTTACATGTTTATAGATCTAAGTTTATGGTTTCTACAATTTTTCTTGGTTTTGATCTCTTAAACTTGTTTATTTTCGAAAACTAATAGTTTCATGTTGTGGGGAATTCAATTCTACCCAATTTTGACTTTTGAATCGCGTGATTTCGACTTCGTATGAAGAAGTTATGTCATTTTCGTGTTCATGGGTTTTCCACACCTTTTGGTGTTGTCGGAACGACGAACAGTACCGTGTGCAGCATTTTTGCGGCACATCATGCTTGTGTCGTGGACATTTTTGCTCGTGCGTGCAGCGTAACTTGCGTGCCGCGTGTCGTGCTTGTGTGCACCCTGCGCCGTGAACAGTTTTACCCGTGCGCAGTGCAACTTGCGCACCGTGCGTCCGTACGATTTTCTACCATGCGCCCGTACGCCGTGCTTGTGTGCACCTTGCATCGTGGGTAGTTTTCCCCGCGCGCGTAGCGCATCTTGCGCACCGCACGCCCGCACAATTTTTTGTTGCGTGCTCATGCGCCGTGCTTGTGCGCACCTTGCGCCGTGGGCATTTTTGCCCAAGCTGTGCTTGCACGTACCTTGCACCGTAGACATTTTTGCTCGCGCGCGCAACAGAACTTGCTTGCTGCGCCCCCGCACAATTTTCTGTCGTGCGCCCGTGTGTCGTGCTTGCACACACCTTGCACCGTGGGCACTTTTGCCCGCGCGTGCAGCGCAACTTCTGCGCCGCGTGTCCGTGCGCCATGCCTGTGCGCACCTTGTGCCTTGGGCATTTTTGCCCGCACGGGCAGCGTAACTTGTGCGTCGCGCGCCCACGCGATTTTCTGCCGTACGCCCGCACGCCGTGCTTGCGCCCACCGTATGTCGTGGGCAGTTTTGCTCGTACGTGCAGTGTGTTTTGCGCGCAGTACGCAGACCACGCGCCGTGCATGCATGCAGCTTGTGCCGTGGGCAGTTTTGCCTGCGCACAGCGCACCCGTGTGCAGATCACTCTAAATGACTATTTTTGCCCGTTTAAGCTGTTTTGCAGCTTAAATCTTGAAAAACTCAAAACATGAAAGTTGTAGATCTTTGTCTTGGCTTCAAGAATCTTTCTGTCTTATTTTAATCAGAGTTCATATGTGACTTATAGTTTCAATCACATGTGGGTGTTCTCGATCTTCTTTGCATATTTTCTATACTTGGCCTAAATTGAGACGACCTGACTTGACACTTGATAGTCTTGAGATAGTAACTTGAACATGATAATATGAACCCATCTTGATAACTCTTGATAGTGGTCCATCGAGGTGCACTCCAGACAAGTACTCTTTACATGACAAGTAAACCTGACATGACATGTATAATCTTGATTGCTGTTGCGACGGCTATTCCTGTCTTGCTAGTGTAACTCTTGCCTTGATACCGTGGTTGATTGTGCCTGTACAAGCTACGTGTCTCGTCTTGCATCATTTCTAGGACATGGATTCCTGGTTATCACGGTCAGGGATTAATAACGAATCTAACTAGGTTAATGACTAAATTGATCAAGTAGTTCATATAAAGATATTTCCCAGTTACAGGCGATCCCGTTATCTCGACCAGACCTATGGACTTGTAGCCTGCTGACGAGTAGGACGCATTTCCAGCAAACTATCATGTGTTGCACTTCTTGAATCATAAGCACTAAAGTACACCAGTAATCTTGATAACTCTTGTAACTCTTGTAACCCTCGCCTGGATAACCTGGATAGTCTGCAGGGCTTGTGACTGCGGGAACATCTCATTGCATCTTGTTAGTAACTAAGCTTGTGATAACCCTAGATAGCTAACAATAGCAAGTCGTAGGACTTGATTGGCCGTGCTTGAATGAATTGCCTCATGATTAACATGGGAATTATATTCCACCTCTTGTTCCTCCTACTACAAACTTATGTTAACACAGTCTTTCATGTTATTTAACTATGCTCTTTTATCAGTTCTTCTTTTATTATATGTTGGTTTTAGTTCCTAAGTGGAGCCTTCCTTATAGCACTTGCTCTTTCTGGGGTCTGACCCAGCTGGTTTTGTATGGCCAGATTTTGGAGTAGCACCCGAGGATCTACCCGCCTTCCAGCCAGATGGTGAACACCAGGCGTAACCCTGGCAACGAGTGAGTTTCTTATTTTGCTCTCTCACTTTATTGTAAATTATTCTTTTGAGGCGTTTAGCCGTCGAGCAAGTGTTATCTCGTATTAAAACTTAAATTTTTGTCTGCCTAAAGGCTGTTACATAATTAGGAAATCCTAGGGTTGATCATCTATGACTTAAACTCTTGCTAGTCGTCGCATTTTGTATGACTAGCTTCATGATCATCTAAATATATAGTGTTTGGGACGTCTTACTTTGTATGTTTGATGATCTAACATCTTGTAACAATTATTTGCTTGCTTGAGATTGAGACACTAGGCCTGTTCTTGACCATAAGAGACTGTTGGCTTGTAGATAACCCTCATGCAACAAGATAGCCGTGACCGTATTGCGAGGTGGGTTTCACTTCAATGTACGTAGCTGGCTATGTCTGTCCTCCGCTCTCCAGTATTCTGGTTCTGGGACGTGACACCTTTCAAGATAGTTTGACCCAGATAGGTTCCTGACTTCCTGCTGACGATGTCATAGACGTAGGAGTAGGAGCCTTTCTCCTAATTATGATGACGAGCAGAGCCGACTTTGGAGAGGCTTCCCTTTCAGTCGAACTCTCAGTGGTTCTTCAGCAACCGTTGCAGTCTCTGCTTCATCGTTCACATCGTAGGCATCATCATCCCAAGGGACTGGTTTATACAAGTCAACATCAGTACAATATGCCTCAAGTCCTCGAAACAGGTCAATATCAGCAAACTCTGTCTTGATGGTCCCGTCGCTGGCTATATACTTCATGCATTGATGGAGGGTCGAAGGCACGATCATGTACTCGTGTATCCATGATCAACCCAATAGCATATTGTAGGATATGTCTACATCAATGACATAGCAGGTCACATCCGTATAGAGATTGCCTATCTGGTATTTCAGGCGAATCTTGCCCGAGGGCTCACTCTTTTCTGCGTTGAAACTGCTGATTGTAGTGTTGGATGCGGTCAGCCGGTGCATCGGTGTCCCCAAGGTCTGGAGCAAACTCTGGAGAATTATGCTAAGAAAAGAGCCATGGTCAATATGAATGCGATCGACCTTGATGGCACTAATATACCATATATAATACAGGGGTCTATTGTGCCGACTATTCTTCAGTAACCTATCTTGCTGAGTGCAAATAATGTTTGGAATTATTTCGACCATATTATGACAATGTGGGCAGGTAGTAGGATCCCCCCTGGGTGGTTGGACCTGGCTGAGGAAAGAATCATCATTCTCCAATGCCTCGTTGAGAGCATCCCGAGTCTCTTTAGAGATACGAAGGAGCCCAAAGAACGGCAACCTAGCTGGAGTATTGGCCAGTTGCACCAATATGTCAAAGTTATAGGGCTTCATCGGACCTACTGCTGAGTCTTTCTTCAGAGGTTTGTCATAGCAAACCTCCTTCTACTTCTGCTTGTCAGCGACATGAGGTTGAGATGGACCTGCTTTCGAAGTGTCAGGTGCAAAAGTAGCAGGCGGAGGTACCTCTTCTTTCATAGCCGGGTTATCCTCTCATTGGTGAGCCGAACGAGTGGTAACCTGGGCATTATCGGTCGAAACAAAAATTGTACGACACGACTTTGATTTCTTTCCCTTAGCAGAGCGCGATGTGGGAAGCATCGTGTTTGGAGCAAGATCAGAATGAACCCACATCACTTCGCCTCATGGTGTCGTAAGTGGGATGAGGCCCTGAGCATTGTCACAGGCCGGTGGAATGTTGACCACTTCCATCTTCATCTTGAGGATGGAGGCGACACCATCTTGGGTTTCTATCTTCAGTAAGCTACCGAATTAGAGGGTCACTATGTTGGCGGTGACCGTCTTGTCCTCGTAGTCAAGCGAGAGGACCTTGGCGTCAATGAGCCTTTGAATCTGCTTCTTCAACACATAGCAGTCATGTGTTGAGTGGTGGACGTACTGATGGTAGTGGCAGTACTTAGGATTGTCACTTTGCCCACCTCATTGGGACGCTTAGGAGGTAGGAGTTGGAGCTTCTCACCCTGTATCAGTACGTTGAAGAGCTCTAACACATATTCATCGTTGAAGTAATAATTTTCCTTCGATTTTGGCGCTTCTGCCGGGTTCTGGTTCACAGATGCTGAACCATTAGAAATGTTGACGGTCAGGACTTGTTTCCCTGGTCCATCCTTGTTAGTGTTGGTAGGGTTGCTGCCAGATGAACATTTTCCTTTGTCTTCGAGTGTGGGAAAGCTCAGTCCTAGTAAATGTGTGTCTCGGGCTTTTCTTTCGGCATTGTCTGTACCGGTAATAAAAAGCGTCCATTCTGTGCATGAAGTACTGTGCTACAGCTTGATTGCAGGAAGCATATTCTTGCGGCACGAATCAATAAGCACAGGCTCGGGCACGCCAAGTGGAAGCCTCAGGGCCGCTTGGTGGAAGCGCTCGATGTAAATACACATGCTCTTTTTCTTTCTGGATGATGTCTATAAGAGAGGATATTGTCATGTCCATTCCACCCTCATAGAACCGAGATAGGAAGAGATGCTTCATATCGTCAAAAGACGAGATACAATTGTCGGAGAGACCGCAGAACCACTAATATGCTACCCCCTGTAATGCCCCAACAAATAGATTCGTGAGCAACGCATCTTCCTTTGGTAGATGCCCCATCACAGAGGCAAAGTACCTCAGATATCGATGGGGAGACTCTTTTCCATCGAATGGTGCAAGAGTCTGAGGTTTATACTTAGGAGGGTATACTACGTTGTCCCACTCAAGGGGATATGGTTGCCGAATTCCCAGCTCTCGAAGTCACTCTTGCTTGTCCTTGGCGTCGAAGCGAGCATACAACTCTTTGAGAGCCTGTTGTATGTCGTCTGACATTGGTGAGCCGGATACCGATAGGCCAGATGACCGTGGTAGTACTTGGTTCACAACATGAGGTGGTGCATTGTACTCCCCATTTGTTCTTGTATCTTGATTTGTTGGAGCATGAGCATTGGTTGTCAAATTGTCCTTGACCTCCAAAATCGCAGAACTCAAGCTTGCATGATTTCGGTTAATATGGTGAGGCGGGTTTCGAGAGCCTCTATATGATACAAGTGGTTCGCACCTTCACTGCTCCTCGTATTATCGCCCTCCGTCATATATACCGACATCTGATGGTGGGAAGTAGAAAGTACGGTAGACCTTTTGCTTTCTGGCTCAGATACTTGTATTTTACCATCTTGAGGAAAGACAGGCAAGTTAAGGTCATCTTCTGATTCGAAGTAGTTGCTACCTCCAGCTTGTTGATAACTCGCACCCCCAGAGGCGTCTGTGTCAGTGTCGTACACACCTTCGTCCGGTTGGAACGATGGATTGTAAGGAGTTGGCTACCCCCAGCTTGTGCTTTCGTCGGAGCGACAATCCCTTGTGACGAGAAATTGGTCTTCGCACGATTGTGTTGGAACACACCCGTGCTGGGCGTCGATAGCTTGCTACCACCAAGTTGGCCTTTTGACTTGGATGTGTTGGCCGAAATGGAAGGATTCTTGTACCGCTTCTTGTGGGAGAGGCGGCCAGGACTTCATCCTCATCTTCAATCGGCACCCTCTTGCCGAGTCATTATTGAATAGGTGCCGCTGATCACAATCGTTGAAAAACTGACTGCCTTCTAGGTAGAGAAGCTGTTGATTGGCAACAGCAGCAGTTAATGGTTATGTTAGCACAAGTGTGCCCTGAGGTGGACACATTGTGCGTAACGGAGACCTCTCCTTCCCTAAGTTTGTGAGAAATCACATCCCGTAAGTCATAGTGAGAGGTATTCACTTCTATACTCACTTCGCACGTGCAGTCACCTTCCGCGCATGAGTGAAGATGTAAGAAATGTACTTCTCGACTCAATTCATGCATATGAGACATGCCTAGGTCATGAGAAGAGGATGGCTTGTGATGCAGACCCACTTTACGTTCGCAGGCACGCTGCTCACATGAGTCTGTCATCACGATGTTTGTCCCTGGCTTAGTTCATGCGCATGAGCGCCCAAGTGACAGGGGAACTTTGAGAACTATGTTGGTCGAGGCATCGAAGCTCCCGAACGAGTTCGGTACAACTTGTCGTCAGTTGCGCGCATTACTGTCAACGAATACTTTTGGCAAACTGTTGGTGAAGCACGTTGGTTGCGTGAGGCACATGCTGCCTTGGATTTCTTCGTACTATCCCTAGAAGTTGTATAGTACTCAGAGTCCAACATGGCCCTACCCAAGGGGTAGGCAAGTCTGTTAAAAACAGAAGTTCCTTCCTACGCAGCCGTCTTCGTGCACGGGTAGGGTGTTGTACCTTTTTTCTTCGGTTGCTCCTTCATCTTGCGCACAATCTGAGAGCGGTGGCCTTCTCTGTGCTTTCCAGCAACTATCATTGGTTGAGAAAGTACAGCAGTGGTAGATAAAGGCTTGTTGATTACGCCTGAGTTCAGAGGAGCTTGGAGCGCATCCCCTTCAGTCTTGCCATTTGGCGCAGAAGCCTTGGGTACCCAGGTGCGTCGAGTCTTCTTCGATTTACTAGCCGCCTCAAAGGACTCGAATTGGCTTCAGAGAGAAGATCTTCGAAAGCTTGCTGATCGAAGCGCATGACCAGCATCTTCTGAGAAGGCCCCAGTAGGTTGTTGTCATATTGCGTCACTAACTTCTCGTCGGACGAGAAAGAAGTCCCCAGCAGAGTCGCTATTTTGTTTGCCACGAACAAAAGTTGAACAAACTTTTGTATTACAAACTAAGAAGAGTACAAAAGAGATCCTAAACAGAAAATCTAAGTACAGTTGATTCTGGAAAAGTGTGACGATGGAGATCGAACACAGTTGTGGTTCCTTTACTCCGTTGACGATCTGACAATGAGAAGAACTTGCTCTGACTCTCTAAATGCATGTAAGTGGTGATCTGGGTTGCCGATCAAAAAGCAGTCGAAGGATCCTGAATGAAGGAAGACTTCTTCTATTTATAGGCAGGCATATGTGCGATGTGCGCAGGGGTTTTGGCGTGCAAGAGCGCTGTATGCACGAGATTTCTAGAGAATCTGTTGTAATGACACTATTGGAGATGCCGCAGAGCTGACATATGGCATTTGTTGGGGTTTGCTTATTGCTGAGATCTTGGGTGGTTGGCACCCGTTCATATAGATGACTGAGTCAATGACATATGTCATATGTAACTCACTCGAAGATCTCATTCAATTTTAAATGAACTAGATTTGATAGTATTAGAGAGAGACGGTTGCCCTACTGGCCACGTGGACAAGTGCTATGTTGTGAGTGAGTTGCACGTCAAATCATCACTGAGGCTGCACTTCTAGACGTAATTGAGGCTGCGCTTTTGGGCATCTAATTGACGGCAATTTTGGGCATCCAATTGGCTACACTTTTTGAAGTTGTATTGGAAGACGTGCTTTTGACTGACATCTGCAAACTGCTATCTGTCAATTGACAACTTGATAGCTATCATTTACTATCTTTTGACACTTCATCTTTACGTGCCATTAATGCTAAAGTGATGGCCCAGTGTATGGGCCTCGTTCGGAGCGCTGCACTTTTATGTCTCCAAAGCGCTGTGCTTTTGGCTGATAAGGCACTGTGCTTCTTGGGACGTTTGAGTCACTGCGCTTTTGGAGTGCTGAGTCACTGTGCTTTTGGGGCGTCTGAGTCAACGACATCATTAATTGTTGCCACTTTTATGGGGCTCAAAAAGTGATGACTAAAAACTCGGTCAAAGCTTCTATTAATTTAGATTCATTGAGATGATTTCTAGGTTCATCCCATTAACTCGGAGCTTTTGACTCGCTGCCACGTAGCATGCGGGTTTGACCACACACAGCCTATAAAGAGGAGCTTTTGAGGAAGCTATTGTTCATTACTTCTTGTCACTCCTCTATCATGCTCGACCCCGACTTATCTTCAGACGGCCGTATACCTCACATAAGTCGACTGTTAGTTGTAGATCTCTTTGTTCAAAGAAGTCGTAGTCTTGGTGGAGATTAACTTCAGAGTTTCGAGATGTACTTGAACGCTTCGCATGACGTGTTCGAACCTGAACAACATCTTGAAGGTCTTCGAGGGCCAAGATACTGGATTTGGGTTGATTGTCAGCCCTTCATTATGTTGGAAGAGCCACAGGTTGGCTGATAAGGAGGAAACTTGTTCGTTGACAAGAAAGTGAATCGTTCTGACGAAGGAAAGTGCTGCACTTTTGTGGACTAGGCACTTTTAGGCTGCACACTTTAGGCTAAGTAAATAGTCTTTATATGTAATCATGAAGAATTTGTAATAGACATTTGTAATCATGATCTAATAAAGCATCATTCTTCATCTACTCCACTTTTCTATTCTTTGATGTGCACAACAATTTTGTGTCTCCTGCGCTTTTGTAGATGCTGCACTTTTTCATGCTTCTACATCTTCTTCTCGGTATTTCTCTAATTTTTGAGTGGTGGATTCTCTATGGGGGTTTGACCCTTCTTCGCTACTCCTTCATGAAATCAATTGAATTTTTTTATTGCCTTGCTACATTTGTTGATCGATAACATGATGCCTATAATGCCACAAGTCAATACTACTAAGATGCTAGTATAATGAACATTGAATGAATAGATTATGTTGATAACACCAATTAATGAATGAAATGCCACATGACCCTATGAGAATTGAAATGATGTGATAAACGTTACAATGTAATGAATTGATGCAATATGAATTATGAGACAAATGTTGTGAATGGAATAATCACATGTGATGATGCGATGAATGAGAATGCATATGTTGCATACTTACTTTCAAGTAAATTTTACCATGCGCTTTATGCTTATCGAGTCGGACACGCATTAGCATAGTCATGGACAACTTGTGCATAAGGTTTGAGATAAGTTTTCTCAAATAGTACCTGGGGCCCTAGGATCGATTCGACCTAAGGGAAACATTAGCGTGCTTTGGAAGCATGAGTATTGTGAGACATTCTTAGACGCTAGCTACCTACTTTGAATTGTCATCGCATTACCTTGAATTCCTATAAGGCAAAGAGACTGTATGGTATAACAATGCTAGTGGCCATGTAGTCAGGATGCATGCTAACGGTTGTCTTATGCAGGGGCGGTAAGTATTATTATTATTATCATGTATCTTATGCAAGAAAGCTGGAATCGACCAATGGTGAAGTAAATGGTTATTTTCATAAATTAGCATGCTGCCTTATTATTAACTACTGTGAATCGGTAGTCCCTGATAAAGATGCATTTAAAATATTTGTCATTAATTCATAAATATTGGTTTAGCTGAGTGGGACAAAAGTGACTCACCAGTACATTTTTATAATGTGCTGACCCTCCTCCACAGGTACTGGGGAAGGTCCGTGCGCACGTGAGAGAGAAGGCTTTTGGTTGCTACTATTTTCAAGTTATTTTCAAATAAAGATGCACAAAATATTGAGGAGTTTTCAAGATTTGTTGCTTATATTTTCAATATAATAAAAGGGAATAATGTATGGAACGAGAAGTTATTTTATGATAGCCTATTAGTTGTTTTCTTTTCATTAATCAATGTAAGCCGGAACGACATTTCAAATATCTAGTACCGAAAAAGTTGTATTATGCTGCTATTATCAATAAAATCAATTATTTCTTCCTATAATGTGTATTTAATTTTTCTACTGAGTTTCTGAGTTTGAATGTTTCAAAATGACACAAATGTGCATGTTCTTGCCTTGTACAAGTACAATACCGGACTTGTACGACATTACGCTCAGCAAGGACGATCGATTCAGTACAGTCAAAGTGAGGACGAACGATTTACGGAATTAGGGCATGACAATCATCACTGATCTTTCATGATTAATTCATTTGAAGGGGTAATTAATCAAGAATTTAAAGAATCGACGATGAACTCACCTGAGCTGTCGACAACGGAGAACGTGTGTCGGTATTGCGTCGAAGCTGCCGTAGTTGCAGACTAGTTTCGAAGCTATAAAGGAGTCAAGATTTAGAGTGAGCCGAACATATAGTTTTACGAAGAACTCGAAAAACCCACTCATCGATTGACAAAGACGACTCGAACTCACAGCGGTGGCTGAGTCTCCAACCACGGCGAGCACGGTGCTTCTCGACTCGTCGACACCGCTTAGTCACTCGACTCGACGGAGGACTCAGCTTGAACCTTTTGTAATGGTTCAGATATTCTAGAGCTTGGCTCCGATCATCACGACACCACCGCCATGGCCGGGAACTAAGAAAATAGGGTTAAGGCCCATGGAGAGGATTAGAAGAAGAATAAGGAGGAGGAAGAAGTAGAGGTGCCAATTTGGGAGGGCTTCGCCGGAACTGTTGTGGTGAAGAACATGGGAGTATTCGACTCTATTTATAGAGTTTGAAAGGAACCTTAGGGAAATTACAAAACAACTACTTCATTTACAAAAACATTCAGTTAATTACAAAATATATAAAAATTGCCATTTAACCTAGACTTGATTATGGCTAGGTGTATTCCTTTAGGAAAAGTTGTTAGGGAGTTAGTTGGGGTTGTTAGAAGTTTTTTAAAAAGTAGTTCTTACAAGGAGGGTGGAGTCTGTTAGAAGTTAGCTATGGAGGTTAGAGGGAGCATTCTAAATTTAATTAGCCATGACTAATCATTTAACTCTAGAACCTTCCCACTCTAAACCAATGGCTAACCATGACATCCTAATAATTACTAATAAAGACACCATTTTTTCAATATTTACAGTTATGCCATTGCCTAATTAGAAGATTGTTATTCTCTAAAATATAGAATATCTCTAAAAAAATTCTAAAAATATTAAGAAAAAATTTCTAAAAATATTACGAAAACTAAGAGCTCTTTTTATTGAGGAAAATATGGGTTATATATTGGATTGCCAATAAACTTTCCCTCCAATTTGATGAGAGGGTGTTATGTCATAATTGTTTCTAAATTTTATTATAATAGTAATAAGTTTAGAAGAAGAAAAAATAACAAGAAAATAATTTATGAAAACAAATTTTATTGTTATATTAACATAATTTTTTCATACTTCAAGATTTTAGTATAATAACAATATTTGGAGTGACACGAAAAGTAGAATCCAAACAAACATCGAATGTTGAAATAAACATCATCATTGCATCCAGGATGGGTGAGATACTCAAAATGATTATCCATAAGTCCATTTTGGATACATGGCAAAAGTAAGATTTGTCAAACGGGGTCTGCATACGTAACAACATGTTGTTGAAATTTGTAGTCAAAATTGAAGGTGTCCAAAAATGACAAATTATATATCTATTTAGGCTAGAACGACGACGCACACCCATCCATGCTCTCAAAAATAAAATTTGACAGACGTATTATAAATGCACGCACCTACGAGAACTCGCAGGCCTACTGATTGGTCGGTCTCAGAATTCGATAAAACTTGTGTAACGAGGCATGTTCGACGTTGCGCATCCACTAACGCAAGTCCTGTCATGACTGATGAACAGTTTAGAAATGCGCAAGATCTTTCATAATGTATCGGTACGACGTTCGACGAATACAAACCAAATTCGTTGCATATAGTCTCGGGTTTCATCAATTCTCTTACACCAATATAGCCCGTACACACTTTTCGATATAATTAGTTAGATCCGTGACCCCTTGATTTAGCGGAGAGATACCCAAACCATAACTTTTTATGAAAGCAATAATGATTTCCCCCCAACATTAGGCTATCGCTACACCAATCAAACGATTGAATTTTCCTACAATAAATTATAAAGAGGGTTATGGTTATAACTTCTTCGAAATGTAAGGAACGGGATTGTATTCGAAGTTGTGTTTACGGAGATATTTGTTGCGGAAGATGCTTAGTCAACAATGAATTTCGATAGATGAAATGTTGACTTTCTTCGCATGTTCGGGATTGGATTCAAGCTGTCAACTACAAAATACTGTTAATTATCGACTTATTTTACCAACGAAAGTAAAAACGTCACTATTTAGCGACAGATTACCGACTGAATACTTACTGATTTATTATGTAAAATACAGTACAATTATACACCGCTAGATCCGTCAGTAATTCGTCGCTACGTTAATAGCGACTGATTATCGAGGGAAATTTTCGTCGCTGGCCATGAGTAAAAGTAACACAACAACCTTTCTTTCTCATTCACAAAATTTCACAACACTTTTCATTTTCCCCCAAATTTCTTTGACCCCTCCTCCTCCGACCTCCTCCTCTTCCGACCCCCTCCTCCTCCGCGGCGACCTCCTCCTCTTTCAACCTCCACCCCCTTCGATCCCCTCCTCCTCCTCCTCTGACATCCTTCTCCTCCTCCGTCTTCCGTCCTCCGACCTCCAGCCCTCTTCTCTGTCCGACCCCTTACTCCTCCTCCCCCGACCCCCTCACGCGCGCTGCCCCCTCCTCCTCGGCCCCCTCCTCCTTCCCCGATGACCAATACAGTCCTCCCCATCGGTCCTCTCCTCCTCCTCCTCGGTTCCCTCCTCCTCGAGCTTTGCCCCTCCTCCTCAGGTAATTTGTTTTAATTGTGTTACATTTTTCACATTTAGATAATGTGTTATAGTTATATGTCATAATTTTTAGATTATTTCTAACATATACTTGGACAAGAAAATTGTGACATTATAATTTAATTGTGTAAACATTAGCTAGGCTTTTGGACATGGACACAGACACAATGGAGTAGCTAGGGTTTTGGATTCATGACACTAGTTAGGATTTTTGTAAATTATTCGAAATTCGTGATATTGGAATCGGATATCCAAATATTTTTGGACATTAAGATATCGAATCCGTTAATATTGGATTATGATGTCCGAATATTATTCAAAATATTATTTAACTCTAGGATATGTGTTATTGGGTTGTCAATATTATAATATAAGGATACGGTCGATATCGATCTGATACGGCCGATACCAATCCGATAGGACGATACTAATCCGATACGGCTGATACTAATTCGATACGGCCGATACCTATTGGATACGGCCGATACTGATATGATACGACCGATACCTATCGGATAGGCCGATACCAATTCGATAAGGCCAATACCAATCCGATACGGCCGATACCTATTGGATACGGCCGATACCTATCGGATAGGCCGATACCAATTCGATAAGGCCGATACCAATCCGATACGACCTATACCTATCAGATACGGTCGATACCTATCGGATACAGCCGATACCTATTAGATACGGCCGATACCAATCTGATACGGCCGATACCAATCGGTAGGCCAATACTAATCCAATACAACCGTTACTAATCCTATACGATCGTTACCTATCGGATACGGTCGATACCGATCTGATATGGCCGATACCTATCGAATAGGTCGATACCAATTCGATAAGGCCAATACCAATCCGATACGGTCAATACCTATCAGATATGGCCGATACCTATCAGATAGGCCGATACCAATTCGATAAGGCCGATACCAATCTAATACGGATGATACCTATCAGATACAGTCGATACATATCGGATACTGCCGATACCTATCAGATACAATCGATACCTATCAGATACAACCGATACCAATACGATAGGCCGATACTAATCCGATATGGACGATACTAATCTGATATGATCGTTACCTATCGGATAGGCCGATACCGATTCGATAAGGCCATACCTATCGGATAGGCCGATACAATTCGATACGTTCGATTATGATACTGATACAGTTAACATTGCTTATTACAGTTAGGTACTTAATTAGAATATTCTTTTTATTTATGTTTTTTTATACTTATATTTATACAAATATGGTATGTGGTACAGAATTGGTTAGAACAATGAGTCGATACTTTTTTGACCGTTCGTGGATGTACAATCGACGACATGAGAGCAAGATTGGTTTGAAGGATGATTTCAAGGCAGACGTCGAGGAATTTTTGAGATACGCCAGTAGCCAACCTTATTTCATGAACGGGAGTCTCATAAAGTGCCCTTGTGTCAAATGTCATAATATACCATTCAAAGAGGTAGATCTCGTAAGAAAGCGCCTATACAAGAAGGGTTTCGTACTGAACTACAACGAGTGGACGGCTCAAGGAGAACCTTTGGTTCTGTAATATCAGTCCTCCTTCAATACAGAGGTGGGAGAGTCCACTCTTGGAGATCACTTCGAATATCGACATCGAAACTTGGCACGTGAGTTGGTATTTGATGCATCCGGTCCAAGTTTTAATCCTTAGGATCCGAATCCTACTGCAAAAGAGTTCTATGATATGTTCAAGCATGTTGATACTCCATTATATCTGGGTTGTGATTCTTATTCTGTCCTATCGGTAGTGATAAAGCTATTGAACCTAAAGTCTGATTTTAACTTATCGTAGGAATACTACGACCGGATAATTCAGTTTGCTAGAGATTTGCTGCCAAAAGGAGCGAATAACTTGCTAGAAAACTTTTACAAGTCGAAGATGATGATACAAAAACTCAGATTAGGCTATAAAAAGTTAGATTGTTGTCGAAACGGCTGCATATTGTACTACAAGGAGAACAATGATAAAGACAAATGCATTTTCTGTCACGAGGTCCGATACAAGCCCATTCGGGGCAAAGAAAAATCAACTGCACAAGTAAGGTTGCGCCCCTAAAAATATATGAAGATTTTGTCTATCACAAAGAGGCTACAAAGGATGTATATGTCCTCGAATACTATCACGCCCCGATCCCGGAGGATCGAAAACTAGCCACTGGGCGTAATATCATACAAGTCTAGATTGTGTACAAGCAAACCTATTATAGTTCCTGGTATTTCTCGAAAAACAACGACAGTGCAGCAGAACCAAGCAGATAGATTGAAGTCACACAAAATTTGAAGAAATATATCTCTTTATTGATTATTGTAATAGATTACAAGACTTGCAGCTAAATACAGAGTTTATAACATATTACAATACTCTTGAATAGTCAACTGAATATATACTTGCCATTTACGCTACAACTGAATATGACGACTTTGCTTACAATCTTACTGGTACAACGAAGTTACACTCTTTTATACATTATGTCCCGTATAGCAGAAGACATCATCTTGTAAGAAGAGGTCCTGTACATCCATCTGATTCATCGATGCCAAGCATTGATCAAACGATTTCCTCCAATGTACAAGCACCTGTAATATTTCCCAAAATGTGGGTCAGTACATCATCAATGTACTGGCGAGCGGTGCTGATCCAACTCACCTAAGAAGACAACACTAAGTACTCATGTTATAGAACAGTATTAAAAGTGGTCTTTCTCGTTGCCTTAGGGTCAATTAGTAGTTCATATTCAACAGAAGTAGCATGCATTTATTCATAGCCAGCATAATATAAAGTAATATTGTATCACCCTTTGGTGATCTCTTACCCACGGTTGTATAGTGTCACGCCCCAGAATCAGACATAAAATAATAAAGCGTCCCAAACTATATATACATGGATGATCATGAGGCTAGTAATACAAAAAAGAGAACTAGCAAGAGTAATAGTCATACATGATAAGCTCTAGCTATAGTCTAGAATAACGCAAATCATGTTTAGGCCCGTAGGCTAAATGTCAAGGTCCAAAACATGAGCTAAACACGTGCTCGGAGGCTGAACGCCATAAAAGAATAATGTACATAACTAGTGGAAGAATGAAATAGAAAATCTACTAAGGTACTCTGGTGCTCTGGGTAGTCACCGTCGAGTAGATGGTAGGAAAGATCCTTCGGGCTCCTCTATCAGATCTGGCCAAACAAAACCAGTGGGGTCAGACCCCCAATAGCAAGTACCACAAAGGAAGCCAAACTATAAACTAAAACCAGCAATAACTAACATATCAACAGATAGAGACAAAAGTAAGTAAATACGGATCGAGACTCGTGCACTACTAATACACTTATCCCGAGAATAGAAAAGACAATAAGCAAAGTAACATGGAGCATAAAGTAAATAATATGTGACATAATGTAAACTATTGACATGTGAATTAAACGGAAGTATGTGAACATATGAGATAAATTGAATAATGTAAAGAAAATGGTACATGTGAGCATGTAAGATAACTGGTACATATGAGCATATTAGATAACTGGGACATGTGAGCATGTTAGATAACTGGGACATGTGAGCATGTTAGATAACTATATAGAACGACAAAAGATAAGATGACTTAGGAACTATTCCAGAACCTAAGTTACAACCCGTAAACCAAGCAAGGACCAGGGTTGTAACCTTTCTCCTGAACAGAACTTAGTCTCTAATCATTTACCGGCAAAAGTAAGGCATAAACAATGATGTACTGAAATAAACAAATTCGGACACTGCCTAAACAAAACTAGACTAGACTGAACACCATACAACAATCATGGCCAAGCAATGAGTACGGCTTTATACATTAGCTAACTAGGGTTATCACAATCCTAATTACTAATATATGCACTTTTGAGAAATCCGATCCAGTTCCCTACCCTGCAGACTACCCGACCAATCCAGGCCAAAAGAAAATAAGTATAGCAGATACACCGCAGTAAGATATGTGTGTCCTAAGGAGGTGCCCCACTCGACGGTGTGCTGGAAGAGTGCTCATCATGACAGATAGCTCCAAATCCCATGTATATATATATAAAACCGTAAAACAGGGGGTACAAGTAACTGGGAATGTCTTCCGTCCCAATAATCTAGGTAATCAAGCTAGTTGTTAATCCTTAACATTTTCTTGTTGGATTCTGGGTGTGGCATTCTACAGAATCCATTCTAGACATGAGACATGCAAGACTGGACAAAAAGCAAGAATATGCACTACAACAAGCCACAACAAGAAAATATAATAAACTGAAAAGTAGAAGTGCGCTACGACGAGCTATTATAGAGAAATAGGGAGTGCGCCATGACAGGCCACTATCATGTAGCAAGGAAAGACATGTACAAGAGTGCACAACGACGGGTCACTATCTAGTAAGCAAAGAAGACATGTAATATAAGTGCGCCACGACGGGCCACTATCTAGTAAGCAAAGAAGGCATGGCAACAAATATCGTAGCATATAAAGAAAGAATCGATGGGAAAGATATATCATGACATGTGAGAAAGAATAAATAAAAGTAAGTACATGACATAGAATAATAATTGAACATGAGCTAGTGTCAAGTGTATATAGGGTGTACAATCATTCTCTAACTATATAAGGTCATCTAATTATGTTAAGAATTCATTACAATTGAAAAAATATAAAAAAAAGTGACAAAAACAGACAAAAACATACTAACCGGATCATCCGGCGAATTACTGCGGATT
The DNA here is from genome assembly GCA_029216955.1 of Iris pallida. NCBI lineage: Eukaryota > Viridiplantae > Streptophyta > Magnoliopsida > Asparagales > Iridaceae > Iris > Iris pallida. Next base: position 3,642,257 of record JANAVB010006389.1, read on the forward strand.
ACCGGCGGATTTTTCGAAGTGCTACAGCAAGTTTTATGGTGCAAGTTCGAATTTTTCGACGAATTTCCACAAATTTTTGACGATTTTCCGAACCGTCACAGAAAGATTATTTTTGAAACTCAAAACTTATTTCGGCCATAAAAACTTAATTTTTAATCAAAATTTGAATTTTCAAATGTCAAAATCGCATGAAATTTAATTCCCTACAACATGGGAGTATTAGTTTTCACAAGTTAAAGTATTTGATACATCAATACCCCAAAATACTCCAAAAATATGTTCTCGAGATACCGAAACGGGTTTCGATTTCCACCAAACTCAAAATCTATGTATACAAGCTAGGTGAGGACCTTATATAACATATGTGACCAAGATACACGATAGTAATACCAGTATCACTTTTGATGTCGAGGTTTTTCTATTAAGTCAATATTGAGTTTTAACAGAAAATTAAAACCTAGATCAAACCGAATTCATAAACATGTACATAACTAAAATCACGAGGGAAACATATTTAACAAAATAAGTTTTTGGAATAAAATGAGCTACCAATACCAAAGAAAACAAAAATGACAATAATTAAGGTTGTTTAGTAATTCGGCAAGATGTACTTGCCTAGGTTAAGCTCCAAGCCTATTCTTCCACTCCACCATTGAAGGGTACGAAACTACACTCTTCAAGGCCAAGCTTTCCTAAGCTTGAGGAAGAGGAATAAAATAGCAGAGGAATGGAGGAAAGAAAGAAAAGAGAGAGGAGAGAGAAAGTGAGAGGGTATATATAGAAGGGGGAATTAATCATGACCGTTGGATAGTGATCCATGTGAAAATCTAAGTCAATTATGGTCATCCAAAGAAAACCAAGTATCCATTGGATAATAGGATGTATCTACACTATTCACAAAAATATCTAAATACTATTTATCAAAATATCTAAAACACTATCCACGAAAACATCGAAAACACTATTCAAGAAAATATCTAAAATATAGAAAATTTGTCCGGGTGGTATGCCATCGGTATACACCGGTATACTGGCGATATGCCGGTCAAGGAGAAAATTTATAAGTTGGAAAAATTTTAAAGCATTCTGAAAATTAAAAAAATACGAAATACAGTACAAAATACTCATCTGTATATAAATACCGATACGGTGAGACGAGTCTCACAACTCTCCCATCCTTAAAAAAATTTCGTCCTCAGAATTTCTTAAAGCTAGTCGAGCATCATATACAAAACAAAAAGCTCAAAAAAAACAAGACTATGTCAATAAAACAAAGCATGGCATATAAATAAATGAAGGCAATAATAATATAAATAGATGCTTAAGCAATAACACAACCTCAATCAAGAAGGGCTGGAGGCATATGAACAAATATTCTCCTGAGTCAGTTTAGTAGGGTCCCGCCCTCGCTGGCCTACGCTGACTCCCAAAATAGATAGGGGTCAAGTCTCAAAGTAAGTCGGTACCAATGACTTTGTCTAAGACATAACTCTACCCAGGACATATCTTTGTAGTCGAGACATGTGATAGATATCATGTATCTCAAGATACGAAGACAGAAGAGTGAGACGAGAGACTCACCAAATATGCATAACCCAAAGAAATAAATAAGACTGAAAGAAGCTCAGGACAATACCTACAAGATGACCGCCCTCGACCAAAACCTACTCTAACATGCTAAACTCTGCATGTCCACACCTCAGAATTGTTGCTCTGACCTGCTGCTACGCCATGAAGCCCCTAAGAATACCCACCAGCTCATGAACAACATTCTCTGGCTGCTCTGGCAAGACTGATACTGCTGGCTGATCAGGCTGAAGTGACACCTCTGCCCTCGAGTCAACTCTGAACTCTGCCTATGAATGCTGGGACTGATCCTCCATAACTGGCCTAACAGAAGATTGCTGACCTGCCATCGGAAGAACCCAAACAAGATGATCGAAAGGATTATGAACAATGCCCTTAAAAGTTAAAGGACACAAGGATCAAATTGAGAGAACAGGAAATATCAACGATCAAGGCAGATATCAGGTCAAAGGATCAGAGATATAGAATGATACGAAGGATATCAATAAAGAAGAATTGTAATTGAGATAACTATCAATAAACCCTACATATTTGGTAAATCAGACCTGCATGGGCCACCACTAAAACCTATGTCACGCTCCAGAACTAGAATACAGGTAAGTCAGGACAGACAAGGCCAGCTACGTATACCAGAGTACTCCAGTAACCCGAGATACAGTCAAAGCTGTCAAGACATGGGGGTTACTACTACAATCCAACAGTCATTCCTAGGTCAAGCAATTCTAGGTATCTCAATCAAAGAAAAATATACAAAGTACAAAAAGTATGATCATCAGACATAAAATAGTAAAGCGTCCCAAACTATATATACATGGATAATCATGAGGCTAGTAATACAAAAAGGAGAACTAGCAAGAGTAATAGTCATACATGATAAGCTCTAGCTATAGTCTAGAATAACGCAAATCATGTTTAGGCCCGTAAGCTAAATGTTAAGGTCTAAAACACGAGCTAAACACGTGCTCGGAAGCTAAACGCCACAAAAGAATAGTGTACATAACTAGTAGAAGAATAAAATAGAAAACCCACTAAGGTACTCTGGTGCTCCGGATAGTCACCGTCGAGTCGATGGTACGGAAGATCCTTTGGGCTCCTTTATTAGATCTGGCTAAACAAAACCAGTTGGGTCAGACCCCCAATAGCAAGTACCACAAAGGAAGACAAACTATAAACTAAAACCAGCAATAACTAACATATCAACAAATCGAGGCAAAAGTAAATGCAGATCGAGACTCGTGTACTACCAATACACTTATACGAGAATAGAAAAGATAATAAGCAAGACAGCATAGAGCATAAAGTAAATAATATGTGACATAATATAAACTGTGGACATGTGAATTAAACGAAAGCATGTGAAAATGTGAGATAAACTGAACAATACAAGAGAAATGGTACATATGAGCATGTAAGGTAACTGGTATATGTGAGCATGTTAGATAACTGGGACATGTAAGCATATTAGATAACTGGGACATGTGAGCATGTTAGATAACTATATAAAACGACAAATGATAAGATGACTTAGAAACTATTCCGGAACCTAAGTTACAACCCATAAACCAAACAAGGACCGGAGTTGTAACCCTTCTCCTGAACAAAACTAAGTCTCTAATCATTTATCGACAAAAGTAAGGCATAAACAATGATATACTGAAATAAACAAATTCGGACACTGCCTAGGCAAAACTAGACTAGACTAAACTCTATACAACAATCACGGCCAAGCAATGAGTACGACTTTATACATTAGCTAACTAGGGTTATCACAATCATAATTACTAACATAAGCACTTTTGAGAAATTCGATCCAGTTACCTATCCTGCAGACTATCCGACTGATCCAGGCCAAAAGAAATAAGTATAGTAGATACATCGCAGTAAGATACATGTGTCATAATGAGGTGCCCCACTCGACGGTGTGCTGGAAGAGTGCTAATCATGACAGATAGCTCTAAATCCCATGTGTATATATATATAAGACCGTAAAACAGGGGGCCCAGGTAACTGGGAAAGTCTCCCCTCCCAATGATCTAGGTAATCAAGCTAGTTGTTAATCCTTAACATTTTTTTGTTGGATTCTGGGTGTGGCATTCCACAGAATCCATCCTAGATATGAGACATGCAAGACTGGACAAAAAGTAAGAATGTGCACTACAACAAGCCATAACAAGGAAATATAATAAACTGAAAACTAGGAATGCGCTATGACGAGCCACTATAGAGAAATAGGAAGTGTGCCATGATAGGCCACTATCATGCAGCAAGAAAAGACATGTACAAGAATACACCACGACGGGTCACTATCTAGTAAGCAAAGAAGACATGTAACGTGAGTGCGCCGCGACGGGCCACTATCTAGTAAGCAAAGAAGGCATGGCAACAAATATCGTAGCATATAAGAAAAGAATCGATGGAAAAGACATAGCATGGCATGTGAGAAAGAATAAATAAAAGTAAGTACATGGCATAGAATAATAATTGAACATGAGCTAGTGTCAAGTGTATATAGGGTGTACAATCATTCTCTAACTATACAAGGTCGTCTAATTATGTTAAGAATTCATTACAATTGAAAAACATATCAAAAACGGACAAAAACGGGCAGAAACGGACAAAAACAGACTAAAACAGCCTAACCGGATCATCCGACGGATTACTGCGGATTACCAGCAGATTTTTCGAAGTGTTGCAGCAAGTTTTGTGGTTTAAGTTCGAATTTTCCGATGGATTTCCGCAAATTTCCGACGGATTTTTCGAACCGTCACAAAAAGTTGATTTTTGAAACTCAAAACTTGTTTCGGCCATAAAAACATCATTTTAAATAGAAATTCAGATTTTTAAAAGTCAAAATAGCATTAAATTAAATTCCCTATAACATGAGAGTATTAGTTTTCATAAATTAAAGCATTTGATAGATCAATACCTCAAAATACTCCAAAAATATGTTCTCGGGATACCGAAACGGGTTTCGATTTCCACCAAACTCAAAATCTATGTATACAAGCTAGGTGAGGACCTCATATAACATATGTGACCAAGATACACGATGGTAACACCAGTATCACTTTTAATACCGAGATTTTTTTATTAAGTCAATATTGAGTTTTAACAGAAAATCAAAACCTAGATCACTACTAAAATACATCGAATTCGCGACGGCCATATCCGTCGCTAATCCGTCGGTAAATTGACTTAGCGACGGCTAACCGACAGAATTTGGCTAAAAAAATTCGTCGAAAAATAGCCCGTCACTAAACAAAGTCCGTCGCTAAGCTGTCGCCATTCGACTGCTTAGCGACGGATTGCCGTCATCAAGGATCGTACATTTAGCGACGGCTAGTTGACGGATTTTCGTCAAATCAATTATCGAAAAGTTTTTTATACTACTTTTTAGTGAAGTACAGGTCCGTCGGTAATATGTCGGTAACTGCGTATCAGAGAGTTTCTAATGCAGAAAATCTGATGTGAATTTGTCGCTAGCTGTCCCTAATATTCGACAGAAGAACGACGGTGTAGCAACGGAATATCCGTCACTTAGGTTCTGAAAATCTTTATATTTCTAGAACCTTGTCGACGGATAATCCATCGCAAATCCGACAACATCCGTCGCTAACTGGTATTTCTCTAGTTAACGACGGTATATTCTGTCGCTCAGCCGTCACCGTTCGTCGCTCGGTAGTCGCAAGTCCGTCACTAACTGGAAAAATTTTAAAATAAATTACATAAACACATCATTTCATGTTCGTACAACATCTGAAATATCGAAACATCACAATATGCATCACACCTCACACAAACCAACAAACCAATATACCTCACACACCAATATACAAATATCTATCACAAATACATCACACAAACCAATATACATCAATGAACCAACGAACCAATATACATCACACACCAATATACAAATATCTATCATAAATACATCACACAAACCAACATACATCAATGAGGCCCAGAGCAACCCTCCGTTGAATTTCTATATAATAAAAGTCTAGGTAATAGCATCCAAAAACATCCAAGTCTATAAAATAACCATGTCTAGAAAATAAAAAACATCAAGAGTTGTAAAACCATCCAAGTAAAACCCATAAATAAGTCTACCGGAAACAAATCCGGTCAAAAATCATACCATATATATATATATATATATATATATATATATATATATATATATATATATATATATACTGTCCTCTACGTACGCGCAGAGAGATCTCCCTCCTCAGCCACTGCGCATAAGTAGGATCCACGCCAGCAAGATCAATATCCAGAGAAGATGGATGACTGGAACCCCCGGTGCAACTGCCCTCTGGTGCCACCTCCTCCTTCACAGCTATCTCGGCTTTAGGAATCACTACTGACCGCCCTCTACTTCCCTGCTTCTCATTCGATATTTTAAGAAGTAAACGTCTTTCTTCGTAGTGGGGACGGAGGAAAGAATGGAAAAGATGATTTCACTATATTTTTGACCGGAACAGGACCTATCACAAGGATTCTGGCTCGTCCTACCACCCATCGCAAATTTTTTCCTTCTAAAATTGTGAATGTGAAGGTCTGCTTCACACGTTTGATTTTATATTATGCTCTGGTAGAAGAAGTCATGAGATTCATGGTGATACTCATCCGCCTACGATATACACTCTATACACTCTTACTTATGCAAGCCTTTTGAGGTAATCAGCATTATACTAGATTTTCGAAAAAAATCTATAACTCTGATAGGCCCAAAAGATTTGGCATAAGTAAATTTAATTTTCAACACTTACCTAGCTACTACTAAGATATCGTAGAGTGTGTGTGTGCGGCCCCGGCCCCCAACCCCCATCCCCACCACCGTCGACCGCTATCCCCACCACCGTGACCCCCACCCCCACCACCGCCGACTGCCATCCCCACCGCCGACCCGAAACCCGCTGCCCCTTGCCGTCCCGACTAGAACCCCCCCAGCGATCGCTACCCCCACCACCGCGACCCCCACCACCACCACCACCGGCCCCCGCCGCCCCCCGCCACCCCGACCCGACCCCCCAGCGACCCCCACCCTCACCACCGCGACCCCCACCCCCACTACCACCGGCCCCCGCCTCCTCCCGCCGCCCCGACCCGAAACCCTCCCCCCCAGCGACCCCCACCCCCACCCCCGCGACCCACAACTCCACCCCCAACCACCACCGACCCCCAAACCCTACCCCCACCACTGCCGACCGCCATCCCCACAACCATCGGCCCCCGTCGCCCCAAGCCGCCCCGACCCGAAACCCCCCCAGGGACCCCTACCCCCACCACCGCGACCCCCACCCCCACCACCACTGGCCCCCGCCTCCCCCCGTCGCCCCGACCCGAAACCACCCCCAGCAACCCCCACCACCACCACCGAGACCCCCACCCCCCCACCACCGGCCCCCGCCTCCCCCCGCCGCCCCGACCCGAACCCCCCCCCCCAGCGACCCCCACCACCACCGGCCTCCGCCGCCCCGACCACCGAGAGTGAGAGAGAGAGAGAGAGAAAAGATTACCTGGAGAGAGAGAGAGAGAGAGAGAAAGTTTGCGGCCGGAGAGAGAGAAAATTTAGGGAGGAATGAAAAGTCCTCCCCTCCCGTCGGCTAAATTTAAGTTAGGGCTGGATATTTAGCGACGGACTAGCGACGGATATATTTCATTGCTATGTGGTCGCTATACCACCCTCGCTGGCCGACGGAATATCCGTCGCTATGTGGTCGTTAAATTTCGTGGAAAATTTTTTTAATATTCCCTGCCAACTTTTGCCAACTAAGCGACGGCCTAGCGACGGATATATTCATATGTCGCTATATCTCCGCCGACTTAACGACGGATTGGCGACCTTTGCTCGCCCTTAAAATAAAATAAAAAATTATCGGCTTTTCGACGACAATCAGTCAGAACTTTGTCGGTAGTCGGTCGCTAATAGCGACGGACAGAATCTGTCGCTAAAAGTCCGTCGCCAAATGGCTGTATTTTGGTTGTGGATCAAACCAAATTCATAAACATGTACATAACTAAAATCACGAAGGAAACATATTTAACAAAACAAGTTTTGGAATAAATGAGCTACCAATACCAAAGAAAACAAAAATGGCAATAATTAAGGTTGTTCAGTAATTCGGCAAGATATACTTGCCTAGGTTAAGCTCTAAGTCTAATCTTCCACTCCACCACCGAGAGGGGTACGAAACCATACTATAAGCCTCAAGGCCAAGCTTTCCTAAGCTTGAGGAAGAGGAATAAAAGAGCAGAGGAATGGAGGAAAGAATGAAAAGAGAGAGAATAGAGAAAGTGAGAGGGTATATATAGAAGATGGAATTAATCATGACCGTTGGATGGTGGTCCATGTGAAAATCTAAGTCAATCATGGTCATCCAAAGAAAACCAAGTATCCATTGGATAATAGGATACATCTACACTATTTACGAAAATATCTTAATACTATTCATCAAAATAGGTAAAATACTATTCACGAAAATATCGAAAATACTATTCATAAAAATATCTGAAATTAAAAATATCTAAACTGTGGAAAATCTGTCCGGACAGTATGCCATCGGCATACACCGGTATACTGGTGATATGCCGGTCAAAGAGAAAATCTATAAGTTGAAAAAAATTTAAAGCATTCTAAAAACAAAAAAAATACGAAATACAGTACAAAATACATATATATATATAAATACCGATACTATGAGACGATCTCACAAATAGCCAACCCTGTACATTTATAATACTTACCATGACTGCATAATATGTTGTTAGAAAACAATATCATATTTATAATATTCTTCACCGTTCAGGTGATTTCTTACCAACAACCAATATCCTTCCCTGTGATTGATTAATAACTTACTCCGCCTGTATAAGACATCATTAGCATAGGACCTATCTATATGAAGGTCACTAGCGACACACCTTCTTGGATTTATGGTTAGATGGCTCCTCTTCAGCGGCGGGTAGCTAGCCCAGTCCGGAAGGTTTCTGAATCACCGTGCTACTACTTCAGCACGAGGTTCCCCCTAGGACGAATCGATTTCCAAGGCCTTAGAATACCGTTCGAGGAACCACATTGTCGACAAGTTGCCTATGACCATGCAAATATTTGCAACTTATCTATGAAGTAACATATAATGCATGATAAGGAGAACTAAGTAAATAAGCCATCATTCTCAATAAGCCATCGTCCTCATTCGTATTGCCATCTTGCCTAATCCAGGGTCTTAGTGTAATCAACATTCTACATCAGCGACAGGATAATAGAATGTGATTACCTAAGCACTTCTCTACATTTTTGATACCATGTCTTTCAACCAGAACTCAATGTACTCACCGCCCAATTCTTGGGATTTAGCATCTGTATTACCATCTATTAATCGAGTTAAGGCTCGATATACTCACCGCCCAAGTATTTGGGACTTTTTCTTTACCTGTCACTTCATAGTAACAACACGCAAGCCTATAATTTTATGAAATGATTCGAAGCACACAATCGATAAAATGATTCGCAACAGTTTTTAGTCATATGATTAATTATCTTTCATTATCTTTCTGACTTTCATGCAAGGTATTATTCAACAGCTCAATAAGTGAACATAGCATACAATCTTTTTATTAAGCGTGAAGCTAAAGGATCTTCGAAGGGTTCAATACTACTCACATTTATAAGACGATTTCTGCCACGATCGCATTCCAAATGATCCTTCGCATAATCCCAAGTCCAACAAGGTTTCATCGAACCAACCATCCATCATAAGGCATCTTGCGGGTCGGGACACTATAATATATACCACTCAAAAAAAGTTTCATCCTCGAAACTTAAACAAAACTTATTCCTAAAACTTCAACTAACTTTTATGAAACTTCTCAACGATCAACTTGCACCATTTAACATTTCTTCACAATATTACGATTGATTTCAAGTGATCCATCTCGCCACAGCATCTCCATTTGATTAAAAATTAATTTACCATCTTTATTCTTTCCTCCAACATTCGCGCAATTACTTAGCATGTGATAATCCTCTCCCGTGACTTCGTTTGAATTCAGCATATCACTTAGTTGGAATCACACACATATTTTAGGCATCCCAAAAAATATGTATTTTAACCAAATTCAGTGATAGAAAAGACGAACAAGCTATAGGTATAACTTTATTCCCGAATGTTAGCAACTCTCTCGAGCATCTTATATAGTCTCAATTCACTTATTCAATCTTCTAACCAACTAGTAACACAATGAATGTTACCAATTCCACTCGAGAAATTTCTTCCCAACTAATGCAAAATTCCCAAAGTATCCCGACATAGTAAAATCAAGTATTCTAACGAATCCAGAGTTCCCTTTCAAGTCCACTATCATTCATACCACCCAAGTCGATAAAGCTCATAGCCACATTTTGTTTCAATACCATGATTCTCATCGATCAAATCATGTACCCATTATCGTTCGTATCTACACACTTTACTTGCAACTTGTAAATTTCTCGATTATGATTCATCTTCCAATTGTAACATCAGTCCACTCTAATAAAATTTCTCGTTGTACTCAAATATTTTCTCGTATCGATCAAGCCGACATATTATCATATCGCATAAACAACTCTCATTCCCAGTAACATTAATCCTGAGGGTCATTTCCAAAATTGCATCTCTTGTCGATTCCGACTATATGCACTACCTCATTTCGTCGTTACGCTTATTCTTAATTATGATCTGATTATCCATCAATAAAAATATTCTGACTATTTTGAGGCAACAACCATTAACTTGCACAACTCAATATGATTCAACCCAATCAATCAAATCCAACCAGCTCTAAAAATTTTCGATATTCTGAATAGAGGCAACCAAGTTCCGAAACCAACGTGATCCGTTATCCCATCCAACATTGTAACATCGAATTTCCTAAACTCCATTCCATTCTGAACTTTACTTCCGGACATATCTTACTCATTCTGAATATACTCACACAACATCAATAGGGACATCCTAAGGGTCTCCAACAGTTAACTTAGCCATCGGTTAAGTCTCTACGGTCAGCTATTCTAAGTAAACCAGACATTCAGCTAACTCATCTGGGATGGATAGCTAATAGGGATATACTTATCTTTTATCTTAGAGGCAACCAATTCTTATCATAGGAACTCTATCTTATCTCAGGGACGATCTATGATCTGACCAATCTAAGGGACATGGGATACCACCCCAATCTTATGAACTTATTCCCAAACTCTAGCAACTGAAATATCATCGCTAAAAATCCAAAACTTAGGCAACCAACCAACACTCTAGGGTTAAGTCTATCCACCCGTACTCATCCTCGGATTATACCCAACGAATTCATTCTAGACTTATCCACAACCGACAAAATCCATCCGACGATTCTTATGGGTCAATCCCGAAGCTATCATATAAAACTTTATCAATCAAACATTCAAATTCTTAATTTTTACTTGTATAGATGCAACATCACCTGCTCAATCCAATTTGTATTCTCATATCGTACTCAAATTGTGTATATTCAATCGGACAAACTATTTCTGAGTCATAATCCATATTCCAACATCGCTACCTCAATAGTCTATCATTAATGATTTCTTTCGGTCTCTTCACGACATATTTTGTAAACCCCCTCAATTTTTACTACGAGTTTTTTTTAAAAAATAAATTGGTATTTGTTGTATTTAAATTGTACTTCGTATCGAATGTCGCGAGTTTGCATTCTTCGTATTTGTACGTCGAATGTAAATTTGCGAGATGGTATATATTTTATACCAAAATATTTTATTAAAAGATTTATTTTCTTTCTAATTATTGCGAGATTTAACAAAACCTTATTTTTACTTTAATTCTTGTTCAAATATAGATACTAAATTAGAAAACTATAATTAAGTATTAGCATGCAATTTAATTCATATATGTTATTGAATTTTTGAAATTAAATCCTATTGTTATTTTAGTAATTCGAAAAATATATTTAAATCTTAGTTTGATTTATTGCCTAATAGATTACGATAAACAATTTAGAAAAGATTTGATTTATATTATTTTAAGTAGCTTAAACGATGGCGTGATCTAGATTTAGATTTTATTTAAACTAATTTGAATGAATACATGATTATCTTATTGGAGTTCATACGAATCCAAACCCTTATCTCATAAGGAGCACCACCTCCTATATAAGGAGAGGCTCCTTGCTCATCTTCGAAATGTTTCACAATCCAAATATTCCTCCATCCAAACGTTGTGTCGTGCATCGTGTCCGTGGTTCCATATCCTTCCACTATTTTACTTTACCATTACAAAAACATCACATCCTCTCCTCCGTGTCGACAACCCTGACACGGCAAACATTCAGCCCTCTATCCCTAAACCTATTCTAAACCTGTCAACACCATCACCCCCGCTCACCCGCCAACCTCCACCAGGACCCCCTGAGAACCACCCTCGTCTTCGTCGTAGCCATGGAACCACCACACCCTGCCGTCCTGTTGAGACTTTACCACATCCTTCATCACCACCAACCCCCTGATCGGCCATCCGGCCAGATCCACACCCGCCATGGCCAACCGACGGGCACCACCACCGTTACCACCAGCAGACAACACAACCACCAAGAAAACAATCACAACATCGAAGACCCTAACCTGAGTCGCCGCTCGCCTCGAGTCCGTCGCCACCGGATTTACCTCGTCGTCTGCTCGATTTTCCATTCTCTATGCCCTAGCGAGTACATCGTCGACGGGACAGGCGCTGCGCCACGGCGACCGCGAGCCCCGACCGCCCGCCGCTCGAGAACCCCAGTACCGCACACCACTTCATCTCCTCCGCCGCCTTGCCCATTCCCGGAGCAGCGTCAGCCCTCCGCTTCTCCAGATCTAGGGAGCCGTGCCGCCGCATTCTCCGCCACCGAACCCCTCAAACCACCGCGCCTTCATCCTCTGACCGCCGGCCGCGTGTACAGCCTCCACCGCGCGGAGCTTCCCTCACCGCCACGCTCCTCCCGGCCGAAAAACTCTATCGTCGCCGCCGTCTGCGCTGCCAGCCCGTGTGCAGCCGGTCCTCCACGTCGAGCTCCGCCGCTTCTGCCATCCCGGCCGCCGCCTTCTTCCCAGGTGGTCGTGCCACCACCGGCGCCGCCTCCTCCCAGCCGGACCCCGCGCGCCACTCCTCACCGGTAATCTCCCTGCTCTTCTCCTCTCCCTCTCTCGACTAATCTCTCTCTCTTTCACTGTAATTGGGGGTAAGGGAATAGTTTTAGGGATATTTATATTAGTATTATTATTATTATAATTATTATTATTACTTACCATCTCTCTCTCTCACTGTTAAAATTTAGAGAATAATTTTATTTTTATTATTATTATTATTATTATTATTATTATTATTATTATTATTATTATTATTATATTATATCATATGATTATGATTATGATTACTATTATTTGTATTATTATTATTATCGTTATTATTATTATTATTATCATTATTATTATTATTATTATTATTATTATTATTATTATTATTATTATTATTATTATTATTCTACTTACCAATATGATTATAATTAAAGATGTTATTTTGAAGAATTATATTTTTAGGGGGGGTTAGAGCTATCTATGTGAAATTTAAAATTTTGGTTAGCCTTAAAATATCTTCTTTAGTTAAAATATTATTCTACAAATATTTTTACTACCTAGAAAACCTATTTTTATAAACTTAGAATTTGCCTAAAGAGATTTTGACTTTACATGTATTTTCTTAAAAATTATGTTAAATGAGGTAACTTCTTTCAAGAATATATTTTAACTAAAAATATTTTGGGTCATAAGTTATAGTTTCAAAGATAATAAACATTTTTCAAAATAGTTATGTATGTATGGTATTTTAATTCTTCTTGTGATTATCCTCCTTGATCCCGACTAATTATGCTTAACTATTTTCTCGCGAATCTCGGACTCTTACACATCGATCTTGGCTATTGGACAAAACGAAACATGTCAGAACATTACACCACATCAGGCGACATATCAGGCAAGACACATTGCCTTTACTGTTTAAATTTCTTGCTCAATATCATGCATGCTTTTTCTTATTTTTAGCAAATAAAATGTTGTTCTTTCAAAACTATATATAGATGCAAATTATTATACTTTATGCAATTGACCTAGAGTTAAGGGACTACCACAGGCTAGTGCATCGCATAACTGTCACGATGTGCCATGGGTTGTTTGAGCTGCGAGTCACATATAGCTTCGGACTTGCGTATCGACCGTACATCGGTGCGTACAGGTCGTGCGTTAGGATATAACTGCTAATAGATTTTTGTAGAAGACTTGGCAGTTATTAAGGATTAAACGGTATCGTGGAGGCGACGCATGTATAGTATCATAGGGAGGGAGGAGACAATTATTAGCGTAGAGGCTACATGTTTAGTACACACATAGATTTGGGCCGATAGTGTCTCGTATGAGCGCTACTTACTGCCCCGGGGCCGATAGTGACTCGGATGAGCGCTACTTTCTGCCCATGGCCGATAGTGTCTCTTATGAGCGCTACCTACTGCCACTCTCTCTCTCTCTCTCCATCTATGCTGAACACCTAAGCTCCTACGTAGAACGTTGTCCTATAAAGTGCATTTCACATAGAATGGTTAGGAACCTTTACTCGTGCATACTTTTCTGTTGAGCTTTTATTATTCATTTTATTGGCATGATATTATATGTCTTGTTACGTCCCTCTGAGGACCTGGTGATCTCTCCAGGTGGGTGTTTCGTGGTTTCTTACAGGTGCTCTAGCTAAGGCCATTCCTTCCATCGTGATGATTGCTCTTGGACTCGACATTTGCTTCGCTCAACCAAATCATTTATTTGTACTTTTTTTCTTAGTTAAATTTGTTGGTAGCGGATATGTCTCCGTCCAACGTCTGTACAAATGACTATTTGATCATATCATTAAACCTTCATATTTGTGGATGATATTTATTTAATTTGTCATGGCTTTATACATTTCACAGTTTATGTATACATACGACGGTCCATATACTTCGTATGTGTAATGCTCCAGTCCCAAAATACGTAGGAACTAGGAACGTAGACATGTCAGCTGTATACATACGAAGTATACTCCAATATATGAAAATCTCGTATGAATACATAAACTGTAAAATACAGTAGAACCATAACTAATCTCATCCACAAAAAATAAATGAATAGAAGATCTCATATAATCAACTATGAAATTGTCATTTGGTACATGTGTAGAAGCATGGAAAATATTGCTTTTAGTCCCACATCGGAAAGGAGAAGAAGAAAGGGCTCACTCCATTCTATAAATAGAGCCCCCTTACCTCCTTTGAAAAGGGCACCAACTTCTCTTCCCTCCTTCCAAACTTGGACTCTTCCTATTACGCACCTTCGGGTGCTAAGTAGAAGAAGTCTAGGGCAGCGTGGGCTCATCGGGCTCAGTCAGCTGTCCCAACCTCTGACCATCAAGAGCGTCCCGCTAAGCGGGCCTCTGATGGAAAGTTGTACAGAGCCGCCTGTGTCCAGCCTCCGACGGCAAACGGACAGAGTGGTTCTCAAGAGTCTCCAAACAAAGATCGAGGGCAAGTGTTTCTATTAGCCCCCACATCAGGGAGAAAACATGATACCTACGCACTCGTGTGTTCGGGATACCCGGGCCCACAAAGCGAATGCACGGGCAGATCGAGACATTCCTCATGCGAGTCATGAGATGTCCTTCATGCGGCTCGGTCATGAGACATTCCTCATGCGGCTCGGTCATGAGACGTCCTTTATGCGGCTCGGTCATGAGACATTCCTCATGCGGCTCGGTCATGAGACGTCCTTCATGCGGCTCGGTCATGAGATATTCCTCATGCGGCTCGGTCATGAAACGTCCTTCATGCGGCTCGGTCATGAGACATTCTTCATGCGACACAGAACCCAGGAAGCTTCATGCGACTCAAAATCAGACGAGCTTCATGCGGCTCAAGAGTATCATGCGGCTCAAAAGTCACCAACATGGACATGCGGCTCAACGCACATAGGCAGCTCGAGTAAACTCCATGCGGCCCAGAGAGAGAGGCCACAAAAACAGCTGTGCCCAACGTGTGGACGCATTTAATGCTCTGACGGCTGACAGACCTGACAAGTGACAGACCTGACATAAAGTTGTCATAACGACTGACACGAAAAATAGTACTTCGGGAATAAGGAAAATCTTCAAAGTGGCACTGTCTACCAAAGTTTTGAGGCAAGCTTATGCGGCCAAGAATAAATGAGTTCCTGCGGCTCAATACAACGCTAGCTTATGCGGCTCGTAGAGATTATGCACATGCGGCTCATTGAGAGTTCGTCCCCTGCGGCTCAATAAAGCACTGTCCCATGCGGCTCATGAAGATTATCTCCCTACGGTTCAAGTCTTGCCTATCCTATGCGGCTCTGGCAGGACCCATAATTAAAACACGTGGCATCGGATCAATCAAGGATTTGACCGAATCTCAACAAATATATTTGACATCATCATCATAATTACTGAGATCAAGGCATATCATTTATCATCAAGCCAATGGGATACGTGGCGAGCAATCGGACATTGGCATAATCAATCATGAAGATTTAAAGCAGTTAGCATTAATTGCTCACAAGATACGGTGCTATCCGCATTAATGGCCTAGATTTATTGTAATCAGGATCAAGGGTTCAGATAGATTGAAGGAGTGCCGATATTCCAAACAAATGATCATTAGCAAACCCTAATGATCACACCCCACTCCTATAAATAGCCAGCATCATTCCCTTGCAAAAAACCCTCCCGACAATTAGAGAATAAAAAAAGAGAGAGACAAATATACAGAGAGAGCTCCCCCCTTTTTTTGATATCACAGAGAGAGAGAAGCCAGGAGAGCAACACGAGGAGAGCAAGAAGAGCATTTCTTCGTCCATGCCAAGCAGATCTTCTCCGAGCCAAGACTGCATACCGATCGTCCAAGGAGTAAGGCAGAGCGGTCGTCGCTTTCCCGAACCTCTATCGTCACCCCCCAGAATCTAAAATAAACAATTGTACTTAGACTACTGTACCTAGGTTTTCGTTCCTAGGCTTTCTTTGTACAAGCGAGTTTGTATTGTGAGTCTAAGTTCAGTCCTCCCATAAAACTGTTCTGTACTTTTACAATTAATGGCAAACACGATGGCGACTCTGCTGGGGACAAACTTCTCCACGGCTGAGGAGTTGGTGACGCAATCGGATGCAGCCAAACTTGGCTCCACACAATAGAAGATGGTCGTCCGCTTCGACCAACGGGCGTTCGAAGAGATGCTCTCTGAAGGCAGCGTTGGCCCGATCCAGAAGCGCACCTGCACCACGAAGGCTCGCAAAGAGTGGAGGCCAAAATTATTTGCTCCTCCTCAAGTCTTCGATGGGATACCCTCTGTTGCTTAAGACGACGAGAAGGACTCTCCTGCGGCCCCACTTCAGACCGTAGACAACTCTGCTGTCCCCAAGTCCGGCAGAAGAAAACACTATGATGCTGGACTTGCAGGGGCAAAGAGGAACTCTACGCAATCCGAGCCACAGAAGGGTATTAGCCGCAGGGAGAAAGCCCATGCGGCTACATCCGCCAACCGCATGAAGAAAACTTATGCGGCCACATCCGTCAGCCGCATAACTTATGCGGCTACAGTTGCCAACGGCATGGATGAAACTCATACGACTATTAGAGTCAATCGTTTGCAGAAAACCCATGCGGCCACAGATGCCAACCGCATGCAGCCAGCCTGCACGGTCGTGACTCCTAGCCGCATAAGAACTCAGCCGACGATAGAAGACAACCGCATGCAGACAGCCTGCACGGTTTCCAATCCCAGCCGCATAGCATCCGCTCCATGTCCCTCTCGATCAGTTTTTGACCGTCTCTCGTACGGTCCGAACCCTGATGATTCTCCAGACTCTGTGGTATTCAACTTGGACTCTTCTTATTATGCACCCACAGGTGCTAAGAAGAAGAAGTCCAGGGCAGCGCGGGCTCATCAAGCCCAGACAGCTGCCCCAACCTCTGAATATCGGGGCGTCCCACTGATTATCACGCGGGCCTCTGATGGGAAGTTATATAGAACCGCTCAAGTCCAGTCCCCAGCGGCAAATGCACAAAGTGGTTCCTCTAACCTGCGTGAGGCTGTCCTCCAAAAATGTAAGAAAAGAGAAGGGGCCTCGGCGTGCAAAGAGTCCTCACATGGACGTCACTGCACCCAGATCATCGTCAACTGCTGCTGCAACAACACGGCAGTGACGGAAGACCGGCCGTCCGTCTTCCAAAGATTACAGCATCCGAGCTCGGGGGACGAAGCACCTCCTATTGCCTCCTGCAATTCCGCGCAGAAAGTCCCCGCCGAGGGAAAAGGAAAGAAGACAAGCATCTCCAGCCCAAAAATATCAACCACTACAGCTAAGAAATTGTCGGCTAAACGGTTGCCCTCCACCGGAGTATACCAACACACCCGTTCGAAGACAAAATCTGCTGCAATGGGAGATTCATCGTCCGCACCGCTGAGGGTCAAGGGAGCTAGGGGTAGCACTCCTCTGAATATCCACAACAATCCGATGTTTCAAGGAGACGAGCCCGGAGAAACAACTCTCCCATCAGGTGCAACAGATGCTGATGTCCCCGAGGACATCCGTGACTCTTAAGATGAAGCAAACTCTGAAGCTGGGGGTACTGTTCCTTCTGAGTCCGAACCCGAAAAGAATATTCCCACCTACCTCGATGATTTCTCGATGCATGGGTACGACTCGGAGGGCGCACCCTCCTCCGTCCCTTCCGTCACTCCTCACGTAAGGACGATATTCATGACGGACAACAATCAAGGTGGCTCCAGTGATCGCCAACGCATCGACACTTTGGAGGCCATACTGTACGCCTTGGTCAAGTCTGTAGACGAGATCAAAACGGCACTTCCTACTCTGCAGGGAGTGACACCTGGCCAGATAAGTGCGGGTCCCACAATCAACGTAGATTCAAATTCGGCAGCACCGAACCCGGGCAATAATCCTCCCGAAGTAACGGCTTCGACTGCGACAGACGAGACCCGAGAAGTAAGGAGAGAAGTTCAAGAGCTCCGAGCCATGTTCCACGCCCAAAAAAACTCTCAAGACTTCAGAATACGGCAACCATATCCTGCTGAATGGAGGGATGTTCCATTCCCACCAAGATATAAGCCGTTCAATATCAACCCCTATGATGGCAAGACCTTAGCAAGTCGGTATATCACTTACTTCGAGGTCACCACCGACCATCTGCCCCATGATGACGCTATCCTCACGCGATTATTCATCGGGGCATTGGAAGGAGTCGCCTTCGACTGGTACCGCAACCTGCCGGACAATTGTATCCACTCCTTCGCTGGCTTCAAACGCTTGTTCTTGGAGAGGTTCTACGAGGTAGGGCAGGACGTCACAATGTCTACCCTCATGGACGTCATCCAAGGAGAGAAAGAGCTGACGAAGAATTACATTGAGCGATTTCGTCAAACCGCAATGAAGTTACCATCTGGCAATCCGGATTCTTCCCTGATTGAAATTTGCCAAAAGAGACTACTCCCAACAATTAGTCTCTGGATGGGCGAAAGTCAATTCAAGGACTGGAAGGCTTTTATCATCAGTGCTACAAGTGCCGAAGAACGATTGAAGAAGGCCTGCCAGCTGGAGTTGCATATCTCAGAGGGAGAGAACAAGGGCAAGCGTCCCAGCACCAACACCGACAATAGGGGTAGCCCCTCCAACAATCGGGACAATAGAGGCAAGCAGGCTATGGTGGCCGACACGGCCCAGAAGCTCGAGTCACAACCAATAGACAAACAATGGCCTCAAATCACTTACTCTTTTGAAGACGGCCACGTCAAGCCTATCTTGGACATGCTCATACAAGGAGATAGAATTCAGCTCCCTCCACCAAGACGGGGGCCTCGGTCGGCTGACTTGGAGAACCCAAAATTCTGCCATTACTACCGTTACGTCCACCATGCTACACACGACTGCTACCAACTGAAACGGTACATCCAAAACCTCATCGATTCGAACGCTCTAGCCATCGATTTCGAGGAGGTAACCGTAGCAGCCAACATGGTATCCGTACAATTCGGCAGCTTCCCGCCAACAGAGACTCAAGACGGTGTTATACCCATCCCTCTGGCAACGATGAAAATTGCTAATCTTCTGCCTGCTCGAGATCAAGCTGCCGATCTTGTACCTCTCACTACATCGCGAGGAGAAATTATGTGGGTCCATCCGGACTTGGTCCACGAGGTGACTCAGCCCACAACGCCTCCTATTCACAAGAAGAGAAGCGGAAAAGTCAGATCCTGCCGCACCGTCTCGGCAGATGAAGAAGAATTTACGGCCGTTGTTACTCGATCTGGAGCACAATCTCAGCCCATGGCTGAGAACTCGACTGATGATCATCCGCCCACTTCTACCGATGCTCCGGGACCGGCTCAGCCTTCGACGACCGACAAGCCTAGGCCGAAGGAGACTCGCTTCGATAAATCCCTCCAAAAGGAAACACCTCAGGGGCTGAAGAGGCCCTATAATTTCGACATCTTGGCACAATTGGCCAATACATCGGCCAAATTGTCCTTATATGAACTCCTAAGGTTCTCAAAGGATGTCCGTACAGCTTTGAGTGATGCACTCCAAAACGCCGACGCATACTTGGCTCAGGTCAACCTCACGGGAGATAATCAACCTGCAGATCTCCAAGATAGTGCGTGTACGGGAGCGATGCCCAATATCGTCTTCTCTCCGCAGGATATGCTCATCAAAACTAACCTGCACGATCGCCCGTTATACTACACTGGATACATTGGCGACGTAAAGGTGGACCGAATGCATATTGACCCTGGGTCTTCCATAAGCATCATTCCGAAGGGTCTGCTACATCATCTTCGCATTTCGATGCATCGCCTGACGCCTACGAGCACCGCCATTAGCGATTTCAATTCGGGCAGGAGCTACCCAATCGGGAAAATCCGTCTGAAATGCCAGATTGGCGATCTCCAATCAGAAGTCACCTGCTACGTCATAGACGCCGACACTTCTTACAACATCCTTTTGGGGCAGCCTTGGATACACGATTACATGATCGTGCCTTCCACGCTGTACCAATGCTTCAAATATGTCGATAAGCATGGCTTCGTGAGGACAGAATTTGCTGATATCGATCCCTTCAAGGGGGTCGAATCTAATTACTCAGACTCCTGTCTGTACGAAAAATCAAAGAAGCACCTGGTCGAAGAAGATGTACAAGCTCATACCAAGATGGCCACAGGATCAGAAGAACCTCTAACGATCCACCTCCAGGCTCATAAACCAGGCAATTTCGCACCCCTCACCGCCACTCTGCGGAAGGACGCAATCAGCCTCTCAGCGCAGGAGGAGCAAATGATAATCCGGCTGCCAAGGTCCGGCCAAGTGCCGAGACCCACAACGGAGCCACTGACAATCAGGCTATCAAGAGTCAGCCAACCACAAGCAGGGAAGCTCAACCCCTCGGATAGGCCTATGACGATACGCCTTCCCAGGAAGGGTCGACACCCCGATGCAAGGTCTGACACTTCTAGCGAACCAGCCACTCCTTGCCCCACCTCAAATGCCAAACTGGGGGTTGCTAGTCTGCCAACAACACCACGCTCAACTCCATCAACTGAACCACTGATAATCAAGTTGCCCAAGTCATCCTCTCAGTCTGCATTTACACAAGGGGTGGTCGAAGAAGAGTCGGAGCTGGCCAAGTATGTGGCTGCTCACACTGAGACTTGCTCATGTTGTCCATCAACGGCAACTTCCTGAAGAAGTATTACATCCGAAATGACATCCAAAAAAAAAATCCCTGATGATTGAGTTATGTACCCTCCGGTACCGCTGAACTCACATTCCGTCTCCAAATTTCCTAGATTGGTGAGTTATGTACCCCCCGGTACCGCTGAACTCACATCCACTCCAGATTACCTAGTCATGTACCCGCTGGTACCACTGAACTCACATCCACAACATTCCAGATCATTGAGTTATGTACCCGTTGGTGCCCCTGAACTCACATCCACCATATTTCAGATTATCGAGTCACGTACCCGCTGGTACCGCTGAACTCACACTCACCATTCTCCAGATTCCCGAGTCATATACCCTCTTGTGCCGCTGAACTCACATCCACAACATCCCAGATTATCGAGTCATGTGCCCGCTGGTGCCACTGAACTCACACTTTCACAATATTGAGTCATGTGCCCGTTGGTGCCTCTGAACTCACATCCCGGTCACTCTTTCAGATAGTAAGTCAGGTATGATTGTACCTCTGAACTTTCTTCCTGGAAGAGATCCTCCCTCATGATCCGATACCCGCACCTCCAGTGCACAAAAAAGGGTAAGCGATCCACAAATTTCCAAAACGGCCATGTCCTCATTACCTCTGAGTCGTTTCACTTCCGCCAAAAATAAATCACCCCCTACATAGAACTTCCATGTCCTCATTACCTCTGAGTCGTTCTATGTACCCCTCTTCATTGAGCCCACTCCTACCATGTCCTCATTACCTCTGAGTGGGAAGGCTCCGTAGAAGAAACCTTCATACTTGCCATGTCCTCATTACCTCTGAGTAAGTATGTCGATTCTCTTTCAACCTATTATCTGTACCCACGACCGGAGTACGACAAGGATAATAGGTCCACAAATGTCCTCTGTTGACCACAAATGTCCTCTGTTGACCACAAATATCTCCCATGGAGTCCTCTCCTGCCATGTCCTCTTTACCTCTGAGTAGGAAGACTCCACGGTAAAACCTTCGTACTTGCCATGTCCTCATTACCTCTGAGTAAGTATGTTGGTTTCCCTTTCATCCTATTATCCGTATCCTGAACCAGGTTACGCCAAGGATAATAGGCCCACAAATATCCTCCGCTGAGTCCACTCCTGCCATGTCCTCATTACCTCTGAGCCGGAAGATTCCACGGTAAAACCCTCATACTTGCTATGTCCTCATTACCTCTGAGTAAGTATGTTGGTTCCCTTTCATCCTATTATCCGTATCCTAAGCCAGGGTATTCCAAGGATAATAGGCCCACAAATGTCCTCTGTTGGCCACAAATGTCCTCTGTTGACCATAAATGTCCTCTGATGACCACAAATGTCCTCAGTCGACCACAGATGCTGTATTGGATCTCCAGTACATGCCCATCCCTTCCCTATCATGCCTAGGAGCCCAGTTGCTCCCTGGCATTCTCTCGAATACCAAAAACTTCTATAGCTGTCTTATCGCGAAGTTGTTCTAGGTATTTCTCTCCGAAACTTGTTACTCGTACCTAAAACCAAGGTACGCCCAGGGTAACAGGTCCACAAATAATCCCCCAGCAGGTCCAATTCCACAAACACCACAAGTACAAGAAAGAGAAAATGAGTTAAAACATACTTATTTATTCAAAATTCAAAGTACTACATCATCTGGGATCACACCCCTTGACAAAAAAAAAAAGAAAAACAGTGAAAGAAAACAGAAAACTGTTCACTGCTCCATGGCATTCTTTCGCCCGATACCAAGAACCTCCATATTCGCCTTACCGCGGAGTTGTCCTAGGTATCCCTATCAAACTTATTATCCGTACCTAAAACCAAGGTATGCCAAGGATAATAGGCCCACAAATATCCTCTGCTGACCACAAATGCCGTACTAGGTCCCTTAGTACATCCACATCTTTCCTCATCATCATATGCTTTCGGAGCCCAGCTGTTCCATAGCATTCTTTCACCCAATGCATAGAACTTCCACGTTGATAGCACCTCTGAGTTGTTCTATGTATCCTCATTCGAGTTCACTCCTACTATGTCTATATCACCTCTGAGTAGGAAAGCTCTACCATCAACCTTATATTTACCACGTCATACCACCTCTGAGTAAATATGATGGTTCCCTCTCTCAACTTATTATCCGTACCTAAAACCAAGGTACGCCAAGGATGATAAGTCCACATAAAATCTCCAGCGGAAGTACCCAAACCTATCACGTCTATGCTACCTCTGATTGGATTGCTACACCTAAACAAATCTACTTTCCATGCTTCTTATTCAAAGTATTCCAAATTTGCAATTTGGAAACATTGAAGGGGGTCCTGTAGAAGCATGGAAAATATTGCTTTTAGTCCCACATTGGAAAGGAGAAGAAGAAAGGGCTCACTCCATTCTATAAATAGAGCCCCCTTACCTCCTTTGAAAAGGGCACCAACTTCTCTTCCCTCCTTCCAAACTTGGACTCTTCCTATTACGCACCTTCGGGTGCTAAGTAGAAGAAGTCTAGGGCAGCACGGGCTCATCGGGCTCAGTCAGCTGTCCCAACCTCTGACCATCAAGAGCGTCCCGCTAAGCGGGCCTCTGATGGAAAGTTGTACAGAGCCGCCTGTGTCCAGCCCCCGACGGCAAACGGACAGAGTGGTTCTCAAGAGTCTCCCAACAAAGATCGAGGGCAAGTGTTTCTATTAGCCCCCACATCAGGGAGAAAACATGATACCTACGCACTCGTGTGTTCGAGATACCCGGGCCCACAAAGCAAATGCACGGGCAGATCGAGACATTCCTCATGCGAGTCATAAGACGTCCTTCATGCGGCTCGGTCATGAGACATTCCTCATGCGGCTCGGTCATGAGACGTCCTTTATGCGGCTCGGTCATGAGACATTCCTCATGCGGCTCGGTCATGAGACGTCCTTCATGCGGCTCGATCATGAGACATTCCTCATGCGGCTCGGTCATGAGACGTCTTTCATGCGGCTCAGTCATGAGACATTCTTCATGCGACACAGAACCCAGGAAGCTTCATGCGACTCAAAATCAGACGAGCTTCATGCGGCTCAAGAGTATCATGCGGCTCAAAAGTCACCAACATGGACATGCGGCTCAACGCACATAGGTAGCTCGAGTAAACTCCATGCGGCCCAGAGAGAGAGGCCACAAAAACAGCTGTGCCCAACGTGTGGACGCATTTAATGCTCTGACGGCTGGCAGACCTGACAAGTGACAGACCTGACATAAAGTTGTCATAACGACTGACACGAAAAGCAGTACTTCGGGAATAAGAAAAATCTTCAAAGTGGCACTGTCTACCAAAGTTTTGAGGCAAGCTTATGCGGCCAAGAATAAACGAGTTCCTGCGGCTCAATACAACGCTAGCTTATGCGGCTCGTAGAGATTATGCACATGCGGCTCATTGAGAGTTCGTCCCCTGCAGCTCAATAAAGCACTGTCCCATACGGCTCATGAAGATTATCTCCCTGCGGTTCAAGTCTTGCCTATCCCATGCGGCTCTGGTAGGACCCACAATTAAAACACGTGGCATCAGATCAATCAAGGATTTGACCGAATCTCAACAAATATATTTGACATCATCATCATAATTACTGAGATCAAGGCATATCATTTATCATCAAGCCAATGGGACACGTGGCGAGCAATCGGACATTGGCATAATCAATCATGAAGATTTAAAGCAGTTAGCATTAATTGCTCACAAGATACGGTACTATCCGCATTAATGGCCTAGATTTATTGTAATCAGGATCAAGGGTTCAGATAGATTGAAGGAGCGCCGACATTCCAAACAAATGATCATTAGCAAACCCTAATGATCACACCCCACTCCTATAAATAGCCAGCATCATTCCCTTGCAAAAAATCCCCCCGACAATTAGAGAATAAAAAAAAGAGAGACAGATATACAGAGAGAGCTCCCCCCTTTTTTTGATAATCACAGAGAGAGAAGCCAGGAGAGCAATACGAGGAGAGCAAGAAGAGCATTTCTTCGTCCACGCCAAGCAGATCTTCTCCGAGCCAAGACTGCATATCGATCGTCCAAGGAGTAAGGCAGAGCGGTCGTCGCTTTCCCGAACCTCTATCGTCACCCCCCAGAATCTAAAATAAACAATTATACTTAGACTGCTGTACCTAGGTTTTCGTCCCTAGGTTTTCTTTGTACAAGCGAGTTTGTATTGTGAGTCTAAGTTCAGTCCTCCCATAAAACTGTTCTGTACTTTTACAATCAATGGCAAACAACATGTAGTTGGGCGGAGACAAATCCACTACCAACTACGAAAAGAAATACATAACGAAAGAAAAGAAAAATTTTGGCGAGTGAAGCGAAGACGATCCAAGTGCAATCATCCTCGAAGAAATAGCGATAATCACGGCTAGAGCTAGAACACCTGCGAAAGACAAAAGTACACACCTGGAGAGATAACCAGGTCCTCAGAGGGACGTAACAAGACACATAATATCATGCCATATAAACTAAATAAATATTTCTCACATAAATAAGTCAATTGAATTATAACATGGTCCAATACACACCTATTGAACGAGCGTACCATCCCCCCAACCAAACAAGGACAGGAAATGGTAAACTAATTTACGGTGACATATCTTTCCATGCTATGAATCCAATATGGTATCCGGACCCCAACAAGGTTCAATACCTTCTCATCGGAGTAGTAAGTCACACCTACAACCAAACAAAGACAAGATGTGACGAACTATTCCACGACAAGTTATTGTTCCAAGCCACGGTCAGATACAAGTACCCAAACCAAGAGTACTCGTACCTAACGGATAAGGGCGCCTAACCAAATCTAGGTGAATGCAGTTTTAAGAACAGTTCATGGTCGTATGACTACCTGGTCAAGTCAAGAAAATACCAATGCAGTACCTCAGTAGCGAGTCACAACACCATATACTATTTCTTAGTACCGAGCGAGTCTATAGCATATAGTCTACCTATCGTTCCTCAGTAGCGAGCGAGTCTACGATAGATAGGGTGGTAATCAACTTCCAATCATGTTCTCCCCGTCCAATGCCAACTCATAACTGTTAAGTCTACTAGCATGCACTTCTAATAGCAGTTATTTCCTAACGCACGACTTATACGTACTGGTGGCCAGCCAATCACGCACTTCCATATTCTACATGCGATACACAACTTCGTGGTACAACGTGTCAAGGCCATGAATACAACACACAAAGGTGGTCCCTTAAATCTAGGTTTAATGTGTAAGAATAATAATACGTAGCAGGAAATATAAATGAACAGTAAGTTCTAACAGGTTATGCTATGTATCACAGTTTATTTTGCATAAAGAAAATAATGAACAATGCATGAAATATGAGCTAAAATAAATAAACAGCAAATAGCAAGGTGTCTTGCCTGGTAGAGCGCCTGGTGTGCTGCGATAATCAATGTGGCACGAACTGCAACTTCGGTGCAACAACTATGCAAGGTGACCTCGGGTGGAGACACGGACAGTTCCATTGGGTCCAGAAGGGTCAATTTATTTAGGGATGATAGGACGTATAGAATCGACGAGGGAATAGGATTAGTCACGGACAGGATGAGAATCGAAGGTATTGGAATTTAGATAACACGTATACTATTTTAGGAAAAATATTAACTCTACTCGAAAATATATTTTTATTAGTTAGAAAAATAGTTTTTAGATAAATGCTTGAAAAATATATAAATGGTTTTTAGGCAACTCTAAGTTTGTAAAATATATGAATTTAGGTTAAAAATATATATTTTACATATCATAAGAAAACAATAAATTATATAGATTCAAAGCCAAATATAGTATTACAATTATAATTTTAAGAAATTATCTATATACAAAACAAAACTAACACTATGGATCATATATTTATACTAAGTATTTAGGGTAGATACCTATGTTTATATAATTATAACAAAATATCTTTTGCTAAAAGTAAGTATAATAAAATAATAATAATAATAATAATAATAACAGTAAATAATATTACCTAATAATAATAATAAATAATCCATATATTAATAATAATCATAATAATAATAATAACTAATAATAATAAGTAATAATAATATAACAGCAGTTATTGTTGTTCTCTACTCTAAAGTAAAGGAAAATGACGAAAGGAAATGGAGAGAGAGAGGAAAGGCCTCGGGCGGCGGTTTTTGATCGGAGAGAGGGAAAGTGAAGCGGAGGAAGAGAGAGTGGGAAGGAGAGACTGAGGGAGTGAAGCGGCGAGAAGGTGAACGGAGAAGGGAGGATCTTCCGTCGGAAGCAGGGTACGGTGGCGGCTCTCGGCGGAGAGGGGTCGTGCGCGTGGAGTGAGGGCGAGCGCGAGTAGGAAGGTGAAAACTCGCCGGAGGCGCTGCTCCGGCACGGTGGCTAAAGCGCGTACGGGATTCGAGGGGCTGGGTGCGGCACGCTAAGGAGGAGACAGAAGCTGGGCGCGGAGGCTGAGTAAGAAGGGGGCGGATGCGAAGGGTCGGGCTCGTCGGCTGAGAGATCCACGTCGGCGACTGGCGCGTGGCGACCGAAGGAAGGCAAGCTGGTGCGAAACCGAGGCGGAGAACGTGGTGGCTGGCCGGGACCGACGAAACTCACGGTGGTCCAGATCTGGCGGCCGGCGGAGGTATGGGAGTTTCTATTTGGTTTAATTTGGTACTGGTTTGGGGCGGGCGACCGGTCGCGGTGGCGATCGGTCGCGGTGGCGGTGGTGTGGCGGATTTGTGCTGGTGGCAGGTGGCGTCGATGATAGTGGTGAGGACGGTGGTGGTGGCTTGGCCGGAGTGTGGCCGTGGTGACAGAAGAGATGCAGAGGTGTTGGGGTGAAGTCTGGGCGGTTGGTTTAGAGTTTAGGGGGTCGAGATATTTGTCGTGTCGTGTATGACACGGGGATGGAGTCGAGGTCCGGGTTTGTCGGACACGACGAGGGTCGTCCATGATGTGATTGTAACGGATAGAAAGTATTGAAAAGACACCCGGGGTCGGACCCGGGGCCATCACGGCTGACACGGAAAGGATTGGACACCGACACGATGCACGACACGTTTGAGGATGGTGGAAATTTTGTGGACGAATAATTATGGAGAATTAATGGAGGAGTACCTGCCTATTTATAGGATGTGGGAATTCCCAATTGGATAATAATTAGGAATATTTAAAATCCAAAATAGATAATTCGTAATTTAATTTAAATCAATTTAAATCCAAATCCAAATACAAATCCAATTTAAATCTAATTAAATTTTTAGCTCAAATCAAATAGGATAAATCAAATTTCGAATATTTAACTATTTAAATAAATCCAAAAATCAAATCAAGATTTAAATGGCCACAATAACTTCCAAATATATTTTTCAAAATACCAATAATAATAATTTCGAAAATAATAAATATTTTTAAATATCTTTTTAGATAATAAAATATTAATATTAATAAATCTCGAAAATTACATTTTTATTTAAAATAGACTAATAAATAATTACAAAATATATGTATGCATGAATAATGCATACATGATTATGCTTTTCCTAGTATACAATAAAATATTATGTATGATTAATAACTGCTAAAAACAAAAGGCTTTTTATAGCAAGAATAATAATTATATAATATTTTGAAAGTGTATAATAAAATAGAAAAAAAATATTTTTTTTAAATATGTATGCTCTCACATATTCGCACTTGACGAGCAACTACGAAAAATAAAATTTCGTGCGCGACGTACAATACGACTATGCGACGTACAATACAAAATTTCAAATCAGTACCAAATTTAATAAAAAAATTAGTCGAAATTTAGGGATTTTACATCATACCCAACTTAAAAGAATTTCGTCCTCGAAATTAAAAATTAGTAGGGGGTGAGAAGACACAAGGGGGTATCGATGGGGAACAATCGATAACAAAATCATGCCGTAAGAAATCGCGATATAGATCATAGAAAAATAATACGGTATGGTCACGGGTAATGAATGAGGGTCACGAAGAGAGCGAATTAGATTCACTTAAATTAAGCGATTAGAGGGTCTTGATAGGGCCGAGTAGTTTAGGATGAAGATGTAGAAACATCGAGTGATAATGGTCATAGTCGATAGAAAGGCTAGAGGAAGTTCTAGTATAACGCCTTCGTCCTTCTAAAATAGGTGAAGGCGAAAGCAATATAGAGTTCGAAGGCGATGATATCGAATACGAATACGTGGTTCAAAGATGACCGAATAATTTCAAAAGAATTTTCAAGGCAATCGTGGATGGGATTCTAAAGGCCAAGTTTAATTATGTTCCATCCATGTAGAATAATAGATAAAAGCGAACCAAAGTGCACTTGGTTGATCAGACCATTATGCACCGGTTATGATTAGACAACATATTAGTGGGTGCGCACCCAATAAAATATGTCATGATCAAGCTCGATAAAAGAATAAGCTTACAAAAACTAGGCTACATTAGCATCATTAGTCTAGATAGTAAAAATATAGGCACGATGGTAGATGAATAAAATAAATATGAATATTCTAAGAGTCATAAGAATCTAAGTCTTGTTTATTCCTATATAATCATTCTACGGTTTTGTTGACCAAAGCTTGGTTGACCAAATGGGTTAAATTCCTCTAGTCTCTATGGTCTAGATAATACTATTTATATTCTCCTTAATGGTCAAGAGTGTGTCGGGTCATGGGGTGTTCTACCCAACTTAAAAGAATTAAGCTAAAGGTGTTTTGGGACATCCAACTAGTAGGGTAACTCTCTAATAAGCACGAAGGGAAGATAAGAATAATGATAGGAGGAATCAAGCAAGATGCAATTGATGAGTCGAACGGTAGTTCGAATATGGAATCAAGGAAAGAGGTCAAGTATGTGGATAAGATCCTAGACTTCTAATCCTATACGCAGGCTTGCTTGGTACGGTAAAGTAACCAAACAATTTATCTTGACCTGCATGGGCCACCTCAAAAATATGTAACGCCCCAGTCCCAAAATACGTAGGACTAGGAACGTAGACATGTCAGCTGTATACATACGAAGTATACTCCAATATATGAAAACTTCGTATGAATACATAAGCTGTAAAATGCAGTAGAACCATAACTAATCTCATCCACACAAAATAAATGAATAAAAGATCTCATATAATCAACTATGAAATTCTCATTTGGTACATATAGTTGGGCGGAGACAAATCCACTACCAACTATGAAAAGAAATACATAACAAAAGAAAGATTTTGGCGAGCGAAGCGAAGACGATCCAAGTGCAATCATCCTCGAAGAAATAGCGATAATCACGGCTAGAGCTAGAACACCTGCGAAAGATAAAAGCACACACCTGGAGAGATAACCAGGTCCTCAGAGGGACGTAACAAGACACATAATATCATGCCATATAAATTGAATAAATATTGCTCAAATAAATAAGTCAATTGAATTATAACATGGTCCAATACACACCTATTGAACGAGCGTACCATCCCTCCAACCAAACAAGGACAGGAAATGGTAAACTAATTCACGGTGACGTATCTTTCCACGCTATGAATCCAATATGGTATCCGGACCCCAACAAGGTTCAATACCTTCTCATCGGAGTAATAAGTCACACCTACAACCAAACAAGGACAAGATATGACGAATTATTCCGCGACAAGTTATTGTTCCAAGCCACGGTCAGATATAAGTACCCAAACCAAGAGTACTCGTACCTAACGGATAAGGGCGCCTAACCAAATCTAGGTCAATGCAGTTTTAAGAACAGTTCATGGTCGTATGACTACCTGGTCAAGTCAAGAAAATACCAATGCAGTACCTCAGTAGCGAGTCACAACACCATATACTATTTCTTAGTACCGAGCGAGTCTATAGCATATAGTCTACCTATCGTTCCTCATTAGCGAGCGAGTCTACGATAGATAGGGTGGAAGTCAACTTCCAATCATGTTCTCCCCGTCCAATGCCAACTCATAATTGCTAAGTCTACTAGCATGCAATTCTAATAGCAGTTATTTCCTAACGTACGGCTTATACGTACTAGTGGCCAGCTAATCACGCACTTTCATGTTCTACATGCGACACACAACTTCGTGGTACAACGTGTCAAGGCCATGAATGCAACACACAAAGGTGGTTCCTTAAATCTAGGTTTAATGTGTAAGAAAAATAATACATAGCAGGAAATATAAATGAACAGTAAGTTCTAACAGGTTATGCCATGTATCACAGTTTATTTTACATAAAGAAAATAATGAACAATGCATGAAATATGAGCTAAAATAAATAAACAGCAAATGGCAAGGTGTCTTGCCTGGTAGAGCGCCTGGTGTGCTACGATAATCAATGTGGCACGAACTGCGACTTCGGTGCAACAACTATGCAAGGTGACCTCGGGTGGTGACACGGACAGTTCCATTGGGTCCAGAAGGGTCAATTTATTTAGGGACAATAGGACGTATAGAATCGACGAGGGAATAGGATTAGTCACGGACAGGATGAGAATCGAAGGTATTGGAATTTAGATAACACGTATACTATTTTAGGAAAAATATTAACTCTACTCGAAAATATATTTTTATTAGTTAGAAAAATAGTTTTTAGATAAATGCTTGAAAAATATATAAACGATTTTTAGGCAACTCTAAGTTTGTAAAATATATGAATTTAGGTTAAAAATATATATTTTACATATCAAAAGAAAACAATAAATTATATAGATTCAAAGCCAAATATAGTATTACAATTATAATTTTAAGAAATTATCTATATACAAAACAAAACTAACACTATGGATCATATATTTATACTAAGTATTTAGGGTAGATACCTATGTTTATATAATTATAACAAAATATCTTTTGCTAAAAGTAAGTATAATAAAATAATAATAATAATAATAATAATAATAATAATAATAATAGTATATAATATAACCTAATAATAATAATAAATAATCCATATATTAATAATAATCATAATAATAATAACTAATAATAATAATAAGTAATAATAATATAACAGCAGTTATTGCTGTTCTCTACTCTAAAGTAAAGGAAAATGACGAAAGGAGATGGAGAGAGAGAGGGAAGGCCTCGGGCGGCGGTTTTTGATCGGAGAGAGGGAAAGTAAAGCGGAAGAAGAGAGAGTGGGAAGGAGAGACTGAGGGAGTGAAGCGGCGAGAAGGTGAACGGAGAAGGGAGGGTCTTCCGTCGGAAGTAGGGTACGGTGGCGGCTCTCGGCGGAGAGGGGTCGCACGGGTGGAGTGAGGGCGAGCACGAGTAGGAAGGAGAAAACTCGCCGGAGGTGCTGCTCCGGCGCAGTGGCTAAAGCGCGCACGGGATTCGAG
This sequence comes from Iris pallida, assembly GCA_029216955.1. Lineage (NCBI taxonomy): Eukaryota > Viridiplantae > Streptophyta > Magnoliopsida > Asparagales > Iridaceae > Iris > Iris pallida. The sequence goes on from JANAVB010006389.1 coordinate 3,675,045, forward strand.
GGGCTGGGTGCGGCACGCTAAGGAGGAGGCGGAAGCTAGGCGCGGAGACTGGGTAAGAAGGGGGCGGATACGAAGGGTCGGGCTCGTCGGCGTAGAGATCCACGCCGGCGACTGGCGCGTGGCGGCCGAAGGAAGGCGAGCTGGCGCGAAACCGAGGCGGAGAACGTGGTAGCTGGCCGGGACCGAAGAAACTCACGGTGGTCCAGATCTGGCGGTCGGCGGAGGTATGGGAGTTTCTATTTGGTTTAATTTGGTACAGGTTTGGGGCGGGCGACCGGTCGCGGTGGCGATCGGTCGCGATGGCGGTGGTGTGGTAGATTTGTGCTGGTGGCGGGTGGCGTCGATGATAGTGGTGAGGACGATGGTGGCTGGTTTGGCCGGAGTGTGGTCGTGGTGACAGAAGAGATGTAGAGGTGTTGGGGTGAAGTCTGGGCGGTTGGTTTAGAGTTTAGGCGGTCGAGATGTTTGTCGTGTCGTGTGTGACACGGGGATGGAGTCGAGGTCTGGGTTTGTCGGACACGACGAGGGTCGTCCATGATGTAATTGTAACGGATAGAAAGTATTGAAAAGACACCCGGGGTCGGACCCGGGGCCATCACGGAAAGGATTGGACACCGACACGATGCACGACACGTTTGAGGATGGTAGAAATTTTGTGGACGAATAATTATGGAGAATTAATGGAGGAGTACCTGCCTATTTATAGGATGTGAAAATTCCCAATTGGATAAGAACTAGAAATATTTAAAACCCAAAATAGATAATTCATAATTTAATTTAAATCAATTTAAATCCAAATCCGAATACAAATCCAATTTAAATCTAATTAAATTTTTAGCTCAAAATCAAATGGGATAAATCAAATTTCGAATATTTAACTATTTAAATAAATCCAAAAATCAAATCAAGATTTAAATGGCCACAATAACTTCCAAATATATTTTTCAAAATACCAATAATAATAATTTCGAAAATAATAAATATTTTTAAATATCTTTTTAGATAATAAAATATTAATATTAATAAATCTCAAAAATTACATTTTTATTTAAAATAGACTAATAAATAATTACAAAATATATGTATGCACGAATAATGCATACATGATTATGCTTTTCCTAGTATACAATAAAATATTATTTATGATTAATAACTGCTAAAAACAAAAGGCTTTTTATAGCAAGAATAATAATTATATAATATTTTGAAAGTGTATAATAAAATAGAAAAAAATATTTTTCTAAAATATGTACGCTCGCACATATTCGCACTTGACGAGCAACTACGAAAAATAAAATTTCGTGCGCGATGTACAATACGACTATGCGACGTACAATACAAAATTTCAAATCAGTACCAAATTTAATAAAAAAATTAGTAGAAATTTAGAGTTTTACAGTATGTATACAGCTGGCATGTCTACGTACTTAGTCCTACGTATTTTGGGATTGGGGCATTACTTATTTTTGTGGTGGTCCATGCAGGTCAAGATTGTCGTTTCGATTACATGACTGTACCAAACGGGCCTGCAACATAGGATTAGAGTATAGGATCTCATCCACCTGCTTGACCCTCTTCCTTGACTAAATTTTTGAATCACTTGTTCAACTTCATTGATCTACATCTTGCTTGAGCTCTTTCTACCGTAATCCTTATTTCCACACTTGATAGGAAGATGACTACACTAATATATGCTCATAGGTCCACCACATGGCTAGAAGGATTATATTAACAACTAGCATGCATTGAGATCCTATTTGAGTTATAAAGATATGAGGATAAGAGAGACCATATTTTATGAACTTAGGGATTAGTTAATTCCAAGTTGGGTAGTAGCAACATTAATAACTTCTAAGGATTGTTAGAATTTTATCTACAAAACGATAGTGGAATCTATATACAATTGAGAAAGAAAATTGAATTGATTTTGAGTTTTGATTTTTGAAGGTCTATGAAAAATATTTATGATTCAGTGAATTATTATACATCCTTGAAGAGATATAAAGATAGTTGAAAAGATTTTTTATTTAAATGCTGCTGTAAGATTTATGAGGGCGGTTGATAAAGCTTGGTTTTAAATTAGGTTGTATGGTTCCCAATTAATAAGTTCGTAAAATTTTGAATTTTAAGTTTGGAGTAAAGTTATTAAAAATTTTGGTTAAAAATATTTTGAAGGATATATAATCAAATTGAGGATCTACTTTAAACTCTTGTATGAATTACGATTGATAACTCCTATTTAAATTTTGAATTTAAGATTTGGATTAATGGAAGAAGAAGAAAAATATATAGATTTGATTTATGACACAATAAAGGTTTATTCGAGATTGATTGGAAATTTTGGAAAAAAAATTGATTTGATGACTGATAAGATCATTTGAATATTGAGTTTAAAGTTAGATTGCTAATATTACAATCTTTGGAAAAAGTTACTAAAGATGTGGTGAAAAGTTATTTTGATTGATTAAAGAAATTTACCATTTAAAAAGTTGTGGTTTTATATGAATGACTTAGAAATAGAAGTTATGTGATGAGTGCGTTAAAATATTGAGCTGTAAATTTTAGATTATTCGTGATATATTAAAAGTTTATCTTGAGGGTTATTGGAGAAATTTTTGGAGTTTTAAAGTTATGAAGGATATAAATTTTTTTTGATTCATGAGTTTCTTGAGTTTAAAAGTTGGAGTAGAAATGTTAAATTTTGGAAAGGTTAGTAGTAACGTGATGGAAGTTTACTTGGAAAGGGATTTGATTTGGTCATGATTAAATTTGACGGCTTGGAGTGAATACGAAATTTGGATAGTTCATTTTAGAGAATTTATTAAGGAACTTTTGGAGGAAACTTAAGTTTTCAATTTTAATATTAGGCCACCAAGATAGCCCTAATAAATTGGAAGTATTCCATACTAAATGTCATGTCACTCATGACCATGATAGTAGTATATACACAAGCGTTGCTAGTCATCTACCAAACTATATTGTATCTCAATCTTTACTTACTCGATTTTCTCTCGAATCTCGATCTTTTATGGTAACCTTTTAACCTAGTTGCAATTTGAATAATGATTTAATTGTTCATTGACTGTATTCATTTAGGAGGCTATCTTCTCTCTAGAACTGTGATCCTAAATTATTTTGCTGATTTTTTTAATTAATTTTATTGCATGATCTAGCTTGATCTCCTTTATTTTTTAGCATTAATATTCACCTCATAAACTCCCACTTTCTATTTTAGATATTTTGGCATCCCTTACCGTGACTTGAATATTTGGATCACAACACTAGACTTTTTTCCAACAAACCTCATATGTTAGACTTAGACGAGCCCACCTTCATGTAGGTATATCATGTCCCACAAAAACACGTCCCCTTGTACTCTATTTTTTTGACATGACTTTCTGATCAAAATAACTAAACTATAACCATTACCATGATACCAAATTATTTCCTGACTTCAATTAGAAATTCAACCATGACTCAATTCTTTCGACCCGATAAGTAATTGTGTTCTATTTTGACTCCCTAAATGCTTAATTTTGTATTTTACCTTGATTATTAAACTCATTGTTCCATCACAGTACTAGTTTAAATTCTTGTAAGTTGGGTAGAATACCTCACGACCTAACCAACATTTTTGTGGACCACATTGATAGGATCACTTGGACCATAGAATTCAGTAGACCCTAACTTATCTAGTCAACCAAGCCGACTGTATAGGTCCAAACTTCAAGCAAGTCTTGACTCTTAAAGAACCTTGGACTATTTAAATTTCTTTTATCATGGTCCCTTACCTATACTTTGGCTATCTTATAATGCTAACTTAGCATAAAATTTTGCAAGCTTATTTTCTTATCAAGCTTGATCATGACACGCTTTATTGGGTCGCTCCCACTAACATATTGTCTAATTAGAACCGGTGCATGATGGTCTGATCAACCTATTGCACTTTGGTTCGCTTTTCATATATCATACTACGTGGATGGAGACATAGTTAAACTCGTCCTAGAGTCTCTTCCGCGACTGCCTTGACGATTCTACTTGAAATTATTCAATCGTCGTTGAACCATATATTGGTATCCAAAACATATTCCTTGAACTCTTATTGACTTCGTCTTTCACCTATTCTAGACGAAGCTTATACTTGATAGATAGGCCAAACTACTCTCCTATGACCATGAAGTTTGTGTATACACAGAGATAGCTAGCCATAGACCTACCAATATGACTTTATCCCTATCTGGAGTTCCTCGTCCTTTTTTTCGACCCTAGATTCAACTTTCGCGAACTTCTTGGGACTTGAGAATGATTCAACTCTAAAACTAGACGGCTGTATTATCTAAATTGCTTGCCCTTAGTCTAGTCGATTCCTTATCTCTTTATTCATGTCTTATCATGATTTAATTTAACCCTTAATCCTCCCTTACTTCATTGTGTTAACTAGCAACCCTCTTTCAAAACCATATCCTTGAGTTATTTTTATAGATAACAAAATCAAGACTCTCTAATTGCATGTAGGCTTTGATCATCGTTTCTTCGTCTTGTCCACTATTTAATCGTATTTCGGTATTGATGAACTCTTTCTTCTTAAACCTTTCTACCCTACCTATTCCTAAATTTCGAGGACGAAATTCTTGTAAGTTGGGTAGGATGTAAACCCCCTAAATTTCTACTACGAGTTTTTTTTAAAATAAATTGGTATTTGTTGTATTTAAATTGTACTTCGTATCAAATATCGCGAGTTCGCATTCTTCGTATTTGTACGTCGCATGTAAATTTGCGAGATGGTATATATTTTATACCAAAATATTTTATTAAAAGATTTATTTTCTTTTTAATTATTGCGAGATTTGGCAAAACCTTATTTTTACTTTAATTCTTGTTCAAATATAGATACTAAATTAGAAAACTATAATTAAGTATTAGCATGCAATTTAATTCATAAATGTTATTAAATTTTTGAAATTAAATCCTATTGTTATTTTAGTAATTCGAAAAAATATTTAAATCTTAGTTTGATTTATTGCCTAATAGATTACGATAAATAATTTAGAAAAGATTTGATTTATATTATTTTAAGTAGCTTAAACGATGGCGTGATCTAGATTTAGATTTTATTTAAACTAATTTGAATGAATACATGATTATCATATTGGAGTTCAAACGAATCCAAACCCTTATCTCATTAGGAGCACCACCTCCTATATAAGGAGAGGCTCCTTGCTCGTCTTCGAAATTTTTCACAATCCAAATATTCCTCCACCCAAACGTTGTGTCATGCATCGTGTTCGTGGTTCCATATCCTTCCACTATTTTACTTTACAATTACAAATACATCGTATCCTCTACTCCGTGTCGACAACCCCGACACGACAAACATTCAGCCCTCTATCCCTAAACCTATTCTAAACCTGTCAACACCATCACCCCCGCTCACCCGCCAACCTCCACCAGGACCCCCTGAGAACCACCCTCGTCTTCGCCGTAGCCATGGGACTACGACACCCTTCCTCCCTGTTGAGACTTCACCATATCCTCTATCACTACCAACCCCCTGATCGGCCATCCGGCCACATCCACACCCGTCATGGCCAACCGACGGGCACCACCACCATTACCACTAGCAGACACCACAACCACCAAGAAAACAATCACAACATCGAAGACCCTAACCTGAGTCGCCGCTCGCCTCGAGTACGTCGCCACCAGATTTACCTCGTCGTCCGCTCGATTTCTCGTTCTCCACGCCCGAGCGAGTACAGCGCCGTCGGGCCAGGCGCTGCACCGCGGCGACCGCGAGCCCCGATCGCCCGCCGCTCGAGAACCCCAGCACCGCACGCCGCTTCATCTCCTCCGCTGCCTTGCCCGTTCCCGGAGCAGCGTCGGCCCTTCGCTTCCCCAGATCTAGGGAGCCGCATCGCCACGTTCTCTGCCACCGAACCCCTCGAACCACCGCGCCTTCATCCTTCGACCGCCGGCCGCGTGTACAGCCTCCACCGTGCGGGGCTTCCCTCACCGCCATGCTCCTCCCGGCTAGAAAACTCTATCGTCGCCGCCGTCCGCGCGGCCAGCCCGTGCGCAGCCTGTCCTCCACGTCGAGCTCCGCCGCTTCTGCCATCCCGGCCGCCGCCTTCTTCCCAGGTGGCCACGCCACCCCCGGCGCCGCCTCCTCCCAACCGGACCCCGTGCGCCACTCCTCACCGGTAATCTCCCCGCTCTTCTCCTCTCACTCTCTCGACTAATCTCTCTCTCTCTCTTTCACTATAATTGGGGGTAAGGGAATAGTTTTAGGGATATTTATAATAGTATTATTATTATTGTAATTATTGTTATTACTTACCATCTTCCTCTCTCACTGTTAAAATTTAGAGAATAATTTTATTATTATTATTATTATTATTATTATTATCATTATATTATATCATATGATTATGATTATTGTTATGATTATTTGTAGTATTATTATTATTGTTATTATTATTATTATTATTATTATTATTATTATTATTATTATTATTATTATTATTATTATTCTACTTACCAATATGATTATAATTAAAGATGTTATTTTGAAGAATTATATTTTTAGGGGGGTTAGAGCTATCTATGTCAAATTTAAAATTTTGGTTAGCCTTAAAATATCTTCTTTAGTTAAAATATTATTCTACAAATATTTTTACTACCTAGAAAACCTATTTTTATAAACTTAGAATTTGCCTAAAGAGATTTCGACTTTACATGTATTTTCTTAAAAATTATGTTAAATGAGGTAACTTCTTTTAAGAATATATTTTAACTAAAAATATTTTGGGTCATAAGTTATAGTTTCAAAGATAATAAACATTTTCCAAAATAGTTATGTATGTATGGTATTTTAATTCTTCTTGTGATTATCCTCCTTGATCGCGACTAATTATGCTTAATATTTTCTCGCAAATCTCGGACTCTTACACATCGATCTTGGCTATTGGACAAAACAGAACATGTCAGAACATTACACCACATCAGGCGACACATCAGGCAAGACACCTTGCCATTACTGTTTAAATTTCTTGCTCAATATCATGCATGATTTTTCTTATTTTTAGCAAATAAAATGTTGTTCTTTCAAAACTATATATAGATACAAATTATTATACTTTATGCAATTGACCTAGAGTTAAGGGACTACCACGGGTTAGTGCATCGTATAACTGTCACGATGTGCTACGGGCTGTGTGAGCTGCGAGTCGCATATAGCTTCGGACTTGTGTATCGACCGTACATCGGTGCGTACAGGCCGTACGTTAGGATATATCTGCTAATAGATTTTTGTAGAAGACTTGGCAGTTATTAAGGATTAAACAGTGTCGTGGAGGCGACGCATGTATAGTATCATGGGGAGGGAGGAGACAGTTATTAGCGTAGGGGCTACATGTTCAGTACACACATAGATTTGGGCCGATAGTGTCTCGTATGAGCGCTACTTACTGCCCCGGGGCCGATAGTGACTCGGATGAGCGCTACTTTCTGCCCATGGCCGATAGTGTCTCTTATGAGCGCTACCTACTGCCACTTTCTCTCTCCATCTATGTTGAACACCTAAGCTCCTGCGTTGAACGTTGTCTTCTAAAGTACATTTCACATAGAATGGTTAGGAACCTTTACTCGTGCATACTTTTCTGTTGAGCTTTTATTATTTAGTTTATTGGCATGATATTATGTGTCTTGTTACGTCCCTCTGAGGGCCTAGTAATCTCTCCAGGTGTGTGTTTCGTGATTTCTTGCAGGTGCTCTAGCTAAGGCTATTCCTTCCTTCATGATGATTGCTCTTGGACTCGTCATTTGCTTCGCTCGACCAAATCATTTATTTGTACTTTTTTTCTTAGTTAAATTTGTTGGTAGCGGATATGTCTCCGTCCAACGTTTGTACAAATGACTATTTGATCATATCATTAAACCTTCATATTTGTGGATGAGATTTATTTAGTTTATCATAGCTTTCTACATTTCACAGCTTATATATACATACGACGGTCCATATACTTCGTATGTATACAGCTGGCATGTCTACGTACTTAGTCCTACGTATTTTGGGACTGGGGCGTTACATGTTTAAACTCCATATTTAGATCATCGATACGGTCTGTACTCTTTAACCAATTGATAAGGCAACCATATAATCATATTTCTTTCGAAAGAATCCTTTATGAATTTTCGTTAGCACCAAACACGAACATCTCTTAGCAATTTACGTGAACCATCTGTCACGACCCGCACCCGCTTTTCGAGATACGAGTGCGTGTCCAAACCAGCCTACGCTGCAGAGTCGACGGAAGAACGCTGTCAAGGCCATGATGCTCATAATTACATAATAAAACTTTATTGCTCATTCACATTTCTAAATCAATTACAAGATTTATAATATTTATATTTAAAGAAAATATAATATTCTTACATATTGAAATAACTACAACACATCTATCTAATCTCTAGGTTTTGGCCTGCAAGTACCTATGTATCTCCCCAAAGCTAAGAGTAGTCACGGCTAACCTAAAAATTATTGGTTTTCAGTCAGGAATAGAAGGAGTACATTCTAACAGCAGTTCCAATAATTTGACAAAATCTATAAAATAGTAAATAATAATGAAGTACACGACGAAGAAATAAGTATGGAATCATGGCAGGAACTGAGCATGGTGAAAATGGCAAGTAAGTATTAAAACTAAATAGACATGTAGCTAGCAATGTATAATATAGAACCAGAAACTGCATCTATTTAGAGAGTTGAAATACACTTTCGACATGTAAACGGCTAGGGGTAAATTCGACATCCTGCACGTGAATTGTGCGACTGTTATAAGACATGATCAGACAAATAGGATGTTTCAGGGTATATATACATGTCTACTATTGTACTTCCCCGCCCGACTAGTACTCATGGATCCAAACAGGTCACGAACACGAAAAATATATTGGTCACGAACAACATGCAAAGAATCCATAACTACTATCTCGTGTACCATCGTGTCAAGAATTAATAGGATTTCAATGTAAAATACTATACATGAATCATAGAGATAATCAAATATGAAAACTATCAAAGATATACTCGTCTGAGGTCCTTAGCTGATGAAACCGATACTACCAACCACTTAAATGAGCCACGAAAGTCAACTAGCACAACCGTCTCCGGATGCTGAAACAGACATCAACAATGTGTTTGTCATAAAAAAAGTGTCTAAGAATGCCTGCCCAAAAGTTCAATTCTGGATACATGAGCAAAATCGTAATTTTTGGTCCAAACGATGTCCGCCGTTGGACCCGCTTTGTACCAAAAAATGTGCCAGAGCCTATGGTCTTTAAAATTGTCAACCTACATGTCTACAAGTCCGGTTTGACAATACGAATCCATCCGTATGTCTAAATTTGGATTTCGGCGGGCCGTGCACAAATTTGCCCGTTGGATCGGGTCGTAGGCTCGCCAAAATAGCATTCCAATCGACCTTCTTAGAATCGTACCAAAATTGGTATAAGGGACCAAAAAATGACACGTTCCTGTTGGGGCAAGTTTTATCTCGAGATGACGAACGTACACGAAGTTGTGGGCTAGTTTGCAAAAAGGCCGATACGGGGTATCTCGACGGATACGCTTCGATTTCGTCGCACACGCACAACGAAATCGAGTTCCATCGAATCCTACATGTCGACAACATCCATACGCATCTTTTGATACTCATAGGTTGCGACCATGTCGCCCAGTTTGTCGGGATGCACGTCGTATCGGTAATTTTCTTATGGTTTCTACTGTTTTGAAAACGGGTTTTTCTTGATTTTGGAATTCAATTTTTTCATCGTATAGTCGACGAAATTCGAATCTATGAAGAGGTTTATGAAGCCCTACAAGTTGTCTACGACTGCCTTCAAATAGACCCTTAATATTCTCAATATACTGTTTGCAAAACAGCACTAAAAGATGGGTCTCGTGTCATGAAAATATGTCACTACGATAGTGATTTTTCCTAAACCTTTGGGGTTTCTCATGAGATGTGTCACGCCCCGTTCTCGAATAATCGGGCACGGGCAGATGCATGCCCGACCTACACTGTCGTTGACTATGATAGTGAGCCGTCTAGTCATCAATAACAAGAATAGCCTCATCACAGCATCTAATCTTGAAATCTATACTAACCATCACAGCAATCCACTATACAATTATTACAACTTATAAATGAATGACCGGTTACAAAGCCGATAAAAGATAAAACTATCTATCAACAACATATACAACATGTACTCAAATACATTCAATCAATCTCCTATACATGAATCTATATATCAATATTCGGAGTGAGCTCCACTGCTAGCCATGATAGTCTACGGGATCAATCTCACCTGTAATCAACATTCCAATCAGGATGGAGCAAAGCACAATGTAACTCAATAAAACTCACCATGGAAGATCAATGAAACGGTATAGCAAATAGAACTGAAAGACAGAGAAGCAACGTGAATATAAAGTAAGTACTAGCTATGTGTACATATACAATTGGACGTTATCAACATGTGGGACTAATATGTAATCAGGCATATAAAATATGCTATCAGTCAATAAATAATTAGGTATGTCTGACGTCAATGCTATCAGTCACGCAATAATCAGGCATGTCTGACGACAATGTAATCAATCACGCATGAAATGGACATCAGGCATACGGTATATGCTATCAGGCAATATTTGTCCAATATTAGTCAATCACATGTCTTAGAACGTCCCCCACACAACACGAGAAACAATACAAGTAATCAATCGAGAACAGGTGAAATAAATGACACGATAACCATGTGTAAGTGCAATACATACAATGATGGTAATACTGAGTACATGTACTTGCCTCTTTTCCGTTGTTTTGTCCATGTCTTCCAGATCACCTAAAATATAAATTAATATTTAGACAAATATCATTAAGAATCAATCCTAATGACTCTTCTATTAAATAACCTGCCTAAATTGTCCTTTAATGATCTAATATAGCCTATGCTTGGCTCTGTGATAAACCTTAACCACTTAAGTCGCTACTATTGACCAACAAGCAATCTATAATATTCTGTGTATTTTCCAAATTTGGTCCAAAAGCTAACATCCTATTCAAGCCTACATTTAGACTACACTAATCTGGCCCAAAGTTAATTATCAAAAACTTATTGACTCAAAAGCAAACACATGAATTCTAATAAACTAATGTGGCCCAAGCCTACTGCATACTAAATAACCAAACCTTGACTCAGCATATGAAGACTAACATGGTCCCAAGTTATAAACCTCCACTAATATTCAAATTGCTACTCTAATACTAACAGTTATGCATATTCAAAATTTTATCCCAACAGCTAGCCTACAGGCTCATTAATCCAACCTAGTCCCAAGTGCAGAACCGATCCCTCCACAATACATAACTTTGATACGACACCAACTTGTGTCAATCCCATAACTACTGTCAGTGTCAATCCAAGACACAATGACTCGTGTCCGCGATGTCTTCCTGGATACAGGATCGTGTCACCAGTCACTCCCAAAGCACTGTGTCCGTCTGATACTTACACGAACTCTCCCAGTCCAACATAGAGCAAGAAATTAATCAAATTAAATACAGAATCATACCTGAGTAATAAGTTCCACTAATTAATCCTTCCTCGCGTCCGACACGACTCTCCTGAGCTCCAGAGCTGGTAGCAGTCCCCACACAAGCATTCCATCAAACAAGAAGAGTGTAGGAACAAGACGGAATTGTCATGAGTTTTATTTGAATTGTAACGACTCCAAAATTGAAAAAAATTCACAAGAATCAATCCAGAAAACTCACCAACACAATTCTCAATTCAAACCCAAGAATCCAGACAATTGGATCGATCAAAGACTATCGATACACACACCGATCAGAAAAGTGTATAAATCTTTCGAACAGGGAAAGTTCACAAACAAAACTTACCAAACGAGAAGAGGGACCAATTCAATTCTCTACGGTCGAACCTTTGTGTCCGATCGATCAACTGCAAATCGTCACAGTACAGACTCGAATCAATTCCTGAAGCAGTGGTCGTTCTTAACAAAACAAGGAGAGGGATTCAATCAAGATCGATTGTTCCAAGAATCAAATTCAAAAGAATTTAGGAACAATACTTACTCGATCGAGTTATGAAAACAGAGCCTTCATCTTCACTGCAGTGCACGCCTACTTCATTTCGCCATGGCCACGCTTGGAAGCTCGGAGGAGGAATCGATAGAAATTTCTGCAGGGGCTTCGCCAAGGGTGTGACCGATGAAGAAGGAGGAGACTGGGAGTTTATTTGTAGGTAATGGAGGGCGGGCAGGCTGTTACGCGATCAGTGACCGACGGTTGGGCGGGCAGCGACGGTTAGGTGTCGGCGGCGAGTTGGTTAGGAAACGGTTAGGGAATTTGTTAGGAACAGTTAGAAAACCGTTTCGATCGAAGGGTCGAGAATAAAGAGGTGGTTAAAGTTGGATGGCCGTGAAGGATCGAGCCTCTGGAAGCTTCGTCTTCCTCTCCAAGTGATGTCTCGTCGTCGTCGGCTATAGAGCAGAGGAGTAGAGGGAATGAACGTTAGGATTTAAAAAATGAGTGAATGAATGGATAATTGGAGAGAATGGTTTATAAGCCATTAGTTACTAAAGGTAGGCTCACATGGGCCAGCCCAAGAATTAAGTTTTGGAAGGAACACTTTGATGAAGAAAATCTGAATTTAGTGATGAGTTGGGTTACTGGCCAAATTGGCTAGATAAAGAAATTAAATCAAATGAAGGTTTAGGAAAACAATAGTAAACCTTATGAAAATAAAAAATTAATCTTAGTTTAGGATAAGCAAAAATAATTAGGAAGTAATTAAACACTAATGTGGATAGTTAAATGAAAGAAATTCCTAAGTTTTATTATTTAACAAAAGTGGAGTTACAAATCTCTCCCCCTTGAAAAATTTCGTCCTCGAAATTTTAGATAGCATGATTAAGAATAATCAATACAAATTTGAATTTAGCACGAAAAGTGGTACAAGTGATAGTCATGAAAGCATGATCAAAGGATAGTAGTCTCAATAGTATCCGACAATCATACATATCTGGAGTCACTTTCCCTACAGTTCCTACCCCGCCAGTATGCATCTGGCTGCAGTGAACCTTCGGTTCAATGGTCCCGATAATAATATATTACCAAAATACTCTGTCAACTTTATCTGATATCAGAAAATATTATGAATTTAGGACTTAGTCTCAATAATATCTGAAAGCCCATGATTAACTGTAATTACTTCAACTTAGAGTCCATGCCTCGCCAGTGTACAGCTGGCTGCAATGAACTTTCAGTTTCCATAATCCAGATAAATGACTGCAGTGCACATCTGCTACGTCATAGTAGGTCATCGAATATTTCTCAACCTTATCCAGCAAAATTTCTAAGGATTTATGAAGATTCAAAGTAAATTTTTTAACAGTACAAGTCATGATAAAAAGTTAACAAGTAGTTTTATTAGGTACTAAGAGACAACAAGGAACAAACAAGTGGCCATTACGAAACAACAGTAAGATACAGAGACTTTAGAAACAAGTCTTGAATATGAATAACAAGGAAAGTCTAGATGCTAGAAAGAATCAAAAGGAAAGTGGCGACCCACGGTCTTCTCCAGCTATGCGAGGATGCCCATGGTCTCTAGTCCTCATCTGGAATCGGAATAGTCTTTACTGCTTCATCTATCATAAGGTAGACTTGTCCCTTTGGCTATGGAAGTCCTGAAGGTCCAGCTGTTGTGCGAGCAATGGTGCACTCCCTAGCCCGATGATCAGGTGCTCCACAGATAAGGCACTGTCCAAGTCTCTTCCTATACACCTTACAGGTATGGCCCACTTTCTGACAAAATCCACAAGGCTGCTGAATTGGTCGTTGCTGCTGCTAAGTCCTCTGAGGAGGCTGGGATGTGAAGGTCTTCGTCTGCTGGGTATTGGGACATTTGGGTGGTCTCGAGTGGCTACCTCCTCCACTAATGTCACGATCTCTCTTGGGTCAGAGGCTCAGATCAATCTTTAATCTCTGAGCAACAGCGACCATCCCAGCGTAAGTAGTCGCTCCGTTAGCCGTGACTAAGTAACGAAGTTCATGGCTCAAACCCTGCCTGAATCTCGTGGCCCTCACGACTGGATCTCTAGCTCTACCCTCTGCAAACCGACTAAGTCGTCTAAACTCTGTCGCATACTCATCAACCGAGCAGGTCCCCTGCTCAAGGGTCTGAAACTGGCGCTCCAAAGCCTCTCTCGCCACAGCCAGGAAAAACTTCTCCTTGAAGATTTCTACGAACTGGTCCCAAGTCAATCCAGGTACTGCAAGCTGGGGCTCACTCCTAAACTAGGTACGTGCCAGGTCATGCATCTGCACGTCGGCTACCTCCACCTTAAGGTCCTCCGGAAGCCTAGATAGTCGTATCACCCTCTCCATATCCTCTAGCCACTCATCGGCGTTGAGTATACCCTCGGTCCCAAGGAACTCTCTGGGTACCATCCTTTTAAAGTCTAAGATAGACCCCTCTCTCTGATGGTGGATGGGAGTAGTCTGAGTATAAGTGGAATAAGCATGAGTATGGATGGGAGGCGGAATAAAAGAAATAGGCTCAGGCTGAACAAAAGTTGTGGTAGTAGGGTGAACCGGAGCCTGGGTAGGAGGTGGAATATAGGATGGATGTGGAATGTATGACGGGGTCGGTATGGTAGTCGAAGGTGGTGGAATATAGTATGTGGGCGGGGCAGTAGTCTGGGGAAGTGGATGTGGTGGTGGTAGGAATGGACTAACTAATCTATTAATACCCTCTCGCAATATAGTGGTATGCTCCATCTGAGCATCTAACAGGCTCTGAGTCTGAGCTCTCTAGGCCTCTAGTAGTCCATGGACTAGCTCATGCATCTGGGTGCCCCCCATAGAACTGATGGAATGTCGTGAAGAAGCCCTCGTGACGGGTGGTACATGGGCATCGGAGCGCTTTGGGTCTACCATAGGTAGGGCAGATGATCCTCTCTCGGAATTGGCTACACTCGGAGTGCGGGCCCGTGGATGAGGTTCCTTTCTTCCTTTGGCCATCTCTAGAGTTGTAGAAGGAGAACCATCAGTGACTCATTTATGTACTGTGTGTTAGCAAGATATAAAAGATAGAAAAAAAAAGCAATATCATAACGGTCCTATGCTGTGATGAGTTTCCTATTTCGCAAGCTCCCAATGGTACTCTAATCTAAGCACCATTAGATCGACCTGCATGGGCTACCATAAAAACATGTCACGCCCCGCTCCTGAATAATCGGGTACAGGCCGATGCATGCCCGACCTGCACTGTCGTTGATAGCGGTACTGAGCCGTCTAGTCATCAATAACAAAAATAGTCTCATTACAGCATCTAATCTCGGAATCTATACTAACCATCACAGCAATCTACTATACAATTATTACAACTTATACATGAATGACCGGTTACAAAGCCGGTAAAAGATAAAACTATCTAGCAACAACATATACAACATGTACTTAAATACATTTAATCAATCTCCTATACATGAATCTATATATCAATATCCTGAGTGAGCTCCGATGCTAGCCATGAAAGTCTACGGGATCAATCTCACCTATAATCAACAGTCCAATCAGGATGGAGCAAAGCATAATGTAACTCAATAAAACTCACCATGGAAGATCAATGGAACAGTATAGCAAATAAAGCTGAAAGACAGAGAAGCAATGTGAATATAAAGTATACACTAGCTATATGTACATGTACAATTGGATGTTATCAACATGTGGGGACTAATATATAATCAGGCATATAAAATATGCTATCAGTCAATCAATAATCAAGCATGTCTGACGACAACGCTATCAGTCACGCAATAATCAGGCATGTCTGACGACAGTGCTATCAGTCATGCATAAAATGGACATCAGGCATACTGTGTATGCTATCAGATAATATTTGTCCAATATTAGTCAATCACATGTCTTAGAACATCCTCCACCCGACACGAGAAATAATGCAAGCAATCAATCGAGAATAGGTGAAATAAATGACACGATAACCATGTATAAGTTGCATGCAATGATGGCAATACTGAGTACATGTACTTGCCTCTTTTTCGATGTTTTGTCCAAGTCTTCTAGATCACCTAAAATAGGAATTAATATTTAGACAAATATCATTAAGAATCAATCCTAATGACTATTAATTCTATTAAATAACCTGCCTAAATTATCCTTTAATGATCTAATATAGCCTATGCTTGGCTCTGTGATAAACCTTAACCACTTAAGTCACTACTATTGACCAACAAACAGTCTATAATATCTGTGTATTGTCCAAATCTGGTCCAAAAGCTAACATCCTATTCAAGCCTATATTTAGACTAGAATAATCTGGCGCAAAGTTAATTATCAAAAATTTATTGACTCAAAATCAAACATATAAATTCTAATAAACTAATATGGCCTAAGCCTACTGCATACTAAATAACCAAACCTTGACTCAGCATATGAAGACTAACATGGTCCCAAGCTATAAACCTCCACTGATATTCAAATTGCTACTCTAATACTAACAGTTATGCATATTCAAAATTTTATCCCAACGGCTAGCCTACAGGTTCATTAATTCAACCTAGCCCCAAGTGCAGAACCGATCCCTCTACAATGCATAACTTTGATACCACACCAACTTGTGTCAATCCCATAACTACTGTTAGTGTCAATTCGAGACACAATGACTCGTGTCTGTAGTATCTTTCTGGACACAGGATCGTGTCCCCAGTCACTCCTTAAGCACTGTGTCCGTCTGATACTTACACGAACTCTCTCAGTCCAACACAGAGCAAGAAATCAATCAAATTAAATACAGAATCATACCTGAGTAACAAGTACCACTAACTAATCCTTCCTCGTGTCCGATACGACTCTCCTGAGCTCCAGAGCTGGTAGCAGTCCCCATATAAGCATTCCATCAAACAAGAAGAGCATAGAAACAAGAAGGAATTGTTATGAGTTTTATTTGAATTTTAACGACTCCAAAATTGGAGAAAATTCACAAGAATCAATCCAGAAAACTCACTAACACAATTCTCAATTCAAACTCCAAGAATCCAGACAATTGGATCGATCAAAGACTGTCGATACACACATCGATCAAAAAAGTGTATAAATCTTTCGAACGGTGGAAATTCACAAACAGAACATACCAAACGAGAAGAGGGACTAATTTGATTCTCCATGGTCGATCCTTCGTGTTCGATCGATCAACTACAAATCGTCACAGTACAGACTCGAATTAATTCCTGAAGGAGTGGTCGTTCTTAACAAAATAAGGAGAGGGATTCAATCAACATCGATTGTTCCAAGAATCAAATTCAAAATAATTTAGGAACGATACTTACTCGATCAAGTTATAAGAACAGAGCCTTCGTCTTTACTGCAATGTACGCCTACTTCATTTTGCCATAGCCACGCTTGGAAGCTCGGAGGAGGTCGTCTTTACCGCAGTGCACGCCTACTTCATTTTGCCATAGCCACGCTTGGAAGCTCGAAGGAGGAATCGATAGGAATTTCTGCAGGGCTTCGCCAAGGGTGTGTCCGATGAAGAAGGAGGATACTGGGAGTTTATTTATAGGCAATGGAAGGGTGGGCAGGCGGTTACGCGATTAGTGACCAGCGGTTGGGCGGGCAACGACGGTTAGGCGTCGGCGACGAGTTGGTTAGGAAACGGTAAGAGAATTTGTTAGGAACAGTTAGAAAACTGTTTCGATCGGAGGGTCAAGGATAAAGAGGTAGTTAAAGTTGGATGGTCATGATGGATCGAGCCTCTGGAAGCTTCGTCTTCCTCTCCAAGCGCTATCTCATCGTCGTCGGCTATCGAGCAGAGGATGATGAGTTTGAAGTCGTTCATCGGTATATATGCCTAAATAGTGGTATAGAGGAGATGGAAGATATAGAGAAGTAAGCAACAAATTTTTTCTATATATTTAAATTTTGCAGTATACTTGTAAAATAAGTTCTCTAACTTTTCTCGTTATTATTACAGTATTTTTAGAGCCGAGATAAAAATGGAGAGACCTAACATTGATGATGATGATCTTACTAGAGAGGTTGACAAAAAATTTCCATCGTGGTTCCATAATTGTGTAAGAATTAAAATCATTTAACTATTCTAAATTCAATAATTTGTCCAAGCCTACAATCTAATGACGTTATGATGCGTGATATTTTAGGTTTTTCGTCCTGGTATACAATTGCAGAACGAAAGACTTCGAGCACTAGCTATCGGATTAACCAAAGGGCAAAATATTGGGATGGATATACCATCAATGGCTTCAAATTTAGAATCACTGATAAGCCTCTCAATCACTCATTTGTCGATGAAGAGGCTAATACAAAGAATTCTGGAGTTTGTGTAAGGGATTCAGTCTACGATGGCGATCCAGAATTTGACTATTACGATGTTCTAAAAGATATTGTAGAGCTGGACTACTCATTTGATACCAAAATTATGATGTTTAAATGTGATTGGTTCGACACAACACCCAAGCAAGGATGGAGAAATGACAAACAGTTTGGATTTTTGATATAAAATATGGAAAAAGATATAGAGATTTTGAACCATTTGTGTTGGCTAGTCAAACGGTCCAAGTATATTACATGGGTCATCCTAGTCGACGACGCACTACTCGTGATTGGTGGGCTATATGCAAAACTAAAACAAGAAATACATATAATATTGGAGATCAAGCATATCAGGAGGAGGAAGTAGTCATGCCTCAACCAACATATATGAGTTTAGCCGGCGTTGACGATATGTAGGTTGATGTTACTATAGAGGATGATATAATTGACGAAGAGCTTGACATAGAGGGTTTACCTCATGTAGAGGAGGAGTCTGAAATTTTTGTATCGGATGAGGAAGAAGAATTTGAAGATGAAGGTGAAAGTGGAAGTGATAGTGAAAATAAAGAAGTAAAAGATGAATATAATTCATAAGATGAAGAAGATTAGTACGTATTACTTACTTATGAGTATCATCACACCATTTTTTATTTCTATTAGATACAGATTTGACATATTTGTATCATCACACCATTTTTTTAATTTTTATTAGATTTGCATTGATAGCCCTGGTATCATCACACCATTTTTATTTCTTTCAGATTTGCATATAACGGGACGAGGCCGTGAACAACGTCGAGGATCTTCATTTTGCCTTCCTCCTCCTCCTACTCCAGTTGTAGATCGCAGAGGAGTTAGCGAGGACGAATTCATTGATGAGGATGGCTTATCTCCGTCGTTCACTCGTTCATCGGTAGGCGGAGCTAGCCCTGATATTTCCTCAACATCTACTTCTACTGGTATTGGTGCCCTCCTTGTTCGACTAATCCATCTTTTATACTGGAGACTACACCTGTCACTTCTACTGGGCGAATCTATATCCTGGCCTTTTGGTGGACCGTGGAATGTACATAAATCGACCAGGATTTGCAGACCCTCCTACTCTACCAGAGCGGCCAGCCATCACCACTCGTCCCGAGCTGTGGGCCGATGGAGCAACGTAAGTATATAATTGTTATTATACACATTTATTCATACTCTCTTTATTTTTTAATGGTACATTGTTTTGTTAATTCCAGGTTTTTTCACTCCAGTCTGGTAGAGATTTGGACAACTTGATGCTTTAACAATTTTATGGTCCCTATCTGAACTTCGGGGACATTCCACTTGATAGATGATTCTTTTGGCTAGATATGCTTGGGGCATGCCTAAATAATATCGTCTTTCTTTATAACATTTCTTAAATATTTGCTCATTTGTTTTTATTTTTTCTTATATATAGAAGTTGTACTAGTGGATGGCGCACAAAGATCAAACGATCCAGAAGTGCTACAAGTCCGTCGCCAGCAAGAGGTTGAGGGATATGGTCAACGACTAGAAGGCGTTGTCTACATTAAATGGCGCTCTTTGTAAGGAGTGGTTAAAGGAGAAATTTTGGAAGGAGATGAAGAAAAGGATGGACACTCCGACCTATAAGGCCAAGTGCGAGAAGGCAAAGGCTGCCCGTGCTAATGGTGGTCACCACATGGGTGGATCCATCCCAATTTCAGAGCATTATCGACGGTTGGTGAATATTCTTATTTGTTATTTCTTCAATTATTTAATTTTAATGTTTAGTTATTAATTGATGTTTAATTATTACAGTGCGAGAAGGTCGCCAGGGCAGGCGAAGACCCGAACACCATCGACTTTCTCAGAGTTTTCGAGCATACCCATTGTTTGCCATTGATTATCTAAGAACAGAACAGTTTTATGGGAGGACTGAACTTTGATTCACAATACAAACTCGCTCATACAAAGAGAGCCTAGGAACAAAACCAAGGAAAAGCACTCTAAGTACAATTGTTTAGTTTTTGATTCTGGGGGGTGAAAGTAGAGGCTCGGGAAAGTGATATCAACTCTGCCTTACTCCTTGGACGATCGGACGCAACCTTGGCTCTGGCGAAGAAGAATGCTCTCTGGATCTCTCTGCTGCTTTGTGTCTCTCTCTCTCTCTCTCTCTCTGTGTACAAGGGAATAGCACCTTGCTATTTATAGGAATTTATGATGAGTGGAGTGTACAGTAATTGTGCCTTAAAAAGTGGGCAGTTGGGGATTGGTTAAGATTAACCTTGATCTGTTTGTTGGAAATCAATCTGGACTGTTGCGTTAGTTGCAATAAATCTGTATTGTTATGATTTGTTGGTTGCAATAAATCCGAGTGGATAATTCTTAGTCAATCTTCTGCTACGTGTCCCAACTGCCATTATACTGCGAGCTGCATGAACGGGGCGTCCTGGCAGAGCCGCATGAGTGTGGTCTGGAAATTGAGCCGCATGAGGGTGGCCTCACAAGCGAGCCACATGAGGATGGCCTCACAACTGAGCCGCATGAGGATGGCCTCACAACCGAGCCGCATGAGGGTGGCCTCACTACTGAGCCGCATGAGAATGGCCTCACAACCAAGCCGTATGAGGATGTCCTCACAACCGAGCTGCATGAGGATGGCCTCACCACTGAGACGCATAATGGTGTCCCCCCAACTGAACCGCATAAGGGTTGCCTCACAACTGAGCCGCGTAAGGGTGGCCTCACAACCGAGCCGCATAAGGGTGGCCTAGGCGGTCCGTATAGAGAACTTCTTTAGACTTTGTGAACTGGCTATCTCAGAGATTTTCTCGTCTTTTGATGAGCATGACGCGTCTTTTTATTATGTCAGAGCCATCAGAACTGTCACTTTATGTTAGAGCATTTAATGGTCAGCTGCACGGAGTAATTATGGCTAGTTGTATGGGCCTATTTCGAACCGCATAAGGCCACATGGCTTTTTCTGAGCCGCATGAAGCTCCCAGAAATTTTGAGCCGTATGAAGTTTCATGTTGATTCTGGGCCGCATAAGGCTCCCTACTGCTTTTGGGCCACATGAAGCTTTCTGAGCCGCATGAAGCTTTCTGGGTTTTGAGCCGCATGAAGCTTCCTGAGCCGCATGAATCTTTCTGAATTTTGAGCCACATGAGGCTCCATGTTGATTTCGAGCGGCATAGAGAATCCCCTTCTTTTCTTACGCTTGTGAAGGATCATATCTCGCAAGTCAAGGACATCTCGGTCAACCTTTGTACTCGTTTTGTGGGCTCGGGTATCTCGAGCACACGAATGCGTAGGTATCATGTTTGTTCCCTGATATGGGGCTAGCGAAAGCACTTGCCCTCAATCTTTGTTGGGAGACTCTTGAGAACCACCCTGTCCGTTTGCCACCGGGGGCTGGACACGGGCGATTCTATACAACTTTCCATCAGAGGCCCGTTTAACAGTTTAGCGGGATGCTCTGATGGTCAGAGGTTGGGGCAGCTGACTGAGCTCGACGAGCCCGCGCTGCCCTAGACTTCTTCGACTTAGCACCCGAAGGTGCGTAGTAGGAAGAGTCCAAGTTGGAAGGAGGGAAGAGAAGTTGGTGCCCTTTTCAAAGGAAGAAAGAGGGCTCTATTTATAGAATGGAGTGAGCCCTTTCTTCTTCTCCTTTCCGATGTGGGACTAAAAGCAATATTTTCTATGCTTCTACAAGACCCCCTTCAAAGTTTCCAAATTGCAAATTTGGAATACTTTGAATAAGAAGTATGGAAAGTAGAATTGTTTAGGTATGGCAATCTTATCAGAGGTAGCATGGACGTGATAGGTTTGGGTACTTCCACTGGGGATTTTATGTGGACTTATCATCCTCGGCGTACCTTGGTTTTAGGTACGAATAATAAGTTGAGAGAGGGAACCATCATATTTACTCAGGGGTAATGAGGACGTGGTAAATATGGGTCTAAAGTAGAGCCTTCCTACTCAGAGGTAATGAGGACGTGGTAGGAGTGAACTCGAATGAGGATACATAGAACAACTCAGAGGTAATATGGACGTGGAAGTTCTATGTAACGGATAATAAATGCTACGGAACAACTGGGTTCCAGAAGCATATGATTGTGAAGAAGAGGTGCATGTACTAGAGGACCTAATACAGCATTTGTGGTCAACAGAGGACATTTTTGGACCTATTATCCTTTTTGTGTACTGGCGGTACGAGTACGGATAATAAGTGGAGAGAAAACTAGCATATTTACTCAGAGGTAATAAGGACATGGTAAATATGGGTCTAAAGTAGAGTCTTCCTACTCAGAGGTAATGAGGACGTGGTAGGAGTGGGCCTAATGAGGATACACAGAACAACTCAGAGGTGCTATCAAGGTGAAAGTTCTATGTATTGGGTGGTTTGTTTATGATGGATGGAAAAACAACTCAGAGGTAATATGGACGTGGTTGTTTTTCCCGTTGGAGAATTTTGTAGACCTATTATCCTTTTTGTGCACTGGTAGTACAAGTAATAGATTTGAATGATATTTTGTGGATCTACTACTCATTGGTACACCGATGGTATGAGTAATAGATTAGGATAATTTTTATGGACTTATTACCATTTTTGTGTACTGGCGATGCGAGTACTGATAATAAGTGGGGAGGAAACCAACATATTTACTCAGAGGTAATGAGGACGTGGTAAATATGGGTCAAAACAAAGCCTTCCTACTCAGAGATAGTGAGGACATGGTAGGAGTAGGCCAAATGGGGATACACAGAACAATTCAGAGGTGTTATCAACGTGGAAGTTCTATGTATTGGGTGATTTGTTTGTGATGGACGAAAAAACAACTCAGAGGTAATATGGACATGGTTATTTTTCCCGTTGGAGAATTTTGTGGACCTATTGTCCTTTTGTGCATATAGAAATGCGAGCAAATAGATTAAAATGATATTTTGTGGACCTACTACTCTTTGGTACACCGATGGTGCGAGTAATAGATTAGGATAACTTTCATGGACCTATTACCCCTTTGTGCACTGGTGGTGCGGGTAATAGATTTGGAGGCAAATTCTTGGCGGTAGAAAAGCTAAGACCAGGGGGTACATAGATATGACCAAGAGAATTCATTCGGAGTAATCAGAGAGTAAGTTCAGTGGTACCTGAGGGTACGTAACTCAACAATCTGGAAGATTTGAAATCGGAGTGTAAGTTCAGCGATACCTACGGGTATATAACTCACAATCCGAGAGATAGTTGGAAGGTGTCGTTTAGACATAGTACTTCTTGAGGAACTTGCCGTTGTTGTTGTTGGTATTAGGGCGTTTGCCCTTATCCTCTCCATCCGAGATGTGCATGCCCAGTTAGCGAGCCTTCTTCAACTTCGCTTCTGCGCTAGTGGCGCTGATGATGAAGGTCTTCCAGTCCTTGAATTGACTTTCGCCCATCCAGAGGCTGATCGTGGGAAGCAGCCTCTTTTGGCAGATTTTAATCAAGAAAGAATCTGGATTGCCAGAGGGCAATTTTATTACGGTTTGGCGAAACCGCTCAATGTAGTTCCTTGTCAGCTCCTTCTCACCTTGAACAACGTCCATGAGGGTGGACATTGTCACATCTTGTCCTACCTCATAGAACCTTTCAAGGAACATATTTTTGAAGTCGGAGAAGGAATGGATGCAGTTGTTCGACAGATTACGGTACCAATCAAATGCTACCCCCTCCAATACCCCGACGAACAATCGTGTGAGGATCGCATCGTCATGCGACAAGTGGTCTATTGTGACCTCGAAGTAGGTTATATACCGGCTTGCAGAGGTCTTACCGTCGTAGGGGTTGATGTTGAACGGCTTGTATCACGGAGGAAAGGGGACATCTCTCCATGCAGCGGGATACGACTGTCGTATCCTGAGGTCTTGAGAGTTTTTTCGGGCATCGAACATTGCCCGAAGCTCTTGAACCTCTCTTCTTGCCTCCCTAGCCTCGTCTGCAGCAGTAGGAGCCGTCATTCCGGGCGGATTATCACCCGGGGTTGGTGCAGTTGTGTTTGAGTCTGCATTGACGGTGGGACCCACGCTTGTCTGGCCAGGCGTCCTTCCTTGGAGAGTCGACAGGGCTGCCTTAATCTCGTCTACTGATTTGACCAAGGTATAAAGTATGCCCTCAAGAGTGTCGAGGCGCTGTCGATCGCTGGGACTGTCCTGGTCATTCTCAGTCATAAATACTGTTCTCACGCGGAGACCAGTGGAAGGAACTGTGAAGAATGTGCTCTCCGAATCATACCCCCGAACGGAGAAGTCATCGGGATATGTAGGAATGTTCTCCTCCGGTTCGGACTCGGGGGAAGGGTTACCCCCTGTATCGGAGGTTGCTTCATCTTGGGACCCATGGACATCTGGGCCCGTTGCATCTGTTGGGGGAACTGTCTCCCCTGGTTGATCTTCTTGGAAGACCGGATTGTCGTGGATGTTCGGAGGAGTGCTACCCCCAGCTTCGGTTACCCCCAGAGGTGCAGTTGACGAATCCCCCAGTATTGAAGATTTCGTCTTTGAGCGGGTGCCCTGGTAAACTCCTCATGAGGTGGTTGTGGACAGCCGCTTGGACGCGAGTTTCCTGGCCACGCTGGTTGAGATCGTCGGGCTGGAAACATTTATCTTCTTCCCCGCCTTGCCGGTAGGGATCTTCTGAACAGAATTGCAGGAAGCGATATGAAGCACCTCGCCTCCTGAGTTTTGTTGCAGGACCGATCCTGGCTGCTACAGTCGTTAGAAGATGGACTGCCGGCCCTCTTGTAGTGCCGCCTTGCTGCAGCAGTAGTTGACAATGACTTGAGTGCAGTGATGTCCATGAAAGGACTCTCTGCACACCAAGCTCTCTTCTCTTTCCTTGCGCTTGTGAAGAATCACCTCACGCAAGTCACTCGTTTTGTGGGCCCGAGAGTCCCGAGCACACGAGTGTGTTGGCACCATGTTTGCTCCCTGCTTGGAAGACTTTTGGGAACCACTCTGTTCGTTTGCCGCCGGGGGCTGGACACGGTCGGTTATGTACAACTTTCTATCAGAGGCCCGCTTAACAGTAAGCGGAGCTCTCTGATGGTCAGAGGTTGGGACAGCTGACTGAGCTCGACGAGCCCGCGCTGCCCTAGGCTTCTTTCCTCTAGCACCCAAAGTCACATAGTAGAAAGAGTCCAAATTATGCCGCACAGAGTCTGGCACATTCCCATTGGAGCATCTGAGATCAGGACCGCATGAGAAGCGGTCGAAGACTGAACCCGAGCCGCATGGAGCAGATGGTCTGCGGCTTTAATTGGTGGCCGCATGAGCATTCATGCGGCTGGCATTTATGGCCGCATCAGCATTTATGCTGCTAGCATTTGTGGCCGCATAAGAATTCATGCGGCTGGATTTGGCTGTCGCAGGAACATTCATGCGGATGGATTTAGTGGCCGTATGAGCCTTCATGCGGCTGGAATTGGCTGTCGTAGGAACATTCATGCGGCTGGATTTAGTGGCCGCATGAGCCTTCATACGGCTGGAATTGTTGGCCGCATGAGCCTTCTTCATGCGGCTGGCACCCTTATGCGGCTTCTTCCTGGACCGCATAGAGTCCCCATTTGCTTCCTCAAGTCCAGCATCGTAGTACTTTCCTCTGCCGGACTTGAGAACAGCAGGGTCCTCTGCGGCCTGAAGTGGGGCCGTATGGGAGTCTTCTCCGCCGTCTTGGACAACAGAGAGCATTTTTTCTAGAGCTTGGGGAGGAGCAAATGATTTGGGCCTCCACTCCCTACAAGCCTTCTTCGTGCGAGCTCGCTTCTGGACCAGGCCAGCGCTCCCGTCGGAGAGCATTTCTTCAAACGCCTGCTGGTCGAAGCGGACGACCAGCATCTGTTACGTGGAGCCAAGTTTGGCTACGTCCCATTGCGTCACCAACTTCTCGGTAGTAGAGAAGTTAGTCCCCAGCAGAGTTGCCATCGTGTTTGCCATTGATTATCTAAGAACAGAATAGTTTTATGGGAGGACTGAACTTTGATTCATAATACAAACTCGCTCGTACAAAGAGAGCCTAGGAACAAAATCTAGGAAAAGCACTCTAAGTACAATTGTTTAGTTTTTGATTCTAGGGGGTGACGGTAGAGGCTCGGAAAAGTGATATCAATTCTGCCTTACTCCTTGGACGATCGGACGCAACCTTGGCTCTAGCGAAGAAGACTGCTCTCTGGATCTCTCTGCTGCTCTGTGTGTGTGTCTCTCTCTCTGTGTACAAGGGAATAGCACCTTGCTATTTATAGGAATTTGTGATGAGTGGGGTGTACAGTAATTGTGCCTTAAAAAGTGGGCGATTGGAGATTGGTTAAGATTAACCTTGATCTGTTTGTTGGAAATCAGTCTGGGTTGTTGCGTTAGTTGCAATAAATCTGCATTGTTATAATTTGTTGGTTACAATAAATCTGAGTGGATAATTCTTAGTCAATCTTCTGCCACGTGTCCCAACTGCCATTATATTGTGAGCCGCATGAATGGGGCATCCTGGCAGAGCCGCATGAGTGTGGTCTGGAAATTGAGCCGCATGAGGGTGGCCTCACAACCGAGCCGCATGAGGATGGCCTCACAACTGAGCCGCATGAGGATGACCTCACAACCGAGCCGCATGAGGGTGGCCTCGCTACTGAGCCGCATGAGAATGGCCTCACAACCGAGCCGTATGAGGATGTCCTCACAACCGAGCCGCATGAGGATGGCCTCACCACTGAGACGCATAAGGGTGGCCCCCCAACTGAACCGCATAAGGGTTGCCTCACAACTGAGCCGCATAAGGGTGGCCTCACAACCGAGTCGCATAAAGGTGGCCTAGGCTGTCCGTATAGAGAATTTCTTTGGACTTTGTGAACTGGCTATCTCAGAGATTTTCTCGTCTTTTGATGAGCATGACGCGTCTCTTCATTATATCAGAGCCGTCAGAACTGTCACTTTATGTCAGAGCATTTAATGACCAGCTGCACAGAGTAATTATGGCTAGTTGTATGGGCCTATTTCGAACCGTATAAGGCCACGTGGCTTTTTCTGAGCCGCATAAAACTTTCAGAGCTGCATGAAGCTCCCAAGAATTTTGAGCCGTATGAAACTCCCCAAGTTCTGAGCCGCATGGAGTTTCATGTTGATTCTGGGCCGCATAAGGCCCCATGCTGCTTTTGGGCCGCATGAAGCTTTCTGGATTTTGAGCCGCATGAGGCTCCATGTTGATTTCGAGCGGCATAGAGAATCCTCTTCTTTCCTTGCGCTTGTGAAGGATCACATCTCGTAAGTCAAGGACATCTCGGTCAACCTTTGTACTCGTTTTGTGGGCCCAGGTATTTCGAGCACACGAGTGCGTAAGTATTATGTTTGCTCCCTGATGTGGGGACTAGTGAAAGCACTTGCCCTCAATCTTTGTTGGAAGACTCTTGAGAACCACCATGTCCGTTTGCCGCCGGGGGCTGGACACGGGCGATTCTATACAACTTTTCATCAGAGCCCCACTTAACAGTTTAGCGGGATGCTCTGATGGTCAGAGGTTGGGACAGCTGACTGGGCTCGATGAGCCCGCGCTGCCCTAAACTTCTTCGACTTAGCACCCGAAGGTGCGTAGTAGGAAGAGTCCAAGTTGGAAGGAGGGAAGAAAAGTTGGTGCCCTTTTCAAAGGAGGAAAGGAGGCTCTATTTATAGAATGGAGTGAGCCATTTCTTCTTCTTCTTTCCGATGTGGGACTAAAAGCAATATTTTCCATGCTTCTACACCCATAAGCAAAAGAAAGATAGGAAGCTCATAGATGATCGAGCGACCAAAGCCTATGTAAGTTTTTCGAGTCCTATCTAATTACATTTCTTCTTTGTACTTAGCTATATTTATTTTACCTAAATAGTTAGTCCTAACTCTAAATATCCTAACCATAACCCTAATTAGCAATATAAATCAAAGACAAATATATAAGATGTAAGAAATCCTAACCATAACAATACTTAATAGTAACTAAAATATCAAAATTAACTCTAAATCTATTCACCTATATAAATATAGGAGACAAATGAGAATTTAGAGAGTCGAGTCGGTGAGGGAGGGAGTGCTACTAGGGGTGTCGAGGGGGGGCTGGGATTAGTCAGCCACTGACGTCGGCTACGAGGAACGACTTGTGGATATAAGTTGTCGGTAGAGGGAAATGCGACAGCGTGTACAGTACCGGATCGTTGCCATGCTATGTCACTACCCGCACCCGCTATAAGGGCACGTATACGTGACAACGCCCAGCCCTCACCGTAAAAATGGCGTGGAACACTGTAGGTTTTCTACTCTAAACAGTTTATATATATACATCAAAACCTGTCGAGAATATGGTCAACTCCGAACGGAGGACAAGCAATGAATATATATGAGTGCTCAAATCACAACTCTAAGATGATAAAGTAAAGACTGAAAGATAAAGACAACAAGACGATAATAATATAATAACCTGTCAAGTCCAACACAAGAATATATACAAGTCCAAGTCTCTAATACAATCCATAATAATAATAGTCTCAAAAGTAGCTGGAGACAAGGTCTAGTACAAAAGACCTACTCTAACTAAGCAAGTGGTAAGGTCTCGTCAGGCGGAGCTAAGCCCTGCTGGACCAAAGTCTCCAAGTCTATGCCTACTACGTCATCCGGACCGTAGTAGGTACAGTAATCCCCCTCGTCGGCATCTGTAATATTTGTCAACATATCCTGTCAGGATGGAACGAGTATAATCTACTAACAACAGTTCACAAGATATGACAAAAGCTATAAGACTGTAAATAGAGAGTATATACAAGAAAATCATGGAATGTACATGTGAGTATCATGGCAAGGTAAGCTGTAAATCTAGAGCTAGAACAAGGCAAGTAAACTGATCATGGCATGTACAAGAATCAAGAATCATATATCTAGGTGTGTGAGTACTAGCTACATTATGTGGCCGGCTTGGGTCTGCACAAGGTCTACTGATCCACCAATCCTACGTAGAATGTAGGATTGGTATTATTCAAGGTCTACAAGAATAAACAAGACGGATAATGACCGCATATCTAGACTAGTGCTCCCCGTCTCCGACTGGTAGAGTGGATCCAAGCAAGACACGTTATGACACGAGATTCTACGAGAAGGGAACAAGTCTCCTCGAGAATCGGTGTCCATATACTACACAAGAACTACAAAGGGCTTGCACAAGATATACCAAGATAACGAGGAATAACATCTCATGTCGGGATCCATGAATACCAATCCGTATGACCGATATGTCGAGAACAAGCATATCTACACTAATTACATGAATTATAACAATCATCGTAAATTAAAAAAGTGTCAGAGAATGTACTCGCCTATAATATGATGATATATGTCAACGGGATCCAACGCAGCGTCTCGAGGACCTATAGAGAACAAGACGTATCAATACTATGTTTAGGAAGTAAAGTCAAATCAATTTAAACCCTTTTAAGTCGTTCTAGGTCAAGACAAGTCAAACTAAGTCAATCTAGGCCGAACAAGGTCAAACTAGATTGTACATGGTCGATCTAAGTCATTCTAGGTCTAGCTAGGTCATACTGGGTCAATGCAAGTCAAACGGAATTAATCTAGGTCGATTTAAGTCAACGGTTGACTTACAGTTGACTTTTGGTCAAATGGTCAACTCCGGTCAACTCTAGGTCAACCCTAGGTCAATCCTAGGTCAATGGTGACTAATAGTTGGCTTTTGGTCAACTTCTCAAGTTTAATGGAATTTGGGACTAAATTGGGTAAAGTGTTGACCCATAGTTGACTTTTGGTCTAAAAAGTCAATCGGGGTCAAGACTAGGTCTAGGCGACTATTTCTAATTATTACCAACCTCTACAACCCATATCCAAGTCCATCTTGGACTTCGAAACTCAAATCTTGGCCGTAGGCCGATTACCTAATTTACCCTTTCTAAGGTAAATTTCTAGCCTAGGTGGAAACCTAGTTAGCCTACCTACGCTTGGTATTTTGACCCATGCTCCCTAGGGTAGTAAGATACTAGCCAATACATATATTACCTACCAAGATACCTAGGTAAAGTGGACGTCTAGTCCATGATACGGCCCATTGCCGATATCTTGAATATTTTAAGATACGCAATGGTACGGCACGATACTGGCGCCCTACAACCCCGATTTCCACTCGGGAGCCTACCCGCAAAATCTAATTCATATAATCTAGTTCTACGCCAAGTTTCATCGCGTTCCGATACTCGGAGCTCAAATTCACTCTCTAACTCGATTTCCTCTAAAACTCCCTTCTCGCTCTTATTCTAATTCTCCTTCTTAACTCTTCTTCTAACTTCTTCTTTCTATTCCTCCTCTAATTCTTCTTCTAACTCCTTCTTCCTATTCTTCTTCTAATTTTCTAACTTCTTCTAATTTCTTTCTAACTTCTTGAACTTCTTAGTCTTCTTCTTATTCTTCTTCCTAACTTCTTTCTTACTTCTTCTAATCTTCTTTCTAATCCTTCCTCTATTCTTCTTTCTAACTATCAATTTTCTATCTATAGATATATACATATACATATCTATATATATACATATATATACATATATGGGGGGGTTTATAGGCTAAATAGGGGGCTAAATAGGACTGAATGGGGGGGAGAACTGGCAGCAGCTGCAGCCAGTTGCTGCTGCTGCTGCAACTGTAGCTGCTGCTACTGCAGCTGTAGCTGCTGCAACTGCTGGTCCTCTTCTTCTTCTTCTTCTCTTCCTCCCTCTCATCTACCTCTATATATATATATATATATATATATATATATATATATATATATATATATATATATATATATATATATATATATATATATATACTCAAACACACACACATCTATCTATATATATATATAAATACACTCACACACATATATCTACATATATATAAATACACACACACACATATCTCTACATATATATAAATACACCCACACACACATATAGATATATATATATATAAATATAGACACACACACACACAAACACACACACTCTCACAAACACACACTCTCACCACCATCTCATGACAAACACCACCACCACTCTCATTCCTCTACACTCACACACACAAATTCAAATATATATATATATATATATATATATATATATATATATATATATATATATATATATATATATATATATATATATAATACATACACATATATATATACATATATACATATCTACATATAAATACCACTCTATATATAAAAACTCCTAAAAATCTCTAACCTAGATTTCTAGGGAATCCTACAAAATTTGCGGACAAAGTGTAGAGAATCTCCCCTTCTACAATTATTGTGAAGATATTAAATACAAAAGAGAATAAATGAAGAATTAATGTCATACCTAAAATGGGTTTTCTTGGAGGAAGAAAGCTTTGGGAGAAAATGAGTTTTTGAAAGAGAGAGAGTTTGCTTAGTGGAGAAGAAAGAGGGGGGGGCTCTCCTTGTGGCCGGCCAAGTGGGGGGGATATTGGGTTTGGGTGGGATCCAATAGCCCTTCAAACCCATTAGACTTAGGTTGGGTTCGGTTTGTTTCAGTTTGGTTCGGTTTGTTTCTAATGAACTAATTAAGCTCTAAAATGACTAATTAAGCCATGGAAATATGGTTTATGGTTTCTAACCTAATTAGGATGGTATGTGGGCTAAGCCCAGCTAGTATGTGGGTCCCACTAGTGTCCAGGCTATCCGGGTCTCCAACTTGAGTCCGAATTGGATAAAATCCAAACCAAACCAAATAAATCCCAAAAAATCACATAAAATATATAAAAATTCCTAAAAATTATAAAACTTGAAAATGACAAAAATACCCCTAATTTGAAAACTGGGGGTGATAAATCTACCCTCCTTAAAAAAATTTCGTCCTCGAAATTGAATGAGGACTAACACAGCAACCATGAATAGAACAAGGAAAGAAAAATATAGAATTTTACCTCAAGGCTCGAAGAGATATGGGAATCGCTCTCGCATGTCGTCCTCCCTCTCCCAGGTGGACTCACCTGGAGAGTGGTGTCTCCATGCAACGCGAACCAAGGGAATGACCTGGTTCCGGAGCACCTTCTCTCTTCGGTCCAAGATCTCAACCGGCTTCTCTGGATAGCTGAGTGTCGGTCCCACTTCGATCTCTGAGTGGTCCAAGACGTGACTGGGATCTGCCACGTACCGTCTCAGCTGCGACACGTGGAACACGCAGTGCACTCCCTCTAGTACGGACGGTAACTCCAGTCGGTAAGCCACTGCACCGACCCTGCCCAAGATACGGAATGGTCCGATGTATCGTGGACTAAGCTTCCCGCCGCCACCAAAATGAATCGTGCCATGCGTCGAAGAAATCCACAGAAACACAAGATCACCAACCTAGAATAAAAATACAAGACTTAAAGCTTGATCTAAAACAATCACAATCAGACTCAAATGCTAGAAAAATTTAAACTAAACCTCAAACTCCAACGGCCTCCGGTGGCTATCGGCCCAATGCCGCTGCCTATCTTGTGCCACCCGAAGTCGATCTCTGATAACCTTGACCTTCTCTGCAGCATCCACCACCATCTCAGGGCCAAACAAAACCCTCTCGCCGACATCATCCCAAGACAAGGGAGTACGACACCTCCGTCCGTATAGAGCCTCGAAAGGTGACATCTCTATACTGGCTTGGTAGCTGTTGTTGTAAGCAAACTCTACCAAATGAAGGTGGTCCTCCCAAGATCCCCCGAAGTCCAAGACACAGGTACACAGCATATCCTCGAGGGTCTGAATCGTCCTCTCCGACTGCCCGTCTGTCTGGGGGTGGTATGCGGTACTGAACTTGAGCGATGTGCCCAAGCTAAGCTGCAAACTCCGCCAGAAGTGGAAAGTGAATCGGCTGTCCCGATCCGAGACTATACTCACTGGAACCCCGTGTAATCGGACTATCTGCCGCACGTACATCTCGGCCAACCTCTCCGTCGACAAACCCACTTTGAAAGGCAAAAAGTGGGCCGATTTGGTCAATCGATCAACAATGACCCAAATTGCATTTTTTCTCCTAGAGAGCGCGGAAGCCCAGATACAAAGTCCATAGTGATATGCTCCCACTTCCACTCAGGAATGGGTAGTGGCTGGAGCAATCCACCGGGTCTCTGCCTCCCGGCTTTCACCTGCTGGCACACCAAGCATCTCAAAACGAACTGAGCCACCTCACGTTTCATGCCATACCACCAAACATGCTGTCTCAAGTCTCTATACATCTTGTTGGCTCCTGGATGCATAGAGTACTGAGAACGGTGCGCCTCCTGAAGAACCTCCTCCCGAAGTCCTCCGCTCGGCACGCACAATCTGGTACCATGTCTCAACGACACATCCCCCGCTATAGAGAACTCATCCAACAGTCCTGTCTGGACCTGCTCCCTGATGACCCTCAGAGCCTCATCCTCAAACTGAGCTGCCCTGACTCTGTCCATCAGCTCTGACTGCACCTGCAGACCCCACATCTGCGTCTCGAACCCAGGAACTATCACCTCTATGCCCAAGCTCTCTAGATCTGCCAGAAGGTGACGATCCATCGTCAAACACATGTCCATGGGATACCTGCTCAAAGCATCCGTGACCACGTTGGCCTTCTCCGGATGGTACTGTAAGGATATATCAAAATCCTTCATCAGCTCTAACCATCGCCTCTGCCTCATATTCAGCTCCTTCTGGGTAAACACATACTTCAAGCTCTTGTGGTCAGTGTAGATCTCCACACGCTCTCCGTCCAGATAGTGTTTCTATAGCTTCAAAGCAAAGATGGCCGCTGCCAGCTCCAGATCATGGGTAGGGTAATTCCTCTCATGAGGACGTAACTGTCTAGATGCATAGGCAATTACCTTCCCGTGCTGCTGAAGCACACAACCCAAACCCCATCCTGAAGTATCACTGTCGATCGTATAACCACCAGATCCAGATGGCAGCGTCAAGATGGGAGCTGTAGTCAACCTCGCCTTCAGCTCCTCGAAGACGGCCTGGCACTCCTCGGACCAAATAAACTCCTCGTCCTTCCTGGTAAGGCGGGTCATCGGCTGGGCAATCCTGGAAAAGTCCTGCACGAACCTCCGGTAATAACCTGCCAAACCCAGAAAACTCCGAACCTCTGCTACTGAGTTCGGCGTAGACCAGGACTCCACCGCAGAAATCTTCCTCGGATCTACAGAAATCCCCTCGCCAGAGACAACATGGCCTAGGAACTCCATGCGATCTAAGAAGAACTCGCACTTAGACAGCTTCCCATACAGCTGCTCCCTCCTAAGAGTGTCCAACATAATCTTCAGGTGCTTCTCGTGCTCCTCTGGCGTCTTCGAATAGATGAGGATGTCATCAATGAAGACCACCACGAACTTGTCAAGGTACTGATGAAATACCTTGTTCATCAAGTTCATGAATACCGTCGGGGCGTTGGTCAACCCAAACGGCATGACGGTATACTCATACTGGCCATAACGAGTCCGAAAGGCAGTCTTCGGAATGTTATCCCGCTTCACCTTCAGCTGATGGTACCCGGTATGCAAGTCGATCTTCGAGAACACTCTCGCCCCGCTCAACTGGTCGAACAAGTCATCAATCCTTGGCAAAGGATACTTGTTCTTGATGGTAAGGTTGTTGAGCGCCCTGTAATCAATGCACAGACGTACCGTACCATCCTTCTTGGGGACGAAAAGAACTGGCGCACCCCAAGGTGAAGAACTAGATCGAATAAAGCCCTTGTCCTCCAGCTCATCGACCTGTCTCTTCAGCTCTGCTAACTCACTGTTGTTGATTCTATAGACGTACTGGAAGATAGGCTCAGCGCCCGGCACTAGGTCTATAGAAAACTCAACATCACGATCTGGCGACATCCCGGGCAACTCCTCGGGAAAGACATCCAAGAACTCAGCAATAAGTGGATGTGGCAACACCGGCCCCGCCAACAACGCTCTGCAGAATCCATCTCCCTGCTCCACTGTACCCCTGGTGAACTCATACTCCGGCTCTCCCGGTGGCCTAAACAGAATCCTGCCCCCTCTGCAGTCGATACTGGCGTGGTGCATGCTCAACCAGTCCATACCGAGTACCACATCGTAACTCGGAAGTGGCATTACGAACAAATACGCACTCAGCTCCCGGCCTCTCAAAGAAACTCTCCGCCCCTTACAAACATTATTAACTAGGATGATGCCATTCCTAGTCATAATCTTGCAAGTCCTACCAAGATACTCAGCAATGATATTGTGCCTAAGAGCAAAAGAAACAGACACAAAACTGTGTGTAGCACCAGAATCAAACAAGGCTAAAGCTGGAAAAGAATCGAGCAGAATAGAACCCGCGACAACATCCGCAATAGGCTCCATCTCCTCAGCTGCAAGAGCAAAGGCTCTACCCTGACCACCCCACTGCTGGTGGTGCTGAACAAACCGCTGCTGCTGGGTCAGAAGTGGACCCCTCTGCTGCACTGCAGGTACTCTCGCCGGTGCCCCCTGAGCTGTTACCGCTCCACGGGCTACCCTGCGAGGGTTCGCAGGACAATCCCTCAACTGATGTCCAGCCTCCCCGCAGTAGAGGCACAAGCCTAGCCTCTTTCGGCAGACCTCCCAGATGTGACCGGGCCTCTTACAGTAGTTGCAAGAAACCCCATGCTGTGCCTGCCTCTGCTGAGTGTGCTGCACCTGCTGTTGAACCGGTGCTCTGGCCTGTACCTGCGGCTGGTGATGCTGGAAAGAACGATGCTGAAGCTGAGGGCGCTTAGCAGCCCCTGCGCTGCTAGTAGCCCCCGAGAAAAGATTACGCTCCCTCTTGGGCTTCAAGCCCCACTCCCGCTCTACCTTGCGGGCCTCCGCGTAGATCTGGGTATAAGTCTCATAGAAGGAGGGAATGAGGATCTTGATATCCCAAGTCAGCCCCTCTCTGAAACGGCTCGCCCTGATCTCCGGGTCTCGAACCATGTACTCTGCATATCGGCTCAGACGGCCGAACTCCGCTGCGTACTCCTCCACAGATAAACTGCCCTGCTGCAGATCCTGGAACTGTCGCACCAGGTCAATCTTGTCCGTGGAGGAAAAGACCTTCTCCTTGAAGAGGAGCTTGAACTCTGTCCAAGTACGACCCTCTCCAGCTAGGGCTGGCTCATTTCTGAACCAGGTGTGCGCAATGTCTAGCAACTGCAAACCTACCGCCTCGACCTTCAGGTCGTCTGCCAGGCGGGAGGCCCACATCTGCCGCTCGATATCCTCGAGCCAATCATCTGCATAGACCACACCCTCGATCCCGCTAAAGTCACAGGGCTCGAGCTTCTTGAAGTCCTGGATATCTTCGTACCTCGGTCGCGTCCCCGGATGCGGAGCCCTCTGCTCCACGGCTGCAAGGGCCAACTGATGGGCATCCTCCATGCCCTGACGCATCGCGTCTGTCTGCCTCTGCTGAGCGTCGGCCTGGGCTCTCTGAGTCTCCAGCATCTGCTGGAGGAAGGTAAGCATCTGCCCCATATCTGTAGGCAGAGAAGGTGGAGGTGGAAGTATGTCTGCAACTTGCGGAGGAATTCGCTGCGCAGTAGGAGGAATAGCACCCGCATCAACCACTGGTTCTGCGGTCGAAAAATTTATAGCAACCCTGGGGTCAGCCCTCGTAACCAGCGAAGGAGCGCCCCCAAAAGCTGCTGCTGCCGATACCCCGACTGCAGTAGGAGTGTCCGGATCAGGTCCGCGAGTCATAGCAGACCTCTCCGCGTCCGCGGACTCAGGATGCTGGGATCTGGTCTGCACCATCCTGAAGATAGAAATAAGAAGGAAATCAATACGACACGTAAAATATTATATCAAGGAGGATAATTTGAATACAAAAATCAATATCAAAGACGGTAAGCAAGATAAGTAAGGAAAGATCCTACTGTGATTGAGCACTCTTAGCCTACTACCTCCTATGTGTAACACAGGCTCGTAGTCAACACTCTAAGACTTGTGCCGCCACGACATCGTACTAATTACGACTACAGGACCTGCATGGGCCACCACTAAAAATGTGTCACGACCCGCACCCGCTATAAGGGCACGTGTACGTGACAACGCCCAGCCCTCACGTAAAAACGGCATGGAACGCTGTAGGTTTTCTACTCTAAACAGTTTATATATATACATCAAAACCTGTCGAGAATATGGTCAACTCCGAACGGAGGACAAGCAATGAATATATATGAGTGCTCAAATCACAACTCTAAGATGATAAAGTAAAGACTGAAAGATAAAGACAACAAGACGATAATAATATAATAACCTGTCAAGTCCAACACAAGAATATATACAAGTTCAAGTCTCTAATACAATCTATAATAATAACAGTCTCAAAAGTAGCTGGAGACAAGGTCCAGTACAAAAAGACCTACTCTAACTAAGCAAGTGGTAAGGTCTCGTCAGGCGGAGCTAAGCCCTGCTGGACCAAAGTCTCCAAGTCTATGCCCACTACGTCATCCGGACCGTAGTAGGTACAGTAATCCCCCTCGTCGGCATATGTAATATTTGTTAACATATCCTGTCAGGATGGAACGAGTATAATCTACTAACAACAGTTCACAAGATATGACAAAAGCTATAAGACTGTAAATAGAGAGTATATACAAGAAAATCATGGAATGTATATGTGAGTATCATGGCAAGGTAAGCTGTAAATCTAGAGCTAGAACAAGGCAAGTAAACTGATTATGGCATGTACAAGAATCAAGAATCATATATCTAGGTGTGTTAGTACTAGCTACAATATGTGGCCGACTTGGGTCTGCACAAGGTCTACTGATCCACCAATCCTACGTGGAATGTAGGATTGGTATTATTCAAGGTCTACAAGAATAAACAAGACGGATAATGACCACATATCTAGACTAGTACTTCCCGTCCCCGACTGGTAGAGTGGATCCAAGCAAGACACGTTATGACACGGGATTCTACGAGAAGGGAGCAAGTCTCCTCGAGAATCGGTGTCCATATACTGCACAAGAACTACAAGGGGCTTGTACAAGATATACCAAGATAACGAGGAATAACATCTCATGTCGGGATCCATGAATACCAATCTGTGTGATCGATGTGTCGAGAACAAGCATATCTACACTAATTACATGAATTATAACAATCATCGTAAATTAGAAAAGTGTCAGAGAATGTACTTACCTATAATATGATGATATATGTCAACGGGATCCAACGCAGCGTCTCGAGGACCTATAGAGAACAAGACGTATCAATACTATGTTTAGGAAGTAAAGTCAAATTAATTTAAACCCTTTTAAGTCGTTCTAGGTCAAAACAAGTCAAACTAAGTCAATCTAGGTCGAACAAGGTCAAACTAGATTGTACATGGTCGATCTAAGTCATTCTAGGTCTAGCTAGGTCATACTGGATCAATGCAAGTCAAACGGAATTAATCTAGGTCGATTTAAGTCAACGGTTGACTTACAATTGACTTTTGGTCAACTGGTCAACTCTAGGTCAACCCTAGGTCAATCCTAGGTCAATGGTGACTAATAGTTGACTTTTGGTCAACTTCCCAAGTTTAATGGAATTTGGGACTAAATTGGGTAAAGTGTTGACCCATAGTTGACTTTTGGTCTAAAAAGTCAACCGTGGTCAACCGGGGTCAAGACTAGGTCTAGGGGACTATTTCTAATTATTACCAACCTCTACAACCCATATCCAAGTCCATCTTGGTCTTCGAAACTCAAATCTTGGCCGTAGGCCAATTACCTAATTTACCCTTTCTAAGGTAAATTTCTAGCCTAGGTGAAAACCTAGTTAGCCTACCTACGCTTGGTATTTTGACCCGTGCTCTCTAGGGTAGTAAGATACTAGCCTATACATACATTACCTACCAAGATACCTAGGTAAAGTGGACGTCTAGTCCATGATACGGCCCATTGCCGATATCTTGAATATTTCAAGATACGCAATAGTACGACGCGATACCGGCGCCCTACAACCCCGATTTCCACTCGGGAGCCTATCCGCAAAATCTAATTCATATAATCTAGGTCTACGCCAAGTTTCATCGCGTTTCGATACTCGGAGCTCAAATTCACTCTCTAACTCGAATTCCTCTAAAACTCCCTTCTCGCTCTTATTCTAATTCTCCTTCTTAACTCTTCTTCTAACTTCTTCTTCTAACTTCTTCTTCCTATTCCTCCTCTAATTCTTCTTCTAACTCCTTCTTCCTATTCTTCTTCTAATTTCTTTCTAACTTCTTGAACTTCTTAGTCTTCTTCTTATTCTTCTTCCTAACTTCTTTCTTACTTCTTCTAATCTTCTTTCTAATCCTTCCTCTATTCTTCTTTCTAACTATCAATTTTCTATCTACATATATATACATATACATATCTATATATACATATATGGGGGGGTTTATAGGCTAAATAGGGGGCTAAATAGGACTGAATGGGGGGGGAGAACTGGCAGCAGCTGCTGCCAGTTGCTGCAGCTGTAGCTGCTGCTACTGCAGCTGTAGCTGCTGCTACTGCAGCTGTAGCTACTGCTACTGCTGGTCCTCTTCTTCTTCTTCTCCTCTTCCTCCCTCTCATCTAACTCTATATATATATATATATATATATATATATATATATATATATATATATATATATATATATTATATATATATATATATATATATATATCCACCTATATATATCCACCTATATATATATATATATATATATATATATATATATATATATATATATATATATATATATATCCCTATACTCAAACACACACACATCTATCTATATATATATATATAAATACACTCACATACATATATCTACATATATATAAATATACACACACATATCTCTACATATATTTAAATACACCCACACACACATATAGATAGATATATAAATATAGACACACACACACAAACACACACACTCTCACAAACACACACTCTCACTACCATCTCATGACAAACACCACCACCACTCTCATTCCTCTACACTCACACACACAAATTCAAATATATATATATATATATATATATATATATATATATATATATATATATATATATATATATATATATATATATATATATATATATATATAATACATACACATATAAAATAAAATATATATATATATATATATATATATATATATATATATATATATATATATATATATATAATACATACACATATATATATACATATATACATATCTACATATAAATACCACTCTATATATAAAAACCCCTAACAATCTCTAACCTAGATTTCTAGGGAATCCTACAAAATTTGCGGGCAAAGTGTAGAGAATCTCCCCTTCTACAATTATTGTGAAGACATTAAATACAAAAGAGAATAAATGAAGAATTAATGTCATACCTAAAATGGGTTTTCTTGGAGGAAGAAAGCTTTGGGAGAAAATGAGTTTTTGAAAGAGAGAGAGAGAGAGAGAGTTTGCTTAGTGGAGAAGAAAGGGGGGGCTCTCCTTGTGGCCGGCCAAGTGGGGGGGGGATATTGGGTTTGGGTGGGATCCAATAGCCCTCCAAACCCATTAGACTTAGGTTGGGTTCGGTTTGTTTCGGTTTGGTTCGGTTTGTTTCTAATGAACTAATTAAGCTCTAAAATGACTAATTAAGCCATAGAAATATGGTTTATGGTTTCTAACCTAATTAGGATGGTATGTGGGCCAAGTTCAGCTAGTATGTGGGTCCCACTAGTGTCCAGGCTACCCGGGTCTCCAACTTGAGTCCGAATTGGATAAAATCCAAACCAACCCAAATAAATCCCAAAAAATCACATAAAATAAATAAAAATTCCTAAAAATTATAAAACTTGAAAATGACAAAAATACCCCTAATTTGAAAACTGGGGGTGACATGCTAGCCGTCCGTTTACTCCAGAGCTCATCTTCTATCTCCACCTCCACCTCCACCTGTAGATATACAGACCGACGTTCCTACCGGAACCTACAGTTTGGAGCAGATTACACAGATTTTGGTGGTCCTACAGGGTCAGATGACACAGGTGACCAAAATTTTAGGCACAGTAGGTCTGATTCCTGCTACCACTGCATCGTCTCCTGCTTCGACCTCAGCGCCTCCGGCAACGTCTTCTCCTTCGACCAACACCTACTGCACCGGCTTCTACTGCATCGTCTCCTACTTCTACCATGACACCTCATGTCACGCCGGTGACTCTTCCAGGCATTGTTCCTGCCCAAGACGTACAACAGGTCATCAGTTTGGTGCTGGCGCATTTACTTTCGTGCGAACAGTCGTCTTTCCTCCGCCACCTCCTCCACCATCAGTTTGATGTTGACAAGATTTTTGTATTATTTTTTGTTGTACTTGATGAGTTTGTATGGACTTTATGGAGTTTATGTATCATTCGATGTGTATGAGATTTGTGCATATGTACTATATTAGTGCTGGATTTGGATGAGTTTGTATGGACTCTATTGTGTCGATAAATAGTTGTTTGTGTCTATTTTATTCAATGTTACATATTAGTGTTCTAGTTTATTGAGTAAATAGTCTTTTTGATTCACTGTTATATATTTGTGTTTCATGCTATTGAATATAGATATATTGACAAGTATGAGCATAGCAGGAACCAATATTTTTGGACAAAATTTGTAGGCTAACGACGGACCAGCGACGGAATACCGACATATTTCTGCAAAAATTTGTAGCTTAGCGACAGACTGTCGACACCTAGCGACGGAATATCTGCACCTCAGCGACTACATTACGACGGATATTTCCGTCGCTAACATGCTGTGATACCCCAAAAGCGTATCAAACGAGCTAGCGACGGAAATATCCGTCGCTGAGCTTATGAAAATTTCAAGTTTTTGGCTCACAAAAGTCTGTTGCTAATACGTCGCTAAAATGTCGTAAAATATGACGACCAATCAAATACGTTGCTATTCCGTCGCTGAAATTGGTCGCTGTATCCGTCAGTGAGTCGCACGCTATAGCGGCGTCTTACTGACGGATTATTCTTAATGACATTTAAGCTAACGACGTAAGCTTTCCGTCGATAATCCGTCGACAAATCATAATAGCGACGGAATAACAATATTTAGCGAGAATATTTTCGTCGCTAAATATCAGTATTCAGGGTATGTTTGGTAGGAGGGAAAAGTGGAAGGACGGAAAATAGAGGAGGGAAAAGTGAAGGGAAAGATTCATTTTCTCTTGTTTGGTATGGAAGAAAAATAGGAAGGAAGTAAAAGTGGAGGGATTACTTTTTCCTCATAACCTAAGAAATCCAATCCCCCCAAGAGTGGGAGGAAAAGTGGAGGCTTGTATTAATTAACAATTATACCCCCATATAAATGTATTATTTAAAAATTATTTATGAAGTCAAATGGTAAATAAGTGTTTTTAGTTGAGGGTAGAATTGGTAAACCCTATA
Organism: Iris pallida; assembly: GCA_029216955.1. NCBI lineage: Eukaryota > Viridiplantae > Streptophyta > Magnoliopsida > Asparagales > Iridaceae > Iris > Iris pallida. Next base: position 3,717,907 of record JANAVB010006389.1, read on the forward strand.
TTTTTTACTTTCTTTCCTTCTACTTTTTCTTTCATACCAAACAAAGGAAAATGCATCTCTTATCTTTTCCATCCTTACTACCAAACACAAAAGGAAGGAAATGTTCTTTCCTTTCCATGTGGAAGGAAAATGCATCCCTCTATTTTTTTTCCTTCCACTTTTCCATCCTTCTACCAAACACAGCCTCAGTATTTTTGTAGTGGTCAAACTACATAATTTTGGAATAAAAATCAACGAGCATGGAGGGGACTTTACCTGCACAAAGTCATTGAACGCTCCAGCTTCTACCACACGATCACAAAGAAAAATACAATTATGTTATTTGGCTCCCAAAATATTATTTGGGTGATGTCATCTCCCATTATGTAACATCTGACATAACATCTGACATACCAGTGACATGGCAAATTTTAACCCAAAAAATTAATTACCCAATTTTTTTAATGTTAATATTAATATTAATATTAATATTAATATTAATGTTAATATAGATTTAATATTATTATTAATGTTAATTTTAATGTTAAGATTAATTTTAATATTAATTATAATGTTAATTTAATATTAATATTAAATTTAATATTAAAGTTTGTCATGTCAGCAACTATGTCATATGTCACATAATAGAAGATGAAATCACCATTATTTGGGAGCCAAATAGTATTTTTTGAGAAAAATATAACGCACAAAGTTGGCCTTTGGATTAGATTTTTCTACTACTAGCACTGTTGTTCTTCTTTGTTTCTTCTGTGTTTCTTGCTTCGCCAGAAGTCCTCCGGTCGGTTGCAAGTCCAGAGCGATGATGATGGGTACAGCCAGGGGCGGAACCAGGATTTTGGAGTAGGGTGGGCTAGCTAATAGACAAATAGTTACCATAATGTTCTAAAAATTTAAGCCAAAAAATCTACATAAATTTCTTTGTAAATTCGATGATTCAAAATCTGTCATAGACATTAAACTTAAAAAATATATGCATTCATCGTAAATATAGATAACAAGTACTCAATTCATCATTTTTTGTGCTTTCCGCAAACCAAACTATGTACATACTAGATTTCCAAGCAAGATTATTTATTTTGGGAGTTAGATTATGTATTTTCTTCAAAAAAAAATTCCTCCATATTTGTGACAAGTCAATGTGAGCATAATGTGAAGGTCAGATAATAGTTTTAAGTGAGTTTGAATACTTTGATAGTAGACCTGGTTAGGAAAGAAGTAGTTGCGGACTAGGTTGGCTCGCCTGCTTCAATCATGTCTTCTTCCTGTTCAATGGGAAGATGCTGTGACTTGTGTTCTCTAGCGAGTAGTGACCACTTTGGAATGAAGAGTTCAATATTTAGATTCTAGGAATGTAAAGAAGCAATCAATCATCTCTCTCTCTCTTTCAAGAGTTAAATAAGAAGCAAGCAAAGTTTTATACAATGTTAGGGAGGTAGAGAAGTGGGCTGGCAGCCTGGGGTCATTAGAAGAAAAATTGGCTTTTTTTTTTCTTGCACTGGGCTACAGCCCAGTGCAGTCAACATGTACCTCCGCCCCTGGGTACAGCCGGTATAAAAGGTCAGGAGGAGTTCCTCAGGCGGGGCAGCCTATGACGCAGTAGGCTTCGATGTTGCTGATGCCGAAAGCAAACAGTTCTGCTGCTATTGAACGCTCGACCTTCACAAAAGCTGGGGACAACTCAACCGGCCGGGGGGGTGAGGGTTCGTGGTGCGCTGGTCCGACGAAGGCTGGCGGAAGCTGCTCGATCTCAAGAGGATCGTGGACTACAGGTTGTACTCGAGTTATATCTACCAAGCTGCTTTTGCCACTGCTATTCACTGTATCTACAGTTGTTGCTACTACTTATGCTACTGCTCTTGGCTACTATGGTAGGGTCTTCTTCGTTCTATTTCTTCTCTATTGTTATTTGGTGAGAGTCATAGGAGAGAATGTCAAGAATTTGATGGGGAGTCTGAAAGGAAGGCGAGGGAGTTGAGGAGGAGGAGGAGAGAGTGATGTTGCAGAGACAAGATTTGGGGTTGTGGTATTGCAGGTTATGCAGGTGCATGCAAGGATTGATATTGCATGAAAATGGTAAATATTGGGGGGTGGTTAAAAGAAATAGCATGTCTTAATATAGTAAAATATACTGGTTTTATCCATTGAGTATAGGTAAAGTGAGAGAATGTGAGGGATTGGGGTTGGGGGTGTTCACGAGAAAGAGGATAGGTAGGTGTGGGTGTGGGTGGTTGGAGGGGTGTGTGTGTGTGATATATAGAGTGTGAGATTTCAATTAAGAGATAAACATTAATTAAACTTAATTAATTAAATAAATCCAATTTTTGAATGATTATGGGTTGCCATAATAAGTAACTATTATCTAATATTCAATTCAAGAATTATCAATTAAGCTAATTATTTAACATCTAAAATTTTATTTAGTATAAACTCATTTGAAAGAAATAGTTGGGAAGATTAATTAGGAATAGCTAAATAAACTTAATAATAATTAAGTATTAAGATCTTAATAACTAATCACTAAATCATAAAAAAATTCTAATAATATCAAACGAGTTGAGTTGCACACGCATTGCGTGTGCCATGACACTAGTCAATAATAACTTAATACCAACAACAGATTATATAATTATCAATAATGATAGCAGACTAGCAGTAATATTAGGCATTTGTCAGTCATATTAATGATCAAGCAAAGAAAAGAAAAGGAAAAAATAAGTTCAAACTAAAAAAAAAAAGGAGTTTACACTTTCTTACCGTTTTTTTCAGAAGAAGCTGCTCTGATAGCCACATTACCTTTTGCACAATTATAATCAACTCCACATCAACACATGAATGTATTTAAAATTTAATATTTTTTGGATTTGTTATTATTTTATTTACGATGGACGACGACTTCAATAAGCTAAGACGATTACATCAAAGTGGTTATTGTTAAATAGTAATAATTATCATTATTATTAGGGATATTTAGTATTAGGGTCTCACATAATAGTTGATACTAGGATTCGGATTTTGAAATCGTTCAACGTTAGGGTTTGGATTTCGAAATTACTATTCATGTATACTAATGAACAGTAATTTCGAGACCCAAATTCTAATATTGGACAATTTCGAGACTCAAAATCTAATATCCACTATTTTGTGAGATCCTAATACTATAACCCTTTATTATTATTATTATTATTATTATTATTATTATTATTATTATTATTATGTATGTACTTGTTGTCGCACATATTTTATACTACTTGGAAAGAACAAATAATAATTTTTAATAGCAAAGTTTTTGTTTACTTTTAATTCTTGGAAAGAGCAAACAACATCGTCTTTTAATTTTTTTTCTATACGTATGTTAAACTTGTTAGTCCCGGGGCTTGATCAAAGATGGTAAAACAGATGCAACAAAGATCTACGATGATACGAAAACCAAATAATCCGATTACAATATGGAGGAGAGAAATAGAGAAGAGAAGATCTCTCGCTCTTCCTTGCAAACGTGTTGCAATTGGGACAGAACGAGTTACAATAATCTAGAGAAAGATTAGATGAAGAACAGTTGCTGGGGTGTCAAAACACCGTTGCTCAAAGCAAGATTCGCCCCCACACGATCTGCTTCCAGGAACCAGCAAGTTTGAAGAACTTGTGGAACGCTCGAAGTCACCTCTGTTCTGACTCCTCGGATGGACTTGCAATGGCGGCAGCAGCACTCTCTCTCTTTCTCCTTTTCTGACTTCTATTTTCGTGGTAACTACAAAGGAGGCCAGAAGAGAGTATTTATAGAGAGAGGGTGGAAATCCTAGCCGCCTCTTCAGTTATGGAAAGATTGAATTAAATCCCAAAAAGATAGCAACGAGATTAATTCAAATCCCACAAAGATAGCAACGAAATTAATTCAAATCCCACAAAGATAGGATCTAAATTAATCGCATTGAATCAGTCTTTCCATACCTGACTTGTAGTCTGCACAGTCAGCGGAACCCTCCATGCGGCAGCAGCAGCAGCCTGGCCGCATGAGCCTCATGGCCGCATGGGCCGCATGGACCACATGAGCCGCATGAACCACATGGACCGCATGGACCGCATGGGCCGCATGGGCCGCATGGACCGCATGAGCCACATGGACCGCATGAGCCGCATGTGCCGCATGGACCGCATGTGTCGCATGGACCGCATGTGCCGTATGAGCCGCATGGCCGCATGAGCCGCATGAGGCCGCATATGAGCCGTATGCCGTATAAGACCGCATGGCCGCTTATGAGCCGCATAAAGACCGCATGACTGCTGACGTGCTAAGTGCAAAGTGCGCCAACAAAATGCCACATTATGCCTCATGAGCCCATGAGTCCGAGTCCGAGTCGCTATAGCTCCAAATGAAATTAATCCAAGAGAATGACAAAAGCATTAATGCTTCATCCTTGGAGCCTTATTCTTACCTCCTAATAAAATCACCCACATGGTTCCCTCCTTAGGGTCACCACCCCATGTGCATCTCTCAACAACACACCCAAGTATATATGTTGAGATAACTCATGGTACATTTCCGATGTGGGACTAAAATTTTATAAGACATGTTGAGAGCTAGCTCTCTCCATGTAAAGAAAGCACCAACAATCCCCCACATATCATAACATATATATGTGTCCAGGGTTGAGCGTTCCCCACAATAACTGTCCATTTTGCATTAGGATAGATGTCGCTGACGACTTGAATCTTTCCGCATGGGTTAAATAACAATGTGATACAAGAATAGACTACGCTTTGAATTCTGTACCACAATTATAATTCTTCCCACTCACAAAGTTTAGTTACGTATGCTTCTGGCTGCACATTAAAGGCCCTGTGCCAGCCTGATTTCAGTATATAATTTTGGGCGTCTACAAGTTTACCCTCAAGAGACGGCCTGATATCTCTTTCCATACACTATAGGTGAGTTCTTTATTAAAGAGATATGGCATGAAGCCTTGTGCTTCCTTGCGGTGCTACGCCGCTATGACATGGACTGAAGCCGAGGCATTACCCCTACCTGGGAACCTCATCGTAGCGTCATACTACTGCAGCATGAGGTCTCAGCCTCTTTGTAGTGCCAATCTACTCAGCATGAAGCCTAAGGCTTCCTTGCGGTGTTACGCCACAACGACATGGCTTGCAATGCCGAGGCTTTACCCCTACCTGGGTACCTCATCGTGGTGTCGTGCCACTGTAACATGGAGCTATCCTCCCCTTTGTAGTGCTGTCTACAACTCTTTAATTATGTCATACAGCATTAGGCTACCTGTCTATTTACGGTGCTACGCCGCTGTGACTTGGCTTGCAAGGCCGAGGCATTACCCCTACCTGGGAACCTCATGGTGGAGTCACCCCACTGTAGCATGGAGTTTCACTCCTTGTAGTGCTGTTCTACCGTGCTTCCTGTAAAGCACACCAGGCATTCACTCTTCCTGAGAACTCATTAAGGCGTTTAAGCCAACCTTCCACAGGATCTATTTTTTCCACAGAAAATACATAATAGACAACAGTGGTTATGGGTCCGTATCCCTTCCATGTTCCAGAGAACAAGTACCCACTGTTACCTGATAGTTTCCCAGTCAGTGATCCTCCTTTGAACCAAAAGTTAGATGCCTAGTAGATTTCTCTTTGAACTAATAGCATAAAACTTTATGGTAGGATTACAAAGACACACTATCAGAATACCTTCAAGCCTATTTTACAAGCTGTGTCATCGACCAACTGGCGCTTGAGGCCCTTTGTAAATGGATCTGCCAGGTTCTCCTGACTCTGAACATCAACCACCGCAATTACACCTCTTTTGATAAGATCGTGTACTGCCCTGTGCTTCAACCGCACAGTCCTCTTCTTTCCATTGAAGAGGTTATTTGATGCTACCGCCGCAGTCGCCTGGTTGTCACAGTATATCGGTATCGTCGGTATCTGAGCCCCAACCACTGGAAGATCATACATGAGCTCCCGAAGCCATTCTGCTTCATCTGCTGCAGTTTCAAGTGCATAGAATTCAGATTCCATGGAGGAACGAGAGAGTATAGTCTGCTTCTTCGACTTCCATGATATAGCAGCTCCATCCAAGGAAAAGACATATCCACCTGTGGATCTCTCGCTTTCCACCTCTGAACACCAGCTAGCATCACTGAAGCCTTCCACTACTATGTCAGGCCTTGTGGCAGTGGTTGTGTACATAAAACTTTCGATAATGCTAGAATACTCCAGCTGCCTGACGCTTTCCCTCGAGTTTAGCTTCAGCTTCTGATCACACCTGTATGGCGTATCGATACCTGGAAGATCCTTACACCCATAGCGTGTGAGCATCTTCTCAATGTAGTGAGATTGTGACAGCGCTACTCCAGTGTCTGTCCGGATGATCTTTATGCCTAAGATGACATCTACATCCCCCAAGTCCTTCATACTGAACTTGGTTGAGAGGAACTTCTTTGTCTCTGTGACACAGCCTATGTCCGTGCCTAGAATTAGCATGTCGTCCACGTACAGACAAACGATGACTCCTCTTCCATCAGCGAACTTTGTGTAAACACATTTGTCCGTCTCGCTGACTCTGTAGCCGTTTGACCTAATAACTTTGTCAAACTTCTCATGCCACATCTTGGGAGCTTGCTTCAAACCATACAATTATTTCACCAACTTGCATACTTTGTCTTCAAGACCTTTGACGATAAATCCATCTGGCTGTTGCATGTAAATCTCTTCGGTCAGCTCCCCATTCAGGAATACTGTCTTTACATCCATCTGATGTATCACCAACTTATGTATAGCTGCTAGAGCGATTAACATCCTGATGGTGGTCATCCGGGCTACTGGAGCGTACGTGTCAAAGTAGTCTATTCCCTGTTTCTGAGAAAATCCCTTGGCTACAAGCCTGGCCTTGAACTTGTCAATAGTTCCATCTGCCTTCATCTTCTTCTTGAAGATCCATTTACATCCGATGGGCTTTTCTCCTTCAGGTAGATCTACCAACACCCATGTGTTATTGGAGGTGATAGAGTCAAACTCGTCATTCACTGCCTTCTTCCAGAAGATAGCATCTCTGGTCTTCATCGCCTCATCATAGGTAAGCGGATCTGCTTCTACATGATAGGTGACAAAGTCATCTCCAAAGTCTTTCGGTCTCCTCGCTCGCTTAGCTGACGGCTCTGCGAGTTCTGGTACAAGAGTTGTTTCATCAACAACAGCTTCTTCTTGGACTACTGGCCCATAGGAGATTTCAGTCTCATTTGCACCTACATCATTTTCCGGAATGTCCGAAAGAACAATATTTTTGTCTTTTGTAAACTTGTCTTCAAAGTATTCAGCATTGCGAGATTTGATGATATGATTTGACTCAATATCAAGAAATCTCCGAGCATCACTCTTCTCGGCATATCCCAAGAAGATCGCCTTCGTAGTCCTTGTCCCTAGCTTCTGAATCTTCAGATCTGGGAGCTTCACATACGCCAGACACCCCCACACTCGAATGACATTCAAGTTTGGTCTGACTTTGAACCAGAGTTCATGAGGAGTTACGTCCGAAGTTGCATATGGCACTTTATTTAGAATAAAAGTGGCCGTCAATGCAGCTTCTCCCCAGTAGCATTTAGGAAGACCTGCGGTTAGCAGCATTGAGTTCATCATTTCTGTCAACGTTCTGTTCTTCCTCTCCGCTACTCCGTTGGATTGAGGAGAATATGGAGCAGTAGTCTCGCATATGATTCCATGTTCTTTGTAGAACGATGCGAATTCATGAGATCTGTACTCCCCACCTCGATCACTTCTTAACCTCTTGAGTTGTTGTCCGGTCTGCCGTTCAGCTTCGGCCCTAAACTCTCTGAACTTCTCGAAGGCTTCGTCTTTAGACTTGAGCAAGTAGACGAACGCTTATTTTGAGAAATCGTCGATGAAGGTTATGAAATACTTCATGTAACTCCCAAAATCATATTTGGTAAATTTTTGAATTTTTCTAATTTTGAATTTAAATATTGCTTCTTACGAAAACCTATTTTTCCTTTAAAATAAATTTCGGTTTTAATAAATTTTTCTCAAACTTGGAAAGTATTTTTGAGTATTAGTTTGACGTAATAATGATTTGAATGATTTGATTTAGGAATTGTTGAAACAAATTTTTGTAGCTAAATAAATATTTATGTACAAGTATTCAATTTAGTATTAATGGTTTATTGATTTCTTAATTGTCTTATTAATCATTTTCGGAATTATATATTAAGTATTAAGAAAAACTGATTTTATCAATTAACTAATTAGTAACTGCTAATTATGATAAATGGTTTAATTATTTTCGGATTTTATTAATATAATTTTATTGGAGAAAACAGTAATTATTTTCTAATAGTTGGTAAATTGGTAAATTGAAATTCTGTTAGCAAGGAATATTTCTTAGCTCCAAACCTACACTGTATTTACTACACTGCCCCTGCCATAAAGACTCCCAGATCTGTATTTTATTACAATACTGCCACTGTTCTATACCCCCAGATCTATAGTTATTTACATCTGTACCACTCCATATTTTACTATAAATACTGTACATACATAATATTTTATTATTATTATTCTGACACTGTCAGTACACATTAATTCTCTCTACACTTTTTCTCTCTCCCCTCTCTGGCCATTCCGGCTGAGCACCATCACCCATCGCCGGAGATTTCTCATTACACTATGGAGCCGAGCTCAGTCGGAGTCTAGATCCACCTCGGATCCACGTCACCGATCGGATCATCAACCGCTGTTGGACGACACGAGCACCGGAGTACCTCCGAGTTCGAGGCCACCTCGTCGCTGCAACCGACGACGGCTGCATCCTCGACCTCCACGCACGTCTTGAAGACCGAGCGGCCAGCAGCGCCTGGAGCCAGACCTCACCGGAGCCGCCGACGTCGCCGAGGAGCCTCGGGATCTGCCCAGAAGGTCAGATCCTTGTTGACGAGCCGCCTGGAACCAGATCTCGCCGTCCAAACCGCCGGATCTACTCGAAGTCGTTCGTCGACGACATCTCCGCCTCGTCACTCCGGCCCGATCACCCCGTCACCGCCGTCCATGCTTGACCTCAACCGTCTCTCTCCGGCGCAGCTAGTCAGATCCGGCCTCCGCCACTTCTTGGCGACTGGATCTGACGTTCCTCCACCATGGAGCGACGCCACCGCGTCGACCCGCTCTGGAGGAAGTCACCACCACGCCGACCATTGTCAGCCGATCCAGCCACCAGATTTGGAGCCGAACCTCGTCGATCCACCACCGCACTAGCCCGGACCGCCTTCCAGCGACTGGAGTCGCGCCGTCCAAGCGCCACCCTGCACCGGGGGCCGTCCGTACCTCTGCTGCCAGCCGGGTCTGGTCGAAGCCACCACCACCGCCGAGTCTCGAGATTTGCCATCGAGGTGAGCTTTCCATTCCTCTTCTCTTCTTGCTCTGCTCGTTCTTCTTCTTTTTGTAATTTTTGGGATTTGTTTATTTGGGAGATTTTCGTTAGGTGAGGGAGGAAGAGAAGGGAATGTGTGAGGAAGAAGCTAAATAAGAAGAGTAGAGTAGGATTTTTAACTTAGTAGTTCACGTGAGTATGGGCGGATGGGATTCTTGACTGCTGTGTAATAATAGAGTAGTGAAGAGAATGGGAATGGTTCTCCCATTCGGCTGTGTGTGGGAATAGGAAGAAATAAGTGGAGTAGGTGAGGAAGAAGATTGATGGGAGTGGGTTTTATTGTTGGCTGATTAAGGATGATGATTAGGGTTTCTGCTCTGGACAGTTCGGCGGAAATTAGTTGAAGAGTATTGAGAGCAGTAAGTATTAATTGTTCGGCTGCTGAGTAATGGAGGTGAGAGGATTCTCATTTCATTCCTTTCTCTTTTGTTCTTGTCATGATGAAAATTGAACACTGTCAGAGATGATTTTAAGGGCAGCTTTGTGACTTTCAAAATAGCAGGAATGGGCCAGATCTTTGGGCCAGTTTGCTGGGCTGTGGGTTTAGGACTGGGCTGGATGCTTAGTTTATTTCTGTTAAATTTTAGTGTTGTCAAATATTAGCTTGTATAGTATTTAGTGATTTTAAATATTAAATAAATCTTGTATAACATTTTTAGTATATGTATAATATTGTATATATTTCCAAATGAATAAATAATATCTTGTAAACATATATATATATATATTTATATATATATATATATATATATATATATATATATAAAATATATATATATATATATATATATATATATATATATATATATATATATATATATATATATATATATATAAAATAAATATATATATATATATATATATATATATATATATATAAATTCATATTCCTATTAATGGTCATTATCATTTTGCAAAATATTTCCAAAAGGATTTGTTATAACTAATATTACTTTGTTAACATAAAAAGTTTCTAATTTAAGATCTTTTGTAATTATAATTGGTTAATCAATATTGATAATAGAACTACAATACCAATTTAGAGATTATGTTTAGTTCATAACCAACTTGTACGAATTATAAATATAGGAAGACATCCAGTTCCTGATTACCAGTACTTTTCGGAGCCAGGCAAGTACTTTTCTACGATTTTGTACATTTACATTCTTGTACCCTTTCTTGTGACACGTCATGGCACGATATTCATGTACTCCTGTATTCCTGTACCCTTGTTCTTGTATTTATTAGCGTCGGTTGGGAAAATACACTAGCCATGTGACCAATCCCGGTTACTATATATTCCTGTACCAAGCTTAGGCCTCGCACTGTGCACGCGGGTCCTAAGTCGTACCATATTCATGTACTCCTGTGCATGCTCCTGTACTTACCCCAGCCGGTCACATGGACTAGATGTATTTCGATATTGTGCACTTGTCATGTCTGGTACTTCAGGATTATAGTTTCATTCTTGTACTTTACATGTTCATGTACTTTACATTCATGTACTATAGTTCCTGTACTCATTGCATGTACTACTTTCCTGTACTTTCATGTTCATTCCTGTATTTCATTTCCTGTACTCCTGTACCCTGCTCATATCATGTTCATGTTTCATTACCTAGAACTGTACTTTGCTCCGCTCCTGAATAGGATATGTTGCAGGTATGCTTGCAGGACATTGTTCTACTCTATGGGCCAGAGCCCAGGATTTAGCTGAGCAGGATGAGGCTTAGCTTGAGGCTTCAGGTTTAGATTACTTAGCTTTACTTTGAGATTTTGACTTTAGAGTTCATAGCACTTTTCATACCTGTTGATTCTGGTACATTATGATATCTGGATTTGTGGATTATGGTGATCATTCTGGGATACGTTTTTAGATGCTGTGATTCTTACTTTCATGATTACTTGTTAGTTTTCCCTAGTATTGGTACAGCTTACTTTGTCGTGTCCAACGACGAAGGCTGGGCGTGTCCGACTCGTGTCCGATTATTCGGGAGCGGGTCGTGACACTTCATCCCGGCCTTCGTGGAGAAATGTTTGAAGTCACAGATATCGGAGTGCACCAACTCCAGAAGATCTGTGCTTCGATTGACCCGATGAAAGGGTTTCCTTGTGATCTTCGTCTGAGCACACACTTCACACTTCTCCACCTTACCCCCACATTTGGGGATAAGTCCTAGACTAGACATTTTGTTAATTCTTTTATAATGAACATGTCCTAGTCTATTATGCCACAACTCAAGAGAATAATCAGAAAATACAACTGCATTAATGTCATCAAACTAGTTGACAAGCTGAATTTTAAACATTTCTTCGGTTAGATAAGCCTTCCCGAAGTATGTTCCCTTCTTAGACATCACCATCTGACCAGCATTGATGTCCATCCTTAAGCCTGCATTGCAGAGCAGGCTCCCAGAGATCAGGTTCTTAGCAATCGCCGGAACATGTTTCACACCTTGAAGCGTCAGAGTGTTCCCAGAAGTGAGTTTCAGTTCCACGGTCCCGATCCCCAGAACTTCAGCTTGGGCCTGGTTCGCTATGACAACCTTCTCAGATATCGGCTGATACGTGACGAACCATTCCTTGCCAGAACAGACATGGCAAGTCGCACCAGTATCTATCCACCAGTCAGAGTCAACCCCCACAGTTGTGACCTGTCCGATCATAGCAACAATGTTAGAAACCAATGAAACCTTATTAGGCTCACCTTTCTCTGATTGTTTAGGCTTAGATCTGCATTCACTCTTGTAGTGGCCTTTCTTGCCATAATTGTAACAAGTCACGTGGGACTTAGTCTTCTGTTGCTTGAAAGAAGGACCCTTTACTTTTAGATTAGTGAAGTCCTTCTTCTTGGGATGAGAAGCCGCCTGCTTCCCCTTGGGAACTCTCGTCTGCACTAGATTGGCTTTAGCCAACTGTTTGGACAGAGTGTCCACCTTCTGTTGGGAACGCATCTCGTCCTCAACATGGATCTCTTGAAGTAGATCTCCCAAGCTAATGTCTAGCTTCTTTCTGAGCATCCTTGCATAGAAGGTACTCCATCCAGCAGGAAGTTTTGAGACGATCCCTCCAACGACAAACTTGTCGGGAAGGGACATCTCTTCGTCTTCCAGTTTCTGACGCAGCTTCAGAAATTCCTTCACCTGTGGCAACATGGACTTCTCGTCCTCAAAGAGCAATTTATGATATTTTTCAACCATAAACATCTTGCTCCTGTTCCTGTCTTCTTCATACAGATTTTCCACAGACTCCCATATGTCTCTGGCAAGTTCCTTCTTCGAGTAGGATTCTGCCAGGGAGTCCTCCATAGCATTCAGGATGAGAAGCCTGCAGATGCTATTTTCCCTTCTCCATTTGGCCTGGAGTTTGGTAGCCGCGTTGATTGCGGCAGTAGATCCAGTGTCTGAAACAAAGGGTTCTTCCTCCAACAGAACATAATCAACGTCTTTTAGTTGAAGAGTTAGGTAAACCTTTCTCTTCCAGACTTGATAATGCTCTCCATCGAACTTTTCCAACTTGCAGAAGTCCGATTGGAGGAGCGAAGCATTAATATTTTCCATCTACACGGATCTTGCTTTGAGATTGTTAGTCCCGGGGCTTGATCAAAGATGGTAAAACAGATGCAACAAAGATCTACGATGATACAAAAAACAAATAACCCGATTACAATATGGAGGAGAGAAATAGAGAAGAGAAGATCTCTCGTTCTTCCTTGCAAACGTGTTGCAATTGAGACAGAACGAGTTACAATAATCTAGAGAAAGATTAGATGAAGAACAGTTGCTGGGGTGTCAAAACACCGTTGCTCAAAGCAAGATTCGCCCCCATACGATCTGCTTCCAGGAACCAGCAAGTTTGAAGAACTTGTGGAACGCTCGAAGTCACCTCTGTTCTGACTCATCGGATGGACTTGCAATGGCGGCAGCAGCACTCTCTCTCTTTCTCCTTTTCTGACTTTTATTTTCGTGGTAACTACAAAGGAGGCCAGAAGAGAGTATTTATAGAGAGAGGGTGGAAACCCTAGCCGCCTCTTCAGTTATGGAAAGATTGAATCAAATTCCAAAAAGATAGCAACGAGATTAATTCAAATCCCACAAAGATAGCAACGAAATTAATTCAAATCCCACAAAGATAGGATCTGAATTAATCGTATTGAATCAGTCTTTCCATACCTGACTTGTAGTCTGCACAGTCAGCGGAACCCTCCATGCGGCAGCAGCAGCAGCCTGGCCGCATGAGCCTCATGGCCGCATGGGCCGCATGGACCACATGAGCCGCATGAGCCGCATGAGCCGCATGAACCGCATGAACCGCATGGGCCGCATGAGCCGCATGTGCCGCATAAAGACCGCATGACTGCTGACGTGCTAAGTGCAAAGTGTGCCAACAAAATGCCACATTACGTCTCATGAGCCCATGAGTCCGAGTCCGAGTCGCTAAGCCCCTTTGGGGCTTAGCTCCAAATGGAATTAATCCAAGAGAATGACAAAAGCATTAATGCTTAATCCTTGGAGCCTTATTCTTACCTCCTAGTAAAATCACCCACATGGTTCCCTCCTTAGAGTCACCACCCCATGTGCATCTCTCAACAACACACCCAAGTATATATGTTGAGATAACTCATGGTGCATTTCCGATGTGGGACTAAAATTTTACAAGGCATGTTGAGAGCTAGCTCTCTCCATGTAAAGAAAGCACCAACAAAACTTGATGGACATTTTAATTAGTAACCATATATAAGAATGTGTTCGAGCTCTCTAGCCTAGTGGTATTAAAGCGGATACCAGGAGGGGGTGACAAGGTTCGAGCCCCCCAACTGTGTATGTGAGTGGAATTTAAAAAAAAAACCATATATAAGAATATTTTGGGAACAAATATTTATACGATACCTAATTTTTATTTATTTATTATATAGTAGTATAGATTACTGTAAATAAATATACAACCCTCCTATGTTTAATGATTACTAAATGAACCTCCTTTAGTTTCAAAATAATTATACGGACCTCCTTTATGTTTTATATTTTATTTTGAAAATAATGATGGTTAGTGTAATAATTTTTTATATGAAATCTAAAATATAGGGAAGGTTCGTGTAAATATTTTCAAAGTAAGGAAAATTTGTTTAATAAACATGAATGCCTTGTTTGATTTGTGGAAAAAGAAAATTATTATAATTTTTCAAAGAAAATAAAATACCAAGGAATTGATTTCCTTTCTATTCCTTTCGCGAAAGAGGCCGAAATATAGAAGAGATTAAAGTAATGAAAAAAATCTTCTCAGATCGAAAGGGACCATAGTTTATAGGGCTGAGCAGAAAACGGTTTTGGAACCGTTAACCGACCCGAACTGGCCAATCGGGTCGGGTTTTGCATTTTCGGGTCGGACTTCGGTTCATTTAAGTAATAAAAGCGGTTAACGGTTCGGTTCGCGGTTTCTGCATTCGGGTTTCGAACCGACCCGAAAACCGATAAAGGTAATTACCATTTTACCCTCTGCCCTAACCCTGGCCCATAAATATAAAATATCCAGCTTTCTCTCTCTCTCTCCTCACTTCTCACATTTCACTCTCCTCACCGCCAGTCCACCTCCACTTCACTGAGTTCACTCTCCACTCTCCACTTCTCCAGCGGCCTCCACTCCTCCTCCTCCCGTCCTCCGACCACCACCTTCCTCCTCACTCCTCCTTCCACTCCACTTCACAGTCCTCTCCACCGCCTCTACTCTCCAGCCCTCTCCACTCTCCGCAACCATTGGCGAGGCATACATTGCATCTTTAATGACGCAATAAAAGCCACATTCTGAGCCTTTCTTTTAGTTATTGTATATAATGCAGGTTTGACTTACTGTTGAGTTTGGAATTTGGATGGATTGGAATCATTGGATGTGCAAACATGAACTATTCTTCTTGATTGTGATTTTGTAATCTGTATATTAGTTCGATCATGATTCATCTACTGGAGACTTGTATATTTGATTGGTTCTGGTCCTTTGTATTATACTGGATGTAATGGATGTAAATGGATGTAATTTGTTCCGTTCTGGATCATGTACTGGAGAGTGGAGAGTGGAGTTTTCGTTGCTGGCAATTCACTGGCCTTTTTGTAATTAAATAATATTCTGTTTTTGTTGCTGGCAATTCACTGGCCTTTTTGTAATTCAATTCACTTGTCCTTCTGGATGTAAATGGATGTAACTTGTAATTCAATATTCTGTTATTTGTATTATATTGTGCAATTCACTAGCATTTTTGTTGCTGGCAAATAATATTTTTTCTTCATAAAGCCCATTAAAATCCGGCCCAGTCCAGCGGCCCGCAAAACCGAACCGACCGAAAACCGAACCGCTATATTTCAGTTCGGTTCTGGTCGGATTTGGTTTAGGACGGTTCGGTTCTCGGTTATTAATGGCCGGTTTTCGATTTTTGTCGGTTTAATTTAAACCGGTTCGGGTGCTCATCCCTAATAGTTTAAACTGCAGTGCCACGTGTTCTTCCAATTGGCCGGAAGCAGACTAACAACCGCGGGTGGTCCCTCTCGTCTGGATAGACGCGCTGTGGCGCTGTAAAGTAATTTGTCCATAAATAAATAAATAAACTTTTAATTTATTTTTGGGTTCTGGTGAGATACTAACAGAGCCCAACTCACCGTCGATATTCACGTCCTATTCCTAGTTCCCTACCAACAAGTTCGTTCCTCCGTTATTTACAATCTCTCCTGTTCCTTTCTCTGCCAGAAGAAGGAAAGAAACCCTAAAAATGGCATCACTCGCCGCCGCTAAGCTCCTCAACCCCGCCGCTGCCGTCGTATCCTTCTCCTCCACCGTCCGTTTGTTCTCCCCAACCCAACTCCCCTTCCGTCTCCGTCACTCCTCCCTCCCCATCCGCCGCCAATACAAACCCGCCGCCGCCGCCACCACCGTCACCAAATTCTCCACCTCCGCCTCCACCATCGCCGCCGCCACCATCTCCGTCGGAGACAAGCTCCCCGAGGCCACCCTCTCCTACCTCGACCCCTCCGACGAGCTCCAGACCCTCACCGTCTCCGACCTCACCGCCGGAAAGAAGGCCGTCATCTTCGCCGTCCCGGGGGCCTTCACCCCCACCTGCTCCCAGAAGCACCTCCCTGGCTTCGTCCAGAGCTCCTCCGAGCTCCGCGCCAGAGGCGTCGACGTCATCGCCTGCGTCTCCGTCAACGACGCCTTCGTCATGAAGGCCTGGAAGGAGGACCTCAAGGTCGGCGACGAGGTCCTGATGCTCTCCGACGGCAACGGGGACTTCACCCGGGCGCTCGGAGTCGAGCTCGACCTCTCCGACAAGCCCGTGGGGCTCGGCGTCCGATCGAGGCGGTACGCGCTGCTGGCCGAGGACGGGGTGGTGAAGGTGCTCAACCTGGAGGAGGGAGGGGCGTTCACCAACAGCAGCGCGGAGGACATGCTCAAGGCCCTCTGAAGGTCCCGACTTTATTATCGTCTTCGTTTCGTTTCTATAGCTAGTTGGCTAGCTACTTGTTTCTTGCTTCTTTCAATAAATCTGTGCATGTAGCCTGCACTTGCAATACATGTTAAGTTATGGTTCTACTTTTTGGTGCTGTAAAGTTCTATTTGGTGTGATGCTATGTGGCCATATTTGGTTCGCGGAATCAGGGCCTTGTGAAAGGAAACTCATTCCTTTCCTGTGTTTGGATGCCAAAGGAAATAAGTAGGAAAGGAAATTGATTCCCATGAGGAAGGAAAATGGTTCCTCCGCCCACCTAAGGATTCATTTCCCCCCTCTAAGGATTCTCTTCCTCTTCCAATTCCCTTGACTTTTCCAAACACCGGAAAGAAAATTGATTGGAATTCCAATTTCTCAAAGGAAAGGAAAGAACAAGGAACCAATTTCCTTTCCTACTAAGGGTGTGTTTATTGGAATGCTGATGACACCTAGAAAGAGAAGGGGTAAAATTGAACTTCACGAAATCGTATAAACCAGAAGAGGGTATAAATTGGTGCATTTAGTCTTTATTTGACATTGCAGTTATGTCGGTATGTGTCTGTGATGGTCTTATCTTGTGAGTAGATATTGCCTATTAAGGATGTTCTGATTTCGGTATGTGGCTGTGTTCAGAACTTGTCCTTGCTAATTCATAACAGAAGCATAACTGTGTATGAACGAGCTGCCAGCACAATTATGCCCCATAACCATATTCAAACTTTTTGGGGACATATTTCTAGATGATGGTAGTTTAGACATGGCAAAATAAGAAAGTATTGTACTTCATGGGTGGCTTGGGCTTCTTGATTCTTCTATTAGAATTAAAAACTAGCAAGATTACATATGAGCAAATTGCAATGGCTGATTGGTTCCTGTTGTTTTTCCTTCATTACTAATGAAAAATAAGAGAATATGTGATCTTTTATCGTTTCATTTTCTTTATAAATTACAAATCAAGGTGGCTATACCTATATGAGTGATGACACCCGAACACCAAGTATCTGACATGGGTATAGGCGATACTTCAGTTCACATAGTTTCTAATTCTGTCTTCATCACCTATGAGTTGTTTTCCATTTTTTATCTCTTGTAACTTTAGACAAACATCACCACCTATGAAGATTGGAAACCAGTCAACCACCCGTGTCCTGTTTCCTCTTCACCTATATTTCTATATAGAGAAATCCAAGTTTACTATTCTCGAGGGAGAGGAGTGACGCTTCCAACAGCTTGAGCTAAGTGATCACTGTTAGCTGATAGCAATCACGACCAAGACCGCATAAAAGTTCCTTCTCTCCCTCCCTTGAACCGTGATCACCGACGTTATTGGGCTTTCGTTTCATGTCAAGGACAACAATTTGTTTCATAAAATATGCATAGTAGTGAATAAGATGGGCTATGTGGCACTTAACGGAGTTGCATTATGTTTATTTTTTTTTATTGATCAACTTTCTGGTCGTTAAATTGATATGTTACAAAATCATGTAATCCTAACCCTAAACATGTCCAAGTTATATGATCCTGGTATGATTAGGATTTACCTTCTAAAATTCATGAATACTCCACGGATTTTAGAATTTTATGTGCCGAATAGAGTTCATCTAGTGCATGTTTTAAGTATGGAAGACTTTATAATTATCCCTTATGAATCTATGCTTTTAGAGGTGACGCTTGGGCGACCTAAGTGTACAAGTAAAAAATTGCCGACCCGCCTTGGATTTACCTTGGATTATTTTTTTCTGGTTGTGACTCACCTTGTAAAATTCATGAATTCTCCAAGGATTGTATAATTTTTCGTACCAAATAGAGTTCATCTAGTGCAAGTTTTAAGTATGGAAGATTGGAGAATTATCCCTTATGAATCTATGTTGTTAGAGGCGACGCTTAGGTGACCTAGGTGTACAGCTAAAAAAATTTGCCGACTTGTTTTGTATTAATTTTTCCTGATTGTGGCGATGGTCACCTAGGCGATCGCCTAGGATCGTCTAGGACTTTGAAGTTGGAGAACTTTGCAGGAGGAGCACGGAAGTATCCAAGTTCCAAGGCTACGCTTAGGCGAGTTGGGAGGCTTGTCGCTTCGCCTAGTGCCAAGAACAACATAGTTATGAATTGATGTTAGTAGTATAAACGTGAATAACTTTTATGTTCCTATTCAAATAATTTGACATAGTTTTAAATTGGAAATTTATAAATTGAAGCTAAAGCTCGTGATGGAGCTTTAGCTTGGACATTTTTGTAAATCTCTGGCTATTTGGGTAAATATATGGGCTCATTGGAGAGATCACATCAGCTCATGGCTGGACATAACCTAAAATAATACATGATCAAAACCATGTATGAAGAGCCGTATATTATGTTTTTGTCCAAAGGTAGTCTTTAACCGTCAGTAATCAGTATATACCCTCCTTACTAGCTAGATGCAGTTAGAAATAAGGTTCATACTAGTTTAACAACTCCTAACGTGCGTCTTAGAAAGGTGGGGTATAAGGTAACCTTTATGGCCTTACCCTATTAGACAAGTACCATCAGGTATATTTCGGTACGTCAAATAAGTGATATATGCCTATCTAGGATATGTAAATACTTACATAAGCTGCACTTGGATGAAAGCCCACATTAAATTAAGAGGAGTTACCCTTCTCTTTGGATCATGTGAATGAACACTTACTGCAGATTGTAGAGTTTCCCTTGAAAGAGCATTCAAAATTGAGACATTAGAACACTAGGATGCAGTTAACAGCTTATTTAACTCGGGCCTAACATGAAGAATCAAGGATCAGGAGTATGGTGATTGGTGACCATTCAATATAAGTATAGTTGGGTGACAGGTGGACATGTATCTAGGAATGTATATGACTGTACTAGGCATGCTAACTTCTTTGCTTTTGTAAATTACATTTATTGTTTAGTTATTACTTTCTGCAATAGAGATTGATCTGGTTGTTGGGAGTGTTAGGATTGTACTAAAAGAAGCTGCTCAAGATAGGTAATATGCGAACTTACCTGGATTAAGGTAGTCAAAAGATAAGATGCTTGCTTGTTCCACACAGGAGAACGCTTATCCTAAAGCTGTTTGCTACTATTGGTAGCTAACATCAAAGACTGCGACAGTTGTTGATGTCGTCCTTGGAGGTTAAATTTCTGATGTCATTTATCTTTAACTTTGAGCAATTTGGAAGTATTGACTGACTTCTAATTCCACATAGGCAATCAAGAGTTTACAACCAACAATTACTTGTGCTCCTTTTCTCACTTTCAGTGTTATAGATTTCGCTAGGCGGAATCAGTGCGGCAAAGGGCCGCCTAGGCGGCCGCACATTTTTTTTTTTTGAAATTTGAAATATGAATTTTAAAACTTTTCTTTTGAATTTTTTGAATTTTTTTTGAATTTTTTTGAAATATTTTTAAAAAAATTTGAAATTGTTTGAAATTTTTGTTAAATCTGATTTTTTTTTTTTTGAATTTTTTGAATGTTTTTTGAAATCTGAATTTTTTTAATTTTATTTAGAAATTTGAAATTTGAAATTTGAAAATTGAAATTTGAAAATTTCAAAAATTCCCGCCTAGCCGAACAGGCCGCCTAGGGCCGAACATGGCCGCCTAGGCGCCGAACAGGCTCCTAGGTCAGCCGAACAGGAGGTTTTCGGTTCGTTGGGGGGCCGCACAGCGCCTAGGCGGCCACCAAGGCCAATTTTTAAACACTGCTCACTTTTTATCCTTTTTTGTGTCTTTCATTCCTTTCTTATAGGATGCATGATAGCTATAAGATACATATCAATTTAACCTTGGTAGCATGGAAGTCCTGATCTACTATGCACATGTAAACCTTCGTCATTGAAGCCCTTAAGTTCCTTCATTTTCTTTTTCCACGAGCTATCTATAAAAGTTTGAAAATATGCACTTAAATCCATAACCGAACTTATTTCCTAGACTAAAGATGAGCCAATGTTCCATACTAGCACAACTTCCGACCAATATCTTTTATAGTTGTGTTGTTGAAGTAAAGTCACTTGCACAAACAGACAAACTACCCTCATCTAATGAGGAAATATATAGAAGTAAACGACATAAAATTTTTGCAAAGTCAGATACCTCGCGATCAAATTCCAGCAACTTGCTGCTGTTCAACTCCCTTGTTGGCTAATTGCATGCCTAGACCACTGGGCTGCTACAATGGTCTACCAGCTGCTACTTCGATTGCTTGGTTTACCCTGAAGGTCCAGATTTAGTCTTCATTTCATTTTGTTTCATCTATAGCTAGTAGGTACTCTGTTTCTTACGTACTTCAATAATCTGTTTGAGTTGTGTAGCCTGCACTTGCAGTGCATGTCAAGTTTTGGTTTTATTTCCAGGCTGTAAAGTTTTATTTGGTGCGAAACTGTATATGCTTGTTGGAATTTGAATTTTGGCTTTACTTTTCAGGCTGAAAGTTTTATTTGGTGCGATACAGTATATGTTTGTGTGAAATCCAATTACACCAAGAGAAGGGGTAAATTAAAGTTCACAGAAAAAAAATGCAGATCAGGGAATAAAACTATGTGCGAGTAGATATGATGGTTGATGCAATAATGAGATGGATTTAGAGGTAATGTCTAGTTCAAATGTGCTTTCAATCCTATAAACCTAGAAGAATGTAAAGATTGGTGAATGAGTCTTGACATTGTGATTGTCCGCATGAGGCCATGAAGGTATTGTCTTGTGAGAACTGAGAAGATATTACGGATTAAGGAGATGGCTTGATGTTGGAAGGTTTAACTGAGTTCTTGATCACAATTTTTCCTTGGTAATTCATAACAGAAGCATAACTATATATGAATGAGTTGCCAAACTATAATCTATTTGTCAGGACACTTGTGCCTCAAAACCACACTCCAACTTTTACTCTAGCTATGGCCAACTTTTTTGGGCACGCAATTTCTAATATTATCTGCACCACCTAGGTGTTCTATTACTGTTTTTCTCTCTTATAACCATCGACAATCATCACCTTGTATGAAAATAGGAAACAAGCCAACCCCCTTACGTCCAATATCCTCTTCAGCTCTATTTCTCTTAGAAACCTAAGCTTATCTATTGTTGAGGGAAAGAAAGATTGAGGTTTAGCTCATAGCAATCACGATCAAGACCATACAAAAGTTTCTTCTCTCCTTCCATGTAACCGATGATAGCTTCCGTGCTTCTGTTTTTTGGCTTTTGTTTCTTGTGATTGATGCCAAATTCTGTAAAAATACATGCAGAGTGAATATGAAGGGCTATGTTGGAATTTGTATTCTCTTGTTGATCAACTTTCTGGTGGTTAATATATTAATTTCTATGTTGCAAACTCGGTATAAACCTAACCTAAAGTTATCTAGGTAATATGATTGTGATTGATTAGGGACTGGCTTGTCAAATTCATGAATACTCCATGGATTGTGGTTTTCTTTTGTCATGGAATGGTGCTACCTAGAGTCCATCCAGTGCAAGTTTTATGTATGGTACACTTGAATCCCTTCTTAATTGAAGTTGCAGTATAAATTAGAATAATCTAGAACTTACAGCTTGAAGAATCAAACATATTTTTAAATTGGATTAATTTATTAATTAAAATTGAAGCTAGTGATGCAGCTTTACCTTGGAAGTATTTATAAGTCAACTCCTTGGGCATATGGGCCAGTAGAACGTTCACAACAAGCCATGCCAGAACATAACCTAAAAAAATACATGGTCTCAGACTATGTTTGAAGAGCCATATATTGTGTTCTTGTCCTCTCATCTTCAGCAAGCAACATATACCCTTCTTATTAATCAGACACAGACATACTGGTTTACAACTCCTAACTTGCATCCAGGATAAGTGGCATTGTTGATGTAACCTCGGAGGTTAAATTTATTACATGTTTTTTTTTTTAAATAACTTTTATAAGATTTTAGCTGTTTTGAAGTATTGCATGTCGTGTAATCCCGTAAAGGACAACGAGTGTTTATAAACAACAAATGTTTGTTCTCCTATTCTTATTTTTATCCCCATTTTCTTATTAATATTATTCCTTTCTTTCAGTTTCAGCATGCATCTCAGCTGTGATGCCTACCCATTTGAATTTGTGTCTCAAGTATATAGTGGCAAGGATAATAGCCAACATGAAGATACTATTTAGACAAATTTATATATGGAAGATGAGCATATAGGAAAATAACCAACATGAAACTCTTTAGTGACAAGATATGCTTCCAGTATAGTTCAACTGGTTCATCACTTTGTTATCTAAAATCCTGCTATTGCATTTTCCTTCTTCCAAGAGTTGAATAGCCACTTATCTTTCATTATATTTCAGAAATATATTTCTACGTGTGCAATATAGATATTTAAAAGCAGGTTCCTTAGTCTTGTGCAATTTAGATGATTGTGGATCAATTTGTTAGGCTCACTAACGAAGGTGCTCTCTTGTGGGTTGTCTGTGGAAAATTGAACTAGTTTTATTCATTCTAGTTATTGCAAAGAATTGATGAGGACCCACTTGTCGCTGTGACGCAATGTTCGACCTTTATGTCCAGGCCATGCAATTCTCTTTTCGTCATACTAAATGGGCCTTCCATACTAAAAGTGTAAAACACTAGTTAGCCATGATGAAGTCATGGAATAGATGAGAAATAAGAGAACCATAGTTGCCTTGCGTGCACATTATTGTTTTGATATCTAACTTTTTCTTGAACCTTCTTCTTATGTTTCTCGGCCGATGGTGGTTTTGAATTTCTCAAAAAGCTGTTTCAAGAGCAAGAACTTTGCAAACATTTATGGCAGAAAGAACCTATTATTTAGGCTGCAAATCAAACTGCATTCTCAAATATCTTGAACTCACCCCGGATGCTCATTGCCCTATGAATTAGAATGTGCAGAATAAGTAGGTACCCAGTGTTAGAAGTCTTAAAAGTAAAAATCATATGAAGAAGTAAGCAAAGCGAAAATTCGTTCATTCTCTTCTTTGTTTGGGATTCCTTTAAAATATATACTTTCATAGAAGAGGGAAATGTAAATTTGGATGAGTAACTAACGCGATACACTTACAGTAACCCTGTAGATATTTCATCTGCATGTTAGAGGAAAAGACTATCTGAAAGTATTGCCTTCACAGTAGTTAATTTGATGTTATGATTTGGGAACTAAGAAACGACTTGGTATGTGCACAGTGATGAAGGAGAAGTATACTGAAATCTTTCAGCATTTGCTAAATAGAGGCACAATTCTCTGGACCTTGTAATTATCTTCTGAGTTCATAGGAAACACGAGTGTCAGAACTGAGAAGACGCCGTTGACAATGTTCTAAAAGCTGAGAGCATACGATAAACTAAGCAAAACATGAAAATTCATTAAGTTCTCTCTTTTTATATATATATATAGGATTCCTTTAAATGCAATTTAGCCTATTCCATTCATTTAGTGACTGTCATCCTTGTATGCTTTAGTAGTAGACAAGTCATTTAAGTCTATTAGATCTTCATGACCTCCTTATCTACGCACCTACCTACACAAAACCAGGCCCATAAGTTGTCCCAATATAAGCCAAGCGCCCATTGTCAGGTCCTCAAGCTGCAGAACCACAAGCCAGAAGAAAATTTAACAAGACAACATCCCTCTGATCCATGCATGGTAGATAGACACTCGAGACATTTTCCATTGCCACTACACATTGACCTACAGTTTGCCTTGGGTTGCCGCATGTGGAGGGGCCATTGCAAGTGTAGGACTGAGTTATTGCTTGTCTGACACTACTAATATGAAAAGGAAGATTGCAGAAGAAGAATAGCCCCTCACTCTTCTTATTCACCATGGCTGCAGGCCCAGTGGCCCCAGTACCATGTGTGAAACGCACATGCACCTTCTTAATCTCCTCTGGAGCTGAGAGGCCAGACAGAGGGTTGTTGTCCATCAATTTGTGAAGAAGACTCTCGACAATTCTTTTTCAAAGCAGATTTCATTCATGCTTCAAAGCCAGACTGCATTTGCAAAGGACTTTCATTGAACGATTATGATGGTAGTGATGAGAGTCGTAATATCCTAACCCTTCTCTGATATTCTTCGAGCTAATGGTGACTAGTTGCTCCTTTCGTGGTTCTATCTTCTCAACTTTGACGTTTCGTATTAGTTATTTTATGGATCATGGGTATTATTTTGTACTGCCGAATTTATTGATCTATTACGAGTAGGAAGGATCCGGACACGATCATATCCATGTCCGGTCCGAATTTGTCCGCGGACCATCTGATAGTGGAGACTCATTTTGATTTTGCATCATTATGTCGTATCATTTTGGTTTTGCATCAATTTTTGGTTGTCTAGTCTGGATTTTCTTTAACTTTTACCATTTTTTGTTGTATTCTATAATCTTCAATTGTATCTCCTTTCAACTTAATTTTTACCACTATCAAATAATCTTGATAAAGTAACAGTTTTTTTTAATATATTTAATTTGTTTGCGGGCCGTTCTATTGAATTAACGAATAATGGATTGTCCGTGTCCGTCCGGTCCGAACTCGAACAGTGGATTGTTCGTATCCGTCAGGCCGAACTCATTTTCATTTTCGGCCCGAACATGGACAGTGGACTGTCCGTGTCCGTCCGGCCTGTTTACACCCCAAATTATGAGCGAAATTTGGTTGGGATATTCTTGATTCCGTCCTTTGTCTAAATTCTCTATAAATTCTTCTTATGCTGCTGGCTGACTGGAGGTACAGAGGATAATATTAGTATTTACATCCCATAATATACACAGGCAAAACATATACATACATGACATAGATGTGCAAGATCCCCTGCCTGCAGGGAATGGTGGGTGCTTCAATATTACTACTCCCATAGGCTGGCTAGCTACATCATCAGGTTTTAATATGTGGGTCCTCTTCTCGGTTGGCATTCCAGATTTACTGCAGGCAATAGTAATCCTTTATGTAGTAACAGGGTGTTCAGCTGCTCGCATGGTGTTGCTTACTTTCTGTACCTAATCTGTAGGTACATTAGCCAACGTAAAACGAAACCTTTTCAGCTGCATCATTAACACTCTATGGGATCACATAGAAGGCATATTCTATAGCAACTTGCACTGAATAGCTAACCTTTCTCAGAGGATTTATGATCAGAATGTACCCTAATCCAACAAGAAACTAGTAAGGGACATTTGGTAAGCAGAATACTATATGACTTGGAATTCTCTGTCCGGAAATTAAATTTCTGGTAATTAAATTATATTTCTTCGAAAATTATATTTCCATTTTTGGTGAATATATAAATATTCGGTTGGGTTGGGGGGGGTGGGGGGTGGGGTTGTAAAAGACTAAAAAAACTGAAAAATAAATTTAAAAAAGGATAAAAAAACTGAAAAAAAAAACAAAAAAAACAAAAATAATTCTTAAAAAAAAAATGAAAAAGATGATAAATTGAAGAAAAAAACTAAAAATCATTCCCCAAAAAAAAAAAATTAAAAAACTCAAAAAAAATCTTTTAAAAAAAGAAAAAAAAGAAAAATAATAATTAAAAAGAGTATTAAAAAACAACAACAAAAAATTTGCCTGGGCAAAAAATAAAACCTTCTTATTCTTTAAGAGAGAGTATTCCTATGTTTTGTGGGTAAACTATTATTCGGGTATTCGCAATTTTTCGGAAATGAAGATTTTTTTAAACCTTATTCTTTAAAAAAATCTTTTAAAAAAAGAAAAAAAAGAAAAATAATAATTAAAAAGAGTATTAAAAAACAACAACAAAAAATTTGCCTGGGCAAAAAATAAAACCTTCTTATTCTTTAAGAGAGAGTATTCCTATGTTTTGTGGGTAAACTATTATTCGGGTATTCGCAATTTTCGGAAATAAATTATTATAACCTAAACCAAACATGAGAAAAGATTTTCCATTCTAAATTTGTCCTTAAAAAAAATCCCGTACCAAATGTCCCCTAATTAATTCCTCAAGATTTGTCATACATCCTTTGTATACAAAGAGTAACAAAACGATAGGACTGTAAAATGATTCAAACCGTTCGCATTCGGCTTGTGTTCGGCTCGGTCCAAGCTCGGTTTAAACTCGTTCGTGGACTAATCGATATCGAGTTCGACCATAGGTTGTTCGACTCGATCTTGTTCGCAAACAGGCTCGTGCTCAGCTCGATTTCTCATATTAGAACTTTTTCTATATGTTATGCCTTTTTTAATAGATAGAAATACATTTTGTCTAAGAAATTTTACTCATTTTTTTTTTGTTCTTTATATGATGGTAAATTTATGATGTAAAGAGCATAAGTACTTCAATAAAAAAATCTTTAAAACTTAAAAGAAACAGTGTGATAGTCTACACAACATGTCCTATAAATACTCACTACTAGGGCTGTAAAACGATTCAAACCGTTCGCACTCGGCTCGTGTTCGGCTCGGTCCAAGCTCGACTCGAATCAAACTCGTTCGATAGTTAAGTCAAACCAAGCTTGAACACTCTTTGTTCGAGCTCGTTCGTTCGATTTTCAGCCCTATAAAACGAGCATATGTTGTGCTCCATGAATCGAAACTGTTAAAGCGAATATGAACTTCAATTGTTACTGATACAGAGTAAAGTAGAAGCTCTAGACGCAAAACAGAATAATTTTTGTAAAGCCGTAGAAAGTGAGTATAATAGTTTAGTAATGTTCCATTATGTTCCTTTAATTGATACTCAATTTTGTTTAATTGCCTTTCACTTTTTAGCCGAGATGATTCTTTTGATATCTTTATCGTTTTTTTTTTCCTTCTTCAGTATCAAAAGAGAGAAAGGAAATGTCAGACTTTGCTTCATACTATTATTTCCTCTCCTCATTGTAGTACATGGTGTTTAATTCAGATCTAACTTGAACTTTGACTTCATCCCATTTCCATTCACTTGCTAATAGTCAATCAATTCAACCTCCTTTATTTTCCTAGAGATCCAAATATTTGTTTAAAGTAAACCCAGCAGTTGTGTTAAAAAAATCATTGCCAGCTAATTGCTGCAGTATCTTTGTCAGTCTTAAGAGTTACATCTTCTAGCTCTAGTTGTATATTTGTCAGTTGTCACAATTTTATTAATTTCCTAACATTCCCTTCTTTTTTGTATTGAGACCAGCAAGTTGTATCCGAGTCCATTGGTATGTGCGCAAGGTTAAAGATCAGGAGGGCATGTGTATTCAATTATAGAGTGTCGTTTAGACTTGACTCAACACAGGTGTCCCCCCTCCAACGGCTAGGATCTTCCGCTAATCTCGCCACTCGACTCCATTAATCTTTGCATAGATCTTAGGCTCACTTACGCGATCGAGTAACCTCAATTTAAGGAAGAGGAGAGTCGGCGACCATCCTTGGACAACTTGACTCAACATTGTACTGCAAATTCTCTAATGGGAGTAGATAATCAAAGGAGGCTTCATGAGGATCTCGTTGATTTCGCAGAAACATTGCATTATTGTTCGGTCAGGACGAAAGAAAATAAACATTAGACGAACCATCATATGGAGCCCACGAACCGACACTCCTTGCAAATGCTTGAATTTAGCCCATAGAAAACATGAGAGACATGCTACTCTCTTCCTAATTCACACTGATCTCAGCATCATAGCACACCAGTTTGGATTCTTCCAGGAAAAAAAAAAAAAGTACATCACTTTGTCTAAATATTTAAGGAAGTAATGAATCTCTTCGCGTTGTCGTGCAGTGCTGTCATGTCACATTATCAGTATTGTGTATCATTTGGATCTCATAACTCAAGGTCTGCTTGCTGTAATGGAGTTAAATGTGCCTAATATAATTGCAGTGCTTGCTTGGTTTGCCGTGTTTAGTTTCTACTGAATTTAAACCAAGACTGCAGAAAACTGATGAAGTTACCGTTTGTTCCTGAAATTGTGATTAAGCACGTCAAATCTTTTATATTGTGGTTAGAAAAAGACAGATAGGAATCACCCATAACCTTGGTTGAAATTATTTTCTTCGGGTTATGGGAGCTATATGAATTACTGATTTCTCGAAGTTTAGCAACTGTAACGTAGTTATTGATTTCTAAATGTAGAGAGTTGCGTATACACTTTACTAGTACTAGTCGTTTTCATGTCTTCACTTGAGCCATGTTGAAAAGTAATAGTCTGAGAAGCCATTGTTGGCATACATCCTTTTCTGATCACCAATCTTGATTTGATCTTGAAAGTAAATCTATTTGAAGAAAGCTTTCGTCTAATTTTGGATTTGTGGGAAACTTGAATGCCTGCTGAATCCGACTTTACAACTAAACTCGTAGACCAGGTAGGTGATTAGGTAGGATGGGCAGGGTTTAGTCCTGGTTTCCTTTGCCTTCCTTCCTACTCAAATTACTCGCAAATGACTGTCGGAAGCTGCTTATTGGACTTGTAAACCTCCATAAAATTGAAAGCACATCCGATGCTTTTGTCGTGCTTAACTTGCTAATTAATCTGTAGCTGGCTTTAAGTAATGCAGGTGTACAGTGTGTGTGATGTTCCTCACCAACAGTTAGTTTCTTTGCATCATGAATCAACAAGAGTGTGCAAATTTGTAGTAGGGTTACGACTTCCAGTATATTTATGTTCATGTTTGGTTAATTGGTTTATGTTATGATTACGGTTTTCGTGACTGACCGACGAGTCATTTTCCGCTACATGAGATTTGTATACCTGTCTAAATGAATTAAGATATAGCTTGGCAATACCTTTAGATCTCCATAATTTTGTATAAATTGGGTCTTCTACAGTTAAGAATATCAAGTGGGGACTGATGTATTGACTAGTTGTTGTACAATATAGATAGGCTGAGAGCACTGCTTTTAATGCCTGTTCCTTTTTATTAGAATAACCTCTCGGACCTGTCAGTGCAGCGTCCTGGAGAATATAAGAAGCACTGCTGTTGGTGCTATTCCTTTTGATTGATGAGCAAGAGCTCCTCTGACTTGATTAATTATGCAAAAACTCATTTCCCAGACGAGTCATTTGTGCAGGAAATTTTTATGATTTAGCTCTGTGTAATATAAAAGTTCTTACTGGATGCCTTCTTTTTTAGTTTGGTCCATGTTGAGCTTTCCAATGGATGTGATTTGTTATTCGAAATGCTTATGATCAGTCTGGTGCATAAGAATCCACTTTTGTGTTTAGCCTGAAAAGAAACTGCATTAGTTGGTGTTTGACAATGATCCGACCTATGAAGTAGTCAGAACTGATGTAGATTTGTTGTTTGGTATCTAAGTAAGGAGAAATTATTAGTGGCAATGGTGAAGTGAATGGTGAGCCAATAGGGGAAAATAAGTTGGAGGCTTAATTGTGAAAGTTCGTTTTTTCCCCCAAAATGTCTACATATATAACTAATTAAAATTGTCCTAATTTTATCATGAGTAATTAGGTAATTACATATAGAAAAATAAATTAAGGGTGCTGTAGTAAAAGTTAAGGACTATTGTATGCTTTGTCAAGTAGTCAAAAATTAAGATAGTATTGTTTGCTCTTTTTGAGTAGTAAATACGTGCAACGTACGCGCATATATACTAGTATAATTTAATTAGAGGACCTAGCCCATATATATATATATATATATATATATATATATATATATATATATATATATATATATATATATATATATAGCCGGGCGCTTGTAGCTCAAGTGGCTAGGCGCACCGGTACTTGGGGCATCGGACGGAGTTCGAGCCCCCAAGGGGGCGGCTTGGTGGTTCGCCCACGGCCCCTGGGCCAAGCGGTGGCTGGGTGTCTTCGACACGGCCGCTTGGTTTTTTAAAAAAGGAAAAGAAAAAATAAAATAATATATATATATATATATATATATATATATATATATATATATATATATATATATATATATATTCATGTTTTTAATCACAAAATATGCATAAAAGTGAAGTTATTTACATAGTTGCATAAGTCTTATTCAATTTTGGACTAGAACTCATAATCGAAACCGAAAACTGAACCGAATAAGAAATTTTAGTATCTTTAAAACCGGAACCGAATTGGGTTTTTTTTTTCAAACCGCACAGAATCTCTTATTCGATTCTGTTAGGTTCGTTGGTCCAGAATTAAATAATGCTTACTCCTACCCCTGGTTGTATGTTCATTATGCCCTCAATCCCCTCATTCCCTGAGTAGTAAATTCTGAATATCCAACATATTTGTCTGCGTCGACGAGTGTTCCAAGATTATTTTGCTGTAATCTTGGTCTTACTTGCCAATAGAGTTTTCTTCCTCCTTTTTTTTTTTCCGGGGTGTTAATGGTAGGGGTGAGCATCGATATAATTAGGGGTGAGCACTATTCGGTTTTAGACCGAAAACCAAACCGAATCGAATCGAATCGAACCGAACCAAATAAGAGATTCGGTTCGGTTTAAAAAAATTCAGTTTAGTTTCGATTTTGAAAATATTAAATTTTCTTATTCGGTTCGATCTAAAACCGAAAATCGAATAATATATATATATATATATATATATATATATATATATATATATATATATATAAACAAAAAAAAGGTGCAAATAAACCGAAAAATTAAATAAACCGAATAAACCGAAACGATTTAATTCGGTTCGGTTTAATTCGGTTATGGACGAATTCGGTTCGGTTTCGGTTTTACTTATTCGATTTTCGGTCGAATTCGGTTATCGGTTATTCGGTTCGGTTGGAACCGTGCTCACCCTTAGGTATAATCAGTCAGTATTTGGTCGAACTTTTCGGTACATTTTTAAATCGCTATTTAAAAGATTAATACCAATATCATACCATTTAAAGTATGTTTTTTTCGGTTTCGGTTAAATCGATATTCGGTCAGTTTTTGTTCGGTATCGGTATTTGACCAATTACATTCGATCAATCAACAAACTTAATATTGTAGAACCTCTTAACTTATACTATATTATTTTTACTTTTTTGAAGCATTAAATTTTAAAGCCAAATCTCTACCAACCAAACAATTAATCAAAATTATTAGAACAATATGTAACAAGTCGCAAACACATAAGCTCAAAAGATCAAAAACTCAATTCCTAGCATTCTTAACATAACTTCAAGTCCACTAAATTATATATATATATATATATATATATATATATATATATATATATATATATATATATATATAAAATATATATAAAATATATATAAAAAAATATATATATATATATATATATATATAAAATATATATATATATATATATATATATATATATATATATATATATATATATATATATATACGTTAATCCCGAAACGTACGTTAATCCCGAAACGTAATATTTTGATGGAAAACTGAAAATTATGCAACACTTCAAAGAAGGTGCAAGACAGAGATCTTTGGAGGATTCTAAGAGACAAAAACCAATGTGTTACTTCGAAGAAGACACAGAAGAATTCGTAGCAGCAGTGGCAAAGAACGTCCATCTGGCAGCCCCATCTGGCCGCGCCAACTGGCAGCGCCAACTGGCGCGCCACTGGGCAGCGCCATCTGGCCGCACGATCGACGATGCTGACGTGCTAAGTATAAAGTGCACCAACAAATCACCACATTATGCCTCATGAGTCCGAGCCGCTAAGCCCCTACGGGGCTTAGCTCCAATGGAAAAAATTTCCAAGAGCAAAAAACATAAATGCTTTACCATGGAGTCTTATCCTTAACCACTACCAGAATAAGTCATTTTAGCGACGCATAGCAAAAACGTCGCTATGTTTTAATAATTTAGCGACGTTATTATATAACGTCGCAAGGCGTCACTATTGGCGACGTATTGCGACTACGTTTTGTATTAAAAAACATTCGTCACGGATATGTCGGTGAACGTCGCTAATATCACTAATATTAACGACGTTTACCGACGTTTTTAATAAGGCGTCGTTAATATCAATAATATTTGTGACGTTTACCGATGTTTAATAAAGACGTCGCTCAATTGAAAATATAGATTTGAGTTTTCATTCCCCCCATTATTTCGATCCCTTCCCCCATTTTTCCCGATCCCTCGGCGACCCCCTCGGCCCCCGACCCTCGGTGACCGCCTCCGGCCCTCGGCGACCTCCTCCTCCCTCGGCTCCCCTTCGGCGACCCCCTCCCCCTCGATCGACTCCCCCTTGGCGACCTTCGGCGACATCCTCCTCCCTCGGCTCCCCCTCCGCGACCCCCTCCCCCTTCGATCGGCTCCCCCTCGACGACCCTCGGCGACCTCCTCCTCCCTCGGCTCCCCCTCCGCGACCCTCGGCGACCCCCTCCGGTCCTCCGCTCCACCTCGACGACCCGCTCCAGCTCCCCTCCGTCTCCAGCTCCCCCGTCGACGGCCCTCTCCTCCCCGACTAGGTAAACTCTAACCCTATGACTGTGCCCTGCTACCCCATGTCCATATCTGACACAACACAACACCAGACAGACACTTGTACACGAAGCCCTACGTCTGACCTACCTCTGGACACAACACGACACGAGACAGATACTTGTACATGTATGCTGTGTAGTTTGGACACTCGTGTCCAGTTTTATGGACACGTGGACACCCCCTTGACACGTACACATGTATGTTAACCTCTGTATACACTTTTCCCTTATTTTAAATAAGTATATATAGGTATTTTCATGTGTATCATTGTATGTACATATATGTATAGGTATACTCATTGTATCTTACAGTTTATATGATTAAAACTGAGATTTCACAATGGAACTTGGGTTTTGATACATGAAAACTGTTATTTAGGATTGAATGAAATATGTATAGGTTTGGGTAATGTATATATATGAACTGAGTTGCATGATATATTAACTGAGAGTAGGTCTCAAAAATGAAAACTGGGTTTGAAATGTAACCTTTTTATCTGCTTTCGAAAATGTACTCAAACGATATGATGGTTCCTTTAGTTAGCTTGCTTATGTTACAATTATATTCTCTATGAATATCGATCTTACCAGATGGCACCCATGACCCGAGCAACGGCACGTCGTTTGAGGGAAGCACAGATTGTTGAGGTGGCTCCTCCTACTGTTAAGGAGGAAGTGGCACCGGTAGCTAGTAAGACCGGAAGTTCCATTCATCCAGCACCTGCAGTGGAATGGCGCTTTCCCGCCGTCGATCCCACTTTTTCGAAGATGTTGCGTGATGGTATCATTGAGCGTATGCGTGAGCTGCATGGTCGTCATTAGTGTAGTTTCATGGATATATTTTGTGTTGGACTATTAGTACTTATTACCAGCTGTACTTGTTTTATGGAGATGAGTTTATGGACTTAATTATGCACTTATTACCAGCTGTACTTGTTTTATGGAGATTAATTATGGACTTATTACCACTTGTTTTATGGAGATTAATTAGGCTAAGTCTTCTGTGTGGTCAGTTCTGATACACTATGGTTATATGGTTATGTCATGTGATACTCTATTACCACTTGTTGTATCATGATTACTTGGGATTCTATTTCAATGTTTAGGATGTCATGATTAATGCGCCTATTACTTTTATAAGTGTTTCAACGATGTGCATGTATATATCTTACAAAATTATCCTCAAATGGATATGGATATGAATTACTATCTGCGGAATCGTTCTTGGATGTACAACCGTCATCCTGATGACATGTGCGGTGTGCAAGATGAATTTATAGAAGGTGTACAACAGTTCCTGCAGTTTGCCAAGGCGTTCCCTCAGTACATGGACGGTACCAAAATTAAGTGTCCGTGTGTGAGATGTCGCAACTTGAAATATCATCCAGAAGTGGAAGTCACATATCATTTATACTCGAAGGGTTTCACGCCGAATTACTATCAGTGGAGCGCACATGGAGAACTTGTGTCTTTAGCATCGGAGTATGAGCCTTATGTGGATGTCCATAACCATGCTGCTTACGACGATGGGTTGGTGAACATAGTTTTTGACGTGGCGGGGCCTAGTTTCGATCCGGACAATCATGATGCACCTGAGGAGGCACCGAACGTCGATGCTGCAAAGTTTATGGAGTTGCTGGAGAATGCAAGGACTCCATTATATTCTGGTTGCGAGGATCATTCACCGTTGGAGGTGGTTACAAGATTGTTGAGCATCAAGTCCGATTTTAATATGTTGCAAGATTGCTACAATCGAGTTATGGAGTTGATTATAGAAATATTGCCTGAGGGTGCTAAGTTGCCTAAAGACTTTTACCGGTGTAAGAGGATGGTAAGATCGCTCTGGATGGGATATGAGAAAATCGATGCATGTCGCAACGGGTGCATGTTGTACTACAAAGATGACAAGGATGAGGACGCCTACAGATTTTATGGTGTTGATCGCTACAAGGGCAGTGGTAGAGGAAAGTCTGTCGGTAAAAAGAAGCCTACCGATTCGATGCACTACTTGCCGTTGACGCCGCGGTTGCAGCGGTTGTTTATGGTGAAGGAAACTGCAGAAAACATGAGTTGGCATAAGCGAGAACAGACCGAAGGAGTGTTGGATCACCCATCTGATGGAGAAGCATGGAAGCACTTTGATCGAGAGTATCCAGATTTTGCTTTTGATCCGCGTAATGTCAGATTGGGTTTTTGCTCCGACGGTTTTATCCCATTCGGACTTTCGGGATCCCAGTATTCGTGTTGGCCTGTGATCGTCACTCCGTATAATCTACCGCCTTAGATGTGCATGAAGACTCCATATATGTTCCTCACCATTATTATCCCAGGTCCGAACAATACGAAAAGGAACATCGATGTGTATTTACAACCATTGATTGATGAGTTAAATCAGCTGTGGGAAGTAGGTTCCAACACGTACGATGTATCTAGAAAACAAAATTTTCAGATGCGGGCAGCACTTATGTGGACCATTAACGACTTTTCGGCCTTATCTGGATGGAGCATGCATGGTCGTCTTTCATGTCCGTATTGCATGGACCGCAATAAGGCTTTCCGCTTGAAACACGGAGGCAAACCGTGCTTCTTCGATTGTCATCGACAATTCCTGTCGAAGGATCATATGTACCAGAGGAACATGAATGCTTTTCGTGCTGGCATTGTGGAGAAGGCTAATCCCCCGCCAAGGTGGCCCAGATACACGATATGGAAAGAGGTAAAAGATTTACCAAGAGCTATTGAAGAGCCTGCTACGGGCTACAAGTGTGACGGATTTGGTCGCACACATAACTAGACGAAGAGGAGTATATTCTGGGATCTGCCATATTAGAGCACCAATCTGATTAGACATAACCTTGATGTCATGCATATCGAGAAAAATGTGTTTGACAACATAATTAATACTGTAATGGACGTAAAGGGGAAGACGAAAGACAATCCAAAGGCTAGATTGGACTTGGAAGAAATATGTAGACGTCCTGCATTGCATTTGATAGAGGAGGGGAATAGAAATTTGAAGCATCCTAAGACAATTTTCTCACTGGAGAAGAAGGATAAAGTGAGACTTTGTAGGTGGATTCAAGGTCTAAAATTTCCAGACGGGTATGTTTCGAACTTGAGAATATGCGTCGACCTCAAGGAGAACAAACTAACAGGTATGAAGAGCCATGATTGTCACGTATTCATGGAGAGGTTAATTTCGATTGCATTTCGGGAATTCTTACCCCAGGTTGTTTGGGATCCATTGACCGAGCTTAGCATATTCTTCAGAGATCTTTGTTCTACTAAGTTGCTCGTCGATCGTCTAGAAAATTAGGAGAACGATATTGCGGTAACACTGTGCAAGCTCGAGAAGGTATTTCCTCCTGGATTCTTCGACTCCATGGAGCATTTGCCAATTCATCTTTCCTACGAGGCACGTGTTGGTGGGCCCATCGATTATCGGTAGATGTACCCGTTTGAGCGGCATTTGAACCACCTAAAGAGGAAGGTGAAAAACAAGGCTCGGGTCGAGGGTTCTATTTGTGAAGCCTATATTCTCGAGGAGATTACAAACTTCTGCTCGACGTATTTCAAACCTCATGTTGCTACGAATAGAACGAGGGCTCCGAAAAATGACGACGGATATCAAGAATCTAATGATGGAATACTGAAAGTATTCAATGCGTCCGGAAAGCCTTCGTGGAAAATAAAGAAGAGATATTTGAATGACGAAGAGCTAAGGGCTACTCAATTGTATATATTACTCAATTACGACGAGGATGAAGTGGTGAGGCTAGAGGGGTAAGTAATTAATGATGAGTTTACGTCATCTCAATGTAATAGTATAAGCTAATATTATTGTACTAATCGGCGGTTGCTTCGTTGTTTTTCAGCACATATAATAATGAGTTGAGATCGGTTAGACCACTATAAAAAAATAGGCTTTTAGCGACGGCGGGATCCGTCGCTAAAAGTCATTTTTCCGTCGCTAAAGCCAAATAGCGACATATCAGCGACGGAAATGGTTTGTCGGGAAATTATATGTCGCTAATTTAAATCAGTCGCTAGTTTGTCGAAAATAGCGACTAATTAGTGATGCATTTAGCGACAAGCTATTTATTGGAAAATGCGACGTAATAGTGACGGAAAATCTGTCGCTATATTTACCAACGAACTACCGACGTCACAGCGGCGTAATTCAGCATGATAGTAGCGATGGGCTAGCGACGAAAAATTACGTCGCTAAGATGTTTTCGATACGCTTTTGGTGTCGGACAGGAACATAGCGACGAAATAGTAAGTAAAACTTATGTCACTATTCCGTCGCTATACTGGAATATAATATTTTCCAGAACCTTAGCGACGGAAACGACAGTCGCTATTCCGTCGGTAGCCTGCAAAGTAAATTTTCCAGGCACGTAGCGACGGAAAAATCGTCGATGTTCCGTCGCTAGCCTACAATTTCCAAGTTTTCCGTCGCCGTTCCGTCGCCATTCCGTCGCTAAATACAATATTGTATGTCAGTATTTGTGTTTCCTGTACTCCACATCCCTGTCGACAGTTACACACACAATATACATCATATAAACAGTTTCCAAATACAATATCAGTATTCGTGTTTCCAACAGTCCTTATCCCTGTCGACAGTTTTACAGTAGGCACACGTATCAGTATTTGTGTTTTTTGCAAATTCTCAGTTTCATGCACACGTATCCCAAATGTTTTAATACAACACATACACACATATCCAAAATTAGCTTCATACACACATACGAATAATGTTTTAATATAAGAAATATTAATACACATATCCAAAATATTTTAATACAAGAAAGTAATGGTACAGTAAATCTAGGTCGTCGGGCATGATGGAAATCTCTCGACGGGCATGATGAAGACCTCTCGACGGACTTAATGAAGCTCCAAGCTGCAAACGTGAACGTCGACCTCTCGGCGCCATAGAAAAATCTGAAAGAAATAATAAGTGATGATGAGTTAAAAATAAAAACTACTGTTATATCATTATACTAATGGAACTCGTATATTAAATTAAAACGTACGTACTAGTCTGATTCATCTTCCCAAGAGTCTTCTGAATCATCGCTTGATTCCGAAGTGTCTTCTTCTGCTTCTTCATTTTCACTATCACTATGATCTTCATCTTCATCTTCCAATACTTCTTCCTTAACATCTTCAAATTCTTCATCAACGTTAACCTCCATAACGTCATCTACCGCAACCTCCATATCTTCTAAATCCTCTTCCTCAACACCAGCCAAACATATATATGTTGGTTGAGGCTTGACCACCTCTTCCTCTTGGTAGGCTACATCCCCAACATTATATGTATTTCTTGCTTTGGTTTTGCATACAGCCCACCAATCCAGGGTACTGCATCGTCGGCTAGGATAACTCGTATAGTACACTTGAACTGTTTGGCTAGCCAACACAAATGGTTCAAAACCTCCATATCTTTTTTCATGTTTTATATCAACAAAGCCAAATTGTTTGTCAATCTTCCATCCTTGCTTGGGTGTTGTGTCGAACCAATGATATTTAAAAAGCATAATCTTCGTATCAACAGAATATTCAACCTCTACGATATCTCTTAGAACACCGTAGTAGTCGAATTCGGGATCGGCATCATAGACTGAGGCTCTCACACAAACTCCCAAATTTTTGGTATAATTAGCCTCCTCATCGACAAATGAATGATTGATAGGCTTATCAGTAGTTCTAAAGTTAAAGCCATTGATTGTATATCAGCTCCAACACTTCGCCTTCTTGCTCGGTCCCATAGCAATTGCTTTTAGCCCTTTGTTCTGCAACTGTGTACTAGAACGGAAGACCTAGTATGGGTAGTATCAGAAAAGTCATTAGACAAAGTATGGGTAGTAACATATCGAATTTAGAATGGCTAATGATTATAATCCTTACATAATTTCGAAACCATGACGGAAACTTCATATCGACCTCTCTAGCAAGATCATCATCATCAATATCAGGTCTTTCCATTCTAATCTCAGCTCTAAAAGTACTGTAATAATAGGGAGAAACGTTAGCACGCTTCTAAATATCGAATTTAGAATGACTAAATGGTGTCGCTTACTTTTCAATATCTTCCATCTCTTGGATACCGCTATTGAGGCATATATACCGATGTGCAGCTTCAAACTCATCGTCATCCAACCACCGTAATTTAGTTGCACTTGTCGGCTTGCCCCCCATATTGAAGATTGTACGGATCCCTTCGTTCGGTACATTGATATCACCTTCATCATTCCTTGACGT
Organism: Iris pallida; assembly: GCA_029216955.1. NCBI lineage: Eukaryota > Viridiplantae > Streptophyta > Magnoliopsida > Asparagales > Iridaceae > Iris > Iris pallida. Next base: position 3,757,432 of record JANAVB010006389.1, read on the forward strand.
TCTATTCCGATTTGTTCGGACATGAGTATCGAAGTAGATCGAGCAGAAGTTAGAAACTTTCTCAATGATGTACGCTTCGCATATTGAAGCTTCTACATGAGCCTTATTGCCCACTTTCTTCTTCAGGTGACCTAGATATCTATAAGAAATATATTGAATATTAGAATTATTTAAATAAAAAAATTACAAATTAGAAGATTATTTTATACCTCTCAAATGGGACATCCATCGATAATGGACGGGAGCACCGACACGTGCTTCGTATGCAAGATGAATCGGTAAATGTTCCATACTATCAAAGAAGTCGGGAGGGAACACCCTTTCTAACTTGCACAACGTCACTACAACTTTCTCCTCAAGTTCTAGCATATGTTGCACCGTCAACTTACTTGAACACAAATCTCTAAAGAAGATAGATAACTCGGCCAGCGGAGTCCACACATGAGAATGTAGCATCTCTCTAAAAGCGATAGGAAGTAATCGCTCCATGAAAACGTGAAAATCATGACTCTTCATCCCTATCAACCTGCGTTCGTTGAGATCGACACATCTTGCCAGATTCGATACGTAACCGTCAGGAAATCTCAACTTTGAAATCTATTTACATATTATCAGTTTATCATCTCTACTCAATGTAAATGGTGCTGGAGGCTTCACCCAGTTACCATTGGACCTTTGCGACAGATGCAACTCTGGACGCTTGTAAATAATTTCTAAGTTCTTTCTTGCTTTAATATTGTCTTTCGTTTTTTCCTTAATATCCATCACAGTATTAAATATGTGGTCAAATATTTTTTTTTCAATATGCATGACATCAAGATTGTTTCTTATGAGATTGTCCGGGCAATAAGGCAAATCCCAAAAGATACTCCGTTTCGTCCAATTGTGATGTTGTCCGAAGCCTTCAATGTGATGGCCCGATCCCGAATTTTCTATGACAGTCGGTAAATCTCGAACCTCTTCCCAAACTACATCTCTCGTTAATCTCAACGGGGGAAGAGATACTTTCCGTTTACCAGCCCTGAAGTCATCTCTGTTCCTTCTCCATGAATGTGACGAAGGAAGAAACTGGCGGTGGCAATAAAAAAACACGTCTTTCCTCCATTCTGAAGGCGAAATGCCTTATTCTTTCCCATACATATCGGACATGACATAATACCATGAGTACTCCACCCCGATAATATCTCGTAAGCTGGAAAATCGTTGATGGTCCATATGAGCATTGCTCTCATCTGAAAGTTCTGCTCCATCGATATATCAAACGTTTGGATGCCAAACTGCCATAATTGTTTCAACTCATCCACCAACGGTTGCAAGTAGATATCGATGTTCTTCTTTGGATTTCTTGGACCGGGTATGATAAGTGTGAGGAACATGTAAGGAGTTTTCAGGCACATCTACGGTGGTAGATTGTACGGGGTCAAAATTACCGGCCAACACGAGTATTACGTCCCCAACTGTCCGAATGGAGTGAATCCATCAGAAGATAAAGCCAATCGAACATTCCTCGGCTCCGCAGTAAAATCAGGATGACACCGATCAAAATGCTTCCATGCTTCTCCTTCGGTAGGATGAGATAATTCTCCTTCGTCCATTTTTCGTTCTTTGTTATGCCATGTCATGTGTTGTACAGTATTTGCAGACATATACATCCTCTACAGCCTCTTTGTGATTGGCAAGAACTGTATGTACTTGTAGGGTGCATCCGCGTCCGAGCAATTGATTTTCCTTTACCTCGGATTGGCTTGTACCGGTCCTCGTCATAGAAAATGCATTTGTTTTTATCACTGTTCTCCTTGTAGTATAGCATGCAACCATATCGACAGCAGTCTATCTTCTGGTAGTCCAATCTGAGTTTTCGCATCATTATCTTCGACTTGTAGAAGCTTTCAGGCAAATCATTTGATTCTTTTGGCAACAACTCTCTTATAAGCTGAATTATCCGGTCATAGCATTCTTGCGGTAAGTTAAAATCAGATTTAAGGTTCAACAGCCGCTTCACCACCGACAATATCGAATGAGAATCACAACCCGGATATAACGGAGTATCAGCATGCTTGAACATATCGTAGAACTCCTTTGCATCAGTATTCGGATCCTCACGTGCCACAGCAAAATCTAATACCATCTCACATGCCAAGTTTGTTGGTTGCCGATATTCAAAATGATCTCCGAGAGTAGAATCTCTCACCTCGGTATTGAAGAAGGACTGAGATTGCAAAGTCGGAGATTCTCCTTGATTAATCCACACGTTGTAGTTCGACATGAAACGCTTCTTGTAAAGGTGCTATCTCACGAGTGACACCTCTCTAAATGGCATATTCTTACATTTGACATAAGGGCACTTTATGCGTCTTTCGTCCATGAAATCGGCATGGCTACATGCATATATGAGAAATTGCTCGACGTCCGCCTTAAAATCGTCCGTCAAGCCAATCATACTCTCATGTTGCCGATTGTACATCTACGAATGGTCAAGTAAGTATCGACTCATTATTCTAATCCACGTGAATAATTCTGCACCAAGAATTAAGATGCTATATATCACTTGGTATCATAAAACAAACCTAGTATAACTTGGTATGACGTACCCCTCACGTACATTCACTCATAAAACAAACCTAGTATAATTAGGTATCACGTTGATACTCAAGTATCAAATTGACACTCAAGTATATATCGCATTGATCAATCATATACCTTAGTAATCTAAAACTACTACACCTATTTATTTCGTGTCCGTGTCCCGTCAAATTTCTAAAACTATTATACCGATAAATTTCTATTTATCTACTATACCCACTACTATACCGATAAATTTCAAACACGAAATTAAAATTGAAACCCTAGAACATGTTGAGAAAACACAAATAAAGCATAAATAAAAATAAATACAAATTAGGGTTTAGGGTTTCGGACCTTGAAGAGGTTGGTCACGGAGAGGATCTCGGAGAAGGGGGGACGTCGGAGGGGGGCGTCGGAGGGGAGGACGCTGGAGGGGGTTGTCGCCGGGGGGGTTGCCGGAGGGGGGCACGACGGAGGAGGAGAAGTGGAAGGGTGTACGGGGTTTCGAAGGAGAAGAAGAGGGGGGACGGAGTGGGGGAGCACGCCGGAGGGAGGTGGTCGTCGGAGTTGGGGGCTCGACGGAGGAGGAGAAGAGGGGGTGGTTAGGGGGTTCGATCAGAAGAGGAGAAGAGGGAGGGGGACGGAGTGGGGGAGGGCGCCGGAGGGAGCCGCCGGAGGGGTCGCAGTCGGGGGGGGGGATGATTGCCGGTCGGAGGGGGGGGGGGAGGGGAGCAGGGAGAAGGATTTTGAGAGTGAGAGAGAGATTGGATAATTTTTGAAATTTAAGTAACTTTTGAATTTTTACAGCAAATTAGCGACGAAAATTTTCCGTCGCTACATAGAAATGTCGACATTTACAGCAGCTTAGCGACGTATATATCTGTCGCTAATCAGTCGGTTGACATATTCCGTCGCTAAATGGTCGCTGATTCGTTGCTAAACTTATAAAAAATTTAAGTGAAAAAATTTAAGTGGAAAAATTCGTCGCCCGTAAGTCGCTTGTCGGTCGCTAATTGGCGACTGATTACACCGTCGCTAATTTTTAGTCGCTATTTGCCTGTATTTTGGTAGTAGACCCTAGCTACCTAACAGACGAAGAATTAGAACAAGAAATGAGATGTTATTTTCCTTCTTGGTTAGGCGAATATGTAAGCAACTCGGTAATTACTGGCCTCTTCTAATGCAACTGCGCAATAAATAACTTACTATCTCTTCTTTGGTGTTCAGATCGATCATCTAATTTCACCAGAGATTGAATTAATTAGAACTCTTGCCAAGGGACCAATTACTTTTGTTAAAATATGGTCAAGTTACTGTGTCAATGGCTTTAGGTTCAAGTCGACAAATGCTCCGATCAGAGACAGCTTCCTGGATCTTGATTCCACAAAAAACAGTTATTTGTGTATCAAATCTTCGAACTACAAAGATGTCGATCCAGGAAATAATTTCTTTGGCATCTTGCGAGAGATTGTGGAGTTGACATATAATTATGGCAGAGAACCAGCAAAGATCGTGTTGTTCAAGTGTTAATGGTTCGATCCGATTGAAAATCAAGGTTGAAAAATTGACAAGCATGGTCTTGTGGATATAAAATACAAGCGTAGATATCAAGGCTACGAACCATTTATCCTATCAACTCGGGCTCAGCTCGTGTACTTCACAGCTTATCCGAGACGGGAAGCAACAAAGTCTGACTGGTGGGCAGTATGCAAGACTAAAGCTAGAGATACTTTTGATGTTGACGAAAAAGCTTATCAGGAGGACGAGCTACCTCTTATAACCAATATTATTGATGTGGAATCCACGGAAGTTACGCATTACACGACTAATATAGAAGATGTAGAATTATTCGAAGAGGATGGCGAAGCCAACGAAGGCAAAAATGAAAGTGAAGATGAGGAGGAGGAGGAGGAGGAAGAGGAAGATGAGATCGAGGAAGACGAACAAGATGAATATTCTGAGGATGATTGAGAGAGATGTACTTTTATTTTCTTATTATGTAGAGTTGGTTATTATCTAGTTTTGGTTACTATCTGAACTTAGATGTTTCGTTTAGAATGTACTATCTGGACTTAGATGTTTCTTGTAGAATGTACTATCTGAACTTAGATGTTTCTTGTAGAACATACTATCTGGACTTAGATGTTTCTTGTAAAATGTATCATCATATGTTGTCTTGGTTTTTATCTTGTCTTTGTTATACTTTCATATTTCTAGTCTCTATTATTTGTTGTATCTTATCATATGTTGTTATCAGGTATGACAGGTCGTCGCGGATCGTTCCGCATGTCCCGACATGGGACACAGGGTACTGGTACTGGCAGAGGACAGGGTACTTCTTCGGTACCTTCTATTGGTATCGGCTCTGGATCCTCGTCGCCTAGTACTCCTGTGTATCGGACAGTACCTCCGCCTGTCCCGACGCTACGTAGCATATCTCCTGGGACGAGTAGTTCCAGGCCTGAGACTGCTCCGTCGTCTAGCGTTCTTCCTACTGATACGATGATGGAGACAGATAAGCAGATGGAGGAGGCTGAGCCGATGACCGACCAGTATCAGGCAGATGATGCATGCGCACCTCCGGAGGAGACGAGGATGGAGATATGGGCCGACGGTACAAAGTAAGTATTTTGGTTTATTATTTTTTTCTGTGTTTATCATAAATTAACTTTTCTCATGAATATAATATGTCTGTATAGATATCGTCACCCGTCGGTACAAAGACGCCTAGGCCACTTCTTGAGGACTAATTATGGTGGTCCTTGGATAAACTACTCTGTTGCTCCGGACGAGAGGAAGGCCTACTGGTTTGCGCGCTTCAAGGTTAAAATATATTTACTTTTAACATGAATCATATAATTTTTGTATATTATATATAACTGATAAATATTTGGTTTGCACTATTCTAGGATATATTTTTCTATCCACCGTACCGGGCCAAGATGATCGAGGAGATGTATCCTGTCGTCACTGCTAAGCTGATCCACGACGCTATTAATGATCAGAAGACTCATGATCGTGCCGAAAAGCCGATCCAAGATTGGATCACCCCTGAGCAGTGGACTACGATAAAGGCTCGATTCGACGAGCTAAGGTACAAGGAAAAGTCTGAGAAGGCCAAGGCGGCTAAGAAGCAGTGATCAAAGTGGTACGGTGGGTCGATTCCGATGACGGAACATTTTCGTCATTTGGTATGTCTTTTTATTTCAGAAATATTATTTTAATGCAAGTCCGATAAATTAGTAAAATGTAATATATTTAATTACAGGTAAGGAGGGATGATGATGCCAATATGGTGACTGTCTTCCTGGCCACACATCGGAAGGGCGAGAAGCTTATTGACGAGAGGGCGGAGCAGGCCTATGTAAGTATTACAATTCTATTTATTAATTTTAATACTTCGTGTTAGTTTTGATATAACTTAGTAAATATGCATGCAAATAGATATTCATGTAGTTAGTAATAATAAGTACACTATACATTAGAAGTTATAGAGCATCCATGCTTTCTAGGCCGAGTTTAAACGGCTTAAGGAGCGGGCGGCTGCTAGTGCACCTGCTGCGGGAGAGGTCGGTACTTCTTCGCAGCCCGCTCCTGCTCCGTCGGAGGACGAGCTGTGGGTGACCGCCGCTGGTGGTCTCCACAGGGGTACGTACTATGGTACGGGATCCTATGGTGCCCTAGTTGCGACACAGTCCTCTAGGGCCTCCCATGCTAGTATGCATGGCCCACAGCCCTCCCAGGAGTCTGCCCGAGTCCAGCAGATGGTGGAGTCTGTCCGTGACGAGCTGCTACGACGGATCTAGGAGCAGCACCAGACGGACGATGCTGCGCTCATAGTACGATTGGATACGCTCGACTGTATATTATGGAGCTTAGGATGTGACTGAGAGGACAGAACGGGACGTCACTAATCTTAGAGCGTCGACAGAGCGCAGCGTGACGGATCTACAGGCATCACAGCTGTCCATGGGCGAGAGGCTCACGTTGATGCATAATTCGATGGTTGATAGCAGTACGAGGCTGTTATTGTTTTCCATAAAAAATCAAAGACAGGTATTACAGAAATACTGAAATTAATTGTAAACTCGCTTGTATAAAGATAAGCCTAGAAAAAAAATCCTAGGAAACAATCTAAGTACAATTATTTAGTTTTGATTCTGGAGGGTGACGGTGGAGGCTCGGGAAAGTGCTATCAACTCTGCCTTTGTTACGCCCCGCTCCCGTAGGAGCGATCGTCCTCGCTAAGGCGTGATGCCGCACGAGCCTAGATTGTGCTCGTGCAAGGCGGGTTCCATAACAACCGATTTCAGCGGCTGCGACGGGGTCGTCGCACAGAAGTCCCAAGCAGAGACATTGAACATGCAGCAAAATTTTTGAACAAAACACAAGTCATTGCCAAATACTCTTTATTGATATTGGAACAAAGATTACAATGGGGCACAAGGCCAAGAATTACAAGTCTCTCAAGCTCACTCATCTCACATTACAAGTCACTCTGCTCTCTCTTCTCTCATTTCAAGTCGTGAACCAGCGGATGCTTTGGAGAGGCGATGTCCATACATTATGTCCCGTATAAGTCTTGACTCAACGCGGCCACACGCTTCGAATCGCCAAGGAACTCCGTGCCTCGATGCATCCAAGCAAGCTCCGCACCACGAGCTTCTACCTATGCCTACACATGAAAACTATGTGGGTGTCAGTACTCAACTGTACTGGTGGAGTGAGCTCCTCGCCCACCCATACAAAATCAACATATTTATTTACTTTGTGCAACATAAACCCTTTCTGATTGTCTTTCTACTCTTGCCTTAGGATCAGTTAGGACATAGACTCTCGGCCTATTTAGTGTCTTTAGACCGTCAAAGTGCTATTGCACTGATAACTTCCTTACCCTTGCCTCTAGACCGTTCTCATGCTTGCAATGTCAACGCACCGACTCATACTTGTCTTTCGTGCCATAATCTGGAACGTAACGACTCGGTCGTGCCATGAACTCGATTCGTACTTCAATATCACAGAGGCAGTGCCTCCTCGCTTAGTCTTGCTTATACTCGTGTTGTGACAACGCGGCCGTGCCTCACATTTCGAGGTCGTGCCCAGCAACTCAACATAACTTAACCAAACCTGTCCTACGGCCCTTCTGGACTTAACTCACAACGACTAACCCAACTTGTAGAACCGGTATTGAGAACTCAAGCACGACGCCATATCTCGTGGCGAAGCACGTGTCTTTACACATAGCCAAATCTTAGGCCTCATAATACTTTGGGTGCAATCGAGCACACATTTCATAACTCAAGTCATACCGTGCTTACACTTCCTTTGTTACGATCGACACCGTGCATGCGGATTCGCCGCTTAGCACGCCAATTATCTATATGAAAGGTCACTGGCACGACAAGCCATCGTGGACATAGCCTGGCAAATGGGACCCTTGCACCACAGGTTGCGATCCCCGATGCAAGTCTCCGAACTACCATTGCCTATTACCCAGCTCGGCTATACCATATTTCTTCCTAGGCTAAGTCGGTTCCGTGGCCCCGGTTTGCCGCTCGAAGAAACAAACGCCCTTGTCGATAAGTTGTCCATGACCACGCACCTACGAGACATCTAGACTCACGTAAATACATGGCCTAATGTTACGGTACGATCGAAACTATACTTACCATCTCGTGCTCTAAACCACACTTTGCACAACGTGCATCGAAACCGTGAGACTCTCAACCGAGGGACCGCCTCATACTTTGAAAATGTGCATAGGAACCGTGAGACTCCTAACCGAGGGACCGTCTCATACTTTGAAAACATGCATAGGAACTGTGAGACTTCCAACCGAGGGACCGCCTCAGTGACAAACGGTCGCGTGAACTTACTTCTTGAAATCGAGGGAACGACTACAGCATTGCCTTCCAACTTAACTTGAACAAAACGTGTTCCTTAAGTGCCATAGACCGTGGCTAACTTTCCACTGAGCCAACCGTGGCTCGTGCCTTAAATCAACTCATGTTCTACGCAACGCTATCGCCCAAGTCATACCTCATATGATGGGCCTTGGGATCGTGGGACTATTTAACTTGACAACTGCAGAAGGAGCGGGACAACACTTGGAATGACATAGGTCGACCGACATAACTTTGCCTAACTTAACCAAGCCTACAACTTAACCCGAGGGACGAGCAAAGGCTATGCCAAGCCTTGCATTACGGAAGCGTGCATGCTTTATCAAGCATTTACGCGAGCGACGCCTATGACTTAGGCTAATTCATAGTTTTGGGTCGAAGACCAACTTTTCCCTCTCCTAAGCCACGGAACGAAGGATCGAGTGTCATTTTCAAAGCCACCATGCAATAATTCTAAGCCGACCGTGGGACGTTTTCCATGTTCTAAACTCGATTCGATCCGTCAGAAATATTCCCTTAGCTATGTGGATTCGTCTCTTTTATTATTAAGCCTACTTGTGCAAGTTGAAAACACGCGATTTATTATATGAAGTCTAAGACGATGCAAGTTCACCGAAACTACCCCACCTGAGCGATGTCTCTGAGCAAGCCGTTGCAAGGCTAAGTCCGAACGCCGTCGGTGTTTCGATTCCTCCGATTGACTGAGCGGGACGGGGCACTACAGCCTTACTCCGTGGACTATCTGACGCAGCCTTTAACTCTTGAAGAAATTGTCTTTTTGAAGGTTGCCCGCCTTTTGAAGGAGTGTGGCACCCTGTTATTTATAGTGGTAGGTATGTGGAGCCGCATAAATAGCCTATGGCTACGTGGCTGATTAGCATGTGAAGACCCGCTCTTTGGCCGCCATTTGTCGATTTGTTGGGATTTTGCTGCAGCAAATCTGGGCAGTTAGGACTTGGTCAGCCTGCCACGTGTCATGTCGCAGAAATTATTTTGAGCCGCATGAGTCTCTCAGTTTTCGACCATGTGGGGCCGTATGAGACTCATGCGGCTTAAGTCACAAGCTTCCTCAGCTCGCATGTTTAGCATAAGGATTTAAGCCGTATAGATTCTGTATTTTGGCCGCATAAAGCTCATGCGGCTTGGGTCACAGTCACCTTTGGCCGCATAAAGTTTGAGGCCGCATATGTTTGAGCCGCATAAGGACCATGCGGCTTAGGTGATACTCCTTCTGGCCGCATAAAAGCGTATGAATACTGTTTTTTGTGACGTCTCACGTCTTATCTTTTTGTCAAAGTGTCAGAGGTGTCACTTTTGTTACTTTTGACAGGACTTGTCAGCTTTATTAGACGAACTGCTCCTCTTGGCCGCATATCTTTCTTCTGCAGCTGTTTTGTCGACGGGCCGCATAAGCCATTGAATCAGTCATGCGGCTATCCTTTATGCGGACCTGTTTAGCCCAAAGTACATATACGGTAATTTTTGATCTACATGAACCCCATATTTTTTATGCTTCTACAAAACCCCCTTCAAAGTTTTCAAATTATAAATTTGGAATACTTTGAATTAGAAGCATGAAAATATGTCAAGCCGTAGGGAGTCTTCCAATTGCAGGAAATTTTTGAGCTGCAGAAAGATCTCGAGCCACAGGAAAATATTGAGCCACAGGGAGACCCCATCAGTCTGCCAGCCTTATTCTCTTTCGACTTCATCATACTTTCTGCTATGGCTCCAAAAGCTTCCATGTCGACTGGTGCGGCGGCCAAAGGAAAGAGACTTGCTTCTCCGTCGAGAGCGGCAGACGCTCCTTCCATTCATCCCGACGTGCAACTCCCTCTCAAGAGTAAGGATGGTGGGCAGATGACGACTGAAATTTTGAATGGCCATAGCGCATCTTTCATGCGCGGGCCTGTTATATACTGCCTCTGCTTTAAGCCTGGTCGATGCATGCCCTATCTTATTTGGACCACATGTGTTCTGTATGATAGGGCCACATGGATTGAGCCGCATAACCGATGTTAATTCGAACTTGAACCGCATAGGTGCCTCAAAGATTGATCTGTATGAATATTTCAAGACTGAGCCGCATAGGTGCTGCATGAACACTTTATGATCGGGTCGCATGAATACTGTATGGCTGGACTGCATGATTTCCTCGTGACTGACCCGCACGAGTATTGGGCCGCATGAGTATTTCATGGCTGAGCCGTATAAGTATCTCATAATTGAGCCGTATGGGCACTTCATGATTGAGTCGCCTAAGTGTCTCATGACTGAGCCGCATGAGTCTAGGCCGCATAGCTGAAAGCAGAGTCCATTCATTTTGTCTTTATATGATTATTTTGATTCTTTTTGCAGCATCCATGCCGAGGATTGCGACCATTGTGAAGGAGGAGATGCTACCCCCTTTCATCAAATAAGAATCATCGTTTGCTAGAGAGAAGGTGATACCAAAAGTTGGAGTAAAAAAAGAGCTGGCGTACATCGGGGAGGGGGTTGTTCTCAAGATCGAGGCTGCTGTAAAGGAGGAGCCCAAGTCTGAGGGCAGTAGTATTGGGAGTTCTGACCCTCCAGCCCCCGCCGAAGACCTTAGTCAAATAGATCTTTCGTATGCGAAATGGCTGAGGGAATGGTATATGTCTTAGCACAACTATGATCCTTGACTGTAGGGATCTGTGGGTTGCCATGTACTTGCTGTTTCCGGAAATACATGTAACTAAACGTTCGTATCTGTCTTTGTATTTCTGTCTGTCTATAGCTGTAACTGGCATTTTGCTTCTTTTGGACTTTAATGCAATCCTTTACTAGAGGTGTATTCCTATGAATATAACTGATTTTGAATAAGCAGGTATGTTCACTCTATTCTTTATTTGTGGTATTTTGTGGTGCTTGTACTAGAGGGCCTAATACAACATTTGTGTTTGATAACGGACATCCTACTAGGGGATTTTAGTGGACCTATCGCCCTTTTGTGCATCTGGAAATACGAGCAAATAGATTTGAATGATATTTTGTGGACCTACTACTCTTTGGTACACCGATGGCGCGAGTAATAGATTAAGATAATTTTTATGGACTTATTACCCTTTTTGTGTACTGGCGATGCGAGTACTGATAATAAGTGGAGAGAGAACCGACATATTTACTCAGAGGTAATGAGAACATGGTAAATATGGGTCTAAAGTAGAGCCTCCCTACTCAGAGGTAATGAGGACGTGGTAGGAGTAGGCCAAATGGAGATACACAGAACAACTCAGAGGTGTTATCAACGTGGAAGTTCTATGTATTGGGTGATTTATTTGTGATGGACGGAAAAACAACTCAGAGGTAATATGGACATGGTTGTTTTTCTCCGTTGGAGAATTTTGTGGACCTATTACCCTTTTTGTGCACTGATGGTGCGAGTAATAGATTAGGATAAGTTTTATGGATCTATTACCTTTCTGCGCACTGGTGGTGCGGGTAATAGATTTTGAGGCAAACTTCTTGATGGAGAAAAGATATGACCAGGAGATGAGGTATGAATCCATTCGGAGTAGTCAGAGAGTAAGTTCAGTGGTACCTGAGGGTATATAACTCAACAATCTGGAAGATTTGAGGTCAGAGTGTAAGTTCAGCGATACCAGAGGGTACATAACTCACAATCTGAGAGATAGTTGGAAGATTTCGTTTAGACATAATATTTTTTAAGGAACTTGCCGTTGATGGACATCATGAGCAAGTCTCCATTTTGTTTTGCGAGACGGTACGCTCCGTTGGAGAATACGGTCTCGATGATGAACGGGCCCTCCCATTTAGGCTGGAATTTGCCGGGGGTCTTGTGAGTCATGACCATTGGTCTGCGAATGGCCAAGACAAGATCGTCAATTTAGAATATTCTCTGTTTGACTTTCTTGTTGAAAGTCCGAGAGATGCACGTTTGGTAGAGCTCTATGCTTTGTTGAGCTTGTAAACGCTTCTCATCTAATTCTTCCAACTCTTGTAGCCGACGGCGGTAGTTATCGTCCGGCGTTAATCGGTAAGTAAGGACCACTCGAAGTAAGGGGATCTGAGTATCCAATGAGAGGACTGCCTCGCTCCCATAAACCAAGGAGAATGGTATATTTCCTGTAGCCGTCCGAATTGTGGTGCGATACGCCCATAAGCATTCGCCAAGCTTCTCATTCCAGTCGCGTTTATTTGCAGACACGAACTTTTTGAGGAGCTTGATTATAGTTTTGTTGAAAGCCTCAGCCAGACCGTTAGCTGATAGGTTATATGCTGTCGAGGCCATGTTCTGAATTCGATTTTTATCACAAAATCGATCAAAAGCATGGCTTGCGAACTGCGGACCATTATCGTGAATAATCCTCTGGGGCAGTCCAAAACGGTAGATGACGTAATATTTTATGAAGCTAATCACGTTCGATGTCTTAACCCCTGCCAGCGGAACAGCTTCCGTCCATTTGGAGAAGTAATCGGTGATTGCAAAAATGAACCGATGCCCTCTAGATGACGGTGGGGTGATTAGCCCAATGATGTCCATTTCCCAAGCTTCAAATGGCCAAGAGGCCACTGTCGGGTACAAAAATTCAGATGGCAGATGTATGAAATCTGTATGGATCTGGCAAGCCTTGTACTTGTTTGCATAATCAACTGCATCTGCTACCATTATGGACCAGTAATAACCCATCCGGCGGAGACGATCTTGCAATTTCGGGCCAGGTTGGTGAGCCCTACAAGTACCGTCATGAGCTTCGCGTAAAGCTTCTTTGGCTTCTGTGTTTGACAGGCATCTTAATAGTAGCCCATCGTAGGATCGTCGATATAACATTTTCGTCTCTGTATCATAGAAGAATCTGCGAGAGCGTCTTCTGATTGAAGTTGCTTCCTTCACATTCTCTGGCAGAATTCCATAGATTACAAAGTCGATGAGCGGGCGTCTCCAGTCTTGTATATCGTTGGTTATCTAGGCAGAGTAACTTGTACCCAGTTAAAGATTGTTCCTGGGATAGACCAACTCATGGCCTATTATGTCGACTAGATGATGAGTATCATTTGGAAGTACCAAGGAGGCGGCGAGACCTACTAGGGCATCGACTTCGATATCTTGGAGCCTAGGAACATATTCTATAAAAAAATCCTTCTAAGGTTTCAATAATGGCAATTGCTGTCTGATAGTAGGGAATTAGGTCCTCATTGCGAACCTCGTATGAACCTCGGATCTGGTTAACTACCAACTGTGAGTCACCATATGCCTCCAGGTACTTGATCCCTACTTTTTTTGCGAGTTGGAGTCCGATGACTAGAGCGTTATATTCGTCTATGTTGTTTGCACAAGGTTCTGTAAGAAAATATGCCCGATTGACCACCAACCCAGAGGGGAAAATTAATACTACTTCGACTCCAGCGACGATATCACCTTGTGGCCCTGTTCTTGAAGCGCCGTCAAAGAACATCCGCCAAATGGTGTCATGCGAAGTCATGTTCGAGACAACGACTTCGTCGGGGATTTTTTCATAGATTCTGGCTGTTTCTGAGCCTGGATGGGCTGCTAGGAAGTCGGCTATGGCTTGACCTTTGATAGCCTTCTGTAGAACAAAAATCATGTCGTATGGAGATAATAGTATCGCCTAGGTGGCTAGACGAGAACTGAGTGCACCGGGCTTGGTCATGAGGACCCTGAGAGGATTAACTCGTTCAACAACATGGATGGTCTGCCTTGTCACATAATATCGTATTTTCTGAATGGCGAACACCAGGGCAATGCACTCCTTCTCTACGGTGGTGTACCTATATTCTGGCCCTACCATCATCCGGCTGAGATAGTAGATGGCTTGTTCATATCCTGCGTCATTATTCTGTGCTAGCAGAACACCAAAGGAGTGTTCCATCGCCCGTACATAGAGCAGAAAGGGCCTTCCGGCGACCTGGGCTACCAGAACTGGAAGATTCGTCAAGTATTCCTTAATATCATCGAAGGCACGCTGACATTCCTCGTTCCATACGAAAGAGACACCTTTCCTTATGAGTTGAGTGAAGGATTGACATCGCCCTGAGAGATTAGATATAAACCTCCTGATATAGGCTAGTCTTCCCTGAAGGCCGCGGAGTTCACGGAGGTTCCTTGGTGGGCTCATATCCAGGATTGCTTTTATTTTGTCGGGATCTATGTGAATGCCCCGGAAAGTAATGACAAAGCCCAAGAACTTTCTGCTGGACACCCCCAGGAAAGACTTGGTGGGATTCATTTTCAGGTTATGCGCTCGTATGAGATCGAACACTGTTCTCAAATCATGTAAGTAATTATTTTTTGAGCGGCTCTTGACGGAGATGTCGTCAACGTAACACTCCACCGTCTTGCGCAAATGATCTCTGAAGATGACACTCATAGCCCGTTGATATGTAGCACCGACATTCTTCTGGCCAAAGGGCATTACCGTATAACAATATATGCCGATCGGTGTTCGGAATGACGTATGCTTCTCGTCATTAGAAGACATCTTGATTTGATTGTATCCTGAAAAGCCATCTATAAAGGACATGCACTCGAAGCCACACGTATTGTCGATCATTATGTCGATGATCGGAAGAGGGAATTCATCCTTGGGGCATGCCGCATTCAGATTGCATAAATAGATACAAATTCCGATCTTTCCGTTCTTCTTGATGACTGGTACTACGTTGGCTATCCAGTCTGGGTGCTGCTCTTCGCGGATGAAACTGCTAGCTATAAGCTTGTTTACTTCTGTTTCAATAGAATTCATGATGTCTGGGCGAAACCACCGTTGCTGTTGTTTGACTGGTTTTGCGTCCGAATAAATGTTGAGCTTATGAAGTGCGATATCAGGGTTTAGTCCTGGCATGTCTTCATAGCTCCAGGCAAAGACGTCGATGTATTCTCTGACAAGTTGTAACAACGACTCCCGTTCGCAGTCTGTCAGGCTTTTGCTGACGAAGATTGGCTTTGAAAAGGATTCATCGCCGAGGTTAACTTGCATAACCTCGTCCTCAGTAGGAGGATCACGAAGTTCAAAGCGTTTCTCCCATTGTGCGTCTAATTGCTGGACCTACGGCTCCAACTCAAGTGGTTCAAGTAGATCTTCGTCTTCCTCTTCGACATCAACGGATGTCATGTTGACAGATAATGTCTGTCTAAATATATCTCCAATACTGCTATCAGAGTCGTAAACGGGTGACTCGGACGAATGACAGTGCCACTCGCATTCTTCATCGAAACTTTCGGGCGTCGTTGGTGGTATGACATACCCGAGGCCGCGTCTGGATTTGTGATGATGGTCCTAAGGTTTCCCTACCGGTGCCGGCAGCTGTAGAGGCAATCGCCGACCGCTACCGTAATTTAGACCCGGGGTAGCCTCCATGTCATACCCCTGCTTTCGCATGAAGTACTTGGCTTGAGGGCTATATAGGTAGAGCGGTAATCTTCCAGCGTCGGGTCCGAGATCGGACTCTTGTAGCGTAAAAGATTGGGGACCTTCTTTCCAGCCAAAGATGATCGTGTGATCCCATCCTCTTCTGTCTGGGACCAGGAAGTAGGCACCTTTAACGGGATTTAGTCGATTTGGGGTATGGACGGTTGTCACCCGTATGTACAGACCAACGTCTAGACAGTCCCATACAGCATACATTAGATTAGGCTTATCATACTCAAGATAGTCTAACGAAAGCCTCTTATTAATGAAATAAGGAATTTTATCCATAGGGATTACATCATCAGGAGAGGGGCTATCCACCTGTATAACCAAGTATTTGGTGAGCTCTACGTCTTCTTCGGCTACCCCATGCGGGCTTAGAGGTCGGGATGCTGTCTTGGGCAACTTGACCACTAAGGGTTCAGCTTGAGGTATTGGCTTGCCTGAGAGTGTCGGATCGACACTTGGTTGCCGGCTCGTCTTGGAAAGACGGATGACAATTGGTTTAGCAGGGGACTTTGTGTCTTCCGGTTGTCTTCGGACAGATTTTGGCAATCAGATCACCATCGGCCCTATGATGGGCTTTGGCTCTTGACTTTGGGAGTCGGATGACCATTGGTTCCGACGGCACAGCTTGAACGAGAGAACCAGGAAGCTCTTTATGCAAGGTTGTGACTAGGGGTACGGTTTTGCCTGGTTTACGAGTCTGGAGGTAAATTATTATGGGTTCCTCTGGCCCTATGATGGTCTCCAGTTTGTTAGTGATGTACTTCTTGGATTCTTCATATAAACAAGCCTCCGAAGAATAATAAGACTCAACCCCTTTGAAGGGATCGATGTTGGCGAATTCAGTCCTCACGAAGCCATGTCTATTGACATACTTAAAGCACTGGTGGAGGGTGGACGACACGATCATATAGTCATGTATCCCTTGACGCCCCAAGAGGATGTTGTAGGGTGTGTTTACCTCTATGACGTAGCAGGTAACCTCCGTCTTCAGGTCACCAATCTGACATTTCAATCGAATCTTCCCTAGAGGATAACTCCTTCCCGAATTAAAACTGCTAATGGCAGTATTGGTCACCGCTAGCCGGTGCATAGGGATGCCAAGATGTTGGAGCAAGCTTTTCGGGATGATGCTTATTGACGAGCCAGGGTCGATATGCATCTGATCCACCTTGATGTCGCCTATGTATCCAGTGTAGTACAAGAGGCGATCATGCAGATTGGACTTGATCAACATGTCCTGTGGAGTAAATATGATGTTGGGCATCACATCTGTGCTATCGCTGCCCTGTGGATTGGTTTGTGGGTCTTTCCCTGGAGGCTTGACCTGAGCTAAGTATGCATCAGTATTTTGGAGTGCTTCGCTTAATGCGACACGAAGATCCTTGGAGAGCCTTAGGAGCTCGTACAACGAAAACTTTGCTGGCGTATTAGCCAATTGTTCCAATATGTCAAAGTTGTAAGGTCTCTCCAGTCCCTGAGGCACATGATTACAGAGTGTCCTGTCGAAGCGGGTTTCGTTTGGCCTAGATTTATCCGCCAGTGGAGGTTGAGATGGCCTTGGAATGTCAGAGGGAGGCAACATTGCCGACTGAGGATCTTCGTCTGAACTATCCCGTATGGGCTGGACTTGAGCTCCAGACAGGGTAACAACGGCTGCAGCTTCCTCGGGCTCGGCTGAAATTGTATAGCAGGATCTAGACTTTCTGCCCTTCTTTTTGTTGGTATGAGATGGGACCGCCTGGGTAACTTCGGGCACTAAGTCCGGGTGTACTCATATGATTTCTTCTCGCGAGGTGGTGAGAGGTACCAGTCCAGATGTCTAGTTTCGGACGGGTGGAAGATTAGTAACCTCCATCGTTGCCCGGGAGACAGGTATTACCCCGTCCGGAGTGGTTGTTGGAGGGAAGTTGCCGAACTGAATTGACACCATGTTCGCTGCCACGGTAACCTCTTCAAAGTCTATCGACAAAGCTTTGGAGTCGATAAGACTCTGAATGTACCGTTTTAATTTGAAGCAGTCATGAGTGGAATGATGGACATAACGGTTGAAGTGATAGTATTTTGGATCCTCCATTTCTGCCGCTCGGGGTTCACGTCTTGGTGGAGGGAGCTGGATCCTACCCCCTTGCAAGAGCATATCGAAGATAGGTTTGACATGACTATCTTCAAATGAGTAATTCGCCTTAGGCCACGGACCTTTCGCTTGCTTTTGTTCGGGCTTCTGGGTTACATCAGCGACCATGGCCTGTTTGCCCTTATTGTCTCGGTCGGAGGTTGCGCCACTTTTGTTGTTGCTGGAAGTGGAACCAGGACGTCTGCCCTTATCCTCTCCGTCTGGGATGTGTAATCCCAGCTGGCGAGCCTTCTTCAGTTTCGTCTCTGCGTTGGTAGCACTTATGATGAAGGTTGTCCAATCCCTGAACTGATCGTCGCCCATCCAGAGGCTAATTGCGGGGAGCAACTTCTTCTGGCAGATTTATATCAAGGAGCTCTCGGGATTGCCTTGGGGCAACCTCATTGCGGTTTGACGGAACCGCTCGATATAGTTCCTTGTCAGCTCCCTCTTCCCTGAACGACGTCCATGAGAGACGACATTGTCACATCATGCCCTACTTCGTAGAATCTCTCCAGGAACATATGCTTGAAGCCGTCAAAAGAATGGATAAAGTTGTCGGGAAGGTTGCGGTACCAGTCAAACGCGATCCCCTCCAATGCTCCAATGAATAATCGTGTAAGGATGGCATCACTATGTGGCAAGTGGTCGGTTGTGACTTCAAAGTAAGTCATGTACCGACTAGCAGAGGTCTTCCCATTATAAGAATCGATATAGAACGGCTTGTACCATGGTGGAAAAGGCACATCTCTCCATGCAACAGGATATGGCTGCCGTATTCTGAGGTCCCGAGAGGAGTCTCGGGCATTAAACATCGCTCGAAGCTCCTGGACTTCCCTTCTTGCCTCCTTGGCTTCATCTGCAGCTGAAGGAACGAATGCTCCCACGGGATTATCACCCAAATGAGGGGCGGTCGTGTTGGAGTCTGCGTTGACTGCGGGTTCCAAGCTTGTTTGTCCGGGCGTCCTCGCTGGTTGAGTTGGCAAGACGGCTTTGATCTCGTCCACGGACTTGACCAAGGACAAGAGCATGGCTTCCAGCATTTCTAGCCGTTGTCGGTCAGAAGGTGCTTCATGATCATTGTCAGCCATAAAGACTGTCCTTACGTGGATAGAGGTGGAAGGGATTATGGCAGAGGTGCTCTTTGTGCCATACCCTTGTATAGAGAAATCATCGGGAAATATCGAAATGTCATCTTCCTCGAAATCGGAAGGGGTGCTACCCCCTGTCCAGGAAGCCGCATCGTCTTGGTGAGGGTGGTGGCCCTCAGGGAAATCCAAGTCTATTGCACAATTTTGGGGGATCTCTACCCCATGTGTGTGCTCTTGGTACACCGGGTTGTCGCATATACTAAGGAGACTGCTACCCCCAGCTTCATCTACTCTCAAGGAGGTCGAAGGTGCACCCCCGGCTGCTGGAAGCATCTTTTTTGATCGAGTGCCTAAATAGACACCCCCTGTGGTTGTTGGTGGCAACCCTCCAGATGAGGGTCTCCTTGCAATACTGGCCGAGATCGCCGGGCTGGAAGAGCCTGTATTCTTTCCTCCCTTGTGAACCTTCTGAGTTGAATTACAGGAGGCAAAAGGAAACTCCTTGTCTTCCAGAATTTGCACATGTTTCTTCAGTTGTTGTCGGATAGGTGTTGGTTGCTGCAATCGCTGGAAAACTGATTGCCGTCCTTCAGGTGCTGCTGATTTGTCGCAGCAACAATTGATGATGACTTGGGTACAACGACGTCCCGAGAGGGACTCATTGCATGCCAATGTTGCCACCTTGTATTTGTGAGTAATCACCTCACGCAAGTCGGTAGCAAGCTGATCTACCTTTGTACCAAACTTGTGGACTCGGGAATCCCGAACGCACGGGTACTTGGGTATCATGTTTGCTCCCTGATCCGTAGCTAGTAAAAGCACTTGCTCTGGATCGTTGGAGGGAGACTTTAAAGACCCACCCTGTCCGTTAGCCCTGGGAGACTGGACGCGGGTGGTTCTGTACAACTTTTTATCAGGCGCCCGTGTAACAGTCAACGGGGCCTGCTGACAATCAGCAACTCGGACAGTTGACTGGGCTTGTTGGGCCCGCACTGCCCTAGACTTCTTTGACTTAGCACCCAAAGGCGCATAGAAGAAAGAGTCCAGATTAATACATCCCACATTCTCCATGGGCCGCATGACATCGGGCCCGTATGAGAGATGACTGAACACGGAGCTTCTGGCAGGGCCGTATGGAACATCCTGTCTGAAGCCAGGTTTGGTTGCCGCATGGGCTATCTTTCTGCGGCCAGAGTTGGCTGCCGCATGAGTTGTTTGCCTGCGGCCAGAGTTGACCGCCGCACGGACAGACTGCCCATCTTTCATATGCGGCTTCTTCTTTGTTCGCATGGATTTCCCTTGTGCCCCCAAAAACTCAGCATAGTAGTGTTTTACTCTGCTGGATTTGGGGACAGTGGGGTCCTCTGCGGTCGGAAGCAAAGCCGCAGGAGATCTTTGGCCACCGTCTTGGGCTATAGAAGGAGCTTCTTCGAAAACTGGGTCGGAGGCTGTGAGACTCGTCTCACAGTATCGGTATTTATATACGGATACGTATTTTGTAGTGTATTTCGTATTTCCTTGGTTTTCGTAATGCTTTAAAAATTTTCCTAAACTTATAGATTTTTTTCTTGGCCGGCATACCGCCAGTATACCGGAGTATACCGACGGCATATCGTCCAGACGGATTTTCCACATTTTGGATATTTTCGATTTCAGATATTTTCATGAATAGTGTTTTGGATATTTTTGTGAATAGTATTTTAGATATTTTCGTGAATAGTGCTTAGATATTTTCGTGAATAGTGTCGATGCACTCTATTATCCAATGGACATTTGGTTTTGTTTGAATGGCCATGATTGACCTAGACTTTTACATGGATCATGATCCAACGGCTAAGATTAATTCCCCCTTCTATATATATCATTTCACTTTCTCTCTCCTCTCTTTTTTCATTCTCTTCACTCTCTTTTCATTTCTTCTTCCCTTCTCTCCTCCTTGGAGCTTGCCAAGAGCTTGGCCTTGAGGCCTAGAGTGTGGTTTCGTACCCCTCTTGGTGGTGGAGTAGAAGATTAGGCTTGGAGCTTAACCTAGGCAAGTACATCTTGCCAAATTCTTGAACAATAGTGTTTCACCATCATTTTGTTTTCCTTGGTATTAAATGCTTAGAATCTTCCTAAACTAATTTTGTTAAATATGTTTTCCTAATGATTCTCGTATATATGCATGTTTCCAAAATTTATTTAAACAAGATTTGATTTTCTGTTAAAACCCGATATTGACTTAGTAGAAAATTTGGTATCAAGAGTGATACTAGTGTTACCATCATGGATCTTGGTCACATATACATATATGAGGTCCTTACCTAGCTAGTATACATGGATTTTGAGTTTGGTGGCAATCGGGACTCGTTTCGGTGTTCCGAGAACCCCTGTTTTGGAGTATTTTGAGATATTGATCTATCAAATCTTTGAATTTGTGAAATCTAATAGTTCCATGTTGTAGGAAATTCAATTCTATACAATTTTGACTTTTGAAAGTCCGAATTTCGATTTAAAATAAAGATTTTATGGCCGAAACAAGTTTTGGCAATTTTCTGAATTTTATTGCTGTTTGAAAAATTGGTATACCGCCGGTATGCCGCAGTATACCGCCGGTATGCCGTTTTTGGCACCAGAAACTTACTGTCTTTAGTCCGGTATACCGCCGGTATGCCGCAGTATACCGCCGGTATGCCGTTTTATGCTGTTTTAGTCCATTTTTGCCCGTTTTTGCCCGTTTTTGTCCGTTTTTGATAATTTCTTCGACTATAATGATTTCTTAACATGGTAAGATGATCTTGCTTAGTTAGAGAATAATTGTACACCCTATATAGACTTGATACTAGCACACCTTCAATCATTTTCTATGAGATGTACTTAACTTTAATTATTGTTTCCCACATGCCATGATATGTCTTTTGATAGATTCTTTCTTACAAGCTATGATAATTATTGCCATGTCCTTCTTGCCTACTTGATAGTGACCCGTCGTGGTGCACTCTTGAACATGTCTTTTTCTTGCTTACATGATAGTGGCCTGTCATGGCGCACTCTTGATTCTAGTACATGTCTAGCTCCTTGATAGTGGCTCGTCGTAGCGCACTCTTGTCTTGATATTGTCATGTCTTGTTGTGGCTTGTTGTAGTGCACAATCTTGCTTGTCTTGTCCAGTCTTGCATATCTCATGTCTAGGATGGATTCTGCGGAATGCCACACCCGGAATCCAACAAGAAAATGTTAAGGACTAAACAACTAGCTTGATTACTTAGATCATTGAGAATTTCCCAGTAACCTGTTGCCCCTTTGGTCTTGGCATTATATATATATATACATTGGGATTTGGAGCTATCTGTCATGATGAGCACACTTCCAGCTCACCGTCGAGTGGGGCACCTCTTTAGGACACATGTATCTTACTACAGTGTGTCTGCTATATCTCTTTAGGACACATGTATCTTACTGCAGTGTGTCTGCTATACTTCTTTTCTTTTGGCTTGGACCACTCAGGTAGTAGCAGGCAGGTGCTGGACTTGGAATTCTCAGACTTGCATTTGTTAGTAATTAGGATTGTGACAACTCTAGTTAGCTAAAGTATCAAGCCATAATCATTGCTTGGTCGTGATTGATGGATGGAGTCCATTCTTGTCTAGTCTAGTCTTGCTCCAGTTTATCTTATTGTAGTACTTAGCTTCCTGTCATTCCTCACATGCCATTCTTTCTACTACATGCTCGACTTCATCACATGCTCCAGTTACATAACATGCTCACATGTCTCGACTACTTAACATGCTCACATGTCTAGTTTATCTTTTATGTTCACATGTTTCCTTTTCCTTACATGTACACAGTTTACATTCTGTCACATGTTCTTTACCTTATGCTACATGTTGCTTTACTCATTGTCTTTCCTATTCTCGGGATAAGTGCATTGGTAGCGCACGAGTCTCAATTTGCTTTTACTTATTTATGTCTCTATCCGTTGCTATGAATTACATGCTGGTTTTAGTTCATAAGTTTGGCTTCCTTTGTGGTACTTGCTATTGGGGTTCTGACCCCACTGGTTTTGCATTGACCAGATCTAGTTGAGGAGCCCGAGGATCTTCCGGACCTTCCTCTCGATGGTGACCACCCGAAGCACCAGGGGACTTGAGTGGGTGTTCTTTCTCTTACCCACTCTCTTCTGTACATATTCTTTTGAGGCGTTTAGCCACCGAGCACGTGTTTAGCTCGTGTTTTGGACTTGACATTTGGCCTACGGGCTTAGACATGATGTTATATTTCTAGACTGCAGCTAGAGCTGATCATGTATTACTTAGTCTTGCTAGTTCTTTATTTTGTATTACTAGCTTCATGATCATCTATATATTATGGTTTGGGACGCTTTACTGTCTTATATGCATGATGATCATATTCTTGTACTTTACTTCTTGTCTGAGACTGAGATATCTAGGATCATGTGACCTATGATTGACTGTTGGTTTGTAGCAGTGACCCCTATCTATACAGCTTATACGTTGTTTCGGCGTACTGGAGTACTTTGCTATACATAGCTGGCCTTGTCCGTCCCTACTTGCCAGTATTCTGGTTCTGGGGCGTGACATAGGTTTTAGTGGTGGCCTATGCAGGTCTGATTTATCAGATATGTGGGGGTTGCTGGTAGTTATCTCAGTCACAATTTCTTCTCCATTGATATCCTTTGTATTACTCTCTACCCTTGATATTTGACCTGGTATCTGCTTTGATCGTTGATCTTTCCTGTTCCCTCGACTTAATCCTTGTGTCCTTAAACTTTCAGGGGCACTGTTCCTGGTCCTTCCGATCAGATTATCTGTATCCCAGCTATGGCGGGTCAGCTTCCGCCAGTTCTTTCAGTTCAGGAGGAGCATCCTCAGCATTCGGGAGCAGAGTCTAGAATGGACCGAAGGACAGAGTCGCCAGTTCCTCCTGTTCATCCAGTAGTACCAGTTCAGCCAGAGCAGCCAGAGGATGTTGTTCAAGCACTGGTGGATATTCTGAGAGATCTCATGGCGTCGCAGCAGCGTCAGAGTGATGTTCTCACCCATTCTGTCCAGACGGCTTTGGACAGAGGAGGTGCTCAGGTCTACAATTCTGCGAGCAGCTTCAGGCGTCTCCATCCCCCGTACTTCTATGGTACAGAGGATGCTATTGCGTCTGATATGTGGCTTCAGGATACTGAGGCCATTCTGGAGGCGGCAGGGATTCCGGCTAGGGAGCGTGTGGCAGTTGTCAGGTTGCAGCTCTTGGATTTGGCCCGCGACTGGTGGGCAGCTCATGAGGTGTCTCTTAGGGCACCAGTAGCCTGGGCCAATTTTAGCGAGAGGTTTCAGACTCACTATTTTGATGCGGTATCGCGTTATGATCTGCAGCAGAGGTTCATTGGCTTGCGGCAGATGAGCATGACCGTTGACGGCTATGCGGCAGAGTTTAGCAGGCTCAGTCGGTTTGCCCCTTCCTTAGTGGCGACCGAGTTGGACCGGGCGAGGAGGTTCCAGCAGGGGCTTCATCTGGAGATCATACTGGCAGTTGAGCAGCATGAGTTCCAGACTTTTGATGCAGTGATGAGGGCGGCGAGGAGGCATGAGTACACCTCGCAGAGGATCGTTGATAGAGTCGGAGGTCAGAAGAGGCCTCACATTCAGAGGGGATCTTCTACGCAGTCGTCAGCACTAGCACCAGCAGTTAGGACATTGGAGATTGGATCACCTAGAGGAGCAGTTCCAGCAGCTTCCTTTCAGCAGTCATCTCAGATGCAACCTCAGCAGCAGAGGTCGTCTTCATCTATTGGATGTTCTCATTACGGGAAGCCTGGGCACGTTCTTTCTGAGTGTCGTAGGGCACACGGGTTGTGTTTGGTCTGTGGAGCTTCAGACCATATGATAGGATCTTGTCCACGGAGGGCTAGTTCTTCCTCAGTACATCCAATTCCATCGGCAACCCCGGTAGTCCAGCAGTATAATGCTCAGGTACCGGTTCAGCATCAGCAGACTCAGAGGCCTTTACCAGCGCAGTCCCGGACATTCCAACAGCAGAGGCCTCAGCAGTATGTGTAGGTCTAGGCCCAGAGGCAGCAGGGCCAGCAGCCGATTAGAGCTGCAGTTCTGAGGTATTGGCAGGCAGAGTTTAGTATGTTAGAGCAGGTTTTGGCCGAGGATGGTCATGTGGTAGGTACTATCATATTCTTCTTCCAGACTTATTTATTTCTTTGGGTTATACATATTTGGCGAGTATCTCGTCTCATTCTTCTGTCTTCGTATCTTAAGATACATGATATTTATTGCATGTCTCGACTATGAAGATACGTCCTAGGTAGAGTCATGTCTTGGATTAAGTCATTGGTACCGGCTTATTTTAAGACTTGACTTTTATCTAAGTTGTGGAGTCAGCGTAGGCCTGCTCTTACTCAACTGACTCAGGAGACATGTTTATTCATATGCCTCCATCCCTTCTTGATTGTAGTTATGTTACTGCTTACGCATTTATTTATATTACTGTTGTCTTTATCTTACCAACATGCCATGCTTTTTTTTGATTGATATGATTTTTCTAGCTCTTTGGTTTGGTTTTCATGCTTGACTAGATTTAGGAAATTCCGAGGACGGAATTTATTTTTTAAGTTGTGAAGAGTTGTGAGACTCGTCTCACAGTATCGGTATTTATATACGGATACGTATTTTGTAGTGTATTTCGTATTTCCTTGATTTTCGTAATGCTTTAAAAAATTTCCTAAACTTATAGATTTTCTTCTTAGCCGGCATATCGCCAGTATACCGGAGTATACCGACGGCATATCGTCCAGACGGATTTTCCACATTTTGGATATTTTCGATTTCAGATATTTTCATGAATAGTGTTTTGGATATTTTCGTGAATAGTATTTTAGATATTTTTGTGAATAGTGCTTAGATATTTTCGTGAATAGTGTAGATGCACTCTATTATCCAATGGACATTTGGTTTTGTTTGAATGGCCATGATTGACCTAGACTTTCACATGGATCATGATCCAACGGCTAAGATTAATTCCCCCTTCTATATATATCATTTCACTTTCTCTCTCCTCTCTCTTTTCATTCTCTTCACTCTATTTTCATTTCTTCTTCCCTTCTCTCCTCCTTGGAGCTTGCCAAGAGCTTGGCCTTGAGGCCTAGAGTGTGGTTTCGTACCCCTCTTGGTGGTGGAGTAGAAGATTAGGCTTGGAGCTTAACCTAGGCAAGTACATCTTGCCAAATTCTTGAACAATAGTATTTCACCATCATTTTGTTTTCCTTGGTATTAAATGCTTAGAATCTTCCTAAACTAATTTTGTTAAATATGTTTTCCTAATGATTCTCGTATATATGCATGTTTCCAAAATTTATTTAAACAAGATTTGATTTTCTGTTAAAACCCGATATTGACTTAGTAGAAAATTTGGTATCAAGAGTGATACTAGTGTTACCATCATGGATCTTGGTCACATATACATATATGAGGTCCTTACCTAGCTAGTATACATGGATTTTGAGTTTGGTGGCAATCGGGACTCGTTTCGGTGTTCCGAGAACCCTGTTTTGGAGTATTTTGAGATATTGATCTATCAAATCTTTGAATTTGTGAAATCTAATAGTTCCATGTTGTAGGAAATTCAATTCTATGCAATTTTGACTTTTGAAAGTCCGAATTTCGATTTAAAATAAAGATTTTATGGCCGAAACAAGTTTTGGCAATTTTCTGAATTTCATTGCTGTTTGAAAAACCGGTATACCGCCGGTATGCCGCAGTATACCGCCGGTATGCCGTTTTTTGGCACCAGAAACTTACTGTCTTTAGTCTGGTATACCGCCGGTATGCCACAGTATACCGCCGGTATGCCGTTTTATGCTGTTTTAGTCCGTTTTTGCCCGTTTTTGCCCGTTTTTTGTCCGTTTTTGATAATTTCTTCGACTATAATGATTTCTTAACATGATAAGATGATCTTGCTTAGTTAGAGAATGATTGTACACCCTATATAGACTTGATACTAGCACACCTTCAATCATTTTCTATGAGATGTACTTAACTTTAATTATTGTTTCCCACATGCCATGATATGTCTTTTGATAGATTCTTTCTTACAAGCTATGATAATTGTTGCCATGTCCTTCTTGCCTACTTGATAGTGACCCGTCGTGGTGCACTCTTGAACATGTTTTTTTCTTGCTTACATGATAGTGGCCTGTCATGGCGCACTCTTGATTCTAGTACATGTCTAGCTCCTTGATAGTGGCTCGTCGTAGCGCACTCTTGTCTTGATATTGTCATGTCTTGTTGTGGCTTGTTGTAGTGCACAATCTTGCTTGTCTTGTCCAGTCTTGCATGTCTCATGTCTAGGATGGATTCTGCGGAATGCCACACCCGAAATCCAACAAAAAAATGTTAAGGACTAAACAACTAGCTTGATTACTTAGATCATTGAGAATTTCCCAGTAACCTGTTGCCCCTTTGGTATTGGCATTATATATATATATACATTGGGATTTGGAGCTATCTGTCATGATGAGCACACTTCCAGCTCACCGTCGAGTGGGGCACCTCTTTAGGACACATGTATCTTACTACAGTGTGTCTGTTATATCTCTTTAGGACACATGTATCTTACTGCAGCGTGTCTGCTATACTTCTTTTCTTTTGGCTTGGACCACTCAGGTAGTAGCAGGCAGGTGCTGGACTTGGAATTCTCAGACTTGTATTTGTTAGTAATTAGGATTGTGACAACCCTAGTTAGCTAAAGTATCAAGCCGTAATCATTGCTTGGCCGTGATTGATGGATGGAGTCCATTCTTGTCTAGTCTAGTCTTGCTCCAGTTTATCTTATTGTAGTACTTAGCTTCCTGTCATTCCTCACATGCCATTCTTTCCACTACATGCTCGGCTTCATCACATGCTCCAGTTACATAACATGCTCACATGTCTCGACTACTTAACATGCTCACATGTCTAGTTTATCTTTCATGTTCACATGTTTCCTTTTCCTTACATGTACACAGTTTACATTCTGTCACATGTCCTTTACCTTATGCTACATGTTGCTTTACTCATTGTCTTTCCTATTCTCGGGATAAGTGCATTGGTAGCGCACGAGTCTCGGTTTGCTTTTACTTATTTATGTCTCTATCCGTTGCTATGAATTGCATGCTGGTTTTAGTTCATAAGTTTGGCTTCCTTTGTGGTACTTGCTATTGGGGTTCTGACCCCACTGGTTTTGCATTGACCAGATCTAGTTGAGGAGCCCGAGGATCTTCCGGACCTTCCTCTCGATGGTGACCACCCGGAGCACTAGGGGACTTGAGTGGGTATTCTTTCTCTTACCCACTCTCTTCTGTACATATTCTTTTGAGGCGTTTAGCCACCGAGCACGTGTTTAGCTCGTGTTTTGGACTTGACATTTGGCCTACGGGCTTAGACATGATGTTATATTTCTAGACTGCAGCTAGAGCTGATCATGTATTACTTAGTCTTGCTAGTTCTTCATTTTGTATTACTAGCTTCATGATCATCTATATATTATGGTTTGGGACGCTTTATTGTCTTATATGCATGATGATCATATTCTTGTACTTTACTTCTTGTCTGAGACTGAGATATCTAGGATCATGTGACCTAGGATTGACTGTTGGTTTGTAGCAGTGACCCCCATCTATACAGCTTATACGTTGTTTCGGAGTACTGGAGTACTTTGCTATACGTAGCTGGCCTTGTCCGTCCCTACTTGCCAGTATTCTGGTTCTGGGGCGTGACAGGGGCAACCGTTTTGTGCACCGACGTCCTGTGAGTTCTCTTTGGGTTGGCTCGCTTCTGAGACGGGCTGGCGCTCCCTTCAGAGAGCAATTCTTCGAAGGCTTGTTGGTCGAAACGAACCACAAGCATTTGCTGCGTAGAGCCGAGCTTGGACGAGTCAGATTGCGTCACCAACTTCTCATCAGAAGAGAAGGACGTCCCCAGCAGAGTCGCCATCGTATTTGCCATAAAAAATTAAAGACAGGTATTACATAAACACTAAAATTGATTACAAACTCGCTTGTACAAAGAGAAGCCCAGAAAAAAATCCTAGGAAACAATCTAAGTACAATTGTTTAGTTTTGATTCTGGGGGGGTGACGGTGGAGGCTCGGGAAAGTGCTATCAACTCTGCCTTACTCCGTGGACTATCTGACGCAGCCTTTAACTCTTGAAGAAATTGTCTTTCTGAAGGTTGCCAACCTTTTGCAGGGGTGTGACACCCTACTATTTATAGTGGTATGTATGTGGAGTCTCATAGATGGCCTATGGCCACGTGGCTGATTAGCATGTGAAGACCCGCTCTTTGGCCGCCATCTGTCGATTTGTTGGGATTTTGCTGCAGCAAATCTGGGCTGTTAGGACTTGGTCAGTCTGCCACATGTCCTGTCGCAGGAATCATTTTGAGCCGCATGAGTCTCTCAGTTTTCGACCATGTGGGGCCGCATGAGACTCATGCGGCTTAAGTCACAAGCTTCCTCAGCCCGCATATTTAGCTTAAGGATTTAAGACGCATAGATTCTGTATTTTGGTCGCATAAAGCTCATGCGGCTTGGGTCACAGTCACCATTGGCCGCATGAAGTTTGGGGCCGCATATGTTTGAGCCGTATAAGGATCATGCGGCTTAGGTGATACTCCTTTTGGCCGCTTGAAAGCGTATGAACACTGCTTTTGGTGACGTCTCACGTCTTATCTTTTGTCAAAGTGTCAGAGCTATCACTTTTGTCAGTTTTGACAGGACTTGTCAGATTTATCAGACGAACTGCTCCTCTTGGCCGCATATTTTTCTTCTACAGCTGTTTTGTCGACGGGCCGCATAAGCCATTGAATCAGTCATGCGGCTATCCTTTATGCGGACCTGTTTAGCCCAAAGTACATATGCGACAATTTGTGATCCGCATGAACCCCATATTTTCCATACTACAGTTATCTACCATGGATTCCTACTACCAGCGACTAGCAGCGTTGGAGCGTTATTGTCCTCCGGGTGCGCCTTCATCATCGTCGACTCCGTCGGCGCCACTGCCTTCTTCATCGACATCGACTCCACCGACGTCACTACCTTCTTCGTCGGTGACGATTTCACAGGAGGAGTACGAGATATTTCTATCCATGAGGCGCGGCGGTGCCCCTCCTCTTCCAGATCCCCAGTAGTCCTAGTTAGGACTGTTTGTTTGTTCCTATCCATATGGATTTATTTGTGTTTGTTTTTGTTGATTCTTAGTTTGTGTGTAGACTTTTAGTATTGGTGGTCAGGATGTTTGGATATTTGTTGGTTGGTTTATAGACTTGGATATTTGTTGGTTGGTTTATAGACTTGGATATTTGTTGGATGGTTATTTGTTGTAGACTTGGGACGACATTATTATGTATTGATTTACAGACTTGGATATTTGTTTAGTTGGTTAGTTGGTTTATAGACTTGGATATTTGTTTGTTTGTGTTGATTTACATTGTGTTATATTGTTGTGATTTACCGGTGTTGTGTGTTCCACCGAAGGGGTTGGCGAACCCAGGGAGGGCTTGTTATTATGTATTATTGTTATTATTAAACTGTAGGAGAAAAATGTGATTCTGAAATGACTTTTGTAATTTTTTTTATTTTTTCTGGAATATTTAGCGACGTTTACCGACGCTTACCGACGTTTACCGACGCTGAGTTACGTCGGTAAACGTCGGTGATTGTCGACTCAGCGTCGGTAAACGTCGGTAACTTTTGCAGGAAATACTGTCGTTTAGAGAATCGGTAAACGTCAATAAATATTCTAAATACGTCGCGCAATTGACCGACGTTTGCCGACGTCGCTAAACGTCGCTCTGTTATCGATGTCACGTCGGTAAACGTCGGTGAATTACCGACGTATACATGCGTCGGTAAACGTCGGAAAGAGCGATGATTAGCGACGTTTTAGCAATCAGCGACTAGGGTTTCCGCGACCATAAGAAAACGTCGCTAAATACGTCGGTAAACGTACTTAGCGACGTTTTCTATCATTTTTGCGACGTTTTTTGGCGTCGCTGAACTGTGATATTCTGGTAGTACCTCCTAGTAAAATCATCCACATGGTTTCCTCCTTAGGATCACCACCCCATATGCACATCTCAACAACATACTAAGTATATTAAGATACAACTCGTGATGCTTTTCTAATGTTGGACTAAATAACACTAGGCATGTATTGAAAGCAAGTTTTCTCTACATGTTAAAGAAAAAGCTCCAACAATCTCCCACATACCTCGATATATAGATTTGAGTGTTCCCTACAGTAACTGTCCATCATGCATTAGGAGAGATGTCGCTGACGACTTGAATCTTTCCGCATGGGTGAAACAACAGACTATAATACAAGAATGGACTAAGCCTTGAATTCTGTACCATAGCTGCAATTCTTTCCACTCATATAATGTAGTTACATGTGCTTCTGACTGAACATTAAAGGTCCTGTGCCAGCCTGGTTTCAGTGTATAATTTTGGACGTCTACAAGTTTACCCTCAAGAGACGGCCTGATATCTCTGTCCATACACTATAAGTGAGTTTTTATTAAAGAGACATGGCATGAAGCCTTGCGCTTCCCTTGCGGTGCTACGCCGCTATGACATGGCATAAAGCCGAGACATTATCCCTACCCGGGAACCTCATCGTATTGTTATACTACAGTAGCATTAGGTCACAAGCCTCTTTGTAGTACCAAACTACCCAGCATGAAGCCTTAGGCTCCCTTGTGGTGTTACGCCGCAACGACATAGCTTGCAAGGCCGAGGCTTTACCCCTATTCGGGTACCTCATCGTGGTGTCGTGCCACTGTAACATGGGGACATCTTCCACTTTGTAGTGCTGTCTATCCCTCTTTAATTTTTAGTTTTCCATCGAAAAATTACTCCCCAGGACTAACAAAATATATATATATATATATATATATATATATTAATAAAAAAATAATCGGTTCGGTATTTTCGGTATAGTATTACGTTCAAATCGTTGTCACTACCATTATACCATATTTTAGTCGGTTCGGTAATTCGATATCGATATATATTTTGGTTTGATTTTTCAAAATATTTTTAATTGATATTAGGTCAATTTTTTTTGGTATCGATCGGTATTTGCTCACTCCTACTTAATGGAGTCCATCTTGGCTTTGCGCAGAAGCACATTGACAATGTTGTGTGTCCAACTAAATTAAGGCTTTGATAGGAAAGTGCAAATTAAATGGGTAGCTGGTTTTGTTCTGCATATGCGTGGTTCATGTTTTCCCTCTTGTAACTGGCTGGATGTTTTCCCTTCATTTGCAAACTGCTAGCAGTTGTAGTAGTAGTTGTTGTTGTTGTTCTACTTAAACAAGTGATCATGTGATTCCAAGACCTGACAGTTCTAATTTCCATTTTATTTTTCTTCTTTTTCCCCGTCCAGCTGGTCCATGTGTATTGTTTTTTTCGATTGAAATGTGTAAACTCTCGATAGCCTGCCGAGTTGTAAACTGTGTTGTCGTACCCGTTGAGAACTATTACCGGTTGGTTTTATTATGCAACTGCTGCAGACTACAGTAGTTGGGTCACTTAGTGGACTGTCAAGATTATATATATATATATATATATATATATATATATATATTATATATATATATATATATATTTTTAAGGAACGTAATTATGGCAAACGTTTCCACCGGAAATCGATCTTCTGACCACTCGGACCGCATGCATCTCTCTTAACCACTAGGCCTGAGGTCATTTGCATTATATATATATATATATATATATATATATATTTTGTGAGAAACATTGATCTATCCTTGACTTAGTAAGAGCATTCACAGTGAAGACACTCTAAATACATATTTTAAATTATAAAATTATATAAATTATTACTTTTAGAGTGTCTTCTTGATATTGGCACACAATAGTACACTTCAAATATTCCAAATTAACCTTCTCCATCTTTTTTTTCTTTATTTTTTTTTCATGTTTGGTAAGATTTTTTCTTCCACTTTTTATTTTTTATTTTTCTTCCTTGTTTGGTAAAAATAGTTAATATTTGTGGCATGTGAATTAATGTAGAGGAACTACGACACGCTCTAAATCTGGATTGTCTCTTAGGTTTCTAATAATTTTCAAGTATAGACAAGTATTTATTGCAGTCTTTAAATGCTACAAGATTTAACTAAAATCAAAATATAGCCCTTGAAATCTTTTCACTATAGATGCTCTAAGAGGGTCTTATATATTGAGAGTGCAATCGTTCAAACAACAAACTTTACCGTCGTGTTAAAACGACACCTTCAAAGCTAGTTTATGAGAGAATTTCTATTTATCGTTCAGAAATGCATCACAATTATTCTTTTATTGACATTCAAATACACAGAAGTGCAACTTTCGCGAGTCAAATATGTTCAAAGTCCAAACAAAGTTTGATGTGCATAAATACCTTTCTTTCTTTCTTTCTTTCTTCCTAGTCTTGATAAATTTTACTCTTTTTTTTTTCCATTTACAATGTGCCACAGAATACGCGTATACATTGAACAATATATTCGAAAAGTTTGTTCATAAAATCCCAGTAGAGTTTAATTAGACAGGCACCACACCCCTACCACTTAATTAAGACAAATTCTATAGTCCATATTTTACTCAGGATAACTTTTACTTCAAGACAATTCCAATTTTATTTTGGACTGTCCAATTATCCTTTATGCTAGGACTGTCCACAAAGTTGACAATCCAACTTTTTGTTAGGACTACCAATTTTGTTGACAGTTCAAATTCAAATCCTTTAAGACTGTCAATAAACTTGGCACTCCTAACATAAAGTAGGTGTGCAACAAAGTTGACAAATATGTGGACTGTTCTCCAGTAAAAATTTAGAATAACAAACTTGTAAATAAATTGAAAAAAATAAAATAAAACTTAAGATGCGAGTAGAATTTGCCAAAATTAATTAGAACGAACGTCAATGGCCACATGAACAGTAATTAGACAATAATAGTGTCGGCAGCGTGCTTTTCTTCCTTGACCTCCTCGAGGAGTGGTTGGTTCTTGTTTCCTGATACTTAAATCTAAATTGTGTTTGTTTCTTGTTTCCTTGATCTAATCAATGCAAAATGCTATTCACGAACACATGCGTGGAGGGTCAGAGAGGTTACGGCTCAGGCATGTGAGGAGTGAGGACCAGGATTTGCGCCGGACGAACTCCAACTCCGCCACCATCACCACCACATTATAGCCCTTATTAATTTTTTTGGTTCACATAATCTTCTATATAATAATGAGTGTTACTCAACTTATTACAGAAGTTATTCCAATTTTTTTTTATTTACAAATTTGTCACTCAAAACAACTAAGGACGGCCCACAACATGATAGATTGTTAAAAAAATTGACAATCCTAAATGAACAACATATTTTCTTTATGACTCTAAATATTTTTGACAGTCTTACCAATATAGTAGACTGTCAAATTTTGATAATAGTCCAACATAAATCGTGGATCCAGCCAGAACTGCAAAAATTTCTACAATCATATATGTCCATTTAGGACTGTCAAATTTTTTGTCAATCCATTATGTAACGGACAGTTCCTTAGTAAAAGAAATTTAAAAAACAAATTTATAAATAAAAAAAATTGGATGGCAGCTCAAGCAACTTTTACAGTGACTTTAGTAATACTCATAATATAATGCTTCTCCTCCGCCTCAACTAACTCAATTAACAGGAATATAAAAAAACACAATATAAACAGTAACGGTCATGTGTTAAATTTGGCGGGGGTGTGTTTGGTTGGTTTATTTAAAGCGCTTCTCTTCGTAACCAACAATAAACAGAGTCGTCGGTGGGGGAGAGGGAGAGATTGTTCTTGGGGTTTTTCTCTCATTCTCATTTAGACCCCCCTCTTCTTTTCTTCTTTAAGAAAGAAAGAAAGGAAAAAAAAAACGAAGGATAAACTTTCCTCTTTTCCGCATTTGATCACCCTCCCCATTATAGTGTGGTTGAATCATTCTTGCTGCACCAGCGCAGGCGCAGAGGCTGCAGCAGCAGCAGCACCAGCAGGTGGTTGGTGTGCGTCGCGCGCGCGAGGACCCCTTGCGTAGCTCCCCAGCAATCAAAAGAAAGCACATCCCTTCCCTTTTTTTTTCCTCAACCAAGCGAGTTATATATAAATCATAACCCAATCCTTCCCTTCACTCACTTGCAACATAACAGTACTAGTGATGGAGAGGCTCTCTTCGGCGGCCCTTCTCCTGAGGCGTTCCAGGGGGCGGGCGACGGCACGGCCGGGCTGGTCTGGCAGCAGATCAAGGCGCCCGTCATCGTCCCGCTGCTGCGGCTGATGGTGTTCCTGTGCCTGGCAATGTCGGTGATGCTGTTCGTTGAGAAGGTCTACATGGCCGCCGTCATCGTCCTCGTCCGCCTCCTCGGGAGGAAGCCGAGCAAGAGGTACCGGTGGGAGCCCATCAGGGACGACCTCGAGCTCGGCAACTCCGCCCACCCCATGGTCCTCGTCCAGATCCCCATGTACAACGAGAAGGAGGTCTTACTCTTTTTTTTTTTGTTCCCTGTTGTTTTCGAGATCGAAACGAAAAGGAAATGTTGGACCGACCGACCGACCGACTGACGCGTTCTATCTAATTTGGCTCGACAGGTCTACCAGCTCTCCATCGGAGCCGCGTGCGGCCTTTCTTGGCCGTCCGACCGCATCATCATCCAGGTGCTCGACGACTCCACAGACCCTGTAATCAAGGTATAGTGATATCAACGGTTTCTTGAAAAAGGAAGGAAAAAAAATGTACTGATTTCTTGGCTGACACAACATGACACAACCTTGACACGAGAATGTGTGCACCGGGACATAATTGTTGGTGCGGAAACAAGTCTTAGTCTAGTGACAACGATAGTTGTTGTTGACGACGACCCCAAGGAGTTTAATCAACGTTGTTCTTAATTATGTCATAATTGAGGGTGTGGATGCAAGGAAGTAAGCTGTAAGTGGGGATGTGACTTTGCAGGATCTGGTGGAGGTGGAGTGCCAGAGGTGGGCGAGCAAGGGGATCAACATCAAGTACGAGATCAGGGACAACAGGAACGGGTACAAGGCCGGGGCGCTCAAGGAAGGGATGAAGCACAGCTACGTCAGGCACTGCGACTACGTCTGCATCTTCGACGCCGACTTCCAGCCCGATTCCGACTTCCTCTGGAAGACCATCCCCTACCTCCTGCACAACCCGGACGTCGGCCTAGTCCAGGCCCGATGGACATTCGGTACGTGAAAATGTTAATTATCACACAACTCTGCAATCATTTCATTCTGTTAGCTTAGCTTATGATTTACTTAGATTATGAAATCCATGCAATATGAGTAGACTGCTCGTGCTGCCAACTAATGTGCATGATAGTGTCGGTTGTGTTGTGGTTGTCGTGGCGCTCGCTTCCACTTGTTTTATTAAGGGATATTTTAGCAAATACCTCGATTCAAAATATAGAAACTAAACCCTCACTTGTCACACTCCTCTCAAAATCCAAGAGTAGCCAAATGAGTGCGGTTGTTGCTTTAACAAAATAGATCAAGCTTGTCATTGTTCAGTAGTATATATATATAATAAAATATATATATATATATATATATATATATATATATATATATATATATATATATATATATATATATATATATTTTGAATGATTAGTCAAAACTTAGTTTCTGCTTGACCCACTAATTAAGAATCGGTGATGGCATTGGCAACTACTTCCGATCGAGCTCGACCCCTGATCAGTCAGTCATTGCGTCTTTTTGCTTCAATGCGCTTACTGTAGGGTCCAGCTCACATGCGTAGATTTAGGGAGGGAGCATCCGCATCTTGTGGTATTTCTTCAGGACGAGTATGGGCACGTGTAGTTGTTCTTCTTATCACCACATTTTAATATTGTTGGAGAGTGGTCTCGGAAGCAATTTTCTTTTTACAGTGGCGTTGGTTTCAATTAGTAGGACAGAAGAGTGAGTTGGTGGCGCCGGTCCCCTCCCTCCTCCTCGTCCACCTGTACAGACTTTGGCAACAATACAATGCATGCATGATGCATCAATCTATTCGCTTCTGATCCAGCCACACAGCCCGAGTCGAGTAGTAAATCTCAAGTTTGTTGCAGGCTGTTGCACCACTGCTATCATGTGCAATTATTCCATCTGCTGCCCCCTTCTCCTGCTTTGCAATCTCTCTATTCTTATAACTACAATTTGACACCATCAACTATAAGTCTTTCAACTTGATACCCTAAACTTTGATACGTATTACTTGATACACTAAAAATAAGACGAAACTACTTTCTTACCCCCTCACCCCCCTTCCCTGGCTGTACCACCTCCGGCCCCACAGTCCCCCCCCCCCCTTCCCACAGCCCTCCGGCGCCGTGCCCTCTACCCCGCCCCCCTCTCTCTTAATCCGCGATGACGGCAGCGGCAACGCGCGGCGGAAGGGGGAGGGGTGGGTTGGGGACACGTCACTCTGTGTGTGTGTGTTCGGGGGGGTTTGGGGGGGGGGGGGGGGGGGGGGGGGGCGGTGGCTACAGGAGCGGGGGCGGATTGTGGGGGCGGGGGTGGTGAATGGAGGTAGTTTTGCCCTTTTTTTAGAGTATAAGTTGATAACTATCAAATATAAGGGTATAAGTTGAAAAACTTGAATATTGAATGTATCAAATTATAATTTAGCCTAATTTTGTGGAATATATTAGCTAGTGTGTTCGGTGACAAATTACAAGTATCCTATGGCATATGCATACATGTAATTCGTAGAAGAGAGAACTCTGCAATGATAGCTGTCTGCTGATGGTGTCTTCTCAGTTGGTCCTTGTTAGTGTAGCCGGATGGGAGGGAGAGGGGCGGAGGTAGTTTTGTCCTTTATAGAGTATAAGTTGATACCTATCAAAATTTAGGGTATCAAGTTGAAAAACTTGAATAATTGAGAATCTCAAGTTGTAATTTAGCGTAATTATTTTATGGATAATATATTAGCTAGTGTGCTCAGTGACAAAGTAGAAATATCCTATGATATATGCATACATGTAATTCTGCCTTGTCAGTGGGACAGGATAAATGGTTTGACACTCACCAATAACCTGTTGCAATCTAGTCCTACCGACCGATGTTTGATGCTGATAAGTGGCTTTGATGATTTTGTTGTCGATTCTATTCGGTTTAAGAAACTGAAACTAGGGAGTTTATTATTAGAGAAGCTAATGTGATAAAATTTTGTCTACAGTGAATGCGGACGAGTGTTTGATGACGAGGATGCAGGAGATGTCCTTCGATTACCACTTCAAGGTGGAGCAGGAGGTCGGATCAGCCACGTACGCCTTCTTTGGCTTCAACGGTGAGCCTCTTAATGCTTGTTCAAGCTACTATTTTCGTGGTCAGACTATTGTATCATTAGCCAGTTCTCTACATTTTTTGTGTGCAGAATGTTATACATTTGACAATAATAAGACAAACCCAATTTTATCATTGTAGACTTTTCCATCTAGAAGGGATTGATGATGGAATAAATGTTAATTTTAATTGCAAAGGCTCCTCAAATTGGTTCATCTTTTCCTAGTGACCATATTGTTATTGGCACTGTTAGTTTTTTGAGATAAAAACATCAGCAACACCCTCTCCCCGCACGCATAGTTGATGAAACATTGCTCAAGGAGTTCTTCACACTGTCATTGCTGAACGATTGTCGACCTTCACAGGAACCGCGGGAGTGTGGAGAATTGCAGCTCTCAATGAAGCAGGAGGTTGGAAGGATAGGACCACCGTGGAGGACATGGATTTGGCCGTTCGAGCAAGTCTCCGTGGCTGGAAATTCGTTTTTCTTGGAGATGTCAAGGTATCCTAGATTATATCATGTTCATCATCACATGCTGCATTATTACAATACCAGCTGCTAGAGTACATGAAAGTTGGAGAATAGAAGATTTCTTAATCATCTATTTCCTGTCAATTGTAAGTGAGATGTACACATTAGCATATGTAAATTAAATTAGCATAATTGCTTCATATAGGCTAGATCCGTGCTCTGTTGCAGCTTCCCTTTGCACAACTGAAGCAGGTTGTGTGCCAGCAATCATTGAACTCTATTGATGTCCAAGTTAACTGTCTAACCTTCTTATGTTTCTATATTCCCTTTTTCTCAACAAATTTAGGTCAAGAACGAACTACCAAGTACTCTCAAGGCATACCGCTATCAGCAACATAGGTGGTCTTGCGGACCTGCAAACTTGTTCAGGAAAATGCTGATGGAGATTGCGAGGAACAAGGTTAGTTCTCAAATGTGAATCCTGACCAACTACAGAAAACTGAACTATCAATGCCTAATCTTCTCTTTTGTGTGTTTCTGCAGAAAGTATCTCTTCTGAAGAAAGTCCATGTGATTTACAATTTCTTCTTTGTTCGGAAGATCGTTGCTCATATCGTAACTTTTGTGTTCTACTGCGTGGTGATCCCTGCAACCGTCTTGGTTCCGGAAGTGACCATACCAAAATGGGGTGCAATTTATATCCCCTCCATCATAACCCTTCTCAACGCCGTTGGAACACCAAGGTCAGAATCCAAAGTCCTGTTACATAATCTACTATATGTATCTATAGTTTCGACACTGCAGATTTCTGTAGTTTTATTCGTGTTTCCTGAATCACTTTTCGGTCACAGGTCCCTCCACTTGGTTGTATTTTGGATCCTTTTCGAGAATGTCATGTCCTTGCACAGAACGAAGGGGACCCTTATAGGCCTATTAGAGGCAGGAAGAGTGAATGAATGGGTGGTTACTGAGAAGTTAGGAGATGCTCTAAAGTCGAAAGCCGCCACGAAAGGAGCTAGGAAACCAAGAATCAAGATTGGTGATAGGTATATTTCACCTATGAACTCATACTTTTCATATGTAGTATCTATTTCTCGATTTCATATAATTACTCTTGTGACAGATTACATCTGTTGGAGCTTGGTGTCGGAGCCTATCTCTTCTTCTGTGGGTGCTACGATGTGGCATTCGGGAAGAACCACTACTACATCTACCTTTTCGGCCAGGCGATTGCCTTCTTCATTATTGGTTTTGGATACATTGGCACCTTCGTTCCGAGCTCTTGATAATGCTAGGTAGGACACGATGGCAAAGTATCGGATACAGTTCATTGTTGTGCAGCTATATGTTCTTCAGCAGTGTGTATAAAGTTGGCAGCTGCACCCGTTGTTGTTACTATATGATTACTTATGAAAGAAGTATCCAGTGCTCTCTGCGCTCGATGAGTAGAAGAAATCATCTTGTACCAGTGGAAGAACGCAAGAAAAAAAAAATACTCGGACACCAAAGTACGTTCGATGTGGTATATAGAACCGATACCGAGGACCACGATAGAATGAATAATTAGGAGGTTTTGTGTCTTTCCATCACAGCAGGGAGAATGCAGTTTTATGATTGTATAAACAAACACATCTAGCGGGATTGTGATTGTGAAAAATTTGATGTCTTTCTTAATTCTTTGTATGTGAGAGTAATGCTTGAAATGAAAATAAAGGTGATAGCTGGAAGAAGAAGGTTATGTTTATCTTAATCAAATGCAACACCTGAACCAAATTTCATGTTTGCAGGTCGAGTTTATGTAGTGGTATTCGAACTAGAGTATCACTACAGCCTGCAGTAGGATTAGGATATATTTGAAGGTACTCAATCACAGTTAGGATTCCTTGAGAGACTCCTGGGACGACCCTTGAGAATCTTATTTAAACTTCAATTTGAATCATTTCCCTTGTTTCGTTGCTCTGACTCCTTGATTATTGAATTTGATTTTGTTGGATCGTTGTTGATTTTGATTTTCCTATCGAGATGAATTTTAAGGCCCGAGTTACGATTTTTCTGATAACATATGTTGACGGGAATACAGGGATGATAAAACGTCTACTTGATTATGGAGCTTGTAGTTTATCGCAGCCATATTAGCTGGCGTGGCGGAAACATAGAGACCTGACTCGAATGTACGTATCTTGGTTATGAGATTTGGAATTTCGCGCAGCTATACTAGTCGGCATAGCGAGAATTCCAGCGACATGATTATAGAGGTGCATGCCCCAGTTATGGAACCTATCGTTTATCGCAGCCTTGCTTACTGGCATGGCGAGGACTCTGAGTAACATAATTTTGGACAGACGCATATGATTATCAGATTGTATCTTGAGAAGATTTTTAAACATATCATCTCTATCGTACCATTCTGTTGTATAAATTGTACCCCATCATCAAATAACTTAGGAGTAGGAGTATGAGTAGGAGTAGCTTAGTTGTTGTTATAAATCTAGTATAACTTCTTGCTATAAAATTCTTTCTAATACAATGAATCAATGATCTTGCTAGACCTTGACTTAGATTTGATATTGTAACTCTGGAAAATAGTTTATTCTTTTAAATAGATAAGCAGAACAGATTTTATCATTATTTTCTTCTTGCCATTATTTCTAGTATTACCTTAAAATATATATATATATATATATATATATAATTATATTATATATATAATATATATATATATATATAGTGGACACAGATGCTTGCCTGACACGTATGCATGCTACACTTGATCACCAACCTATCTAAATGCATATTAATATGTTGATGTTAATTTCTCAAAATCCTAATGATTCTAATATAGGACAGTATCAGTGACTAATTCTCTGCTTTCCCAGATTAAATTTGTAAATTAAATTTAAATTTCATGTTATTAGTTGTTGTTTACAATACTGCACATGTATGTTACATACAAGGTTTCAAGTCTTAAGGAAATTGATTGAGTTTTGTGTTGAATTTGTCAAATCTGAGACTGTGTACATATTAACCCTTTAAGTCTGATTTCTAAGTGATTAGTCAAATTACAGTTTTCTTTAACGTAATGTTTTGAGCCGTTTACGGTTGTGTATAGGTATATAATGTTAGGTTTCACACTCTTACATGTTAGGTTGTGGTTGTGGTAAACATTGAGTTGGTTTTACTGTTCGAATTTCTCCAAAAATTTTAAAAACTGAATACATGTTAATATTTTTACATTGCTTTTAAATGCGTAGTTCAATTTCAGATCTAATATGTAATGTTGAGCTAAACTGAATGATTGAACCATTCATTTTAAGTTTTAACCCATGTACACTTGACACTCTACACTAATGTTCACAACTGCCATGAAACCTAACCCTTCATCTCTATGTTATGTTCATATAGCTATATAGATATATATAGTTCTGTATACATGTTATAATGTGTGTAGATGCAATTAAATCTCTACCTCTCTATACATATATGTATACTTATATATGGTTAGCCATGCATGTTATGAGTAAATAGCTTGTGCCTTGTAGACTGCTTAACCAATATGCCATGAATAGTGTAACTTGATAGCTATAGTTGAGACACAAATCCTCTTATACACTTTCATGTATATTTCACACAAACCACATAACCCTTACATAATGCTAGCTTTTTTCTCTTTAACACATTCTCCATATATCGTGATTTGGATTTCAATGCTATTGACTTTCGCTCCTTAAACTTTTGTTCGTGATTTTTTTATGGTACCCTTTATAGATGATTAGTAGTTAACTTATTTTATTTTGATAATTA
This sequence comes from Iris pallida, assembly GCA_029216955.1. Lineage (NCBI taxonomy): Eukaryota > Viridiplantae > Streptophyta > Magnoliopsida > Asparagales > Iridaceae > Iris > Iris pallida. The sequence goes on from JANAVB010006389.1 coordinate 3,800,160, forward strand.
CCAGTTTTCAGATAGGATGGTAGACTGCCGTGCAGCCTTGATGATTGTTGTTTTTTTATCCTTTCCAGTATGGCACCCATGACCCGAGCCCGTCGCCTGAGAGCAGCTGCAGCTACTGAGAGTGTGCCTCCACTCCTATTGTTCAGGAGGTAGTGATCCCTCTATCTGATCAGGGGGTGGTGGCACCTCCTGCCATTGAGGAGATAGTGGTAGCCTCGCCGCGAGAGAGTCTTTCTTCATCTCCTGTCGTTCAGGAGAGAGCTGCGGATTTGCCTGAGACCGAGAGCCCTTCCCTACCCTTTGTACTCCATACTGTACCACCCGGAGGTTTGTTACTTGACGCAGCCCAGGTGTTTGGATATTTCCAAGAAAGGTTGATGGAGTCACAGAGAGTTCATGAGGAGGCCATGAGGGAGCAAATCCAGAGGTTGCTACGTCTGCGGGACTTTGTGCTTCCAGGAGGAGAGCCTAGCTCCAAGAGGGCGAGGAGCAGTACCCAGTCCTACCCAGAGTTTGAGGAGTACCCATATATCCAGCCTATATCATCATACCCAGCCTAGTCTCCTGTCCAGCAGAGGCCAGCTGAGCCAGAGCCTATCTGTGCCTACTGCAAGAAGTTTGGACATAAGTGGAACATCTGTAGAAAGAGACTAGGATTGTGCCTATTCTGTGGGTCAGCTGCACACTGGGTGCAGCACTGTCCTAATATACCTGCCCCAACCAGGGTCCTGCTTCCAGGAGAGAGTTCTAGTTCTCAGACCTAGCTGGAGGTGAGTTTAGACCTAACCTTAGTATTCTTTTTTGAGAATATTTGATGCATCCCTTGCTTGTATGTTTTGATACCTTGTGATTGCCTAGTACTGTAGCATGTTGGTGTAACTAGATGAGACCCCAGACTGATATTGCATGCCATGACCCCATAGGTTACACTTTCCAACTGTATAATTTAAATAGGTTTCTGAGACTATGATTGCTGGGGGCTTAACCTAGAAGGGGTGCGATCATCTTAAATTTCGAGGACGAAATTTTTATAAGGTGGGTAGGATTGTAACACCCAGTTTTCCAGAATAGGGTTATTTTGAAGTTTTGTAATTTTAGTCTTTTAATAATAATATTTAAATCATGATATAATTTTTAGTGATTTTTAATCATTTAAAACTATTTTAAATCATGACTTATGATTTTGGTGTTTTGATAGTGTAACCTTGGACACTGGTTGACCTAGAGCCTAGCCTTGTGATTAGGGTATTTTGTTTATCATTTCTAGTTGAGGGTATTTTTGTCATTTTTGGGGTTATTTGATTTTATTTTAATTTATTTGAATTTATGAGAATTTTTAGAAATTATTTGGAATTGTTTGAATGAGGTTGACTAGGTTGACTTTGACTAGCAATGACCTTAGTAGACTAACCTAGGAGCTAACCCTAGTTGAGTTGGACTTGGTTAGGTCATGCAACCCTAGTTAGACTAGAGTTGACCTATGGTTTAGTTATTTGACTCAAGTTAGGACATTAAGTCATAAGCCATGACTTGTGGTTGAACCCATGATTGATAATTTAGCCATAGAAGCCCAAAGCCCATTAGCCAAATGTCCAACCCTAAGCCTAACATTATTTGTCCAGCCACTTAACCCATCCTAGGGATTCTCCCTTATAAGTATTCTCTTATAAATTAGGGCTAGCCTCTAAGGAAGAACAAGCTTTAGAAAGAGGTATTTTCTCAACTTCTAAAATCCCTAGAAATTCCATTTTAGCTCCATTTTCCCTCAAATAAATTGCAATGGGTTTTAAATGAAGTGTTCTTGCTGTTGTTACATGTTATTCTCAGATTCAAGTCAATTTGGAGAAGTTTGACCATCAAGAGGAACACCTCTCTTTAGAGCTTTTTGGAGATTTTGATACATAGAGGTAACTTTCAATCTACACCATAAAATTCTAATTTTATTGCATATCTAGGGAGCCCTAGGCCTAACCTAACTGTAGGAATAGAAAACCCTAGAATTTGAGTCCAATTCGTGTCCTATTTGGACACGTATCAGTGTCCTTGTTCAACTGTTTGATGAAATGTCCCAATGGGCATTTCGATCTAATTTTTAGAAACTAAATGAATAGGAATTTGTATTTTGATGTCGCTTATCGTTTTCTTTTGGTCTGGGGGTGTCTCTGTGTCGTGTCGTATCAGATTCGACACTTACACACGCGGGTGCGCACGCACGCAAGGCAGTGCGCGTGTCCTGCCACTTGGGGCTTTTGCTCTTCGGACACAGCACTTGGACACGCGAAACTCAACACATACTAGGGGGCAATGACTGACACCACGTGTGTCAAGTCTCAAGTGTCCCCGTGTCGTGTCGAGTGAGCACGAGGCTCTGCACTGGTCGGGACTGACAGGTTCAGTCGATTTTTAGTGTCACTGATACGCGATTGTAATCAGACACGTAGACACTTGGACTCAGTACAGACACCTAGACACGAGGACCTACCCTAGGTGAACCTAGGTTAGTGACCTCAAGACACGTTGTGTCCTGTGTCGTGTGCACGACACGCGTGCACACGTGCACGATGCAGTGCACTGAACAGTGCCTGTGTGCACTGTTTATGTCTGGAATCATTTGGACACGTTTGTGTTCTCTTGTTTGGACACAAATACTTTGTATGACACATATACACCCTATGTTTTAATTACCAACCTTTTTAAATTGTATTTTTGTGTGTTTTCAATAGGTATTTCTCATTTACCCAAATTTCTGAAACAGTGAATGAATTCCTGAATTTCCAGTTTTGAAAAGTGAACTTTGTCATCTAATTTAGCCTAATTAATGATGTTAACAGATTGGTTTTAGTTCCTAAATTGATTCTCCTATACTTGATCTAGTTGTGTGTCAAATTTTGGGTTGTTTGGTGAAAATTTGATTACGAAATGTGGCTTTTGAGTAGGACTGAAAACTGGTTCAGTTTTCATTTATTGAATGCATTGATTTCATTTCCTTTCAGTAAATTTCTGAATGTTATAATATATGAACTAATTTTTCCCTTCTTTCTATTCCTGTACGTCCAGTAGGGGCATCCCTCACTCACCCTCACTCTTCATCAACACACATTCACACAAACAATGTGAACACACACACACACACACACACACTCTAAACTGTTTTCTTTTCCTGAAATTGGTTTCTTTTCCTATTTTTTTGAGCTGATATGAGTTCCTTCCCTTCCTCTGTTCAGGACTGACAGTACCCCCTACACACACATACTCTAGCACACATGTCCTATTGTTCCTCACTCTCTACACACACACCTATAGCTGTGACACACACTCTAGTTAACACTCTCCTTACACACACATTTCCTTACTTAATTGTCACACACAAATCAGGAATCACACACACATACACACACACACACACACACACACACACACACACACAATTACATGATCACATAGGCACACTCTCACCCTCTCATGTATTCACACACACCTTGTCTTTCCTCTCTCTATATGCATATGTATAAATATATGTAGTATGTGTATACCTAATTATGTAGTGTATATATATATAAGGAAATGTATATCTATATGTATTAGGTATTTAAGCCTATATACCACATGTATGTATATATTATATATGAATATCTATATATGTATGTTTGTGTAATGTATATATATATAGATAATATATGTATATTGTAGGTATACCTATAGGCTAATGTGTATTTCTATGTTATATTATATAATATATCAATATGTGTGTTATTTTAAATATATAAATATTAGCATGTGTAGATGTGTTTTATGGTTTGGTTCATAGGAATGGTAGAGCCTATAGCCTAGGCTCTTAGCCTATGGGTGTATCTGTGTGTCAGTATAGAGTCTAGATAGACTTGTTTAGTCTTGATTAGGCCTAGAACAGACTAATTAGACTTGTTAGACCTAGTTTGACCATAGTGGACCTAGTTTGACTTCTAGGGTTGACCAGAGTTGACCAAGAGTTGACCTTGGCCTAGATTGACCTAAATTCATTTAGAATGCATTAAATTGCATCTTGTTATCATTTTAGATTTGTTGTGACTTGTACTGTTCTGATTAGGAGTCAGACACCTCTCCTCGGACAGTATATTTTATTCGGACACTCAGATACAGGCGAGTACATTCTCTGATCATTTCATATCCTGCTTAGAATTATTTTCCTGCATTAAATTACTTTACTTGATACTGTCACGTTGGTCGCACGGATTAGTACTATATGGATCCCTTCTTGAGATGTTATCCCTTCAGAGAGCATCGGGTACTCTATGTTCTGTGTGTTTCACTTACATGGCGTATCACTATGCTTCTTTGGTTCTTTGATCACTTGTGACATATACTCTTATGATCACAAAGTCTTCTTTGAATCCTTATCCCATTCATTGGATTTCCCAGAATCCCTATTTATGGGACTACTATGTACCACCCTTCGGGGGCCGTTACATAGAATCGTAATATAACCTGGTTGGATCTTTGTGTACTGATTGGGGGTATGGGGGAGTATAAATAGCCATGTGAACAATTCCAAAGTAGAATAGCCATGTACGCCTCTTTAGTATAGCCATGTGCAAATCAAGCCGTTCACATGTCGACTTTTACTCTAAATCACTAGTCACTGGTAGCTCTTTACTTATACTATATATTTCTATTACAGTTCTCTCTCTCTGTTTACATACTGCATTTCTTCAGTATCTATATCTTACTTTACTGCATGATTATATTTTCTAACCTGCTATGAATTGTTGAGATGTATTGTGCTCGCTCCTGTCCTGACTGGACCTGTTAAAAATATTACAGAGGACGAGGAGGAGGCCTGTACGGATATCTTTTGCAGGACAGCTCTAGCTGACGACTTTACCCTACTGCCTAGACTAGCTTAGTTTGGCTTTATCTTACTTATGTTATCTTGAGACTAGTAGTTAGACTTTATTTCTGTCTTTGAGATTTGGGTTGTATATTCTTTCATATTCAGTAGCTGAGACCTTTTACTCTGGATATCTGCTGAGATGTTATCTTAGACTATTTGATCATCTGTATTTTTCTTGAGTTCTATATCATATCGTGCTTCTTCCTTAGTTGTGATTGAATTTATTTTCTGCTATGTCACTCCCATTCGGGGAGTATAAACTGCTTAGCTTATATTGTTAGATGTTGTGACCTAGGACAACGTTCTACCGCCGACACTGCGGCGTAGGCTGGGCGTTGTCACGTTCTCGTACCCCCACAGTGGGTGCGGGTCGTGATACGTTTTATATTCTTTGGGTTTTCCGTAAGTTCAACTTGGACTACAGGAAAAAAATTTTCTTATTCCGAGTTACAGTTGTGTACTTATGTTTGTTCCAATTATATTTGATTGTCATCTGATAAATTTTTTACTGAGTTCATATCTTCAAATTACCAGGCAATATATGAAATTTGTTCTTTACTAGAATCCCATGCATCTACTGACACTCTTGAGTAGGCAAGGGGAATCATGGTTTTGAATACAAAGTAAAAGGGATGCGTTATTGGCAATTGTCTATCCATGATGTGTTGATATCTACTCCCTTGGCTATGAGGCTACCACAAAGCACCAACTCTGTACCTGATGCGTACATATGAAGTGTGTCATCAAAGCGTCACTTTGTATCATTCGTCTATGTTCGAATCCGAGTTAGGCCCCTTTGGAGGTTCCTCCAAGGAAATGGTAATAAAAACAAAGTTGAGTGTGAGATTTAAACCTTGTCCACTAGTAAATTTTTGAAAATCGGACACGCCCTCCTGCGCTCCGATAATGAGTCTGAGACGTTGCCACAGCAAAAACTTAGGCCAACCTACCTGAAATAACAAACACCCATCTAACGAACACCAAGCACAGATAAAGACAAGTATATGGCGATGACTATGTCACGTGGACAAATTCCAATCTCTATAACTCAGATGAAATTACAATATTGACAAAAACAATGTTGAACCTTTTGCCCTAATATGTTCAACTCCCTTATAACACTCAAGAAGAAAAGAAAGATATTACAATTTAAATCGTTCACCAACCCGTAGCAATCTTCCTAACGAAGTTGACGACTCATCGATTAGATCTCTTCTTGCTTCTATCTTGTTATGGCGAAGTCCTAAGAGAAAAGTGCGGAATCTCTTAGATCTCCTGTAGACGAGCACCTCGAATCTCAACTTTCTGCTATGCATTATGCCTCCACCCTCACCCCATATATATAGGATAAAAAATTACATTCAAGGTCATAATAGGGTTTTCTAAATGAGAATAAAATTGGAATCCGATTATACCTAAAGTATTCCATCAATATCCTATTTTAGATCATAATAGGATTTCCTAAATAGGAGCCATAAAACAAAAATCATATTATATGCACAACACAAATTATGGACATCCAAATCTAATAAAATCAAATATTTAAAAAAATTTGGATTCCATAAATATATTGTTACAAAATTCAGACTTGACTCCAACAATCTTCCCATCCAGTCTGATGAGGTCTGATGAGAGGGTGTTAACCCCATGGGTCCTCAATTGGACTCCATGCTTGTCGCCTCACGACAAAGTTCATACTCTCCTATGCAACTGATCTCCAATCCCCTGACCTGTTTTGCATATTCCTTCATCTCCAGCTCCTCGGCCGTCACGTCGACGTTAGCTACCATGCGTAGTACCTCCTGTACCACTGAGATTCTGCCAATATTAATAACATGATCAAGACCGAAGGCACCAGCCTAACCGCAAGTCTCGACTGCCTATCCCCAACTTTTGTCTTCTACCAGAATATGCTACCATTCCGTCGAGTTTCTCCACCCTTGGATGGCCCAACCAAGCGGATGGTACGATCCTCCTGAGATTCAAACTCCTGAACCTGTCCACCTTCGTGTCCGACACTAAAATTCTTTCGTACACATGCATCCTCGAGCAGAAAATTACGTACTGTGCACGCCGTCGATGACCCAAAGCTCCCTTCGAACTGTGTGAATGGAGATGCATATGTCTCAGCTTGAGTTTGCTGTAAATCTTGATCTCCTCCCTGGTTTCGAACTGATGGAACCAATATCGTTCTGTGAAGCTTTAAAAAACCATCCGTCGCTAAAATCGGATCCATAGAGCAACCCCCACTTGGAGATCTATCAACTGTCATGGGACCGACAGATTGATCCTCAATTTTTGACTCACCTCCATTCGTCGCTTTGTCTCGATGAACCAAATCCTCCGTAACCCTCAAAACATCTCGAAGACCCGCATCAACAAATTTTTGACGATCCAACTCCTGTCGAACATCCCTCGAGCCTCCATCCAGTATCTGTGGCCTGCCTGTACAACTTAGTTGCTTGACCTTGTACATGCCACAACACAAATCTCCTCAAACCAGCTGTTGGAAATCCTTCGCAAGTATCCAATTTTTGTTCCCAAATAAACTACGACAACCATTATCTGCCAGTCTTCCTACCAAAACCAAGTTATAGCACAAACTCGATACATGTCGCACACCCTTGAGGACGAGCTTCTTACCTAACTCCATCGTCAAGTGCACATCACTGATGCCTACAACTGCATGTCACTATCACTTTTCTAGAATAAGGTTACTTATGTCATTTCACATTTTGTGTATATGTTATTTAATATAATGGTTGTATATATCAGTAGGCTAGCTTATTCATTAGACATGGTGGATCCCATTTAATTTGACTTGACCAATAGGTTGATTAATTAGACTCTAGTCATGGCTAGGTGGAGTACAAACATTAATTAGAGCCAAACCACTTAGCCCCCTTAAGGACCTTCCTAATACTAAGTGTAATGAAGAGTTTAGGGCTTGTCTAGTGTCTATTTATAATCCCACAAATCGAAATGGCAGCTACCATTTATTTCTAGGGTTTTCACACATTTTCTTCATTCCAAACTCTTCCAAATTGTCTCCTCTTTCTTCCCTTTGTTGTGCTAAGGCTTGGGGAGCTCAAGAAGGCTTGGTGTAGGTTCTAGCAAGATTTAGGGAGCTACTTCTTCATCCATCTTCTCCAAATTTGTGGAGCATTGTGTAGGCTTCTTTCTACATAGGTATAACCCCCTAAACTTCCATTTCCATGATTAAATTTCATGCATTCATGTAGGAGACCCCTTCCATGACTCATAGGAAATAGGTTGAGGTCCTAATGAGTCCTATTGTGATGGCTACAAAGGGTATAGTCTTCATTAGAGGGAAACTACAAGTGTTGCCCATAAAGTGTTTGTAGAAATGACAAAGTGGCTATTTAGGTTCTATTTTTTCAGTTTTAAGCCTATGTATAGTTGTTTTGCTCAAGGATAGGAATGTTGGATCTCTAGTATTTATATCTAGGCATGTACATATATATTTTAAATATATGAATATGTATATATGTATTTGGCTGTGGGCATATTGTTCACTAGATATGTGTAACAAAGTGCCCTATTTTCAGTTCTTGGGTCAAGCTTTCTGTGAGCAGTGCTTGGTTGCATTGTAATAGATCCATTTCCAGTAGCAGGGGCTATCCTTGGTCTGAGTTAGAAAGGAGGAGTGAGTGTGAAGAAATTGGTCTTATGAATAGGAAATAATGTTCAGTCCTTGAACATTGTATCAGTATCAGTTAATATTTCCTTGGTTTAGTTCAGTCCTAGGATGTTATTATTCTCTCCACTTTTGTTCAGATATTCACCTTTTAGGGCTCGTTTGGATCAAGCTTTTGTATTCCTAGGAATATATTTCAATTCATTTCCCATAGGAAAGGAATTCAACATTCCCATACCCGTGTTTGGTTAGGTTCGAAATATGTAGTTCAAAATTTTAAAAATTTCCATTCCCATGTTTGGTTCACACAGGGATAGGAATCTTAGTTATTTAGTTTTTCTTTAATACCCTTTCATTAATTTCATGATGATTCACATGTTTAGAATAGAAGTTGAAAATTTGAAAAAAAAAGATAGAGTATAACCGTCCAAACAAAATAGCCAAACATCATTCTTAGGAAAACAAATCTATTCCCAAATGGGGGCTTCAGAATTGTAAGTCCCCTGAATTTTCGGGATTTATTTTCGAATTTTCTAAATGATTTATTCTCGATAATTTATTTAATTTAATTAATTTTGATCATTAAATGCCCTTTACCGTGACTTGGAATTCTAGCATCAGGGATGCCAGTCTCTGGAAACTTTCTTCTTGAAGTTTGTAGTAGACGAGATTATTTTCAATTTGATATATCATGTCCCACTCGAACTTGTTCCCTTGTCTCCATTTGATTCGCACAACTTTCAGGTCAATTTAGACCAATTTATCGTCTGCCGTAAATTATGATTTAACTTTCAATTTAATTTCTGGGCCCGACATCGGTCCAATCCAGTCGACCTAATATATGGCCCTGGCCTGTTTTGAGTCTACTGTGCACGTGCCACTTACGTGCCACCGATTGTATCTTCCTTGTGCTCCCATCTCATCCATGATTTAATTTTATTTTAATTTATTATTTTAATTAAATCTTGGCCCTAAGCTTGTCCAAACTTGGCCCAACACCCAACCCAATTTGGTGTAACCCCTGTCATGACTACCCATACATCTCACTATTGTATTTGCCTTCTTTTCTACTCAAAATATCTATTTCTCTCCTTGTATATATACACACATATATATATACATATAATATAAATACATATATATTTAATCTCTCTCTCTCCTCTCACCCATCACCTCACTCTCTCTCCTTCCCTCTCACATCAGCAATATCACCCCACCATGTGGCCGAATCCCTCACCTCTCTCTCTCGACTTTTCTCCTTCTCTCTCTAAATCTCTCTCTCTCTTTATATAATATATATACGTACATATATCTCTCTTCTTCTATCTCTATCACTGATCTCATCCTCCCCCTCTTCTTCGTTTACACAGACCACCACCACCACCAAGCACATCATCACCACCCCTACTCCACTCCATGACACCACCACCACCCTCACCATCCTCCTCCTCCTCCTCCATTATTCATCATCATCTTCTTCACTTCTTTCACCATCAACATCACCACCATGCACCACCCTCCACCCACGAACAACCACCGAGTTCCACCACCACCGCTGTGCCGTCGTCGCCCCGCCGTCGTGCCGCCGTATGCGAACCGCAGGGCAGCAGTACAACACAGCCATGTAGCAGCAGTAGCCGTCCCAAAGCAGCAGTAGCCGTGTGGGTGGCAGCAGCCACCACCGCGCGTGGCGACCCCCACGACCCCCGCCGACGGCGACCTCAGGCGAGCCCCCCTTGGCCGGGCGCACCCTTCGGCAAGCACCCCCGACGTGCCAGCTACTTCCCCGACGTGCCACGTAGGCTATTCGTGCATTTTGTGAGAAATCCCGGCGTGATGCGCGCGGGATCAAGGCTGAAAGTTTGCTCCGGGACAGCGACTTCGTACGGATTTTTTGGAAAATTTGACCGTTGGATCGACGACTTCCTTGCTCTATCTCAATCTCGGTATATACCCCTTCATCCCTCTCAAATTTCATCCATTAATTTCGTCGTTTGATAGATCAAAACCGGCCACCAAGTTGACGTTTTAATTTGAACTATTTTGGACAGTTTTACGGAGCCGACTTCGTCAGCTCGTAACTCTGCCGTTGCAGCTTCGTCTGGTGTGCCACCAGTTCTTGTGCATAGCTGGTATAAACCCTCTTCCTGTCGCGTAATTTTTGTTTCATTGTGAGCACGTTTGATTGGTTGAATTCGACGCCAAAGTTGGCCGTCCAAATTCGTAATTTCCAACTTGTAAAATTCTATTTTTGAACCCGGGACTCCAGATTCAATTTCTGACACCACCAATAGACTCATGGCGTCGTTCTGGCACTTTTTCATATAAAGTTTGTTAGATTTGGAGGACGTGGGCCCTGGCACGCATTTTGATGCAAAGCGGGTCCCACGGTCCGAGTCAACGGGTCACTTTGAGATCGGCTCGTCGAAATCCAATTTCGGATATACCGTTGAGTTCGTATCATCATTCTGGACTCGTTGACATATAATTTCTTGGTTTTAGTGGACATTGGTTTCGACATGCATTTCGGTGTATGTCAGATACCAATATCCGGGTCAACGGGTCATTTTGAGGACATACCGTTGAGTTTGTATCGTCATTCTGGACTCGTTGACATATAATTTGCTGAGTTTTGAGGACATTGGCTCCGACACGCTTTTTCGTGCAAATCGGTTTCCAATATCTGGGTCAACGGACCAATCTGAGATCGGGTCATCGAAATCCAATTTTGGATATACCGTTGAGTTCCTATCGTCATTCTGTATTCGTGAACATATAATTTGTTAAATTTAGTGGACTAGTATTCTTGCACGTTTTTTGGTGCAAAGCGGGTCCGATACGGACACCGTTTTGACCCGAAATTACCTTTTTGCCCCTGTGTCCAAATTGGACTTATGGATAGGCTATCCTAGCTGATTTGACTATTTTGGACACGTTGGTGATGTTTGTTTTATCATCCGACAATGTTTATAGAAATTTCTCTGTGTATTACCTTTTATTATAATTAATTCTTATTTAGTTCGTATTTCTGAATTAGTACAACGAAACTGAGATCAATCGATTCCAGTGATCTCACATCGCTGAAATTGGCAAGATGATCATGTGGATTACTGTGATAAAATTATTAACCTTACTGTTGATTATCTTATCTCAATTTGCGTGTAGTAGGTTTTGATGTACGTATAACGAGGTGCAACTTGATATTTTAATTCTTAAATTAGAGTGATCCTGTTTGACCAAGATATATGGTATCTTGGTAGGTAAATATTAGGAATAGTGTGCTTAGGCTAGTTTTGACCATGGTTGACTGCTTTGACTGAACGTCGAAGTAAGTCCACCATTGACCTAGTTTAACCTAGAGTTGACCAGAGTTGACTAGAGTTGACCAGTTGACCAAAAGTCAACTGTAAGTCCACCATTGACCCAGTTTGACCAAGTTTGAACAAGTGTGACTCAGTGTCACCTAGTTTGACCAAGTGTGACTCAGTGTGACCTAGTTTGACTTAGTTGACTGAGTCTGACCTAGATTACGTAGCTTATACTATAGAATCAAGCCTAACACTGTTGAACCCTAATTAGCTTATATATATATCTTATCTTTAGGTCTGTGGCATCACTCTGAGCATCGACCCCATTTGACAGCTTAGGACCGCAGGCAAGTACATTCACTGATAGTTTTCATTGTCTTGATATCTGCTATATCCTATTCAGTTGTAGTGTCTTACTCGATTTCCAGTCACGATAGTTCATGGACTAGTATACGTTGGATCATGACATGAGATGTTATTCCTGGATTTTCTTGGTATATATGCATATTTTCTGTCTTGTTCCCTGTACTTGTATAGACACCGATTCCTGAGAGGGAGTAGCTATCCTCTTAGGGAATCCCGTGTCATGACATGTCATGTCTAGGTCCATTATACTATTCAGGGATGGGAAATTATTAGGGGTTATGTAATCAAAGCCACCCTGTCACTATATTCTTGTGCTCGTGCCACTCTTCCCTTACGTAGGGTGTAGCGAGATCCTATTTTTCTTGTGCTTGCTATCCAGGTTGGCCGGCATGACACTTCCCAGTTTTTTTGTGATTGTCGGGCCAAGTGGATAGCCTGTCCTGTAACATTTCCTAAGCCGATCACATAACGTTCTAATAATTCAAGGCATATTTTATATTTACTTTATCTTATCTTATATCCTGCTCTGTTCTACATTCAGTACTTTCTCACCATGCTATGATATTCAGTTACTCAAATATTCTACATGCCTTTATGTTGTACCTTAATTGGAGACTAAGTTCCGCTCGGGAGAAGGATTACAACCTCGGTCCTTATTTGGTTTAAGGGTTGTAACTCAGCTTCCGAATGGTTCCCAAGTTATCCTATATATTTGTCTTGTATTTCATGATACGATCTCTTATAGAATTTGTCAATTCATATGGAACTGTTGTTAGTGTTTGTACTTGCTCATTTTCCTGACAGGATACCATTGATAATATTTTAGGAGTTGTTATACCATTATTAGACTTTATGATGTTGCTAGCTGAGGTGGATCTCATTATTCTTCTATGTGAGTTGCCTGGTAGTTATCCTTAGTTGGTCTTATTTTTTCTTCCTTATTTTCCTGTCTTATGATTCCTTCTAGTAGTTTCTATTGTTCTTGTGCCTTAGTTATCTTTCTTGTCTTATCTTTTTTAGATGTTGGGTTGTGATTGAGTACATTTGTAGTTCATGGACCTTCTAGATGCAGTATATATTTATTGGGTTCTAGACAGCGTTCTACTGCCGATACTGTGACATAGGCTGGGCGTGGCCCACGTATTCTGTAATGCCTGTGGTTCGTATTACGTATCTTGGTATACGTATACGTAATTTGACCCGTATTGTATGTCTCCCTGCTTAATTTATTCTAGCATTTCATTAGCTGGTTTATTCTTGGGTTGGTTCGGCTGGCTTGGTTTACTTTGGTTCATCATGAGCCAAGGTGAACCCTCCTACCTACCACCACCCTTCTTATTTAATCCTTTCCCCTCATTCTCTCTCTTTATTTACTTCTTCTTTTCCACCATTACTTCTTCAACCACCAGGAGAGTGAGAGAGAGAGAGAGAGAGAGCTTAGGCAAGTGCATCTTGCTTCATGGAGGAACAAAATTTTATTGTTCTATTCTCTTCTTCACAGCATTCTAAAATACTTTAGTACTTGGCATTTTTAATTTCCATGGCTCCATTTGTGTAGATCTAAGTTTATAGTATTTTTAAATTTTTTGGGTTTTGATCTACTTAACATTGTTATTTCTAAGTTTTGATGGTTCCATGTTGTAGAGAATTTCGTTCTACCCCATTTGACCTATGGAAGTCCAAATTTGGACTTACGGTGAAGGTTTTATGGAGCTTGGAAGCTAAGGATTCCATGGCCATCCTTCTCAGGTTTTCTGAGAAGATGGGTACCCACTTACCCAGCCGCATGAGATTCATTACACTCAGCCGCGTAGATGGGTACCCACTTACTCAGCCGCATAGATGGGTACCCACTTACCCAGCCGCATGAGATTTATTTCACTCAGCCGCATAGATGGGTACCCACTTACCCGGCCGCATGAGATTCATTTCACTCAGCCGCATAGATGGGTACCCAATTATCCAGCCGCATGAGATTCATTTCACTCAGCCGCATAGATGGGTACCCACTTACCCGGCCGTATGAGATTCATTTTACTCAGCCGTATAGATGGGTACCCACTTACTCAGCCGCATAGATAGGTACCCACTTACCCAGTCGCATGAGATTCATTTACTCAGTCGCATGAGATTCATTCATCCAGCCGCATGAGATTCATTCACTCAGCCGTATAGACGGGTACCCACTTACTCAGCCGCATAGATGGGTACCCACTTACTCAGCCGCATAGATGAGTACCCATCTACTCAGCCGCATAGATGAGTACCCATCTACTACCGCATGAGCCCCCAATTCACCCTTGGCCACATAGTGTCTAATTGGGTTGTTTTTCTTATCCTATTTGGCTGATTTATGGCCAGAATTTCTCCCAACTCCCAACATGAAAGTTGTAGATCTTTTCCTTGGCTTCCAAAATATGTTATTAACTATTTATACAACTTTTCTCATTTATAATGATGTAAGGATAGAACACGATAGTGGCCCATCATGGCGCACTCTTGATAAGTAATCCTGACATGATACACCTCGATATGCTGTTGCGACAGCTAGCATGGCATGACAAGTATGAAAGACCTGGACACCGTGGGCGATTGTGTTTGTACAAATAAACTAGTACTGTCTTGTATCATGTCTAGGATGGGGATCCCTGAGTACCATGGTCAGGGGTACTTACTGAAATTGACTAAGACTAATTAACTAGAATGATTCAGTAGTCATGAAGAGATTCCCAGCCACAGGCAATCCCGTTATCTGGGCGCATTCAGTGGACTTGTAGCCTACCGGCGAGTAGGGCACATTTCCAGCATACAGTCATGTGGTGCACCCTTCATAAACAAACATTCGATCTGGATAACCGGATGGTCTGCAGGGCTTGTGGCTGTTGGGATAATCTCATTGCATCTTGCTAGTAAGTAGGCTGTGATAACCCTAGTTAGTTAAAAGTATCAAGCCGTACTCTTGATTGGCCGTGATTGATTGGATGGAGTTAATTCCAGCTTAGTCTTATCCTGATCCTGTGCAAGATTGTGACATGACATGATTATTGATGCTTGCCTTAACAATAACGATCGGGGGTCCAGTTCTGTTCAGGCGAAGGGTTACAATTCCGGTCCTTGTTTGGTTTAAGGGTTGTAACCTGGCTCCCGGAGCAGTTCTGTGTCCTCTCTTCGTTTATTGTCTTGTTACCTTATCAATGATTATTTATGCTGGCCTTAGCAATAAAGATCATGGGTCCAGTTCTGTTCAGGCGAAGGGTTACAACCCCGGTCCTTATTTGGTTTAAGGGTTGTAACCTGGCTCCCGGAGCAGTTCTGTGTCCTTTTTTCGTTTATTGTCTTCACTGTACCAATAGTATTTGAGACGAATTTCTATTCAGGTGAAGGGTTACAATCCCGGTCCTTGTTTGGTTTAAGGGTTGTGACCTGGCTACTTGAATGGTTTTCTCGTACTCAGTTTACTGTTGTTATCTCTATTATTATCAGTTCTTTATTTATTATCTTTAATATTCTATTGTGATATGTGATATGCTGGTTTTAGTTCCTAAGTGAAGCCTTCTTTGTGGCACTTGTCCTTTCTGGGGTTTGATCCAGCTGATTTTGTATGGCCAGATATCGGAGCAGCACCAGAGGATCCACCTGTCTTCCAGCCAGATGGTGACCACCAGGCGTAACCCTGGCAACGAGTGGGTTTCTTTTTGTCCTCCCACTTTATTGTAAAATTATTCTTTTGAGGCGTTTAGCCGACGAGCACGTGTTAGCTCGTATTGTACCTTATTTACTGTCTGCCTACGGGCTGTAACATGATTGACGGATCCTAGGGTTGATCATGTATGACTAAACTCTTGCTAGTCCTGACATTTTGTAACGACTAACTTCATGATCAGCTGAATATGTAATGTTTGAGACGCCTTACCATTGTATATTTGGTGATCTTACATCTTGTAACACTTACTTACTTGCTTGTGATTGAGACAATAGGCTTGTTCATGACCATAGGAGACTGTTGGCTTGTAGTTAAACCCTCATGTATTTAGACAGTCGTGACCGTATAGCGAGGTGGGTTGCACTTCAATATACGTAGCTGGCTATGTATGTCCCCGCTCTCCAGTATTCTGGTTCTAGGGCGTTACATGGTTTAAGTGGTGGCCCATGCAGGTCTTGTAAATCAAGATATGTGAGGGTTTACCGAATAGATGTCTCAATCAGTACTCGCCCTTGATCTCTGCTCGTATCTTCTGGATCCCTATAATCTTGACCTGATCACATGCTTATATCGTTGATCTGTCCTAGTCCTTCCTTATTGTTCCCTATGTCGTCTTCTTCAGCGGCATTGTTCCTGGACCTGCCGATCAGCAAGGCGGAGCACCTCCTGCGGACCAGCAGCAACCCGGAGATCAAGCCCAACATTTAGGAGTAGCCTCCAGAGTCATGCCTACCGGAGGAGAGCCACCAATTCAGCCCGTCCAGCCTGCAGAGCCTGATGATGGCACCTTGGTGGGTCTCATCAGGTCCCTATTAGCTTCCCAGGATCGTCGTGGAGATGCCTTACACCAGGTGATGGCAGATGCTTTGACCAGATGAGGTCATCAGGGTAATAGCACGGCCAACAGCTTCAAGCGCTTGAACCCTCCCTTCTTCGACGATAGTGAAGATGCGATCACCGCAGATGCTTGGCTTCAGGACACAGAGGTGATTCTAGAAGCAGCCAGGACTCCCGAGAACGAGAAGGTGGATGTGGTGCGCCTGTAGTTACTAGATCTTGTCCACAGCTGGTGGACAGCGCAAGCCGACGGATTAGTGGCCCCTATTTCATGGGCAGTATTCAGGAAGAGATTCCAGACCAAGTATTTTGATGCTGTAGCTCGGTATGACCTACAGACGAGGTTCACCAATCTGAAGCAGATGGGCAGAACGGTCGATGGATATGCGGCCGAGTTCTCCAGGCTTAGTCGGTTTGCTTCCACCTTGGTGGCGACCGAGTTCGATAGAGCCCAGCGGTTCCAGCAGGGGCTCCACCTAGAGATTTTATTGGCAGTAGAGCTGTTTGAGCATCAGACTTTTGATACAGTATTAAGAGCAGCTAGGAGGCATGAATGTACCTCCCAGAGGATCGTGGATAGGACCGGAGGTCGAAAGCGATCCCACGGTCAGATGAATCAGTCTTCGGCACCAGCCCCAGCAGCCAGGGCTTTGACTATTGGAGCTCCGAGGCGGGCGACCTCAGTGACGTCGGTTCAGCATTCCACCTCGACGCACCCTCAGCAGCAGAAGCAGAAGCAGTCTTCCGCAGTGGGATGTTCACACTGCGGGAAGCCAGGACATGTGGTGTCAGAGTGTCGCAGAGCACAGGGTTTGTGCTTGGTTTGTGGTGCCCCGGACCACAGGATTGGGAACTGCCCGAACAGGAAAAGTTCGTCGGCCTTCTCTAGTCATTCAGTTAGAGGACCAGCACCAGTCCAGCAGCTGCAGCAGTTGCAGTACCCGTTTCCGAGGCCATTGTCGATGCAGGCCCAGACATTCCAGCAGCAGAGACCGCAACAGTATGCCCAAGCCCAAGCCCTGATCCAGAGCAGGCAGAGAAATTTTCAGCAGAGGGGACCCGCACCTAGAGGACATGGTCAAGTGCTGGCTTTGACAATGGAAGAAGAAGGAATAGCACCAGGTGAGGTAGTGGCAGGTACTATTCTCGTCAACACCTTTCCAGCCTCAGTATTATTTGATTCTGGTGCCTCGTATTCATTTATGTCTGTACGATTCGCAACACGGGTAGGACTGGAGCCCGAGTCATTATCAGTAAGGCTCAATATACTTACTGGTAACGGACTTGTGGGAGTAGATAGGGTGTTTTCCTCGTGTCGGATCGTAGTTAGCGGTAGAGAATTCCCTGCTAGATTGATAGAGTTCCCAATGGCCGATTATGATGTGGTCTTAGGGATAGATTGGTTGAGGGACCAGTATGCTAGGATAGACTGCCACATTGGCAGGGTTGTTTTTAGCATTCCAGGCAAGCCGGAGTTTTCCTTCTCCCGAGGCGAAGTTGAACCTTCTCCTCCAGTATTGCGGATGGCAGTAGCAGCAATGCAGTTACCCGGATAGTTGAAGAGTTTCCAGATATTTTTCCTGAAGAGCTTCCAGGGATGTCTCCAGAGCGAGAGATCGAGTTCACTATCGACTTGATTCCCGGATCAGCCCCAGTGTCAGAGAGAGTCTACAGGATAGCGCCGTCAGAGCTAGAGATATTGTACAAGATGATTTAAGAACTTAGAACCAAGGGATTCATTCGTGCAAGTGGATCGCCTTGGGGAGCCCCGATGCTTCTTATGAAAAAGAAGAATGGTACGTCCAGATTATGTGTAGATTATCGTACCTTGAACTCCGTAACAATCAAGAACAGATACCCTCTTCCGAGGATAGATGACTTGTTTGATCAACTCCAAGGGGCAGCAGTGTTTTCGAAGATCGACTTGCGATCAGGATACTATCAGATCAGAGTCAGAGAGCAGGACATCCCGAAGACAGCTTTCAGATCTAGGTATGGACATTGGGAGTTCCTTGTGATGCCATTTGGAGCAACCAATGTGCCGGCTGTATTCATGGACCACATGAATCGCATCTTCATGCCTCATTTGGATCAGTTCGTGATTGTGTTCCTAGACGACATGCTGGTCTACAGTAAGAGTGAAGCGGAGCATGAGCAGCATCTTCGAGTTGTCCTCTAGATTCTCAGCGAGCACAAGTTGTATGCCAAGTTTAGTAAATACGAGTTCTGGCTCGATCGCATTTCGTACTTGGGTCATATCATCACCCGAGGAGGAGTGGAGGTAGATCCCCAGAAGATCGTGGCTATTGAGTCATGGCCAGTGCCCAGTACAGTCACAGAAGTTCGTAGTTTTCTTGGATTGGCCGGCTACTACCGGCGATTTGTTTCAGACTTTGCTCGAATTTCAGCGCCATTGACCTAGTTGACCCGCAAGGATGTACAGTTTGCTTGGACAACAGAATGTCAGGATTCTTTTGAGAAGTTGAAGCGAGGCTTGATGACGGCACCCATTCTCACACTTCCAGGTGGGACCGGAGGATTCTCAGTGTATTGTGATGCTTCAGGACGAGGTTTAGGATACGTTTTGATGCAACATGGGAAGTTAATAGCTTATGCGTCACGAAAACTTCGTGATCATGAGAGAAATTACCCAACCCACAACTTGGAGCTGGTAGCCGTGGTGTTTACGCTAAAGCTTTGGAGATACTACTTGTATGGAGATAGGGTGGAGATTTTCACCGATCACAAGAGCCTGAAGTATGTCTTCACCCAGAAGGACCTTAATATGCGTCAGAGAAGGTGGCTAGAGCTACTTGTGGATTATGATGTCAACCTGCAGTATCATCCTGGGAAGGCCAACGTTGTTGCAGATGTATTGAGTAGGAGAGCCGGAGTTTATTTCCTAACAGCACAACCAGAGCTGTTAGCCGATCTTCAGAAGATGGGTATAGAAGTTGTCCTTCCTACCAGTGTGGCATTGATGGCCAGCATGCAAGTTCAGTCCACTATCGTCGAGAGGACCCGGATGGCGCAGTCAGCAGATTCCAAGCTTCAGCGACTCAAAGCAGAGTGTGAGGCAGGACGAAGACCAGAGTTATGTATCCATGAAGACGGTACCCTTCGACATGGGAAGCGTCTTTGTGTACCCAGTGGAGATATCAGACATGAGATCATGGCAGAGGCCCACAGTTCGCAGTATTCCATTCATTCCGGCGGTACTAAGATGTACCGTGATATTCGTCAGTACTTTTGGTGGAATGGCATGAAGAGAGAGATAGCCCGGTTTGTCTCTCGTTGTTTAGTCTGCCAACAAGTTAAGGCTGAACATCAGAGTCCAGCTGGACTACTTCGACCATTGCCAATTCCAGAGTAGAAATGGGAGCATATAACCATGGATTTTGTGACTGGATTTCCTAGATCCCCGGCTGGCAGAGATGCTATTTGGGTTGTCATAGACAGGCTCATGAAGGTGGCTCACTTTCTTCCGTTCAGAGTCGGTCAGTCGACGGCTCAGCTAGCGGAGATGTATCTCCGGCAGATTGTCAGATTACACAGTATACCAGTCAGTATCACCTCAGACAGAGATTCCAGATTTACGTCGTACTTTTGGCGCAGCTTGCAAGAGAGTTTGGAAACTCGTCTCCAGTTCAGCTCAGCGTATCACCCACAGACAGATGGCCAGTCGGAACGCACGATCCAGACTCTTGAAGATATGTTGCTGTCATGTACACTCGACTTCGGTGGTTCGTGGAAAGATCACCTGTACCTGGTAGAGTTCTCGTACAACAACAGTTTCCAAGCTAGTATCCAGATGACACCGTTCGAGGCACTGTATGGTAGAAAGTGCCGATCTCCGCTAGCATGGGACGATATCGGAGAGAGACAAATGCTCGGTCCAGAAATGATAGCTCAGACAGTTGAGGTGGTCAGAAGATTTCGAGATCATCTTCGAGTTGCACAAGATCGCCAGCGTCATTGGGCCGATTCTCATCGGCAACCCCTTGAATTTTCTGTCGGCGACCATGTATTCCTTAGGATCTCACCTACCCGTGGCGTCATTCGTTTCGGCATACGGGGAAAGCTTAGTCCTAGGTATATAGGACCGTTCGATATTCTGGAGCGAGTAGGAGATGTATCCTATCGTCTCGCTCTTCCACCATCGCTACGTGAGGTGCATAACGTATTCCATGTATCCCAACTGCGACGGTATATCCCAGACCCGAGCCACATCCTGGATCATTCGGAATTGGTTGTTGGTACCAACCTTTCGTATGAGGAGAGGCCCGTGTCTATATTGGACCGAAGAGAGAAGACACTCAAGAACAAGACTATCAAGTTAGTTCGAGTTGCTTGGGGTCATCACTCTTTGGGTGAGTCAACGTGGGAGCGTAAGGATAATATCCGATCGCGATATCCCGACCTGTTTGACTCGTGAGGTATAATATCTTTCTTATGCCTCATGTCTTCGATTCCTTGCTTGCATGATTGATTGGTTGATTGATTGATTGCCTAGTATAGCTTGCCTGTGATAGTATAGCTTGTTCTTGTCCCTCTAGCCTCTTAATTAAATTCCGATGACGGAATTCTTTTAAGGTGGGTAGAATTGTAATGCCTGTGGTTCGTATTATGTATCTTGGTATACGTATACGTAATTTGACCCGTATTGCATGTCTCCCTGCTTAATTTATTCTAGCATTTCATTAGCTGGTTTATTCTTGGGTTGGTTCGGCTGGCTTGGTTTACTTTGGTTCATCATGAGCCAAGGTGAACCCTCCTACCTACCACCACCCTTCTTATTTAATCCTTTTCCCTCATTCTCTCTCTTCATTTACTTCTTCTTCTCTACCATTACTTCTTCAACCACCAGGAAAGAGAGAGAGAGAGAGCTTAGGCAAGTGCATCTTGCTTCATGAAGGAATAAAAATTTTATTGTTCTATTTTCTTCTTCACAGCATTCTAAAACACTTTAGTACTTGGCATTTTTAATTTCCATGGCTCCATTTATGTAGATCTAAGTTTATATTATTTTTGGATTTCTTGGGTTTTGATCTACTTAATATTGTTATTTCCAAGTTTTGATGGTTCCATATTGTAGAAAATTTCGTTCTACCCCATTTTGACCTATGGAAGTCCAAATTTGGACTTACGGTGAAGGTTTTATGGAGCTTAGAAGCTAAGGGTTCCATGGCCATCCTTCTCAAGTTTTCTGAGAAGATGGGTACCCACTTACCCAGCCGCATAAGAGTCATTACACTCAGCCGCGTAGATGGGTACCCACTTACTCAGCCGCATAGATGGGTACCCACTTACCCAGCCGCATGAGATTCATTTCACTCAGCCGCATAGATGGGTACCCACTTACCCGGCCGCATGAGATTCATTTCACTCAGCCGCATAGATGGGTACCCACTTACCCAGCCGCATGAGATTCATTTCACTCAGCCGTATAGATGGGTACCCACTTACCCGGTCGCATGAGATTCATTTTACTCAGCCGCATGGATGGGTACCCACTTATTCAACCGCATAGATGGGTACCCACTTACCCAGCCGTATGAGATTCATTCACCCAGCCGCATGAAATTCATTAACTCAGCCGCATAGATGGGTACCCCTTACTCAGTCGCATAGATGGGTACCCACTTACTCAGCCGCATAGATGAGTACCCATCTACTCAGCCGCATAGATGAGTACCCATCTACTGCCGCATGAGCCTCCAATTCACCCTTGGCCGTATATTGTCTAATTGGGTTGTTTTTCTTGTCCTATTTGGCTGATTTATGGCCAGAATTTCTTCCAACTCCCAGCATGAAAGTTGTAGATCTTTTTCTTGGCTTCCAAAATATGTTATTAACTATTTATGCAACTTTTCTCATTTATAATGATGTAAGGATAGAACACGATAGTGGCCCATCACGGCGCACTCTTGATAAGTAATCCTGACATGATACACCTCGATATGCTGTTACGACAGCTAGCACGACATGACAAGTATGAAAGACCTAGACATTGTGGGCAATTATGTTTGTACAAATAAACTGGTACTGTCTTACATCATGTCTAGGATGGGAATCCCTGAGTACCACGGTCAGGGGTACCTACTGAAATTGATTAAGGCTAATTAACTAGAATGATTCAGTAGTCATGAAGAGATTCACAGCTACAGGCAATCCCGTTATCTGGGCGCATTCAGTGGACTTGTAGCCTACCGACGAGTAGGACACATTTCCAGCACACAGTCATGTGGTGTACGCTTCATAAACGAACATTCGATCCGGATAACCGGATGGTCTGCAGGGCTTGTGGCTGTTGGGATAATCTCATTGCATCTTGCTAGTAACTAGGCTGTGATAACCCTAGTTAGTTAAAAGTATTAAGCCGTACTCTTGATTGGCCGTGATTGATTGGATGGAGTTAATTCCAGCTTAGTCTTATCCTGATCTTGTGCAAGATTGTGTCATGACATGATTATTGATGCTTGCCTTAACAAAAATGATCGGGGGTCCAGTTCTGTTCAGGCGAAGGGTTACAACCCCGATCCTTGTTTGGTTTAAGGGTTGTAACTGGCTCCCGGAGCAGTTCTGTGTCCTCTCTTCATTTATTGTCTTGTTACCTTATCAATGATTATTTATGCTGGCCTTAGCAATAAAGATCAGGGGTCCAGTTCTGTTCAGGCGAAGGGTTACAACCTCGGTCCTTGTTTGGTTTAAGGGTTGTAACCTGGCTCCCGGATCAGTTCTGTGTCCTCTCTTCGTTTATTGTCTTCACTGTACCAATAGTATTTGAGACGGGTTTCTGTTCAGGTGAAGGGTTACAACCCCGGTCCTTATTTGGTTTAAGGGTTGTGACCTGGCTACTTGAATGGTTTCCTCGTACTCTGTTTACTGTTGTTATCTCTATTATTATCAGTTCTTTATTTATTATCTTTAATATTCTATTGTGATATATGATATGCTGGTTTTAGTTCCTAAGTGAAGCCTCCTTTGTGGCACTTGCTCTTTCTGGGGTTTGACCCAGCTGATTTTGTGTGGCCAGATATCGGAGCAGCACCAGAGGATCCACCTGTCTTCCAGTCAGATGGTGACCACCAGGCGTAACCCTGGCAAAGAGTGGATTTCTTTTTGTCCTCCCACTTTATTGTAAAATTATTCTTTTGAGGCGTTTAGCCGACGAGCACGTGTTAGCTCGTATTGTACCTTATTTACTGTCTGCCTACGGGCTATAACATGATTGACGGATCCTAGGGTTGATCATGTATGACTAAACTCTTGCTAGTCCTGACATTTTGTAACGACTAGCTTCATGATCAGCTGAATATGTAATGTTTGGGACGCCTTACCATTGTATATTTGGTGATTTTACATCTTGTAACACTTACTTACTTGCTTGTGATTGAGACAATAGGCTTGTTCATGACCATAGGAGACTGTTGGCTTATAGTTAAATCCTCATGTATCTAGACAGCCGTGACCGTATATCGAGGTGGATTGCACTTCAATATACGTAGCTGGCTATGTACGCCCCCGCTCTCTAGTATTCTGGTTCTGGGGCATTACATATTCGTATCCGTATATCCGGGTGCGGGTCATGACACATTTTTAGTGGTGGTCCATGCAGGTCAGTCTTTGCAATTAATGCAAAGTCGTGGTAGTACTTGAGATTATCTGTACTACTACGAGCCTGCCCTAGGATTAAGGTTGAGTAATGGAATATTTTAGAAATTTGGTACTCAGTCACATATTAGGAACTCTTGGTAGATTCCAGAGATGACCCCTGGGAATCTTATTTCTAACTTTTCGAAACTTTTTCCATTTGTTTCTGTCCGTCTTGATTCTAAAATATTTGTCCATATCAAACTTTATTCCTTCTTGGAATGAGTTGTGGACCCCAGAGGGAAGGTATAAGTTGAACTTATATATCTTCTAGATTGAGACGAGAATATGATTTGCCAGTCTCATATCAGGCTGATATTGTTTTAGATTATATTCCAATAATTTCCTTTTTTTTCACCTAGATAGTACCTTTGGACATCTCCTGAGAATTTTCTTCTAAACTCTACCTCGGGGTCTATTTTCGTTAGTTTCCATCTACTTATCCTTGATTCGTCGTGGAAAATTTTGAATCTTGATGTTCGTTGTTGACTTCAATTTTGATTTTGTTTGAAGATAAGTTTCTCTGGATTGAGTTAAGATATTCTGATAAACATATTTTATGAGGACGATGAGAACGATAAATGTCTACTTTATTTATGGAGTTTAGAATTTATCGCAGTCATATTAGCTAGCCTGACAAGGACATGGAGCCTGATTTTGGATATACTATCCTAGTTATGGCATTTAGATTCTCTTGCAGCCAAACTGGTTGGCGTGGTAAGGAATCTAGATGACATGATTATAGGGTGTATACCCTAGTTATGGACCCCATCGTTTATTGCAGCTATGTTTACTGGCTGGCGTAAATTCTGGCAGCATGGTTTTGGATAGACGTGTATGGTTATCAGATTGTATCTTAAATTGATTCACTTCTTTTTGACCAAATGATGAGGACAATTCATACCCTTATTTCTCGACTTATCATTCAGTTCTTTTCTCATCGTATGATGATTTCCTCATCTTGCCATCATTTCCTTTGACTTGTTTAGCTATGTCTTAATTACACTAATCACCTATCTCATATCTACATCTGTCATCTACACTTGAAAACTCTGAAAATTTTAAAATTTTTATATCTCAATTATTTTTTAAATTTCGATACTGTTAAGATTTTGATTCCTTCTAGTAGTTTCTATTGTTCTTGTGCCTTAGTTATCTTTTCCGTCTTATCTTCTTTAGATGTTGGGTTGTGATTGAGTACATTTGTAGTTCATGGACCTTCTAGATGTAGTGTATATTTATTGGGTACTAGACAGCGTTCTACCATCGATACTGCAGCGTAGGCTGGGCGTGGCCCACGTATTCGTATCCGTATATCTGGGTGCGGGTCGTGAAAGGAATAGCTTTTCGACATCAATAAGAATAGCTTTCCCACATAAGCCCCTCATATTCCCTCCTCACTCCCAATCCTAAACATACCAAACATGGGTAAGGAATTTAAAACCCATTCCCAAGCCTCAAAAACTTGAACCAAACGCCCCCTTAGTTCAACCCATATATGTATAGGTTTAGTCCTTGGTTGTGGTAAATCCCAGTCCTTAATTACTTTAGACATCAGCCATTTCGCACTTGCCTTGGCCATTTAGGCCAGTGAGAAGGCAGGGGAGGCCCCCTAACACCAGTAGGCTGCCTTGGCAGCATTTTGGAGTAGTGAGGAATGTGAGTGCACCGTCAAAGTGCCCTTGAGTGTGTACAGTTAGAGGGATTATCTTGGAGAGTGTCTAATGCCAGTATCCTGTGAGGGAGGTGGGTTGTGCCTACATGTGTGTTTGTCTTATGATTCACATTTGTGCGTGCATATGTAAGATATTGATTTGTAAATGGAAAGGCTTGTTATATAGTTAAGTATGAATAGGGGTTTGCATACAAATTGATGAGTAATTTCTGCATTGTGTGGCTCGGCCACAGATCCAGTAGCAAGGTTTAGGGAACCTTGTTGGTTAGGCAGTGCACAGGGAGGTACTCCCCAATGTAGCACCTATTTTTAGGAAGGGAAATTGGGTTCGTAGGAGATGTGTGTGTGGGGGGGGGGAGTTAGTATCATTACCAAAGTGGTAATCAACCTATAAGTTGTAATGTATCAGTAGAATACTTAGTGTATAGAGTATCAGTTAATCTTTTTAGTGAGTATCTGTTAGGATTTTATTGAGGTATCACTCACTGATACAGTGTTAGTATCAGTGCCTCTGTGGCTACTTGTCACGACCCGCACCCTAGAGTAAGGGCACGAGACGTGGGTACGTCCAGCCTACGCCGCAGTGTCGGCGGTAGAACGCTGTCCTAGGTCTCATGCATCTAACAGTATAAGGCTAAGCAATTTATACTCTCCGAATGGGGGTGACATAGCAAAATATAAACTCAATCACATCTAAGGTAGAGCATAATGGAAGATAGATAAAACATGAAATCCACAAAGAGATACATCAGATAGAAGTCTAAGTGTCTAAGATACACAACCTAGAAAACATCTCAAATCTCAAATACAGTAATCCATAAATACAACTCAAGACAACTGAAAATAAGCTATAAGCAAAATCCTAGCTATCTATACAACCTCTACTGTGTCTCCTCTAGGCTAGCAGGCAACCTCCAGGCTATCTGTAAAATTTATCAACAGGTCCAGTCAGGACAGGAGCGAGCACAATACATCTCATGCAGATCATAACATGTTAGAAAATATAACGTACAATAGAGTAAGATACATGAAACGCTGAAAGAAGATGTATATGAAAAACAGAAGGATATGATAATAGGAAATATCTATATATGATAAGTAAGAACTGTAAGCAATATGTGATTTAGAGTACAATATGGTTATGTAAACGGGTTAGGTTATACAATAAAATGGGACTCCTTTGTACGTGGGTGTACAATGGACATATACAATTTCTTATACAATAGGATTGATCACATAACCATTTCTACTCTCCCTCCCCAATCAATACACAAGGATCCAATTCAGTTACGTTACCTTATACAATGGCTTGTACAATGGCTTGTACAATAGAGCTCAATGTGATAATGAGAGTACAATATGCACAATGAGTGTATAATGATAAGGGTATTCAATAAATACAATATGTTAGTGAAACGTACATTATAATATGTATTTAGTGAACACAAGGAGATAATATCGCAAAAGAAGATCCATATAGTACCAATCCGTGTTACCAACGTGTCAGCATCAAGTAAATTAATCTATGGCAAGAATAGACGTTCTAGCAAGTATGAAACGGTCAGAGAATGTACTCGCCTGGTATCTGAATGTCTGAAGTAAATGTACTGTCTGAAATGAGGTATCTGACTCCTAGTTAGAGCAACACAAGTCAAGATGTATACAGGGGATGATAAATATAATCTACGTTGCGTCTGCATGCTGCCTAGGTCAAACTAGACTAAAGTCAACCCTTGATCAACTCTAGTCAACTATCTAATCAAAGCTAGGTCAACTGGGTCAACCTAGACTCAATAAAGTCTCGCTAGGCCTAACCAGTCTACCCTAGCTAGTACACACCATACAAATCCAAGGCTATACAAGCCAACACAAGTCACATATCAAGCTACATCACATTCATGCATATTCAACATTATATATATATATATATATATATATATATATATACATATATATATATATATATATATATATATATATATAAGTGTGTGAACATGGAGGTGTACATGAAAAGAGAAATCAACACTAGTTATGAGTTTACACTACACATGGCACAAAGCTAACCCATCTACATTACACATGTATTATACTTAACATGCATGGCTACAAGTATACATCTATATACATTAGAGTAGAGACTATTTAAGTTATAACTAACATGCATCTATACTTCACATAAATCTATATATATTATAGAAATCATTTAGAGAAGGGTTACATGGCATGGTGGTTGATATAGAGTGGGGTGTCCTTGTGCAGAGGGTGAAGTTCATTCTCAGTTTAGTTCCACATTTACATATAAACTAAAGTGAGCTATCTCATAAACTGGTGTAACTAACCACATAAAATGAACCATGTTATCTGAAATCTGCCATTAAGCCAACATCCCATATGCATACAGCTCATGCATTGTCTAATACTGAAATTAACTAACATTTTGAATTAAGGGGCTGAAGGTTAACATTACATTCATAGACATTCCACTATATTGAAAACTGAAATTGGCTTGGCAATAGAAAAAGAAAGGTATATATGCTTACATGGACAGTTCAGTGTTCGAACAACCTAAAATGAACTAACATTCAATCTAAATATCAGCTATGCATTGGTTCTATGTCTACATATAAAATCTGATATTGCATTTACAATATTTATACATTATGCATTCATATCTATCATTACATATATACCTTGCATTTATATCTAGCATTCATTATATACTTTCATGCGTGCATTGTATATCATTCTTTCATTCATGCATTTATGTATTGCTTACATATATTACATTAATTGCATTCCTACATGCTTGCATTCAACCATATATATACATTAATATAAAGAGGATATATATCATATATATATCATTTCATTCATCTAACATATCATGCATTACATACTCTATATTCATTTGATATCCATACTACATAGGCTCATAGGTTACACAAAATGCATATATCGTATAGTCACTCTTCTACTTAAAACCAATACTGTACCAATTGGACATTCACTAAATTCTAAGATTAAAATATTTTGTAGTACTTCGTGTTAGCTTTCCGAAACTTCAAATGGATCGCATTTTCGTGTCCGGATGCTCCCGGAATCGCAAAAATACCGAAACACGTTCGCCTTTCGTACAGCTGACACTCAAATAATTCTACAGAAAGTTACAGAAAAAATTTGGCTTATTAAAATATATATATGAAAAGCTAACTTCGATACGGTTCTTTTAAAAAAACAGGAGTTAAATCGGAGTTCTAAGCTAAAAGTTATGACATTTCTAAGTTAATATTGCTACTAAAAACGTGGATAAATATTATGACGAATTTAGGTAGTTTGAGACAAAAGAAATACAAGTATATAACATAATATATCAAGAACTCACTCTCTACACTAATATATATATATATGAGACACTATAGAACACATCTCCAATACAAAAATATGAGATTAAACATGTAATAATTCATTCATACATAACAACAACACATAGTGTGTCCAAATTTGGGATTTTCCCACATGGACACAGTCACAACACAAAGGACACTCCTATGACCTCCAAATGGACACGAAATGTACACAAATGGAGATACAACCATGGGGTCATTCCTACGGGTTCAAAATATTCCTATATGCATGTAGGGATGGATTAGAAGAGAGATTATACCTTCCGGGAGAGAGATTCAAAGGAAAATCTTTCCAACACGACACCGACACGTAGAGATTCCAAAAGGACACGAACGAGCTCCGAATCCTCCCAAACTTGGCTAGCACCTCCTCTTGCTTGAGTAGAGAAGAAATAGAGAAAATTGGATGGAGGAATGGGTTGATTTGGAGATGAAATCAATGGAGGTTCTTCTCAAATTAATTTGGGGCAGAACAAGAGAGAGAAAGTGGATAAAAACAAATGAATGAAGGAGAGACTCACTCCTTATCCCCCCCCATAGGTGGCTGCCCAAAAAAGGTGATGTGTCCCCTATTTGAATGTCCAAAATGCCCTTCACTAATCTATTTGATTTAAATTAGGAATGGGTTAAAGGTTGAGGTCATTTTAGTCTAGTTTTAAGTCTCTAATTAAACTAAACCTATCCATAAATAATTAGTCTAACTACTAACTAAAATTAATATCATGTGGGCTTAAATTAATATCATGTGGGCCATGCCTAAGTAGTGTGTGGGTCCCACTAGAGTCAATCTACCTCCCGGGTCCCCGTTTCAAGTCGGATTGAGTTGAAATTCGAACCCGACTCAAATTACCCCAAAACAATATCATCAATAATAAAATAAATTTTAACCATAAAATAATATCATAATAATAAAATAAATTTCAAAAGTATTTTAAAATATAAAATGATAAAAATATCCCTGTTTCTGAAAACTGGGGATGACAAATCTATCCACCTTAAAAAATTTCGTCCTCGAAATTAAAATGTTTCTACCCCTTCCAGGTCAAACCCCCATAATCAAAGTCTCAAAACTTAATCAATCATACAATTTAAAAGGATGACATACAGGATCATGGCATACGGTGGTAATGAAAGTCTCATCTAGGTATACTAGTCACACTAGATCAAAACAATCATAAGGTATCAAAACATACAAGCAATCAAGGGTGCTGAACTAGAAAAGTTACAAAAACAACAATCATCAAAGCTGTAAGGCAGTTTACCATCCTATATGAAAACTGGTAATTATCAAAAATAAAATAAGATAACTACTAATCATCTATAAAGGGGTACTATTTAAGAAAAATCAAAACAAAAAGTTTGAGGAACGAAGGTCAATAGCATTGAATCCAATCACAATATAATATATATAGAAAGAGAGAGTGTTAGAGAGGGCAAAGCTAACATTATGTAAATGTTATGTGGTTAGTGTGTGTATGGGTGTATGTGGACATGTTCATATGGTTAGATAGTAGTCTTGTGAGTGTGAAATATACATGAAAGTGTATAGGAGGATTTGGGTCTCAAAACAATAGCTATCAAGTTATACTATTCATGGCATATTGGTTAAACAGTCTACAAGGCACAAGCTATTTACTCATAACATGCATGGCTAACCATATATATATATATGTATATCTATATGTATAGAAAGGTAAAGATTTAATTATGTATCTATATACATTATAACATGTATGCATAAACTATATATATATATATATATATATAAATCTATATAGATTTATGAACATAACATGGAGATGAAGGGTTAGGTTTACATGGCAGTTGTGAACATTAGTGTAGAGTGTCAAGTGTACATGGGTTAAAACTTGAAATGAAGGGTTCAATCATTCAGTTTAGTTCAATATTACATATTAAATATGAAATTGAACTAAACATTTAAAAGCAATAAAAAAATGTTAACATGTATTCAGTTTTCAGGATTTTGGAGAAATTCGAACATCAAAACCAACCCAATGTTTACCACAACCACAACCTAACATGTAAGAGTATGAAACCTAACATTATATCCCTACATACAACAATGTATACGGCTCAAAATATTACATTTTAAAAAAAACTGCAAATTGACTAATCACTTAGAATTCAGGCTTAAAGGGTTAATATGCACACAGTCTCAGATTTGACAAATTCAAACACTAAACTCAACCAATTTCTTTAAAACTTGAAATCCTGTATATAACATATATGTACAGTGATGTAAACAACGACTAATAACATGAAATTTACATTTAATTTACAAATTTAATCTGGAAAATATAGAACTAGTCACTGATACTGTACTATATTAGAAATATTGAGATTTTGAGAAATTAACATCAAACATATTAATATGCATTTAGATAGGTTGGTAATCAAGTGAAGCATGCATAAGTGTCAGACAAGTATCTGTGTCCACTATATATATATATATATATATATATATATATATTAAGGTAATACAAGAAATAATGGCAAGAAGGAATAATGATAAAATCTGTTCTGCTTATCTGTTTAAAAGAAGGAACCATTTTGATACCAGAGCTATAATATCAAATCCAAGTTAAGGTCTAGCAAAATCATCGATTCATTGTATTAGGAAAAAAAAATTTATAGCAAGAAGTTACACTAGATTTATAATAACAGCTAAGCTACTCCTACTCATACTCCTACTCCTAAGTTATTTGATGATGGAATACAATTTATAAGAACAGAATGGTACGATAGAGATGATATGTTTAAAAACCTTCTTAAGATACAATCTGATAATCATATGCGTCTGTCCAAAATCATGTTATTCAGAGTCCTCGCCATGCCAGTAAGCAAGGCTGCGATAAACGATAGATTCCATAACTGGGGTATGCACATCTTCAATCATGTCGTCTGGAAATCTCGCTATGCCGACTAGTATAGCTGCATGAAATTCCAAATCTCATAACCAAGATACGTACATCCGAAGTCAGGTCCATATGTTTCCTCCACGCCAGCTAATATGGCTGCGATAAACTACAGGTTCCATAATCAAGTAGACGTTTTACCATCCCTGTATTCCCGTCAATATATGTTATCAAAAAATATCGTATCTCAGGCCATAAAATTTATCTCGATAGGAAAATCAAAATCAACAATGATCCAACAAAATCAAATTCAATAATCAAGAAGTAAGAGCAACAAACAAGGGAAATGATTTCAA
The DNA here is from genome assembly GCA_029216955.1 of Iris pallida. Taxonomy (NCBI): domain Eukaryota; kingdom Viridiplantae; phylum Streptophyta; class Magnoliopsida; order Asparagales; family Iridaceae; genus Iris; species Iris pallida. The sequence continues at coordinate 3,832,887 of JANAVB010006389.1, forward strand.
ATTGAAGTTTAAATAAGATTCTCAAGGATCGTCCTAGGAATCTCTCAAGGAAACCTAACTGTGATTGAGTACCTTCAAAAATATCCTAATCCTACTGCAGGCTGTAGTGATACTCTAGTTCGAATACCACTACATAAACTCGACCGGTATGGGCCACCACTAAAAATGTGTCACGATCCGCACCCTAGAGTAAGGGCACGAGACGTGGGTACGTCCAGCCTACGCCGCAGTATCGGCGGTAGAACGCTGTCCTAGGTCTCATGCATCTAACAGTATAAGACTAAGTAATTTATACTCCCTGAATGGGGGTGACATAGCAGAATGTAAACTCAATCACATCTAAGATAGAGCATAATGGAAGATAGATAAAACATGAAATCCATAAAGAGATACATCAGATAGAAGTCTAAGTGTCTAAGATACACAACCTAGAAAACATCTCAAATCTCAAATACAGTAATCCATAAATACAACTCAAGACAACTGAAAATAAGCTATAAGCAAAATCCTAGCTATCTATACAACCTCTACTGTGTCTCCTCTAGGCTAGCAGGCAACCTCCAGGCTATCTGTAAAATTTATCAACAGGTCCAGTCAGGACAGGAGCGAGCACAATACATCTCACGCAGATCATAACATATTAGAAAATATAACGTGCAATAGAGTAAGATACATGAAACGCTGAAAGAAGATGTATATGAAAAATAGAAGGATATGATAATAGAAAATATCTATATATGATAAGTAAGAACTGTAAGTAATATGTGATTTAGAGTACAATTTGGTTATGTAAATGGGTTAGGTTATACAATAAAATGGGACTCCTTTGTACGTGGGTGTACAATGGACATATACAATTTCTTATACAATAGGATTGATCACATAACCATTTCTACTCTCCCTCTCCAATCAATACACAAGGATCCAATTCAGTTACGTTACCTTATACAATGGCTTGTACAATAGAGCTTAATATGATAATAAGAGTACAATATGCATAATGAGTGTACAATAATAAGGGTATTCAATAAATACAATATGTTAGTGAAACACACATCACAATATGTATTTAGTGAACACAATGAGATAACATCGTAAAAGAAGATCCATATAGTACAAATTCGTGTTACCAACGTGTCAGCATCAAGTAAATTAATCTATGGCAAGAATAGACGTTCTAGCAAGTATGAAATGGTCAGAGAATGTACTCGCCTGGTATCTGAATGTCTGAAGTAAATGTACTGTCCGAGATGAGGTACCTGACTCCTAGTTAGAGCAACACAAGTCAAGATGTATACAGGGGATGATAAATGTAATCTACGATGCGTCTGCATGCTGTCTAGGTCAAACTAGACTAAAGTCAACCCATGGTCAACTCTAGTCAACTAACTAGTCAAAGCTAGGTCAACTGGGTCAACCTACACTCAATAAAGTCTCACTAGGCCTAACCAGTCTACCCTAGCTAGTACACACCAGACAAATCCAAGGCTATACAAGCCAACACAAGTCACATATCAAGCTACATCACATTCATGCATATTTAACATTATATATATATATATATATATATATATATATATATATATATATATAAATATATATATATATATATATATATATATATATATATATATATATATATATATATATATATATATATATATATATATAAGAGAAAAGAACTAATATGTAAAGCTATGTGTGTGTGTGTGTGAACATGGAGGTGTACATGAAAAGAGAAATCAACACTAGTTATGAGTTTACACTACACATGGCACAAAGCTAACCCATCTACATTACACATGTATTATACTTAACATGCATGGCTACAAGTATACATCTATATATATTAGAGTAGAGACTATTTAAGTTATAACTAACATGCATCTATATTTTACATAAATCTATATATTATAGAAATCATTTAGAGAAGGGTTACATGGCATGGTGGTTGATATAGAGTAGGGTGTCCTTGTGCAGAGGGTGAAGTTCATTCTCAGTTTAGTTCCACATTTACATATAAATTAAAGTGAGCTATCCCATAAACTGGTGTAACTAACCACATAAAATGAACCATGTTATCTGAAATCTGCCATTAAGCCAACATCCCATATGCATACAGCTCATGCATTGTCTAATACTGAAATTAACTAACATTTTGAATTAAGGGGTTGAAGGTTAACATTACATTCATAGACATTCCACTATATTGAAAACTGAAATTGGCTTGGCAATAGGAAAAGGAAGGTATATATGCTTACATGGACAGTTCAGTGTTCGAACAACCTAAAATGAACTAACATTCAATCTAAATATCAGCTATGCATTGGTTCTATGTCTACATATGAAATCTGATATTACATTTATAATATTTATACATTATGCATTCATATCTATCATTACATATATACCTTGCATTTATATCTAGCATTCATTATATACTTTCATGCATGTATTGTATATCATTCTTTCATTCATGCATTTATGCATTGCTTACATATATTACATTAATTGCATTCCTACATGCTTGCATTCAACCATATATATACATTAAACAAAGAGGATATATATCATATATATATCATTTCATTCATCTAACATATCATGCATTATATACTCTATATTCATTTAATATCCATACTACATAGGCTCATAGGTTACACAAAATGCATATATCGTATAATCACTCTTCTACTTAAAACCAATACTGTACCAATTGGACATTCACTAAATTCTAGGATTAAAATATGTTGTAGTACTTCGTGTTAGCTTTTCGAAACTTCAAACGGATTGCATTTTCGTGTCCGGAAGCTCCCGAAATTACAAAAATACCGAAACGCGTTCGTCTTTCGTACAGCTGACACTCAAATAATTCTATAGAAAGTTACAAAAAGAATTTGACTTATTAAAATATATATATGGAAAGCTAACTTCGATACGGTTCTTTTAAAAAAATAGGAGTTAAATCAGAGTTTTAAGCTAAAAGTTATGACATTTCTAAGTTGCTATTGCTACTAAAAACGTAGATAAATATTATGACGAATTTAGGTAGTTTGAGACAAAAGAAACACAAGTATATAACATAATATATCAAGAACTCACTCTCTACACTAATATATATATCTGAGACACTATAGAAGACATCTCCAATACAAAAATATGAGATTAAACATGTAATAATTCATTCATACATAACAACAACACATAGTGTGTCCAAATTTGGGATTTTCCCACATGGACACAACCACAACACAAAGGACACTCCTATGACCTCCAAATGTACACAAAATGGACACAAATGGAGATACAACCATGGGGTCATTCCTATGGGTTCAAAATATTCCTATATGCATGTAGGAATGGATTAGAAGAGAGATTATACCTTCCGGGAGAGAGATTCAAAGAAAAATCCTTCCGACACGACACCGACACGTAGAGATTCCAAAAGGACACGAACGAGCTCCGAATCCTCCCAAACTTGGCTAGCACCTCCTCTTGCTTGAGTAGAGGAGAAATGGAGAGGATTAGATGGAGGAATGGGTTGATTTGGAGATGAAATCAATGGAGGTTCTTCTCAAATTAATTTGGGGAAGAACAAGAGAGAGAAAGTGGATGAAAACAAATGAATGAAGGAGAGACCCACTCCTTATCCCCCCCCCATAGGTGGCTGCCCAAAAAAGGTGATGTGTCCCCTATTTGAATGTCCAAAATGCCCTCCACTAATCTATTTGATTTAAATTAGGAATGGGTTAAAGGTTGAGGTCATTTTAGTCTAGTTTTAAGTCTTTAATTAAACTAAACCTATCCATAAATAATTAGTCTAACTACTAACTAAAATTAATATCATGTGGACTTAAATTAATATCATGTGGGCCATGTCTAACTAGTGTGTGGGTCCAACTAGAGTCAAACTACCTCCCGGGTCCCCGTTTCAAGTCGGATTGAGTTGAAATTCGAACCCGACTCAAATAACCCCAAAAAATATCATAAATAATAAAATAAATTTTAACCACAAAATAATATCATAATAATAAAATAAATTTCAAAAGTATTTTAAAATATAAAATGATAAAAATATCCCTGTTTCTGAAAACTGGGGGTGTCACCACTGCAGTGGGGCAGCCACTTAGCTACTTGGCTAAATTGGCCATAGGACTATGACCCTTTAACTGGAAATAAGAGGGGCATGTAAGTTCATGTGGATAAGTGAGTATATTATTGTCCTATCTAGTGTCTAATGAAGTGAATGTATATGTGTGTGTTTTCGAGGAGTGGTCAGGTAGCTCGAGTATGACCAGTAAGGTGAAGGGTTGCAGCAGAGTTAGCAAGGGGGGTTAGTTATAGGGAGCTCTGGGTGTGTCCTACCTAGGTAGTGTGAATGTATTAGCATATGGATCCAAGGCCTCACAAAAATCCTTCTCATTATCTGTACTTGGGTTAGCAGGGGATATATGTATTACATATAGGATTGAAGGGTTGGTATTGATCAGTTATTGGGAGTTAACTGATAGGTTAGAGAGGGGATTTGTGAGTATTAGCCTATGTCATGAAGAGAGTCAGTGTGAAGTGGGTGTCTCATGTGAGTTAGAGTTGAGAGTTCATGAGTTATGAATGTGTGTCTTAAGAGAGTGTGGGTGTTTAGTGTCACGCCCCGATTTCGTCGAATTGATAGTCGTCCCCCAGGCATGATGCCGTGCGAACCTAATTTGCGATCGCACAAGGCCTAGACATAAGGTAATCCGAGACACGAGATCTAAGAGAGTACGCAGACAAATTGATACACACAATGAGTAAAGAAAACTTAATCTTTATCTTTTACAGACTCCGATACAAGACTCGTTGCCGCACGGGCTACAACATGACTCGATTATAAAAGAGTGTCGATGAGATAGCCGTTCCATACATTGCACACATCCCTCAATATACACAAGTACTCTATTGACCTGGATATGAGGGACGCTGAGTCATTTATCTTGGACTGTCGAGAGCCTTCAAAAGTGGAGTCGCAGAGTAAGTCTTCGACGCATGGCTGAAGCTTCAAAAGTCACGAATGCCGCCGAGCTAGCTGGCACGTCCTTCTTGGTTTGCGGGACCTGCAAAGTGCGAGGATCAGCACGAAACACATGTACTGGCGAATGGCTAATTAAATCTAAGCTCTGCATTTGATTCAAGAAGTTTCGTAAACATGTTAGCTAGCTATTTCAATGATCTTTCTAACCATCCTGTTCGATTTACATGTTAACATGTTTTGAGGCAAGCATATGAACTTGTATATCATTAAGCAATTATCATGATCATCTCGTGTCCCGTGCACCTGTTTAGCAGTGAAAGGGGTATAAAGGCCACTGGCAATGTCAAGCCATCGCGGACTATAGCATTTGGTTAGACGACGTCCCTTTCGCGTCAGGTAGCGAGCCCTGTACGAAAGTGCCCGCATAACTCGCGCCGATGAAGGGTTGGCACTGCTACACTCGTTCCTTCCGGGCCGAACCGGTCCCTTGGCCTAGGCAACCGTTCGAGGAAACTTCACCTTGTCGACAAGTTGTCCAATGACCGTTTTCTTTTAGACTTAATCGATTTTGCTTCCTTAGCCGTATCGTTGCGATAAACGTTAATCGATTCATTCATTGTTTGCATAGGCTAAGTGGATTTGTATAAGAAAGCGCGTTTTCTATTTTCAAAACCGGCAGTTTGATAGCAAGTGTTTCGTAAAGAATTGTGCCACGATTTCTTTGATTCTACACTATTATGACAAACATTCATTTACTTAATATATTGAGTTTTTGAAGTAGAGGGACGAGACGAAGGAGCTCAGCCACTCGCCTTAGCCTTGCTTCAAACGAGCGACCGGTTGGCTGTACGGACGTCGCCTACGCGATCACCTGCAATCGCATAAGCAATCGATTAGAACACTGTATAATTCAAGGATATTCGATATGAATGCGAAGCTCGAAAATGCGTCACGAAAACCCATCAAAAATATTCACGAAAACCAAAGCCAAAGCCAAATCAAGTGCGGCATGAAAACCAGAGCAATTCTATAACGTGGAATGGATCTTAATTCAACCGTTTCCGTTCGATCGACTCGGCCGATTTCGACCTATCGGTCCCGACCGAATCGATAGCGACAGTGTTCCTTTCTCGCGCACCCCGTCGACGAAGACGGGGCATGATGTAGGGATGGATCACTACACCATAACCAACTAATAAAAGTTTTGTCCTCGAAACTTTAAGATGGAACCTACCTCTACGAGAACAATGAAGGGAATTTATCCTTCATCTCCGATTCAAGCTCCCACGTCGACTCTTCGACTGAGTGGTTCTTCCAGAGGACGCAGACGAGAGGGATCGATCGATTTCGCAGCAACTTATCCTTGTGTTCTAAGATTTGAACTGGCTCTTCAACGTAGGATAAGTCTGACTTTAGCTCCAGCTGGCCAAAATCTACCACGTGGCTAGGGTTGTGCACGTACTTTCGCAACTGAGAGACGTGGAAGACGTTGTATACACCATCAAGCACCGGTGGTAGGGCAATTTTATAGGCAACCGGGGCGACCTGTTCAAGTATTTTGAACGGCCCAACGAATCTCGGACTCAATTTTCCCTTTGTGTCGAACCGAGTAACTCCCCGCATGGGCAACACTTTGAGAAATACGTGATCGCCTTCTTAGAACTTGCGAGGTCGACGATGAACGTCCGCATAGCTTTTCTGACGACTCTGTGCGGTCTTTAATCTTTCCCGAATGAGCCGAATTTTCTGCACGGTCTGTTCTACTAGTTCCGAACCGAGGATCTGCCGCTCTCCGACTTTGTCCCAGCAAATGGGTGATCGGCACTTGCGCCCGTACAAGGCTTCATACGACGCCATTTGAATGCTGGATTGATAGCTATTGTTGTACGCAAATTCGGCCAGAGGTAGATGATTGTCCCAGTTTGATTTGAAGTCAATTGCGCAGAGTCGTAGCATGTCTTCGAGGATCTGATTGACGTGCTCCGTTTGGCCGTCGGTCTGAGGATGGTAAGCTGAGCTGAACGGCAGCTTGGTACCCAGCGCCGACTGAAGGCTACTCCAGAATCGTGACATGAACCGTGAATCCCGATCAGAGACAATGGATACTAGAACTCCGTGCAGCTGTACTATCTCATCAAGATATCTGCGCCAGGCGATCAATTCTCCAAGTGACTTTGATGGCAATAAAATGCGCTGACTTGGTTAATCGATCGACGATGACCCAGATGGCATCATTTCCCCGCGACATCTTCGGCAGACCAACAATGAAATCCATGCACACGTGCTGCCACTTCCATTCTTGAATCGCCAGATTTTGTATCTCTCCGTCCGGTCTTTGGTGTTCAGCTTTCACCTGCTGACAGGCCATGCATTGCGACACGAAGAGTGTCACATCTCTTTTCATCCCGTGCCACCAGAAGTTTGTGCGGAGGTCCTTGTACATCTTCGTGCTACCGGGATGCAAGGTATATTTCGTATAGTGCACCTCCGACAGGATCTCCTTTCTGAGTTCTGAATCGTCCGGAACGCATAGCCTACCGTTCAATCGAAGCACACCGGTTTCATCGTCCGCAAAGTCGGTCGTCCTGCCCGTCGAGATTAGCTCTCGCACTTTCTTCTGGTATGGATCGTCCGTCTGAGCGGTCTTGATCTTATCAAGCAAGCTCGGCTCTAACTACAACTTTGCCAATTGCACATTCCGAAATCTGACTCCGAGCTCGATGCCCATCCCTTCTAGGTCACGTAGTAGTCTGGGGTCGATGAATAATGAGGCAATGTACTTCCGACTCAAAGCGTCTGCCACAACATTTCCCTTTCCCGGCGTATAGTCGATAGTCAAGTCGTAATCCTTGATCAGTTCAAGCCAGCGCCTCTGTCACAAGTTCAGTTCCCTCTGCGTGAATAGATACTTGAGGCTCTTGTGATTGGTGTAGATCGTGCACGCCACACCATAGAGGTAGTGACGCCACAATTTTAACGCAAACACAATCGCCGCTAACTCTAGGTCGTACGTGGGATAATTCTTCTCGTGCGGCTTTAGCTGTCAGAAAGCAAAAGATATCACCTTGTTCCGCTACATCAGCACACACCCCAAGCCCTGACCGGACGCATCACTGAATATCTGCAAACCCTCAGTCCCTTTTGGAAGTGCGAGTATCGGGGTCGAGACGAGCCGTTGCTTTAATTCTTGGAATGAAGCTTCGCAGTCGTCTGACCAGTCAAATAAGACTCCTTTCTGGGTGAGGCGAGTCAGGGGTGATGCGATCTTCGCAAAATCTTTCACGAAGCGTCGATAGTATCCCGCTAAGCCAAGGAAACTTCGAATCTCACTGACGGACATTGGCCGCTTCCAATTAAAGACGGCTTCAACTTTCTTCGGGTCGACCGCAATGCCTTCAGCAGAAATGATGTGTCCGAGGAATGAGACGCTGCTAAGCCAAAATTTACATTTGCTTCGCTTCGCGTATAATTGATTTTCTCGAAGGGTCTGAAGCACGGTCCGCAGATGCTCAGTGTGTTGCTGCCTATTCTTCGAGTAGACGAGTTTATCATCGATAAAGACTACTACGAACTTGTCGAGGAATGGTCGAAACACCCGATTCATTAAATCCATGAAAGCGGCAGGGACATTCGTTATGCCGAATGGCATTACCAGGAACTCGTAATGGCCGTAGCGAGTGCGAAATGCAGACTTTGGCACATCGTCCGGCTTGATCTTGAGTTGATGGTAACCCGAGTGCAGATCAATTTTAGAGAACACCGTAGCACCTTGAAGCTGATCAAACAGATTGTCTATGCATGGCAGGGGATATTTGTTTCGGACGGTGGCTTTATTCAGCTCGCGGTAGTCGATACAAAGGCGCATAGAGCCATCCTTCTTCTTGAAAAATAGCACGGGCGCTCCCCAGGACGAGACGCTAGGTCGGATGAATCCTTTGTCGAACAATTCTTGTAACTGCACCTTGAGTTCTTTAAGCTCTGCAGGGGCCATTCTGTACGGGGTCTTCGAGATCGGTCGAGTGTCGGGAAAGGTATCGATAGTGAACTCAATCTCTCGATCGGACGGCATGTCAGACAGCTCGTCCGGAAATACATCGGGGAATTCTGCCACAACGTCGGTCTGACCCGTGTTTGTACCATCCTGTCGCATGTCTCGAACGGAAGCTAGATAGCCTTCGCACCCGGAATGCAGCATCTGTCGAGCAGATATTACAGATATTACCATGCAGGTCGGCGACGCCTCAACACATGAGTAGAAGAATTTAGGCACTCCAGGTATGTGGAATGTGACCTTCTTTTCAGCGTAGTCTATGGTTGCATTGCACGGACCGAGCCAATCCATCCCCAGAATGATATCGTAGTCCTTAATATTAAGAACTATCGCATCGAGACTGACCTTTTGACCACCTATACAGATGATTCCGTCTTTGCAGGCTAGATTTGTAAGTAGTGGCATGCCCGACGGTATGTTAACAGTGAGGTCGAGGCCCAGTGGTGTCAAGGAAAATTTGTGCTCGGCGGCAAAGTCCGCCGATATAAAACTATGCGTGGCACCTGAATCAAACAATACACGAGCATATTTATTATTGAATTACAGTATACCTGTCATGACTGTATCAGATGCAAGCGCTTCGTCCCGAGTCATGGCGTAGACGCGGCCCTGAGCATTGGGGCGACGGTCTTGGCCATTCTGTTGTGCGGTCGGTGGAGCCCGAGGTGCTTGGCCTCGGTTTTGTTGATGTTGCGGGGGGCGTTGGTTCGACGTAGCTTCCGGGCAGTCCTTTACGAGGTGATCCCTTTTGCCGCATGCGAAACAGACTCTGTGCTTAAGTCGATAGTCGGTGTCCAGGTGCCCGTCCTTGTGGCAAAAATTGCAGACCATCCGCTCCTTCGTCTGGTTGTCGCGATATTGATGCTTATGTGTGTTGTTGTCTCCCGCATTACTATGGCATTTGTTATTAAAGTTAACAGTGCCGGTAGTAGTAGGAGGATACTCAGACTCTAGACGGATGGCGTGGTTGAGTGCCTCACCCACAGTTTTGTATTCCGGCACCGAGACATGAGCACGGATAGTGGAACGCAGGCCCACTACAAATCGTTTTGCTCGACTTGCAGTAGTAGGTAGTTAGTTTCCAGCAACTTGGCCAGTTTGTTGAATTTGGCCGCATATTGTCGTACAGTCATATTCCCTTGCGTCAACTGCATGAACTCATTTTCTTTTTCCTGTCGTACGGCTACAGAAAGATATTCGTTCTCGAATGCATTTCTGAATGTCGCCCATGAGATCGCCGCCGTCTCGTCTTCACGTCGAATAGCTCGCTTCTGCACAGCCCACCAATCGTGTGCGTTCATTCGAAGTGAAAGTTGAGCACACGCGACTTTCTTCGAGTTCTCGACACCCAGAAGCTCGAACTTGTCTTCCAGCTCCTCCAACCAGTCGATCGCCACGGAGGGATCTTCTGTGTCGTTGAAGGAAGTGTGGCAGCTTTTCGTAAATTTTGATACGTCGAAGTTAGAACTTCTCGGTGCTGCTGTAGAAGCATGGAAAATATCAGAATAATGATCTATGTGAACCCCATGCGGCTCATACAGGAGTGGTCCCATGCGGTTCAGAGAGACTCTTAGTCTCATGCGACTCATACAGGAGTGGTCCCATGCGGTTCAGAGAGACTCTTAGTCTCATACGGCTCGTTGCAGGAGAGTCCATATGGCTTACATAGGGACAGTCCTATGCGGTGCAAAGAGCCCCCTAGCCGCATGCGGTTCAGAAGTACATGCGGCTCACAGAGATATGCGGCTCGATCAACGCCACGTGTCCCCATGGGACCCCTTCACACAGCTGGCCATCGAGTAATGGCCCTATTTAATGCCCTGCCATGATTTGACAGCTGACGGCTCTGATATAAAGTGTCATAATGACAGACTCTTTGGGAACAGGAGAAAATCTCTGACATGATCCGAGATTGCCACGTGGCTACTCCCATGTGGCTCAATTGAAGAACAACTCCATACGGCTGGCAAGAATTACCTCCCTACGGCTCACTAAGAAGCCATCCCATGCGGCTCGCGAGTACTATACCTATGCGGCTCACCAAGAAACTATCCCATGCGACTCGCAAGTACTATACCTATGCGGCTCACTGAGACGCTGTCTCATGCGGTTCATGGATATCATGCGGTTCTGACAGGGTCTGCCATTAAGACACGTGGCAAAGATTCAATAGCCCCCACGACTTAACAGCTGGTAGCAAGGATGATTATGGGATACAGATCAATCAGAGATTTACCAGATCCCAATGACCATATTTAATGTTATCCTCATAATTAATGAGATCAGGTCATATCATTCATAATCAAGCCAATGGGATACGTGGTGAGAGATCCAAGCTTGACACAACCAATCATGAAGATTTAAAGCAATCAGCATTAATCATTCACAGGATTCAATACTATCCCCACTTATGGCTCAGATCCTTCACGCCTTAAACTAATGGTCCAGATTGATTATACTTCAGGCCGCCGCCACTTTGAGAATGGGTAATCATCCAAACCCTAATGATGCCCCCACTATTATAAATAGCAAGGTGCCATTCCCTTGTAAAGATATACACGATCAGAAGGAGAGAGACAGAAAGAGCTTCCCCCTAATAATCAGAGAAAAAATACACAGAGAAAGAGAGAAGTCAGAAGAGCAATACGAGGAGAGCGAGAAGAGCATTTCTTCATCAACGCCAACCATCTCTTCACAGGAGCCAAGGCTACATACCGATCGTCCAAGGAGTAAGGCAGGGCTGCCGTCGCCTTCCCGAGCCTCTATCGTCACCCCCTAGAATCTAAAATAAACAATTGTACTTAGATTGCTGTACCTAGATTTTCGTCCTAGGCTTTCTTTGTACAAGCGAGTTTGTAACGTGAAGTAAAAGTCCGGTCCTTCGATAATTGTTCTGTTCTTTTATATTTTATGGCAAACACGATGGCGACTCTGCTGGGGAAAAACTTCTCCACGGCTGAGGAGTTGGTGACGCAGTCGGATGCAGCCAAGCTTGGCTCCACGCAATAGAAGATAGTCGTCCGCTTCGACCAACAGGCGTTTGAAGAGATGCTCTCCGAAGGAAGCGCTGGCCCGGTCCAGAAGCGCACCCGCACGACAAAGGCTCGCAGAGAGTGGAGGCCAAAATCATTTGCTCCTCCCCAAGCCCTCGACGGGATACCCTCTATTGCTCAAGACGGCGAGATGGACTCTTCTGCGGCCCCACTTCAGACCGTAGACAACTCTGCTGTCCCCAAGTCCGGCAGAAAAAAACACTATGATGCTGGACTTGCAGGGGCAAAGAGGAACTCTACGCGATCCGAGCCGCATAGGGGTGCTAGCCGCATGGAAAAAGCTCATGCGGCCACATCCGCTAGCCGCATGAAGAAAAATCATGCGGTCACATCTGTCAGCCGCATAGCTTATGCGGCTACAGTTGCCAACCACATGGATGAAACTCATACGGCTATGGAAGTCAATCGCTTGCAGAAAACCCATGCGGCCATAATTGCCAACCGCATGCGGCCAGCCTGCACGGTCGTGACTCCTAGCCGCATAAAAACAACTCATCCAACAGCAGAAGACAACCGCATGCAGACAGCCTGCATGGTACTCAATTCTAGCCGCATAGCGTCCATTCCACGCTCCTCTCGATCAGTCTTCGACCGTCTCTCGTACGGTCCTGACTCTGATGGTTATCTGGATGATAAGCCAGACTCTGTGGTATTCAACTTGGACTCCTCCTATTATGCACCCGCAAGTGCTAAAAGGAGGAAGTCTAGGGCAGCGCGGGTTCACCAAGCCCAGTCAGCTGCCCCAACCTCTGACCATCGGGGAGTCCCGCTGACTATCACACGGGCCTCTGACGGAAAGTTGTACAGAACTACTCGAATCCAGCCCCCGACGGCGTACGGACAGAGTGGTTCCTCTGACCTGTGTGAGGATATCCTCCACAAGCGCAAGGAAAGAGACGGGGCTTCGGTGTGCAAAGAGTCCTCGCTTGGACATTACTGCACCCAAATCATCGTCAACTGCTGTTGCAACAATGCGGCAGTGACGAAAGATCGGCCGTCAGTCTTCCAAAGACTACAGCGTCCGAGCTCAGAAGACGAGGCACCTCCTGTTGTCTCCTACAATTCTACTCAGAAAGTCCCCACCGAGGGGAGAGGGAAGAAGGCAAGCATCTCCACCCCGAAGACCTCAACCACTACAGCTAAGAAACTGTCGTCTAAACGGTTGTCCTCCACCGGAGTATTCCAACACACCCGTTCAAAGACGAAATCTGCTGCAGTGGGAAATTCATCATCCACTTCGCTGGGGGTTGAGGGTAGTAGTCCTCCGAACATCCACAACAATCCGGTGTTTCAAGGAGACGAGCCCGGGGAAACAACTCTCCTATCAGGTACAACAGACACTGATGTCCCCGAGGACATCCATGACTCTCAAGACGAAGCAAACTCTGAGGCTGGGGGTACTGTTCCCTCCGAGTCCGAACCAAAAGAGAATATTCCCACATATCCCGATGACTTCTCGGTACATGGGTATGACTCGGAGGATACATCTCCCACCGTCCCTTCTATTTCTCATCATACAAGGACGGTGTTCATGACAGATAGCAATCAAAGTGGTTCCAGTGATCGCCAGCGCATCGACAGTCTCGAAGCCATATTACTTGCTTTGGTCAAGTCTGTAGACGAGATTAAAGTAGCCCTTCCAACTCTGCAAGAAGGGATGCCTGGCCAAACAAGCACGGGTCCCGCGGTCAATGCAGACTCGAATTCTGCGGCACCGAACCCGGGCAACAATCCTCCCGAAATAACAGCCCCTACCACGACAGATGAGGCCCGAGAAGTAAGAAGAGAGGTTCAGGAGCTCCGAGCCATATTTTACGCCCGAGAAAATGCTCAAGACCTCAGAATTCGGCAACCATACCCTGCTGAATGGAGGGATGTTCCATTCCCACCAAAATATAAGCCGTTCAATATCAACCCGTATGATGGCAAGACCTCAGCAAGTCGGTACATCACTTACTTCGAGGTCACCACCAACCATCTGCCCCATGATGATGCTATTTTCACTCGATTATTCATTGGGGCATTGGAAGGAGTCGCCTTCGACTGGTATCATAATCTGTCGGACAACTGCATCCACTCCTTCGCCGGCTTCAAGCGCCTGTTCTTGGAGAGATTCTACGAAGTAGGGCAGGACGTCACCATGCCCACCCTCATGGACGTCGTCCAAGGGGAGAAGGAGTTAACAAGGAACTACATTGAGCGGTTCCGCCAAACCGCCATGAAGCTGCCCTCCGGAAATTCAGATTCCTCTTTAATTGAAATTTGCCAAAAGAGACTGCTTCCAACGACCAGTCTCTAGATGGGCGAAAGTCAATTCAAAGATTGGAAGACGTTCATCATCAGCGCCACAAGCGCCAAAGAACGACTGAAGAAGGCTTGCCAACTGGGATTGCACATCTCGGAAGGAGAAAACAAGGACAAGCGTCCCAACAATGATAATGGGGAAAGCCCCTTCAACAATCGAGACAGCAAGAGAAAGCAGGCTATGGTGGCCGATACAGCACAAAAACCTGAGCCGAAGCCAGCAGACAAACAATGGCCGTAAATCACTTACTCCTTTGAAGACGGTCACGTTAAGCCCATCTTGGACATGCTCATACAAGGGGACAGGATTCAGCTTCCTCCACCAAGACGGGAACCGCGGCCAGCAGAGATGGAGAATCCAAAATATTGCTATTATCATCGTTATGTCCATCATGCTACACATGATTGCTACCAGCTGAAACGGTACATACAAAATCTCATCGATTCGAACGCTCTGGTCATCGATTTAGAAGAGGTAATCGTGGCGGCCAATATGGTGTCCGTACAATTCGGTAGCTTCCCTCCGACGGAGACTCAAGACGGGGTGGTCCCCGTCCCTCTAGCGACAATAGAGATTACCAATCTTCCACCTCCCCGAGATCAGGCTGCCGGTCTAGTACCCCTCACCACATCTCGAGGGGAGGTCATGTGGATCCATCCAGACTTGGTATCAGAAGTGACTCGACCCACACCATCTTCCACCGACAAGAAGAAAAGTGGAAAAGTCAGGACCTGCCACACAATCTCGGCAGACAACGAGGAAGCTACAGCTGTCGTCACACGGTCCGGAGCGCAATCCCAACCTGTGGTTGACAATCCAGCTGAAAACCATCAACCCACTACAACTGATGCTCCGGGACCGGCTCAGCCTTCGACGACCGACAAGCCTAGGCCGAGGGAGACTCGCTTCGACAAATACCTCCGAAAAGAGGCAGCCCAAGGGCTAGAGAGGCCCTACAACTTTGACATCTTAGCGCAATTGGCTAACACACCGGCCAAGTTATCACTGTACGAACTCCTAAGGCTCTCCAAGGACGTTCGTATTGCATTAAGCGAAGCACTCCAAAATGCCGATGTCTATCTGGCTCAATCCAACCTCACCGGGGAGGACTCACCTGTGGATCTCCAGGACAGTGCCTGTACAGGAGCAATGCCCAACATCGTCTTCACTCCGCAGGACATGCTCATCAAAACCAACCTGTACGATCGCCCACTATACTATACTGGATACATCGGCGATGTAAAGGTGGATCGGATGCACATTGATCCAGGCTCTTCCATAAACATCATTCCGAAGGGTCTGCTACATCATCTTCGTATTCCAATGCATCGCCTGACACCTACAAGTACCGCCATCAGCAGTTTCAATTCGGGCAGGAGCTACCCTATTGGGAAGATTCGTCTGAAGTGTCAAATTGGCGACCTCCAATCCGAAGTCACCTGCTACGTCATAGATGCAGACACTTCATACAACATCCTCTTGGGGCGTCCGTGGATACACAATTATATGATCGTGTCTTCCACGCTGTACCAATGCTTTAAATATGTCGACAAACACGGCTTCGTGAAGACGGAATTTGCGGACATCGATCCCTTCAAAGGGGTCGAATCTTACTACTCGGACTCCTGCCTATACGAAAAGTCAAAGAGGCACCTTGATGAAGGAAATGTACAAACTAGTACCGAGACGGCCACAGGATCAGAAGAGCCTCTGACAATCCACCTCCAAGCTCGCAAACCAGGAAGGTCCGCACCCCTTACTGCCACTCTGCGGAAGGACGCGATCAGCCTTTCGGCGCAGGAAGAGCAGATAATAATCCGGCTGCCAAGGTCCGGCCAAGTGCCGAGACCCACAACGGGGCCATTGACAATCAGACTGCCAAGAGTCGGTCAACCCCAAACGGAGAAGCTCAATCCCTCTAATAGGCCACTGACGATACGTCTTCCCAAGAAGGGTCGTCACCCCGATGCAAGGTCTGACACTTCTAGCGAACCAGCCACTCCTCACTCCACAACAAGTGCCAAACTGGGGGTCGCTAGTCTGCCAACAACTCCACGCTCTGCTCCATCAACTGAACCACTGACAATCAAGCTTCCCAGGTCGTTCTCTCAGTCTTTATTCACACAGGGGGTAGCCGAAGAGGAATCGGAGCTAGCCAAGTATGTGGCTGCCCACACTGATGTCCCCTTCGCTGATGATGTAATCTCCCTAGAAAAGATACCTTACTTCATCAATAAAGGGTTATCTTTGAACTACACCGAGCTCAATAAGCTATGTACAATGTATACTATGGAACACGGTATAGGCACTCACCTATACACACAAGTGATAAATGTGTACACCACGATCTAGCTTACTCCAGTAGAAGACGCTTACCGAATAATCGAGGGAGGGGATCATCCGATCATCTTCGGCCGGACGAACAACCCGTATCCCCTCACCATAGAGGAAGCCGACCTCGGGTCAGATGCCGAGAGACTGCCTCTGTATCTCTATAGCCCTCAATCCAAATATCTCATACAGAAACAGGGATATGATCTGGAGACGACGCCAGGGTTGAACTACGGCACTGGGCGACGATTACCTTTGAAGCCGCCAGTCCCAGCGGGCAAACCACGAGACTACTATAGCAAAACTCGATGCGGGTTGGGGTATGTAACGCCTACTACGACCCCTGAGAGTTCAGATGAAGAATGCGACTGGCAGTCACATTCAACCGGGTCACCAACTTCTGACTCGGATACCAGCATCAGAGATGTGTTCAGACAAGTCATGACAGTCAACATGGCATTCGCCGACGCTTACGAAGAAGATGAAGACATCCCCGAAATCCTCGAGCTAGAGCCGTGGGCCCAGTAATTGGACGCACAATGGAAAAAGCGGTTCGAACAGAGAGAACCTCCTACCGAATATGAGGTCATACAAGTGGATCTCGGCAGCGAATCTTCTCCAAAACCGATCTTCGTCAATAAAAGCCTAGAAAACGAAGAGCAAGAGTCGCTGCTAGAACTTGTCAGAGAATACATTGATGTGTTCGCCTGGAGCTATGAAGACATGCCAGGGTTAAATCCCGATATTGCTCTTCACAAACTCAACATTCGGCCAGATGCGAAGCCAGTCAAGCAACAACAGCGACGCTTCCGCCCAGGCATCATGGACACGATCGAAGCCGAAGTCAACAAACTGATAGCCTGTGGCTTCATTCGTGAGGAGCAACATCCCGATTGGGTCGCCAATATAGTACCCGTCCTCAAGAAGAATGGAAAGATTAGAATCTGTATCGACTTTCGCAATCTGAACGAGGCATGCCCCAAAGATGAATTCTCCCTTCCTATTACAGACATCATGATCGACAATACCTGCGGCTTCGAACGTATGTCATTCATGGATGGCTTCTCGGGGTACAACCAAATCAAAATGTCTTCTGATGACGAAAAGCATACATCATTCCGAACACCAATTGGCACGTACTGCTACACAGTCATGCCTTTCGGTTTGAAGAATGCCGGTGCCACCTATCAAAGAGCCATAAGCATCATCTTCAGAGACCACTTATACAAGACAGTGGAGTGCTACGTGGACGATATAGCCGTTAAGAGCCGCTGCAAAGGAGACCATCTACAGGATCTAAGGACGGTATTCGACCTAATGCGAGCGCACAATTTAAAAATGAACCCTACGAAGTCCTTTCTGGGCGTATCCAGCGGGAAGTTCTTGGGCTTCATTATCACTGCAAAGGGTATCCATGTAGACCCTGAGAAGACGAAGGCAATCATGGAGATGGGTCCCCCGAGAAATCTTTGCGAACTCAGAGGCTTCCAAGGGAGGCTAGCTTACATCAGGAGGTTCATTTCTAACCTCTCCGGGCGATGCCCACCGTTCACGCACCTCATGAAGAAAGGAGTTTCATTCGTATGGGACGAGGAATGTCAGCGTGCTTTCGACAGCATCAAAGAATATTTGTCAAATCCTCCAGTTTTGGTAGCTCCGGTTCCTGGAAAACCATTCCCGCTCTATGTACGAGCAATGGAACACTCCCTCGGGGCTCTGCTGGCACAGAACAACGACGCAGGCGATGAACAGGCCATATATTACCTCAGCCGAATGATGATTGGGCCAGAGCATCGATACACCGCTGTGGAGAAGGAATGCCTTGCCCTGGTGTTCGTCATTCAGAAAATGCGACACTATGTCACCGGACAAACGATACACGTTATCTCACGAATCAACCCTCTCAGGGTCCTCATGACTAAACCAGGGGCACTCAGCTCTCGCCTCGCTACATGGACAATATTGCTGTCCCCTTAACATATGATCTTTGTCCCACAAAAGGCAGTCAAAGGTCAAGTCCTGGCAGACTTCTTAGCAGCCCACCCAGGCTCGGAGTCCTCCAGGATATATGAAAAGATCCCAGATGAGGTCGCCAACTCACATGCAACCTCTCACGAGAATATATGGCGAATGTTCTTCGACGGTGCTTCGAGGACCGGACCTAAAGGCAACATAGTCGTCGGAGTCGGGGTAGTGTTGATCTCCCCTTTCGGATTGGTGATTAACCGCGCTTATTCCCTCACAGAGCCCTGCTCTAACAATGTGGCCGAGTACAACGCTCTGGTCATTGGTCTCCAACTCGCAAGAGAGCTGGGGGAAGAATACCTTGAAGCATACGGCAATTTTCAACTAATCGTCAATCAGATCCGGGGCTCATACGAGGTCCGTCACGAAGACATGATCCCTTATCACCAAATAACGATTGACATCATCTCGTCGTTCGAGGGGTTCTTCATCGAACATGTCCCCAGACTCCGAAATATCGAAGTCGATACCCTAGCTGGTCTTGCCGCTTTTCTAGCAGTTCCGAACTATGATCGCCAATCAGTGGACGTGATAGGCCACGAACTGGTCTGTCCCAAGAACAATGCGCAATTCGTGGCGAGCTATTCCGCACAGACGATCGAAGATGCTCCAGATTGGAGACAACCATTCATCGACTTCGTCGTCTACGACATCCTGCTCGAGAACCCAAAGGAAGCCACTTCCATCAGACGACGTTCTCTCAGATTCTTCTACGATACAGAGACGAAAATGCTGTATCGTCGCTCCTACGATAGATTACTGCTTCGGTGTCTGTCAAATGCAGAAGCCAAAGAAGCCGTACGAGAAGCTCATGACGGTGTCTGCGGGGCCCACTAGCCCGGTCCAAAACTGCAAGACCGTCTTCGCCGAATGGGCTACTATTGGCCCACAATGGTGGCAGATGTGATAGATTATGCTAGAAAATGCAAAGCCTGCCAAGTCCATGCGGACTTCATTCACCAACCATCCGAGTTTCTACATCCGACAGTGGCGTCCTGGCCATTCGAAGCATGGGGAATGGATATCATTGGTCCAATCACCCCACCTTCCTCCCGAGGACATCGCTTCATACTTGCGATCACTGATTACTTCTCCAAATGGGTGGAAGCTATCCCACTCGCAGAAGTTAAGACTTCAAATGTGATCAGCTTCCTTAAGCATCACGTCATCTACCGCTTTGGACTGCCCCGAAGGATCATCCATGATAATGGTCCGCAGTTCGCAAGCCACGCATTCTATCGGTTCTGCGATAAGCACCGTATTCAGAATGTCGCTTCGACACCGTACAACCCGACAACGAACGGGTTGGCAGAGGTATTCAACAAAACAATCATCAAACTCCTCAAGAAGTTTGTCTCCTCCAACAAACGTGACTGGAACGAGAAGCTCGGTGAATGCTTATGGGCTTATCGCACCACAGTTCGAACAGCCACCGGGAATACGCCATTCTCCCTGGTGTACGGGAGTGAAGCAGTCCTCTCATTGGAGACTCAGATCCCCTCACTACGTGTCGCCCTCACGCATTAATTGACGACAGACGAAAACCACCATCGCCGGCTACAGGAATTGGAGGTACTAGACGAAAAGCGCCTCTTGGCTCAGCAACGAATTGAGCTATACCAAGCACGCATCTCCGGAGCCTTCAACAAGAAGGTCAAAATCAGAACATTCCAGGTGGGCGATCTCGTTCTGGCAGTCCGAAGGCCGATGGTCATGACTCACAAGACCGCCGGCAAATTCCAGCAAAAGTGGGAAGGCCCATTTATCATTGAGACAGTATTCTCCAACGGGGCTTACCGCCTCGCAAAACAAAACGGAGACTTGCTCATGTTGCCCGTCAACGGCAAGTTTCTGAAGAAATATTATGTCTAAACGACATTCTCTCCAGATCATCGAGTCATGTACCGGCTGGTGCCGCTGAACTCACCTCCACATTCCCTTCAGATTATCGAGTCATGTACCGGTTGGTGCCGCTGAACTTCCCTTCAGATTATCGAGTCATGTACCGGTTGGTGCCGCTGAACTCACCTCCACATTCCCTTCAGATTGTCGAGTCATGTACCCGCTGGTGCCGCTGAACTCACACTTTCTCAATATTCTAAATTATCGAGTTATGTACCCGCTGGCGCCTCTGAACTCATATTCCGGTCACTCTTTCAGATAGTGAGTCACGTATGATTATACCTCTGAACTTTCTTCCTGGAAGAGATCCTCCCTCATGATCCACTACCCGTACTCCCAGTGCACAAAAAGGTTAATCGATCCATAAATTTCCGAAACGGCCATGTCCTCATTACCTCTGAGTCGTTTTTACCTCCACCAAAAACAAACCGCCCCCTCGCATAGAACTTCTACGTTCTCTTACCTCTGAGTCGTTCTATGTACCCCCTCTTCATTGAGCCCACTCCTGCCATGTCCTCATTACCTCTGAGTGGGAAGGCTCCGTCGAAGAAACCTTCATGCTTGCCATGTCCACATTACCTCTGAGCAAGTATGTCGGTTCCCTTTCAACCTATTATCTGTACCCACAACCGGAGTACGACAAGGATAATAGGTCCATAAATGTCCTCTGTTGACCACAAATGTCCTCTGTTAACCACAAATATCTTCCGTGAAGTCACTCCTGCCATGTCCTCATTACCTCTGAGCGGGAAGATTCCACGGTAAAACCCTCATGCTTGCCATGTCCTCATAACCTCTGAGCAAATATGTTGGTTTCCTTTCATCCCATTATCCGTATCCTGAACCAGGGTACGCCAAGGATAATAGGTCCACAAATATCCCTTGTTAAGCTTCTTAGCATAAATCCACCATCTCACCATGCCCCGGGAGCCCAGCTGCTCTACGGCATTCTTTTTCCTAATACCGAGAGCACCCATGACCACTTTGCCATGGCTATTTCAGATATCCTGACCAAAACTTGTTATCTGTACCTAAAACTAAGGTACGCCTAGGGTAACAGGTCCACAAATAATCTCCCAGCAAGTCCAATTCCACAAACACCGCAAGTACAAGAAAGAGAAGATGAGTCGAAAACATGCTCATTTATTCAAACTTCAAAGTACTACACCATTTGGGATCACATCCCTTGCAAAAAGAAAAGAAAAAAAAAAGAGAAGCAAAAGAAAACAGAAAGCTGATCACTGCTCCGGGGCACATAACGCCCTGAGACGGTCCGTCAGCAAGGAAACCGACCGCTCAAACCTCTGGGTAGCCCGACGCTCCGCCTCTTGGGTCAGCACCGCCTCGTCCTCCAGTTGAGCATGGGCTTGCCAGTTATCCTCGAATCTCTTAAAGGCCCGCTCCAGGTTAACAGAAGATCAGGAAACCTTCTCGGCCTCCCGAATGATTAACTCCTGCTCCGTCTGAGCAGCCTTCAGCTCTGACTCTAAGAAGGCCAACTCCTTCTGGAGTGCGAGAATTCGCTCCTTCGTGTCAGCAATTCCATGAGAAGCAGACTCTTCCTGAGCACGACAAGCCTGACTCCGACGACCCAGCCTGTCATACAAAGCGGAGAACTTGTCAAGGTCCCTCTGTACAACTGGCCCGGCAGTATCTCGAGCGAGCTTGATCCTATACCGAGCAGCAATGAGGAAGCCCCGCTCCCGCTCAATCGCAGCAGGCAAGCCCGCCTGCCGTACCGCCAGTAATTGGGTCACAAGCTGATCAGCCTCCGCTAACTTAGGCTCCAGGAGTGCGGCCAAACCCACCCCGCCAGGAAGGGACTTCAAAGTTGCAACCTGAACCCGAGCGCACCGCAGAGACAGAGTAAAAGGGGTCCCCCGTTCTACAGCAGCATCTACGCCCCTCTTTAAATGGCGATAGAAGCTGTCGACCACATCCTGCGTCACCTCGTCCAGAGCCTCCGAGGAAGCCGGTGTCAACGGGAGTGTAGCCGGCAACGCTGAAGAAGACACAACAGAATCTGCCGCTCCTGCCACAAGAGAAATAAACTCCGCACGGAAGGACGCATGAACATCGGCCAACTCCTCTTCAGCGGCCCGCAGAACTTGAATGCTCGGCAGGGTCGAGAGGTCAATCTCCGGAGCCGTATGATCAGCAGAGGATGAGGTGGAGACCATCGCCAGCTCCATTCCCATCTGTCCGGGGCTGGCGGGAGGCCCCTCGACATGAGACGGCGAAGGAGAGGAAACGCTCCTTTCTTCCAGATCACGGCAGGCCGAGCCTTCCCCAAGAACATCCGCGGTGGGAAGTAAAGGGTCAGGACCTGTAGGGCCAAGGCAACCATGAATCGATTTGACCCAGAGGATATGTTGATAGAGCAAATAAGTCCCCTCACTAGTCAATATTTGGCTTATCTTACCAGTGGAGGATGATGGAGGCTGAAGGTCACCTATAGCCACCGTAGCCTCTTCACCAGTAGTCTCCGAGTCAGGTATAATAGGCTCCTCCGCCCCTGCACCCTCGGGAAGGGATGCAACGAGATCGGCTTCGCCTTGCTGAAATTTAGCGATCTCGGAGACGGGCCCGAGGAAACCTTCATCACCCCGGGCCGAGGCCTCAGCAACCTGGGAGCTTCCAGCCGCCACTGAAAGAGCTCCCGCAGAAAGGACCGCGGCACACATGTCGCTAATTGAAGCAGCAAGGGCCGGATCAACGCCAGGGGCAGTAGACGGTTCAGGAGAGCCTGGTTCGTCAGACGCCTACAAAGAAAAAATGGTCAGGTCATATCTCCAAGAAAAAAGAAAACCACAACAAAGAGAAGGCTTCGACAAGGTCTTACCTCCAGAACATCGCCTGCATCCTCACCCCTCTCCGTAATAAGTAGCCTACGGGGTCCGACCGCCGCTCTCTTCACAGAAAAGGCTACTCCTCTGCCAGTAGACTCACGCCTGCCTCGCTTACGTGAGGGACCAGGCACGACAGGCGGTAGTTCTACCCGCACTACCTCCGGTACAGATGGCAATTAGTCTATCGCCTCACCTAATACAACCGACGGTTGATCCGTCATCATCTTATCTGCCATGATGGGAGGCTGACCCACTGTCGCCTCGTCACCAGAAGAGAGAGAATCCTCGTCATCCCGCTTATTGTCTTCCTCAATTGTGTCGAAGGACTCGGAATCGGGCGTAGGAACTGTATTCGCCCATTTTTTCTTCGCCCTCGACACCATAGCCTTCTCTGCCAGGCGAGTGCCCACGATGAAGTTAGTCCTCGGATCAAAATCGAAGGGAGGATGATTTGCCGTAACATGATATAAGGCCGCCATATACAAGATTTCCCCTATCACGTTTGCGGCAGGAACCGAGAAGCTAGTTCGAGTATGACAAGTGTCATAGTAGCTCCATGCCCTAATACCATCGAGAATGCTACCTTCAAATCCCAGGTGGGAACTGGGATGCCCGAGGAATAGTTGACTATACCCAAATTAACGGGCAAACCTACAGGGCAAGTAGGGCTCTAAGTACACAGTGTTGCGATTGCGGTAAACTAAATGCGCCGGGCGAATGTTACGCAGCCAGAAACACATCTTTTCAGGTAAGAAATGAGGAGGTCCAACACCATCAACATGAACACTCCTCACTTCTTGGTCGGTGAAACGGGGAACAGACACAAAGAAATTATATCCGTCCACCCTCGCCAACATCCTCCGACACGCCGGTATGGTACTACATTCCCAAGGCTGATGGTGATACCTGAAAAGAAAAGCGTCGTCGTCCGTAACGCCATCCCCCATCCCAGGCCTCATCAAAGACTGATAATGCAACAACAGCCATCCCAGCAAGTAATGATAAGGCAATTCTATACGTTCAAAGTCCATTGCCACGTCACGAGCGATGACCTTGGACGGGAAGGCACGAAGACCATGCTGAATACTGCACACCAGGGAGGGAAGAAGAGCCAGCCTGACCCCAAAGGCCAACTTTACGGCATGGAGAATGAAGTGGCGACTGATCCTCTCGATAGAACCTGCCCCTCTTGAGACCACGCAATTGCGCAGCCACACCATTAAAAATCCCGTCAAGAGTGCCTTCTCTGACAGCCACCGGGTACTATAATAAAAATAGCTGAAGGAGTCAATCTGGCTCCCAAATTTGTCACTTTTAGACTTCGACCTCCTAGCAGTCGACACCAAGTCCTCTACTTCCCTAGGAGTTTGACGATCCCGGGAAGTAACTCGGCCAGCAGCGCTGAATTTGAAAAGGTATGAGACCCAAGATTTGGTATGGGGAGCGTCCCCTTCCGAGCTGTCATTTTTCTGGATAGCCGTTCGGTGACAGGTGCTATGATGACACAGTAGTTCTTGATACACAGCGACGAAACCTGGGAATCGTCGGTCTAAATCCTGAAACTCCTCATTCGTCGGAGTGTACGCTTCGAAGGGCTCGTCTCCCCAAGGGAGCTTGGAGACAGCATACATCTCGTGAAGAGCGAGCCCCAATTCCCCTACAGGGGTGAAGAAAGTCCCTGTCCGATGATTGTACATCTCCAGAAGGGCCATGAACAATAGCTTATTAGCGGGCAACCCGTGGCTGGTACCCCGGATAGCATTATAAAGATTGACTTCTCGTAAAAATTCCCCGTAGTTCCGTAGAATCCACGAGGTCAGGTTAGCCCACGGGGGAATGGGGCGTAACCAGCTCGGCAGTACCAATCTGCCGACAGGATAGGACCCTTTGCGAGCAAGCTGGCTCAGGAAGGTGTCAGCCTGAGAGAATGAGAAGTTAGGATCGGGTGTGTTGATGAAGGTACCCGAAACTAACCCCATCACGGATCGACTGGCCGGATCCTTGATCGTGCGTACTGACCCAGTGGTTTTGTTGTAACGGATGTTACCAACAAACATTCCCAGTCTGGTTGGAGTGAGGGTGTCTGGCATCTGCCTGTCCAAAACGATCATGTTGAACCACGTAAAAGGGAAATGGCGCTTCATAATAGGGATATGAATCGGCATCCCGTCCAGGTCAAAATCCCAACTCTCGGAAACATCCAGCACTCGGGAATTTTCTATGACCAACGCATCCCCAAAAAGGAAGACCGGTCTCAGATACTTCCTATCAGACTTCTCGAAACTCATCATGTCACTAAGGAATTGGAAAGATTGAACCCTGATAGCGTTTAGTCGCTCCAAAGGTTCATTAACAAGGAGCTGCTCGGATACTTGACGAATTAAATTATCCCGACGTACGCCCAAGGCGAACTGATACGAGCCAACCAGAAGTTCCCCCGCAGGATTTACTGGCAGATTCACTGAAGAAAAAACAAAAGAAACGAGTCAAAAAGATAGCCGAAACACAAATTACGTGATGCTTATGCGGCTTAGCTCAGTATAGCCTCATGCGGCTCAGTTTGAAAGAGTTCATACGGGTCAGTCCGAATGAGCTTATGCGGTTCGGTTCGAAAGGAGCATATGCGGTTCAGTTCGGATGAGCTCATGCGGTTCAGCACGGATGAGCTTATGCAGTTTAGTTCAAATGATCTTATGCGGTTCAGTCCGAAATAAGGCTTATGCGGCTCAGTTTGAAAAGGCTCATGCGGTCCAGTCCAGATGAGCTTATGCGGCCCTGAGGATGAAGTCGTTATGCGGCTGCAAACAACAACTTTCATGCGGCTCAGACCTAAGTCAAATCCCATGCGACTCGAACATGAGTCGGACACGCAACATACTTGGAAATACAGGCTCGCGCATAAAATATGCGACATAGCCGTGACAGTTCATATTGATGGTCCTACCAGCAATAGGCGGGTGAACGTCGGGGTAAAAAACAGGCACGTCAGCCGGCGGAGGAGCCGCCACGTTTGCCGCCGTCGATGAAGACGCGACCTTCTTGCCCTTCGCTGCCGCAGACGACGACGCGGCCTTCTTGCCCGTAGCAGCGGTAGTCTTCTTGGGAGCCATTGGCAATCGTTGATGAGAGAAGACGAAGAGGAAGTCGGCAACAAGGAGTTCGAGCGAAAGAGAGAAGGTAAAGAAACCCTCAAAGAATAAAACCACTCCTATTTATAGGCGAAGGAGGCTCGAAAAATCAAAACAAATGCCTCGATCCACGCACCGCCTAAAAGAATAAAGGAAAAATGCTTCGGTCAAAACAAAACTGACCCTTGGGATCCTCCCCCAAGAGGCGGCGAATCAAGGGCATTTAATGCAGAAGATTTGCACACGTGGTTGGGACACGTGGCAAAAAGTCTGTGTGTCCTAACAAGCTCATACGGCCAGATAAATCCATGCGGCTGAATCTTCTATACGGTCAACAAAGGCCATGCTTCTTGTTCAAAGTATTTCAATTTTGCAAATTTAAAACTTTGAAGGAGATCTTGTAGAAGCATGGAAAATATCAGAATAATGATCTATGTGAACCCCATGCGGCTCATACAGGAGTGGTCCCATGCGGTTCAGAGAGACTCTTAGTCTCATGCGGCTCGTTGCAGGAGAGTCCATACGGCTTACATAGGGACAGTCCTATGCGGTTCAAAGAGCCCCCTAGCCGCATGCGGTTCAGAAGTACGTGCGGCTCACAGAGATATACGACTCGATCAACGCCATGTGTCCTCATGGAACCCCTTCACACAGCTGGCCATCGAGTAATGGCCCTATTTAATGCCCTGCCATGATTTGACAGCTGACAGCTCTGACATAAAGTGTCATAATGATAGACTCTTTGGGAACAGGAGAAAATCTCTGACACGATCCGAGATTGCCACGTGGCTACTCCCATACGGCTCAATTGAAGAACAACTCCATGCGGCTGGTAAGAATCACCTCCATGCGGCTCACTAAGAAGCCATCCCATGCGGCTCGCGAGTACTATACCTATGCGGCTCACCAAGAAACTATCCCATGCGGCTCGCAAGTACTATACCTATGCGGCTCACTGAGACGCTGTCTCATGCGGTTCATAGATATCATGCGGTTCTGACAGGGTCTGCCATTAAGACACGTGGCAGAGATTCAATAGCCCCCACGACTTGACAACTGGTAGCAAGGATGATTATGGGATGCAGATCAATCAGAGATTTAGATCCCAATGACCATATTTAACGTTATCCTCATAATTAATAGGATCAGGTCATATCATTCATAATCAAGCCACTGGGACACGTGGTGAGAGATCCAAGCTTGACACAACCAATCATGAAGATTTAAAGCAATCAGCATTAATCATTCACAGGATTTAATACTATCCCCACTTATGGCCCAGATCCTTCACGCCTTAAACTAATGGTCCAGATTGATTATACTTCAGGCCGCCGCCACTTTGAGAATGGGTAATCATCCAAACCCTAATGATGCCCCCACCACCACTATTATAAATAGCAAGGTGCCATTCCCTTGTAAAGAAATATACGATCAGAAGGAGAGAGACAGAAAGAGCTTCCCCCTAATAATCAGAGAAAAAATACACAGAGAAAGAGAGAAGTCAGAAGAGCAATACGAGGAGAGCGAGAAGAGCATTTCTTCATCAACGCCAACCATCTCTTCACAGGAGCCAAGGCTGCATACCGATCGTCCAAGGAGTAAGGCAGGGTTGCCGTCGCCTTTCCGAGCCTCTACCGTCACCCCTCAGAATCTAAAATAAACAATTATACTTAGATTGTTGTACCTAGATTTTTGTCCCTAGGCTTTCTTTGTACAAGCGAGTTTGTAATGTGAAGTAAAAGTCCGGTCCTCCGATAATTGTTCTGTTCTTTTATATTTCATGGCAAATAGCTGCAGGTGAGAGCGCGGGTGCCTCTGGTTCAGCTTCGCTGGATCGAACCGCAGGCTGGGTCACGGCAGGTGTCATCGTTGAGTTATTGTTGTTGCCGACGACCGACTGTACGATCTGCTGGAGGGTATTCAGCTGCTGCTGCTACAGCTTGAATTGAGCCTCGAATCGATTCTCAAATTGAGCCTGACGAGCCTCCACTTGCTGACGATGGAGCTCGTTTTGACGTTGCTGCATTTCAAGCATCTGCAGCATACGTTGTATCGGGTCGCCGAAAGATCCGACTACGGTAGGCGTCATTCCCGTTGGATTAGCGGAATGCCCGGGTCTAGAAGCACTCGAGCCGCTGGAAGCGCTCGTCTCGTCTTCCGCCTGAGCTTCCGTAACTGCAGGAAAAAAGAAAGCAACTCTCGTTAGTTTCGAAAAATGTTCTGGGTTCAGCGTATGGAACAACTCATCTCATCGACACTAGGTCAACGGTTGGAGACTAGAACTCGACATTGGAGGCCAAGGACGTAAAGCCGTGCTCTGATACCATTATGTCACGCCCCGATTCCGTCGAATCGATAGTCGTCCCCCGGGCATGATGCCGTGCGAACCTAATTTGCGATCGCACAAGGCCTAGACATAAGGTAATCCGAGACACTAGATCTAAGAGAGTACGCAGGCAAATTGATACACACAATGAGTAAAGAAAACTTGATCTTTATTGATAATGAACATCTTTTACAGACTCCGATACAAGACTCGTTGCCGCACGGGCTACAACATGACTCGATTACAAAAGAGTGCCAATTAGATAGCCGTTCCATACATTGTACACATCCCTCAAATACACAAGTACTCCATTGACCTGGATAGGAGGGACGCTGAGTCATTTGTCTTGGACTGTCGAGAGCCTTCAAAAGTGGAGTCGCAAAGTAAGTCTTTGACGCACGGCCAAAGCTTCAAAAGTCACGAACGCCGCCGAGCTAGCTGGCGCGTCCTTCCTGGTTTGCGGGACCTGCAAAGAGCGAGGATCAGCACGAAACACATGTACTGGCGAATGGCTAATTAAATCCAAGCTCTGCATTTGATTCAAGAAGTTTCGAAAACATGTTAGCTAGCTATTTCAATGATCTTTCTAACCATCCTGTTCGATTTACATATTAACATGTTTTGAGGCAAGCATATGAACTTGTATATCATTAAGCAATTATCATGATCATCTCGTGTCCCGTGCACCTGCTAAGCAGTAAAAGGGGTATAAAGGCCACTAGCAATGTCAAGCCATCGCGGACTATAGCATTTGGTTAAACGACGCCCCTTTCGCGTCGGGTAGCGAGCCCTGTGCGAAAGTGCACGCATAACTCGCGCCGATGAAGGTTTGGTGATGCTACACTCGTTCCTCCCGGGCCGAACTGGTCCCTTGGCCTAGGCAACCGTTCGAGGAAACTTCACCTTGTCGACAAGTTGTCCAATGACCATTTTCTTTTAGACTTAATCGATTTTGCTTCCTTAGCCGTATCGTTGCGATAAACGTTAATCGATTCATTCATTGTTTGCATAGGCTAAGTGGATTTGTATAAGAAAGCGCGTTTTCCATTTTCAAAACTGGCAGATTGATAGCAAGTGTTTCGTGAAGAATCGTGCCACGATTTCTTTGATTCGACACTATTATGACAAGCATTCATTTACTTAATATATTAAGTTTTTGAAGTAGAGGGACGAGACGAAGGAGGTCAGCCACTCGCCTTAGCTTTGCTTCAAGCGAGCGATCGGTTGGCTGCACTGACGTCGCCTACGCAATCACCTGCAATCGCATAAGCAACCGATTAGAACACTATATAATTCAAGGATATTCGATATGAATGTGAAGCTCGAAAATGCGTCACAAAAACCCATCAAAAATATTCACGAAAAACGTATTCACGAAAACCAAAGCCAAAGCCAAATCAAGTGCGGCATAAAAACCAGAGCAACGGGAGGTCTCTCCCGACTCAGCCACAGAGCCAATCCTCGAGGCGCAACCCGCTGAATATGAGACTTGGTTCCGAAGAAGCCATTTCATAACGTGGAATGGATCTTAATTCAACCGTTCCCGTTCGATCGACTCGGCCGATTCTGACCTATCGGTCCCGACCGAATCGATAGCGACAGTGTTCCTTTCTCGCGCACCCCGTAGACGGAGACGGGGCACGATGTAGGGATGAGGCACTACATTTAGCCACTGTATATTTGGTGTTGAAAGAGTATCTTGGTGTTAGGAGTGTGCATCAGTAAGTCTTGTGTTTAGCAGTGAGAAATAAGGGCATTTGGAAGCTCGAGTTTGGCAGCAGTAGGCTTTGGCCATGTGGCCATCAAGCAGGCAACTGCCTGTACCTTGGCAGCAATGTTGTGCAACAGAGGCAATGTATTTGGCTACCAGCACTTGGCTACACTGCAGTAGCAGCAAAGGCAATTGCCTTGGCCTCATTAGCAACAATTATGTGAGAGGTCTTTCACTGTGAGTCAGTGTTGCACAGGTCTTGGCAGAGCCTTAGGCCAATGAGTTTACTTATGTAACACATTGGATTGGAGATTTGGGGTTGTCTGTTAGTGAGAGTAGGGAAAAGGATTTGCACATGGCAGTACCCTTGTGAGGCTACCATTGTGTGTGGGTTTGGTAACACACAGGTAGGTGTCAAGAGATTGGGTGTATGTTTAGGGTTGGCATCCTAATATATAGAGAGATAGGTAAGAATGTATAACAGTTTTAGGTAAGGAATTAAAGTAAGGTGTATAGGAAATAGTATTTGGATAATCTATTCCATATAGATGCTAAGGATATTGGCTCAAGCCAAGTAAACCAATACTAGGTATAAATATATAAGATAGGGGAGGACCTTTTGGTCAAGGGAAATGATATATCGCATAGACACCAAGGTGCACTAATCTTCAAAAAACAGAATATGTAGGCTGGCACCAATATGGCTAGAGGAGATATGGAGTGGTTAGTAAGGGCTAGATGAGTATCTTGGATAGGTAATAGGACAGGGTATTACATTGAAAAGCCTATGGATATGACATATAGATAGACACATAAGGATATGACTTGGTGTTGTCTAGTAGATACTAGAAAACCCTAGATCTGACTTAGATTGCATATCATACACTAGATAGCCATGTTAAACTCCAACTTAAATACTATTTAACTCTGGAATCTCATATGTAGGTTCTTGTGACTCCATTTTGGGCCTCGAATCACATTTACTGCTCAGGACGACATGCGAGTACATTATCTAATAGTTTCTATTTCTTGATATTTCATATGATGCATGTTCATATTAGTATTTTATTTGATTTCTGACACAATGGACACACATATTGGTATTATATGAATTCATTGACTTGAGATACGTTGTTTCATGCTTATTGATTGTTTACTAGACTAATGAATTGATGGACTAATTTATCTACTCTGGACTATTGAGATACGTGTCGAAACATGGATCCATGTGTACTAGTCGAACGAAAAAATACCTAGAAGACATGTTGTAGTGTCCCGACCCGTAAGATGCCTTATGATGGATGGTTGGTTCGATGAAGCCTTGCTGGACTTGGTAATATGCGAAGGATCGCTTGGAAGACTATACGATCGTGACATGAATCGTCTTATAAAAGTGAGTAGTATTGAACCCTTCGAAGATCCTTTAGCTTCACGCTTAATAAAAAGATAGTATGCTGTGTTTATGCGTTGAGTTGCTGATTAACACCTTGCATGAAAGTCGAAAAGATAATGAAAGATAATTAGTCACATGAACCAAAAGCTGTTGTGAATCATTTTATGAATGGTGTGCTTCGAATCATTTCAATGAATTGTATACTTGCGTGCTTGGCAATGAATACATGACAGGTGAAGACAAAGCCCCAAATACTTGGGCAGTGAGTATATCGAGCCTTAGCTCGATGAATAGATGGTAACTCAGATGCTAAGTCCCAAGAATTAGGCGGTGAGTACATTGAGTTTGGTTGGAAAGATGTATAGTATCAAATATGTGGGAAAGAGATTGAGTAATAACATTCTATTATCCTGTGACGATGTAGAATGTTGGTTACGCTAACACCCTGGATTGGACAGATGATAATATGAGCGTTGGTTCAAGGCAAGATGGCAATACGAATGAGAATGATGGATTATTACTTAGTTTTTCTTATCATGCATTATATGTTTTATTCTTAGATAAGTTGCATATAATTGCATGGTCATGGACAACTTGTCGACAAGGTGGTTTCTCGAGCGGTATTCCAAGGCCTTGAAAACTGATTCATCCTGGGGGAATCTCGTGCTAAAGTAGTAGCACGGTATGCGAGACCTTCAGTGGGGCTAGCTACCCGCACTACAAGTGTAATGCCCTGCTCCGTACGGTGCATTATGCTGAGTCGTTGACTCGAAGAGTCGCGTTGACCCGATTATAGTATCGATGTGAATCAATACAAGATACCTCGTCCCGAGAATTATTTTTTACTAATATTTGCATTTCCATAAAAATGAAAAATAAGTAATTTGATTGTTATGATCCACGGTTTCATCTTATAGACATCAAAAAGTAGCACAAATTCTTGGTGGAAGGAGAACCTTGACTGGGATTGGAATATATTAATTCCACTTCTTCCTCAATCAACTATTTGCAAACTACGGAGTGTATTTGTTTAATCTGCTGTGGATAACCACGATAGAGTGATATGGAAGTTTTCGGATCATGGTAATTTGACTGTGGCATCAGCATACGCTGGTATAGTTTTCTCGCAAAGAGTTACGTTGATCCGTGGAATGCATCAAGTAAGATCGATGCAAGTGTTAAGTTGGCCCGAGAGAAAGCATTGAATCGGCTTGAAGATTCTAAGAAATCGAATCGACGCAAGGCATTAGTCCGATTCAGACAAGTATTGATTTTAGTTGGTTTCGTGTGCAGGCTATATGTTTACGCTGAAATATAAGATATCGACGTTTTGCCTTATTTACAACGGGGTCCGCAAAACCAAATCACCGCCTCGCAACGGACTAAGGCATAGGCTCGGTAAGCCAAATCGGTTGTATAATTCAACGTAGCACGAAGTGCTCGAATGGCTAAGTCAGAATCGTTGACCGTGCAATAAAGATATGAAATCGAGCTGCATCGGCTTGACGAAACGACATGGCGTATCGGCTTAAGGTGGTGGGGGGGCTTTGACTTCTCTTTCCTACTCCTTCATGCCTAAGTAACATATATCGTTGAATGCTAAGTTAACCTATCGAGACCACGGGCGTGGCTCGATCGAGAGACGAACATAGTGCGTGTCGAACACTAGATAGAACAATTAAAATAAAACGTAAATAAAATGTACGAGTCGCTATAGAACATTGAATATGCAAAGACGAGCACCTCGATGCGCAAGCCATAATAACATGGGATAACTATATCGACAAGTGCCTCAATGCATGAGTCATTCTATGCCCCCGCGTACGAGTTAGTATGCTAGAACATTGAAAGACTATATCGGCACAAGTGCCTCAGTGCACGAGCTTTAGAACATTGAATACCCTATCGAGGCGTGCCTCAGTTACATGAGTCGGAGGGAAGGAACTTACATTAAACACTAAGGCATAGAACATGGAATTACAGTATCGAGGCATACATCGCATGCACGACTCAAAGAATAAAGAATAATCGTGTCAAGACATGCGTACGTCCACGAGAATCATAAAAGATGGCTTGGTTGCGAAGAGAACAGTTGTGGCATGAATGTGGCAGAACTGTCAGATATGACATGATGCCTCATTGTTCGGAACCTTTGGGTCGTTCGTTTGATGAACATTGAGTTGGGACATGGTGCCATTGAACATTGAAACGAAGAATAAAGTGAGAATACATTGAAAGAATAGAAAAATACGAGACGACGTAAAGTCTGAGTTTTGGACTCAAGACTATATTTGGTTGTATGAGTTTGATGCGCACGTTGCATGGTCGAATGCACTTGAGATATTGTCCGTGCATAGGGTATGGTAATTTCTCTCGAACGAGTTATATTTTTTGGGACATCGGGACCGTTCGGCCTAGGAGGGATGAATAATCATTGTTGGTGCACATCTTTTGGGTATGACTTGCGATCTACTACTGATGTGATAAGCCACAATTGATGGTAAGTTCAGCGTCCTTCGGATACTGGGCCAGCAAACCCGTACGGAAAGGACGTCGGGTTATCCAGTTTGAAAAGAGAAAAAAAAAAGAGAAGAAAAGAAAAGAAAAGAAAAGATAAAAAAATTAGTCCATTTCGGCGCAGATACGCCAATGACCTTCATATAGTTAAGGATCGGTGGGCCAAAAGTGCAGAAACACAGGGCTCCGGCACAGAGCACTTATAACATGACAGGGAAGGAATGAGACATATTTACCTTGCGTCGGTGCAAGGGCGAGTGCGTCAATATTTGGTAAGAAGTCACGAAACAACACGAGATTGCTATTGGTTGCCTGTTTGCTTATGCGAATCGAAATAACATGCTTGCCATGATACCATGCTTACTACTTTCGAATATGCCATAAAACAGATCCTAAGGAGAACATAGAAAGATAACTAGATTGTATGTTGCATGAATCAATTACATAACAAATGTCGGTTTATTTAAGTGGATCTTTGATCAGTATAACAAGGATGCAAGTACTAATCCCCACTAGTTTGCTAGCAAGTTCAGGGAATGGTCTGCTCGCGGCAGAGATTCGCTTGAACGCACTGAGACATGGAATGCCGTAGCATATTGAGGTGTGCAATCGTATTGACGCTCGGACTTGCAACACGATTGATGCGACCGAGGTATAGAAGACATAATGTATGGAACGGTGAGATCATTTGTGGGCAAGAGAGAACCTGAGTGTTGTAAGCTAATCTAGCAAATTCAGTTCGGCTATTGAAAGCCTTTGTAACCTTAGTTCATTTATCAATAAAGAGAATTGTTTCATATACTCTGTTTGCTTCCGTTGCTAATATCAAATCAAAGATAACCATTTGAGAACTTGTCATCTTGTCTTGTACGAGTGCAACTCCAGACTCGTACGACATCACGTCCCAGCGAGGACGATGATTTGGATAAATCGATGCAAGGATGAACGATTTTTTGGGTCGGGGCGTGTCACGACCCGCTCCCGAATAATCGGACACGAGTCAGACACGTCCAGTCTTCGTCGTTAGACACGACGAAGTAAGCTGTACCAAGCTAGGGAAAACTAACCAGATAAACATAAAAAATATAGAATCACAGCATCTATAACGTATCCCAGAAAGATCACCATAATCCACAAATCTAGATATCATAATGTACCAGAATCAACAGGAATAAAAAGTGCTATGAACTCTAAAGTCAATATCTCAAAGTAAAGCTAAGTAATCTAAACCTGAAGCCTCAAGCTAAGCCTCATCCTGCTCAGCTAAATCCTGGGCTCTGGCCCATAGAGTAGAATGATGTCCTGCAAGCATACCTGCAACATATCCTATTCAGGAGCGGAGCAAAGTACAGTTCTAGGTAATGAAACATGAACATGATATGAACAGAGTACAGGAGTACAGGAAATAAAATACAGAAATGAACATAAAAGTACAGGAAAGTAGTACATGGAATAAGTACAGGAACTATAGTACATGAATGTAAAGTACATGAACATGTAAAGTACAGGAATGAAACTATAATCCTGAAGTACCAGACATGACAAGTGCACAATATCGAAATACATCTAGTCCATGTGACCGGCTGTGGTGAGTACAGGAGCATGCACAAGAGTACATGAATATGGTACGACTTAGGATCCACGTGCACAGTGCGAGGCCTAAGCTAGGTACAGGAATATATAGTAACCGGGATTGGTCACATGGCTAGTGTATTTCCCCACCCGACACTAATAAGTACAAGGACAAGGGTACAGGAATACAGGAGTATATAAATATCGTGCTATGACGTGTCACAAGAAAGGGTACAAGAATGTAAATGCACAAAATCGTAGAAAAATACTTACCTTGCTCCAGGAAAGTACGGGTAGGCAATAGAGCTGTAAGTCCTCCTGCTAGTAGGTACAAGTTGATTAATTTTAAACAAACCCTAATCTCTCTTGGAAATAACCATGCTTAACCTAAAAAGATTACAAGGTATGCTAGTTTGAAGCTCAATTATTCTTAATGCTATTAAAACTCATACTCAAAGCAACTTCCTACTATCAATCACAAATTCTGATATTTATACGTAACATAGGAAACCAACCGTCAGGTTCATAACCTATAATTTGATATGAAACCAGAACCTTTAAGATTTAATTTAGAGCATATCCTGGTTATTTAAGTTGATCACATGCAATAACTAAAGGTTAATAGAAGATCAGAATATCCTTCCTCTTCATTAGGAGACTACCTGTTTACAAGGACAATTAGGCAATGAATAGCCATATATAAATCAACTATAACTTCTAGGCTCAAAGTCTATAGACAACCAACCTCAAGTCAAATACAGGCTAAAGAAAAAATACACATATGCTGCCAAACTCATGAAGCTATCAAACCAACTTAACAAAAACACCCATGGTTACGCAATCGAAAAGAACTTTGACATCTTA
The DNA here is from genome assembly GCA_029216955.1 of Iris pallida. Lineage (NCBI taxonomy): Eukaryota > Viridiplantae > Streptophyta > Magnoliopsida > Asparagales > Iridaceae > Iris > Iris pallida. The sequence continues at coordinate 3,869,925 of JANAVB010006389.1, forward strand.
TTGATTCCGAACAGAACTAAGAACACAACACCAAACTTGCTAACAACTGGAATTTAGTTCATCTACAGTCAAGTTGCAACCAAGTAGTTAAATCAAATGTGAACCTCCCCAAACTGAACCATGAAGGCACCCTGACATTTGATTATACTGTGCTGCCAAACTCAGGTTTGAAGGATCAACACCATCTCAAGTTAAACTTAAAATTTAAAAAGAGATTGTAAAATATAACAGCAACCAATCTCTAAGGAAATACTCCATCAGAAATCCTCAAGGGAAAAATCATACAAATACACATTTATCAAAACTCAAAGAATTGTCAAGCAAAACAAATCTTGCCAAATGCTATACACCATTTGCTGGCTACTGCAAGGACACGAACGACACCAGGTAGAGGTTGGCAAATCCATGGTTCCCTTCTCTGGAGCTACTGTAACATCAATCTCAACTGACTCTTCAACACGATAATCAAAATCGGACACCAAGCCAGAATTGGACATAATCTAAAGTCGACACGAGCCAACACAATAGCAACTTCAATCCATCCTCAGACACGCACCCAACTCGTACACGAACTGACCCCATTCCAGACACGAATCAAGACACATGAAACGAACACGAATATAATTGATCACAACCCGAAAATATTACATAAACAACAATCTGATGAGAATTTACCTGAAGAAAATTTTGATTAAAATGACACAGAAAGAATACGTCCCTCGATCGACTAAACTCGAGTTCTCTGCAATAATTCGAAAACATAACAAGCAAGAGAAGAGAAGAATTAAATTATTGGAAAGGAATTTCCATCAGCTGAATTAAAATGGCACGAAAGGAACCCAACAACAACTCACCACTGTCCTTAAACAGTCGGTCACTAGATTTACAACAGCTCTCGCGACGTAATTTTGGATCACGAACAGAACCTTCGAGCAAAATTTAGTGATCACTAGCTAGAAATCGAGATCGTACAATGATTCAAAATCGACAAGGAAGAATTGATGCAGGAACTCACCTGATCTGAACGAAACTCGACCTAGATGAAAGATCTCCAATTGATCCTCTCCGCTCGAGTTCGAAGTTGACCGATCTGAAGAATTTAGCAGATCGACTCATCATTCAAACTAAATCGGAAAAAATGATTCAAGGAGAGAAGGAACTATGGAGACGGAGAACCGCCAAAGTCGGTTTAGGAAGCTCACCGGAGAAGAAATCTCGTCGTCGTGGTCATCGGAAGGAACGCCGATGAAATCGCGGTTAGAGAAGAGCCATCGCCGCTGAAACATGTCGGAGTGGGGTCGTTGACTTGGCTGGAACTCTCGTCGTCAGAGCGTCGACTTGCCGGAGAAGATCGCCGTCGCCATGGCCAAGAAATTAGGGCTGGGTCGAGAATTTGGGGAAGAACCTCGGGAACAGGAGGAACTCTCGGAAATAGGAGGAAGAGAATAAGACTGAGCTCTCATTTCTCTCTCTACCTCACTAATAAAAGAAATAAAGTTTTTAAAATAACCCCCCCTGCTCAAGAGTTTTGCACAACAGCCCCTCCGCCAATAGTTTTTTTCCATTAAATCCCCTTGCCTTTTCATTATTATAGAAATTGTTTTAAAAATAGTTAAAAATTCACATGGTGGGCCCAAAGTTGTTATAACAACTTTTTAAATTCAAAAGTAGCCCAAAAATTAATTCTCTCCAAAAAAATAGATTTCCAAATTATAAATGAAAACTAATTTATTATTTAAAGCTAACAACTTTATAATTTAGAAATCGAATTTATTTATAAAAAAAATCGGGAAGTGGAGTTACAGGGCGTGACAAATTGGTATCAGAGCTCTAGGCTCAAATTACTCAGGACGTTTGCTTTGTTTCAATTCCAAAGAGTTGTCCACCACCAATCAAATCACTCTTGGCTCTACTCGATGCCGCACTGGATGTTCCATATAGTAAGTCTAATACAAATCGTGTAATTTTGCCGCATGTGTTTTAGAAATTATATGATGTTTGCTAAGGAAGTCGTGAAATATTTGTTGCATCGAGTGCAACAAGCCATGAAATAATTATTACTGCAAGCGCAACAAGTTGCGAGATGTGAATTGAGATGTTAGTTGCTGCAAGTGCAACAAGTTAAGAAATATGAATCAAAATGTTTATTGTTTCAATGCAACAGTCAATGTGAGAAATATTGGTTGCATCGATATAATAAAAGTATAAAAGTCGTAAAATATTGCTGTATCAAATGAAACGATTTGTGAATGATGCGTTGTAAAGAAAATAAAAGTTAAAAATTGAATGTGTTGAACAGATTCAAGTGTTGGCTTTGAATATCAGAAATAAAATATTGCACGAGATGCAACAGATGAAACTTAATAATACGTTGCACGAGATGCAACGGAAGGAACTGAAATCATAAATCGATAGAATGAATCATTCGGTTGCGCACCGAACTTTTGTTGGCAAATGAAAACATTGGCCGAGTTGTGTCGGATTTTGATTAATAAAAAGTTACGATTGCGATCTGCATGATCACTGCAGAAATCGTGAGACGGAATAAACATTTGGTTCATACCGAGTATGATATGATAGAAATAGCTTGATTTCCAAGTGGTATATGTCATACCACGTATGCGATGAATGACTCGATTCTGAGTGGTATATTTTATACCACTTGTTCGATGAATTGCATCGATGCGTTGTGAGACTTGTGGAAGGTTTGTCCGCAATGGACGAGAGAGTACCGAGACTCGATTTGAAATTTGTATGACTGTATATTGATGCAAATATTCTTCGATAATTGTTTGGAACGATAGGACGGGGACTCGTATCAATGAATGATACGTTAGACAAAATTTTGTAAGTCGGTCGAACGACCGAGACTAACGAAACGATTACGGCTTGAAACAATAATCGGATCGACGAGATAGAAAACTTGAACTTTAAAAAAAATGAGCCACACGACTTGCGATCTCAATAGAAATGTTGGACGAGGCAAATCGTAGTCGAATCGTACGACTTGCGATCTCGATAGAAATGTTGGGCGATACAAATTATAATCAGATTGCAAGATGTGTAATTTCGGTGAAGAGTTGGTTGATGCAGGTAAATAGTGTCTAAGACATAGTTGGTTACGTTACGGTGAAACTCATTTAAGTATGACTGAAATACGCAAAAATTAGAGGGTGTGATCGTATAACTCGAGGGTTCGATATTGGATAATCGGTAACTCGGCTACGCGATCAAGTATAGTAGGATGCGGCGAATCAAAAATGAGTTGATGCATATAAAAAAGTTTATAGTAAACTCGGAGGTATGCAATACGAACTAAAGTCGACGTTGATGCAGATTCAAAGTTGACTCTCGTGTTATCGAAATTAATATGACCTATCGAAATTGATATACAAGAAAACGTAAGCACAATTTGAGAATAAAAAATGGGACATGCCTATGATATCGAAATTTTCGAAAATAGTAATACAGAAGTATCGAACTGGTTGATCGTAAAATTTGTGATTGATCAGGACGAGACTATAAAGTCATCGATGATTGTTTTGGTGCATATAGCATCTCGGGTGTCGACCGTGGGTAGAAAGATTCGAACTCAATAAGAGTAGATGTTTCATGAAATACAAAATTATCAACGGTAGTGCATGACTTTACTCGGAGGATAGTTGTGCATCAGTTGCGTCGATAGAAATAGTTTTGTCCATATTTGGGTAGTCGCATAGAAATCGTCGGAACGTGATTTGGCTACGAAATAATATAGCATGATTCGTAATAACTGTCCTTCGTTAATGATCCACAATTATCGAGCGTAGCTTTGAGGCAACTGCCCTTAGAAGACTTAACCGCCAAATCAAGGTGAATATTGCATACCCATAAGATGACCTATGCGATATCGCATATAAAATTGTATCGGTAACAGATATATGTGGTGCATGTTGATGATAAGTCTAGGCAATTTTTGAGAATCGTGCTATGAACAAGAGCGAGTGGTAAGAGAATGACTTACGAGTTATGTCGTTAGATTTGGATTCACCTTGTAATTGAGCTTGCGTGAATCAAACTTATATTCGATGTTGCGAGACAGACAAGTTAGGAATTTGGCTAGTGAATTCCTACTTGATAGGAATCGAACATAAGACGCATTGTAAAGACCTTTGTGTCGGAGCGATTGTTTCCTTTGAGCATTGTTAAACAAGTGTGTCGGAAGGACTATTGCCTTTGTGCAACGTTAATTTAAAGTTGTATCGAAAGAATTTGAGCACGATGTCTAAGTAAGTCACCTAGTGGGTGTAGCCCTGAGTGTTGATGCATTTGTAAGTCAACAAAGAAAATCGTATCGAGATAAGTTGTATAGCCAAACTTCAAAAATAGTTGGACGACGACTTCGAACGCAAGGCGTTGCAAAGGATTGTTGCGATCGGATGCACGACGGCTCGATGCGACGTATAGAATTGATGGTCATACGAAACTTACGAAACGAGAAATGCGATTTTGAATCGCATCGCGTGCAGTGACTTTATTAAATGAATCACGCATGTATTGAATATACATATGTGATAAAATTTCGAGAACAGTCGCTAAAGATAAGTCCGATCGAGAGTACGAGATGGTAAGCATAGGATTGAAATTTATCTATCAGCTTTGTTCCAATTTTCTACCACTGGGCTTGGTGGAAATACACATATTTTTGGGACGCCTTGAATAGGTGTACGATCCAAATCAAGTTGTATACTGAATTCAAATTGAGCTATAGAAAAGACTGAAAGTTAATGAAAGCTTCCACGAGTGTTTGAAATGGAACAACGATAGTTGGGTAAGATCATGAAACGATCTGGAGAAACACTTCAATTGAGTGTTGGTTTCGATTCGAGGACGAACTTTGTTTTGAGTGGTATATTATGTAATACCCCGCTCTACACGGTGCATTATGCTGAGTCGTTGACTTGAAGAGTCGCGTTGACCCGATTATAGTATCGATACGAATCGATACAAGAGTTACCTCGTCCCGAGAAATGCATCGATACAAGAGTCATTGGTGCAAATTTGTATTATAAGGTATTTTCAGCCCATGTAGGGAAAAAAATGAATGCAAAGATTTATAGGCATTAGGAAAAGGATGGTTTGACACTGAGTTTAATTAGAGTATCTCCAAACCTATTGTGAGTTTGAAAAAAATAGTTGCCACATAGGAATGACAACCATTTTTTTTCCAAAAGTACTTTTCCAATGCAAATGTGAAATAAAGTATGGAGTTGACATGGCAATGACATTGCAAAGACAATGTGAAGTTGGTTGTCTAGATCTAGATAATGCACATCATAATATCTTTATGTCCATATCATCATTTGTGAATAAAAATGTTTATTGAAAGAAGTAGAAGAGTAAAGGTTGTCTTGGAAGGTATAAAAAAGTACTTTGTATTGTCTTCTCAATACTTTTGCATTGGATATGACTTTTTAAACTCATTGTCATTTGTGAATATTATCTTGCCACCTACACAAGACATTGTCTTGTGTCCCATGCCACCTAAGATTCACAACACAAAATAAGGCAATAGGGTTGGAGATGCTCTTAGTTGAAGTCTTTGTTCTAGTTTAAGACATGTACTCCCTTAACTCAATTTACTACTAATACTACTACTACTACTACTACTACTACTACTACTACTAATATATATATATATATATATATATATATATATATATATATATATATATATATATATTCCAAGGGCTGGACTTGAGAGTTTGGGACTAAGAATTTAGATTTAAAAAAAAACCAAGAAAGGTATATTTATATACAATATATAACCATAATATATACTATTTGCCTATATAATAATAATCTAATAAAATTAGTGATGATTTTAACCATCTATAATTACGACATAACAAATGGGAATTTATTTGAAATCAATGAAATTGGTCAACAAAATATTTTGAAACAATTATTTAAAAATAATAACATGAAAATGGGGGGTCACAACATATTCTTCAGTTCCTCTGAGAGACACAACATGCATTTGAGAGGCTTGAAACCAAATTGTGTGCCGGCCGAGGATTCGTCTTTGATGATTTCAGTCCGATCCCAAACATGCGGCTGACGGGTTTGATGCATCCAGACATTAAGCGCTGGAATCATCTTTTAGTATGGGCTCTGAACAACTTCAAGGACAAACTAGTTGAGTTGGAACTTTATGATACCGTCTTGACCACCTCCTGTGGCATCCAAACCAATTCCAACATGTTCTTAGCATTGGTAGAGAAGTACAACAACATGATGGGTACCTTCGTGACTCCTCATGGGGAGATAGGCCTCCCCTTATATGAGATGCAGTTTTTATTATTGGACCATTGGTCATGATCAAACTTGATTTTAATAATTGAACTAACCATGTCTCGATATAAGGGCTAGTTGGACGATTGCTGAGATATGCTACTAGTACCGTTTAAGACTGAAGCCATTTTGCTATATGAGTATGTATTTCCATATTCAATATAATTTTTATATTTTATTGAGTCTAGGAACATGATGTATACCGAGTCGTACTGGCAAATAGGCCATCTCAAAATATTTTCAAATTTGTTTTAAAAATAGCCCATTTTACAAAAAGCTCCTAACTGCCTTAAAACTTTTCAAAAATCCCAAAATTCGATTTGCAAAAATCCCAAACTCTGGATGTAACACCCAGTTTTCCAAATGAGGATAATTTTGAAATTTTGTAATTATAATTATTATTTATTGATATTTATATTATAATTTTTGGTGATTTTTAATCATTTTTAAACTATTTAAACCAAGACTTGTAATTTTGGTATTTTGCTAGTGTAACACTAGAGACAGCTTGACCTAGAGCCTAGCCATGTGATTAGGGTATTTCATTTATCATTTTCAGTTCGAGGGTATTTTTGTCATTTTGAATTTAATTGAATTTAAATATATATTATTTGGAATTTAATATATTATTAAGAATGGTGTGATTTTAATATTATTTAATTAATTGCCATGTATTGTGATTAGCCTAACTTGGTTTGGGCCTAACCTAGATTAGTCATAGCTAGTCTTAGCTAACCATGGTCAGTGTTAATTAGTATTAATTATAATTATTGGAATTTAAGTGATTTTTAGTATAATTGATTTAGTGCTATTCTTGACTTTGACTCATAGTGACTTTGGAGACTGTCCTACAAGCTAACCCTAGTCATGACCACTTGGTTAGATTATGAAACCCTAGTTTAACCTAAGTTAATGATACTCTAGTCATTAGGATTAAATTAGGGAAATAGGGATAATGAATAGGTTGGTTAATGACTTGTGATTTCATAAACCATGACTTATGGCTTAAGGCCCATAGAGGCCCATAACCCAATTAGTGAAACCAAAACCCTAACTCTAGCATTTATGGCCAGCCACCTAGGGTTCCACAACCCTATTTAATGTCTCCTCAAACTTAGGGCTAGCCTCCTTTAGGAATTTACAAGTTTGGAAATAGAGGTAAACCCTTTCTTCTCCAATCCCTATTTTCTCCATTTCAACTCCTTTTTCCTTCTAATTTCTTGTAATAGGTTCTAATCTCTGTACATTTGATGGCTATGGTGAGAAATTTCAGTGAAGGAGCAATTTGAAGGAGTTTGGATAGCTAGAGAAACACCCCTCTTTGAAGCTTTTTGGGCTTTTTCACACACCTAGGTAATTCCTAATCCTCTCCATAAAATAGTGTTTTAATTGCATGAATAAGAAGCCCTAGGTCTACCCTAACTGTTGGTATAGGCCTTGTTAGTTTTCGTGTCCAATACGTGTCCGTATCAGACACGTATCAGTGAGCATACTAGGTGTTTGATGAAATGCCACAGAGGGCATTTCTTCATCGTTTTCTGATTTTGTTTGAATATAAATTTAGGGTTTGATGTCGCTTATCGATTTCTGTTGGACTGAGGTAACCATTGTGTCGTGTCGTGTCTGAATGGATACGTGAACATGCGGTTTTCGTACGCACAGCAGTCCCCTGCTACTCGGGGGGTAAATACTCCCTGGACACGCCACTTGGACACGAAATATTTGATACACACTTAGGGACAGACACTGACACGAGGCTCTCTAAGTTGCATGAGTCCTGGTGTCGTATCGGATATGTATTTGTGTGTGCACTGACTGCACCGGCCGCGTGCGTGCGCTGTGCACTCACGATTTTAGCCACTGACACGGCTTAAAATCTGACACGACACGTGACGTGGACACGTTTTAGGCACCCTAGTACCTAGACCTACCCTAGGAGTACACAACACATGGTGCACTGTGTCGTATCCACGAGTGATGTGCACGCATGCATGATACTGCCTGTACCCAATTTTGTGTCTGTGTATGTGTGGTTGTTTGGACACGTTTGTGTCCACTTGGTTGGACACAAACACCCCCTGTGACACGTAAACATGTGCTAGATTAATTACCAACCAATTATTTTGCATATTAACATGGTTTTGATGTTTGAATTCAAGTTTTCCTATGTCGACTGATACATAGCTCCAGCTTTTAATTTCTGATGTTTCATTCCTATTTTAAAACTGATTCCTGAATGTTTATTTGCCATATTTGATTCACATATGTGTATTAGTTCCTACTGGATAGGTTATACAAGTTAGATTAGGTTGTTTGATCTAGTAACAGGATTTGGGTTGTGAATGGACTGAAATGATAAACTGAATCACACTATTTTTCCTGAAAATTAATGTCTAACTTTGAATTCCTGTTTTAAACTGATTTATTGAAAGTTTATTTGCTATGTTTAGATCCATTTACATTGTTAGTTCACTGGTTCATGTCATTCATGTTAGTTTAGGTTTTATTGGAATGAGAATTCGAATTGGGTATTAATGGTTTGGATAGAAGTTAAACTGTCAATGTTGTATTCCCTTAATAAACTATCAATTGATTCCCTTATAAAACCGTCAATTGATTTCCAGTTTTTCAACTAAATTTTGAAATGTATTGCCATGCTCAGTCATTCACAGGCATGCTAGTTCACAATGGATTAAATTCATGTTAGTTTAGGTTTCATTGTTGTTGAATGGGATTTAGAAATTGGTTTAGAATGAATATATAACTGTCATTGTTTTCCTAATTACCTAAATCTGATTTTGTTCACTGAATGGATGTTAAATCCCATGTTCTATTCCTGAACTTTTGATTAGTTCATATCCCTGTGTAGTCACATTACTAGAATGTGAGTAGTAGTATCTTAACTGAATTTGATTTTTCCTTATTAAATTGTTATTGAATTTCTCTTCAAAAACTGAACTTGAATTCATCTTCCTGAAATCGATTCCTGAGCATTGGGTAGTTCACTGTTGATTCAATAAATTGATTCATGAACTGTCATATGGATTTGGGTTTGTGTTGGAATAATGTATTTCAATGAGAGATTGAGACTTTGAGTTTCCTGTTAACCCTTGTATCACATTGCTCATATTCACTAAATATCAATTTGATTTCACTCTCTTATGACACTGTCTCCACACACAGGAACACTCATGACACACACACACACATGTATCTACATTCCTAAAATCCTATTGACACTAGCCTATCACTAAAATGCCATGCTCCACACACACACACTCATCCACACATCACTGTTCACAAGTTCCCTTGTATCACACACTTGTATCTATTCTAAGTTCCCATTGACACATTCTACACTCACTGATTTTAGTTTCTAATTTTAGATTTTACACACACAAATACACCATGCCACATGTACACGCATATTTCCTAACCTAGTACTCTACTATCAACCTTGTGCTAACTGAACCATGTTAGCTTATGCACACTTCACCCCATTCATTTCACTCACTCCTCTACATGTGTTTGTGTAAGCTAAATGTAATGTAAAGTGAATGTGATTTATATATTGATATGTAAGTTTATGCATAAATGTACAATTGTGTTAACATGCATGTTATGCAATTAGGATATAGATAGCTTAGCCTATGTCTTTTCTATTCACCACCATGTTCACACACTTAGACCCCCTTACATGCTAACTCACTTTCTCTATTTACGTATGTATGTATGAGATTCATGATAAATAGCTATGGGATGTGCTTTAATGTAAGGTGCTTGATGTGTATGGCTTGTTTAGCCTAGATGGTGTGTGTGCTTGCTAGAATAGGCTAGTTAGGCTTAGTGAGACTTATTTGGCTTAGGCTTGACCTAGTTGACCTAGATTGACTGGTCTGGTTGACTAGAGTTGACCAAGAGTTGACTTAAGTCCAGTTTGACCCCAAACTTCTTGTAGATGCATTGTAGAAGTCTGTTATATCATTTTAGACTTATAGTGACTTGTACTATTCTATAGGAGACAGACACCACTCCTCAGACAGTAGATACTCTTCAGATACTCAGAATACAGGCGAGTACATTCTCTGATCATTTCATATCTTGTTTAGGATTATATTTCCTGCTTTAGATTACTTTACATGATGCTGACACGTTGGAAACACGGATTAGTACTATATGGATCTTGTCGTGCGATGTTATCCCCTTAGCGGATACATCGGGTATTCGTGTTCGTGTACTTTATCGAGAGCATCATGTACTCCGTGTATTCGTGACATTCGTGTACGAAACGTATAAAATTGTGTATATTCATGTATTCACATGACCTTCGTGTACAATAAAATAACTTGGCTAGATTCTTGTGTATTGATTGGGGCGGGGGAGTAGAAGTGGTTATGTAATCAATCCAGTAGATTACTCGTGTAGGCCCTCTTAGATTATTCGTGTACAACATCGTGCCGTTTACATAACCATCTTGTGCTCTGAATCACTAGCACTGTTAGTTCTCTATATACTGTAGCTATTTACTTACATTCTCTCTTTTTACATCATATTGTTCTTCAGTTTTTTGTATCTTACTCTCTGGCATGATTATATATCCTGACCTGCTATAATTTGTTGAGATGTACTGTGCTCGCTCCTGTCCTGACTGGACCTGTTGAAAATTTTATAGTGAATGATGAGGCTCTGGTGTCTACCCCTCATGGTGCAGCTTTAGACAACACTTGTGACTTGGACCCACTAGTAGTTGATGATACTTCCCTAGATTAGGATGTCTTTATTATCTTTTCTGGATTACTGTATTGAGATTCTGAGATATTATTTGGGATATGTATTTATTTAGACACTTAGACTTCTGGATTGTATCTCTGTGATTTTCATTCTGTTCTATCTATCTATCTATCTATCCTTTATCATGCTCTACCTTAGATATGATTGAGACTGTATCTGCTATGTCACCTCCATTCAGATTGTATATACTATACAGGTACCTTTATATTATTATATGTTGACCTAGGACAGCGTTCTACCACCGACACTGCGACGTAGGTTGGACGTACCCACGTCTCGTGCCCTTACTCGAGGGTGCGGGTCGTAACACATTTTTAGTGGTGGCCCATGCAGGTCGAGTTTATGTAGTGGTATTCGAACTAGAGTATCACTACAGCCTGCAGTAGGATTAGGATATATTTTTGAAGGTACTCAATCACAGTTAGGATTTCTTGAAAGATTCCTGGGACGACCCTTGAGAATGTTATTTAAACTTCAATTTGAAATCCTTTCTCTTGTTTTGTTCGCTCTCACTCCTTGATTATTGAATTTGATTTTGATGGATCGCTGTTGATTTTGATTTTTCTATTGAGATGAATTTTATAGCCTGAGTTACGATATTTTCTGATAACATATGTTGATAGGAATAACATGGATGGTAAAATGTCTACTTGATTATGGAACCTGTAGTTTATCGCAGCCATATTAGCTGGCATGGCGGAAACATAGAGACCTGACTTCGGATGTACGTATCTTGGTTATGAGATTTGGAATTTCTCGCAGCTATACTAGTCGGCATAGCGAGAATTCCAGACGACATGATTATAGAGGTGCATGCCCCAGTTATGGAATCTATCGTTTATCACAGCCTTGCTTACTGGCATGGCAAGGACTCTGAGTAACATGATTTTGGACAGACGCATATGATTATCAGATTGTATCTTGAGAATATTTTTAAACATATCATCTCTATCGTACCATTCTGTTGTTATAAATTGTATTCCACCATCAAATAACTTAGGAGTAGGAGTATGAGTAGGAGTAGCTTAGCTGTTATTATAAATCTAGTGTAACTTCTTGCTATAATTTTTTTCCTAATACAATGAATCGATGATTTTGCTAGACCTTAACTTGGATTTAATATTATAGCTCTGGTTTCAAAATAGTTCCTTCTTTTAATCAGATAAGCAGAACATATTTTATCATTATTTTCTTCTTGCCATTATTTCTTGTATTACCTTAAAATATATATATAGTGGACACAGATACTTGCCTGACACGTATGTATGTTACACTTGATTATCAACCTATCTAAATGTATATTAATATGTTTGACGTAAATTTCTCAAAATCCTAATATTTCTAATATAGTACAGTATCAGTGACTAGTTCTCTATTTTCCAGATTAAATTCGCAAATTAAATATAAATTTCATGTTATTACTCGTTGTTTACATCTCTGTACATGTGTGTTATATACAGGGTTTCAAGTTTTAAAGAAATTGGTTGAGTTTTGTGTTTGAATTTGTCAAATCTGAGACTGTGTGCATATTAACCCTTTAAGCCTGAATTCTAAGTGATTAGTTAATTTGCAGTTTTTTTATGTAATGTTTTGAGCCGTATACATTGTTGTATGTAGGAATATAATGTTAGGTTTCATACTCTTACATGTTAGGTTGTGGTAAACATTGGGTTGGTTTTGATGTTCGAATTTCTCCAAAATCCTGAAAACGTGAATACATGTTAACATTTTTACATTGCTTTCAAATGTGTAGTTCAATTTCGGATTAATATGTAATGTTGAACTAAACTGAATGATTGAACCCTTCATTTCAAGTTTTAACCCATGTACACTTGACACTCTACACTAATGTTCACAACTGCCATGTAAACCTAACCCTTCATCTCCATGTTATGTTCATAAATCTATATAGATATATATAGTTTATGCATACATGTTATAATGTATATAGATACATAATTAAATCTCTACCTCTCTATACATATAGATATATATATATATATATATATATATATATATATATATATATATATATATATATATATATATATATATATGGTTAGCCATGCATGTTATGAGTAAATAGCTTGTGCCTTGTAGACTGTTTAACCAATATGCCATGAATAGTGTAACTTGATAGCTATTGTTTTGAGACCCAAATCCTCCTATACACTTTCATATATATTTCACCCACACAAGCCTACTATCTAACCATATGAACATGTCTACATACACCCATACACACACTAACCACATAACCTTTACATAATATTAGCTTTTCCCTCTCTGACACTCTCTCTTTCTATATATATTATATTGTGATTGGATTCAATGCTATTGACTTTCGTTCCTTAAACTTTTGGTTTTAATTTTCTTAAATAGTACCCCTTTATAGATGATTAGTAGTTATCTTATTTTATTTTCTGACAAGTACCAGTTTTTATATAGGATGGTAGACTGCCTTACAGTTTTGATGATTTGTTATTTCTGTATCTTTTTCAGTTTAACACCCCTGATTGCTTGTATGTTTGATACCCTATGACCGTTTTGGTTTAGCATAACTAGTATACCTAGATGAGACTTCCACTACTACCGTATGCCATGATCCTGTATGTCGTCCTTTTAAATCGTATGATTTGTTTAAGTTCAGAGACCAAGAGTCCTTCCCCGTCTCCTCCTCTGCCTCCAGGAGCGGTACCCCATACCATACCCTCGACATGTTTGTTTCCTGACGGAGCTCAGATATCCAGACTTCTCCGGGATGTGTTGGAGGCACAGAGAGTTCAGGCTGAGATCCTGAAGGAGCAGGGCCGCGGGATCCAACTGCTGTAGGATTTGGTACATTCAGGAGGAGAGCCTAGTTATGAGAGGACGAGGAGCAGTGTATACCCAGAGCCCCATGAGCACCCAGACTATCAGCCTAGACCAGCCTACCCAGTCCAAACTCCTGTTCAGCAGAGGCAAGCTGGGAGAATGCCTACCTGTACCTTCTATAAGAAGCCTGGACATTTATGGGACTACTGTAGGAAGAGAAGAGGGGTGTGCCTGTTTTGTGGGTCAGCTGCACACATGCTGCGAGACTGTCCTGCTATACTTATCCCAGCCAAGACTCCGCCTTCGGGAGGGAGTTCCAGCCACCAAACCTAGTTGGAGGTGAGTCCTTGACCTATACCTCAGTCAGTCTTTGATAATTGATGCACCCTACCATATTGTTGTATGTTTCATACCTTATGATTGCTTTTGATCTAGTATGACTAGAATGGCTAGATGAGACCTCAGACTGATACCACTTACCAAAATCCTATATGTTATCCTTCTAATTGCATGATTTAGATAAGTTTTCTATTGACCTTAATTGTTGGGGTTTGACCTATAACGGGTACGATCATCTTAATTTCGAGGACATAATTCTTCTAAGGGGGGTAGGATTGTAACACCCAGTTTTCCAGATTCGAGTAATTTTGAAATTTTGTAATTATAATTATTATTTATTGATATTTATTTTATATTATGATTTTTGGTGATTTTTAATCATTTTTAAACTATTTAAACCAAGACTTATAATTTTCGTATTTTGCTAGTGTAACGCTAGAGACAGCTTGACCTAGAGCCTAGCCATGTGATTAGGGTATTTCATTTATCATTTCCAGTTTGAGAGTATTTTTGTCATTTTGAATTTAATTGAATTTAAATATATATTATTTGGAATTTAATATATTATTAAGAATGGTGTGATTTTATATTATTTAATTAATTGTCATGTATTGTGATTAGCCTAACTTGGTTTGGGCCTAACCTAGATTAGTCATAGCTAGTCTTAGCTAACCATGGTTAGTGTTAGTTAGTATTAATTATAATTATTGGAATTTAAGTGATTTTTAGTATAATTGATTTAGTGCTATTCTTGACTTTGACTCATAGTGACTTTGGAGACTGTCCTACAAGCTAACCCTAGTCATGACCACTTGGTTAGATTATGAATCCCTAGTTTAACCTAATTTAATGA
The DNA here is from genome assembly GCA_029216955.1 of Iris pallida. Taxonomy (NCBI): domain Eukaryota; kingdom Viridiplantae; phylum Streptophyta; class Magnoliopsida; order Asparagales; family Iridaceae; genus Iris; species Iris pallida. Next base: position 3,885,055 of record JANAVB010006389.1, read on the forward strand.
TACTCTAGTCATTAGGATTAAATTAGGGAAATAGGGATAATGAATAGGTTGGTTAATGACTTGTGATTTCATAAACCATGACTTATGGCTTAAGGCCCATAGAGGGCCATAACCCAATTAGTGAAACTAAAACCCTAACCCTAGCATTTATGGCCATCCACCTAGGGTTCCATACCCCTATTTAATGTCTCCTCAAACTTAGGGCTAGCCTCCTTTAGGAATTTACAAGTTTGGAAATAGAGGTAAACCCTTTCTTCCCCAATTCCTATCTTCTCCATTTCAACTCCTTCTTCCTTCTAATTTCTTGCAATAGGTTCTAATCTCTGTACATTTGATGGCTATGGTGAGAAATTTCAGTGAAGGAGCAATTTGAAGGAGTTTGGATAGCTAGAGAAACACCCCTCTTTGAAGCTTTATGGGCTTTTTCACACACCTAGGTAATTCCTAATCCTCTTCATAAAATAGTGTTTTAATTGCATGAATAGGAAACCCTAGGTCTACCCTAACTGTTGGTATAGACCTTGTTAGTTTTCGTGTCCAATACGTGTCCGTATCGGACACGTATCAGTGAGCATACTAGGTGTTTGATGAAATGCCACAGTGGGCATTTCCTCCTTGTTTTCTGATTTTGTTTGAATAGGAATTTAGGGTTTGATGTCGCTTATCGATTTCTATTGGACTGAGGTGACCATTGTGTCGTGTCATGTCTGAATGGATACGTGAACACGTAGTTTCCGCACGCACAACAGTCCCCTGCTACTCGGAGGCAAATACTCCCTGGACACGCCACTTGGACACGAAATATTTGACACACACTTAGAGGCAGACACTGACACGAGGCTCTCCAAGTTGCACGAGTCCTCGTGTCATATCGGACATGTATTTGTGTGTGCACTGACCGCACCGGCCACGCGCGCGCGCTGTGCACTCGTGATTTTAGCCACTGACACGGCTGAAAATCCGACACGACACGTGATATGGACACGTTTCAGGCACCCTAGTACCTAGCCCTATCCTAGGAGAACACATAGGTAGGTGCACGTGACACGTGGTGCACTGTGTCGTGTCCACGAGTGATGTGCACGCGTACACGACACTGCCTGTACCCAGTTTCGTGTCTGTGTATATGTGGTTGTTTGGACACGTTTGTGTCCACTTGGTTGGACACAAACCCCCCCTGTGACACGTACACATGTGCTAGATTAATTACCAACCAATTATTTTGCATATTAATATGGTTTTGATGTTTGAATTCAAGTTTCCCTATGTAGACTGATACATAGCTCCAGCTTTTAATTTCTGATGTTTCATTCCTATTTTAAAACTGATTCCTGAATGTTTATTTTCCATATTTGATTCACACATGTGTATTAGTTCCTACTGGATAGGTTTTATAAGTTAGATTAGGTTGTTTGATCTAGTAATAGGATTTGGGTTGTGAATGGACTGAAATGATAAACTGAATCACACTGTTTTTTCTGAAAATTAATGTCTAACTTTGAATTCCTGTTTTAAACTGATTTATTGAAAGTTTATTTGCTATGTTTAGATCCATTTACATTGTTAGTTCACTGGTTCATGTCATTCATGTTAGTTTAGGTTTCATTGGAATGGGAATTCGAATTGGGTATTGATCGTTTGGATAGAAGTTAAACTGTTAATGTTGCATTCCCTTATTAAACTGTCAATTGATTCCCTTATTAAACTGTCAATTGATTTCCAGTTTTTCAACTAAATTCTGAAATGTATTGCCATGCTCAGTCATTCACAGGCATGCTAGTTCACATTGGATTAAATTCATGTTAGTTTAGGTTTCATTGTTGAATGGGATTTGGAAATTGGTTTGGAATGAATATATAACTGTCATTGTTTTCCTAATTACCTAAATCTGATTTTGTTCACTGAATGGATGTTAAATCCCATGTTTTATTCCTGAACTTTTGATTAGTTCACATCCCTGTGTAGTCACATTACTAGAATGTGGGTAGTAGTATCTTAACTGAATTTGATTTTTCCTTATTAAACTGTCATTGAATTCCTCTTCAAAAACTGAACTTGAATTCATCTTCCTGAAATCGATTCCTGAGCATTGGGTAGTTCACTGTTGATTCAATAAATTGATTCATGAACTGTCATATGGGTTTGGGTTTGTGTTGGAATAATGTATTTCAATGAGAGATTGAGACTTTGAGTTTCCTGTTAACCCTTGTATCACTGTCACGACCCGCACCCACTGTGAGGGTACGAGAACGTAACAACGCCCAGCCTACGCCGCAGTGTCGGCGGTAGAACGCTGTCCTAGGTTAATCATCTAACAATATAAAGGTACCTGTACAGTATATACACTCCGAATGGAGGTGACATAACCATATACAGTCTCAATCACATCTAAGGCAGAATGATGAAAATAAAAGATAGATAGATAACTGCTGGAATGAAGATCCACAGAATACAATCAGAGAGAGAGTCCAAGCATCTACTGCCATACAAACAGAACATCCAACCCAATACAAGTCTCTAAAAACTGGAATGAAAGAATATACAATCAGATCTCAAATAACAGTAAATGTAAACCTAGACTAGGGAGCCTCAGTCTCTAAACTAGTGGATCAGGCTGGAAGTCTGGGTCACACATGGCATCCACTGCTGCTCCATAGTAGGTATCTATGCAGGCCTCCTCCTCATCCTCTGTAAAATTTTCAACAGGTCCAGTCAGGACGGGAGCGAGCACAAAACATCTCACGCAGTTCATATCGAGTTAGGAAATATAAAGCATGCAATAGAGTAAAGTACATGAAACGCTGAAAGAAGAAGATATATAAAAAACAGTAGAAATTTGATAACAGGAAATATCTAAATACGATAAGTAAGAACTGTAAGGAACATGTGATTTTAGAGTACAATCTGGTTATGTAAACGGGCTAGGAAAATGCAATGGTAACTCCATTGTACGTGGGTGTACAATAGACATATACAATAGTTATACAATGTTGTACAATAGGATTTGAGTACATAACCAATTCTACTCCCCCTCCCCAATCAATACACAAGGATCCACTCATGTTACGTTATCTTGCACAATAGTGTACAATGTTATACAATGGGTGTACAATATTATACAATAGATGTACAATGTTATACAATGGTTGTACAATGTTATACAATAGAGTACAATGGTCTATCCCTGGGGCTCATATGATAATGAGAGTACAATATGCACAATGAGTATACAAGGATATGGGTATTCAATAAATACAATATGGAAGTGAAACGCACGTCATAATATGTATTTAGTGAATACAAGGAGATAACATCTCAAAAGGAGATCCATATAGTACCAATCCGTGATAACAATCGTGTCAGCATCAAGTACAGTAATCTAGAGCAAGAATGTAAATCCATACAAGTATAAAACGGTCAGAGAATGTACTCGCCTGATAGCCTGAGTGTCTGAAGAGAATATACTGTCCGAGGAGTGGTGTCTGTCTCCTATAGAACAGTACAAGTCACAACATGTCTAAAAATGGTAAACTGAAGTTCTACTATGCATTCTACATGAATCTAGGTCAATCTAGGCCAAAGTCAACTCTTGGTCAACTCTGGAAGTCAAACTAGGTCAGTCTAGTCTAAATAAATCAAACTAGGTCTAAACAAGTCTAACCTAAGTCTAACAAGTCATTTCTAAGTCTAACTAGACTAATAGACACACCATAGGCCAATAGCACAATGTACCTATACCACATCACATATGAAAGTATGTGGATATCCCTATATGCATATAGGCTAGTATCCATAGGCTTCCATATATGATATTTATACAATCACACATTTAAGGAGAAAACATATATATACATATATAGGTATATATATGATACACACATATGTAAATGTAGGAATAACTTAGAAATCAACCAAGGCTAAAGTGTATGTGTGTGTGTGCTAGAATGGAAACACAAGGGTGTGTGGAGACAATGTGAGTGTGTGAGTGTTACAAGGTGACAGGCTACTCACAACATCACTTAAACCTACTAAAACAGTTCTCCCCCAACTCATGAATTACATACTAACCAAATGACAGTTCTTTTCTATTTGAAAACTCAGGTTTTGATCTTAACAGAAAGGCAGTACACTATATTCTGAAAGTGCAAACCAACAACCCAGTTCTGTCCAAACCTTAACTAATACAAAATATTCAGATTTCACATTTCAAACTAAAACCCAGGTTTTTGTATTAAACATGTAGTTTTACCAAACAACTTCAAACTCAGATTTTTGTATTGATATTACAGTTAAACACAACATATACATCTCAGTCTTGGTATTAACATGCAATCACACACATTTCAAATCTCAGATTTCTACACAACCTATCAATCTCAGTTTTTGACAGTTTAAAACTAAAACTCAGGTTTTTCATCATCACACAAAACTCAAGTCCTAAACATTAATACACAAGTTTATACAAATAAACAATTCAGTTTTTGATATGGATTCAACACAAGTGAAACTCAAATTTGTAACTCAAAACAATGTGAACTCAGAATTAAACAGTTCAACTCAACCCAGGTTGTACATAGGATCAAAATAGTGAATAAAACACTAACTTGAACACAGACTTCACCAAAGCCTATTAAATCTCAGATTTCACAAAAGCCTCTACCAAACCTTCCAATTTTCAACATATCAATACACAAGACATAGGTGTATATGTTAAGGATTAAAACAGTGAATCTAATCAGTTTAAACTTAGAGAAAATCCTTGCCAAAATCCCATTTTAAAACTGGAAAGAAAATCAGTTTTGACAGTTCTCTGTTAACCCAGATTTTTCAACACCAAAAACCCATATCATCAAACCAAATTTGACATGGCCTTAGCCAACACATAGGTAATCCAATACATGGTCCCAAACCACATTAGTTTGCAGTAGAGATTGGTAAAATGGATGCTAAACTTCAACATTTAAAACTGGAAAGAAACAAGTTATATGTGACAGTTTCACAGTTTAGCTAAATAGGGAAAAATGGAATTTAACTTACATTTGAACTAAACAACCCAAACAATGGTAGGTATTGAATCCCCACATCATAAACGTGTAGTGTGTCGAGTTTGTGTCCACATTTGTGGACACAAACGTGTCCAGCAAAAGGAAACACAAAACAGTGCACTGACCCAGTGTATTCCTCGTGCGCGTGGAATTTCTCCCAAACCCGACCACGAGCTGACACCAAACTTGGGGAGAGGGGTGACAGACGGTGCCCCAACACTCTCCCAAAGTTTCGTGTCAATAGGATTCGTGTCGTGTCCAGAATCAAGCCCGTGATGCAGGGGAACACTGTAGCCCGCGCGCGCTTGTGCGCGAGGGCGTGTGCACGAGTGTCGTGGAGACACGACACAAGCTCGAGATTAGCTCAGAGCTACAGAAATGCTTAAGCGACAACAAAATACAATTTTACATTCAGTTAGAATTTGAAAACAGCACTGAAAGTCTCTCTGAGACATTTCATCAAACAGGTAACACAGGTCACTGATACGTGTCCTGTTTGGACACGAAAGGGCACGAAAACCTAGGGTTTCTTATTCCTATAGTTAGGTTAGGTCTAGGGCTCCCTATTCATGCACTTAAACCAGAATTTTATGGTAGGAATGGTGAGTTACCTCAATGTATCAAATCTCTCCAAAAAGCTCTAAAGAGAGGGGTTCCTCTTGAGAGTCAAACTCCTCCAAATTGATTTGAATCTGAGAATAAGTTATCAAAACAGAAAGAATACTCAGATTAAAATCCATTGCAATTTGTTTGGGGGAAAAAGGAGCAAAAATGGATTTTCTATGGATTTTTGAAGTAGGGACATTACCTCTTCCTAAAGCTTGTTCTTCCTTAGAGGCTAGCCCTAATTCCAAGAGAATATTTATAAGGGGGGGATCCCAATGAGGTTTAAGTGGCTGGACAAAATGGTTAGGGTTAGGGTTGGGCACTTGGCTAATGGGCTTTGGGCCTAGCCATTAAACAAATGACTTAAAAATCAAATGTCATGACTTGTGGTTAAATCTCTCTATTCAAAACTCAATATTCTCCAATATTTTCACTAACTAGAGTATGGTTGACCTAACTTAACCTAGGTTCTCATATCTAGTCAAGTCCAACCTAACTAGGGTTAGGTCACAAAGTCAAAGCTAGTCAAAGTCAACCTAGTCAACCTAGTCAACCTTCAATCAAACAATTCCAAAATAAATTCTAAAAATTCCTAAAAATTCTAATAAATTCTAAAATGACCAATTATCCTCTAGGCTAAATGTACTAATCAAATATCCTAATCACAATGACTAGGCTCTAGGTCAACAGTCTAAAGCTACACTAGTCAATGCACCAAAATCACAAGTCAAGATTTAAATGGTTTAAAAATGATTAAAAATTACCAAAAATCATATTATTAAATAAATATCATAATTAAATTAATTAAAATACAAAATTTCAAAATTACCCTCATTTTAGAAAACTGGGTGTTACAAGTCTACCCACCTTAGAAGAATTTCGTCCTCGAAATTAAAATGGTAGTAGTCCTTCTAGGTCAAACACCCCACAATCAGAGTCTCAAACATACCGTCAGATAATCATATGCGTCTGTCCAAAACTATGATACTCAGAATCTCTGTCATGCCAGTGAGCAAGGCTACGATAATCACAGAGTCCTCAACTATGGTACATACCTCTAGAATTGTGGTATTTAAAATTTTCGCATTGTCGCGCGCTTGGCAGCGAAAACCTTAAATTCCCACACCCGAGAAATACGTCCATAGTCCGACTATATGTCCTCACTATGCCTGCTAGCATGACCCTAGAGGATTCTAAAATCTCATAATCGAGGCGACCTAGCCCATACGACTTATCTCAGAAGAAAATTAAATCATAATGAAGCACCAGATCGAAATTTATCAACAATGAAGCAGCAGATAGGAATAGATGGAACTGAATTTTCAAGATAGGAATTGCAGAATTGAATCAAGAACGGAACCTGCAACTAGATCTCCAACGGCCTGAGCATCCTCGGCTGTCATGGCGAAAGCTCGCCCTGGCTGGCCTTCCCTGGCCTGCTGCTGATGCTGGACGAACCTCTGCTGCTGAGTCTGCAATGGTGGTCCCCTCTGCTGCCCTGCCGGAGCTCTAGCTCCTGGTGCTACCTGAGCCAATGGTGTCGGGTTCTTGGGACACTCTCTACACTGATCCGCAAAGCAAACACATGCCCAGTCTCTTCCTACAGTCGTCCCATCCATGGCCTTGCTTCTTGCAGAAGTTGCACACAGTATTCTGCTGCTGCCTGGGTGCCTGCTGATACTGCACCTGTCTCTGTCCCTGATACTGAACAGGCCTCTGCTGCTGCTGCTGGAAATGGGCCATCGGCTGCTGATACTTCTGCTGAAACTCATGCTGAACGTGCGGCCTCTTGGCCGGTCCTCTGCTGCTGCTACCCCCAGCTGGGTCTCGTCCCCTCTTGAGCCTAAGCTCAAGATCATCCTCCGCCAATAAGGCTCCCGTCAGAATCTCCTCAAAAGTAGCATCTCTGTTCCCTTTGGTCAGGGACTTGACCTCCTTGACCAAACCCTTCCGGAACCGCTGGGCCTTCGCCGTCTCGCTCAACCCCTCAACAAACCTGCCAAGACGGCCAAACTCTCCCGCATACTCCTCTACTGAGAGGCTCCCCTGGACCAAGTTCTCAAACTGCGTCTCCAAGGCTCTGACTGCTGAATCTGGGAAGAACTTCTTCTTGAAGAAGCCCCTGAACTGCTCCCAAGTCTGCCCTGGCACCCCCACCCTGGGGTCCGACTGATACCAGGTGCGAGCAAGATCTCGCATCCGGCTAGCCGCTGCCTCGATCTGAAGGTCGGCTGGAATCCTGGCCAAGCGAAAAATCTCCTCCATATGCTCGATCCACTCGTCGGCATACAGGATCCCCTCTGTCCCCAAAAAGTCTCTGGGGCTCATCTTCTGAAACTGCTCGATCCCAGGTGTCTTCGGCTGCTGTACCACTGGTCGAGCTGCGGCTGTCGTGACAGCCAACTCCATGTCTCGGTCCTGCCGAGCCTGCTGTCGGTCCATGAACTGCTGAAAATACGCGAACATCTGAGCTGCGTCCACATGTCCTGGAGGCGGGTGGTGGCTGGAAAGGATCCTCTGTAGTGACTGGGTCCTGCCTCCGGACTGGTGAAGGCATACCCTCAGCTGCTGCTGCTACTGCTGAAGTCCCAATATGAGCAGAGGTGGCAGGAGCTGTAGCCTCCCGACCCTGCCGAACTGGCTGAGAGGTAGCAGTCCCCTCCCCAGTATCTCCCTGAATGGCACGCTGTAATCGCGTCTCCACCATCCTGAAGACAGATCAAAACAAACAATTGCTGAGAATGAGTCGAAATAGCAAAGGAGGACAGTTATATTCAAGGAGAACAATATCAGCAAGAACTGAGATGGTATGAATTTGATATGAGTTTTTTCCTAGTATGATTGAGTACCTTCAAAAATATCCTAATCCTACTGCAGGCTGTAGTGATACTCTAATTCGAATACCACTACATAAACTCGACCTGCATGGGCCACCACTAAAAACGTGTCACGACCCGCACCCACTGTGAGGGTACGAGAACGTAACAACGCCCAGCCTACGCCGCAGTGTCGGCGGTAGAACGCTGTCCTAGGTTAATCATCTAACAATATAAAGGTACCTGTACAGTATATACACTCCGAATGGAGGTGACATAACCATATACAGTCTCAATCACATCTAAGGCAGAATGATGAAAATAAAAGATAGATAGATAACTGCTGGAATGAAGATCCACAGAATACAATCAGAGAGAGAGTCTAAGCATCTACTGCCGTACAAACAGAACATCCAACCCAATACAAGTCTCTAAAAACTGGAATGAAAGAATATACAATCAGATCTTAAATAACAGTAAATGTAAACCTAGACTAGGGAGCCTCAGTCTCTAAACTAGTGGATCAGGCTGGAAGTCTGGGTCACACATGGCATCCACTGCTGCCCCATAGTAGGTATCTATGCAGGCCTCCTCCTCATCCTCTGTAAAATTTTCAACAGGTCCAGTCAGGACGGGAGCGAGCACAAAACATCTCACGCAGTTCATATCGAGTTAGGAAATATAAAGCATGCAATAGAGTAAAGTACATGAAACGCTGAAAGAAGAAGATATATGAAAAACAGTAGAAATTTGATAACAGGAAATATCTAAATACGATAAGTAAGAACTGTAAGGAACATGTGATTTTAGAGTACAATCTGGTTATGTAAACGGGCTAGGAAAATGCAATGGTAACTCCATTGTACGTGGGTGTACAATAGACATATACAATAGTTATACAATGTTGTACAATAGGATTTGAGTACATAACCAATTCTACTCCCCCTCCCCAATCAATACACAAGGATCCACTCATGTTACGTTATCTTGCACAATAGTGTACAATGTTATACAATGGGTGTACAATATTATACAATAGATGTACAATGTTATACAATGGTTGTACAATGTTATACAATAGAGTACAATGGTCTATCCCTGGGGCTCATGTGATAATGAGAGTACAATATGCACAATGAGTATACAAGGATATGGGTATTCAATAAATACAATATGGAAGTGAAACGCACGTCACAATATGTATTTAGTGAATACAAGGAGATAACATCTCAAAATGAGATCCATATAGTACCAATCCGTGATAACAATCGTGTCAGCATCAAGTACAGTAATCTAGAGCAAGAATGTAAATCCATACAAGTATGAAACGGTCAGAGAATGTACTCGCCTGATAGCCTGAGTGTCTGAAGAGAATATACTGTCCGAGGAGTGGTGTCTGTCTCCTATAGAACAGTACAAGTCACAACATGTCTAAAAATGGTAAACTGAAGTTCTACTATGCATTCTACATGAATCTAGGTCAATCTAGGCCAAAGTCAACTCTTGGTCAACTCTGGAAGTCAAACTAGGTCAGTCTAGTCTAAATAAATCAAACTAGGTCTAAACAAGTCTAACCTAAGTTTAACAAGTCATTTCTAAGTCTAACTAGACTAATAGACACACCATAGGCCAATAGCACAATGTACCTATACCACATCACATATGAAAGTATGTGGATATCCCTATATGCATATAGGCTAGTATCCATAGGCTTCCATATATGATATTTATACAATCACACATTTAAGGAGAAAACATATATATACATATATAGGTATATATGATACACACATATGTAAATGTAGGAATAACTTAGAAATCAACCAAGGCTAAAGTGTATGTGTGTGTGTGCTAGAATGGAAACACAAGGGTGTGCGGAGACAATGTGAGTGTGTGAGTGTTACAAGGTGACAGGCTACTCACAACATCACTTAAACCTACTAAAACAGTTCTCCCCCAACTCATGAATTACATACTAACCAAATGACAGTTCTTTTCTATTTGAAAACTCAGGTTTTGATCTTAACAGAAAGGCAGTTCACTGTATTCTGAAAGTGCAAACCAACAACCCAGTTCTGTCCAAACCTTAACTAATACAAAATATTCAGATTTCACATTTCAAACTAAAACCCAGGTTTTTGTATTAAACATGTAGTTTTACCAAACAACTTCAAACTCAGATTTTTGTATTGATATTACAGTTAAACACAACATATACATCTCAGTCTTGGTATTAACATGCAATCACACACATTTCAAATCTCAGATTTCTACACAACCTATCAATCTCAGTTTTTGACAGTTTAAAACTAAAACTCAGGTTTTTCATCATCACACAAAACTCAAGTCCTAAACATTAATACACAAGTTTATACAAACAAACAATTCAGTTTTTGATATGGATTCAACACAAGTGAAACTCAAATTTGTAACTCAAAACAATGTGAACTCAGAATTAAACAGTTCAACTCAACCCAGGTTGTACATAGGATCAAAATAGTGAATAAAACACTAACTTGAACACAGACTTCACCAAAGCCTATTAAATCTCAGATTTCACAAAAGCCTCTACCAAACCTTCCAATTTTCAACATATCAATACACAAGACACAGGTGTATATGTTAAGGATTAAAACAGTGAATCTAATCAGTTTAAACTTAGAGAAAATCCTTGCCAAAATCCTATTTTAAAACTGGAAAGAAAATCAGTTTTGACAGTTCTCTGTTAACCCAGATTTTTCAACACCAAAAACCCATATCATCAAACCAAATTTGACATGGCCTTAGCCAACACATAGGTAATCCAATACATGGTCCCAAACCACATTAGTTTGCAGTAGAGATTGGTAAAATGGATGCTAAACTTCAACATTTAAAACTGGAAAGAAACAAGTTATATGTGACAGTTTCACAGTTTAGCTAAATAGGGAAAAATGGAATTTAACTTACATTTGAACTAAACAACCCAAACAATGGTAGGTATTGAATCCCCACATCATAAACGTGTAGTGTGTCGAGTTTGTGTCCACATTTGTGGACACAAACGTGTCCAGCAAAAGGAAACACAAAACAGTGCACTGACCCAGTGTATTCCTCGTGCGCGTGGAATTTCTCCCAAACCCGACCACGAGCTGACACCAAACTTGGGGAGAGGGGTGACAGACGGTGCCCCAACACTCTCCCAAAGTTTCGTGTCAATAGGATTCGTGTCGTGTCCAGAATCAAGCCCGTGATGCAGGGGAACACTGTAGCCCGCGCGCGCTTGTGCGCGAGGGCGTGTGCACGAGTGTCGTGGAGACACGACACAAGCTCGAGATTAGCTCAGAGCTACAGAAATGCTTAAGCGACAACAAAATACAATTTTACATTCAGTTAGAATTTGAAAACAGCACTGAAAGTCTCTCTGAGACATTTCATCAAACAGGTAACACAGGTCACTGATACGTGTCCTGTTTGGACACGAAAGGGCACGAAAACCTAGGGTTTCTTATTCCTATAGTTAGGTTAGGTCTAGGGCTCCCTATTCATGCACTTAAACCAGAATTTTATGGTAGGAATGGTGAGTTACCTCAATGTATCAAATCTCTCCAAAAAGCTCTAAAGAGAGGGGTTCCTCTTGAGAGTCAAACTCCTCCAAATTGATTTGAATCTGAGAATAAGTTATCAAAACAGCAAGAATACTCAGATTAAAATCCATTGCAATTTGTTTGGGGGAAAAAGGAGCAAAAATGGATTTTCTATGGATTTTTGAAGTAGGGACATTACCTCTTCCTAAAGCTTGTTCTTCCTTAGAGGCTAGCCCTAATTCCAAGAGAATATTTATAAGGGGGGATCCCAATGAGGTTTAAGTGGCTGGACAAAATGGTTAGGGTTAGGGTTGGGCACTTGGCTAATGGGCTTTGGGCCTAGCCATTAAACAAATGACTTAAAAATCAAATGTCATGACTTGTGGTTAAATCTCTCTATTCAAAACTCAATATTCTCCAATATTTTCACTAACTAGAGTATGGTTGACCTAACTTAACCTAGGTTCTCATATCTAGTCAAGTCCAACCTAACTAGGGTTAGGTCACAAAGTCAAAGCTAGTCAAAGTCAACCTAGTCAACCTAGTCAACCTTCAATCAAACAATTCCAAAATAAATTCTAAAAATTCCTAAAAATTCCAATAAATTCTAAAATGACCAATTATCCTCAAGGCTAAATGTACTAATCAAATATCCTAATCACAATGACTAGGCTCTAGGTCAACAGTCTAAAGCTACACTAGTCAATGCACCAAAATCACAAGTCAAGATTTAAATGGTTTAAAAATGATTAAAAATTACCAAAAATCATATTATTAAATAAATATCATAATTAAATTAATTAAAATACAAAATTTCAAAATTACCCTCATTTTAGAAAACTGGGTGTTACAATCACATTGCTCCTATTAACTAACTATCAATTTGATTTCACTCTCTTATGACACTGTCTCCACACACAAGAACACTCATGACACACACACACACATGTATCTATATTCCTAAAATCCTATTGACACTAGCCTATCACTAAACTGCCATGCTCCACACACACACACACTCATCCACACATCACTGTTCACAAGTTTCCTTGTATCACACACTTGTATCTATTCTAAGTTCCCATTGACACATGCTACACTCACTGATTTTAGTTTCTAATTTTAGATTTTACACACACAAACACACCATGCCACATGTACACACACATTTCCTAACCTAGCACTCTACTGTCAGCCTTGTGCTAACTGAACCATGTTAGCTTATGCACACTTCACCCATTCATTTCACTCACTCCTCTACACATATTTGTATAAGCTAAATGTAATGTAAAGTGAATGTGACTTATATATTGATATATAAGTTTATGCATAAATGTACAATTGTGTTAACATGCATGTTATGCAATTAGGATATAGATAGCTTAGCCTATGTCTTTCCTATTCACCACCATGTTCACACACTTAGACCCCCTTACATGCTAACTCACTTTCTCTATTTACGTATGTATGTATGAGATTCATGATAAATAGCTATGGGATGTGCTTTAATGTGAGGTGCTTGATGTGTGTGGCTTGTTTAGCCTAGATGGTGTGTGTGCTTGCTAGAATAGGCTAGTTAGGCTTAGTGAGACTTGTTTGGCTTAGGCTTGACCTAGTTGACCTAGTTTGACTAGTCTGATTGACTAGAGTTGACCAAGAGTTGACTTTAGTCCAGTTTGACCCCAAACTTCATGTAGATGCATTGTAGAAGTCTGTTATATCATTTTAGACTTATAGTGACTTGTACTGTTCTATAGGAGACAGACACCACTCCTCAGACAGTAGATACTAGATACTCAATATATAGGCGAGTACATTCTCTGATCATTTCATATCTTGTTTAGGATTATATTTCCTGCATTAGATTACTTTACATGATGCTGACACGTTGAAAACACGGATTAGTACTATATGGATCTTGTCGTACGATGTTATCCCTTTAGCGGATACATCATGTATTCGTATTCGTGTACTTTATCGTGAGCATCGTGTACTACGTGTATTCGTGACATTCGTGTATGAAACGTGTAAAATTGTGTATATTCTTGTATTCACATGACCTTCGTGTATAATAACATAACTTGGCTAGATCCTTGTGTATTGATTGGGGCGGGAAAGTAGAAGTGGTTATGTAATCAATCCAGTAGATTACTCGTGTACGCCCTCTTAGATTACTCGTGTATGCCGTTTACATAACCATCTTGTGCTCTGAATCACTAGCACTGTTAGTTCTTTATATACTGTAGCTATTTACTTACAGTCTCTCTTTTTTACATCATGTTGCTCTTCAGTTTCTTGTATCTTACTCTCTAGCATGATTATATATCCCGACCTGCTATGATTTTTTGAGATGTACTGTGCTCGCTCCTGTCCTGACTGGACCTGTTAAAAATTTTATAGTGAATGATGAGGCTCTGGTGTCTACCCCTCATGGTGCAGCTTTAGACAACACTTGTGACTTGGACCCACTAGCAGTTGATGACACTCCCCTAGATTAGGATGTCTTTATTATCTTTTTTGGATTACTTTATTGAGATTCTGAGATGTTATTTGGGATATGTATTTATTTAGACACTTAGACTTCTGGATTGTATCTCTGTGATTTTCATTCTGTTCTATCTATCTATCTATCCTTTATCATGCTCTACCTTAAATGTGATTGAGACTGTATCTGCTATGTTACCTCCATTCGGAGTGTATATACTGTACAGGTACCTTTATATTGTTAGATGTTGACCTAGGATAGCGTTCTACCGCCGACAATGCGGCGTAGGCTGGACGTACCCACGTCTCGTGCCCTTACTCTAGGGTGCGGGTCATTACACTGGACCCTAAAGGAATTTAGCCCGAATTTGCCCAGAGTTCGGTTAGTATCCGTTAGATTTTGAAATTGGTCATCTTGCAGTTACGGATGCAACGGCTATCTGCCAAAATTCTCTCAAAAAATTCTGTCTGAATTCTCCCTTTAGAAAACCTATAATAGATAAGAATTTTTCTCATTTCAATACACCTCGCTCTTCTCTCTAAGCTTAATACGTTCTTCCAAAGTATTCTAAGCTTTTTTATTGTCAAATCCCAAGCAAGTTACAATCATATAGTCGATTTGCCAGTGTGGTAGGTCTAGAAGTTTCAAAGTGATTGCAATCAGAGGCTTGATTAAAGAAAGACACTTCACAAT
Organism: Iris pallida; assembly: GCA_029216955.1. Lineage (NCBI taxonomy): Eukaryota > Viridiplantae > Streptophyta > Magnoliopsida > Asparagales > Iridaceae > Iris > Iris pallida. Next base: position 3,900,266 of record JANAVB010006389.1, read on the forward strand.
TGAAGTTGGTCGAGTACTTCGGATCAAAGCTTACGTTGTGGAAGTTGCAAGAACTTCGGAGGAAAACTTGCAGCATTTTTCCATAGTGGATTCAATTGGAAGCTAGAGTTCTTCCGACTGGATTAGTTCTCACAAGAGGAAAACTAGTATACATTCTTTTGTTTGCATTTGCTCTCTGCTCTCTACTTTTTAGTTATATATCTGTGATATATATTCTGTGATCTTGTTGCTAACAATTTTTTAATAGCTAAATTTTTGCTGTCTACTCTATTCACCCCCTCTAGAGTATAGCACTTTACATTTGGTTCCTATAATTGTATCAAAGCGGATTATACAGGTAAATCGAGGTAACATTGCTATTATTTTTTTATTATAATTGTTGTTATATAGATCACTATATCACATATGGCAACTGTAAAATTCATAAGTGAAGGCTAGGCCACAAACAGACCACTGCTTGATGGTACAAATTACACATACTGGAAAATATGCATGAGTTTTTTTTGAAATCTCTAGATTTTGATTTATGGTTATTGTGATTGATGGCTATAAAAAGCCCTATCGTATTCTTGTTGATGGAGAGTTGGTTGAGAAATCCCATGACAAGTATACTGAAGCTGAAAAAAAAAGGCCAGTCTTGACGCACGTGCTATTAATGCTTTATTTTGTGCCTTAGACATGACTAAATTTAACAGGGTGTCTACATGCACAACATCAATTGAAGTGTGAAAAATTCTTGAAGTTACTCACGAAGGCACGACCCAAGTCAAGGAGTCAAAAATCAGCAGACTTACTCAGGAGTATGAGACGTTCAAGATGAAGCCAAACGAATCTGTCACTCAGATGTTTACAAAATTTCTGGATATCGTAGACCTTTTGTCTTCCTCAGGTAAGGAATACAATAACCATGAGAAGATTCGCAAACTTCTACGAGCTCTCACGAAGAACTGGATTCCAAAGGCTACTACAATTATTGAAGGAAACAGCCTCACTACTATGTCTCTTGAAACACTCATGGGTAAGCTACTCACTCACGAGCTAGAACTTTAAAACTTCGAAGAAGTTGCACTAAAGGAGAAGTCGATCGCCCTCAAAGCTCAACACAGAAGATCTGTCGAAGATGATTCCGATGACAGTGACTATGACTCTGAAGATCAAGCTCTCCTAATAAGTAAGTTCAAGAAGTTAATGAGATTCAATAGAAGAACAAAAGAACATAACAATAATAATAGCAACAACGAAGAAGATCCAATCTGCTACGGTTGTAAGAAAAAAAGACACATCAAGAAGGACTGTCCAACATCATCATCATCAACCAGGAAAGCAACAAGTATGACAAGGGTTACCTGATGAAATCAACATCCAAAACGTATGCCAACAAAAGCATATGGCATGAAAGCGAAGCTAGCGACTCAGAAGATGAACAATTGGACGATGCTGCAAATGTATGCTTAATGGCATTTGATCAGGTAAACACTAACCCCCTGTTTGATACATATGATGATTTTAACTTTGAACAGTTATTTGAAGCCTTTAGAGACCTCTTAGGTGATTACAGAAAACTGCGTAGCAAATACCAAAACTCTAAGAAGGTAATACAAAGGTGAAATAGGAAGACTTACCGACCTACTAGCTGAGGTTATAAGTAATGATAATTCTAGTGAGTTAGGTGAGCTTTCTTCTATTAAGTTGCAGTTACACGAGACCTTAAGGCTATCCGAAGAGAAAGACAAGACAATTAACAAATTAGAGGAAGACCTACTCAAAGAGAAAAAGATGATGCACTCACTACTGACTATAATATACTATATGACACTTCCAAAAAGTTGGAAAGTAGGCTAGAAAAATAGCCTGAGGTTGTTGCTTCTTACCCTAACACATGTCACTTACGGAAACACCGGAATACTGTCAAACCCAACAATGTCAGACCAAACCCAACCAAACCTTTGCCCAAGAAGACTAATAGGCATGTATTTTGTTATCAATATCCAACTAGAAAACCAAGACCTACCAATCATGCACAACACACTTCATCAAATACTCAACATGCTAGATGTCATTATTATGGCACCATTGGTTATATCTCTCCTATATATAGTGTAAGAAAACTTGTTCATTTAAAGATATGTGCATGGATACCAAGACTAACATTTCAGGACCCTATAAGAAATGGGTACCAAAAGTTTTATCTGCAAATTCTTTTATAGGTGGAACACCGTACGCATGCTAGAAGCAAGTGGATCCTCGACAGCGGTTGCTCATGGCACATGACCAATGACGCTTCATTATTCGCAATACTGTCGAATAAAAAAAATGAGAATATGTCTCCTTCAGTAATAATCTTAAAGGGTATATAGTAGGTCTCGACAATATTGGTAAGGCTCCCTATCCTGTGATTAAAGATGTATGCTAGTAACCAAGTTAAAATATAACCTACTTTGCATAAGTCATTTATTTGATCATGGTTATGGTATTAACTTTGTCAAAGACAAATATACTATAGTTGATAGCTCAACTGGTAGTACTATCTTTGAAGGTATTAGGAAAGACAATATATATGTTTTCTATCTGTTGGAAGAGGCTAACAAAGCAGGTAGATACTTAATCGCCAAGAATGATTAGAGTCAACTATGGCATATGAGACTCGGTCATACAAACATGGACACAATTTCAAGACTATCCACAAAGAAGTTTGTACGAGGCTTGCCGGACATCACCTTCAAGAAGGATATGGTATATAATGAATGTGAAAAGAATAAAGCTATCCGATCCACATTTAAGTCCAAGAATGTTGTAAGTACTACTAGACCTCTACAATTACCGTATATGGATCTATTTGGGCATAGTAGAATTGCTAGCCTAGGTGGTAAGTTATATGCTTTTGTAATAGTAGATAATTTCTTTAGATATATGTGGGTATATTTTCTTTCACACAAAAATAATGCATTGTCTGAATTTGTCTCCTTCTGCAAGAAGATTCAGAATGAAAAAGGATTTATGATCACTCTTATTCGAAGCGATCATGGTGGCGAATTTGAGAATACAGAGTTTGAGCAATTTTGTGACACACACGGTTATCTGTATGAGTTTTCCTGCCCTACGAATCTGCAACAAAATAGAGTTGTAGAACGTAAGAACAAGACTCTATCCAAAACGGCTAGAGTTATGTTAAACCAGTTTAGTCTACATAAATACTTTTGGGCTGAAACTGTCAATACAGCTTGTTATGCTCTCAATAGGGTTCTTATTCGGCCTAAATTGAAGAAGACTCCCTATAAGTTATGGTTTGATAGAACACCATCTGTTTCTTATTTCAAAATCTTTGGTTGCAAATGCTTTATTCTTAATACTAAAGATAATTTGGGAAAGTTTCACAAAAAAGCCAATGAAGGTATACTTTTAGGTTATGCGGCCAAAAGCAAAAGGTACCGAGTCTTCAACAAAAAGACTATGATCTTCGAAGAGTCAATATATATTACTTTTGACAAAATGAATCAACAGACAATTGATGATGATGATGAAGACATCAGTGCACCAAGTAAAGCACCTGCAGAACCTTCAAGCACAACATCAACTGATCCTCCAAGCAGAGCACGTACAGAACCAGAAGCCGAAACCAGCTACCTTGAGAGTCTGCCAAAAAGAATATAAGTTTATGGCTGACCATCCAAGGACTAGGTAATAGGAGAGATTATCAGGGGTGTAAGTATTCGTTCTTCAGGTAGAGATATAGTTTTTCGTGTTGCATTTATTTCACAGCTAGAACCCAAAACAATTGAAGAAGCATGTAGCGATAATTTTTGGTTAGATGCTATACAAGAGGAATTAAACTAATGTGAACAGAATCAATTTTGGAAACTTGTTTCCAAGCCCATTGATCATCCGATCATTGGCATCCGCTGGGTATTTCAAAATAAACTCAATGGGAATAATTTAATTACTCGTAACATGGTCCGACTCGTAGCTCAAGGATACAACCAAGAGGAAGATATCGACTACGATAAGACATGTGCCCCAGTTGCGAGATTAGAATCCATTCTTATGTTATGTGCACTTGCATGTTTTCATAGTTTTAAACTTTTTCAAATGGACGCTAAAAGTGCATTTCTTAACGATTTTATAAAAGAAGAAGTTTATATAGCTCAACCTCCAAGTTTTACTGATTTCAAAAACCCCAATCATGTTTTCAAGTTAAAGAAAGCCTTATACGGTTTGAAATAGGCCCCTCGTGCTTTGTAAGATCGTTTAAGCTACTTTCTACTTGATAATGGTTTTTACAAAAGGTAAGGTTGAGACTACATTGTTTATAAAATCTTTTAATAAAAATCTTCTTTTAATTCATATTTACGTTGACGATATTATCTTTGGATATACTGATGAATCTCTTTGTTAAGAATTTTTAAAGTGTTTGCAAAATGAGTTTGAGATGAGCATGCTAGGAGAACTAAAATTCTTCCTTAGCCCGCAAATCAAACAAATCAACAATGGGACGTTCATTAATCAAGCCAAGTACACAAAAGACTTACTGAAGAAGTTCGATCTGGAAATTGTCAAACCACTTTGCACTCCGATGTCAACTTCAACCAAGCTTGATATTGATGAACAAGGCAAACCAGTCGACATACGTAAGTATCGAGGTATGATTGGTAGTTTACTATATTTAACTGCTAATCGCCCTGATATAATATTTAGTGTTTTCTTGTACGCACGTTTTTAAGCTAACCCTAAGGAATCACACTTGCACGCAGTTAAACATCTCTCAATATCTTAAAGACACTTCTTCTGTCGGCTTATGGTGTCCCAAAACTACGTTCTTTGACCTAACCGGTTAATCGGATGCTGATTTTGCTGGCTGCAAAATAGTTAGAAAAAGTACTAGTGGCACATGTTATTTCCTAGGTAAGGATCTAGTCTCTTGTTTTAGCAAGAAGCAAAATTCTGTCGTATTATCAACTATTGAGGCGGAGTATATCACCGCAGGACGTTGTTGTGCACAAATTTTGTGGATTAAGCAAACCTTAGAAGACTTTGATTTACAGTATTCACACATACACATTTTCTATGATAATACTAGAACTATTAATCTAACTAAGAATCCTGTATGTAACTCTCACACTAAGCATATTGAGATTCGATATCACTTTCTTAGAGATCAATAAACAAATAGAGATATAAACTTTGTATATGTAGACAAAGAGAACCAACTGGCTGACATCTTCACAAAACCATTAACGGAAGAACGTTTCAATTATTTACGTCGAGAATTAGGAATTTTAGATGTCAATAATATTAATTAATTTTATTTTATTAATTATTTTTCAATATACAAAAACTATTTTCGAGACAAGCCTACAAAGGATCTGCATGTCACCACGGCTACGGCTAAAGTAAAACAGTATTTAAGCGTTCCCCGGTGAACTGTTAGCTAGAACAGTACTCCTACAGCTAATTTGAAACAGTTGTTGTGTAAAAAAATTTAATTTGTAAAATAATATTAATTTTAATTTAAAATAACTAAACTTGGAATTAACTAATTAAAAAAGGATTGATGAATATAAAGTGGCATTGTATTTATTTCTGTTAAAAAATAACTCAACAGAGCCTCAGGCGAATTCTGACCGAATTCGGCCCGAGTTTGGCCCGAGTTCTGTTCGTGTCGGGTGTTTTAAGTCAGCTTCTTATTCATCACCTCCATCTCCTCAAAACACAGCAGCAGTCGCGCCCAAGAGCTTCAAACCCTAGATTTTCATCCTTTGATATCTCTCAAATTGTTTAGAGTTTTTAATCCAAAATTTGGATTCGTGCATAGAATCTTGTTCTCCTCTACATATTCAAATTTCAGAAGGTATAACCTCCTTCTTCTCTTATTTTCAATTTCATAAATTTTTATACTTTTTATAGAAATAATGCCTAAGAACTTCAATCCTTCAAAAGGAAGAAGATGGCGGCTAGTGAAGAGGTCTCGTCTTTGGATCCTATCCATGAATCACTCTTTTTGCCCGTCCAATTGGACGACAGGACGTTCAATATTTTTTTCTTCCAAACCCATGATCAATCACTTTTATGGTATGCAGATTTCTCTATTCGCAACATATGCCCCGGCACACCGATTAAATAGACTATTTTTTATCCCACCGGACTTACTTTGAAGCATTAGGATTGCGTAACCTTGTTACTCATTCATATCCAAACGCAACTAATGCTATACATTTATTTTATTGCAATTTCACTCTTGACACTTTCACTGTTAAAGTCGTCTCGTCGGAACCGATATTCAATTCAATGATGTCGACTTAGCAAATTTTTTTGATATTCTAAATGACGGTGCTCTGCTAGATGATATCACAAAATTTGAATTTCCCGTAGACACGACCTTAAATAGCTACAAGAATGAACTCTGCTCTCATGATCGAGTTCTTTCTCGTAAGTTCAAAGCTGCTAATTTAAACTTATTTTTCTAGGAATTGTATCGCATCGTCTATTCCACTATCTTGCCCAAATCCACTTCCAAGGACAACGTGACTACCCTTGAAAGGTCGGCTCTTTACCATATTCGTAAGGGAATTCCTTTTCCTGTCCCAAAATAATTATTCAGATGATAGGTCGTTGTCGCAAAAGGAACAGAAACCTTGCTTACACGATGATCCTCCAAATTATTTTTTAGCATTTTGCATTGATCTATCCCCTTGTTCACGTGACTCTGAGCCCAAGTATCCTCAGCTCTCTCGTCGTAGCACAATTGTTTCTCCTGTTCCTCTTACTGTCCCACCTCCATCTCTTCAGGATTACCTTATGTCTTATGAGGGTATTCACCAACATCTTTCTGATTTATGAGCATTTATTACTAATACATCGAGGAAATGCGAGTTCCGAGTGCCATTCGATTTCAGGCTCTTCAAAATTCCTTTACAGATCTGTGATTCGCTCAGATGGGTCATTCTGTCAGTTCTCTTTTTCGAGATCCAGCTGTATCTGGCTATCGCTATGAGGATGAGGCGGTTCGTCACTTCTTCGAGCCCGATAATGCTTATGATTGGTACCGTAATTCTGGTGCTACTCCACACCCTTCTCATGGAGCTGGCACTTCTGGAGCTGGTCCTTCCGGACATGGTGGCGCTGTTGGCACTGATGATGATGATTCTGAAGATTACTAATCTAGACATTTTGTACTTTGTCTAGATGTTATCTAGTTAGAATTTATTTTGTCTATGTATGCATGGAAATGCTCCGACCTTCCAAGATAGTACTTTACTTAATTTTTTTATTAGCACTGTAATTGTCTGATGAGTTGATACATTTTCAAAACTCGTATGCATTTATTATTTTAGTGTGTGTCGTACTCTCTCTATTATTCTCTGTATACATTTTCTTATTCTATGCGTAGCATTACCTATCTTAATTTATGCTTCTTACATAGAACTGATGTACAATACATGTTATTCTGTCTATTTTTTGTATTTCTTCAATGTTTGTTTCTTATGCATGAATTGTGGGAGAGCTTCTCTCTTTGCAATTATTTTGCTAAGTGACAAAGGGGGAGAAAATAGATCTAACATTTTTGCAGGATACAAGAATTTTTTAGAATATAGTAACATACAAGCTGAACAAGTATATTATAATTTTGATTCATTTCAAATTAAAAGATCGAGATGTTATATCGGTCAAGGTTTGTCAATTATTAAAATGGAGGAGATTGTTGGCCCATTGGTCATGGTCAAACCTGATTTTAATAATTGATTTAACCCTGTCTCGATATAAGGGCTACTTGGACGATTGCTGAGATCTGCTACTACTATTGTTCATGACTGAAGTTATTTTACCACATGAGTCTGTATTTCCGCATTCAATATAATTTTTATATTTTATTGAGTCTAGGAACACGATGTACACCGAGTCGTCCTAGAAAAAGGCTATCCCAAAATGTTTTCAAAATATCATTTGTTTTGAAAATAGATCATTTTACAAAAAGCTCATGACTGCCTTAAAACTTTTCAAAAATCCCAAATTTTGATTTACAAAAAATCCCAAAAATCAAACTCTGACCCCAAGGGAAGTTGGCCCGAGTTCGCCCCAAATTCAGTTAGTGTCCGTTAGATTTTGAACTTGGTCATCCTGCAGTTACGGATGCAACGACTATTTGCCGAAATTCTCTCAAAAAATTCTGCCCGAATTTCTCCTTTAGAAAACTTATAAATAGAGAAACAATTTCTCATTTCAACACACCTATCTCTTCTTTTCTCTTTAAGCTTAATATGTTCTTCCAAAGTGTTCTAAGCTCTTTTATTTTCAAATTCCAAGTTAGTTACGATCCTCTAGTCGATTTGCTAGTACGGTACGGTTTAGAAGTTTCAGAGTGATTGTAATCAGAGGCTGATTGAAGAAAGACACTTCACAATTAAAGTTTGTTTAGTACTTCAGATCAAATCTCGCATTGTAGAAGTTGTAAGAACTTCGGAGGAAAACTTGCAGCATTTTTCTATAGTGGATTCAACTAGAAGCTAGAGTTCTTCCGACCGGATTAGTCCTCACAAGAGGAAAACTAGTATAATCCTTGTGTTTGCGTTTGCTCTCTGCTCTCTACTTTTCAGTTACATATTTGTGATATATATTCTGTGATCTTGCAGCTAACAATCTTTTAATAGCTTAATTTTTGCTGCCTACTCTATTTACCCTCCTCTAGAGTATAGCACTTTATATTTTGTTCCTACATTTATCACATCTGCCAATGGGTGAGACCCCTACGAGGATCATGTGCCAACTGAAGAAGAACTAAAAGCTCTGGCCAAAGAGAACCCTTTGATGGTGGCAGCCTTCGAGGAGCTACTATGTCATTTCATGATTTGTACCCTCTTGCATAAGAGCATGACAATTGGGACGTGCTAAACATCCATGTAGCTGGTTTATCTCTTTCTAGGTCATGTCGCGGAGAACAAGGCACAAGAGCATTAGAATGTGAGCCCCATTTCTTTGAACCGCTCAACAACGGCAATTAAAAGACTGATTGAAGAATCAGGACATGTCGATAATGAGGGTAAATTTGTCATTTTTTATATTCCTATATTTTTGTAAATATTTATTTATTATTATTGTATTTTGGGGATTTATTTAGTCGGGTTAGAGTTTCGTCTAGTTTTGACTTGTGTTAGTGGTCCGGTTAGTTTAGACTCTAGTCGGGACCCAAATATTAGATAGACATGGCCCACAAACTCATCTCACTAGGCTAGTGCATTTAGACTAAACTCATATGACAAGTATAGTCATTTAAAGATTAGAAACTTGACCCTTTTGATCCAAAACCTTTGCATGAGTTAGATTAACCAAAGGAGACCTATTAGGGGCATATTAGACATTTCCAATTGGCCCAAACCTAACCCTTATGGTAGCCAAGAGAGGGTGCCATCTTTTTTTATTTGCAAAGTAGCCTCTATTCCCATTTTAGTGTTCTTCCCAATCTTGAGAGCAAATCCCATTGATTCATCTCTCAAATATTCTTATTTCTCCACAAAATTCTTTCATTCTTGCAAGAAAAGGGAGCTATAAGGATTATGGAGCCAAGAACAAGGAGGGGTGTCAATTTGCTAGAAGAGTCCATGTCGGATTCCTATCCTTTGGGTTGTTTATTGGGAATCAACTCCCAATAGGTATCTCTCTCTCTCTCTCTCTCTCTCTCTAAATCTTCTCTATTTCATCTTTCCCTTGCATATTTGTTAGTTTTGAACCCATTGGAATCACCCCCATGCATGAACCACCATTAGAAATATTTTAGAGGCTCTTTTGAGTCCTCTTTAGGAGTTTAGGATAGATTTGGTGTCCCCTATGGAGAGATTCCAAAGGGGGCACACCATGTGTTTTTGTTTTTGCCCCCATAGGCTTATTTGTCTTCTAATTTCAGATTTTCATGTATTAGATAGTAGATTAACCATGGTTAGGATGTTTAGGTTTGTTCTCATTTGGATACTAATGTTTGAATCTATGTATTATGGCCTACAAGTCATATTTTTATGTAAAAATATCAAATATTGTTATATTTATGGATGTGGACTGATTTGAGGGTTTTTGTATATATATATATATATATATATATATATATATATATATATATATATATATATATATATATATTTTTTTTTTTTTTTTTTTTTTTTTAATATATATATATATATATATATATATATATATTGATATTTGTCTTGTGTATATGTGATAGGGTGTGGGTGTGTTAGTATTAAGTTAGTGGGTTAGATAATCTAGTTAGTATCATAGATAATATAGTTAGTTTGTGTTTGTTTTGTCCAAAACAACCCAAATTCGTCATAATTTTTATCCACGTTTTTAGTAGCCAGAGCAAATTAGAAATGCCATAACTCCTAGCTTAAGACTCTGATTAATCTCCCATTTTTTAAAAGAACCGTATCGAAGTTAGCTTTTCAAATATATATATATATATATATATATATATATATATATATATATATATATATATATATATATATATATATATATATTAATTGGCCAAATTCGTTCTAAAACTTTCTGTAAAACTGTTTGTGTGTCAGCTGTCCAAAAGATGAACGTGTTTCGGTATTTTTGCAATTCCGGGAGCTTCCGGACACGAAAATGCGATCCGTTTAAAGTTTCGAAAATCTAATACGAAGGGCTACGACATACTTTAATTCTAGAATTTAGTGAATAGATCTAATAGGTGCAGTATTGATTTTAAGTAGAAATTGACTATACGACATGGACATTTTGTGTATCATATGAGCCTATGTAGTATGGATATCATGTGAAAGTATGTATCATAGGTTGTCAAGAATATGTATGATATAGTACATATATGTTATTATTAGGTAATATATGTTAGAATAGTGTGTGTTTGAATGAGATACAGATGTGTGTGGCTAGTAGAGAGATTTAAGATTGATAGAGGATATGTGCTAGTGTGTGTTCGATGTTGAATAAATGGTAGTATAGTGTGTGTGTTGTGAAGGTGAGAGAGTTGGGAGGATCATGCCATCCTATTTGACTTGAGGCTAGCGTAGTTTGTTGAGTGATTTGTGTTTTGGTTGAGTGGTAGTGTGTTTGTATATAGATGTGTGTGGGTGTGTTAGAATAGAGGGGGTGGATTTGGTATATGTATTTGTGTGTGTGTTAGTGTTAGAGTGGAGAAGAATTTAGATGTTGTATGTATGGATATGTTAGTATGTTAATATGTTAGTGGTTATGTTAGAATCTATGTAGATGTATCTTAGAAGTTAGATAGTGATATCTTGTATAAGTTAGATAGTTAGTTGTGTTAGTCTATATTATTGTTAGTTGGAGATGACATATGTTAGTTGGTTAGAGTTAGAGATGGATATATATACATATATGTTATGGTTAGATATTTGTTAGTGGATGTTAGTTGTGTTAGGTTTCTAAGTTAGAATAGATGGTAAGAAGTTATATGTTAGAGTTGGTTATATCATGTATTAGAGATATAAGTTAGGATATAGAGTGATATCTTAAGATACCATAGTGGTATCTTAGGATATTTTAGGTATTTTCCTATTACCTTAAGGTAATGTATTTACCTACAAGGTAAAGGGGACTTACCTACAAGGTAGAGGGGGTTTACTTTATACTAAGGTATTAGATACTAAGGTATTGTCTATCTAATATTTTATGGTGGATGGTTAGAGGCTAGATATCTAAAGTATTAGTATTAGAGGTTTAGGTATTAGTTTCCAACTAAGGTAATGGTTTACCTTACCTTAAGATAATGGGTTTACCTTATTACAAGGTAAGGTATTAGGTTTACCTAGGTAACTAAGGTTAGATATCTAAGTTATTGGTTAGCTAGTAGCTTAGGATATATATCAGATATCTAAGATTGGTATCTTGGTAGTTAAGGTATTTATACGTAGACTAAGGTATTGGATTTTTAACTAAGGTATTAGTATTAGGATATCAATAGGGCTAAGGTATATGGTATATTGGGGTAAGATATAGGTTGGTATCTTACTAGTATCTAGTATCTACGTTAGTGTCTTAGGATGTAGATGAGTGTGTATCCTAAGATACAAATCAGTATCTTAGAGGGTAAATTAGAAGGCTAAGGTAATGTCTAAGATATTGACAAGGTATTGGGGATTACCTATAGTCTAAGGGTAAGGTATTGGTAGGATATTGAGATAGACGGTTAAATACTAGTCTGAAGTATTAGTAGGATCAATTAGTCTAGGTTAATGAGTTATCTACTAACCTAAGGTAATATATTACTAAGTGTCACGCCCCGACTAGCCGAATTGGTCGTCCTCGCCTTGACTCGAGCTAAATCGATCCTACGAGCCGGGACGTGATGCCATGCAAGTCTTTATTGGACTTGCACAAGACAAGGATGTGCACTTGGGATTTACTTTAATACGACACGTTGAACTTTAAACAGCGCAGAGAGTTGAAGACATAGCATAGGAAGAAATTTAGCTTTTTATTCATAAACTTGCAAACTATGTGAAAGGTCATTTTTATATTACATATGCCGTTGTGGCTACATCTTGAAACACAAAAGAAAACTCTCGACCAGCTTATCGTGAAATAATCTTTGGCGTTCCATACATTCATGCCCTTTTATACATTTGAACAAAAGCCTTCGGTCTGAATTGGGCTTCAAAATACTTTAAAATAGGAGAGCTTCGCGCTGCCTCCCGTTCTTAAGCTCCAGTCTAGTCTCGAGCTCCCGAAGCGCGCTCGTTACCTGGGGAGTTGGGGGTTAACACATTTGCTAGTGGATGGAACGAACCCACTCGTCTAAACCGACACTGCTTATTAAGGATTCTGGCATACGAAGTGATCTTTCTATTTAGAACTATATGAATTTTAGTTCATATCGAAGGTATATTTTAAACGATAATAACATAATCAATTTTAACCATTCTTACCACGGCCGTGCTCCTTTTCTGCACAAAATATACATAATACTTACCACCTGCACAAGACAATAGATGAGCATGCAATCTATCCTATATGCGGTCATTGGTGATATCGACACCATGAATGACGATTACGTAGCATTATGATGCGCCCTCCAGTCCAGGTTGCAAGCCTAACTGGAGGTCTCGCAATGCCTCGCGCCGAAGCACGATTTTCATAATTTCCTCCTAGGTCGATTCGGTCCCAGGGCCCTGGGTACCGTCTCGAGGAAAGCTCACCTTGTGCACAAGTCGTCCATGACCATGCGAATGTATGAACAGTTTAATATGAATGAAGTAAATTACATAGCGTAACCATTATCAAACCACATAATCATTCCTACTCGTGCAAGGGTCCTTTTCTCCGAAACCGTACGTTCTGATTCAGCATCCTGTAGGCACCAAATTCTTCGAGGCATGATATACCGCAACCAAGGTTTCTTTTTTTTGTGTTTTGCCGAGCATAAAATAAATTCTATCTCTTTCCTCGGAATTTAACTTTTCTCTACTTAGAGTGAACTTATAGATTCAGAGTTAACTTCTCTAGGTTGCTATATTATCCCGAGCTCTTGATCTTAGTGGCAAGCATACATCCCGTTAGCATCATCGATTTGAACGTTCAACTTTAAGAATTTAGTTGGCGGGAAGGAGTAAAAAAGAAGGGGCCGAAGAACCACCCACCTAAGGAGATTGCGCCGAGAGTACGAGAACGCTTCACGATGGTCAAACGTCAGTTACACGAACTCCTGCAATGGCACGAGCATCGAATTAGAACTCTTCATTCAATCCCTCCTTCGAAATTCCCAAACTCGTATTCAGAAATCGACGCAAAAGCACACTATCAAATCCATGCAACAATTCGTTCAGAAAGCCAAGAAAACCAATAAAACCAACGGCAGACGGGTTGCGTCGCTCTCTTTAGAGTTCATTCGCCAAGACGCCACCTACCGCATCTAGGACTTATTCCAAAAGTAGCCGATCCATTAGTTGGAACGGTACTCATATTACTCGTCCAAATCGATTTTATTGATGCCATGGTTTTTGTATACCAAACTCGTCGTCGAGTCAGACTAGCCATTTATGTTACCGACCATGTCTGATTTGCCACGAGCCTATTACATAGTGCTTCGCCCCAACGGGAGCGGGGCACTACATAATATACCACTAAGAAAAAGTTTCGTCCCGAAACTTAAGAACAAGGGTCTGAGCTTCGTCGGTGAAAAGTGAAGGGTACTTCTCCTTCATCTCCGCCTCTAGTTCCCACGTCGACTCCTCAACGGAATGGTTGCGCCAGCGTACGCGAACCAAGGACATCGATCGGCTCCGCAGGATCTTTTCTTTACGGTCCAAGATTTGCACGATCTCCTCCGAATATGATAGATCGGCACGCAGCTCCAACTGATCGAAATTAATCACATGACTTGGGTCTTGCACGTACTTTCGAAGTTGGGAGACATGGAAGACGTTGTGCACTTCAGCCAGGGCAGGAGGTAGCACGATCCGGTAAGCAACTGTCTCCACTCTTTCGAGAATCTCGAAGGGCCCTACGAATCTCGGACTCAGTTTGCCCTTTACCCTGAATCGCATGACGCCCCGTATCGGCATCTTCTGAAACACATGGTCCCCAACCAAGAACACTAACGGTCATCGACGAGTATCTGTATAACTCTTTTATCGACTCTGAGCAATATGGAGCCTATCTCGAATCATGCGGACCTTCTCGACGGCTTGTTCGACTAGTTCTAGCCCGAATACCTGTTGCTCCCCGACTTTGTTCCAACAAATCGAAGATCGACACTTCCTTCCGTAAAGTGCCTCGTAGGGAGCCATCTGGATGCTCAATTGATAACTGTTGTTGTATGCGAACTCCGCGAGCGGCAAGTGCGTGTCCCAACTAGTCTTCAAATCTATCGCACACAGACGTAACATATCCTCCAGGATCTGATTTACTCTTTCTGTCTGGCCATCGGTTTGCGGGTGGTACGCGGAGCTAAGGTTCAACTTAGTGCCCAAAGCCGCCTGTAGACTCGTCCAGAAATGTGATAAGAATCTCCCGTCTCTATCCGAAATGATTATGGCAGGTACCCCGTGCAGTCTGAAGATCTCATTGATATAAATCTGAGCTAACCGATCGACGCTCCATGATGCTTTGATGGCGATAAAATGAGCGGATTTGGTCAAACAATCGATAATTACCCAAATCGCCTCATTTCCCCATGACGTCTTCGGAAGGCCCATGATAAAATCCATAAAGATGTCATTCCAATTCCATACTGGAATGTCGAGGTTCTGTAGCTCCCTGCCTGGTCTTTGATGCTCGGCCATCACCCGTTGACAGGCCATGTACTGTGACATAAACGTTGCCATGTCTTTCTTCATGCCGTGCCACCAAAAGGTCGTGTGCAAGTCCTTATACATTTTGGTACTCCTGGGGTGCAACGAGTACTTCGCATAATGGGCCTCCGTCAGAATCTCCTTTCTAAGTTCGGCATGGTCCGGCATGCATATCCTCCCTTTCATCCGAGTTATTCCGCCCTCGTCCACCACAAAGTCGGTCGCCTTTTCCGCCGAAATCAACTCGCACATACTCTTCAGGAATGGGTCATCCTCCTGTACAGTCTTTATCTTGTTGTGCAAGCTCGACTCAAGGTACAATTGGGCCAATCGTGCTCCACAGTAACGGATTCGGAGTTCGATACCCATCTCTGCCAAGTCTCACTATATGTTACGATTGATAAACAAGCACCCTGCAAACATTCTACTCAAAGCGTCTGCCACGACGTTTCCCTTACCTGGCGTGTACTCGATAGTCAGATCATAGTCTTTGATGAGTTCGAGCCAATGCCGCTGCCGTAAGTTCAGGTCCCGTTGGGTAAAGATATATTTGAGGCTTTTGTGATCCGTATAGATGCTGCAAGCCACACCATAGAGATAGTGCCGCCATAGCTTCAATGCAAACACAATCGCCGCTAACTCAAGATCATGCGTAGGGTAATTCTTCTCGTGTTGCTTCAATTGTCTCGAAGCAAATGAAATCACCTTATCCCTTTGCATAAGCACGCATCCCAAACCAGTTCGCGATGCATCGCTAAATATTTAAAACTCTTCTGGCCCGTCCGGAAGTGCAAGGATCGGCGCTGAGATGAGCCGTTTCTTCAACTCTTGAAAGCTAGATTCACATGCGTCGTTCCACTCGAATGTGACTCCCTTCTGAGTAAGGCGAGTCAGAGGCGACGTAATTTTGGAAAAATCTTTCACAAATCTACGGTAGTAGCCTGCCAAGCCGCGAAAACTTCGAATGTCGCCTGCTGAGGTAGGCCGCTTCCATTCGACTATCACTTCAATCTTCTTTGGGTCCACCGTGACGCCTTCAGCTGAGACAACGTGCCCAAGGAGCGTCACGCTGCTCATCCAGAACTCGCATTTGCTTAACTTGGCATAAAGTTGGTGTTCATGCAGAGTCTGTAGCACCGTCTTCAAGTGTTCCACGTGCTCGTCCTTGCTTTTTGAATATATGAGAATGTCATCGATGAATATGACAAAAAATTTGTCTACGAACGGTCGAAACACCCGGTTCATTAGGTCCATGAACGGGGCATGAGCGTTTGTCAAGCCGAAGGGCATGACTAGAAATTCGTAGTAACCATATCGAGTTCGGAAGGCGGACCTCGGCACGTCCTCGGACATGATCTCTAACTGATGGTAGCCTGACCGAAGATCAATCTTGGAAAATACCGTCGCCCCTTACAATTGGTCAAACAAATCGTCTATCCTTGGCAACGGGTACTTGTTTCGTACCGTGGCTTTGTTAAGTTCTCGATAGTCGATACACAACCGCATCGACCCATCTTTCTTTCTTACAAACAATACTGGAGCATACCACGGGGAGACGCTAGGACGAATATATCCACGATCTAGCAACTCTTGTAGTTGTACCTTCAGTTCCTTCAGCTCTGCCGGCGCCATTCGATAGGGTGCTTTGGATATCAGTCGGGTGTCCTAAAAGGTGTCAATGTTGAATTCTATCTCTCGGTCCGGCGGCATCCCTGGCAACTCGTCTGGGAACACATTAGGAAATTTTGCCATGACTTCAGGCTGGGCCGTGCTTGCAATCTCCATTCTCGTGTCTCGAACTGATGCTAGGTACCCGCTGCACCCATAATACAACATACGCCTTTCTGAAATCTTCGATATCATCATTGCTGCCTTTGACGCTGCTCCGTACGAATAAGAGAACTCGATTTTGCCCGGAAGGCGGAACACAACTCTCTTCTCCACGTACTCGATCGTTGCGTGGCATGCACCCAACCAATCCATGTCGAGGATTATATCGTACTTCTTGATGTCGAGGATGATAACTTCTACGAATAGATTTTTCATCCGATGCAGATGTAACCGTCCCTATAAATTTGAGTGGCAGACATATCTATTCCCGATGGAGTGCTAATGCTAAGATTCATATCTAAAAGTTGTATGGGTAGTTTATTCTCTTCTACAAAGTCGACAGATATGAAACTATACGTAGCACCCGAATCGAACAGTACTCTAGCAGGTATATTTTTATAGAGTAGTATACCTGTCATGACAGTGTCGGACGCGAACGCTTCATCCCGAGTCAGTGCATAGACTCGGCCTTGTGTCCCTTGGCGATTTTGTGGGTTTACGGGCACTGCGTTTGTGCCATGGACGGGAGGTGCCCTGTTTTGGTTCTGGACGTTCCTTGGTGGATATTGGTTCGCCCTTCCCGTGCGACAATCTACTGCCTTGGGACCCAGCTGGCCACACTTGAAGCATCCCCCTTGGCAATCGACCGTCGGATGTCCCATCTTGCCGCAGCGATGGCATCGTACGCCTGGGTGAGGCCCCCGATACTCGAACGTGTTCTGGCGCTTTGGCGCACCAGATCCTCCTGCGTCGTGAGGATGCTTGTTGAAGTTGTTGTGGATGCTTGACCCGCTCTTCTACGAAGCTCGACCGAAGATCTGCTCACTATCAAGGGCGACGTTATATGATTCCCTGTAAGTTTGGTATCTTTGGTTCATGACGTCCCGACGCAAATCAGCATTCAGGCCTTGCTGGAAGCGCTCGCACCACGCCTTCTTGTTCGACAGAAAGGCCCCGGCAAACTTCGCAAGCTTTGTGAACTTCGCATCGTAGTCTTCAACGGACAAGTTTTCTTGCTTCAAGGACATGAATTCCTCATCCTTCTGTCGACGAACGGCACGAGGAATGCATTGCTCGAGAAAGGCCGGTTTGAATATCTTCTACGAGATCTTGGCGTTGGGGTTGGCCTCTTGGAGTTCTTGTTTCTTCGCCTTCCACCAGTCATAGGCCCTCAAGTTTAGCTGTAGGGCTGCATACCCGACTCTCTTGGACGCCTTGATGCTAAGGAGATTGAACAGACCCTCAATCTTTACTAGCCACCCCATGACTTTATCAGGCTCTGATCGGCCGTTGAATTAAGGCGGGTTCATCTTCTTGAATTTCGTCGTCTTGAGCAGGGAGGAGGAAGACATATGCTTCTTCGCTACGGGTTGCACTTCTTCTTCTGACATGGCGATCGTCGAGTTCTGTTGGGTCGCTATGGTGCTCACGATCCAGGTCAGGGCCTCCATCTACTTTTGTTGGACACTGATTTGGGCCTGGATCTGTTCTTGCAGCTGGCGTTGCTGTATCTCCGCCTGGCGCTGCTGGAGTTCCATGAGACGTAGTAGTCGCTCCATGGCGGACTCGCTAGGCGTCGCGTCTCCGGTGCTATCCGTGCTAATCAATGTGGCATTGACAGCGGGGACACCCGGTCTGTTCGATATTCCTACAAAATTGAACAAATCCGTTAGTATTCTCAAAATATCTACGGGCTTATATGTATCGAACGATTATTTTAGGCCGCATATATAGAAAAGCATAGTTTTTGAAAAATTGCAACGGCGTCTAAAAGAAAGTATTTTGAAAGGTCCGAGGTGTGAACCGTGCTCTAATACCAACTTGTCACGCCCCGACTCGCCGAATCGGTCGTCCTCGCCTTGACTCGAGCTAAATCGATATCACGAGCCGGGACGTGATGCCGTGCAAGTCTTAATTGGACTTGCACAAGGCAAGGATGTGCACTTGGGATTTACTTTGACACGACGCGTTGAACTATAAACAGCGCAGAGAGTTGAAGACATAGCATAGGAAGAAATTTAGCTTTTCATTCATAAACTTGTAAAGTATGTGCAAGGTCACTTTTATATTACATATACCGTTGCGGCTACATCTTGAAACACAAAAGAAAACTCTCGACCAGCTTGCCGTGAAATAATCTTCGGCGTTCCATACATTCATGCCCCTTTATACATTTGAACAAAAGCCTTCGGTCTGAATTGGGCTTCAAAATACTTTAAAATAGGAGAGCTTCACGCTGCCTCTCGTTCTTAAGCTCTAGTCTAGTCTCGATCTCCCACAGCGCACTCGTTACCTGGGGAGTTGGGGGTTAGCACACTTGCTAGTGGATGGGACAAACCCACTCGTCTAAACTGACACTGCTTATTAAGGATTCTGGCATACGAATGAATCTTTCTATTTAGAACTATATGAATTTCAGTTCATATCGAAGGCACATTTTAAATGATAACAACATAATCAATTTTAACCATTCTTACCACGACCGTTCTCCTTTCCTTCATAAAATATACATAATATTCACCACCTGCACAAGATAATAGGTGAGCATGCAATCTATCCTATATGCGGTCATTGGTGATATCGACACCATGAAGGACGATTACGTAGCATTGCGACACGTCCTCCAGTCCAGGTTGCGAGCCTAACTGGAGGTCTCGTAATGCCTCGCGTCGAAGTACGATTTCCATAATTTCCTCCTAAGCCGATTCGGTCCCAGGGCCCCGGGTACCGTCTCGAGGAAAGCTCACCTTGTGCACAAGTCGTCCATGACCATGCGAATGTATGAACAGTTTAATATGAATGAAGTAAATTACATAGCGTAACCATTATCAAACCACATAATCATTCCTACTCGTACAAAGGTCCTTTTTTTCGAAACCGTAGGTTCTGATTTAGCATCCCGTAGGTACCAAATTCTCCGGGGCATGATATACCGCAATCAAGGTTTCTTTTTTTGTGTTTTGCCGAGCATGAAATAAATTCTATCTCTTTCTTAGGACTCTATCTTTTCTCTACTTAGAGTGAACTTATAGATTCGGAGTTAACTTATCTAGGTTGCTATATTATCTCGAGCTCTTGATCTTAGTGGCAAGCATACATCCCGATAGCATAATTGATTTGAACGTTGAACTTTAAGAATTTAGTTGGCGGGAAGGAGTAGAAAAGAAGGGGCCGAAGAACCATCCACCTAAGGCGATTGCGCCGAGAGTAGGAGAACGCTTCGCGACGATCAAGCATCAGTTATGCGAACTCCTGCAATGGCACGAGCATCGAATTAGAACTCTTCCTTCAATCCCTTCTTCGAAATTCCCAAAGACGCATTCAGAAATCGACGCAAACGCACCCTATCAAATCCACGCAACAATTCGTTCAGAAAGCCAAGAAAACCAATAAAACCAACGGCAGACGGGTTGCGTCGCTCTCTTTAGAGTTCATTCGCTAAGACGCCGCCTACCGCATCTAGGACTTATTCCAACAGTAGTCGATCCATTAGTTGGAATGGTACTCATATCACTCGTCCAAATCGATTTTATTGATGCCATGGTTTTTGTATACCAAACTCATCGCCGAGTCAGACTAGCCATCTATGTTCCCGACCATGTCTGACTTGCCACGAGCCTATTACATAGTGCTTCGCCCCAACGGAAGCGGGGTACTACACTAAGGTAAGCATATTACCTAGTATCTAAGGTATTGGGTTATCTTGGTAGGGAATGGTTAGACTTGGGTTATCTTCTTAGTAATGGTTAGACTTGGGTTATCTTGGTAGGTAATGGTTAGAAGTAGATTATCTTGGTAGGTAATGGTTAGAAGTGGGTTATCTGGGTAGGTAATGGTTAGAAGTGGGTTATCTTGGTAGGTAATAGTTAGAAGTGGATTATCTTGGTAGATAATGGTTAGAAGTGAGTTATCTTGGTAGGTAAAGGTTAGAAATAGAATACTTGACTTAGATTTTACCCTGTTTGACTAAGGTTGACTGTTTTGACTCAAAGTCAACTACAAGTCAACCTTGGACCTAGATTAGACTAGGAGTTGATCAGAGTTGACCAGTTGACCAAAAGTTAACTGTGAGTCAACCATTAGCCACTTTGACCTAGATTGGATTAGAAGTTGACCAGAGATGACCAGTTGACCAAAATTCAGCTGTAGGTCAACCCTTGCCCTAGTATGATCTAGATTGACTTGGTTTGACCTTGTTTGACCTAGATTGACTTTGTTAGACCTAGTATAACTTAGTATGACTTAGATTTACTTAGATTGACTTAGCATGACCTAGTTTGACTTTGCTAGACCTAGTATAACTTAGTATGACTTAGTATGACTTAGTTTGATTTAGGTTGATTTATTTTGACTTAGTTGACTTGGTGTGACTTAGTTTGACTGAGTTTGACCTAGATTTGCATAACATATACTAGAATCATGTCATACACTGTTAAACCCTAATTAACTTATGATATCTCATCTTTAGGTCTGTGACATCACTCTGAGCATCTATTTTCACTAACAGCTCAGGACCGTAGACGAGTACATTCACTGATAGTTTTTATTTTCTTGATATCTGCTATATCCGATTCAGTTGTAGTGTCTTACTTGATTCCCGACACGATGGTTTACGGATGAGTATACGTCGGATTCTGTCATGAGATGTTATTCCTGAACTTTCCTGGTATATTGGTACATTATTCGATCTTTTTTTTTCTTGTACTTGTATAGACACCGATTTGGAGTGGGCTGGCTCCCTTCTTTTAAATCCCGTGTCATGACGTGTCATGGTTGGATCCATTATACTACTCGGGGATGGGGAGTTATTAGAGGTTATGTGATCAATACCCCTCCTGTATTTCTGTTACTACTTGCATCATAGCTTTACCCTTGCCTCACAAAGGGTAAAGCCTTTCCTGTGTTACTACTTGCCTCATAGCTTTCCATTATGGCCGACCTGATTCTTATTTTCTTGTATTTCCTGACTCATAACCGGTCAAATGGAAGAGCCTAATCATGTGTCCCAATCCGATTACATAATGCTCTAATATCTCAAGGCGCCATTTATGTTTACATTATACATCAGATATTCTTGTATTATTCTACATTCCAGTATTTTACATCCTGACATGATATCCAGTTTTACATATCATGTTTATATTCCAGTCTTGATATTTTATCTTGTATTTCATTATAATTGTCTCTTATAGAATTTGTCAATTCACATGGAACTGCTGTTAGCGTTTGTATTTGCTCATATCCTGACAGGATAACCCCGTTGATGTTTACAGATGATCTAGAGGCTGACTGCTCGACCTTCTATGGCTACGGCATAAATGGCGAGTACGACTTGGATATTCCCGTGGAGCCGGTGCTCTTAGAGGATGCACCGTCTGCTTAGACTAGTTAGATAGGCTTGCCTGGACTGTGATCCAGCTAGTAATTCAGACTTGTAGTATATATATTATTTGGGATTTTTGTTACGTTTTTAACACTAAACTTGTGTGGGATCTTGCATCTATTCCTGTTATTTTCCTTCTATCATATTTTTCATATTTCGTGCTATCTTCCTTAGATGTCTTATGATTGAGTTGCGACATTATATACCTCCGTACGGAGATGACAGGTACCTTTATATAGTGTCTAGATGTTGTATGTTATAGATGACCTATACAGCATTCTACCGCCGATTCTGCGGTGTAGGCTGGACGTACCCACGTGCTCGTATCCCTACTTAGGGTGCGAGTTATGACACATTTTTATGGCAGCCTATGCAGGTTAGAAGTCGCAATTAGTGCGATGTCGTAGTGGTGCTCGACTTAGAGAGCTGCTACGAGCCTGCTATAAGTTTAGAAGATATAGGCTATAGGCTAAGGATACTCAATCACAGTTAGGACTTCTTGAGAAGATTCTAGGAACGACTCTTGAGAATCTCATGAAAAACTATCTCGAAATTTGATTCCAACTATTTCTGTCTGTTCTTCTTTGTCTGTGGTTGAATTTGATTCTTGGTGTTCATTGATTTTCTACCAGGATAAACCTTTGGACTAATTAGCCTCGGTTACAGAATCTAGGGTCTTCCACAGCCATATTAGCAGGCATGGCGAAGATATAGGGTCTGATTTTGGATATATTTCTCGAGTTGTAGGAATTTAAGGTTTTCGCAGCCAAGCATGCGACAATACGAAAATGTTAGATACCATGATCTTAGAGGTATGCACTTAGTTGCAAACCCTATGGTTTATTGCAGCCGTACTTATTGGCGTGACGAGGATTCCGATAACATGATTCTGGGTAGACGGGTATGGTTATCAGATTACAGAATAGATACCCTATATAGGGTACCCTAGTATAATGGAGTAGGTATTAGTGGAGATGTTACTTGGGTATTTTGGGAAAGAGAGTGGGAGCTAGGCCACCTGTGGCTGTGGCGTAGCATCATGTCCCGCACCAGCAGCAGGATATACCCCGATAGGGCAGGGCTTTTGCGATGACGGTCGAGGAGACCCACACCAAAAGTGAGGGACTAGGAGGTTAGGTCTTTTTCTTTCATTTTTCTGTTTCTTTATACCCATTGATTGTTTGATTACTTTCTTAGTACCCTTAGCTTGCATATGTGATAATCATGCTAGATTAATAGAAAATCCCAATGGAGACTACAATAACATGATACTGTAGAGACTAAAACCATGCATGTTTGTTCATATTTCATAGAATTGAATGTTGTATAACTTTGGATAGAATTTTGTAGACTTTGATTTTTGGGGGCTTGACTTAGAGAAGACTACAACGAACTTAAATTTTGAGGACGAAATTTTTCTAAGGGGGGAGGATTGTAACTGCCTGTTTTCAAAAATAAGGTTAAATTTGTCATTTTTTATATTCCTATATTTTTGTAAATATTTATTTATTATTATTGTATTTTGGAGATTTATTTAGTCGGGTTGGAGTTTCGTCTAGTTTTGACTTGTGTTAGTGGTCCGGGTAGTTTAGAATCTAGTCGGGACCCAAAGATTAGATAGACATGGCCCACAAACTCATCTCATTAGGCTACTGCATTTAGACTACACTCATATGACAAGTTTAGTCATTTAAAAATTAGAAACTTGACCCTTTTGACCCCAAACCTTCGCATGAGTTAGATTAACCAAAGGGGACCTATTAGGGGCATATTAGACATTTCCTATTGGCCCAAACCTAACCCTTATGGCAGCCAAGAGAGTGTTCCATCTTCTTTTTATTTGCAAAGTAGCCTCCATTCCCATTTTAGTGTTCTTCCCAATCTTGAGAGTAAATCCCATTGATTCATCTCTCAAATATTCTCTTTTCTCCACCAAATTCTTTCATTCTTGCAAGAAGAGGGAGCTACAAGGATTGTGGAGCCAAGAGCAAGGAGGGATGTCCATTTGCTAGAAGAGTCCATGTTGGATTCGTGTCCTTTGGGTTGTTCATTGGGAATCGACTCCCAATAGGTATCTCTCTCTCTCTAAACCTTCTCTATTTCATCTTTTCCTTGATATTTGTTAGTTTTGAACCCATAGGAACTACCCCATGCATGAACCACCATTAGGAAAGTTTTAGAGGCTCTTTTGAGTCATCTTTAGGAGTTTGGGATAGGTTTGGTGTCCCCCATGGAGAGATTCCAAAGGGGGCACACCATGTGTTTGTGTTTTTGCCCCATAGGCTTATTTGTCTTCTAATTTCAGATTTTTATGTATTAGAGAGTAGATTAACCATGGTTAGGATATTTAGGTTTGTTCTCATTTGGATACCAATGTTTGAATCTATGTATTATGGCCTACAAGTCCTATTTTTATGTAAACATATCAAATATTGTTATATTTATGGATGTGGACTGATTTGGGGGTTTTTGTATATATATATAGATATGTGTCTTGTGTGTATGTGATAGAGTGTTGGTGTGTTAGTGTTAAGTTAGTGAGTTAGATAATCTAGTTAGTATCCGAGATAATATAGTAGTATGTGTTTCTTTTGTCCAAAACAATCCAAATTCGTCATAATTTTTATCCACGTTTTTAGTAGCCAGAGCAAATTAGAAATGCCATAACTCCTAGCTCAAGACTCCGATTAATCTCCCTTTTTTTTAAAAAACTGTATCGAAGTTAGCTTTCCAAATATATATATATTAATAGGCCAAATTTGTTCTGGAACTTTCTGTAAAATTGTTTGAGTGTCAGCTGTCCGAAAGATGAACGCGTTTCGATGTTTTTGCAATTCCGCGAGCTTCCGGACACGAAAATGCGACCCGTTTGAAGTTTCGAAAAGCTAATACGAAGGGCTACGACATACTTTAATTCTAGAATTTAGTGAATAGGTCTAATAGGTACAGTATTGATTTTAAGTAGAAAACTGACTATACGACATGGACATTTTGTGTATCCTATGAGCCTATGTAGTATGGATATCATGTGAAGGTATTGCCTATGAGCCTAAGGTATTAGATACTAAGGTATTGTCTATCTAATATTTTAGGGTGGATGGTTAGAGACTAGATATTTAAAGTATTAGTATTAGAGGTTAAGATATTAGTTTCCAACTAAGGTAATGGTTTACCTTACCTTAAGGTAATAGGTTTACCTTATTGTTGGCCCATTGGTCATATGGTCAACCTGATTTTAATAATTAATCAAACTCTGTCTGGATATACGGGACATCTCGGATTCTTGGACATGATCAAGATTGGCTATCTACTGAATTCAAGACCGAAGATCTGTTTGCCTACTCGAGTCTGTAATTCCTTATGCAATGTATTTTTCATTTTATTTGAGTCTAGGAATATGTTGTACACCGAGTCGTACTGGCAAATAGGCTACCCTTAAATGAGTTTAAAATGTTTTTAAAATGACCTCTCAAAAAGGTTTACAAAAAGGTTTTCAAAGATCACCAAAAGCTTTTTCAAAACCCTAACTAAACCCTGACTTAACCCTGACAGAACTCGGACCGAGTTCGGCCAGAGTTCGGTTAGTGGCCATTGTGATTTTGAATCCTTGGAACTTGGTCCTCCTGCAGTTGCGGATTTGACCGAGATTTGCTCAAAGAGTTCTGTCCGAATTCTGTCCGAATTCTGTCAGAAGTCTGCCTTTGGAACTCCTATAAATAGAGAAGGATTTCGATCATTTCAAATCACTCATTCACTTTCAATCTTCTCTCTATCTAAACCTTTCAGTCTTCCAAAGAGTTTTCTAGAGCTTTCAATTTCAGATCCCAAGCCAGTTACAATCCTCTAGTCAATTTGCCAGTGCGGTACGGTCTAGAAGTTTCTGAGAGATTGTAATCAGAAGGCTTGATTGAAGAATACCTCTTCACATTTGAAGTTGGATGAGTTCTTCGTATCAAAGCTCGTGTTATAGAAGTTACAAGGACTTCGTAAGAAAACTTGCGGTTTTTCCAATAGTGGATTCAACTGGTAGCAAGAGTTCTACCGACTGGATTAGTCCTCAACAGAGGGATACCAGTATACATCGCTGTTTTTGCGTTTGCTCTCTTAACTCTGTCTTTAATTTATTTCAGTTTTGATTAATATTCTGTGATTGTGCTGCTAACATTTTTAATTAGCATTATTCCGCTGCCAACTTTATTCACCCCCCTCTAGAGTATTACGCTTTACTATTTCGTTCCTACAATTGGTATCAGAGCGGGTGTCACAGGTAAAGCAAAGGTAACAGTACAATTATTTATTCATTTTGATTAACTGTTATATATATCACAGTACAACACATGGCAACTGTGAAATTCACAAGTGAAGGCCAGGCCACAAACAGACCCCCACTGTTTGATGGAACGAATTATACATATTGGAAAACACGGATGCGTTTCTTCTTGAAATCACTTGACTTTGATTTATGGTCCATTGTTCTTGATGGCTATCAAAAGCCACCTCGTATAAATGTTGATGGAGTTTTAGTTGAAAAACCCTACAGCAGATATACAGAGGAAGAAAAGAAAAGGGCCAGTCTTGACGCACGTGCCATTAATGCTCTTTTTTGTGCTTTAGACAGAACTGAATTTAACAGGGTATCTATCTGCACAACGGCTAATGAAGTATGGAAGCTACTTGAAGTCACACATGAAGGCACGACTCAAGTCAAGGAATCTAAAGTCAGCAGACTTACTGAAGAGTACGAGGCGTTCAAGATGAAGCCCAACAAAACAGTTACACAAATGTTCGAGAGGTTCTTGGATATTGTTAATCCTTTGTCCTCCCTAGGCAAAGATTACAGTAACCATGAAAAGATTCGCAAACTCCTGCGAGCTCTCACTAAGAACTGGATTCCAAAGGCTACTGCAATCATTGAAGGGAACGACCTCACAACTATGTCCCTCGAAGTACTCATGGGTAAGCTACTCACTCATGAACTGGAGCTACAAGATTTTGAAGAGCCTGCACCAAAGGAGAAGACGATCGCTCTAAAGGCTCAGCACAGAAAAGCTGTTGAAGGTGACTCAGACAGCAGTGGATCTGACGCTGAAGATCAAGCTCTCCTAGCAAGGAAGTTCAAAAGATTCATGAGACATGAGAAGAGAGTCAAAGAAAACAACAGCAACAACTGGTATCAAGAAGATGTTGTTTGCTATGGTTGCAAGAAGAAGGAACACATGAAGAAGGATTGTCCCACAAACTCATCATCAAGCAAGAAGAGCAACAGGTATGAAAAATGGAACCTGAAGAGATTAACATCACGGAAATATGCCAATACCAGCATATGGCATGAAAGTGAAGCCAGCGACTCAGAAGACGAACAATCAGAAGACGCTGCAAACGTATGCTTTATGGCATCCGATCAGGTGGAACACCCTTCACATGTTAGAAGCAAATGGATCCTCGACAGCGGTTGCTCACGGCATATGACCGGTGACGCTACCCTATTTGCAACACTGTCGAAGAAAAAGAAGGAAGGCTATGTCTCCTTTGGTAATAACTTGAAAGGGTATATTATTGGTATCGGTGATGTTGGTAAGTCTCCCTATCCTGTGATTAAGGATGTCTGTCTGGTTACCGAGTTGAAACATAATCTACTCAGCATAAGTCATCTAGCTGATCATGGTTATGGTATCAACTTTGGCAAAGACAAATGTACTATAGTTGATAGCTCAACTGGTAGTACTATCTTTGAAGGTATCAGGGAAGACAATATATATGTTTTCTATTTGTTAGATGAAACTAACATTTCAGGTAGATGCTTAATGGCCAAGAGTGATGAGAGTCATCTGTGGCATATGAGACTCGGTCACGCTAATATGGATACAATATCAAGATTATCCACAAAGAAGCTAGTACGCGGTTTACCGGATATTACATTCAAGAAGGATTCGGTATGCAGTCAATGTGAAAGGAACAAAGCTACCAGATCCACATTCAAATCAGTAAACACAGTATGTACTACTAGACCTCTACAATTGCTTCATATGGACTTACTCGGTCCTAGCAGAGTTGCTAGCCTCGGAGGTAAACTTTATGCTTTTGTAATTGTAGATGATTTCTCTAGATACACGTGTGTATATTTCTTAACACGCAAGAATGATGCATTATCCGAATTTGTCACCTTTTGTAAGAAAGTACAGAATGAAAAAGGTTACATGATCACTCGCATAAGAAGCGATCATGGAGGCGAATTCGAGAATGCTAATTTTGAGCAATTTTGTGACACATACGGTTTTGTACACGAGTTCTCCTGCCCTAGGACTCCACAATAAAATGGAGTTGTGGAACGTAAGAACAGAACTCTAACCGAAATAGCCAGAGTGATGTTAAATCAGTTTAGTCTACCCAAATATTTCTTGACTGAAGCTGTCAATACAGCTTGCTTTGTACTCAATAGAGTTCTAATTCGACCCAAATCGAAGAAAACTCCATTTGAGTTGTGGTTTGATAGAATTCCATCTGTCTCATACTTTAGAATATTTGGCTGTAAATGTTTTATTCTTAATACAAAAGACAATTTGGGAAAATTTGATAAAAAGGCCGATGAAGGTATATTTTTAGGTTATGCGGCCAAGAGCAAAGGATACAGAGTCTTCAACAAACGTACCATGATCATCGAAGAGTCAATCAATGTCACTTTTGATGAATTGAATCAAATGACTATCGATGACAATGACGAAGATACATCTGTACCAAGCACAACTCCAGCTGATTCTCAACCAAGCTCTGCACTCGCTGAACCTCCTAGAGAAGATCCAGGAACCAGCTACCTTCAGAATCTATCGAAAAGGTTGAAATTTACAGCTGATCATCCAAAAGATTTGGTAATTGGTGATATTACCAAAGGAGTAAGTACTCTTACATCCTGTAGAGATATTATTTCTAGTGTTGCATTTATTTCACAGCTAGAACCCAAAACTATTGATGAAGCATGTAGTGATAGTTTTTGGATAGATGCTATATAAGAGGAATTAAATCAATTTGAACGGAATCAAGTTTGGAAACTTGTTCCCAGGCCTATTGATCATCCGGTCATTGGCACCCGTTGGGTATTCCGAAATAAACTAAATGAGAATGGTTTAGTGACTCGTAATAAGGCTCGACTCGTAGCTCAAGGATACAAACAAGAAGAAGGTATCGACTACGATGAGACTTATGCCCCAGTTGCGAGATTAGAATCCATTCGCATGTTATGTGCATTTGCATATTTTTATGACTTCAAACTTTTTCAAATGGATGTCAAGAGTGCTTTTTTTAAATGGTTTTATAAAAGAAGAAGTTTTTGCAGCACAACCTCCAGGTTTCACAGATTTTAAAAACCCTGATCATGTTTTCAAGTTGAAGAAAGCCTTATACGGTTTAAAACAAGCCCCTCGTGCTTGGTATGATCGTCTAAGCTCTTTTCTACTTGACAACGGCTTTTCAAATGGCAAGGTTGACACTACACTATTTATTAAGTCTTTTAATGACAAACTTCTTTTAATTCAAATCTATGTTGATGATATTATATTTGGATCTACTGATGAATCTCTGTGTCAAGAATTTTCTAAGTGTATGCAGAATGAGTTTGAGATGAGCATAATGGGAGAGCTGAAATTCTTTCTCGGGCTGCAAATCAAACAAACTGATAATGGGACGTTCATAAATCAAGCCAAGTACACAAAAGACTTGTTAAAGAAGTTCGATCTGGACAATGTCAAACCTATTGGTACTCCAATGGCAACTTCAACAAAGTTTGATTCAGATGAACAAGGCAAGCCAGTCGACACACGTAAGTATCGAGGTATGATTGGTAGTTTACTTTATTTAACTGCTAGTCGTCCAGATATAATGTTTAGTGTTTGCCTGTGTGCACATTTTCAAGCTAACCCAAAGGAATCACATCTGTCCGCAGTTAAGCGTATCTTTCGATACCTTAAGGGCACTTCTTCTGTTGGCGTGTGGTATCCCAAAACTAAGTCCTTTGACCTTATTGGTTATTCGGATGCAGATTTTGCTGGATACAAAGTTGATAGAAAAGTACCAGCGGCACTTGTCATTTCTTAGGCAAGGCTTTAGTCTCATGGTTTAGTAAAAAGCAAAATTCTGTAGCCCTATCAATAACAGAGACTGAATACATCGCCGCAGGACGTTGTTGTGCTCAGATTTTATGGATGAAACAAACCCTAGAAGACTATGATTTATTTTACACACATATTCCCATTTTCTGTGATAACACGAGCACTATTAATTTGACCAAGAATCCAGTATGTCACTCTCGTACTAAACATATCGAGATTCGACATCATTTTCTTAGAGATCATCATCAAAATGGAGATATAAACCTTGTGTACATAGATACTGAAAATCAACTAGCTGACATCTTCACTAAACCTCTAGCGAAAGATCGTTTCAATTATTTACGTCAAGAATTAGGAATTTTGGACGTTAATAATATTAATTAATTTTGTTTTATGATTATATATCATTATGCAAAAACTGTATTAGAGACAAGCCAATAAAGAGTCTGTCTGTCACCACAACTACGGTTGAAGCGAAGCGGTACTTAAGAGTTCCCCGGTGAACCTCCGCCAGCTAGGACAGTACTCCTACAGCTAATCTGAGACAGTCGCTGTGTAACGATATTTAATTTATAAAATAATATTAATTATATTAATGGAAGGCTAAAATAACTAATCTTTGAATTAAATATTTAAAATGAGACAATGAAAAAGAATGGCTAAAATCAACTTTATAGAACCCTAGGCGAATTCGGCCAGAGCTCTGACCGAATTCGGCCCGAGTTCGGTTGAGGGTACCTGGTTATATATACAGAACCCGAGAAGCCCTTCTTCTTCATTGCTTCCAAACCATTCATAACAGCAGTAGCAGCCGCGAAGGAGCACCGAACCCTAGTTTTTCCCCACCCTCTTTCTTCCAATCCAAGTGGTAAAATCCATCCAAAATTTGGATTCGTGCGGAGTTCGCCGTCCTCTTCAACATACTTTGTTTTCGGGAGGTATAACTCCATCTTTCTCCACTTTTCAATTAGTGCATTTTTATTTCAATTTGCACAAATGGCACCCAAATTCAATCCATCTAAGAGGAAGAAGACGACTCCTAGTGAGGAAGGGTCATCTTCGCATCCGCATACGGATTCCCTCTTCTTGCCGGTCCAAACGAGCGACGGTGCGTTCGACGGGTTTTTCTTCCAAACCCTAGACCAAGCCCTACTGTGGTATGGAGACTTCTCCATGAGATCCATATGCACAGGTGCTCCAGTCAAATGGACTGTATTTCTTGACTACCGCCTTTTCTTTGAGGTATTAGGGCTACATCTTTTTGTTCAAATATGCTTCCCTATAGCAACTAATGCCATTAGATTATTTTATTACAATCTCATATTAGACACTTTTGATGTGAGCACTCGTGTTGGAGGTATTGGTATCAATTTTGATGATAACCTATTAGCGGAGATCCTTGGTATCCCTAACGAAGGTGAACCGCTAGTCGATATCACTGAATTTGATTTCCCCGAAGGCATGACACTCGCAAGTTTCAAAGCGGAACTCTGTGCACCTGATAGAGTACGCTCTGGAAAGTTCAAGGCCAACAACCTGAACTTGTTTAACTATGAATTACATCGCATCATCTATTCCACTATCCTTCCAAAATCTACTTCCAAGGATGATGTGACTTCTCTTGAGCTGTCCGCCATGTACCACATTCTTAAGGGGATTCTATTTTCTGCCCCTAAGACCATGATTCAGATGATGGGATGTTGTCGTGCAAGAGATAGAAATCTCTCTTACGTGATGATTCTCCCACGCATCTTTCAGCGCTTCGATATCGATCTGTCGACTTGTACTCAGGACCCTGATCCCAAGTTTCTTCAGTTATCTCGTTGTAGCATGACTGCTATAGCTCCACCTACTGCTCCTCCTACTGTACCTCCTCCACCACCTCATCAGTATGCCACGATATTTGAGGGCATACATCAGCATTTATCTGCTTTGCACGTCTCGATGACGGACATGGATCGCGAGCGTGTGTTCTGCGACGTCACCCGTTATCAGGCGCTTGCAAATTCCTTAGCTGATCTTCGTTTCACCCAGACTGGTCATTCAGCCGGTTCCATCCCTAGAGATCCAGCTTTCTCTGGTTACCGCTGTGAGGATGAGGCTGTTCATGCCTACTTCCAGCCTGGTAACGCCTATGATTGGTACCGTCCTGATCGTGCTCCACATCGTGATTATGTTGGTGAGTTCTATGCTGGCGCCCCTCCACATCCTTCTGGCGCTGGTACTTCTGGAGCTGGTCCTTCAGGATATACTGGTCGAGCTGCTGATGATGATGATGAGGATGATGATGAGGAGATGTGACTATCTGATTTTGAGTGACATTTTATTGTATACTTGAAAATGCTCCGACATTCCAAGTTCTTATCAGTATTTTTGATTATTATCAGCACTTTGTAGTTTGCTTCAGTACTTATTTATTTGCATGGACATGTTGTATTTTGCCTCAGTTTATGGCATTCCAGTTTATTTCATCACTATGTTTCAGTTTCAGTTTATGCTAGCACTATCTCTCTATGTTGCTTCATTCTTTCTAACTGTCTACATGCCTGTGATGATTATTTTTTTTAATACATGCCTGTGTTATTTATCTAAACTTT
This sequence comes from Iris pallida, assembly GCA_029216955.1. Classification (NCBI taxonomy): domain Eukaryota; kingdom Viridiplantae; phylum Streptophyta; class Magnoliopsida; order Asparagales; family Iridaceae; genus Iris; species Iris pallida. Next base: position 3,933,462 of record JANAVB010006389.1, read on the forward strand.
ATTTCTATCTTAAATCTTTTATATATGTTTTCTCACTATTTGTTACTTATGCATTTGATTGCGGGGGAGCTTTATCTTTTGCAATTATTTTGCTAAGTGACAAAGGAGGAGAAAATTAAAGATCTAATATTTTTTTTTGAAGAATACAGGATATGAACAATTTCTACTTTTTGATCATTTTGAACAAGCTTAATTTTATATCAATCATAGTTTGTCAATTATCAAAATAGGGGAGATTGTTAGCCCATTGGTCATATGGTCAACCTAATTTTAATAATTGATCAAACTCTGTCTGGATATACGGGACATCTCGAATTCTTGGACATGATCAAGATTGACTATCCACTGAATTCAAGACCGAAGATCTGTTTGCCTACTCGAGTCTGTAATTCCTTATGCAATGTATTTTTTATTTTATTTGAGTCTAGGAATATGTTGTACACCGAGTCGTACTGGCAAATAGGCTACCCTTAAATGAGTTCAAAATGTTTTTAAAATGACCTCTCAAAAAGGTTTACAAAAAGGTTTTCAAAAAGGTTTCAAAGATCACCAAAAGCTTTTTCAAAACCCTAACTAAATCCTGACTTAACCCTTACAGAACTCGGACCGAGTTCGGCCAGAGTTCCAGAGTTCGGTTAGTGGCCGTTGTGATTTTGAATCCTTGGAACTTGGTCCTCCTGTAGTTGCGGATTTGACCAAGATTTGCTCAAAGAGTTCTGTCCGAATTCTGCCCGAATTCTGTCAGAAGTCTGCTTTTGGAACTCCTATAAATAGAGAAGGATTTCGATCATTTCAAATTACTCATTCACTTTCAATCTTCTCTCTATCTAAACCTTTCAGCCTTCCAAAGAGTTTTCTAGAGCTTTCAATTTCAGATCCCACGCCAGTTACAATCCTCTAGTCAATTTGCCAGTGCGGTACGGTCTAGAAGTTTCTGAGAGATTGTAATCAGAAGGCTTGATTGAAGAATACCTCTTCACATTTGAAGTTGGACGAGTTCTTCGTATCAAAGCTCGCGTTGTAGAAGTTTCAAGGACTTCGTAAGAAAACTTGCGATTTTTCCAATAGTGGATTCAACTGGTAACAAGAGTTCTACCGACTAGATTAGTCCTCAACAGAGGGATACCAGTATACATCGCTGTCTTTGTATTTGCTCTCTTAACTCTGTCTTTACTTTATTTCAGTTTTGATTAATATTCTGTGATTGTGCTGCTAACATTTTTAATTAGCATTATTCCGCTGCCAACTCTATTCACCCCCCTCTAGAGTATTACACTTTACTATTTTGTTCCTACACTTATTACAAGGTAAGGTATTGGGTTTACCTAGGTAACTAAGGTTAGATATCTAAGTTATTGGTTAGCTAGTAGCTTAGGATAGATATTAGATATCTAAGATTGGTATCTTGGTAGTTAAGGTATTTATACCTAGACTAAGGTATTGGATTTTCAACTAGGGTATTGGTATTAGGATATCAATAGGGCTAAGGTATATGGTATCCTGGAGTAAGATATATGTTGGTATCTTACTAGTATCTAGTATCTACGTTAGTGTCTTAGGATGTAGATGAGTATGTATCCTAAGGTACAAATCAGTATCTTAGAGGGTAAAATAGTAGGCCAAGGTAATGTCTAAGGTATTAACAAGGTAATAGGGGTTACCTATAGTCTAAGGGTAAGGTATTGGTAGGATATTGAGATAGACGGTTAGATACTAGTCTACAGTATTAGTAGGATCTATTAGCCTAGGTTAATGAGTTATCTACTAACCTAAGGCAATATATTACTAAGGTAAGGGTATTACCTAGTATCTAAGGTATTGGGTTATCTTGGTAGGTAATGGTTAGACTTGGATTATCTTGGTAGTAATAGTTAGACTTGGATTATCTTGGTAGGTAATGGTTAGAAGTGGGTTATCTTGGTAGATAATGGTTAGAAGTCGGTTATCATGGTAGGTAATGGTTAGAAGTGGATTATCTGGATAGGTAATGGTTAGAAGTGGGTTATCTTGGTAGTTAATGGTTAGAAGTGGGTTATCTTGGCAGGTAATAGTTAGAAGTAAGTTATCTTGGTAGGTAAAGGTTAGGAATATGATACTTTACTTAGATTTTACCCTGTTTGACTTAGGTTGACTGTTTTGACTCAAAGTCATCTGCAAGTCAATATTGGACCTAGATTGGACTAGGAGCTGACCAGAGTTGACCAGTTTACCAAAAGTCAACTGTGAGTCAACCATTAGCCAGTTTGACCTAGATTGGATTAGAAGTTGACCAGAGATGACCAGTTGACCAAAAGTCAGCTGTAGGTCAACCCTTGACCTAGTATGATCTAGATTGACTTGGTTTGACCTAGTTTGACTTTGTTATACCTAGTATGACTTAGTTTGACTTAGATTTACTTAGATTGACTTAGCATGACCTAATTTGACTTTGTTAGACCTAGTATGACTTAGTTTGATTTAGGTTGATTTAGTTTGACTTTGTTGACTTGGTGTGAGTTAGTTTGACTGAGTTTGACCTAGATTTGCATAGCATATACTAGAATCATGTCAAACACCGTTAAACCCTAATTAACTCATGATATCTCATCTTTAGATATGTGACATCACTCTGAGCATCTATTCTCACTAACAGCTCAGGTCCGTAGGCGAGTACATTCACTGATAGTTTTTATTGTCTTGATATATGCTATATTCGATTCAGTTGTAGTGTCTTACTTGATTCCCGATACGATAGTTCACGGACTAGTATACGTCGGATCCTGTCATGAGATGTTATTCTTGGACTTTTCTGGTATATTGGTACATTGTTCGATCTTGTTTTTGTTTGTACTTGTATAGACACCGATTTGGGAGTGTGCTGGCCCCCTGCTTTTAAATTTCGTGTCATAACGTGTCATGGTTGGATCCATTATACTACTCGGGGATGGAGAGTTATTAGAGGTTATGTGATCAATACCTCTTCTGTATTTCTGTTACTACTTGTATCATAGCTTTACCCTCGCCTCATGTAGGGTAAAGCCTGACCTATGTTACTACTTGCCTCATAGCTTTCCTTTGTGGCCGGCCTGATTCTTGTTTTCTTGTATTTCCTGACTCATAGCCGGTCAAATGAAAGAGCCTGATCATGTGTCCCTAGTTGATCACATAACGCTCTAATATCTCAAGGTACCATTTATGTTTACATTATACATCAGATATTCCTGTATTGTTCTATATTCCAATATTTTATATCCTGACATGATATCCAGTTTTATATATCATGTTTATATTCCAGTCTTGATATTTTATCTTGTATTTTATTACAATTGTCTCTTATAGAATTTGTCAATTCACATAGAACTGCTATTAGCATTTGTACTTGCTCATATCCTGACAGGATAACCCTGTTGATGTTTACAGATGATCTAGAGGCCGACTACTCGACCTTCTATGGCTACGACATAGATGGCGAGTACGACTTGGATATTTCCGTGGAGCCGGTGCTCTTAGAGGATGCACCGTCTGCTTAGACTAGTTAGATAGGCTTGCCTGGACTGTTATCCAGCTAGTATTTCAGACTTGTAGTATATATATTATTTGGGATTTTTTTTATGTTTTTAACACTAAACTTGTGTGGGATCTTGCATCTATTCCTGTTATTTTTCTTCAATCATATTTTTTATATTTCGTGCTATCTTCCTTAGATGTCTTGTGATTGAGTTGTGACATTATATACCTCCGTACGGAGATGACAGGTACCTTTATATTGTGTCTAGATGTTGTATATTATAGACGACCTATACAGCGTACTACCGCCGATTCTGCGGCGTAGGCTGGACGTACCCACGTGCTCGTACCCCTACGTAGGGTGCGGGTCGTGACAAAAAGTATTGATAAAAAAATAAAATACAGAACATATGATAAAATAATACATTTTCTGTAGTATTAATAGTACACACACACACACACACATACACACACACACACACACACACACACACACACACACACATATATATATATATATATATATATTTATATATATATATATATATATATATATATATATATATATATATATATATATATATATATATATATATATATATACAAAAATGCAATGCCAGGACTCGAACTCAGGATTCCTAGGCAGGGCCTTAACATAACTGCTCTAACCAATAGGATATTTGGTTCTGTGTTAGAAACAGAACCAAACAATATTTATATTTCAGTTTAGACATTATATATATATATATATATATATATATATATATATATATATATATATATATATATATATATATAACATGCAAGGGGAAGGGCTCAAACTAGGGTCTGTCAGGAGTGGATCCTGGGCCAGTCGATGACCACTGGATCAAGATTGGTTTGGGATTAGCATGCTTGGATTTAAACTGTACCAATGTTAGAGTTTAGTTCATACCGAGGAAGATGAAGAAGGTGGTTCGTCGGTTGTCTACGAAGCTCGGCTCCTCGGTACGGCTCCGGTGGCTTGGATCGATGTGTTGCTCCAAAGGAAGAAGATGGTAATGAGTCTTGTCTCAACATTTCTCTTTTTATAGAGAAATGAAGGAAAGTTACAAATGTGAAGGGTCGGAGGTTACAGAATGTAAAGGAAAGTTACGGATGTGAAGGGTCGGAGGTTATGAAATATAATAGGTTGGGAGTGACGGAATGTAATAGGTTGGGAGTTACGGAATGTAATAGGTTGGAAGTTACGAAATGTAATAGGTTGGGAGTTACTTAATAGGAATAGGTTTTTGGGCTTGATTTTTGGGTTTGGATGTGAAGAAAACTGGGTTGGTCTTTGATAATATTGGTGGAAATAAAATGAATAGGGTATTTATAGGCTTGGTCCCAAGCCATAGGCCCAAGAACATATGGATAATTAATCTGGGCTATCTAATTAACTAGGTTCATCCTTAACTAATTTTAGAAATTTTTATAAGTAAATTGGCTAACCATCCCAATAATCACATGCTGCTTAGTCCTAAATCTAGAAACTTCTAAATACTAATTGAATTATCTAAATAACAGTATTATTATTTCAATAACTTAAATTTAATAAATCAACTTTAATAAAAATTAAATAGTTACATACTACAATGCGAGGGGCACTAAAGCTGTATTCACCATGTCTTTCGCTACTTTTGAAGCGAGCCCGCGTATGTTGAATACTTACGCAAATTTCTGTACCTCAGCCAACACTTTCTTCGAAGGTTATTTCTTATCCAATAGTTTTTTTGGTGTGAGAAGGTCACGATAAGGGACCGAAGCTATCATGTAATTTACAGAAGCTGAGGAGAACGTTCCTGCTGACGACCCTTTGGAAGATACACTTGTTGGTTTCCCTGATGAGGTGCATGACGCGCTGCGTGTCACCCTCAAGAAGCGAAAAGAGAAATCTTCTATTAAGGGGACTAGCAAGAAATAAAAAACTGGGGCCCCATCTACCCAGCCAGCCCATGATGATCTTCCTTCTCCCGCTAAGGAAAAAGAAAAGAAATGACCATTGTTGAAAATCCTATGGCGAGGACAAGGCTTCAAACACAACAACTAGAAGCGGAGCTTTTCCTTGGAGGAACATCTTCTTTCAGATGAAATACCCCATCCCTTGCTAAGAGGAGAGTGGGGTTGAGGAGAGTACAGAGCGGGTTACTCCTGGAAGTCAGCCTGCTACTGTCGTTTCTCCTCCACGACTGGTCAAGAATGCCACCAAAAGAAAATTGTTGGTATCAAGAATTGTGACAGAGAAAACTGCACCCTATACTATCCCTCCTTTGCCAAGGCAATCTCCTGTTCATGAGCCATTGCAGCCGTCAACTGGGGGCTTATTTTCTCCATAAGGTGATACACTTAGTCTCTCAGTTCAACAAGAGTTACTATATGTTAATCCTGTAGCGATTTGTATTGATCTGCCTTCATCTCTAGAGCTTCCACCTACCAGTGAACCGGCTTCAGCTGCTGTAGTGGAAATCCCTCCGGTTACTGTTTCAGAACCAGTAATCGTTGCCGTCACTATTCCCCTATCTACGAGGATATTGATGGCACTTACTTTGGCTAGTTTGATGTCCCCACCAACCACTGATGACGCTTTAAGGGCCACAATTCTTGAAAAAGCGTCAACTCTAAAGGAGGCTGCTCCGAAATTTCTAGTTCCTTCCATAATCCAAATTTCGTAGCCCTGTCCTGCATGAGGTACCTCCTCAAAGTGATAAAGAGATGATAGTGACATTGCATGATTTTGATTTTGGTAATGAACCGATCGAGGAGGAACCTGTTGATGTTGCCTCCGACCTTGAAAAAGATGAATTAAGCCCAGATCAGGTGGCAACACAGGAGGATCAAAACTTAGTAGCTAAAGACGGCCAGACTACAATTGAGGGTGATGAGCACCCTGCTGAAGATGAGGGTGACCAGAGCCTTAGTGATGATGACTAGAATCTCGATGAACCGCGGGGCGATGAGAACTCTAACGTTGACATTGAGGGCGATGGAATCTCAACTGATGATGATGAAGGTGTTGAAGACCTTGTTAAAGGTCTCGAAGGTCCTAAGGGCGATAAAAACCTGATATTGATGCTGAGGGGGTTCACGCCCCTGTTGAGCACATTTTTGAAACAGAGAGGACAGAAAAGACAGTCAGGGAGGCCAAGCTGAGTTAGGGGCCAGAGGTAGCCATGCAGGCTTAGAGGCTGGGAGCAGCCGTTTGATGTCTGGAGGCTCAGAGGCAGTTAGTAGTCAGGCAACAGTATCTGCTTCTGTGTTTGAGAGGCTCATAACAGAAAAAGATACTGTGCATATGAATACTCTATACATGCCAACGGGCCCAGGTAAATTTTGAACTTTATTTACCGTTGCTTTTTTATTTAATGTCGTGTGATATAATGATTTTACTTTGAATTTCAATATATCATATAGGAACAATCGTCGGAGTCCCATTAGCCTCTATTGCCTTCAGCATCAGTTCTACCATGGCTCCTTTGGATGTCGAGACTCATGCCATGGAGGGGAAGCTCATCAGGGATGCTTGTACCAAAATATTTAGGTGCTGATTTTGTACAGGTTGTCGTTACTCATGTCTCTGTTGAAGGAAGAGTTTTCATTGAGGCAGCGACACCTGGTGTATCGGTGGTGATGAGCGGCACCATTCGTACTTATACAGATGCCTTCTTTACTTTCCTGCGCTCCTTGGTTTATTTGGCCCTAGAGAAGAATTATACTTATGATTTTGTAAGGTCGTCTTTGTAGAAGCATAAAAAATCTCAGCTGATAACATTCCTCCATCGCAGCGCAGATGATACAAAGACGCATACCGAGTATTGAAGAGACAACAGAAGATACGGAAAGAAGTTTTGTTATTATTATGCCGACAAAGATCTAGTACAGATTTATCAAGGCTATACGCAAAAGACTAATCCTACTTCTTCTGCAAAGGATTGATTACAGATTCAACAAAGCCTAGAGGAGTCTAGTACAGATTTAACAAAGTTTTACCTTCGTCAAAGCGCAGTCCCCCTTCTTCTCGGTTCACATACTGGAAGATTTATCCCTATTAAAGCGTATTCTGACTTTCTTATGGGCGCAACCCTCCAAAAGCACATCAGCTACTCGACTGAAGCGAGCAACTTCCTGAAGCAACAATTGGCCTGGGTTTTCAGAAGGCACAAAAGGTCTCAAAAGCCCAGAATGGGCAGGGTATAGCACAACCTGTGGCTCTTCGGGCTAGCTATCCACCCACAAGCTAGGTCGTCAGGACCTCGAAGACCTCCAAGGCGTCGCTCAGGTTCGAACTTCTTATGAGAAGCGTTCCAACACGTTCCAAGACTCATCAAGAGTTCTTCTACGAAGGCATAGGCCCTTTGAACGAAAGAATCCTTAACCAACCGCCGACTTATGTAAGGCCAATCGCCGTTCGAATCTAAGTTTGGATCCAGCATTGTGGTGAAGGGTGCCAGGAAGAAGACGTGACTCTTCAGAAGAAACTCCCCTTTATATAGGGCGGGAGTGGTCTAAAACACATGCCACATGGCCGACAGTCTAAATTCCCATATTAATAGGATGAACCTAGGACTCAACACGATGAACCTCATTAAATAAAGTTCATTCGACTAAGTCCTAGACTATCCTAGGACCCCTTGAAATTCTCTAAATAACGATGGCAATTAAGAGGGAGTCGTTCATTAAGGAGCGGTCGTTCAGACTATTATTGTTTTCACACCACCTCAACTCCAACGGTGCAGCACTCTTCTCTAACCCAGAAGCTTAATTACCTTTCGTCAGAGACTTGGGAGACACCGTTTTCCAGCACAAGCCTGACTGCTACTCTAAAGCACAGTAAAATGTTCTATCTGAAGGTGCAGCCTACTCATCTTCCTAAAGCACATTGACTTTACCTAAAACACAGCCTACTCGTTGCCCCTAAAAGCACAAAGGCCCCGTTGTCTTTGAAACATAGTCTACTTGTCGCCCTAAAGCACAAAGGTTCCGTCGTCTCCAGAAGCACAGTCTACTCGTCGCCCCAGAAGCGCAGCCAGCCTTGCCTGAAGCATAGATGGCATGGTCCCACCCAATCAGTTTGCTTAAACAGCTTCTCTCAAAGATATGATTAGGATTGATCAAGTTGATAAATGCAAATTGATTCAAATCTTGGACAAAGATTACACAAAATCTAAATTTGAGATGACATCCCAAGATTTGCTCGGCTACATCCGAACAAGCAAATCGGCACACACCACGTGTCACCTCCTTCGGTTATTTTGATAACCACCAGAGATCTCGTTTGAGAGGAATCTCAGCACCCACCACATATCAGCTCCATATAAGCCCATACTATACAAGGACGACAGATTCCTTCATATCTCAAAACCCTAATTCACATCACATATGTCACGCCCCAGAACCAGAATACTGGAGAGCGGAGGCGAACATAGCCAGCTACGTATATTGAAATGAAATCCATCTCGCTATACGGTCACGGCTGTCTAGATATGAGGGTTTACTACAAGCCAATGGTCTCTTAAGGTCAAGCCTATTGTCTCAATCTCAAACAAGTAATATAATTACAAGATGTTAGATCACCAAATATATAATAAAAGGCATCCCAAATATTACATATTCAGTTGATCATGAAGCTAGTCGTACAAAATACGAGGACTAGCAAGAGTTTAGTCATACATGATCAACCCTAGGATTTGTTAATCATGTTTACAGCCCGTAGGCAGACAGTAAGTAAAAGTGTATCGAGCTAACAGGTGCTCGTCGGCTAAACGCCTCAAAAGAATAATTTTACAATAGAGTGAGCGAAACAAAATGGAAAACCCACTCGTAACCCGGGTTCCTTCTAGTCGCCACCATCGGGCTGGAGGTTCGGAAGATCCTCGGGAGCTGCTCTAAAATCTGGCCACACAAAACTAGCTGGGTCAAACCCCAGAAAGAGCAAGTGCCACAAAGGAGGCCACGAAATAAGAACAAAAGCCAGCATATCAGAACATAAGAAAAGAAATAGAAGAAGGTACAAGTAAATAAAGGGTGCAACAGGACAATAAACGACTAGTGACATGGGACCATTCCGGGAGCCAGGTTACAACCCTTAAACCAGACAAGGATCGAGGTTGTAACCATTCGCCTGAACAGCACTCTGTCTCTACCCATTTATTTTTAGAGATAAGTAAAACAAGCATGTACAAGAGTAGCCAGGTACAGGGACTAGACAAGACTTAGACAAGGCTGGACTCCATCCATTCACATGCGGCCAAGCAATTACTACAGCTTACTACTTAACTAACTAGGGTTATCACAAGCCTTAATTACTAACAAGAAGCAAGTGAGAAATTTCCAGTCCCAAGTCCTGCAGACTATCTAGTTATCCTTCCGCGGTTTGAGAGTATGGTTGGGTACATCGCCCCGGAGACGATATACCCTTAGGTGACTTAGAGGGTGCAACACATGACAGTGCGCTGGAAATGTGCTCTACTCGTCGGCAAGCTACAAGTCCAATTAAGAGCGTCCAGATAACGAGATTGCCTGTGACTGGAAATTCTCCTTGAACAATAGTTTGATCTAGTCGTTAGCCTAATCCATATTCAGTATGAATCCCTGACCGTGGGAACCAGGGAGTCACGTCCTAGACATGATGCAAGACAAGACAAGTGGATTGCACAAGCAAGCAAGCAGGAACACCCACGGTGTCAAGTTGATTATACGAGTCAAGTTAGCCGTCGTAACAGCATCAAGATAAATCATATCAGGGTACTTGTCAGGAGTGCGCCACGACGGGCCACTATCATGTCAGGTTGGTCATGTCAGGAGTGCACCACTACGGGTCACTGTCGTGTTATGCTAGTTCCTTGTCATACCATGCCATGTACAATAGTCATTCCAAACAAATTAAGTAAAATTAAGTTCATGACAAAAAGGCGTAAGGATATAAAATGGACATAAAATATCTAATAAAATATCAATATACAAGGCTATAGAAGAGCCAAGCTTAAGGAAAAATAAAACCAAATCTCCATGATTGGACAGATTGCGTAAGGGTCCCTGGGGTCGGGTTGCGCAGGAGAATGAACTGCGCAGGGGTGAACTGCGCTGAAGGAAGAGGGCTACACAGGGGGAGGTTGGCACAGGAGATGGATGGCACAGGGGTGAAGTGCGCAGGAGTAAACTGCACAGGAGTGAATTGTGCAGGAGTGAATTGCGCAGGAGTGAACTGCGCATGAGTGAATTGCGCAGGAGTGAACTGCGCAGGAGTGGATTGCGCAGGAGTGGATTGCGCAGTAGTGAACTGTGCATGAGTGAATTGCGCAGGAGTGGATTGTGCAATCGGGCAACGGCCAGGCTGCGCGGTCGGCGACCAGCGCTAAAGAGCACGGCACGGGGGAATGTTGCGCAGTTCAGTGCTGCGCTAAAGAGCGCAGACTGTAGATCTTCTTCTCCAGGCCGAGAGGAACATCAAGAACACCCAAAAATTCAATCTTTCATCTCGGTCAAATCAAGGCCAAATCTAGATTTTCAAGGTTCTAACTTGAGTAAAATTGAGTTCTCTTCCATGTAAAAGCATCAAAATAAGCAAAAATCAAGGTTTAATAGATCAAAACCAAAGATTTTCGAAAATGGTTAAAACCTAGATCTAGAAAAATGGAAGCTCAAATTCCAAAAAATGCCAAGTTCTAATGTTGATCTCCATGTCCTAATCTAGCTAATGGACAAATAAAATGTGGTTCTCATGTGGTGGCAAGGAGCACTTGCCTATGGTGTTGGTGAGTTGTGTAGCGGAAGGAAGAAGAAGGAGATGGAGAAGTAAATAAAAATTAAAGAGGAGAGAGAAAAGTTAGGTGGGATTAATAAAGAGGGTGGGTTGTGGTAGAATGAGGGTTGAACATAGACTAAGGTGTTCCAATGCATGTTAAACCAAACCAAACTAAATCAAACCAATTCTCCTCCACAAAATAAACCAAGCCAGGTAAAACCCAATTACGAGAACCAAAATCTGCAAGTCAAGCCAATTACAAGTACATGCCAAAATCCGAGAAAATAAATATAGGTCTGAAATACATACAAGCTTTGACAAAATACGTATTCAGAATATGGGTGTTACAACTCTACCCACCTTAAAAGAATTCCGTCCTCGGAATTTAATTAAGAGGCTAGAGAGACAAGGAAAAGCTATATTAATCACAGGCAAGCTATAACCAGGCAAGCAATCAGACAATTATACATGCAAGCAAGGGACGGAAAACATAAGGCATAAGGAAGACATTATATCTTACGAGTCAAACAGGTAGGGATATCGCAATCGGATGTCATCCTCACGCTTCCACGTTGACTCACCTAGAGAGTGATGACCCCAAGCAACACGGACTAAACTAATAGTCTTGAGTATCTTCTCTCTCCGGTCCAATATAGACACGGGCCTCTCCTCATACGAAAGGTTGGTACCAACAACCAATTCCGAATGGTCTAGGATGTGGCTCGGGTCCGGGACGTACCATCGTAATTGGGACACATGGAATACATCATGCACCTCATTTAGCGACGGCAGAAGAGCAAGACGATATGATACATCTCCTACTCGCTCCAGGATATCGAACGGCCCTATATACCTAGGACTAAGCTTTCCCCGCATGCCAAAATGAATGACGTCGCGGTTAGGCGAGATCCTAAGGAATACATGGTCGCCGATAGCAAACTCCAAGGGACGTCGATAAGCATCGGCCCAATGCCGCTGGCGATCTTGGGCAACTCGAAGACGATCTCTGATCCTTCTGACCACTTCAACTGTCTGGACAATCATCTCTGGACCAAGCATCTGCCTCTCTCCGACATCATCCCATGCTAGCGGGGATCTGCACTTCCTACCATACAGAGCCTCGAACGGAGCCATCTGGAAACTGGCCTGGAAACTATTATTGTACGAGAATTCCACAAGATGCAGGTGATCTTTCCACGAACCACCGAAGTCGAGCGTGCAAGACCTCAACATGTCTTCAAGAGTCCGGATAGTGTGCTCTGACTGGCCATCTGTCTGCAGATGATATGCCGAACTGAACTGGAGACGATTCCCAAACTCTCTTGCAAGCTACGCCAAAAGTGCGATATAAACCTTGAATCTCGGTCCGAGGTGATACTGACGGGCACACCGTGAAGCCTGACAATCTGCCTGAGGTACATCTCTGCCAACTGAGCTGTTGACTGCCCAACTCTAAATGGAAGAAAATGAGCCACCTTCGTGAGCCGGTCAACTATAACCCAAATAGCATCTCGACCAGCTGGGGATCTAGGTAATCCAGTCACAAAATCCATGGTTACATGCTCCCACTTCTATTCTGAAATCGACAAGGATTGAAGAAGTCCAGCGGGCCTCTGATGTTCAGCTTTAATCTGTTGGCAAACCAAACACCGGGAGACAAACCGGGCTATCTCCCTCTTCATGCCATTCTACCAGAAGTGCTGACGGATATCACGGTACATCTTCGTGCCACCGGGATAAATAGAATACTGCGAACTATGAGCCTCTGCCATAACTTTCTGTCGAATATCTCCACTGGGTACACAAAGACGAGAGCCGTGTCGAAGTGTACCATCTTCATGAATGCACAACTCTGGCCTTCTTCCTGTCTCATACTCTGTACTTAGCCGCTGAAGCTTGGAATCTGTAGACTGCGCCATCCGGATCCTCTCAACTATGCTGGACTGAACTTGTAGGCTAGCCATCAACGCCACGTTGGTAGGAAGAACCACTTTAATTCCCATCTTCTGAAAATCTGCCAATAACTTTGGTTGCGCCGTTAGAAAATAAACTCCGGCTCTCCGGCTCAACGCATCTGCTACTACGTTGGCCTTCCCTGGGTGATACTACAAATCTACATCGTAGTCCACCAATAGCTCGAGCCATCTTCTCTGTCACATATTAAGGTCCTTCTGGGTGAAAACATACTTCAGGCTCTTGTGATCAGTAAATATCTCCATTCTATCTCCGTACAAGTAGTGCCTCCACAACTTAAGTGCAAACACTACTGCTGCTAGCTCCAAGTCGTGGGTCGGGTAACTCTCCTCATGGTCACGACGTTGGCATGATGCATAAGATATTACCTTCCCATGTTGCATCAAGACACATCCCAATCCTCTGCCTGAAGCGTCGCAATAAACTATGAATCCTTTGGTCCCATCTGGAAGCGTGAGAATGGGAGCCGTTATCAATCCTCGCTTCAACTTCTCAAATGATTCCTGACACTCTGCTGTCCAAACAAACGGCACATCCTTACGAGTCAACTGGGTCATCGGCGCTAAAATCCTTGCAAAATCTGAAACGAATCGCCGATAGTAGCCGGCCAATCCAAGAAAGCTGCGAACCTCTGCCACTGAACTAGGCACTGGCCATGACTCGATAGCCATAATCTTCTGGGGATCCACTTCCACTCCTCCTCGAGTAATGATGTGACCCAAGTACGAAATACGATCGAGCCAGAACTCGCATTTACTGAACTTGGCGTACAACTGATTCTCTCTAAGTGTCTGGAGGACGATTCTGAGATGCTGCTCATGCTCTGCTTTGCTCTTGCTGTAGACCAGGATATCATCTAGGAACACGATCATGAACTGATCCAAGTAAGGCATAAAAATACGATTCATGAGGTTCATGAATACGGCTGGCGCATTGGTCGCTCCAAAGGGCATAACAAGGAACTCCCAATGTCCATACCTAGATCGGAAAGCTGTCTTCGGGATGTCCTGCTCTCTGACTCTGATTTGGTGGTATCCTGACCGCAAGTCTATCTTTGAGAATACTGAAGTCCCTTTGAGTTGATCAAACAAGTCATCTATCCTCGGAAGAGGGTATCTGTTCTTGATTGTCACTGAGTTCAAGGTACGATAATCTACACATAAACTGGACGTACCATCCTTCTTTTTCACAAGAAGTATCGGGGCTCTCCAAGGCGATCTACTTGCACGAATGAATCCCTTGGTCCTGAGTTCTTCAATCATCTTGTACAAAATCTCCAACTCTGAAGGCGCTATTCTGTAGACTCTCTCTGATACTGGTGCTGTCCCGGGGATTAAGTCTATAGTGAACTCGATCTCCTGCTCTGGCGGTATCTCTGGAAGTTCCACTGGGAAGACATCTGGAAATTCTTCAACTATCCGGGGCAACTGCACTGCTGCTACTACCATCCGCAATACTGGAAAAGATGGCTCCACCGTGCCTCTGAAAAATAAAAACTCTGGCTCGCCTGGAACGCTGAAAACAACTCTGCCAACATGGCAGTCTATCCTAGCATACTGGTTCCTCAACCAATCCATGCCTAAGACTACATCATAGTCTGCCATAGGGAATTCTATAAATCTAGCGGAAAACTCTCTACCGCTAACTACGATCCGACACGAGGAAAACACTCGATCTACTCCCACAAGACCATTACCAGTAAGTATATTGAGCCACACTGATAATGACTCAGGCTCCAATCCTATCCGTGTCGCGAATCGTACAGACATGAATGAATGCGACGCACCAGAATCAAATAATACCAATGCTGGAGAGAAGTTGACGAGAATAGTACCTGTCACTACCTCACCTGGTGTAACTTATTCTTCCATAGTCATCATCATGGCTTGACCTCTAGCTGCGGGTCCCCTCTGCTGGAAACCTCTCTGCCTGCTCTGCACTGGAGCCTGGGCACACTGCTGCTGGATTGCCTGGCCTGAGGCAACAATGGCCTTGGGTACTGCTGCTGCTGCATGGGTGCTGGTCCCCTAACCGATAGACTAGTTAGGTTGGAAGAGGAAGAACTACCCCTATTCGGGCAAGCTCCTATCTTGTGATCTGCCGCTCCACAAGATAGGCACAATCCTTGCTCCCTACGACAATCTGCCACTACATGGCCTGGCTTCCCACAATGAGAACATCCCATCGCGGAAGTCTGCTTCTGCTTCTGCTGCTGCAGGTACGTCGGGGTCGAATGCTGAACCAACGTCACTGAGGCCGCCCGCCTCAGAGTTCCAATGGTCAATCCCCTAGCTGCCGTGGCTGGAGCTGATGATTGGTGCATCTGACTGTGGGATCGCTTCCTACCTCCGGTCCTATCCACGATCCTCTGGGAGGTGTATTCATGCCTCCTAGCTGCCCTCAATACTGCATCGAACGTCTGGTGCTCGAACTGCTCGACTGCCAACAAGATCTCCAAATACAGTCCCTGCTGGAACCGCTGGGCCCTATCAAACTCGGTCGCCACCAAGGTGGGGGCAAACCTACTGAGTCTAGAAAACTCAGTCGCATAGCCATCGACCGTTCTGCCTCCTTGCTTCAAGTTGGTAAATCTGGTCTACAGGTCGTACCGAGCCACAGCATCGAAATACTTCGTCTGGAATCTCTCTCTAAACACTGCCCAAGCAATGGGTGCCACTAATCCCATGGCTTGCGCTGCCCACCAACTGCGAGCTAAGTAAAACAACTGCAGGCGTACCACCGCCACCATCTCATTCTCAGGTGTCCTAGCTGCTTCCAGAATCACCTCGGTATCCTGAAGCCAAGCGTCCGCGGCAATCGTATCCTCGCTGCCGTCGAAGAAAGGAGGGTTCAAGCGCTTGAAGCTGTTGGCCGTGCTGTTCCCTGGATGACCGCCTCTGGTCAAAGCATCTGCCACAGTCTGGTACAAGGCGTCTCCTCGACGATCTTAGAAAGCTATCAAGGTCCTGATAAGACCTACCAAAGTGCCATCATCCGGCTCGGCAGGCTGAATGGGCTGAACTGGAGGCTCCCCTCAAGTAGGTATCACTCTGGAGGCGACTCCGGAGTGCTGGGCTTGATCTCGAGGTTGCTGCTGGTCCACGGGAGGTGCTCCTCCTTGCTGATCAGAGGGGTCAGGTACAGTACCACTGAAGAAGACGACACAGGGAAACAATGAGGAAGGACCAGGACAGATCAACGATACAAGCATGTGATCAAGTCAAGATTCCAGAGATTCAGAGGATATAGACGAAGATCAAGGACGAATACTGATTGAGACATCTATTCGGTAAACCCTCACATTTCTTGATTGACAAGACCTGTATGGGCCACCACTTAAACCATGTCACGCCCCAGAACCAGAATACTGGAGAGCGGGGGCGAACATAGCCAGCTATGTATATTGAAATGAAATCCATCTCGCTATACGGTCACGGCTGTCTAGATATGAGGGTTTACTACAAGCCAATGGTCTCTTAAGGTCAAGCCTATTGTCTCAATCTTAAACAAGTAATATAATTATAAGATGTTAGATCACCAAATATACAATGAAAGGCGTCCCAAATATTACATATTCAGTTGATCATGAAGCTAGTCGTATAAAATGCGAGGACTAGCAAGAGTTTAGTCATACATGATCAACCCTAGGATTTGTTAATCATGTTTACAGCCCGTAGGCAGACAGTAAGTAAAAGTGCATCGAGCTAACAGGTGCTCGTCGGCTAAATGCCTCAAAAGAATAATTTTACAATAGAGTGAGCGAAACAAAATAGAAAACCCACTCGTAGCCCGGGTTCCTTCTAGTCGCCACCATCGGGCTGGAGGTTCGGAAGATCCTCGAGAGCTGCTCCGAAATCTGGCCACACAAAACCAGCCGGGTTAAACCCCAGAAAGAGCAAGTGCCACAAAGGAGGCCACGAAATAAGAATAAAAGCTAGCATATCAGAACATAAGAAAAAAAATAGAAGAAGGTACAAGTAAATAAAGAGTGCAACAGAATAATAAACGACTAGTAACGTGGGACCATTCCGGGAGCCAGGTTACAACCCTTAAACCAGACAAGGATCGAGGTTGTAACCATTCGCCTGAACAGCACTCTGTCTCTACCCATTTATTGTTAAAGATAAGTAAAACAAGCATGTACAAGAGTAGCCAGGTACAGGGACTAGACAAGACTTAGACAAGGCTGGACTCCATCCATTCACAAGCGGCCAAGCAATTACTACGGCTTACTACTTAACTAACTAGGGTTATCATAAGCCTTAATTACTAACAAGAAGCAAGTGAGAAATTTCCAATCCCAAGCCCTGCAGACTATCTAGTTATCCTTCCGTGGGTTGAGAGTATGGTTGGGTACATCGCCCCGGAGACGATATACCCTTAGGTGACTTAGAGGGTGCAACAAATGACAGTGCGCTGGAAATGTGCTCTACTCGTCGGCAAGCTACAAGTCCAATTAAGAGCGCCCAGATAACGAGATTGCCTGTGACTGGAAATTCTCCATGAACTATAGTTTGATCTAGTCGTTAGCCTAATCCATATTCATTTTGAATCCCTGACCGTGGAAACCAGGAAGTCACGTCCTAGACATGATACAAGACAAGACAAGTAGATTGCACAAGCAAGCAAGCAGAAACACCTACGGTGTCAAGTTGATTATACGAGTCAAGTTAGCCGTCGTAATAGCATCAAGATAAATCATGTCAGGGTACTTGTCAGGAGTGCGCCACGACGGGCCACTATCATGTCAGGTTGGTCATATCAGGAGTGCACCACTACGGGTCACTGTCGTGTTATGCTAGTTCCTTGTCATACCATGCCATGTACAATAGTCATTCCAAAAATATTAAGTAAAATCAAGTTCATGACAAAAAGGCGTAAGGATATAAAATGGACATAAAATATCTAATAAAATATCAATATACAAGGCTATAGAAGAGCCAAGCTTAAGGAAAAATAAAACCAAATTTCCATGATTGGACAGATTGCGCAAGGGTCCCTGGGGTCGGGTTGCGTAGGAGAATGGACTGCGCAGGGGTGAACTGCGCTGAAGGAAGCGGGCTGCACAGGGGGAGGTTGGCACAGGAGATGGATGGCACAGGGGTGAAGTACGCAGGATTGAATTGTGCAGGAGTGAATTGCACAGGAGTGAACTGTGCAGGAGTGAATTGCGCAGGAGTGAACTGCGCAGGAGTGAATTGCGCAGGAGTGGATTGTGCTGGAGTGAACTGCGCATGAGTGAATTGCGTAGGAGTGGATTGCGCAATCGGGCAACGGCCAGGCTGTGCGGTCGGCGACCAGCGCTAAAGAGCACGGCGCGGGGGAATGCTGCGCAGTTCAGTTCTGCGCTAAAGAGCGCAGACTGTAGATCTTCTTCTCCAGGCCGAGAGGAACATCAAGAACACCCAAAAATTCAATCTTTCATCTCTTGGTCAAATCAAGGCCAAATCTAGATTTTCAATGTTCTAACTTGAGTAAAATTGTGTTCTCTTCCACGTAAAAGCATCAAAACAAGCAAAAATCAAGGTTTAATAGATCAAAACCAAGGATTTTCGAAAATGGTTAAAACCTAGATCTAGAAAAATGGAAGCTCCAATTCCAAAAAATGCCAAGTTCTAATGTTGATCTCCATGTCCTAATTAGCTAATGGACAAATAAAATGTGGTTCTCATGTGGTGGCAAGGAGCACTTGCCTATGGTGTTGGCGAGTTGTGTAGAGGAAGGAAGAAGAAGGAGATGGAGAAGTAAATAAAAATTAAAGATGAGAGAGAAAAGTTAGGTAGGATTAATAAAGAGGGTGGGTTGTGGTGGAATGAGGGTTGAACATAGGCTAAGGTGTTCCAATGCATGTTAAACCAAACCAAACCAAATCAAACCAATTCTCCTCCACAAAATAAACCAAGCCAGGTAAAACCCAATTACGAGACCCAAAATCTGCAAGTTAAGCCAATTACAAGTACATGCCAAAATTCGAGAAAATAAATACAGGTCTGAAATACATGCAAGCTTTGACAAAATACGTATTCAGAATATGGGTGTTACAACATATGTGCCCCTCTCCCCTATAAATAGGAGAGGTTTTCCCCCAACAAGAGGATCGATAAAGAGAAGAAGATCCACAGAATTATCAAAATCTTCAACTTCGACGTCCTCCTTATTGACAATCCTAGAGTTCCATCAAAGGCACCAGAAAGTCAGAGCAAGTCTGATATCATCATCAGATCGTCAATA
Organism: Iris pallida; assembly: GCA_029216955.1. Lineage (NCBI taxonomy): Eukaryota > Viridiplantae > Streptophyta > Magnoliopsida > Asparagales > Iridaceae > Iris > Iris pallida. The sequence goes on from JANAVB010006389.1 coordinate 3,952,915, forward strand.
GAGTAAAGGAGCTGCTGCAGTGCTCGATCTCCACCATCACACTTTCCTAGAAGCTTTTGTACTTAGATTTCTTCACATAAGAATCGATTGTACTTTTTTTTACGTTCATAATACAAAACGTTCATTCAACCTTTTGTTATGGAACAAGATGGCGACTCTGCTGGGGACTACCTTCTCCTCCAATGAGAAGGTGGTGATGCAATCTGATGATGACTTGTTGGGATCCTCTCAGAAGATATTGGTCGTACGCTTCGACCAGCAAGATTTTGAAGATCTCCTTTCTAAAGAGAAGTCGAGCCCTTCGAAGCGGTTCGTAAAACCGAAGAATACTCGACGGACCTGGGTGCCTAAGGCGGCTGCGATGAGCAGCACGACGGAGGGGACTGCGGCTCAGACCCTCCTCGTCGATCAAGCCCCAAAGATCCCTTCGATCGCTGATGCCAGGTGTGAGCCCCTGATTTATTATTTCTTTTAATAGACATGGTTGATGGATATTTGGAAATTAGGAATCATTATATTTGTATCCTTGTATTAAGGAGTTTCGATTTGGTTTATTTAGAAAATTTTTATAAAAATTTAGAGTTGGTATCTCTTAAGAATTATTTCCATATTACTACTACATTCTGTATTTTATTATTTATTAACTAAATAACATTTCTCAACTTTATTTATTTATTTTTTTGAACTCCTATACATGAGTTATATTGAATGTTATTAGTTAAACTATTTAAATTTTTATTATTCCTTTAAGCTTTTTGGACCAAATCCTTTCAGCCCGTAATAATTCCTCTCCATCAGTATTCCCTTCACTACCCATCTCAATAGTTAGCAAGAACCAAGGCCCAGCCATTAATAGACTAGGGTTCGTATGCAACCACATATTTAAAGGGATAAAACCTGATATTTCCTTAGTAGCATATAGCAGCCTATAAATTCTAGGCTTCACATAATAGAGCAGTAGCCGCCATCAACTAATTCCTTCTTCTTCATTTTTTTCATCTTCTCGACTTCTTTATCTCCTCTTCTTACTCAGTTTTTCTAAAACTCACGGCCACCTTCATCTTCTCCATTCAACGATTGTAGTCAATCCTTCGTCGTCTCGTATTTCTATATCTTGCAACCGCCTTCCTATGCTCGTCGACACCCACGAGCTCTTCACCGTTCAGTTTGTCACCGGGGGACGTCCAGGCCTCGGACCTCGACGCCTCCACGACTGGGCCAAGTGCGCCACAACCGAGTGTCGCCACCGTCTCCAGAACATTGTGCCGATGGTGCCGGATACAAGAATTTGCACTAGAAGAAGACACCGACCAATCTTCACCCCGCTGCACGACTCGCCAACGTGAACGCTTCATTTCGTCGCATGCCGACGCCAAGGACCGCTCCCAACGGAAACAGTACATACCAACAAGCGTCAGCCTCTTGTGCAGCGTCGAGTGTCGCGCGTCCACACACTGGCCGACCTTCTCCCGTGAGCCCCTCCTCGGCACCCTGAACACCACCACCATCAACCATCGATCTTGGTCCGAGATAGGAGCTTTCGAACCTTGGTAACTCCTTCCCCTATTAGGTTGTACTGTATATTTATTCTTAAGAGAAGTAGAAAGTACATTGTTCATATATTAATGTCATAGATAGAGAAGAGGAATCAGCTTCCTTCGAATTTTCTTTGTTATATGATACTTCCCATAACCTTGCCCATGTTCCCACAACCTATTAGCACATAAAAGTAGAAGATGATGGGAATAGAAGTTGGAAAAGTGTATTGTTTGGTATTATACACTATTAGACACTGTCCCCGTTCGAAAATCGAGTACTAGAGTACATGTCATAAAGCATGCAATAAAGAAGGTTGCTTTTAGGCAGAGAAAGCATGGTCTGACACTCCAAGAAATCAAAGTGTTGTTTAATTTGTATATAACCCCCTCCCACTTCCGCTTAATTATTCACATCATAGGGGCTTAAATAGAAAATTGGAATAGTTAAATAGATAGACTCTAACTCTTTCTCACGTGGAAGCACTCATTTTAAGTTGTAAGAATTACCAATAGAAGCCCAAACAAAGATCACTTTGCATGTTGCCACAGCTTTTCCTTTAGATAGTTTAGATGTTGGGTCTTGTGATATGTTATAGTAAATAATATAAGATCACTTAATAAGCTTTGCCTTGTACCTTAGAATAAGTAACTCGGCCTTGGTTTAATTTAGATATATATATTAAATAGGCCGTAAGCCATTGATATACATATATAAATGGTATTACTATGAGTCATTAAAGAATCCTATCAACCAATTATAGTTATGAAATTTTCATATATCTTGCATAATAATTAGTTACAAATACGAATTTTGAATCTTTGTATAGGCTTGGCTTAATACGTGGGTCCTTGCGCTCAGCAAATTGGGAAGAAAATTCAGGCAAGTATACCTTGCCCACTGTACAGTATTTTCCTGCATTTCTCTATATTGTAGTTTCTTTCTGTCATTTTTCATTACCTGCTTTTTATCTTTCATGTCAGTGATATTTTTCTCATTTTACGTGCACATACATTATTCTCTATATCCTGCATATCACTGCTACTCCATGTATAGATCATGATAGTGTTGACTAGTCCTGTGCCACACTCATTGGTATGTTTTGACCTGTACCTTACTTGTATCTTGACTTGAGTCGACCAGACTGGATACTGTATAGTTTTTTGAGACAGAGAGGACATTTACTAGGCATGCGGGCTATATGATAGTTTCTGTTGGCCGGTAGTTCGGATGAGCTTCGGTTGTGTTGATGATTCTATTGGCCGTTAGTTTTGTGCTACGGTTGTGATACTTTGTTGGTCGTTAATCTTGGATGAGATACGATTGGGTATATCTGTTGGCCGTTAGTATCGGATGAGCTGCGGTTGTCATGGTACCCTGTCTGTTAGCCCAAGTGTTGAACATTGTCCTTGATGTTGCGTTGTCATGTATTTCGTATAGAAGTACAGTATTCTATTTGTCATTTTCTTTATGCATGTTATACTGTAGCGTGGCATGTTCTTCCTGTATCTTGCTAGTCCACTAAGGACCTGATGATCTCTTCAGGTTTAGCCGAGTTTTGAGCCAGGAGCAGACGAGCAGGTTTGAGCCAGCGTCAGACCACGGTGCCCTTGCAGCTGAGGTTGTCCTTGATTAGTAGTTTATACTCAGTTACTTATTCCATGTCTTTATTTTATTCCGTCTGTTGGTAGTGGATTTGTGTCCACCAGACGTGGTTTGGATTCTTGACAAACTTGATTTTATATTATCCTTCATCATTCAGTCTCATTGTAACATATTTCTGTGGATGAGATCTAGACTGTCATGTTAGTACTATAGATTCTGTGACTTGTGTATATTAGACAATGTTCTACTACCGCCGATACTGCAGCGTAGGCTGGGCTTGGACATGCTTCGTATCCGAAAAGCGGGTGCGGGTCGTGACACCAGGCCATCTCTCTCTCATCCCATGCTCGAAAAATGCAGAGAAGAGCACGACTATCCTATGGAAAGCGTGACAAAGGCACAACACCGAAAGGAGTAGATGACGGTTTGCCTGCTCATGGAGGATGCTGCACCGGTAGGAACTTCTGTCTTCGACAGAATAACCGGTCCATTGGGTATGGCCATGTTGGATTCCGAATACTACGCATCATCTAATCGTGGTAGGAGGAGATCCAAGGCAGCACTCGCCCCTTGCGATTAAAGTGTTACGCCTATGGCAGACCGGAGGCCCAGGTTGACAGTAACGCGCGCAGCCAATGACAAGCTATACAAGACCACCCCAGACTCTCCGAAGCCTCGTCCGGCTGAACCCCGTCATTCCTTGAACACCCACTCGTACTACTAAAGGTCAGGATTACGTCATCAATGACTCTCTGATCGAGGCATACTCGGACCTCACCCACAGGAATTCGAAGAAAGAATGCCTTCTCCATATTTTTTCGACTACGTACAGCGCTCCTGTGTGCACGAAGGAAGTAGAGGCATGAAGACTTCGTCTGCTCCCTACGAGCGTAGGACGAGAGAAGAATCTGAGACGCAGTTGGTGTCTAAATCAAGACCCAGCTGTACTCAGATTACCTCAATTGATGTTGTTGTCAAGCAGATCAATCACTGCCAAATGGGAGGTCCGTCTTTCAAAGGCTGCGACCGAGAACTTGTGAAGAAGAAGAGCTCCGTGTTGCTTTACGCAATATTGCTTGAGACTCTCCGTTCCAGAAGAAGCTATCTAAGAAACCCCTTTCCTCTGCTGGCAAGTCCAAATACCGGCCTGGGGTAGCAAGAAGCCTGTGCCCAAGGAAGGTGTGTTCCAACACACGTGCTCCAAGGATGGATCATCATCACAAGAAGACGGTTCATCGATCGTTGCACCTGCTGGGGGTAGACAACCTGCTACGGTGGATAACATCCCTTCGTTTCTGCATGACCAAGAGATGTATGACACCGACACTTCTGGGGGCACAAACAGCCAGAAGACCGAGGTTAGGAACAATGTCAAGTCGGAGGACGATCATAACTTACCCATCTTACCACAAGACGATGAGCACCAGCACTCTGAACCAGAAAGCGAAAGATCTATCACCCCTTCTACTTTTACGCACATAGCATCTGTGCACATGGCGGCTGATGACAACGAAGAGTCAAACGAAAGTGCTGATCAGCAGAAACGTATTGAGACTCTCGAAGGAATTCTAAACGCATTGAACATATCCATGCAGACTTTAGTCTCTATCATTCTAGATATCAAGGACAGATTGGTTCCTACTGCCTCCACACCTGCGGCTCCGACGGTTCGTAATGGGTCTAGTACCCTACCCGTCATAAACTAAGTCGTACAGTCGTCGGCCACTCCGTCGACCATCAATCCAGTAGTATCTAACGAAATACGGCAACCACTCGAGGAGTTATACGCTCGCCATGCTGCCAAAGAAAAGTGAGCCATACTCCGAAAGATGGGCATCCGACAGCCTTATCCTACTGAGTGGGACGATGTGGTTTATCCTTCCAAATATAAACCACAGACTATTACCCCTTATGATACTAAGGAGTCGCCCAGACAATACTTGAGGTACTTTGCCTCAGTAACAGGACACCTGCCAAAGGACGATGCCCTTCTCACCCGCATCTTTGTTGGAGCTCTACAGGAGGTGGCCTATGAATAGTTCTACAGTTTACCCGACAACTGCATTAAATCCTTTGAAGACCTGAAGAACTGTTCCCGGAGTGATTCTACGAAGGAGGGTAGGACATGATGATGTCTACTCTCACGGGCATCATTCAGAAAGAAAAAGACCCCGTACGAGCGTACATCAAATGCTTCTACCAGGCCGCCCTAGGGCTACCTCCAGGCATGCCTGAGCCCATGCTTATGGATTCATACTGCAAGAATATGCTTCCTGCCATCAAACTGTGGCACAGTGCTCCCTGTACCGAGTGGACACCCTTCATTACTGAAGCAGATGTAGCTTAGAAGAAGGCACATGACGCACAACTCCTGGGTCTAAACTTCATCTCTATTGAAGATAAAAGGGAAGCGAGTAAGAGACGGTAAAGGCAAACAAGCTACGACCGTCAATATTACAAAGGATCCAGCGCTCGTGATCTCCAAGCCAGTTGAAGCGCAGAAGCCGAAGAAAAACTACTCCTTCAATGATGAAGACACTCTCGAGTTGTTCCAGATGCTGACCAAGGGCGGCAGGCTGTAGCTTCCACCTTCCAAGCGTCCTGACAAAGTAGGAAATGTGGATAATCCTAAGTACTGCCATTACCACCAGTACATCCACCACTCAACACGCGACTGCTACGTATTGAAAAGATGGATTCAACGTCTTATCAACGCCAAAGTCATCTCTCTCGATTACGAGGAAAAGACTGTGACGTCCAATATGGTCACGATATAGTTCGGGAACTTTCCGATAGCCGAGACTCAAGACGGCATCATCCCCATCCCAAAGGCAATGATGGAAGTCGTCAACCTTATGCCCTCCAGGGACAATGCTCAGGGCCTCATCCCCTTCATAACACCGCAAGGTGAAGTAATGTGTGTTCATCTAGATCTCACTCTTAATATGACTGCACCAGCAGTATGTCCAGCTAAAGGGAGGAAGGTCAGGGCATGTCGCAGGGTCTCCTCCTCGGTAGAAGACACCAGGGTAACCACTCATTTGGCTCTACAGCAAAAGAAAGAGCAGGCTCCTGAAGAAGAGACGCCCTCACCAGCGACCCATTCTACTCCTAATACAGCACAAGTCGGACCTTCTCAACCTCCTGCCGCAGATAAGCAACAACGGAAGGAGGTCGGCTTCGATAAGCCTCTACGAAAGGATTCAGAAGTAGGTCCGATCAATCCCTACAACTTCGATATACTGGCGCAGCTAGACAATACGCCAGCTCGGTTATCACTCTTCGAGCTTCTCCGGCTCTCCAAAGTGACTCGGGACGTCCTGAGCGAGGTGCTGCAGAATACAGAGGCTTGCTTCGCACAGGTGAAGCTGCCCAAGGAAGACCCTGTGGCATGTCTGCATTGCCATAGCGTGGTTGAGGTGATCCTTAACATCACCTTCGCATAGCACGATATGATACTAAAGAACAATCGGCACAACTGACCCTTGTACTACACATGATACGTGGGTGCCATCAAGGTCGATCGCATTCACATCGATCCGGGCTCATCGTTTAGAATCATCCCTCAAAGTCTGCTCCAAGCTCTAGGGATCCCGATCAACCGTCTCACGGCATCGAACACCACCATCAGCAGCTTCAATGTGGGGAAGAGTGAGCCTCTGGATAAGATCCGATTGAAGTGCCAAATAGGTGATCTTTACACTGAGGTTATCTGTTACGTCATCGATGCAGACATAAAATACAACATGTTTCTTGGGCGGCCATAGATCCATGAGTACATGATCGTCCCCTCCACTCTTCACCAGTGTATGAAGTACGTGGCCAGTGACGCGACCGTCAAGACGGAGTTCGCTGATATCGACCCGTTCTGAGGTCTCGAAGCATACTGTACGGATGCCATTCTGTACAAACCACTCTTCTGGGTTGACGAGTCCCACGATGCCAATGACGAAACAAAAGCTGCAGCCGTCACGGAAGGACCCATTAGGGTACGACTGAAAGGGAAGCCATATAAGACTCCAGCCTTATGGTCATCAAACTCCGGGGTAGGCTCCAGTACGACCGCTTCTGACGGCATCATGTTAGGAACCCCTGCAAATAAAGCTCTCCCGGAAGGCTTCGACACCCGCTTCAAAACCACAGGATACTCTGGCTGTCCTCCCGCGGTGATCAAGATGAAGCAAAAATCTTCTCCACCTCCTTCTGTAGCAGCTCTTGCCTACGAGGAATTACAAGATGATGTCTGCGCCAATACCGAGCACAGTCTTTAGATGATACAATCCCTCGGGATAAAATTTCGTATTTTATTAAGATAAAGTTGTCTTCAAATTACTCCTGTGTGCATTGGAACACTAAGTACTTCTTAGACAACGCTCTATGTACTCGATAAATGCAAGTGACAACCATCAACCTTGTAAACCGAGTTGTCCCCTCCAAAGTCTCCTACTTTCTAGTCCCCGCCAAGAAACCCAGAGGAGCAACCTATCATATTCGGTCGACTGGAGCATCCGCAGCGGCCAGCCCCAGGAGAACTGGAACCCGACGACGACAAGATGCAGCTCTACTGCTATGCTACTCAAGCCAAATATCTCATCCAGAAGATGGGATACGACCTGATCAGCAACAAAGGGTTGAACTATGACAAAGGTCGACGACTTTCCATACGAGTTCGTACTCCGAAGGAAAAGCCTCAGAACTACTACCAATGTTTTCGGGGGTTAGGGTATATTACTCCCACGACCACTTCAGAGAGTTTAGAATCGGAGGCTCCACTACACTCGTATTCTTCTGACTCTTCGACCTAGGATTCTGATACCAGTATAGGCCGGGACCTCTAGAAGGTACTTTTCGTCAACATAGTTTCCACAAACGATCCCGCAGAGGAGAAAGACCGGGCACTCAATTTCTTCGAAGAAGAGCCCTGAGCTCAATGCCTTGGCTCTCAGTAGGAATGGCATTTCGAACAGCAAGAGCCTCCTACCGAGGACGAAGTCGTCAGATCGACTTAGGGGATAAAACTTTCCCTAAACCCATCTTTGTCAGCAAAAGCCTGATAGAAGACAACAAAGATTCTTTGTACAGCTGGTCCAGGAGTATATAGACGTCTTCTCCTGGAGCTATGAAGATATGTCGGGTTTGGACCCACAAGTCGCCATGCACCGGCTCAACATTCTACCTGACGCCAAACCTGTCAAACAACAGCAACATCACTTCTGTCCCAATATTATGGACGCTATCGAAGAAGAAGTCGATAAACTCCATGAGAGTGGCTTCATCCGGGAAGAACAACACCCTGACTGGGTGGCCAATATCGTACCGGTTACCAAAAAGAACGGGAAGATTAGAGTCTACATAGACTTCTAGGATCTCAACTCGGCCTGTCCAAAAGATGAATTTTCTCTCCCAGTCACAGACGTGATGATCGATAACACTTGTGGCTTCGAGCGTATGTCCTTTATGGATGGCTTCTCAGGCTATGACCAAATCAAAATGCTTTCCAAAGATGAAAAGCATACTTCATTCTGAACTCCGAAAGGGATATACTATTATACAGTTATGCCCTTCGGATTGAAGAATACGGACGCAACCTACTAGTGGGCTATGAGTACCATATTCCGTAAACATTTTTAGAAGACGGTGGAGTGTTACATCGATGACATTGCCGTCAAGAGCAAAGCCAGGTCCAGCCACTTAGACAACTTATGAACAGTGTTTGACATAATACGGGCGCACCAACTAAAGATGAATCTGGCCAAGTCCTTCCTAGGCGTCTCCAGCGACAAGTTCTTAGGCTTTATCGTCACAGCGAAGGGGATCCATATTGACCCGGAGAAGACAAAGGCAATTATGGACATGGCTCCCCCAAAGAATCTTAGAGAACTTCGAGTCTTGCAAGGACGTCAGGCATACATCAGAAGATTCTTAGCAAATCTCTTTGGTCGATGTCAGCCCTTCACCAAACTGATGAAAAAAGGGGTCTTCTTTGTATGGACCGAAGAGTTCCAGCAAGCATTCGACGACATCAATAAGTAACTTACCAGTCCCCCTGTTTTGGTGGCTCCAGTAACAGGAAGACCTTTTCTACTCTACGTCCGAGCCATGGATCACTCTCTCGGGGAATTACTGGCCCAGAATAGCGATGGAGGATACAAACAGGCCATCTATTACCTCAGCAGAACCATGATTGGAGCCGAGCACCGGTATAATCCTGTCGAGAAGGAGTGTCTTGCTTTACTCTTCGCCATTCAGAAAACACGTCACTATGTTACGGGACATACGATCCACGTCTCCTCCCGAATCAACCCCCTCAGGGTCCTCATGACCAAGCTAGGGGTTTTGAACTCGAGGTTAGCCACCTGGGCCATACTTCTAACTCCTTATGACATGGTGTTCGTCCCTCAGAAGGCAGTTAAAGGCCAAGCGTTGGCCAATTTTCTAGCAGCACACCCTGTGCCTGAGACGTCAAAGCTCTACGAAGACATCTCCGATGAAGTCTTAAAATCTAATACTGTCCCATGCAACCCCGTATGGCAACTGTTCTTTGATGGTGCTTCAAGGACAGGACCCAAGGGTGAGATTGTAGCGAGAGTGGGGGTTGTCCTCATTACCCCCGATGGCCTGATCATCCATCGCGCCTACTCCCTCGGTGAGTCATGTACCAATAATATTGCTGAGTATAACGCCCTCGTCATCGGGCTACAACTCGCTAAACAGTTAGGGGTTGACTACATCGAAGCCTATGGGGACTCGAAGCTGATTATTAGCCAAGTTCGAGGGCAATATGAGGTCCGCCATGAGGACCTAATCCTCTACCATCAGGCGGCCATCGACATCATCTCCACGTTTACAGGTTTCTTTATAAAACATGTGCTACATTTACAAAATTTGGAGGCCGACACCATCGTCGGTCTTGCCGCCTCTCTCGCAGCTCCTGGAAGATTCAAATACACCGTTACAGTGATGGGACGAAAACTCGTCTATCTGAAGAATATTCTGCACACATGCCAAAGTTACTCAGTCCAAGCGGAGGCTAATATAGACGTACGGGACTGGCATTTCCTATTCATCGACTACACAGTTTACGGGTTTATACCCGAAGATCCGAAGGAGGCGGCTTCCGTCAAAAGACGTTCCCTCCGATTCTTCTATGAGATAGCTACCAAGATGCTATACCATCATTCTTATGATGGACTCCTCCTCCGGTGCCTATCCCAGACAGAGGCGCAGGAAGTGCTCCGAGAGACACACAATGGGAGCTGTGGAGCTCATCAACCCGGGTCCCAGTTGCGAGACCGACTGCGTCGCATGGGCTATTACTGGCCCACTATAATGGCGGACGTCGTAGAATATGCAAAAAAGGTCGGTCGTGTCAGTTGCATGCAGACTTCATTTACCGACCTTCGGAGCATCTGTACTCTACTGTGGCCTTCTGGCCATTTGAAGCAAGAAGAATAGATATCGTTGGGCCAATCCGTCTGTCTTTCTCCAAAGGACATCTGTAACACTCCAGAACCAGAATACTGGAGAGCTGGGGCGAACATAGCCAGCTACGTATATTGAAGTGCAACCTACCTCGCTATACGGTCACGGCTGTCGAGATACATGAGGGTTTAACTACAAGCCATCAGTTGTAGAAGCATGGAAAATATAAGAACGATGATCTATGCGGCTCTGAACAGGAGAACCCCATGCGGCTCATACAGGAGCAGTCCCATGCGGTTCAGAGAGACTCTTAGTCTCATGCGGCTCGGACAGGAGAGTCCATGCGGCTTACATAAGGACAGTCCTACGGTTCAAAGAGTCCTCCAGCCGCATGTGGTTCAAAAGTACATGCGGCTCACGGAGATATACGACTCAATGCCACGTGTATGCCCGAGACCCCTTCACACAGCTGGCCATCGAGCAGTCTGCCTATTTAATGCTCTGTCATGATTTGACAGCTGACGGCTCTGACATAAAGTATCATAATGACCCTGCCATAATGACAGACTCTTGGGAAATAGGAGAAAATCTCTGACGCGATCCGAGATTGACATGTGGCTACTCCCATGCGGCTCCAGTGAAGAACAGCTTCATGCGGCTGGCAAGGATCGTCTCCCTGTGGCTCACCAAAAAGCCATCCCATGCGGCTCGCAATTACTACACTCATGCGGTTCACGAAGAAACCATTTCATGCGGCTCACAGTTACTACCCTTATGCGGTTCACCAAGGAACCATCTCATGCGGCTCACAAATACTATACATATGCGATTCGCCGAGACGCTGTCTCATGCGGTTCATGGATGTCATGCGGCTTTGGCAGAGTCCATTATCAAGACACGTGGCAGAGATTCAATGACAGATGGCAGCAAAGATAATTATGAGATGCAAAAATTTACCAGATCCCAATGACCATATCCTCATAATTAATGGGATCAGGTCATATCATTCATAATCAAGCCAATGGGACACGTGGTGGGAGATCCAAGCTACACAATCAATCATGAAGATTTGAAGCAATCAGCATTAATTATTTGAAAGATTTAGTGCTAACCCCATTTATGGCCCAGATCCTTCACGCCTAAAACAAATGGTCCAGATTAGTTATACATCAGGCCGCCGCCACTTTGAGAATGGGTAATCATCCAAACCCTAATGATGCCCCCACTATTATAAATAACAAGGTGTCATTCCCTTGTAAAAATATACACGATCAGAAGGAGAGAGACAAAAAGAGCTTCCCCCCTAATAATCAGAGAGAAAATACACAGAGAGAGAGAAGCCAGAAGAGCAACAGAGGAGCCAGAAGAACATCTCTTCATCAACGCCAACCATCTTCTCATAGGAGCCAAGGCTGCATACCGATCGTCTAAGGAGTAAGGCAGGGCTGCCGTCGCCTTCCCGAGCCTCAACCTTCACCCCCAGAATCTAAAATAAACAATTGTACTTAGACTGCTGTACCTAGATTTTCGTCCCTAGGCTTTCTTTGTACAAGCGAGTTTGTATTGTAAGTCTAAGTTCAGTCCTCCCATAAAACTGTTCTGTACTTTTACAATCAATGGCAAACACGATGGCGACTCTGCTGGGGACAAACTTCTCCACGGCTGAGGAGTTGGTGACGCAGTCGGATGCAGCCAAACTTGGCTCCACACAACAAAAAATGGTCGTCCGCTTCGACCAACAGGCGTTTGAAGAGATGCTCTCCGAAGGAAGCGCTGGCCCGATCCAGAAGCACACCCGCACGACAAAGGCTCGCAGAGAGTGGAGGCCAAAATCATTTGCTCCTTCCCAAGCCCCCGACGGGATACCCTCTGTTGCTCAAGACGGCGAGAAGGACTCTTCTGCGGCCCCACTTCAGACCGTAGACAACTCTGCTGTCCCCAAGTCCGGCAGAAGAAAACACTATGATGCTGGACTTGCAGGGGCAAAGAGGAACTCTACGCGAACCGGGCCGCATAGGGGTGCTAGCCGCATGGAAAAAGCTCATGCGGCCACATCCGCTAGCCGTATGAAGAAAAATTATGCGGTCACATCTGTCAGCCGCATGGCTTATGCGGCTACAGTCGCCAATCACATGGATGAAACTCATACGGCTATGGAAGTCAATCGCTTGTAGAAAACTCATGCGGCCACAATTGCCAACCGCATGCGGTCAGCCTGCACGGTCGTGACTCCTAGCCGCTCAAAAACAACTCATCCAACAGCAGAAGACAACCGCATGCAGACAGTCTGCACGGTACCCAACTCTAGCCGCATAGCGTCTGTTCCACGCTTCTCTCGATCAGTCTTCGACCGTCTCTCATACGGTCCTGACCCTGATGGTCCTCTGGATGATAAGCCAGACTCTGTGGCATTCAACTTGGGCTCCTCCTATTACGTATCCGCAAGTGCTAAAAGGAGGAAGTTTAGGGAAGTGCGGGCTCATCAGGCCCAGTCAGCTGTCCCAACCTCTGACTATCGGGGCGTCCCGTTGACTATCACACGGGCCTCGGATGGGAAGTTGTATACAACCGCTCGAGTCCAGCCTCCGGCGGCAAACGGACAGAGTGGTTCCTCTGACTTGCGGGAGGCGATCCTCCACAAATGCAAGGAAAGAGGAGGAGTGTCGGCATGCAAAGAGTCCTCGCTTGGACATCACTGCACCCAAATCATCGTCAACTGTTGTTGCAACAACGCAGCAATAACGGAAGATCGGCCATCCGTCTTCCAAAGACTACAGCATCTGAGCTCAGAAGATGAGGTACCTCCGGTAGTCTCCTGCAATTTCGCTCAGAAGGTCCCTACCGAAAGGAAGGGGAAAAAGACAAGCATCTCCAGTCCCAAGATATCAACCACTACAGCTAAGAAGCTGTCGTCTAAACGGTTGTCTTCCATCGGAGTATTCCAACACACCCGTTCAAAGACAAAATCTGCTGCAGTGGGAAATTCATCATCCACATCGTTGGGGGTTGGGGGTAGCACTCCTCCGAACATTCGCAACAATCTGATGTTTCAAGGAGCCGAGCCCGGGGAAACGATTCTCCCATCAGGTACGACAGGCACCGATGTCCCCGAGGACATCCATGACTCTCAAGACGAAGTAAACTCTGAGGCTGGGGGTACTGCTCCCTCCGAGTCCGAACCAGAAGACAATATTCCCACATATCCCGATGACTTCTCGGTACACGGGTACGACTCGGAGGGCACATCCTCCACCGTTCCTTCCATCACTCCTCACGTAAGGACGGTGTTCATGACGGACAGCAATCAAGGTGGTTCCAGTGATCGCCAGCGCATTGACAGTCTCGAAGCCATATTACTTGCTTTGGTTAAGTCTGAAGACGAGATTAAAGCGGCCCTTCCAACTCTGCAAGGAGGGACGCCTGGCCAAACGAGCACGGGTCCCGCGGTCAATACAGACTCGAATTCGGCGGCACTGAATCCGGGCAATAATCCTCCCGAAATAATAGCCCCTACCGTGACAGATGAAGCCCGAGAAGTAAGGAAAGAGGTCCAGGAGCTCCGAGCCATGTTCCATGCCCGAGAAAATGCTCAAGGTCTCAGAATACGGCAACCATACCCTGCTGAATGGAGGGATGTTCCATTCCCGCCAAAATATAAGCCGTTCAATATTAATCCATATGATGGCAAGACCTCAGCAAGTCGGTACATCACTTACTTCGAGGTCACCACCGACCATCTGCCCCATGATGATGCTATCCTCACTCGATTATTCATTGGGGCATTGGAAGGAGTCGCCTTCGACTGGTATCATAATCTGCCGGACAACTGCATCCACTCCTTCGCCGGTTTCAAGCGCCTGTTCTTGGAGAGGTTCTACGAAGTAGGGCAGGACGTCACCATGTCCACCCTCATGGACGTCGTCCAAGGGGAGAAGGAGTTAACAAGGAACTACATTGAGCGGTTCTGCCAAACCGCCATGAAGCTGCCCTCCGAAAATCCAGATTTCTCTTTGATTGAGATCTGCCAAAAGAGATTGCTTCCAACAATCAGCCTCTGGATGGGCGAAAGTCAATTCAAAGATTGGAAGGCCTTCATTATCAGAGCCACAAGCGCCGAAGAACGACTGAAGAAGGCTCGCCAACTGGGATTGCACATCTCGGAAGGAGAAAGCAAAGGCAAGCGTCCCAACAACGATAACGGGGGTAACCTGTAGTGACCCGCTCCGCCCTAGCGGAACGCCGATCCAAACGGCAAGTGCAACGACTCAAACGAGCCGTCGACCCGAAGAGTTGCTTCGACCCGATGAAGTATCGATGCGAATCAATAGAAGACTTACATTGGCCCGTCAAAAGATGAATCCAGACTTAGACTATCAAAGGCACGCTCGGAGTATCGCTTGGCCGATACGAACATCGCTAAGGTGGGTGGCTCCGATGAACCCGTCTTTGCTTAGCCTAGACACATAACAAAACGGACACATTCACGAGAATCGCTAGGCGATAACATCTTGCATGTTAATAAATGACTCAACGCACCTAGCTAAGGGAGTAATCCCAACTTGTATGCTTGCATAGAATATGGAAAAGAATATGGAAAAATACGAGAACTCTCGCACCGCGCTCCACGCTCGTGCTAAGGCACAAGCTTGCGTTAAACAATGAAACAATGAATGGTTTACAACAATGAAACGGAAGACTATCGATATAGTCACCCGAATAGAGTATAGCAACATTGAAAGGCTATGGGACCGATGGGTCGCCAAGGCGACTCCCGCACGAGGAGTTGCGTAATGCTTGAATGAATAAATCAACGAATCAATGAATGAAACGAATGAATATGTGAATGAATCAATGAACGAAAGAACAAGTGAAAGAAAGAAAGAAAAGAAAGAATGAAGAAAAGATAAGAAAGAAAGGAGATGAATGGTTAGCGACAGGTGTGACGGGCACGTGCATCGGGGCTCGCTACCCGCGCTGCACGGACGCCAACCTGGTCGATAACGTAAGATGGCTAAGGGTTAGCCTATGGCTCAAGGACAGCCGTTAAGTTAAAATGTTAATAAAATACAAAATGGTCGTAGACAAACGGTACGAGCGAGGGGTGGCGTATGCTGTGCCGTAGAGAAAGGGATTCCGCGGCAGTTGTCAAAGTGGGACGGACTTGCCGGCCCGGACGGAATCAAAAAGGGGCTTACGGGCTTAACTGGGGGAGGCTTGGCCCTAGGAGACGTAAGTGCATGGTACTTTTCAAGAGACTATCAGGGTGTACCAGCCGCACGCCATGATAGGTGCGAAAATACCAAGGGGAAATGTCCAGGATGGCTTGTGGTGCCAGCGACCGGTTCATATAGAGTTAAGTGGGCTTTGCTGGTGGCGATCCACGTGCAAGTCCTTGCATTGAAATCAAAGTAGTCTAAGTTAACAAAAATGAAGTGCCTTACAAATATGCCTTAATGTATGTAACACATAAAACGATCCAGAATACTTGTACGACTGAGTTAAAGAACGCACCTACGTTATGTTATTATCACATGAATTGTTGTCTAACTTGGTTTACTTGAACAGGGAAGGCCGGACGGTAAGTATGGGTAAGTTGTGCATGTATTTCCATGCGACACTTGAAATTGGCAACACGGGATAGGTTATGATATATGCCATGAAATTGACCCTAAGGAAAGATTAGAAAGACAATGAATGATAGAGATGCACGAAAGTAAATGAAACGTGTTCGGTAATGATAGTGATTATGGGCGAGCTAGCCTCCCCACCAGTGCATAACAATGTACTGATAACCCCACAGTCTACTTGCAGGATGCAGGAGACGTCGGCGGGTGCGGAGCTTTCCTCGAACGTGCTAAGGCGCGGAGCTATCTCTCGAGCCTTGAAGCGTTGCAAGGAGCTGAAGCACTCTATACAGGACATAATGTATCGGAACATCGCCATGAATCATTCCATCTTGTAAGCCACTTGGCACACCTTTTATGTTTCAGAGAGAGAGAGCTTGAGCGACTTGTAAAATTGGCCTAGCGCCGCTTGTAACTTCTTGAATATCAATAAAGAGTTTGGTTTCGCTTCAACTTGTGTTCATTTATTTTTCGCTGCAAATGGGGACACTCTGTGCGACTCTGTGGCCTAGCATCAAATCGGCCGTTTCTGGACTTGGCCTTGCACGGGCGCAACCTAGGCCCGTGCGGCATCACGCCTTAGCGAGGACGATCGCTCCTACGGGAGCGGGGCGTGACAGATTGGTATCAGAGCATGGCTTTACGTCCTTGGACTTTATTTCGATTCTCTCAGTTTTGAAAGCTCGCGTTGGAAACAAAAGAAGTGTATGCTCTCTCTCGTTGTGCATTGGGATGTTCCATACAATAAGTCTAATATTGCGAAAGCTCGTACGAGTACTCGGTTGCACGGGACCGATAGGCGATGGCCTTTGTGCCACTACGACGGACTTGATAGGCGATGGCCTTTGTGCCGAACCACGACGAACTCGAGTCGGACGAAAACTAAATGCTAAGAGTTAGCAAACGCGAGGCATGCTTGAATAGGCTTACGTTGACGATAGCAAACGGGTACACGAGACCGGAGTATTATTCGAACGGGATGGTTTTGCACGCAGCCTTTTGGCTAAGTTGTGCGGAGTATCGCGCACCTAGACCCTTTGGTGCAAACGAGTTGCGAACGAGAATAAGTGAGCGTGCAAACTTGAATGTGGTCCGAACGGGATGGTTAAGCGGTACAACTTAGTCCGCGTGTCGCGCACCTCGACTCTTGGGTGCCATCGGGTTACGAGCGATATCAACGTATCGCTCGATCGAGAACGGAGATACACTTTGAGTGTGTATCGATAGGAACGTTATCGAGTTAACGCTTAGGCGCACTCGAAGGATCGATTTGGACCTTGAGGATTATTGCGAACGACTTAATGCATCACAACGGCACGAACGACTACGCTAGCGATTCGTTGAACGAATCGATAAGACGTCTTAGCGCGTGGCGCAAACGTGATTGAGGATTAGATCAGATGGCTCGAATCCGAGTGGTGTATGGACGTCTTGGAAATAGTTCGAGCGAAATCGAGGATTACGAGTATGTCGGCGAGGCGACCTTAGAACGCGTCACACTTAGTTGGTTGTGACTTCGATTGTCCCGAGCGAGATGTCGCTCGGACAACTTGTCGTTAGACAACGTGAGTTAGAAAACGACTCGGAACGACAGAGGTAAATGAATGGTCTTAATCGAGGAAACTTAGAGGATTACGCGTACGATCTCGGATTGATTCAAATGAATCGCGACTTGAGTTTGAACAACGATCTTGACCCTAGCTGGAGAGATAGCGGTCGAACTTGATCTTGAATATCGAGGAAATTGTGGAATATCCAACTCGGACAATAGCATCAATGCATGACTCGAAAATCGGTTGCAAAGGAAGATCGTCAGGTTACGCATATCGTCGATGGTATTGAGGCGTATCGAAGATCGATATACGATAACTCGGGGGCACTCCGACTCGGCGAATGACGATCATGCAAATGTCATTGATCCGTTGGATGCTATACTTTGGTCGTTAAGGATGTGTCGAGGAAAAGATAAACTTGGCTCGAGGATGAATGACGGTCGGACTATCAAATATAGACTTGGCTTGGATGAAAACGGAGTGCCTGGATTTACTTCGTTGCCAACCATAACGTAGACGTTCTTGCCTTATGCGAGCGCAACCCCAGCCTCGCACATGCGTCGCGCCGACTAGGACTATCACTCCGCGTGAGCGCTGGTATGGTAATTCATACAGCGGGAGTGATCGGTACTCGCCTGGCGTGGCAACTCGTATGCTTCAACTTGTGGTTTGACACGAAGGAGACTTGAGGATGAATTGTGTGTTTGAAGAGTTGAACTTGAGGATTGAGTAGGTCCAATCTGCGTATCGAGAATGAGTTAGTCTAAACTCAAACAAGAGTTACGCCCCGATGAGAATGATTATTCCGCGGGAGCGTTGCATGGTGATTCATGAACCGCCGTGGATAATCGGACTCGCGTGAGATTGGGGCAGAACGTATTGTCGAGCTGGATAACCTCGTGATCGAATACGTGAGTTGGTTAGAACTGGTGATTGAATAAAATTGAATATGGGCAACGTAAGTCTTGATGCGAATTAGGTGATCATGCTTGATGTTTAGAAATCTGAGTGACGCGAGCTTGGGTAGAAACTCCCGCACAAACGAACAAATAGTTTGACCATAGGATTTGGGGCGAGCGTCGTGCAACGACCTTGCACGATGAGCCACGGACTTGACGTGTAACTATGACCTTGTGAGCTGACCTAGCGGATAGGCGGACGACCCTATGCCGAGCGATTGAACCTGTGCGATTGACATTACAGTATCGTCTGGACGGACGATAGACTTGGGACAACAAGACATAGAGTAGGACGGGGAACAGGGAGTGTGCGTGAACGACGATGAGATTGGCCCCAAACGAAGGGAATGATAGGGATGGATGATGCGCAAGTAAAGTTGGAATAACGAATTGAATCGTTGGTCGGAAGACGTACTCGATGATAGTGCAATACTTGGTTTTGAATCGGACGGACATTACTTAGGCTTGGTCGACCCTGCTAAGAAGAAATCATACTGATTTTGTGGACAATAGCGCTTGAGAAGCGAATCGAATCATCTCGAGAACCGAGATAAACGATATGTGATACACACATGAGTTCGGTTTTAAATCGAAGTTAGCAAAACGATCGACAAATCAAAACTATCATGAGTAGCTTGTCCGACTTCGCTAGTCGCTAAGCTTGGTTGAAAAATACGTATTCGGGGACGCCTTGAATGCGTGTACAATCCAAACTCAGCGATGTGATAAACTCGAATGCAGTTGCAAGTGGGTGTTGAGATGCGCATGGACGAATGAGTGAGTTGCCTCAGCTTACGTCTCTCATATTTGACGAACTATAACGCACCTCGTGTGACCGTTTCAGTCCTATGATACGTCAAAGTAGCAACCAAGTCGAAGAAACACTTGAATCGAATAAGTGCCATCAACTCTAAAATGAATAAAAAGTTATTCAATAAAAATCGACCAAACGTATGCGACGTAAAACTTGGAAGGATAACCGAGCATGGCTCGATGCCTTCGAACGATAGAGCCGTTCGATAGAATTGTCTAAGATACGCCCACGACATGGGTTAGGCAACGATAGGATGACCTGCACTCAGGAAGTCTCGAGGACGAGACTTATTTTGAGTGGTGTATTATGTAGTGACCCGCTCCGCCCTAGCGGAACGCCGATCCAAACGGCAAGTGCAACGACTCAAACGAGCCGTCGACCCGAAGAGTTGCTTCGACCCGATGAAGTATCGATGCGAATCGATGGAAGACTTACATTGGCCCGTCAAAAGATGAATCCAGACTTAGACTATCAAAGGCGCGCTCGGAGTATCGCTTGGCCGATGCGAACATCGCTAAGGTGGGTGGCTCCGATGAACCCGTCTTTGCTTAGCCTAGACACATAACAAAACGGACACATTCACGAGAATCGCTAGGCGATAACATCTTGCATGTTAATAAATGACTCAACGCACCTAGCTAAGGGAGTAATCCCAACTTGTATGCTTGCATAGAATATGGAAAGGAATATGGAAAAATACGAGAACTCTCGCACCTCGCTCCACGCTCGTGCTAAGGCACAAGCTTGCGTTCAACAATGAAATAATGAATGGTTTACAACAATGAAACGGAAGACTATCGATATAGTCACCCGAATAGAGTATAGCAACATTGAAAGGCTATGGGACCGATGGGTCGCCAAGGCGACTCCCGCACGAGGAGTTGCGTAATGCTTGAATGAATAAATCAACGAATCAATGAATGAAACGAATGAATATGTGAATGAATCAATGAACGAAAGAACAAGTGAAAGAAAGAAAGAAAAGAAAGAATGAAGAAAAGATAAGAAAGAAAGGAGATGAATGGTTAGCGACAGGTGTGACGGGCACGTGCATCGGGGCTCGCTACCCGCGCTGCACGGACGCCAACCTGGTCGATAACGTAAGATGGCTAAGGGTTAGCCTATGGCTCAAGTACAGCCGTTAAGTTAAAATGTTAATAAAATACGAAATGGTCGTGGACAAACGGTACGAGCGAGGGGTGGCGTATGCTGTGCCGTAGAGAAAGGGATTCTGCGGCAGTTGTCAAAGTGGGAAGGACTTGCCGGCCCGGACGGAATCAAAAAGGGGCTTACGGGCTTAACTGGGGGAGGCTTGGCCCCAGGAGACGTAAGTGCAGGGTACTTTTCAAGAGACTATCAGGGTGTACCAGCCGCACGCCATGATAGGTGCGAAAATACCAAGGGAAAATGTCCAGGATGGCTTGTGGTGCCAGCGACCGGTTCATATAGAGTTAAGTGGGCTTTGCTGGTGGCGATCCACGTACAAGTCCTTGCATTGAAATCAAAGTAGTCTAAGTTAACAAAAATGAAGTGCCTTACAAATATGCCTTAATGTATGTAACACATAAAACGATCCAGAATACTTGTACGACTGAGTTAAAGAACGCACCTACGTTATGTTATTATCACATGAATTGTTGTCTAACTTGGTTTACTTGAACAGGGAAGGCCGGACGGTAAGTATGGGTAAGTTGTGCATGTATTTCCATGCGACACTTGAAATTGGCAACACGGGATAGGTTATGATATATGCCATGAAATTGACCCTAAGGAAAGATTAGAAAGACAATGAATGATAGAGATGCACGAAAGTAAATGAAACGTGTTCGGTAATGATAGTGATTATGGGCGAGCTAGCCTCCCCACCAGTGCATAACAATGTACTGATAACCCCACAGTCTACTTGCAGGATGCAGGAGACGTCGGCGGGTGCGGAGCTTTCCTCGAACGTGCTAAGGCGCGGAGCTATCTCTCGAGCCTTGAAGCGTTGCAAGGAGCTGAAGCACTCTATACAGGACATAATGTATCGGAACATCGCCATGAATCATTCCATCTTGTAAGCCACTTGGCACGCCTTTTATGTTTCAGAGAGAGAGAGCTTGAGCGACTTGTAAATTGGCCTAGCGCCGCTTGTAACTTCTTGAATATCAATAAAGAGTTTGGTTTCGCTTCAACTTGTGTTCATTTATTTTCCGCTGCAAATGGGGACACTCTGTGCGACTCTGTGGCCTAGCATCAAATCGGCCGTTTCTGGACTTGGCCTTGCACGGGCGCAACCTAGGCCCGTGCGGCATCACGCCTTAGCGAGGACGATCGCTCCTACGGGAGCGGGGCGTGACATAACCCCTCCAACAATCGGGACAGCAAGGGGAAGCAGGCTATGGTGGCCGATACAACACAAAAACCTGAGCCGAAGCTCGCAGACAAACAATGTCCACAAATCGATTACTCCTACGAAGACAGTCACGTCAAGCCCATCTTGGACATGCTCGTACAAGGGGACAGAATCCAGCTTCCCCTACCAAGACGGGAACCGCGGCCGGCTGAGATGGAGAATCCGAAATACTGCCATTATCATCGCTATGTTCATCATGCTACACACGATTGCTACCAGCTGAAACGGTACATCCAGAACCTCATCGATTCGAACGCTCTGGCCATCGATTTCGAAGAGGTAACCGTGGCGGCCAATATGGTGTCCGTACAATTCGGCAGTTTCCCTCCGACGGAGACTCAAGACGGGGTGATCCCCGTCCCTCTGGCGACAATGGAGATCACCAATCTTCCACCTTCCCGAGACCAGGTTGCCGGTATAGTACCCCTCACCACATCACGAGGGGAGGTTATGTGGATCCATCCAGACTTGGTGTCAGAAGTGACTCAGCCCACACCATCTACCATCGATAAAAAGAAAAGTAGAAAAGTCAGGACCTGCCACACAATCTCCACAGACAACAAGGAAGCTACAGCCGTCGTCACGCGGTCCGGAGCACAATCCCAACCTGTGGTTGACAACCCAACCGAAAATCATCAACCCACTACAACTGATGCTCTGGGACCGTCTCAGCCTTCGACGACCGACAAGCCTAGGCCGAAGGAGACTCGCTTCGACAAATCTCTCCGAAAAGACGTAGCCCAAGGGCTAGAGAGGCCCTACAACTTTGACATCTTAGCACAATTGGCTAACACTCCGGCCAAATTGTCACTGTACGAACTCCTAAGGCTCTCCAAGGACGTTCGTATTGCATTGAGCGAAGCACTCCAAAATACCGATGCCTATCTGGCTCAATCCAACCTCACTGGGGAGGACTCACCTGTGGATCTCCAGGACAGTGCCTGTACGGGAGCAATGCCCAACATCGTCTTCACTCCGCAGGACATGCTCATCAAAACCAACCTACATGATCGCCCACTATACTACACGAGATACATCGGCGATGTGAAGGTGGATCGGATGCACATTGATCCTGGCTCTTCCATAAGCATCATCCCGAAGGGTCTGCTACATCATCTCCGCATCCCAATGCATCGTCTGACACCTACAAGCACCGCCATCAACGGTTTCAATTCGGACAGGAGCTACCCTATTGGGAAGATTCGCCTGAAGTGTCAGATTGGCGATCTCCAATCCAAAGTCACCTGCTACGTCATAGATGCAGACACTTCTTACAACATCCTCTTGGGGCGCCCATGGATACATGATTATATGATCGTGCCTTCTAAGCTACACCAGTGCTTCAAATATGTCGACAAACACGGCTTCGTGAAGACAGAATTTGCTGATATCGATCCCTTCAAAGGGGTCAAATCCTACTACTCAGACTCCTGCCTATACGAAAAGTCAAAGAGGTACCTTGATGAAGGAGACGTACAAGCTCACATCGAGACAGCCACGGGATCAGAAGGACCCCTGACGATCCACCTCCAAGCTCGCAAACCAGGCAGGTCCGCACCCCTTACTGCCACTCTGCGGAAGGACGCGATCAGCCTCTTGGCGCAGGAGGAACAGATGATAATCTGGCTGCCATGGTCCGGCCAAGTGTCGAGACCCACAATGGGGCTACTGACAATCAGACTGCCGAGAGTCGGTCAACCCCAAACGAAGAAACTTAATCCCTCCAATAGGCCACTGACGATACACCTTCCCAAGAAGGGTCGTCATCCCGACGCAAGATCTGACACTTCTAGCGAACCGGCCACTCCTCGCTCCACTTCGAGTGCCAAACTGGGGATCGCTAGTCTGCCAACAACTCCACGCTCAACTCCGTCAACTGAACCACTGACGATCAAGCTCCCCAGGTCGTTCTCTCAGTCTTCATTTGCACAGGGGGTAGCCGAAGAGGAACCAGAGCTAGCCAAGTATGTGGCTGCCCACACTGATGTTCCCTCCGCTGATGATGTAATCCCCCTAGAAAAGATACCTTACTTCATCAATAAAGGGTTATCTTTGAACTACACCGAGCTTAATAAGCTATGTACAATGTATGCTATGGAACACGGTATAGGAACTCACCTGCACACACAAGTGACAAATGTGTACACTGCGATCCAGCTTACTCCATTAGAAGACGCTTACCAAATAATCGAGGGAGGGGACCATCCAATCATCTTCGGCCGGACAAACAACCCGCATCCCTCCACCACAAAAGAAACCGACCTCGGGTCAGATGCCGGAAGACTGCCTCTGTATCTCTATAGCCCTCAATCCAAATATCTCATACAGAAATAGGGGTATGATCTGGAGACGACGCGAGGATTAAACTACGACACTGGGCGACGATTACCTTTGAAGCCACCAGTCCCGGCAGGCAAACCACGGAATTATTATAACAAAACTCGATGCGGGCTAGGATATGTAACTCCCACTACGACCCCCGAGAGTTCAGATGAAGAATGCGACTGGCAGTCACATTCAATCGGGTCAACAACTTCTGACTCGGA
This sequence comes from Iris pallida, assembly GCA_029216955.1. Lineage (NCBI taxonomy): Eukaryota > Viridiplantae > Streptophyta > Magnoliopsida > Asparagales > Iridaceae > Iris > Iris pallida. The sequence goes on from JANAVB010006389.1 coordinate 3,977,369, forward strand.
TACCAGCATCGGAGATGTGTTCAGACAAATCATGTCAGTCAACATGGCTTTCGCAGACGCTTACGAAGAAGACGAAGACATCCCCGAAATCCTCGAGCTAGAATCGTGGGCCCAGCAGTTGGACGCACAATGGGAAAAGCGGTTCGAACAGAGAGAACCTCCTACTGAAGATGAGGTCATACAAGTGGATCTCGGCAGCGAATCTTCTCCAAAACCAATTTTCGTCAGTAAAAGCCTAACAGACGAAGACCGAGAGTCGCTGCTAGAACTTGTCAGAGAATACATTGATGTGTTCGCCTGGAGCTATGAAGACATGCCAGGATTAAATCCCGATATTGCTCTTCATAAAGTCAATATTCGGCCAGATGCGAAGCCAGTCAAGCAACAACAGCGACGCTTCCGTCCGGGCATCATGGACGCGATCGAAGCTGAAGTCAACAAACTGATAGCCAGCGATTTCATTTGTGAGGAGCAATATCCCGATTGGGTCGCCAATATAGTACCCGTCCTCAAGAAAAATGGGAAGATTCGAATCTGCATCGACTTCCACAATCTGAACGAGGCATGCCCCAAAAATGAATTCCCCCTTCCTATCACAGACATCATGATCGACAACACCTGTGGCTTCGAACGTATGTTATTCATGGATGGCTTCTCGGGGTATAACCAAATCAAAATGTCCCCTGACAACGAAAAGCATACATCATTCCGAACACCGATTGGCACGTACTGCTACACAGTCATGCCTTTCGGTTTAAAGAATACTGGCGCCATATATCAAAGAGCCATGAGCATCATTTTCAGAGACCACTTACGCAAGACGGTGGAGTGCTATGTTGACGATATAGCCGTTAAGGGCCGTAGCAAGGGAGACCATCTGCAGGATCTAAGGACGGTATTCGACCTAATACGAGCACACAATTTGAAAATGAACCCTACGAAGTCCTTTCTGGGCGTATCCAGCGGGAAGTTCTTGGGCTTCATCATCACTGCAAAGGGCATCCGTGTAGACCCTGAGAAGACAAAAGCAATCATGGAGATTGGTCCTCCAAGAAATCTCTGCGAACTCAGAGGCCTTCAAGGGAGGCTAGCTTACATCAGAAGGTTCATTTCCAACCTCTCTGGGCGATGCCGACCATTCACGCACCTCATGAAGAAAGGAGTCTCATTCGTATGGGACGAAGAATGTCAGCGTGCTTTCGACAGTATCAAAGAATATTTGTCAAATCCTCCAGTTTTGGTGGCTCCGGTTCCTGGAAAACTATTCTTGCTCTATGTACGAGCAATGGAACACTCCCTCGGGGCTCTGCTGGCACAGAACAACGACGCAGGCCATGAACATGCCATATATTACCTCAGCCGAATAATGATTGGGCCAGAGCACCGATACACCGCTGTGGAGAAGGAATGCCTCGTCCTGGTGTTCGCCATTCAAAAATACGACACTATGTCACCGGACAAACGATACATGTGATCTCATGAGTCAACCCTCTCAGAGTCCTCATGACTAAACCAGGGGCACTCAGCTCTCGCCTCGTTACATGGGCAATATTACTATCCCCATATCATATGATCTTCGTCCCACAAAAGGCAGTCAAAGGTCATGCCCTGGCAGACTTCTTAGCAGCCCACCCGGGCTCGGAGTCCTCCAAGATATATGAAGAGATCCCAGATGAGGTCGTCGACTCGCATGCAACCTCTCACGAGAATATATGGCGAATGTTCTTCGACGGTGCTTCGAGGATCGGACCCAAGGGCAATATAGTTGTCGGAGTCGGGGTAGTGCTAATCTCTCCTTCTGGATTGGTGATTAACCGTGCTTATTCCCTCACCGAGCCCTGCTCTAACAATGTGGCCGAGTACAACGCTCTGGTCATTGGCTTCCAACTTGCAAGAGAGCTGGAGGTAGAATACCTTGAAGCATATGGCGATTCCCAGCTAATCGTCAATCAGATCCGGGGCTCATACGAAGTCCGCCACGAAGACATGATCCCTTATCACCAAATAGCGATTGACATCATCTCGTCGTTCAAGGGGTTCTTCATCGAACATGTCCCCAGACTCCGAAATATCGAAGCAGATGCCTTAGCCGGTCTTGCCGCTTCCCTAGCAGTTCCGAATTATGATCGCCAATCAGTGGATGTGATAGGCCACGAACTGGTCTGTCCCAAAAATAATATGCAATTCGTGGCGAGTTATTCCGCATAGACGATCGGTGATGCCCCAGATTGGAGACAACCATTCATCGACTTCGTCGTCTACGACATCCTGCCCAAGAATCCAAAGGAAGCCACTTCCATCAGACGACGTTCTCTCAGATTCTTCTACGATACAGAGACAAAAATGCTGTATCGCCGCTCCTACGATGGATTACTTCTTCGGTGTCTGTCAAACGCGGAAGCCAAAGAAGCCATACGAGAAGCTCATGACGGTGTCTGCGGGGCCCATCAGCCTGGCCCTAAATTGCAAGACCGCCTCCGTCGAATGGGCTACTACTGGCCCACAATGGTGGCAGATGCAATAGACTATACAAAAAAATACAAAGCCTGCCAAGTCCACACGGACTTCATTCACCAACCACCTAAGTTTCTACATCCAACAGTGGCGTCCTGGCCATTCGAGGCATGGGGAATGGATATCATCGGTCCAATCACCCCACCTTCCTTCCGAGGACATCGTTTCATACTTGCGATCACTGATTACTTCTTCAAATAGGCGGAGGCCGTCCCACTCGCAGAAGTTAAGACTTCAAACGTGATCAGCTTCCTTAAGCATCACGTCATCTACCACTTCGGACTACCACGAAGGATCATCCATGATAATGGTCCACAGTTTGCAAGCCACGTATTCTATCGGTTCTGCGATAAGCACAGTATTCAGAATGTCACTTCAACACCATACAACCCGGCAGCGAACGGGTTGGCAGAGGCATTCAACAAAACAATCATCAAACTCCTCAAGAAGTTTGTCTCCTCCAACAAACGTGACTGGAACGAGAAGCTCGGCGAATGCTTATGGGCTTATCGCACCACGGTCCGAACAGCCACCGGGAATACGCCATTCTCCCTGGTATACGGGAGTGAGGCAGTCCTTCCCTTGGAGACCCAGATCCCCTCACTATGTGTCGCCCTCACACATCAATTGACAACCGACAACAACCACCAGCGTCGCCTACAGGAATTGGAGGCACTAGATGAAAAGCGCCTCTTAGCTCAGCAACGAATTGAGCTATACCAAGCACGCATCTCTGGAGCTTTCAACAAGAAGGTCAAAATTAGAACATTCCAGGTGGGCGATCTCGTCTTGGCAGTCCGGAGGCCGATGGTCATGACTCACAAGACCGCCGACAAATTCCAGCCAAAGTGGGAAGGCCCGTTTATCATTGAGACAGTATTCTCCAACGGGGCTTACCGCCTCGCAAAGCAAAATAGAGACTTGCTCATGTTGCCCGTCAACGGCAAGTTCCTGAAGAAATATTATGTCTAAACGACATTCTCTCCAAAATCTTCGAGTCATGTACCCGCTAGTACCGTTGAACTCACATCCACAACATTTCAGATTATCGAGTCATGTACCCGCTGGTGCCGCTGAACTCACACTTTCTCAATATTCTAAATTACCGAGTTATGTACCCGCTGGTGCCTCTGAACTCACATTCCGGTCACTCTTTTAGATAGTAAGTCACGTATTATTATACCTCTGAACTTTCTTCCTGGAAGAGATCCTCCCTCATGATCCACTACCCGCGCTCCCAGTGCACAAAAAGGGTAATCGATCCACAAATTTCCGAAACGGCCATGTCCTCATTACCTCTGAGTCGTTTTCACTTCCATCAAAAACAAACCGCCCCCTCGCATAGAACTTCCACGTTCTCTGACCTCTGAGTCGTTCTATGTACCCCTCTTCATTGAGCCCACTCCTGCCATGTCCTCATTACCTCTGAATGGGAAGGCTCCGTCGAAGAAACCTTCATGCTTGCCATATCTACATTACCTCTGAGCAAGTATGTCGGTCTCCTTTCAACCTATTATCCGTACCCACAACCGGAGTACGACAAGGATAATAGGTCCACAAATGTCCTCTGTTGACCACAAATGTCCTCTGTTGACCACAAACGTCCTCTGTTGACCACAAATGTCCGCTGTTGACCACGAATATCTTTTGTGAAGTCTCCCCTGCCATGTCCTTATTACCTCTGAGCAGGAAGATTCCACGATAAAACCCTCATGCTTGCCATGTCCTCATAACCTCTGAGCAAATATGTTGGTTTTCCTTTCACCCTATTATCCGTATTCCGAACCAGGGTACGCCAAGGATAATAGGTCCACAAATACCCCTTGCTAAGCTTCTTAGCATAAATCCACCATCTCACCATGCCCCGGGAGCCCAGCTGCTCCACGACATTCTTTTTGCCCAATACCGAGAGCATCCGTGACCACTTTGCCATGTCTGTTCCGGACATCATGACCAAACTTGTTATTCGTGCCTAAAACTAAGGTACGCCTAGGGTAACAGGTCCACAAATAATCCCCCAGCAAGTCCAATTCCGCAAACACCACAAGAACAAGAAAGAGAATATGAGTTGAAATATGCTCATTTATTCGAAATTCTAAATACTACATCATTTGGGATCACATCCCTTACAAAAAAGAAAAAAAAAAGAGAGGCAAAAGAAAACAGAAAGCCGATCACTGCTCCGGGGAACATAACGCCCTGAGACGGTCCGTCAGCAGAGCAATCGACCGCTCAAACCTCTGGGAGGCTCGACGCTCCGCCTCGTGGGTCAGCACCGTCTCGTCCTCCAGATGAGCGTGAGCTTGCCAGTTGTCCTCAAATTTCTTAAAAGCCCGCTCCAGGTTATCAGAAGATCGGGAAACCTTCTCGGCCTCCCGAACGATTGACTCCTGTTCCGCCTGAGCAGCCTCCAGCTCTGACTCTAAGAAGGCCAATTCCCTCTGGAGTGCGAGAATCCGTTCCTTCGTATCAATGATTCCATGAGAAGCAGACTCTTCCCGAACACGACAAGCCTGACTCTGACGACCCAGCCGATCATACGAAGCGGAGAACTTATCAAGGTCTCCCCGTACAACTGGCCCAGCAGTATCTCGGGCAAGCTTGATCCTATCCCGAGCAGCAATGAGGAAGCCCCGCTCCCGCTCAATCGCAGCAGGCAAGCCTGCCTGTCGTATCGCCAGTAGTTGGGTCACAAGCTGATCAGCTTCTGTCAGCTTAGGCTCCAGCAGTGCAGCCAACCCCACCCCGCCAGGAAGGGACTTCAAAGTTGCAACCTGACCCCGAGCGCACCGGAGAGATAGAGAAAAAGGGGTCCCCCGTTCCACAGCAGCGTCTACGCCCCTTTTTAAATGACGATAGAAGCTGTCAACCACATCCTGCGTCACCTCGTCCAGAGTCTCCGAGGAAGCCGGTGTCAGCAGGAGTGTGGCTGGCAGTACTGAAGAAGATGCAACAGAATCTGCCGCCCCTGCCATAAGAGAGGCAAACTCCGCACGAAAGGACGCTTGAACAGCGGCCAACTCCTCTTCGGCAGCCTGCAGAATTTGAATACTCGGTAGGGTCGAGAGGTCAGTCTCCGGAGCCGTGTAATCTGCAGAGGATGAGGCGGAGACTCCATTCTGATCTGCCTGGAGCTGGCGGGAGGCCCCTCGACATGAGACGGCAAAGGAGAGGGAACGCTCCTTTCTTCCAGATCACGGCAGGCCGAGCCTTCCCCAAGAACATCCACGACGGGAAGTAAAGGGTCAGGACCTGCAGGGCCAAGGCAACCATGAATCGATTTGACCCGGAGGATATGTTGATAGAGCAAATAAGCCCCCTCACTAGTCAATATCTAGCTTATCTTACCAGTTGATGAGTGTGGAGGCCGAGGTTCGCCTGCAGCCACCGCAGCCTCTTCACCAACAGCTTCCGAGTCAGGTATAACAGACTCCTCCTCCCTTGCATCCTCGGGAGGGGATGCACCGAGGTCGGCGTCGCCTTGCTGAAGATCAGCGGTCTCAGAGACGGGTCCGAGGAAACCTTCGTCACCCAGGGCCGAGACCTCGGCAACCTGGGAGCTTCCAGCCGCCGCTGAGAGAGCCCCCGCAGAAAGGACCGCAGCACACATGTCGCTAATCAAAGCAGCAAGGGCCGGATCAGCTTCAGGGGTGGTAGACGATTCAGGAGAGGCCGGTTTGTCGGACACCTACAAAGAAAAGTAATTAAGTCATATCTCCGAGAGAAAAGAAAACTACAACAAAGAGATGGCCACGACTTGGTCTTACCTCCGAAATAGCGTCTGTACCTTCACCCCTCTCGGTAATAAGTAATCCACGAGACCTAACAGCAGCTCTCTTCACAGAAAAGGTCGCTCTACTGTCAGAAGACTCGTGTCTGACTCGTTTACACGAGGAACGAGACACAGCCGAAGGCTGTTCTTCTCTCACTACTTTCTCTTGTGCAGTAAGCAACGAATCTTCCGCCGGTTCATCGGGTGTGGGAAGCGGTTGATCCGTTACTTCTTCATCCCCACCAGAAAGGGAGTCTTCGCTATCATGATCATCCTCCTCCTCAGCTGACTCGGAAGGTTCTGATTTAGGGAGGGGAGTCTGGAGTGCTAGTTGCTTTCTAGCCTTAGCCCCCTTGGACTTCTCCTCTAAATCGGTACCCACGATAAAACTGGTACTTGGATCGAAATTAACAGGAGGCTTGTTCGCTATAACGTGGTATAAAGCAGCCACGTATAAAATTTTCCTCGGCGCCTTAGCATCGGGGACCGAGAAGCTGGCCCGAGTATGATAAGCGTCATAATAATTCCACGCCCTGACACCATCAAGAACGCTACCTTCAAAGCCCAAACAAGGGTTGGGACAATCAAGGAATAACTGACTATAACCAAATTGGCGGAAAAACCTACTAGGTAGGTAAGGCTCCAAGTATACATTATCGCGGTTGCGATAAACCAGATGCGCGGGGCGGATGTTGCGCAACCAGGTGAGCATATCTGGAGAAAGAAAGTGAGAAGGCCCAGTACCATCGAGATGTACCTTCCTTACTTTCTCATCAGAAAAGGGAGGAACAGACACAAAAAAGTCACACCTGTCCACCCTCGCCAGCGCCTTCCGACAAGCTGGCATAGCGTTGTATTCCCAAGACCGGCGATGGCATTTGAAAAGGAAAGCGTCTTCATCAGTAGCATCTTCCGCTATTCCAGGTCCTATCAAAGACTTGTAGTGCATTGCCAACCACCCCATCAAATAGTGGAAAGGCAGTTCTACACGCTCAAAATCCAACGTCTTCTTACGCGCAATAACCTTGGACGAAAAAGTTTGAAGACCATGGTGTATGCTATACACCATAGCAGGAAGAAGGGCCAGTCTAACTCCGAATACCAGTTTAACGGCAGGGAGAATGAAATGGCGACCGATCCTCTCGATAGAACCCGCTCCTCCCGAGACTACGCAATTCCGCAGCCATATCATTAAAAATCCAGCCAGGAGCGCCTTCTCTGACATCTATGTGGTCCCGTAGTAAAAATAGCTAAGAGAGTCAGTTTGACTCCCGAATATGTCGCTCTTGGATCGCGACTTCTTGACGCTTGACATCAGATCCCTTATCTCTCCATGCGTTCGAGGGGTTCGAGGAGTAACTTCGCCAGAAGGGTCAACTTTAAAAAGATAATTAATCTAGGATGTGCTGTGGGGAGCGGTCCCCTCGGAGCTATCCACCATTTTTATAGCCATCTGATGACAAGCACTATGGTGGCACAGCAACTCCCGATACACCGCAACAGAACCTGGGAGTCGTCGGTCCAAGTCCTCAAATTCCTCATTCGACGGGGTATACACCTCGAAAGGCTCATTCCCCCACGGAAGTTTGGAGACAGTATATATCCCATGGAGAGCAAGCCCCAACTCCCCTTCGGGTGCAAAGAACGTCCCGTCCGCTGGCTATACATCTCCTAGAGCACCATGAACAGTGGCTTGTTAATAGGAAGCCCGTGACAAGTGCCCCGAATGGCATGGTAAAGTCCTACCTCCCGCAAGAATGTTCCGTAGGTCTGCAGAACCCAAGTGGTCAACTGGGCCCACGTAAAAGTAGGGTTTATCCAGTTCGGCAATGCTAGCCTGCCAACGGGATAAGATTTCTTGCGAACAAGCCGATTCAGGAAGGTATCAGCTTGAGTGAGTGTGAAGTTGGGACCGTATACATTCATGAAAGAGCCCGGCACCCATCATATACCGGAGGATGAAATCCTTACCCGCATACGCTGACCGCATGTTCGGGTTATAATGGATGTTGCCCATCAACATCCCTGATTGAGTAGGAGTTAAGTTACTCACCATCTTCCTGTCCAGCAACACCATGTTGAACCACGACAAAGGATGATGACATTCCATGAGAGGAATATGGATTGCCACCCCATCCAAAGAAAAATCTCAGTTCTCGGAAATCTCTAAAACTCGGGGATTCTTTATGATTAAAGCATCTCCAAAAAGGAACGAAGGCTTCAGGTATTTTCCATCCAGCTTTCCAGTACTCATCATGGAAAGGAGGTAATGGAGGGTCTGATTCTCGATGGCGTTCAACCTCTCCGAAGGCTCATCAGCAGGGAATTGATTCAACACATGCTTAATTAAGTCGCCAAGACGCACGCCCAGGGCGAATTGATTTGAACCCACTATAAGTTCCCCCGCAGGATTTACTGGCAGATTTACTGAAGAAAAAGCAAAAGAAACAAGTCAAAAAGATAGCTGAAACATAAAACTACATGATGCTTATGCGGCTCAGTATAGCCTCATGCGGCTCGGTTTAAAAGAGTTCATACAGGTCAGTCCGAATGAGTTTATGCGGCTCAATTTGAAAGAGCCTATGCGGTTCAGTTCGAATAAGCTTATGCGGTTCAGCTCGAAAGGAACTTATGCGGCTCAGTACGGATGAGCTTATGCGGCTCGAAAGGAGCATATGCGGATATGGTCCGATTCGAATAAGCTTATATAATTCGGTTCGAAAAATCTTATGCGGTCCAGCGAGGATGAGCTTATGCGGTCCAGTTCAAATAATCTTATGCGGTTCAGTTCGAAATATGCTTATGCGGCTCAGTTGGAGAGAGCTCATGCGGTCCAGATGGGCTTATACGGCCCTGATGATGAAGTAGTTATGCAAACACTTTCATGCGGCTCAGGCCTGTGTCATATCCCATGCGGTCCGTATATGAGTCGGACATACAGCATACTTAGGAATATAGGCTCGCGCATAAAATATGCGACGTAGCCATGGCAATTTATATTGATGATCCTACCAGCAATAGACGGGTGGACGTCAGAGTGAAAAATAGGTACGCCAGTCATCGGAGGAGCCGTCACGTTCGCCGCCGCAGTCGATGAAGACGCGGCCTTCTTGCCCTTCACCGCCGCAGAAGATGACGTGACCTTCTTGCCCGTAGCAGCAGCAGTCTTCTTGGGAGCCATAGCCGATCGCTGATAAGAGAAGACGAAGAGGAAGTCGGCAACAAAGAGTTCGAGCAAAAGAGAGAAGGTAAAGAAACCCTCAAAGAATAAACTTACTCCTATTTATAGGCGAAGGAGGCTCGAAAATCAAAACAAACGCCTCGATCTACGCGCCGCCTAAAAGAATAAACCGCTTCGGTCAAAACAAAACTGACCCTTGGGATCCCCCCCCAAGAGGCGGCGAATCAAGGGTATTAATGCAGAAGATTTGCACACGTGGCTAAGACACGTGGCAAAATGTTTATGCGGTCTCACAGCTCATACGGCCAGATAAACCCATGCGGCTAAACCATCTATACGGTCAAACAAAGGCCATGCTTCTTATTCAAAGTATTTCAATTTTACAAATTGAAAACTTTGAAGGGGGACTTGTAGAAGCATGGAAAATATAAGAACGATGATCTATGCGGCTCTGAACAGGAGAACCCCATGCGGCTCATACAGGAGCAGTCCCATGCGGTTCAGAGAGACTCTTAGTCTCATGCGGCTCAGACAGGAGAGTTTATACAGCTTAAATAGGGACAGTCCTGCGGTTCAAAGAGTCCCCCAGCCGCATGTGGTTCAAAAGTACATGCGGCTCACGGAGATATGCGGCTCAATGCCACGTGTAAGCCCGAGACCCCTTCACACAGTTGGCCATCGAGCAGTCTGCCTATTTAATGCTCTGTCATGATTTGACAGCTGACGACTCTGACATAGAGTATTATAATGACCCTACCATAATGACAGACTTTTGGAAAATAGGAGAAAATCTCTGACGCGATTCGAGATTGACACGTGGCTACTCCCATACGGCTCCAGTGAAGAACAGCTTCATGCGGCTGGCAAGGATCATCTCCCTGCGGCTCACCAAAAAGCCATCCCAAGCGGCTCGCAATTACTACACTCATGCGGTTCACCAAGAAACCATTTCATACGGCTCGCAGTTACTACCCTTATGCGGTTCACCAAGGAACCATCTCATGCGGCTCGCAAATACTATACCTATGCGGTTCGTCGAGACGCTGTCTCATGCGGTTCATGGATGTCATGCGGCTTTGGCAGAGTCCATCATCAAGACACGTGGCAGAGATTCAATGACAGATGGCAGCAAAGATAATTATGAGATGCGAAGATTTACCAGATCCCAATGACCATATCCTCATAATTAATGGGATCAGGTCATATCATTCATAATCAAGCCAATAGGACACGTGGTGGGAGATCCAAGCTACACAATCAATCATAAAGATTTGAAGCAATCAGCATTAATTATTCGAAAGATTTAGTGCTAACCCCATTTATGGCCCAGATCCTTCACGCCTAAAACAAATGGTCCAGATTGGTTATACATCAGGCCGCCGCCACTTTGAGAATGGGTAATCATATAAACCCTAATGATGCCCCCACTATTATAAATAGCAAGGTGCCATTCCCTTGTAAAAATAAACACGATCAGAAGGAGAGAGACAAAAAGAGCTTCCCCCCTAATAATCAGAGAGAAAATACACAGAGAGAGAAGCCAGAAAAGCAACAGAGGAGCCAGAAGAACATCTCTTCATCAACGCCAACCATCTTCTTATAGGAGCCAAGGCTACATACCGATCGTCCAAGGAGTAAGGCAGGGCTGCCGTTGCCTTCCCGAGCCTCTATCGTCACCTCCAGAATCTAAAATAAACAATTGTACTTAGACTGCTATACCTAGATTTTCGTCCCTAGGATTTCTTTGTACAAGCGAGTTTGTATTGTGAGTCTAAGTTCAGTCCTCCCATAAAACTATTCTATACTTTTACAATCAATGGCAAACATCAGTCCCCTATGGTCATGAACAAGCCTATTGTCTCAATCTCAAGCAAGCAACAACAGTTTACAGGATGCCAGAATACCAATTATACAATAGTAAGGCGTCCCATACATTACAAATTTGGATGATCATGAAGCTAGTCGTACAAAATGTCAAGACTAGCAAGAGTTTCAGTCATACATGATCAACCCTAGGATTTGTCAATCATGTTCAGCCCGTAGGCAGACAGTAAGTAAGATGCAATACGAGCTAAACACGTGCTCGCCGGCTAAATGCCTCAAAAGAATATTTTTACAATAAAGTAGGAGAACAAAAGGAACCCACTCGTTGCCAGGGTTACGCCTGGTGGTCACAATCTAGCTGGAAGGTAGGTAGATCCTCTGGAGCTGCTCCGATATTTGGCCATACAAAACCAGTTGGGTCAGACCTCAGAAAGAACAAGTTCCACAAAGGAGGCTTCGCATAGAAACTAAAACCAGCATATAATAAGAGAATATTAAAGATAATTATAAAAAAACTGATAATAACGGGGCAATAATAGAGAATTGAGTACGGGGAAACTATTCAAGTAGCCAGGTCGCAACCCATAAACCAAACAAGGACCGGGGTTGCAACCCTTCACCTGAATAGAAATTCGTTTCAAATACTTTCGATAAAGTAAAATATGACGAGCGTGACATAGGGTGCAATAAGACAATAAACGAAGAGAGGACACAGAACTGCTCCGGGAGCCAGGTTACAACCCTTAAACCAAATAAGGACCGGGGTTGTAACCTTCGCCTGAACAGAACTTGTCCCCTGTTCATTGATGTTAAGGTAAGCATAAGTAATCATGACGATATATGATAAGATAACCATGGGACTATTCAGATAACTAGGTTACAACCTTTAAACCAAACAAGGACCAGAATTGTAACCCTTCGCCTGAACAGAACTTGGTTTCTTGTCATTTATCAATAAGTAAATCACAAGAAATTAGATCATATTATAATCTTGTACAGGATCAGGACAAACTAGGCTGGGCTAGACTCCATCCAATCAATCACGGCCATGTAATGAGTACGGCTTGATACTTTAACTAACTAGGGTTATCACAGGCCTAGTTACTAGCAAGATGCAATAAGATTATTCCAACAGCCACAAGTCCTGCAGACCGTTCCAGGTTATCCAGACGCAATTAGGGGATTGAATCCAGGTGGGTACATCATCCAAAGAACGCATGTACCCTTAAGTAGCTTGGTGGGTGCAACACATGACAGTGTGCTGGAAATGTGTCCTACTCGACGGTAGGCTACAAATCCCATGATGGGGCGCCCAGATAACGGGATTACCTGTAGCTGGAAAATCTCTCCATGACTACTGGAATTTCTAGTTATTAGCCTTAGTCGATTTCAGTAGGTACCCCTGACCGTTGTATTCAGTAGTTCCCTATCCTAGACATGATGCAAGACAATACTGATTTATTTATACAAACACAATCGTCTACGGTATCCAGGTCATTCATTCTTGTCATGTCAGGCTAGCCGTCATAACAGCATATCGAGGTATATCATGTCAGGTTTACTTGTCAAGAGTGCACCACGGGGGCCACTATCGTGTTCCGAAAATATGTACAAAATCTACATGATTCAAGCATTCACAGAAGGTCAGGAAATATGAGCATGAATGCAACATTCTAATATAATAATAATAATAAAATAATAAAAGAGGACAAGGACTATGGAAAGAGCCATACGGCTCAGGGAAATAAGCTCATGCGGCTGAGAGGGAACTGGAATATGCGGCATGAAAGGAAATGAGGTCATGCGGCAGGGACAATGGGTTCATGCGGCAGAATAGAAACATAGGCTCATACAGCTGCAGAATACGAGCTCATGCGGCTGGAAGAGGACGGGCGCTTGCGGCTCAGTGATACGCGCATATACGGCTGTGGGGGAGCAACGCCATGCTGCTAAGGATAATAACTTCATGTGGCCAGGAGGGGGAACAGGGGTATGCGGCTCGGGAGATGCGGTGCCATGCGGCCGAAGGGAACGCGGGCTTATGTGGCAATGGGATTACATGCGGCTGAATGGATGCGCGCTCATGCGGCTACAGGAACCAAAGATATCTATACGGCTACAAAATTTAGGAGTACATGCGGCTGAATCTGCCATACGGCTAAGACTGTCATACGACTAAGGAATTTAGGAGTTCATGCGGCTGGATCTGCCATGCGGCTAAGACTGTCATACGGCTAAGGAATTTGGGAGTTCATGCGGCTGAATCTGTCGTACGGCTAAGACAGTCATGCGGCTAAGGAAACTGTCGTATGAAAAGCCATGTGGCCAGAGAACTGTTCTTCTTCTCTACTTTCCGAGAATAAGAACTATGGAAGGCCATGGCTTCAAAGCTTCATAACTCCTTCATCCAAGGCCAGAATCCAGACTTCTATAGGTCAAAATAGGAAGAAAAGAAATTTTCTACCACATAGAGCCAACAAAACTTGAGATAACAAGATTAGATAGATCAAAACCCAAGAAATCCAAAAATACAACAAGCTTATATCTACACAATTTGAACCATGGAATTTAAAAATGCTAAGTACTAAACTGTCTTAGAATTTCCTGGAGAAGACAATGGAACAATAAAAACTGAGTTCCTTCATGAAGCAAGCTACACTTGCCTAAGCCTCCTGTTAGGTGGAAGAGAGTAGTGGTGAAGAAGAAGTAATGATGAGAGAGAGAGAGAGAGAGAGAGAGTGGGCGGCTAATAAAGGAAGAGTGGGGGTAGGTAGGGTTGGTCCATAAGAAAAACCAAGCCATGCCAAACCATGCAAACCAAACCGAACCAAGAAATGAAATGCCCAGATAAATCATGCAGTGAGACATGCAATATACGTATAGGTATACCAAAATATTTAATACGAACTACGGTCGTTACAACTCTACCCACCTTAAAAGAATTCCGTCCTCGGAATTTAATTAAGAGGCTAGAGTGGCAAGGACAAGCTATACTAATCACAGGCAAGCTATAACAAGGCAATCAAGCAATCATTCATTCAAGCAAGGAACTGAGAGCATAAGGCATAAGAAAGATATTATACCTTACGAGTCAAACAGGTCGGGATATCGCGATCGGATATCATCCTCATGCTCCCATGTTGACTCACCCAAAGAGTGATATCCTAAGCAATACGAACTAAACTAATAGTCTTGTTCTTGAGTATCTTCTCTCTCCGGTCTAATATAGACACGGGCCCCTCTTCATACTAAAGGTTGGTACCAACAACCTATTTCGAATGATCCAGGATGTGGCTCGGGTCCGAGATATATCGTCATAGTTGGGATACATGAAAAACGTCATGCACCTCACGTAACGACGACGGAAGAGCGAGACGGTAGGATACATCACCGACTCACTCCAGGATATCGAACGGCCCTATATACATAGGACTAAGCTTTTTTCGTATGCCGAAATGAATGACGCCACGGTTAGGCAAAATCCTCAGGAATATATGGTTGTCGACAGAAAACTTACGGGGGCGCCAATGAGAATCGGCCCAATGACGCTGGCGATCTTGGGCAACGTGAAGATGATCTCTGACTTTCCTGACCACCTCCACTGTATGAGCAATTATTTTTGGATCGAGCATCTGCCTCTCTCCAACATCATCCCATACTAGCGGGGATCTGCACTTCCTACTGTATAATGCCTCGAATGGTACCATCTAGATACTGGCCTGGAAACTGTTGTTGTACGAGAACTCCACCAGGTGCAGGTGATCTTCCCATGAACCATCGAAGTCGAGCGTACAAGATCTCAACATATCTTCTAAGGTTCGTATGGTACGCTCTGACTGACCATCTGTCTGCGGGTGATAAGCTGAGCTGAACTGGAGGTGAGTTCCCAAACTCTTTTGTAGGCTGCGCCAAAAGTACGATATAAATCTTGAATCTCTGTCCGAGGTAATACTGACTGGTATACCGTAAAATCTGACGATCTTCCTGAGGTACATCTCTGCTAGCTGAACCGTCGACTGACCAACTCTAAACGGGAGAAAGTGAGCCACCTTCGTGAGCCTATCTATAATAACCCAAATAGCATCTCTACTTGCTGGGGACCTGGGTGATCCAGTCATAAAATCTATGGTTATATGCTCCCATTTTCATTCTGGATTTGGCAAAGGCTGAAGAAGTCCAGCTGGTCTCTAATGTTCAGTTTTAACATGTTGGCAAACCAAACACCGAGAGACAAACCGGGCTATCTCCCTCTTCATGCCATTCCACCAAAAGTGATGACGAATATCACGATACATCTTCGTTCCACCGGGATGAACAAAATACTACGAACTGTGAGCTTTAACCATGATCTCCTGTCTAATATCATCACTGAGTACACAAAGATGCCTTCCATATCGAAGTGTACCGTCTTAATGAATGCATAATTCTGGCCATCGTCCTGCCTCATACTCGACTTCGAGTCGCTGAATCTTGGAATCTGTTGACTGCGCCATCTGGATCCTCTCGACTATAGTGGATTGAACTCACATATTGTCTATCAATGCCATACTAGTAGGAAGGACAACTTCTATACCCATCTTCTGAAGATATGACAATGACTCTGGTTGTGCTGTAAGAAAATAAACTCCGGCTCTCCTGCTCAACGCATCTGCTACGACGTTAGCCTTTCCAGGATGAAACTGCAGGTTGACATCATAATCCATAAGCAGCTCTAGCCATCTCCTCTGATGTATGTTAAGATCCTTCTGGGTGAAAATATACTTCAGGCTCTCGTGGTCGGTGAAAATCTCCACCCTATTTCTGTACAAGTAGTGCATCCACAACTTAAGTACAAACACTACTGCTGCTAACTCTGAGTCATAGGTTGGGTAATTTCTCTCATGATCACAAAGTTGTCATGATACATAAGCTATTTTCTTCCCATGCTGCATCAGAATACATCCTAAACCTGTGCCTGAAGCATCACAATACACTGAGAATCCTCCAGTCCCATCTGAAAGCGTGAGAATGGGTGCCGTCATCAAACCTCGCTTCAACTTCTCAAAAGAATCTTAACACTCAGCCGTCCAAGAAAATTATACATCCTTGCGGGTCAACTGGGTCAATGGCGTTGAAATCCGAGCAAAGTCTGAAATAAATCGCCGGTAGTAGCCGACCAAGCCAAGAAAACTGCGAACTTCTGTAACTGTGCTGGGTATCGGCCATGTCTCAATAGGTACAATTTTTTGGGTATCCATATCTACTCCTCCTCTGGTGATGATATGACCCAAGTACGAAATACGATCGAGCCAGAACTCGTATTTACTAAACTTGGCATACAACTGGTACTTTCTGAGAATCTGGAGGACAACCCTGAGTTGCTGCTCATGCTCTGCTTCACTCTTACTGTAGACCAGGATGTCGTCTATGAACATAATCACGAACTGATCCAAATAAGGTATGAAGATGCGATTCATGAGGTCCATGAATACAGCCGGCGTATTGGTTGCTCCAAATGGCATAACAAGGAACTCCCAATGCCCGTACCTCGATCTGAAAGTTGTCTTCGAGATGTCCTACTCTCTGACTCTGATCTGATAGTATCATGACCGTAAGTCAATTTTCGAGAATACTGCTGCCCCCTTAAGTTGATCGAATAAGTCATCTATCCTCGGGAGAGGGTATCTGTTCTTGATTGTCACTGAGTTTAAGGTACGATAATCTACACATAACCTAGATGTACTATCCTTTTTTTTACAAGAAGCATCGGGCTCCCCAAGGCGATCCACTAGCACGAACGAATTCCTTGATTCTAAGATCTTCAATCATCTTGTATAATATCTCTAACTCTGAAGGTGCCATCCTGTAGACTCTCTCCGACACTGGGGCTATCCCTGGGATCAAGTCGATAGTAAACTCGATCTCTCGCTCTGCAGTATTCCTAGAAGCTCTGGCTTACCGGAACAACCCTACCAATATGGCAGTCTATCCTAGTATACTGGTCTCTCAAAAAATCCATCCCTAAGACCACATCTTAATCGGCCATCGAGAATTCTATCAATCTAGCGGGGAACTCTCTACTGCTAACTATGATCCGACACGAGAAAAATACTCTATCTACTCCCATAAGTCCATTACCAGTAAGTATATTGATCCTTACTGATAATGACTCGGGCTCCAGTCCTATCTGTGTCGTAAATCATGCAGACATAAATAAATGCGATGTACCAGAATCAAATCATGCTGATACTGGGAAGGAGTTGACGAGAATAGTACCTGCCACTGATTTGCCATGAAATATAAAATGACAGAACAATTATCGGAGGACTGGACTTTTACTTCACAATACAAACTCGC
Source organism: Iris pallida (assembly GCA_029216955.1). Lineage (NCBI taxonomy): Eukaryota > Viridiplantae > Streptophyta > Magnoliopsida > Asparagales > Iridaceae > Iris > Iris pallida. Next base: position 3,994,996 of record JANAVB010006389.1, read on the forward strand.
TTGTACAAAGAAAGCCTAGGAACAAAAACCTAGGTACAGCAATCTAAGTACAATTGTTTATTTTAGATTCTAGGGGGTGACGATAGAGGCTCGGGAAAGCGACGGCCACTCTGCCTTACTCCTTGGACGATCGGGTGCAGCTTCTTGGCTCTGTGGAAGAAATGCTTGGCGTTGATAGAGAAATGCGCTCTCTTCAGGCTCTCTGGCTCTCTATGCACGTCGATCTTTGTCTATCTCTGTCTCTCTCTATTTTTGCGTATGTCTCTCTCTGTGTCTGTATGTGTATGTTGCAAGGGAATGGCACCCTGCTATTTATAAGAATGGGAAACATCATTAGGGTTTACAATGATTACCCCTTAAAGTGGCAGCGGCCTGTTGATTGATCAATCTGGGCCATTAGTTTGAGTGTAATGAATCTGGGCCATTAATGTAGATTGTGCCAAATCCTCTCAGTAATTAATGCTGATTAGAATAAATCTTCCTTACGATGATCCGCTGATGTCTACGAATCTGAATGAATAAGTTTAATTCATTCTCCTGCCACGTGTCCTAGATTATAGGGATTTGACCCAATCTTTGATTGCAGTAAATCTGAGAAATTGATTGGCTTTATGACACGTATCCTGGGAGCCACTAAGGGGATCTAAGCCACATGAAGATTGATCCGCATATGTTCGGCCATGTGCCCTCGAATCACGTGATAATCTGGACCGCATGGATGTAGGTGGCCGCATAACGGGTAACCCCTTCGTGAGCCGCATGGGAGAGTGTCTACTTGAGCCGTATATGACAGTCCACGTGCCTAGGCTGCATGGCATTTTCTAGATCTCGGGGGATTATGTCAGAGATCTCCTTCGTTTCCCTAGGAGTTTGTCATTATGACAGAGTCATAATTACATTTTGTGTCAGGACTGTCGTCTTGTCAGAGCTGTCAGCCATCAAGGCAATTAATGCAGTAAGAGAAGAGTTGTTTGTATGCTACGTGGCACCTTTCTGAGCCGCATGGAACGTATCGAGCCGCATAGTCCCTTGTGCCGCATGGGCTTTCTGAGCCGCATGGGGTTTCCTGGCCGTATGGATCCTTCTTTATTATTTTCCATGCTTCTACAAGACCCCCTTCAAAGTTCTCAATTTACAAAATTGAAATACTTTGAATAAGAAGCATGGCTGTGTGTAAGTTCTTTCTAGCCGCGTATGAGGTCCCAGCCGCATAGATGTCTTGGCCGCATGGAAGTTCGGCCGCATAGATGTCTCGGCCGCATGGATGACTAGGCCGCAGGGATTTTCGGCAGCATAGATGTCTCGGTCGTAAGGTCTTTCCGCTACGTGTGCGCATCATTAACTGCCTCGAATTTGTTTTAGTACCATTTTTTAGGGAAGATCCCAAGGGTCGGCTCATTAAATCTTTTAGATTTTATGCTCTGGGTGAATCTCCTTTATGAGAGAGGGAACAAAATCCGAGGAGTCGGTTTCGTCTTTTTCGAGGCGGTTATCAATCTATGTGTTCTCTCCTCTCTTGTCTTCCTATAAATAGGAAGAGTTTGAGAGAGAAAGCTTTTTTACTTTCTCTTTCACTTCAAAATTTTTCTACTCCATTGCCCTCTCCTTCCTTAATTGCCAATGGCTCCCAAGAAGACCGTTGCGGCTAAGGGCAAGAAGGCAGATTCTTCGCCGAAGAAGACTGCCTGTACTTCAACCGCGGCCGTTCCTCCATAGGCCGTCGTGCCCGCAGCTCACCCTGACGTTCATTCCCCCATTGCTGGTAAGGATTTTTTTGTGGTTTCGGAGAACCCTAACTGCTATGGCTACGTCGCATGCTTTATGCGCGAGCCTTTATTTTTATGTGAGTCGTATGTTCGTCCTATGGTCGAGCCGTGAGCCGCATAGAAATAGCCGCTGTGGCTGAATACGTGCTTTACCAATAAAGCCGCGTGAGCTACACGGAGCCGTATGGATGTTCTGTTGAGCTTGAGCCGCATGAGGCTCCTGTAAGTTGGAGCTGCATAGGCGTTCCCCTGACCCGCATGAGGCTTCAGTGAATTAGAGCCGCATAAGTGTTCTCCTGAGCTATATGAGGCTTCAGGGAACTAGAGCCGCATAAGTGTTTTTCTGAGCCACATGAGGCTTTGTTGAGTTGGAGCCGCATGAGCTCGAAAGCACCCATTAGTTCATTTTTGTCCATCCTTCTAATTTATCTTTTCCTGTCTTCTCCTCAGCAAATTTGCCGATAAATGCTGCTGGAGAGCTCCTGGTAGGCAGCGCCCAAGCTGCTCTGGGCTATAAGTTGACCATATAGTCCAATACATGGCTGACCAATTTTCGAGTGACGAGCTCCCGACGAGATCGAATGCCCTCAAGAATCAGCCTTTCTATTTTTTCAATGCTATGATGAACTCGAGGAAATTAGAAGGGGAATACTTGAAGCCCGCATTCTTCTTTGGAGATGCCTTGACTATAAAGAACAGTCAGCTTCTGGAGGTGTCAGAGAATTGGAGTTTTGTTTTTAACGGGATGGCGATCCGCATTCCCCAGATGGAGCGTCACTTCCCTTTATTCTGGTTCAACATGCTCCCACTGGACCGGAAGATGGAAGGTTCTTTAACTCCCACCCGAAGTGGGATGTTTGTGGGAGACATCCATTATAACAATAGCCTGAAGTCGGTGTGTGCGGGCAAGGTGCACACCAGCTGTTCTGTAATGGGGTTGGCCTCGGGTACGTTTTTGAATGTATCGGGTCCCAATTTCATATTTTCTACCACCGACACTTTTATAAATCAACTTGCCCGGAAGGGATCCTATCCCATTGGACGGTTGATGCTCCCCTGCTGGGTACATCCGATTCCCTCGTGGACCAATCTGTCTGCGTGGATTTTGCAAAATTATGAGGCCTTTCTGTGCGAGATTGGTCTTTACCATGCTATTCGGGACACCAGCCATGGCTTGCCCAAAAACAAAAGATTATTTATGTCTCTGCTGGAGATGTATAACCGCCGAACGGGGACCTTCTATACACCCGTAGGGGAGATGAGACTCGCGCTCCATGAAATGCACGCGGTTTCTAAGCTTCCTTGGGGGGACGAAGCTTTTGAGGCATATACTCCTACGAACGAGGAGTTTGAAGATTTGGATGGACAATATCCAGGCTTCGTGGCTCTTTACCAAGAGATATTGTGCCAATATAGCACATGTCATCAGATAGCCGAAAAGAAGAGCAGCTCGGAAGGGCATACTCCCCACACCAAGGACTGGGTGCGCTATCTCTTTCCGACAGATGCCTCAAGTCAAATTACTTCTCGACGTCCTCGGTCCCGAAAAGCGGTTGAAGCCTTAGTGTCGTCAGCTAAGAGAACGACCACCACTAATGATACATTCGGGAGCAGGACCGATTCTTTTGGCTATTTTTATCATGATACTCAAGAGTTGTCGGAGAAGGCGCTCCTGGCGGGATTCTTAATGATATGGCTGCGAAACTGTATAGTTTTGGGCGGAGCAGGTTCCATCGAGAGGATCAGTCACAATTTTATCCTTTCGGCTATGAAGTTAGTTTTGCGAGTCCGGCTAGCTCTCCTCCCGGCCATGGTGTGCAGCATACATCGTGGCCTTCGTACTTTCACATCCAAGGTCATTGCTCGTGAGGTGATAAAAGATTTTGAACGGACCGAGCTGCCCTATCATTATTTGATGGGGTGGCTGTTGATGCATTATCCGTCTTTGATGAGACCAGGCTCTGAAGACGGCATTACTGATGATGACGCCTTTATCTTCCGCTATCGTAATGAGTCTTGAGAATTTAAGACCATGCGTGCTTGTCGGATGGCACTGGCGAGGGTAGACATGTATAACATTTTCGCGTCTGTCCCTTATTTTACTGATGAGGAAGTGGCGGCTGTCCATCTTGACGGTATTGGGCCTTCTAAAATTCTGGACGGCCAGATGCTTCTATGGCTGCGAAATATCTGCCCCGCTCATCTGGTGTATCGCAACCGTAACACTGTCTTTCTGGAACCCTATCTGCCTAGTAGGTTCGTCCGGCAATTTGGTTATAGTCAGCTTTTTCTAGACAGCCCCAGCTCTTGTCTGGGCTTTGAAGGTAGTCTTCTAGACAGCATTTGGGCCTGGCATTACTATGATACATTCCATACCCGTGTTGTTTTCTCAGTCCCCGCTATCCAGCCGTCAGTAGATATCTTGTATATGGCGGCTTTGTACCACGTTATGGCGAATAAGCCCCCTGTCGATTTTAACCCATGTACCAGTTTTATTGTTGGTACCGGCCTGGATGAGGGTTTCCAGGGGGCCAAGACGAGGAAGAGGAAGAACGGAGTCGAGGTGCCAAATTTGGACTCTGATGCTGCAGATGATGAAGACGACGAGCCTGATGGAGATGACTTTTTCCTTCCGATGGCAGACGCGGGGACGGATCAGCCACCTGTTTTGCCAGATGAGATAGTGGTTGATCAGTCGTCTGTTGCACCTGGTGTTGCACGAAAGCGTAGCAGGCAACTTTTTCCTGTCGTCGGCATTCCCCGCTCTCGGAAACTGGCTGTAACCAGACACCGCGGGCTAACTATAAAGGAAAAAGGCGAAGAAATCGACGCCGCCTTAGAGGTAAGTAAGTTGCTACCGGTCCTTCCTTTCTTTTAGCTTTGATTTTAATTGTCTTCCTTTCCTCTTGTAGGCGTCAGAAGAAGAGGACTCTCGAGTGGCCGAGATAGTGACTCATGATGACGGGGGCTCCGGTGAGCCTGCCCCTAAAATTGCTGAATTTTGTCCAGATGATGCTGATCAGGTTGCCCCTCTCCCTAGGGTGGCTGGGTCGGGGGAGCTGGGCAGTTTTAATTTGGCGAATGCGGGTGAGGAGACCCTACCAGCTGCGAACGAGCTGCAGCCTCGATGCTCCTCTCCCGGCAAGATAAGCCGAATCTTAACTTGCAAGGAAGCCTATCTGCTTTATGATCACATCGTTTGGGTCACCTCGATTGATCATTGACGTGGACATGCAGGTCCTGCCCCTTCCGTGCCGAGGAGGACCTTGTTGAAACACGCTCTGTCGAAGGGGCACTAGCGGAGAGGGGCGTACCTCCTCCCCCTCCGACTTACCTTGATGATTCTCTTACAGGCTCGAGTTCAGCGAGTCTGGTGATGGGACAATCGTGGCAGGGGATAATGGTCCTCATGTCTTCCTCTGCCCGGTTGGCCCAGAGAGTCGACCTTTCCGCCCTGTCAAGCGTCCGGGCTCTTCGGATGGCAGAGGAAGTGTTGGCCGCTATCCGTGTATCGTTTTATTCAGAGATTGCTCCTCTGGTGGCCAGTTCTAGCACCGCTCCTTCGGTGCTGTCGGCCACGCTCCCTCTGATGCAGTCCTAGACCGAGGTCTTGGACGAATCTTTACAGGACGTGGTTGATAGCTTTCATCGTCACCTAAAAGGGGGATAGAAGCTGCCGTGGACAGAGGAACCTCTTTCGTCGTGGCCCGGCAATGCGTCCAGGGTCAAATTGATATCCTTAAGGCCCTTCCAAGTGGGGCAGGGGTGGCCACACTTCTGGAATCAAAATTGTTGAAGACTGATCAATTGGTGGCCCAGCTTCAGGCATTGCGGCAGGTTGATCTGTCTGCTGCTATTGATCGGGAGCGCGGCTCCCTCACAGTTGCTATAGAGAAGGCGAAGGCTACTCAGGATAAGACTAGGCCAGCCATACTGAAGGATCTTCGCACCTTGTCTGATCGATATGATCAATTGAGCCATGAGGGTGAAGACATTACAGCTTGAGAGGCCATTGCCTCTCGTGGGATTGCTGACACGCGGGAACAGATTCTTGAGCTTCAGATGAAGCTATCTTTCTTTGAGTCTGAGCTCGAGGCTGTCCCGATGAACAGAGGGCTGATTATCCAGGAAGCTGATAATGTCAATAAAGCTTCGGCTGACTTAGAAGCGGCTCTGAAGAAGTTAGATGATGGCTGTCGGGCACTCATAGACCTGGATAATGGGGAGCAGTTGTCTCAGGAGGCTGAGCGCTGGACTAGGCAGAGGCTCGAGGGGGGTACTGCCTTGGTGAGAAGCCGCCTCTTGGAACTGTGTGATGCCGAACTGTAGTCGGCCTTTTTCTGGTTTTGTTTCTTTTTTCTTTTTTTTTCTTTTCTTTTTGAGAGGGACGTGGTCCCAAAACATGTAATGCTTTTTTCGTCCTTCAAATAAAGAGTACTTTCCTTTCTACCCTTCATTTGTATTGCTTGTTATACCTGTGGTATTGTGTTGATGTTTGCCCCGCATAGGGGACTTGTTTGTGGACCTGTTACCCCTGGCATACCTTAGTTTTAGGTACGGATAACAAGTTTGATTGGGGATACCTAGAACAGTTCCACGGCAAGGTGGTCGTGGGTGTTCGGGGTATCGGGAGATAGAATGCCATGGAGCAGCTGGGCTCCCGGGCTATGATGAGGAATAGTGTGCCTGTACTAAGAGACTTAGCAAGGGACATTTGTGGGACTATTACCCTTGGCGTATCCTGATTTAGGATATGGATAATAGGATAGGGGGAACTAACATACTTATTCAGAGGTAATAAGGACATGGCAAGTATGAAGGTTTTAACCGTAGAGTCTTCCTACTCAGAGGTAATGAGGACATGGCAGGAGTGGACTCAACGGATGATATTTGTGGTCAACAAAGGATATTGGTGGTCAACAGAGGACATTTGTGGTCAACAGAGGACATTTGTGGACCTATTACCCTTGGCGTACCCTGGTTCAGGGTACGGGTAATAAGACGAAAGAGGACCAACGTGCTTACTCAGAGGTTATGGGGACATGGTGAGTACAGAGGTTTTACTGTGGAGTCTTCCTGCTCAGAGGTAACGAGGACATGGTAGGAGTGGACTCAGCGGGGAAATTTTATGGACCTATTATCCATGGCGTACTCCGGTTGTGGGTACAGATAATAAGTCAAAAGGGAATCATCATACTTACTCAGAGGTTATGAGGACATGGCAAGTATGAAGGTTTCTTCGACGGAGCCTTCCCATTCAGAGGTAATGAGGACATGACAGGAGTGGGCTCAATGAAGGAGGATACATAGAACGACTCAGAGGTAATGAGGACATGGACGTTCTATGCGGAGGGGTGATTTGTTTTTGGCGGAAGTGAAACGACTCAGAGGTAATGAGGACATGGCCATTTTAGAAATTTGTGGATCTGTTACCCTTTTTGTGCACCGGGAGTGCGGGTAGTGGATCATGAGGGAGGATCTCTTCCAGGAAGAAAGTTCAGAGGTAGGATCATACATGACTTACTATCTGAAAGAGTGACCGGAATATGAGTTCAGAGGCACCAGCGGGTACATAATTCGATAATCTTGGAATGTTGAGATGTGAGTTCAGCGGTACCAGCGGGTATATGACTCAATAATCTAGAATGTTGGTGGATGCGAGTTCAGCGGCACCAGCGGATACATGACTCAGTAATCTGTGAAAGTGAGTTCCGTGGCACCAGCGGGTACATGACTCGATGATCTGGAAAATGTCATTTAGACATAATATTTCTTCAGGAACTTGCCATTGACGGGCAACATGAGCAAGTCTCCATTTTGTTTTGCGAGGCGGTAAGCACCATTGGAGAATACAACCTCAATGATGAATGGACCTTCCTATTTCGGCTGAAACTTGCCGGTGGTCTTGTGAGTCATGACCATCGGCCTCCGGACTGCCAAAACGAGATCGCCCACTTGGAATGTTCTGATTTTAACCTTCTTGTTGAAGGCTCTAGAGATGCGTGCTTGATATAGTTCGATCCTTTGCTGTCCCAGGAGGCACTTTTTATCCAAGGCCTCTAACTCTGTAGTCGACGTCTGTAGTTATCATCCACCGTCAACTGATAAGCGAGGGCGATACGGAGTGAGGGTATTTGAGTCTCCAACGGGAGAACTGCCTCACTGCCGTACACCAGAGAGAATGGTGTGTTTCCTGTGGCCGTTCGGACTGTGGTACGGTACGCCCACAAGCATTCACCAAGCTTCTCGTTCCAGTCGTATTTGTTGGACGATACGACCTTCTTGAGCAACTTGATGATGGTTTTGTTGAATGCTTTTGCCAACCCATTCGCTGCTGGATTGTATGGCATCGAAGCAATATTTTGAATGCGGTGCTTATCGCAAAACCGATAGAAGGCGTGGCTTGTAAACTGCGGACCATTATCGTGGATGATCCTCCGGGGAAGTCTAAAGCGATAGATGACGTGATGCTTAAGAAAGCTGATCACGTTTAAAGTTTTTACTTCTGCGAGTGGGATAGCTTCCGCCTATTTGGAGAAGTAATCTGTGATTGCGAGTATGAAGCGATGTCCTCGGGAGGAAGATGGAGTGATTGGACCGAAGATATCCATCCCCCATGCTTCGAATGGCCAGGACACCACAGTCGGATATAGAAATTTGGATGGTTGGTGGATGAAGTCCGCATGGACTTGGAAGGCTTTGCACTTTCTAGCATAGTCTATCGCATCTGCTATCATCGTAGGCCAGTAGTAGCCCATTCGGCGAAGACGGTCTTACAATTTAGGGCCAGGCTGATGGGCCCCGCAGACACCGTTATGAGCTTCTCGTACGGCTTTTTTGGCTTCTGCGTTTGACAGACACCGAAGCAATAATCCGTCGTAGAAGTGGCGATACAACATCTTCGTCTCCGTATCGTAAAAGAATCTGAGAGAACGCTATTTTATGGAGGTGGCTTCCTTTGGGTTCTCGGGCAGGATATCATAGACGACGAAGTCAATAAAGAGTTGTCTCCAATCCGGGACATCGTCGATCGTCTGGGCGAAATAACTCGCCACGAATTGCACATTCTTCTTGGGACAGACAAGTTCATGGCCTATCACATCCACTGATTGGCGAGCATAACTCGAAACTGCTAGGGAAGCAGCAAGGCCAGCTACGGCATCGGCTTCGATGTTTCGGAGTCTGGGAACGTGTTCGATGAAGAACCCCTCGAACGACGAGATGATGTTGATCGCTATTTGGTGATAGGGGATCATGTCTTCGTGGCGAACTTCGTATGAGCCCCGGATCTGATTGACGATTAACTGAGAATCGCCGTATGCTTCAAGATATTCTACCCCCAGCTCCCTTGCAAGTTGAAGGCCAATGACCAAAGCGTTGTACTCGGCCACATTGTTAGAGCAGGGTTCTGTAAGAGAGTAAGCATGATTGATCACCAATCCGGTAGAAGAAACTAGCACCACCCCGACTCCGACGACGATGTTGCCCTTGGGTCCAGTTTTTGAAGAACAACATTCACCATATATCATTGTGAGAGGTTGCATGCGAGTCGGCAACCTCATCTGGGATCTCTTCATATATTCTGGAGGACTCCGAGCGTGGGTAGGCGGCCAAAAAGTTTGCCAGGGCTTGACCTTTGACAGCCTTTTGTGGGACGAAGATCATATGATAAGGGGACAACAATATTGCCCATGTAGCGAGACGAGAGATGAGTGCCCATGGTTTAGTCATGAGGACCCTGAGAGGGTTGACTCGTGAGATTACATGTATTGTTTGTCCAGTGACATAGTGCCGCGTCTTCTGAATGGCGAACACCAGGGCAAGGCATTCCTTCTCCACAGCGGTGTATCAGTGCTCCGGCCCAATTATCATTCGACTGAGGTAATATGGCTTGCTCGTGGCCTGCATCGTTATTTTGTGCCACAGAGCCCCGAAGGAATGTTCTATTTCTCGTACATAGAGCAGGAATGGCTTTCCAGCAACCGGGGCCACCAGGACTGGAGGGTTCGACAAATATTCTTTGATACTGTGGAAGGCACACTGGCATTCTTCGTTCCATACGAACGAGATGCTTTCTTCATGAGGTGGGTAAATGGCCGACATCGCCCGGAGAGGTTAGAAATGAACCTCCTGATGTAGGCTAACCTCCCTTGAAGGCCTCTGAGTTCGTAGAGATTTCTCGGGAGACCCATCTCCATGATTGCCTTTGTCTTCTCAGGGTCTACATGGATACCCTGGGCGGTGATGATGAAGCCCAAGAACTTCCCGCTGGACACACCCAGGAAGGATTTTATGGGATTTATTTTCAAATTGTGCGCTCGTATCAGGTCGAATACCGTCCTCAGATCCTGTAGGTGGTCTCCCTTACAGCGACTCTTGACGGCGATGTCATTAACGTAGCACTCCACCGTCTTGTGTAAGTGGTCTCTGAAGATGATACTCATGGCTCTTTGATATGTGGCGCCGGCATTCTTCAGACCGAAAGGCATGACTGTGTAACAATATGTGCCAATCGATGTTCGGAACGATGTATGCTTTTTATCGTCGGGAGACATCTTGATTTGGTTGTACCCCGAGAAGCCATCCATGAATGACATACGTTCGAAGCCGCAAGTATTGTCGATCATGATGTCTGTGATAGGAAGGGGGAATTCATCTTTGGGGCACGCCTCGTTCAGATTGCAGAAGTCGATGCAGATTCGAATCTTCCCATTCTTCTTGAGGACGGGTACTATGTTGGCGACCCAGTCAGGATGTTGCTCCTCACGAATGAAGCCGCTGGCTATGAGTTTGTTGACTTCGGCTTCGATCGCATCTATGATCCCCAGGCAGAAGCGTCGCTGTTGTTGCTTGACTGGCTTTGCATCCGATCGAATGTTTAGTTTGTGAAGAGCAATATCGGGATTTAACCCCGGTATGTCTTCATAGCTCCAGGCGAACACATCAATGTATTCTTTGACAAGTTCCAGCAGCGATTCTCGCTCTTCGTGTGTTAGGCTTTTACTGACGAAGATTGGTTTTGGAGAAGATTCGCTGCCGAGGTCGACCTGTATAACCTCATATTCAGTAGGATGTTCTCTCAGTTTGAACCGCTTTTTCCATTGCGCATCCAACTGTTGGGACCACGGCTCTAGCTCGAGGATTTCTGGGATGTCTTTGTCTTCTTCATAAGCGTCGACGAATGCCATGTTGACTGACAGGACTTGTCTGAATACATCTCCGATGCTGGTATCTGAGTCAGAAGTTGGTGACACGATTGAATGAGAATGCCGGTCGCATTCTTCATCTGAGCTTTCAGGGGTCGTTGTGGGTGTAACATACCCTAATCCACATCGAGTCTTGCTATAGTAGTCCCGTGGTTTGCCAGCCGAGACCGGTGGCTTCAAAGGTAATCGTCGTCCAGTACCATAGTTCAAGCCTGGCGTCGTCTCCAGATCATACCCCTATTTCTGCATGAGATATTTGGATTGGGGGCTATAAAGATACAGAGGCAGTCTTCCGGCATCTGATCCAAGGTCGACTTCTTCTATGGTGAAGGGATGCGGATCGTCCTTCCGGCCGAAGATGATTGGATGGTCCCCTCCCTCGATTATCTGGTAAGCGTCTTCCGCTGGAGTAGGCTGGATCGCGGTGTAAACATTGGTCACCTGTGTGTAGGTGAGTGCCTATACCGTGTTCCATAGCATACATTGTACAAAGCTTATTAAGCTTGAGGTAGTTCTAAGATAGCCCTTTATTGATGAAGTAAGATATCTTTTCTAGGGGATTACATCATCTGCGGAGGGAACATCAGTGTGGACAGCCACATACTTGGCTAGCTCCGGTTCCTCTTTGGCTATCCCTGTGTAAATGAAGACTGAGAGGAAGACCTGGGCAGCTTGATCGTCAGAGGTTCAGGTGGTGGAGCAGAGCGTGGAGTTGTTGGCAGACTAGCGACCCCCATTTTGGTACTCGATGTGGGGCGGGGAGTGGTTGGTTCGCTAAAAGTTCCATGCCTTGCATCGAGGTGACGCCCCTTCTTGGGAAGGCGTATCGTCATTGGCTTGTCGGAGGGATTGTGCTTCTCCGTTTGTGGCTGGCCGACTCTCGGCAGCCTGATTGTCAGTGGCTCCGTTGTGGGTCTTGGCACCTGGCACGACCTTGGCAGCCGGATTACCATTTGCTCTTCTTGTGTCGAGAGGCTGATTGCATCCTTACGCAGATTGGCAGCAAGGGGTGCGGACCTGCCCGGTTTGCGAGCTTGGAGGTGGATCGTCAGAGGTTCTTCTGATCCTGTGGCTGTCTCGGTACGAGCTTGCACATCTTCTTCACCAAGATGCTTCTTCGATTTTTTGTACAGACAGGAGTCTAAGTAGTGGGATTCGACCCCTTTGAAGGGATCGATATCAGCAAATTTTATCCTCACGAAGTCGTATTTGTCGATATATTTGAAGTACTGGTGCAGCGTGGAAGGCATGATCATATAATCGTGTATCCACGGGTGCCCCAAGAGGATGTTGTAAGAGGTGTCTGCATCTATGACGTAGCAAGTGACTTCTGATTGGAGGTCACCAATCTGACACTTCAGACGAATCTTCCCAATGGGGTAGCTCCTGCCCGAATTGAAACCGCTGATGGCGGTGCTTGTAGGCATCAGACGATGCATTGGGATGCGGAGATGATGTAGCAGACCCTTCGGGATAATGCTTATGGAAGAGCCAGGATCGATGTGCATCCGATCTACCTTTACGTCGCCGATATATCCAGTGTAGTATAATGGGCGATCGTGCAGGTTGGTTTTGATGAGCATGTCCTGCGGAGTGAAGACAATGTTGGGCATTGCTCCCGTGCAAACGCTGTCTTGGAGATCTGCAGGCGGGCTCTCTCCTGTGAGGTTGACCTGAGCCACATAGGCGTCGGCATTCTGGAGTGCATCGCTCAAAGCCGCTCGTACCTCTTTTGAGAGTCGTAGAAGCTCGTATAGTGACAACTTGGCCGGTGTGTTGGCCAATTATGCCAAAATGTCGAAGTTGTAGGGCCTCTCCAGCCCCTGTGGTGTCTGTTTTTGGAGGGATTTGTCCAAGCGAGTCTCCTTCGGCCTAGGCTTGTCGGTCGTCGGAGGCTGAGCCGGTCCCGGAGCATCGATTGTAGTGGGCTGATGATCTTCTGCCGAATTGTCAGCCGCAGGTTGGGATTGTGCCCCAGACCGTGTGACGATGGCTGTAGCTTCTTCGACATCTGTCGAGATTGTGCGGCAGGACCTGACTTTTCCACTCTTTTTCTTGCAAATAGAAGATGGTGTGGACTGAGTCACTTCTGACACCAAGTCTGGATGGACCCACATAACCTCCCTTCGTGATGTGGTGAGGGGCACTAGACCAACATCCTGATCTCGGGGAGGTGGAAGATTAGCAATCTCCATGGTCGCCAAAGGGATGGGGACCACACCGTCTTGAGTTCTCATCGGAGGGAAGCTACCGAATTATACTGACACTATATTGGCTGCCACATTTACCTCTTCGAAATTGATGGCAAGACCGTTCGAATCGATGAGATTTTGGATGTATCGTTTTAGCTGGAAGAAGTCGTGTGTGGCATGGTGGACGTAGCGGTGGTAATGGCAGTACTTTGGGTTCTCTATCTCAGCCGGTCGAGGTTCCCGTCTTGGTGGAGGAAGCTGAATTCTGTCTCCTTGTATGAGCATGTCCAAGATGGGCTTGACGTGACCGTCTTCGAAGGAGTAAGTAATTTGTGGCCATTGTTTGTCTGTCGACTTTTGCTCAGGTTTCTGTGTTGTGTCGGCCACCATAGCCTGCTTACCCCTGCTGTCCCGATTGTTGGAGGGGCTACCCCCATTGTCGTTGTTGGTGTTAGGATGCTTGCCCTTGTTCTCTCCGTCCGAGATGTGCAATCCCAGTTGGCGAGCCTTCTTCAATCGTTCTTCGGCGCTTGTGGCACTGATGATGAACGTCTTCCAGTCCTTAAATTGACTTTCGCCCATCCAGAGACTGATTGTTGGGAGGAGTCTCTTTTGGCAAATTTCAATCAAGCAGGAATCCGAATTTCCAGATGGCAACTTCATGGCGGTTTGGCGGAACCGCTCGATATAGTTTCTTGTCAGCTCTTTCTTCCTTGGACGACGTCCATGAGGGTGGACATTGTGATGTCCTGCCCTACTTTGTAGAATCTTTCCAAGAACATGCGTTTGAAACCGGCGAAGGAGTGGATACAGTTGTCTGGCAGGTTGCGGTACCAGTCGAAAGCGACTCCTTCCAATGTCCCGACGAATAATCGTGTGAGGATGGCATCGTTATGGGGCAGATGGTCGGTGGTGACCTCGAAGTAAGTGATGTACCAACTTGCGGAGGTCTTGCCATCATAAGGATTGATATTAAATGTCTTATATCTTGGCGGGAAGGGGACATCCCTCCATCCGGCAGGGTACGGTTGCCGCATTCTGAGATCTAGAGAATTTTCTCGAGCGTGGAACATGGCTCGGATCTCTTGGAACTCTCTTCTCGCTTCGCGGGCCTCATCTACAGTGGTGGGGGCCGTTACTTCAGGAGGATTGTTGCCCGGGTTCGGTGCTGCTGAATTCGAGCCGTATTAACCGCGGGATCCGTGCTTGTTTAGCCAGGCGGCCCTCCTTGCAGAGTTGGAAGGGCCGCTTTGATCTCGTCTACAGACTTGACCAAGGCAAGCAATATGGCTTCGAGCGTGTCGATGCGTTGGCGATCACTGGAACCACCTTGGTTGCTGTCTGTCATGAATACCGTATTTACGTGAGGAGAGACAGACAGAGCGGTGGAGGAAGCATCCTCTGAGTCGTACCACTGTAGTGAGAAGTCATCGGGGTATGTGGGAATGTTCTCCTCTGGTTCGGACTCAGAGGGAACAGTACCGCCAGTTTCTGAGTTTGCCTCATCTTGGGAATTGTGGACGTCCTCGGGGACGTTGGGGTTCGCTGCATCTGATGTGAGAGTTGTTTCCCCCGGCTCGTCTTCTTGGAAGATCGAATTGTCGTGGAGGTTCGGAGGAGCGCTACCCCCAGTCCCAGCAACCCCTAGTGGTGTAGACGACGAATCTCCCACTGTAGCAGATTTCGTCTTGGAACGGGTACCTTGGAAAACTCCGGTGGCGGGCACCCACTTAGACGACAGTCTTTTATTTATAGTAGTTGATATCTTTGGGCTAGGAGCGCTGGTCTTCTTCCCTTTCCCATCGGCGGAGACTTTTCGAGCAGAGTTGCAGGAGACGACGAGAAGTGCCTCGTCTTCTGAAGATGGATGTTGCAGTCTTTGAAAGATGGACTGCCGGTCTTCTCGTATCGTCGCGTTATTGTAGCAGCAGTTGACGATGACTTGGGTGCAGTGACGTCCTTGGGAGGACTCTTTGCACCCCGATGCATCATCTCTTTCCTTGCGTTTGTGGAGGATGGCCTCACGCAAGTCAGATGGGTCTGGATCGACCATGTTTGCTCTCGGGATTTTGGAAGACTTTTGTGAACCTCTCTGTCCGCCTGCCGTCGGGGGCTAGACTCGAGTGGTTCTGTACAACTTCCCATCTGAGGCCTGCGTAACAGTATACGGGACGTTCGGATGATCAGAGATCAGATCAGCGGACCGAACTCGCCAGGCTCGCGCTGCCTTAGACTTCTTCTCTCTAGTGTGTAAGGACATATAGTAGGAAGAGTCTAAGTGATACTGGAGAGAGTCAGACATGTCTTCTAGGGAGCATAAGAGATCAGGACCATAAGAGAGGCGGTCGAAGACAGAGCCGCGTAGAGTAGGCGTCATGCGGCTGTCATCAGTAGTCCGTATGCGGCTGGTAGACGTAGCCGCATAGGTTTTCTTTATGCGACTGGGAATCTCAGTCGCATGAGTTTTCTTCATGCTGCTGGATGACTTGGCCTCATAGACTTTCTTCATGCGGCTGACAGATTCACCCGCATGAGTCTCCTGCATGTGGTTGGCAGTTTTGGCCACAGGAGTGTTCGACTTCTTCTTGGGGCGCATAGAATCACTCTTTGTCCCTGCAAGTCCAGCATCGTAGTGCTTTCTTCTACCGGACTTGGGGACAGCAGAGTCCTCTACGGTTCGAAGTGGAGCCGTATGAGAATCGCCTTCGCCGTCTTGGGTAACAGAGAGTACCCCGTCCAGAGCTTGTGGAGGAGCAAATAATTTCGGCCTCCACTCGCAGCGAGCTTTCTTTGTGTGGATTCGCTTCTGGATCGGGCCAGCACTTCCTTCAGAGAGCATTTCTTCAAACGCCTGTTGGTCGAAACGGACGACCATCTTCTGTTGCGTGGAGCCAAGTTTGGCTGCATCCGATTGCGTCACCAACTCCTCAGCCGTGGAGAAGTTTGTCCCCAGCAGAGTCGCCATCGTGTTTGCCATAAAATATAAAAGAACAGAACAATTATCGGGGGACTGGACTTTTACTTCACAATACAAACTCGCTTGTACAAAGAAAGCCTAGGGACGAAAACCTAGGTACATCAATCTATGTACAATTGTTTATTTTAGATTCTGGGGGGTGACGATAGAGGCTCGGGAAAGCGACGGCCGCTCTGCCTTACTCTTTGGACGATCGGGTGCAGCTTCTTGGCTCTGTGGAAGAACTGTTTGGCGTTGATGGAGAAATGCACTCTCTTCAGGCTCTCTGACTCTCTATGCACGTCGATCTCTGTCTATCTCTGTCTCTCTCTATTTCTGCGTATGTCTCTCTCTGTGTCTGTATGTGTATGTTACAAGGGAATGGCACCCTGCTATTTATAAGAATGGGGGGACATCATTAGGGTTTATAATGATTGTCCCTTAAAGTGGCGGCGGCCTGTTGATTGATCAATCCGGGCCATTAGTTTGAGTGTAATGAATTTGGGCCATTAATGTAGATTGTGCCAAATCCTCTCAGTAATTAATGCTGATTAGAATAAATCTCCCTTATGATGATCCGCTGATGTCTACGAATCTGAATGAATAAGTTTAATTCATTCTCCTGCCACGTGTCCCAGATTATGGGGATTTGACCCAATCTTGATTGCAGTAAATCTGGAAAATTGAATGGCTTTATGACATGTGTCCTGGGAGCCACTGAGGGGATCTAAGCCGCATGAAGATTGACCCACATATATCCGGCCACGTGTCCTCGAATCACGTGATAATCTGGACCGCATGGACGTAGGTTGCCGCATAACGGGTAACCCCTTCGTAGGCCGCATGGGAGAGTGTCTACTTGAGCCGCATATGACAGTCCACGTGCTTAGGCTGCGTGGCATTTTCTGGATCTCGGTGGATTATGTCAGAGATCTCCTTTGTTTTCCTAGGAGTCTGTCATTATGACAGAGTCATAATTACATTTTTGTGTCAGGGCTGTCGTCTTGTCAGAGCTGTTAGCCGTCAAGGCAATTAATGCAGTAAGGAAAGAGTTGTTTGTATGCTACGTGGCACCTCTCTGAGCCGCATGGAACGTATCGAGCTGCATAGTCCCTTGTGCCGCATGAATCTCTGAGCCGCATGGGCTTTCTGAGACGCATGGGGTTTCCTAGCCCATGGATCCTTCTTTATTATTTTCCATGCTTCTACACTACTACCTCACTTGGTGCCAACCCTTCTTCTCCCATGGTCAAAGCCAGCACTTGACCATGTCCTCTGGGTGCGGGTCCCCTCTGCTAAAAACTTCTCTGTCTGTTCTGAATCAGAGCTTGGGCTTCGGCATACTGCTGCGGTCTCTGCTACTGGAATGCCTGAGTCTGCGGCGGTAATAGCCTCGAGAACGGGTACTGCTGCTGCTGCTGGACTGATACTCGAATTGGTCCCCTAACTGAAGGACTAGAGAAGGTTGATGAAGATGAACTCCCCATGTTCGGGCAATTTCTAACCCTGTGGTCCGGGGTACCACAAACCAAGCACAAACCCTGTGCTCTGCAACACTCTGATATCACATGTCCTGGATTCCTGTAGTATGAACATCCCACTGCGGAAGAGTGCTTCTGCTTCAGATGCTGAGGGTACGTCGGGGTTGAATGTTGAACTGACATCACTGAGGCCGCCCGCCTTGGAGCTCCAATGGTCAAAGCCCTAGCCGACGGGGCTGGTGCTGAAGACTGATTCATCTGACTGTAGGATCGCTTCCGACCCCCGGTCCTGTCCACGATTCTCTGGAAAGTATACTCATTCTTCCTGGCTGCTCTCAATACTGCATCAAAAGTCTGATGCTCAAACTGCTCCACTGCCAATAAGATCTCTAGATGGAGCCCCTGCTGGAACTGCTGGGCTCTATCGAACTAGGTTGCCACCAAGGCGAGAGCAAACCGACTAAGTCTCGAAAACTCGGCCGCATACCCGTCGACCATCCTGTCTATCTGCTTCAGATTGGTGAACCTCGTCTGTAGATCGTACCGAGCTACATCATTGAAGTACTTGGTCTGGAATCTCTTACGGAATACTGGCCAGGCAACAAGTGCCACTAATCCAACGGCCTGTGCCGCCCACCAGCTGCGGGCAAGATCCAATAACTGCAGGCGCACCACGGTCACCTTCTCGTTCTCTGGGGTCCTGGGTGCTTCTAGGATCACTTCTGTATTCTGAAGCCAAGCGTCTGCGGCAATAGCATCTTTACTGCCGTCGAAGAATGGAGGGTTCAAGCACTTGAAACTGTTGGCTGCACTGCTACCTTGATGACCTCCTTTGGTCAGAGCATCTGTCACTGCTTGGTGCAAGACATCTCCTCGACGATCCTGAGAAGCTAACAATGCCCTGATGAGACCCACCAAGGTGCCATCATCAGGCTCTGTAGGCTGGACGGGCTGAACTGGTGGCTCTTGACCCTCAGTAGGCATGACTCTAGAGGCTACTCCTGAATGCTGGGCTTGATCTCCAGGTTGCTGCTGGTCTACGGCAGGTGCTCCGCCTTGCTGATCGGTAGGACCAGGAACAATACCGCGGAAGAAGATGACATAGAGAACAACAATGAAGGACCAGGATAGATCAAAGATACAAGCATGTGATCAGGTCAAGATTGTAAGGATTTAGAGGATACGAGCAAAGATCAAGGGCGAGTACTGATTGAGACTTCTATTCGGTAAATCCTCACATATCTTGATTTACAAGACCTGCATGGGATACCACTTAAACCCTGTAATGCTCCAGAACCAGAATACTGGAGAGCAGGGGCGAACATAGCGAGCTACGTATATTGAAGTACAACCCACCTCGCTATACGGTCACAGCTATCCAGATACATGAGGGTTTAACTACAAGCCATCAGTCTCCTATGGTCATGAACAAGCCTATTGTCTCAATCTCAATTAAGCAATAACAGTTTACACGATGTCAGAACATCAACTATACAATAGTAAGGTGTCCCATATATTACATATTTTGATGATCATGAAGCTAGTCGTACAAAATGTCAAGACTAGCAAAAGTTTCAGTCATACATGATCAACCCTAGGATTTGTCAATCATGTTCAGCCCGTAGGCAGACAGTAAGTAAGGTGCAATACGATCTAAACACGTGCTCGCCGGCTAAACGCCTCAAAAGAATATTTTTATAATAAAGTGGGAGAACAAAAGGAACCCACTCGTTGCCAGGGTTACGCTTGGTGGTCACCATCTGGCTGGAAGGTAGGTAGATCCTCTAAAGCTGCTCCGATATCTGGCCATACAAAACCAGCTGGGTCAAACCCCAGAAAGAGCAAGTGCCACAAAGGAGGATTCACATAGGAACTAAAACCATCATATAATAAGAGAATATTAAAGATAATTATAAAAGAAACTGATAATAACGGGGCAACAATAGAGAATTGAGTATGGGAAAACTATTCAAGTAGCCAGGTCGTAACCCTTAAACCAAATAAGGACCGGGGTTGCAACCCTTCACCTGAATAGAAACTCGTCTCAAATACTTTTTGTAAAGTAAAACATGACGAGCATGACATAGGGTGCAATAAGACAATAAACGAAGAGAGGACACAGAACTGCTCCAGGAGCCAGGTTACAACCCTTAAACCAAACAAGGACCGGGGTTGTAACCCTTTGCCTGAACAGAACTTGCCCCTGATCATTGTTGTTAAGGTAAGCATAAATAACCATGATGATATATGATAAGATAACCATGGGACTATTCAGATAACCAGGTTACAACCCTTAAACCAAACAAGGACTGGGGTTGTAATCCTTTGCCTGAACAGAACTTGGTTTCTCGTCGTTTATCGATAAGTAAAGCACAAGAAATCAGGTCATGTTACAATCTTGTACAGGATCAGGACAAACTAGGATAGGCTAGACTCCATCCAATCAATCACGGCCACGCAATGAGTACGGCTTGATACTTTAACTAACTAGGGTTATCACAGGCCTAGTTACTAGCAAGATGCAATGAGATTATTCCGACAGCCACAAGCCCTGTAGACCATCCAAGTTATCCAGACGCAATTAGGGGATTGAATCCATGTGGGTACATCGTCCAAGGAATGCATGTACCCTTAAGTAGCTTGGTGGGTGCAACACATGACAATGTACTAGAAATGTGTCCTACTCGACGGTAGGCTACAAATCCCATGATGGGGCACCCAGATAACGGGATTGCCTGTAGCTGGGAAATCTCTCCATGACTACTAAAATTTCTAGTTTTTAGCCTTAGTCGATTTCATTAGGTACCCCTGACCGTGGTATTCAGGAGATCCCTATCCTAGACATGATGCAAAAAAATACTGGTTTATTTGTACAAACACAATCGTCTACGGTGTCCAGGTCATTCATTCTTATCATGTCAGGCTAGTCGTCATAACATCATATCGATGTATATCATGTCAGGTTTACTTCTGAAGAGTGCGCCACGGCGGGCCACTATCGTGTTCCGAAAATATGTGCAAAATCTACATGATTTAAGCATTCACAGAAGGTCAGAAAATATGAGCATGAATGTAACATTCTAATATAATAATAATAATAATAAAATAAAAGAGGACAAGGACTATAGAGAGAGCCATGCGGCTAAGGGAAATAAGCTCATGCGGCTGAGAGGGAACTGGCATATGCGGCAGGAAAGGGAATGGGGTCATGCGGCAGGGACAATGGGTTCATGCGGCAGAATAGAAACATGGGCTCATGTGGCTTCGGAATGCGAGCTCATGCGGCTGGAAGAGGACGAGCGCATGCGGCTCAGTGATGCGCGCATATGCAGCTGCGAGGGAGCAACGCCATGTGGCTAAGGATAAAAACTTCATGTGGCCAGGAGGGAGAGCAGGGGTATGCGGCTCGGAAGATACGGTGCCATGGGGCCGAAGGGAACGCGGGCTTATGCGGCAATAGGATTACATACGGCTGAATGGATACGCGCTCATGCGGCTACAGGAACCAAAGATATCTATGCGGCTAAGTAATTTAGGAGTTCATGCGGCTGAATCTGCCATGCGACTAAGACTGTCATATGGCTAAGGAATTTAGGAGCTCATGCGGCTGAATCTGCCATGCGGCTAAGACTGTCATGCGGCTATGGAATTTAGGAGTTTATGCGGCTGAATCTGCCATACGGCTAAGACTTTCATGGGGCTAAGGAAACTGTCACATTAAAAGCCATGCGGCCAGAGAACTTTTCTTCTTTTCCACTTTCCGAGAAGAAGAACTATGGAAGGCCATGACTTTAAAGTTTCATAAATCCTTCATCCAAGGCCAGAATCCAGACTTTCATAGGTCAAAATGGGACGGAAAGAAATTTTCTACCACATAGAGTCATCAAAACTTGAGAATAACAAGGTTAGATAGATCAAAATCCAAGAAATCTAAAAATACAACAAGCTTAGATCTACACAATTTGAACCATGGAATTTAAAATGCTAAGTACTAAAGTGTCGTAGAATTTTGTGGAGAAGACAATGGAACAATAAAAACTGAGTTCCTCCATGAAGCAAGCTGCACTTACCGAAGCCACCTGTTAGGTAAAGAAAAAGTAATGAGGAGAGAGAGAGAGAGTGGGTGGCTAATAAAGGAAGAGTGGGGGTAGGTGGGGTTGGTTCACATGAAAAACCAAGTCATGCCAAACCATGCAAACCGAACCGAACCGAGAAATTAAATGCCCAAATAAATCATGCAGTGAGACATACAATATACGTATACGTATACCAAAATACGTAATACGAACCACGATCGTTACAACATCGGTTTATCCTTGCCATCGTGGATTACTTCTCCAAGTGGGCAGAAGCAGTATTATTGGCAGAAATAGAAGCCTCGAACGTGATGAGCTTCATCAAGCACCACGTCATCTACCGGTTTGTGATACCCAGAAGAATTTTCCATGATAATAGCCTTCAGTTCGTGAGCCATACCTTCCAGCAGTTCTGTGACAAGAACCGGTATAGAGCATGGTCTTAACGGCCTAAACCCGACGGCTAATGGGTTGGCCGAAGCATTCAACAAAACTATCGTCAAACTACTCAAGAAAGTCGTGTCCTCTACTAAACGTGACTGGAACAAGAAGATGGGCAAATGCCTATGGGCATACCGTATGACCGTGCGGACACCAACGGGCAACACACCATTTTTCCCTGGTCTAAGGAAGTGAAGCAGTGCTCCCCTTGGAGATTCAAATCTCGTCCTTACGGGCAGCTGTCACCAATTTGCTGACTGACGAAGATAACCAGCACAGACGGTTACAAGAGTTGGAATCGTTGGATAAAAAATACTTGCTAGCACAGCAAAGAATTGAGCTTTCCAAGATCATATTTCTGGGGCCTTCAACAAAAGAGTCCGGGAAAGATCATACCATGTGGACGACCTCGTCTTTGCATTACGCAGACCAATGGTGATGACTCACAAGACGGCTGGAAAGTTTCAGCCCAAGTGGAAAAGACCGTTCGTCGTAGAAATGGTATACTCCAACGGTATTTATCGACTAGCCAAATCTATTGGTGACTTGCTAATGATGCCCATCAACGGCAAGTTTCTAAAGAAATATTACGTCTGAAGATGAAACCAACATAGGCTCTCGCATCTGCTAAGAGTGTCTATGGGTTCTGGTAAGAGGATTCCCTTCTTCTATATCTTCCCTTAGATGAAGCACTTCACGTCCATATTACCTTTAGATTGATCCTCTACACCCCGACGATGCGGCTATTGATGGAACTGGGGATTCCCAGGACCCTTCCTTTGGTGTGTGTGTATTGATCGATATAAAGTTAAATAGTTCTAATACGTGTTCTAACCCTTCGTAGGCGGAAACTAGGGTTCACAAATTATACCTACGGCGAAAAAGGAGATAAGTAATTCCTGGCAATCTCAAGCGGACGACCCCAAGATCTTCTGCACATTTTCCTTCCTCGAGTTGGACGTCGTGTGGGCGAAGATCTCCCAACCTTTTTTTTCTCCTTGGCAGCCCTCTCTTTCTCTCCTTAGGTGAATCACGAATTTAGAGAAAGTTTTAGATTTCTGATCGGTAATATGGCGGCCAGAGAATAGAGGATATATATAGGCTACGGCAGGGACCATGAGGAGAAATTAGGGTTAGGCCTCCTAACGGATCTGGATATCCCATGTTCAGCCCGAACACATAATCCAGGCCCATTAACAATAGCTCGGTCCACTAATGAGCTATTGTTGCACTACCTCCCTAATACCAAATTATGTTTGTGGGCTCCTTTTATTATATGCTCGTTTGGCTCCCTATTTTAAGATATCGTATGTCCGTCGATCAAATTAAGTTACTGACAACTATATTGATTCGACATCTTTTATCCTTAAGTAGTACCGCTCAACTTTATTTGTCATGTCGGATATAATCTACCAGCAGGATTTATTTGACAATCCTTATGAGCTCCCTAAGGGAACATCATCAACCCGATGTATTGGGACATGGATTCCATTTATAATCAACAGTCCATCATACATACAATGTTATTACCCAATTTATAGAGGTTGTCGATCCATAATGAATGTCACTCTTTTATGAGTCAAAATAATGCACACTGCATATACATGTCCGTTATTATATCCGCGTTAAGACCACAAGCATCCATAATAACAGAGGTGTTTGTTCTCTTATGTAGTCAGTACAAAGAGAACAACCTCAAGTGGTCCTGTTCAATACACACAAAGTGTACTAGTGTAAACCTATAGCCAAGATAGACTAATACCAGACTACACTGCAACCTTTCCAATAGATTGTCCAAGTCCATCTAGGTTGTGAACTATTTATATACTCCATAGGGAACTGATAATATGATCTTCTGTGTGACACCACACACCATATTATCTACAATACAGAATATCATATATTTGCATTAACACTTGCAACAAATACAATATGTAAATATTTGTCCATATGATTCTCATTCAAAATTTAAGGAAATAAGGTTACTAAAAATGTGATGCTTTTAGTATATAACCCTAACAGCTACCACGTCCATATTACCTATCAGTAGTTGTTATCTCCGTATTGATCTATGATTATCATGGCTGTCTAGAAAATAGTTCAAGTTCATACTACCTTTGAATTATTGTTCTACATCCCAGCGAAGATTAGCCTACCATGTTCATATTACCTCTGTTAGGTGTGTCTTCTATAATGACCCCTCCATATGTTGAAAAAAAATGAAGGAACAGAAGAGTTCCTATACAAAAACAAGAATCTGAAACATCACCAAGCACGTATGCTCATGCCACATGTTCATACTTTTGTTCAAAGTATCCCGATCTTGACTCAAGTTCGGAACACTTTGAAGGGGGTCTTGTAGAAGCATGAAAAATCTCAGCTGATAATATTTCTCCACCGCAGAGCAGATGATACAAAGGCGCAGACCGAGTATTGAAAAGACAATAGAGATACAAAAAGAAGTTTTTTTATTATTATGCCTACAAAGATGTCACTACCACTTTTCTAGATTAGGAGTATTTTGGTAATTGTGTGATTTTGAATTTTTGATAATATTTTAATTGGTACTTTTGGTGTTAGTAGTTGGTTTAACCTTAGCTAACCATGATTATAGACTAACCATGTGATTAGAGACCTAATTAGCATTTTAGATTTGAATTTAAGGTTTAGTTCTAATTAGGAAACTTTTAAATTCATTTTTACCCTCTTTAATATATAGCATTTTGGGCTTTTGCCAAAAGGGCTTCCTATTGGACTTAAGATGAGTTGCGGCCCATACCTAAATCCTAACCTAACCCTAGCAGCAACCCACGGTCGGCCAAACAGTCCCCTCCCTCTCTATATGTTCATATTTGGTAGCCACCAAGCCTTTACAAACCCTAATTTTTTCACCTTCCTCAAAGTAGCCTCCTTTCTCCATCTCTCATTCGATTTGCACCAAACAAGTTTCGTTGCGATCCTTGGGAGGAGAAGAAGTTGCTTGAGGCTATCTAGCAAGGAATCAGGGGCTTTGGACCGTAGAAAATCGCCGTCGGGACGTTTGGAGGCTTTTAGCATGAGATTTCGATTCTCAATAGGTAAACGCTTTTAAACTCATTTAAATTTTAATTTTTCTTTATAGAAGCAAGCATCTAGGTATCCTGGACCTGTAGATGTAGTTTGGTAGAATTTTATGTCCGTTTGATAGGCGTATCAGATGCGTGTAGGTGTATTGGAACACGTGTTCGATGAAATGTCTCATAGAATTAAAAGTTGCTGTTTTTTAAAACTAATTTCATATATTTGTAGCCCTATATGAGGGGATTCCAAAACCTATATTTTTGAGTTTATTTTGACACAATTTTTGTGTCCAAATCGGACACGAGGACGTAGTATGAGGCCCCGTGCAGTGTCCCATGCACTATCCTGCTGTCTGAGTGTCATAACTCGATGGATATGATACGGTTTAGGGTGAAATTTGGTGGATACGTGTTGGCAACCTCTACCCACGTGCTCGTAAAATTTTACGAAATTTTGTTAAGTGTACACGAAGTTATCGAGGCTGCATGGATCTTGGCCTGCTGTATACACGCACGAAAATTGGCTCTGACACGCGTTTGTAACACGGACACGAGGACTCAAAACATGGTATCCTACACCTAGCCCTATACCTAGGCTACCCATAGACATAAGCACGTGACACGAAGTCATGTGTATCGTGTCTTACGTTGCTCGACACGTACGCACGAGCACTGCTCTTCACAGTTTTAAGATACGTACTGACACGCTGTTTTGGACACTTCGTGGACACGCACACGACACGATTGACCCCCCTCATGTTGAAACGTGTGTGGGGACACTTTCCCCTAATTTTTCCTCTATATATATATGTATATTTATTTGTATCTAGGTATATATTGTATATATATAGCTATCTATATAACTATTATGTATCAGTTGAGTTGGGTGTGGGTGTGTTTGATTTTGGATTTCTTGTCCAGTTTTGGTTTTGGTTGATGCTATATAGATTAATCTTATATATTAGGTATCAGTGATGTTAGGTTTAGTGTAGTTATGTTATATATGTATATATATATATATATATATATATATATATATATATATATATATATATATATATATATATATGTTATAGGTATTCCCTATAGGCCTAACTATGCAAAATTGACCAAATTGTTGGCCAAGTTGACCAAAGTCAACTGTGGGTCAAATTTGACCTAGAATTGACCCTAGAAGGCCTAAATTGACATGTTAACTTAAGTTTGACCAAACCCTAGATTAATTGACTAGTTGACTTTAGGTTGACCTAGTTTGACTAGAACGGTTGACCAAAGTTGATCAAGAGTTGACTTTGTCCTAGAATGACCTAGAATCATATAGATTGCATTATAAACTTTATTTATTATGGATTAAACATATTTTAACCTATATTTCTCTAAATAGGACTTATTTACTCCAGTTCAGACATCTATATTCATCAGTCGCACAGGGTATCAGGCGAGTACATTCTCTGATAGTTCTTTCATTTATTTGATAATTATTATATTTCAGTTCTAGTTAGTTCTATTGATTATCTGTCAACACGGATTGATATTTCTGGATCCACTGCACGCGACACTCACCTTTTTACATGTCGGGCCTCTATTTCTGGAATCATCCTACTGGACTCACTACTGGCATCATCATGTTCTGGCTGGACTTGTACTTTATTTTTGTGTCATTTTCTGGATTCACTTATACTTGTTGGACGAAGAAATATTCGAGTAGACATGTAAACAGTCCTAAAAATGCTGGAATCACCCCATCTGGTCTAATCTGGAATGATAGCAGTCGTACACTTGCCAAGTGTATGATGAGCTGTATTTACCCCCTATCGTTTACATATCGATCTCGGTATTTCAAAACACACTGGTCAGTATCATGTTTAGGACTCATACTGGATCACACTTGTCTATGCTATATTATCTGGACTTATATTACCTCTATTCGAGTTCAGTTAGTTTTGCTTTTACAGTCTCTATTGCCATGCTCTCCTGACTTATTTAAACTATTGTTCTACTTTACTACCTGTCTAAACTTACCATGTTCATCAATATTGTTTGCCATTAAATATCAAAAACAGGTATTACAGAAACACTGAGATTGATTACAAACTCACTTGTACAAAGAAGAGACTAGAAAGAAATCTTGAGAAATAATCTAAGTACAATTGTTTAGTTTTTTATTCTGGGGGGTGACGGTGGAGGCTCGGGAAAGTGCTATCAACTCTGCCTTACTCCTTGGACTATCTGACACAGTCTTTAGCTCTTGAAGAAATTATCTTTCGAAGGTTGCCAGCCTTTTGCAGGGGTATGACACCCTGCTATTTATAGTGGTATGTATGTTGAGCCGCATAAATGGCCTGTGGCCACGTGGCTAATCAACACGTGAAGACACGCTCTTTGGCCGCCAGAAGTCGATTTGTTGGGATTTTGTTACAGCAAATCTGGGTGGTTAAGACTTGGTCAGCCTGTCATGTGTCCTATTGCAGGATAGGAATCATTTTGAGCCGTATAAGTCTCTCAGTTTTCGACCATGTGGGGCCGCTTGAGACTCATGCAGCTTAAGTCGCAATCTTCCTTAGCCAGCATATAGCCTAAGGATTTTTAAGCCGCATAGATTCTGTATTTTGGCCGCATAAAGCTCATGCGGCTTGGGTCACAATCACCCTTGGCCGTATGAAGTTCGGAGACTTTGGGGTCGTATACGTTTGAGCCGCATAAAGTTCATGCGGCTAGGGTAACACTCTTTCTGGCCGTATGAAAGGTATGAACCCTGCTTTTGGTGACGTTTCACGTCTTATCTTTTTGTCAAAGTGTCATGTCAGCTTTGACAGAACTTGTCAGCTTTATCAGACGAACCGATCCTCTTGGCCGTATATCTTTCTTCTACAACTGGTTGTCAACGGACCGTATAAGGTATTGAATCTGTCATGCGGCTCTCCGTTATGTGGACCTGTTTGGCCCAAAGTATATATGCGAGAAATTGTGATCCACATGAATCCCATATTTTTTATGCTTCTACAAGACTCCCTTCAAAGTTTTCAAATTACAAATTTGGAATACTTTGAATAAGAAGCATGAAGATATATCAAGCCGCAGGGAGTCTTCATGTCGTAGGAAATTTTTGAGCCGTAGAAAGATCTCGAGCCGCAGAGAAATCTTGAGCCGTAGAGAGACCCCATCAGCCTGCCAGTTGTCACTGCTGCATTTAATTTTCTTGATTCGGTTATGGATCTCTTTTCGAGATAAAGCTGACGGTTACTAGGGATAAAGTCCCCAAACGTCGACATTATCTTTAATGATCTTGAGAATCGAAGAGGCGTTCTTCAAGATAAAGCCGACGATTATTAGGGATACAGTCCCCAAACATCGTCATTTATCTTTAATGATCTCGAGAATCGAAGAGGCACTTTTCAGCAACTCTATAAATATGGGTCATTCAGAAAGAGATTTTCCTCTTTCACCTTCTTCTCCTTCGACTTCATCATACTTTCTGCTATGGCTCCAAAAGCTTCCAAATCAACTGGTACGACGGCCAAAGGGAGGGGACTTGCCTCTCCGTCGAGAGCGCCAGACGCTCCTTCCATTCATCCCGATGTACAACCCCCTCTCAAGAGTAAGGACGGTGGAAAGACGACGACTGAAATTTTGAATGGCCATATCGTATATTTCATACGCGGGCCTGTCATATACTGGCTCTGTGCTTTAAGCCTGGTCGATGCATGCCCTATCTCATTTGGACCGCATGTGTTCTGTATGATAGGACCACATGGGCTGGGCCGCATAACCGTTGCTCATTCGAGCTTGAGCCGCATAAGTGCCCCAAGACTGATCTGCATTAATACTTCAGGACTGAGCCGCATAAGTGCCTCATGACTGAGCCGCATGAGCACTTTATTATCGGGCCGCATGAATACTATATTACTGGGCCGCATAATCGCCTCATGAGCCACATGAGTATTTCATGACTGAGCCGCATAAGTGCCTCATAATTGAACCGCACAAACACTTCATGAATGAGCCGTATAAGTACTTCATGACTGAGCTGCATGAGTACTTCATGAAGCCGGTCTCATGATTTTGGGCCGCCTGAGTTCTATTTGGCTAGGCCGCATAACTGAAAAAAATAGAGTTCTTTATTTTCTTTTCGGTGCTATACCCTTTTTTCCATATTTTGTAGGGATCTGGCTAGCAAACTTCTCCAGGACCGGTGTCGACGATAGAGTGAAAATACACCATTCTGATACATATATCAGACAGTTCAAAACTCCTCGTGCTTTGGAAGAGTTTTCTCCACACGATTTTGGCACACATCAAACAACTCGGAAGTCTTCATACTTCGAAAGAGTTTTCCCCAGGTGGTAGGAATAGCCTTTATACCTCAGAAAGTTGGACGGTGGTCAGGCGTCATTATGAACGTCCTGCCTTCACGGCACTCTAAGTAGGCAAAATCACCATCAGGGATGATATTTTGAAGGTATGGTCCTTCGGGGGAGCGAAGCTAAGGTATCCGTAATACGGAGGGGAGGATAGCATGCTATATTTGCCCTCCTCCAGGCAGCTCCTTGGAGATTCAACAGCCTTGTTTGCTTCTCCGCAGTAAACATGACTTCTTTCGAGGGCCACAAAGCTGCTTTTTGATGAAGACGAAGTGCTGTCAAACTGACCAAACTATGTATTGCTAGATTTTCTTTCTTTTTTTTTCTGCTGTCGATGTAGTCCTCTGAATGTAACTATTTTTGATTAAACAGAATATGTTCACTCCATTCTTTATTTGTGATATTTTGTGGTACTTGTACTAGAGGGCCTAATACTGCATTTGTGTTTGATAAAGGGCATCCCACTGGGGGATTTTTGTGGACCTATTGCCCTTTTGTGCATCTGGAAATGCGAGCAAATAGATTTGAATGGTATTTTGTGGACCTACTACTCTTGGATACACCGATGGTGCGAGTAATAGATTAGAATAACTTTTATGGACTTATTACCCTTTTTGTGTACTGTCTATACGAGTACAGATAATAAGTGGAGAGGAAACCAACATATTTACTGAGAGGTAATAAGGACGTGGTCAATATGGGTCTAAAGTAGAGCCTCCCTACTCAGAGGTAATGAGGACATGGTAGGAGTAGGCCAAATGGGGATACACAGAACAACTCAGAGGTGCTATCAACGTGGAAGTTCTATGTATTGGGCGATTTATTTGTGATGGACGGAAAAATAACTCAGAGGTAATATGGACATGGTTGTTTTTCCCCGTTGGGGAATTTTGTGGACCTATTACTCTTTTGTATACCGATGGTACGAGTAATAGATTAGGATAAGTTTTATGGACCTATTACCCTTCTGCGCACTGGTGGTCCGGATAATAGATTTTGAGGCAAACTCTGAAGGTACATAACTCAACAGTCTGGGAGATTTAAGGTCAGAGTGTGAGTTCAGCAATACCAGAGGATACATAACTCACAATCTGAGAGATTTGAGGTCAGAGTGTGAGTCCAGCAATATCAGAGGGTACATAACTCACAATCTGAGAGATTTAAGGTTCGAGCGTGAGTTCAGCGATACCAGAGGGTACATAACTCACAATCTGAGAGATAGTTGGAAGCAGTTGTTTAGACATAATATTTCTTGAGGAACTTGCCGTTGATGGGCATCATGTGTAAACCCCCTAAATTTCTACTACGAATTTTTTTAAAATAATTTTGTATTTATTTTGTACTTTGTATCTACACGTTATATACAAGTTCTCATTGTTGTATTTGCGTAGCTTACGTGATTTGCGTTTCGTAATTACTCGACGAGTGCGAATATGTGTCGAGGTACATATTTTAGAAAAATATTTTTAATATAAATTTTATTTTACATAGGAAAGTACATGTTCAAATAAATGTGATAAATATTTTATTCTGTATAAAAGAGTTATTTTGTTCCCGTTTAAAAATAAGTAGTTGTGGTTTATATGAAATGTATTCCAAATATTTTGCAAAATTTGAAATTTATTTATTAATATATTTATAAAAGCTATTTTACGATTTGATATTTAAGTATTTATTGTGAATTTTTGAAATTAATTATTACTATATTTATTTAATCATGAAAATGGTATTTGAAATCTGTTTGATTTAATGTTTAATTAATTATTATGATTTAAATTGGAAAATATTTTATTGACCTTATTTTAAATAGCTTTTAAATAAAAGATAAGTTTTATCTATATTGAATTGGATTTTAAATCGATTTGAATTAATATAGAATTTATCCATTGGGATTTAAACCTCCCTATCCAACTGGGAATTCCTACCTCCTATAAAAGGAGAGGTACTCATCCATAAATTCTCCACCATCCACAATAGGGAGTGCATCGTGTCGGTGTCCACCCAAAGTCTTATTCCAACTTTTACAAGTACATCAATTTTCGTGTCGGACACACCCCGATACAAATAAAATCCTAATCCTACCCCTAAACTAATCCCTCGTCATCCCAACAGCAGCTTCTCGATGCCGCGACTCTCCGATCGTCTCTCCGCCATCGCCCCGACCATTTGGCCGCCAACCGCCACAAAACTCACTCATCACCCCTACCTCCGTCGACAACATCGTCGACCAACCTGTATAATCATTGTTCGCACACCCCCTTCAGCCGTCCGACAAACCTGCTCCTTGACTCCACGCAGGACCACCGCCGCTACCGTCTCGTCACTATCGCCATCGTCGCAACCACCCCCACGGCCAACATCGCCGCCACGGTCCCTAAACCCCGGCCACCTCGACCACCCATTCTTTCCTACAAATCCCCGTCTCTGCCAACACCATCACCGCCACCTTCACCATGCCCACCACCGTCGGAGCCAACCGCGCCAACCACCACCACATCATCGACCCTCCCCGATAAAGAAAGAAGGGGGAAAACCCTAACATGATCGGACCGTGCTCTACCCGCGTATGACGCTCCCTCACGTCCGTCAATCCACCGAAAAACCCCCATCGCCGCCTCCGCCAGGCCCCGCGAGATCTAGCACACCGCACCATCGCTGAGGAGTCGCCGGCGTGCGCGTTGACACCGCTGGAGACCCCGGCGCTGCACCGACCGCGTGGACCCCCGCCGTGCCGGAGTTCGTCAGCGCCCCACGCCGAGCTTCGGGAGCATCCACCTTTCCCCGCACCTCCGGCTTCCCACATCTTCCTCCGTAGCTGCCCCTCATCGCAGTTGTGCCACCGCTGCCGCGCTCGCCGCATGGACCCTCGCCGGCCTCCTCAAATGAGCGCACTCCTTCGCCCCTTCCCGCTCGCTCTTCTCCTCTCTCTTCTCTCTGTACTCTCAATCTCCCTCTCTCTTACTGAAAAGAAGTGAGTGAGGGGATGAGCTGTTATGTTAGAAATTTATTATAACTATTATTATTATTATTATTATCATCATTATTATTATTATATATAACTTTTATTAATATTATTCTTATTTAGGTTTTATTAGTTATTGTGATTAAGTTTTATTAGTTACTATTATTATTATTGTTATTCACTTTCTTGTGGCTATTGGAATATGTAATTTTATTGACACTTTAAATCTTTATCTATATTTATGGTATTATTAGTTAATTTCTGTAAATGGCAAATGTACAGGCTAAAATTATTATCATTATTAGTTTTTATTATTACTACGAACAATTCATAGAAATAAACAATTTATTTTTGTTGATAGTAGTATTTTTAGCTATTTTAGTCATAAATTTTTAGTGTTATTTTACACATGATGCATATTACTTAGAATTATTTTACAAAAGACAATGGGGCTTGGCCCTATCCTTTCAAAAATATAGTCTTGGCACTAGATAAATTTTTAGAGATTTTATATATTTTCCTAGAATATTATTTTAACTAGAGAAATATAGTTTCCATTATTATACATAAGTTATAAATATTTTCTAAATTTACAGTTGAAATTTTTTAGAGTTTTAAGCCTCAAAGATTTTCTTAAAGTTTTTAGATATTATGTCAAATATTTTTCATAATAAAATATTAATTTTAAACAAATACGAAATATATTTTTACTAGATAGTTATGACTGTTTTTCTAAATGAGTATGTATATTTTAAATTGAGAATTATCTTTTACATAAATCAAATCTTCCTCTTAGAATATATGACTTCTGACCATGACTAATCACATACTTATTTCCTTCGGACTTCTTCACATCAAACATGGCTTTTGGACAAAACAGGGCATCACTATCATTGCACAACCGTAGGCGACACACCAGGCAAGATACCTTGTCATTATACTGTTTATTTTTAATTTGCATTTTATTACATATCACTGTTTATTTATTCCAGTTCTTGATTTACTACCTGTTCAGTGATATTAGTTTGCATGTTATTATCCATTGATTGCATATGGCCCTAGAGTTAAGGGACTACCGATTGTAGTGTATCACATATACCTTGACACAGTGTACCGCGAGGATGTGTGAGATGAGTGACATGTAGAGGTCCTTGCGTATTGGCTGATCACTCATGCGCATGCGTTAAGTCTAACGGTCAATAGTTGTATATTAGAAGACTTGACAGTTAGTAGGGTTACATGGTCGTGGATACGACATGGTAGGTACATTGGGTGGGGAGAACATTTCCTTGTCGTATGGGCTTCGATTGTACTTCCCTTGTAATCCGAAAGCTCCGCTGGAGATACGGGTATGTTTAGCCTCTCAGGTTTGCCACTGTCGTTTTTGAACGTCATGCGCTGTGGTCACTGGTGCCCAAGTGGGGACTATACCAGATCTCATTTACAGCCAAGGCTCATGCGACGAAAGGTTTGTTCTCAACTGCATGTTCAATTTAGTACGGTTAGGTTGCCTTATTTATGTCTTGTCACTTTTTTTGATTGTGGCATATTTTATATTCAGTATTTATATGGCATGTCTATTGTATCTTGTTACGCCTCTCTGAGGACCTGATTATCTCGCCAGGTGTGTGCTCTTGTCTTTCGCAGGTGTTCTAGCCGTGGCCATGATCATCTCTATTTCTTCGAGGATGATTGCACTTTGATCGTCTTCGCTTCGCTCGCCAAACTCTTTCTTTGATTATGTATTTTTTTTCATAGTTGGTAGTGGATTTGTCTCCACCCAACGATTGTATACATGACAAATTTAATATTGCTTTTATATCGTTATTATTCTTTGTGGATGAGATTTAGTGCCTTGGTTACTATATTTTACAGCTTATGTATACATACGATGGTCCATATACTTCGTATGTATACAGCTGGCATGATTACGTTCTAGTCCCTCTATTTTTGGGACTAAGGCGTTATATATTTTTGTGGTGGCCCATACAGGTCGAGTGTGCCGTTTCGTTACATGACTGCACCAAACGGGCCTGCGATATAGGATTAGAATCTAGAATCTCATCCACCTACTTGACATCCTTTTTTGACTTTAATTTCCGAACTCTCGTTCGACCTTCTTGATTTGCATCCTGCTTGAACTCTTTCTACCGTAAATTTTTATTTTCGTGCCTAGTGATAGTTAGTAAGATGACTACACTAGTATATGCCCATAGGTTAAACACATGGCTAGAAGGTTACATTGACAATTAATATGCATTGAGATTTTATTTGAGTTATAAAGGCATTTATTTTCCTAGAAATATGTTCTTAAGGATTTGTTAATTCCAAGTTGGGTAGTAGCATAATTTTGCTTTCAAAAGATAGTTGGAATTTTATTACAAGGTGGTATACACAAGAGGATAGCTAGATCGAGAAAACAAATTGATTTTATTTACGTCTTAATTTTTGAAGGTCTTTGAACATTTCTGATTTATTGAGTTATAGCTATACATCTTTTGGAGGAATATAAATTTGATTTGGAAAGGATCATAAAATTTTAAATGTGGAAGTATGATTTACGATTGACCAAAATTTGAGGATGATTGATAAATTTTGGTAAAATATTTTTGAATTAAATTACGTCATATGATCTATGATTTATAAAGTTATTTAGATTTCGAGTTTAAAGCCTTGATTATGGATATTTAAATTCTGGTGGAAATTTTTTTTTACTTTTGAAGAATAGTTGTGACTTATTGGAAGCTAGATATATAGAATTAAATTCGGGAGTTATTTAAATATTCTATTTGGTAGTATGAATTTTGGCTGATAAACTTATTTAAGTGTTGAGTTTAAGATTTGGAAAAAAATATTCGATTTACGATATACAAGGGTTGTTTCGAGATTGACTAAAGTTGACAACCTAAGATGATTAGAAATTTTGGTGGAGTATCTTAGAAATTTTATTGAGAAACTTTCGAGGAACTAAAATTTTAGATTAGATCATATATTGGTAGAGGCCCAAGAAGCAAGTAGGGTCACCCTAGTGAGATAGACGTATTCCACATTAGATTGCCATGCCACCTATGATTAGGATATTGCATATACACAAGTAAAGTTAGTCATCGACCAAACCGATGAACATATCTTTGACTTACTCGACCTCCCCCAAATCTAGATCTTTATTCGTGACCATCTAATTGTTTGAAACTTAGAAATGATTAGAATCATTCCCTTTACCATACCCTTACCTATGAGACTATTTTCTCTCTATAAACTGTGTCTCTAACTTATCCTAACTTGATCTACGAGATTTTCTAAATTATATTTATTTCGTGCTTTAGCCCTTTTATTTTAGTGCATTAATTAGTACATTATGAAAGCCCACTTTCTATTTTGATCAATTGGCGTTCCCTATCGTGACTTTGATATTTGGAGCACAACACTAGACTTTTCCTTCCAACCAATTTCACATGCAAGACCTAGACAAGCTCACATTCATGTAGGTATATCATGTCCCACTAAAACACTTCCCCTTGTACCCTATTTTTATGATACGACTTTCGGGTCATAAAGACTAAACTATAACCCTTACCATGGTACCGATATGGACTCAACCTCGACTCAATTTTTCGACCTAGTATATGATTGCGATCTATTAAATCTCTTAAATGCTTAACCTTGCATTTTATCTTGACTGCTTAACCCTTGTCATTTTATATTCATGTCTTATCTTGATTTACTTGGACGCATAACATATTTTTGCAATATTAGCAACCCTTACCTCCCTCCCTTTCAATTGAATTACTTCACTCGTATTTACTATGTTTCCTCCGTGGTTATGCAACCTTGTTTCTTATATGATTTTCTTGTACGATTATTGAACTGAATCATGACACCCTTCGGTTGAAAATGAAGTAGATTAGAGAGATTACTGCTATAGTTGAATAAAATAATTGCATGATTAGAAAACATGAGCTAATTTTGCTATTTTGTGAAGTTAAGAAAAGATGATATTATCTTTTGAGGAAATAGGATGTTCGAAGGATAGTATACTTGCTAATTACAAAAAGGTTCGAGGAATTTATCATGATGCCTATGGAAAAATTTTACAAAAAAAATGAGTACAAAATCCCTAGATTTGACTTTTCTTTGGAAATTGATTGAAGGTTCTAAACTTCAAATCCGAGGAAGGCATAAACCTTGAGGAAATATGTGAAATTTTTTTATATGAAATATAAACCTTGAGGATAGAATTATTAAAATTTTTGATGATTTAAGGATTTGACCTTTCTGTGTTGATTATTAGAAAATCTATTTTCCGTTAAATTAAGGTGATTGAAGGATTACTAAATTGTAATTTTTGAGAAAAAAATGTTAAATCTTAAATACATATACATTGGTAAAGGTGGAGCAAAGATTTATTTGGAAAAAAATTGAGTTATTTGATTTCTAATAGTTGATATCCAAAATAGGAAGGCAATTTTATAGCCACTTTTGAAATTGAAGAAAGGAAGGGTGTTCAAGTAAAATTTGGATTTAAGAAAAATACGATAATAGAAAGACGCATTGTTTTGATATCAAATGCAAGTATATATATATATATATATATATATATATATATATATATATATATATATATATATATATATATATATATATAAGGTTATGGATCCTATTACTTATGTGAGATTCGTGTATGTGATTTGCATTATTCGATTGGATACTGAACACGTTGTCACATACATAATCATTTCGAAACTACACCATCAATTTATTTTCTAGATATCTAGTTTGCGAATTGCTTATTTCCGTTGTATGTCTTTCAACTACCCTCCCAATGATAAATCAAAAATTCTTATCGATAACCCTTTCTACCCCCTCAATCTTACCTCCCTAGTAATTCCTAAATTTCGAGGACGGAATTCTTTTAAATTGGGTAGGATGTAAACCTCCCAAATTTCTACTACGAATTTTTTTAAAAAATAATTTTCTATTTATTTTGTACTTCGTATCTACACGTCACATACAAGTTCTCATTGTTGTACTTGCATAGCGTGCGGGATTTGCGTTTCATAATTACTCGACGAGTGCGAATATGTGTTGAGGTACATAATTAGAAAAATATTTTTAATATATATTTTATTTTACATAGGAAAGTACATGTTTAAATAAATGTGATAAATATTTTATTTTGTATAAAAGAGTTATTTTGTTCTCGTTTAAAAATAAGTAGTTGTGGTTTATATGAAATGTATTCTAAATATTTTATGAAATTTGAAATTTTTTTATTAATATATTTATAAAGGCTATTTTACGATTTAATATTTAAGTATTTATTGTGAATTTTTGAAATTAATTATTACTATATTTATTTAATCATGAAAATGGTATTTGAAATACTGTTTGATTTAATGTTTAATCAATTATTATGATTTAAATTGGAAAATATTTTATTGACCTTATTTTAAATAGCTTTTAAATTAAAGATTAGTTTTATCTATATTGAACTGGATTTTAAATCGATTTGAATTAATATGGAATTTATCCATTGGGATTTAAACCTCCCTAATCCTTATCTAACTGGGAATTCCGACCTCCTATATAGGAGAGGTACTCATCAATAAATTCTCCACCATCCACAATAGGGAGTGCATCGTGTCGGTGTCCATCCAAAGTCTTGTTCCAACTTTTACAAGTACATCAATTCCCATGTCGGACACACCCCGACACAAATCAAATCCTAACCCTAACCCTAAAATAATCCCTCGTTATCCCAACAGCAGCTTCCCGATGCCGCGACTCCCCGATCGTCTCTTCGCCATCGCCCCGACCGCTTGGCCGCCAACCGCTACAGAACTCCCTCATCACCCCTACCTCCGTCGACACCATCGTCGACCACTTGCATAATCATTGTCCGCACAGCCGCTTCAGCCATCCGACCCAACCTCTGCTCGTCCACTCCACACAGGACCACCGCCGCCACCGTCTCGTCATTATCGCCATCGTCGCAACCACTCCCACGGCCAACATCGCCGCCACGGTCCCTAAACCTCGGCCACCTCGACCACCCGTTCTTCTCTACAGATCCCCATCTCTGCCAACACCATCACCGCTACATTCACCACGCCCACCACCGCCGGCGCCAACCGCGCCAGCCACCACCACATCATTGACCCTACCCGATAAAAAAAGAAGGGGAAAACCCTAACCTGATCGGATCGTGCTCCACCTGCATCCGCCGCTCCCTCGCGTCCGTCAATCCACCAGAAAACCCCCATCACCGCCTCCGCCAGGCCCCGCAATATCCAGCGCCCCGCACAACCGCTGCGGAGTCGCCGGCGTGCGCGCCGACACCGCTGGAGACCCCGGCGCTGTGCCGATCGTGTGGACCCCCGCCGTGCCGAAGTTCGTCAGCGCCCCGCGCCGAGCTTCAGGAGCAGCCACCTTTCCCCGCGCCTCCGGCTTCCCACATCTTCCTCCGCAGCTGCCCCTCATCTCAGTTGCGCCACCGCCACCGTGCTCGCCGCGTGGACCCCCGTCGGCCTCCTCAGGTGAGCGCACCCCTTCGCCCCTTCCTGCTCGCTCTTCTCCTCTCTCTTCTCTCTGTACTCTCCATCTCTCTTATGAAAAGAAGTGAGGGGGGATGAGCTGTTATGTTTGGGATTTATTATAACTATTATTATTATTATTATTATCATCATCATCATTATTATAATTATTATTATTATATATAACTGTTATTAATATTATTCTTATTTTGGTTTTATTAGTTATTGTGATTAAGTTTTATTAGTTACTATTATTATTATTGTTATTCATTTTCTTGTGGCTATTGACATATGCAATTTTATTGACACTTTAAATCTTTATCTATATTTATGGTATTATTAGTTAATTTCTGTAAATGGCAGATGTACAGGCTAAAATTATTATCATTATTAGTTTTTATTATTACTACGAACAATTCATAGAAATAAACAATTTATTTTTGTTGGTAGTAGTATTTTTAGCTATTTTAGTCGTAAATTTTTAGTGTTATTTTACACATGATGCATATTACTTAGAATTATTTTATAAAAGATAATGGGGCTTGGCCCTACCCTTTCAAAAATATAGTCTTGGCACTAGATAAATTTTTAGAGATTTTATATATTTTCCTAAAATATTATTTTAACTTGAGAAATATAGTTTCCATTATTATAAATAAGTTATAAATATTTTCTAAATTTACAGTTGAAATTTTTTAAAGTTTTAAGCCTCAAAGATTTTCTTAAAGTTTTTAGATATTATGTAAAATATTTTTCATAATAAAATATTGATTTTAAACAAATACGAAATATATTTTTACTAGATAGTTATGACTGTTTTTCTAAATGAGTATATATATTTTAAATTGAGAATTATCTTTTACATAAATCAAATCTTCCTCTTAGAATATATGACTTCTGACCATGACTAATCACATACTTTTTTCCATCGGACTTTTTCACATCGAAAATGGCTTTTGGATAAAACAGGACATCACTATTATTGCACAATCTCAGGCGACACACCAGGCAAGATACCTTGCCATTATACTGTTTATTTTTAATTTGTATTTTATTACATATCACTGTTCATTTATTCCAGTTCTTACAGTTCTTGATTTACTACCTATTCAGTGATATTAGTTTGCTTGTTATTATCCTTTGATTGCATATGGCCCTAGAGTTAAGGGACTACCGATTGTAGTGTATCGCATATACCTTGACACAGTGTACCACGAAGATGTGTGAGATGAGTGACATGTAGAGGTCCTTGCGTATTTGCTGATCACCCATGCGCATGCGTTAAGTCTAACGGTCAATAGTTGTATATTAGAAGACTTGACAGTTAGTAGGGTTACATGGTCGTGGATGCGACATGATAGGTACATTGGGTGGAGAGAACATTTTCTTGTCGTATGGGCTTCGATTGCACTTCCCTTGTAACCCGGAAGCTCCGCTGGAGATACGGATATGTTTAGCCTCTCAGGTTTGCCACTATCATTTTTGAACGTCATGTGCTGTGGTCACTGGTGCCCAAGTGGGGACTATACCAGGTCCCATTTACAGCCAGGGCTCATGTGACGAAAGGTTTGTTCTCAACTGCATGTTCACTTTAGCCCGGTTAGGTTGCCTTACTTATGTTTTGTCACTTTCTTTGATTGTGGCATATTTTATATTCAGTATTTATATGGCATGTCTATTGTATCTTGTTACGTCCCTCTGAGGACCTGGTTATCTTGCCAAGTGTGTGCTCTTGTCTTTCGCAGGTGTTCTAGCCGTAGCCATGATCATCTATATTTCATCGAGGACGATTGCACTTTGATCGTCTTCGCTTCGTTCGCCAAACTCTTTCTTTGATTATGTATTTCTTTTCTTAGTTGGTAGTGGATTTGTCTCCGCCCAACGATTGTATACATGACAAATTAAATATTGCTTTTATATCATTATTATTCTTTGT
Source organism: Iris pallida (assembly GCA_029216955.1). Taxonomy (NCBI): domain Eukaryota; kingdom Viridiplantae; phylum Streptophyta; class Magnoliopsida; order Asparagales; family Iridaceae; genus Iris; species Iris pallida. Next base: position 4,035,965 of record JANAVB010006389.1, read on the forward strand.
GGATAAGATTTAGTGTCTTGGTTACTGCATTTTACAGCTTACGTTTACATACGACGGTACATATACTTCGTATGTATACAATTGGCATGATTACGTTCTAGTCCCTCTATTTTTAGGACTAGGGCGTTACATCATGAGCAAGTCTCTATTTTCTTTTGTGAGACGGTAAGCACCGTTGGAGAATACGGTCTCGATGATGAACGGACCCTCCCATTAAGCTAGAATTTGTCGAGGGTCTTGTGAGTCATGACCATTGGTTTGCGAATGGCCAAGACGAGACCGTCGACTTGGAATATTCTCTGTTTGACTTTCTTGTTTAAAGTCCGAAAGATGCGCACTTGGTAGAGCTCTATGCTTTGTTGAGCTTGTAAACGCTTTTCGTCTAACGCTTCCAACCCGTGCAGCCGTCGGCGGTAATTATCGTCCGACGTTAATCGGTAAGTAAGGGCCACTCGAAGTGAGGGGATCTGAGTCTAAAAATAGGAGGACTGCCTCGCTCCCATAAACCAAGGAGAACGGTGTATTTTTTGTAGCCGTCTGAATTATGGTGTGATACGCCCATAAGCACTCGCCAAGCTTTTCATTCTAGTCGCGTTTGTTTGAAGAAACAAACTTTTTGAGGAGCTTGATTATGGTTTTGTTGAAAGCTTCAGCCAAACCGTTAGCTGACGGGTTATATGCTGTCGAGGCCATATTCTGAATTCAATTCTTGCCCCAAAAATGATAGAAAGCGTGGCTTGCAAACTGTGGACCATTATCGTGAATAATCCTCTGGGACAGTCCAAAACGGTAGATGACATAATGTTTTATGAAGCTAATCACGTTCGATGTCTTCACCTCTGCAAACGGAACAACTTCTGCCTATTTGGAGAAGTAATCAGTAATTGCAAGTATGAACCGATGCCCCCTAGATGATGGTGGGGTGATTCGCCTAATGATGTCCATTCTCCACGCTTCAAATGGCCAAGAGGCCACTGTGGGGTACAAGAATTCAGATGGTAGATGTATGAAATCTGTGTGGATCTGGCAAGCCTTGCATTCTTTGCATAATCAACTGCATCTGCTACCATTGTGGGCCAGTAATAACATATCTAGCGGAGACGATCTTGCAATGTCGGGCCAGGTTGGTGAGCCCCGCAAGCGCCATCGTGAGCTTCGCGTAAGGCTTCTTTGGCTTCTGTATTTGACATGCATCTTAATAGTATCCCATCGTAGGATCGTCGATATAAATTTTCGTCTCCGTATCATAGAAAAATCTGAGGGAGCGTCTTCTGATTGAAGTTGCTTCCTTCACATTCTCTGCCAGAATTCTATAGACTGTAAAGTCGATGAGTGGGCGTCTCCAGTCTTGTATGTCGTTGGTTATCTGGGCAGAGTAACTCGTACCCAGTTGAAGATTGTTCTTAGGACATACCAGCTCATGGCCTATTATGTCGACTAGATGATAAGTATCATTTGGAAGTGCCAAGGAAGCGGCGAGGCCTGATAGGGCATCGGCTTCGATATTTTGGAGCCTATGAACATGCTCTATAAAGAATCCTTCCAAGGTTGCAATGATGACAATTGCTGTCTGGTAATAGGGAATTAGGTCCTCGTTGCGAACCTCGTATGAACCTCGGATCTGGTTAACAACCAACTGTGAATCGCCATCTGCTTCCAGGTACTTGATCCCCACTTCTTTTGTGAGTTGGAGTCCGATGACTAGAGCGTTATATTCGGCTATGTTGTTTGAACATGGTTCTGTAAGAAAATATGCCTGATTGACCACCAACCTAGAGGGAGAAATTAATACTACCCCCGACTCTAGTGACAATATTACCTTGCGGCCCCGTTCTTGAAGCACCATCAAAGAACATTTGCCAAATGGTGTCATACGAAGCCATGTTTGAGGTGATGACTTCGTCGGGGATTTCTTCATAAATTCTAGCTGTTTCTGAGCCTGGATGGGATGCTAAGAAGTCGGCCAAGGCTTGACCTTTGACAGCCTTCTGTGGAACAAAAATCATGTCGTATGGGGACAATAGTATCACCCAGGTGGCTAGACGAGAACTGAGTGCGTCTGGCTTAGTCATGAGAACCCTGAGAGGATTAACTCATGAAACAACATGGATGGCCTGCCCTGTCACATAGTGCCGTATTTTCTGAATGGCGAACACTAGGGCAAGGCACTCCTTCTCCACGGCGGTGTACCTATGTTTCGGACCTACCATCATCCGGCTGAGATAGTAAATGTCTTGTTCATGTCCCGCGTCATTATTCTGTGCTAGCAAAGCACCGAGGGAATGTTCTATCGCCCGTACATAAAGCAGAAAGGGCTTTCCGGTGACCAGGGCTACCAGAACTGGCGGATTCATCTGGTACTCTTTAATATCATCAAAGGCACGCTGACATTCCTCGTTCCATACGAAAGAGACACCTTTTCTAATGAGTTGAGTGGAGGATTGACATCGCCCTGAGAGGTTAGATATAAACCTCCTGATATAGGCTAGTCTTCCCTGAAGGCCGCGGAGTTCACGGAGGCTCCTCGGTGGACTCATCTCCAGGATTGTATTTATTTTATCAGGATCTATGTGAATGCCCTGGGAAGTAATGACAAGGCCCAAGAACTTCCCGTTGGACACGTCCAGAAAAGATTTGGTGGGATTCATCTTCAGGTTGTGCGCTCGCATGAGGTCGAACACTGTTCTCAAATCATGTAAGTGATCATTTTTGGAGCGGCTTTTGACGGCGATGTCGTCAACGTAACGCTCCACCGTCTTATGCAAATGATCTCTGAAGATGACACTCGTAGCACGTTGATATGTAGCACCGGCGTTCTTCAAGCCGAAGGGCATGACCGTATAACAATACACGCCGATCGGTGTTCGAAATGACGTTACTTCTCGTCATTAGGAGACATTTTGATTTGATTGTATCCGGAAAAGCCATCCATAAAGGGCATGCGCTCAAAGCCGCACGTGTTATCGATCATTATGTCGGTGATCGGAAGAGGGAATTCATCCTTAGGGCATGCCGCATTCAGATTACCGAAGTCAATCCAAATTCGGATCTTTTCGTTCTTCTTGATGACTGGTACTATGTTGGCTACCCAATCTAGGTGCTACTCTTCACGGATGAAACCGCTAGCTATAAGTTTGTTTACTTTTGCTTTAATAGAATTCATGATGACTGGAACCGCCGCTGCTGTTGTTTGACTGGTTTTGCGTCCGGATAAATGTTGATCTTATGAAGTGTGATCTCGGGGTTTAGCCCTGGCATGTCTTCATAACTCCAGGCAAAGACGTCGATGTATTCTCTGACGAGTTGCAACAACGACTCCCGCTCGTCGTTTATCAGGCTTTTACTAACGAAGATTGGCTTTGGAGAGGATTCATCACCGAGGTTAACTTGCACGACCTCGTTCTCAGTGGGGGATCACGAAGTTCAAAGCGTTTCTCCTATTGTGCATCTAGTTGCTGGACCCATGGCTCTAACTCAAGTGATTCGAGTCGATCTTCGTCCTCCTCTTCGATATCAGCGGATGTCATATTGACAGATAATGTCTGTCTAAATATATCTCCAATGCTGCTATCGGAGTCGTAAGTGGGTGACTCGGACGAATGAGAGTGCCACTCGCATTCTTCATCGAAACTTTCGGGCGTTCTTGGTGGTGTAACGCTGACCGCTGCAACTAAATATCAAAAATAGGTATTACAGAAATACTGAGATTGATTGCAAACTCGCTTATACAAAGAAGAGACTAGAAAAAAATCCTAGAAAAGAATCTAAGTACAATTGTTTAGTTTTTGATTCTGGGGGGTGACGGTAGAGGCCCGGGAAAGTGCTATCAACTCTCCCTTACTACTTGGACTATCTAATGCAGTCTTTAGCTAAGAAATTGCCTTTTGAAGGTTGCCAGCCTTTTGCAGAGGTGTGGCACCCTGCTATTTATAGTGGTATGTATGTTAAGCCGCATAGATGGCCTGTAGCCACGTGGCTAATCAGCACGTGAAGACCCGCTCTTTGGCCGCCAGCTGTCGATTTGTTGGGATTTTATTGCAGCAAATCTGGGTGGTTAAGACTTGGTCAGCCTGCCACGTGTCCTATCGCCGGATAGGAATCATTTTGAGCCGTATGAGTCTCTCAGTTTTCAACAATGTGGGGCCGCATGAGACTCATGGGGCTTAAGTCGCAATCTTCCTTAGCCCGCATATAGCCTAGGGACTTTTAAGCCGCATAGATTATGTATATTGGTCGCATAAAGCTCATGCGGCTTGGGTCACAGTCACCCTTGGCCGCATGAAGTTGGGAGACTTTGGGGCCGCATATGTTTGAGCCGTATAAGGTTCATACGGCTAGGGTAACACTCCTTCTGGCCGCATGAAAGCGTATGAACCTGGCTTTTGGTGACGTTTCACATCTTATCTTTTTGTCAAAGTGTTAGTGATTCTTGTCAGCTTTGACAGAACTTGTCGGCTTTATCAAACAAACTGATCCTCTTGGCCGCATATCTTTTTTCTGCAGCTGGTTGTCGACGGGCCGCATAAGGTATTGAATCTGTTATGCGGCTCTCCTTTATGCGGACCTGTTTGGCCCAAAGTATATATGCGGCAAATTGTGATCCGCATGAATCCCATATTTTCCATGCTTCTGCAAATATAACTGTTTATAAATGCTTTATAGTCTTTGTTATTTACTTGAGATTTGTAGATGAGATGTGCTCGTTTCTTTTCTGACTGGATCGTTGACAAAATATTACAGATGCTTGCCCCGAGGACACTTGCCCTACTTACTATGGACCAAGAGATGGCTTAGCTACTTTGGGCCTCGACTCTCGGGAATGATCGAGAGACTAGTTAATAGACTTGGTTTAGTTTTCATGTTTAGAACTTGAATTGTAATAACTTGAGATATTAACTTGTTTGAGATTTGTTGGAGATATTATTATTTAGTAGTTTATATTTGTTGTTGTTTAATCTTTTAGTTATAGAATTCTATGTTATCTTATCGTGCTTAGACTGTGATTGAGTTTTACTATATCTATACTTGTCCTCCGTTCGGAGTTGAGATTACGACAGATATATTATACATTTGTGTGAGTTGTTAGATAGTGACCTAGAACAACGTTCTACCACCGATTTTACGGCATAGGCTGGGCGTTGTTACGTACTTGTACCATTACACTGGGTGCGGGTCTTGACAAAAGATCTAGTACAGATTCATCAAGTTTATACGTAAAAGACTAATCCTACTTCTTCTACAAAGGATCGATTACAGATTCAGCAAAGCCTAGAGGAGTCTACAAGGGGTTTAGTCTTCGTCAAAGCGCAGCCCCCCTTCTTCTTGGTATGCATACTGGATGATTGATCCCCATTGAAGCGTATTCTGACTTTCTTGTGGGCGCAACCCTCCAAAAGTGCATTAGCTACTCGATTGAAGTGAGCAACTTCCTGAAGCAGCAATTGGCTCGGGTTTCCAAAAGGCGCAGAAGGTCTCAAAAGCCCAGAATGAGCAGGGCAGAGCACAACCTGTGGCTCTTTGGGCAGGCCATCCACCCACAAGCTAGGTCGTCAGGACCTTGAAGACCTCCAAGGCGTTGCCCATGTTCGAACTCCTCATGAGAAGCGTTTCAGCATGTTCCAAGACTCATCAACAGTTCCTCCACGAAGGTATAGCTTTTTTGAATGAAGGAATCCTCAACCAATAGCCGACTTATGCAAGGCCAACCGCCGCTTAAAGCTAAGTTTGGATCCAGCATGGTGGTGAAGGGTGCCAAAAAGAAGACGTAACTCTTCAAAAAAACTCCCCCTTTATACAGGGCGGGAGTGGTCGAAAACACAGGACACATGACTGACGGTCAAAATTCCCACATTAATGGGATGAACCTAGGACTCAGCACGATGAACCTCATTAAATAAAGTTTATTCAACTAAGTCCTAGACTATCCTAGGACCTCTTGAAATTCTCCAAATAACGGTGGCAATTAAGAGGGAGTCGTTCATTAAGGAGCGGTCATTCATTGCTTTTAAAAGAAGACTTCAAAGCCAATGCTTTCAATCCAGAGGCGTAGCTATATTGCTGCGCCAACCTTAGGCACAGACTGGTGATATTTTCATACCACCTTAACTCCAACGGCGCAGAACTCTGCTCCGACCTAAAAGCTTAATTATGTTTCGTCAGAGACTTAAGATATACCGTTTGCCTCCAGAACAAGCCCGACTGCTACTCTAAAGCACAATAAAATGGTCTATCTGAAGGCGCAGTCTACTCGTCGCCCTAAATTATAGTGACTTTACCTGAAACAAAGCCTACTCGTTGCCCCTAAAAGCACAAAGGCCCCGCTGTCTTCGAAACAAAATCCACTTGTCGCCCTAAAGCACAGAGGTTCCGTCATCTCCAGAAGCGCAGTCTACTCATCGCCCCAAAAGTGCAGCCAGCCTTGCCTGAAGCACAGACGACATGGTCCCACCCAATCGGTTTGCTTAAACTGTCTCTCTCAAAGATAGGAATGTGATTGATCAAGTTGATAAATGCAGATTGATTTAAATCTCGGACGAAGATTACATAAAATCTAAATCTGCGATAAAATCCTAAGATTTGCTCGGCTACATCCGAACAAGCAAATTGGCACGCACCACGTGTCACCTCCTTCGATATTTTGATAACTACCAAAGATCCCGTTTGAGGTAAATCTCAGCACCTGCCATGTGTCAGCACCATAGAAGCCCGCACCGTGCAAGGACGGCAGATTTCTTCATATCTCGAAACCCTAATGCATATCGCATATGTGTCCCTCTCCCCTATAAATAGGAGAGGTTTCCCCCAACAAGAGGATCGACATGGAGAAAAACATCCACAAAATTATCAAAATCTTCAACTTCGGCGTCCTTCTGATCGACAACCGTAGAGTTCCATCAAAGGCACAAAAAAGTCAGAGCAAGTCTCATATCATCATCGGATCGTCAACGAAGTAAAGGAGCCACTGCAGTGGTCGATCTCCACCGTCACACTTTTCCAAAAACTTATGTACATAGATTTCTTCGCATGAGAATCGATTGTACCCTTTTTTACGTTCATAATACAAAAAGTTCGTTTAACCTTTTGTCATGTTGAACAGTCTTCTCTCTATCCAATTGACGCCATACACAACTTGGGTGACGCTGAAAGAGCAAATACCTTAGAGCAGATCCTGACGGAGCTTAAGGAGCCTATCCAGTCTTACCAAGAGCTGACAAGGGAAAATATACAAAGACTGGTGGATGCTGAGTGTTAGGCCATAGCTCGTGAGTACGAGGAACGATGAACAATACTGGACAATTCTGTGATTGCGTTTATGATACAATCTGGAGAGATAGAGTCCAGTATTGCTGAGGCTACTTCCGCCATTGAGCTTTATAAAACTGAGACAACGGAGAATAACAGAGAAGTAATTGAGGGTCAGGCTCGTATTCAAGAACTAGAAGTTGAACTGACCAGGACCCATACATCAGTGCCAGCAGCTAGGAAGCGCCAAGTCAAGGTGCTCGAATTACATCAATTTGCCTTAAGCCATCTGGATGATCTAAACAGGCAGAGATGATCTTCTCCAAGCTTGGAATACGGAGATGGAGCATCACATTACATCAATGCATCCTTTGATTCCAGAGTTCAGGAGGGACTTGGCCAGGGCAAGGGTGATGGCCACAAGGGTAGAGCGAGCCGAAGCTTTAAAAAAATGATTTTTGACCTCAGTACTCTACCTCCCCAATGAGTCTCTTAGACGATCAATGTAGTAATCTTTTTGTGAACAATTTTATTTTATCACATCTTGATCCATGTAATAGTTTATATTCTCAAGATCAAATGAAATAAAAACACTATTGTTTTACGATTCTGTTAATTCATGTATCTGTTTAAGATACAAGTAATAGATGGTATTAGAAAAATACTGTAACCACCACTTTTCTGAAATGAGATTAATTTTGAACTTTTATAATTTTTATTATTTAATAATAATATTTACATAATATTATGATTTTTGGGGATTTTCTTTATTTATTTTATATTATTTAGATGGGTGAATTATGATTTTGGTTATTACTAGTTTAACCCTAGAGACTGTTTGACTTAGAGACTAACCATGACCAAGGAGACTCGACATGTGACTAGATTGGCTAATTACATATTTTTAGGCTAAGGGTATTTTAGTAATTGTACATTACTTGAATTGTATTAATTTATTGATTAAATTGCTTGTTGTGCGGTTTGATTGGTAGTTGAATTGGTATTTTGGTAGTATAAGTGGTTTGACCTTAGCCAACCATGACCTAGAACCTTAATGCTATATTAGAAATTAGATTTACTATCATTAGAATTAATTTAGATTTTATTAGTAAATTTTAGAGTGATTAATCAATTTTTAGCCATTTTGGCCTTTCTGTGATTTTCTAGATAAGTTGACTTGTGTTGTGATAGAAACTGGTTTAACCTTAGTGGACATTGTATAGGGGCCTAACCATGCCTTAGAATTGTTACTGTTATTTTTAGAATTTATTTTAGGCATTAGATTATTTTTAAGGCTTTAATTGATTTATTTTAGCCTTTTTGCATACTAGCCTTTAAGTCTTTTTGACTTGGGCCCATTTCTACTTGAGAATGAGTTGGCCCAAGTGTAACCCTAACCCTAGAGGCCCCCTTGGCCGCCCAACAGTAGTACCCCCTCCCCCTTGCACTCATTTGTGAAGTTTTGAGCCTCCACAAGGAAACCCTAATTGATCCCCTTCTCCAAAACACATATTTCCTTCATCCGGAGTCCTTCTCTTCCCAAACAAACTCAGTTGCGCTCTTCGAGGAGAGGAGGATCTATTGGAGCATTTCTAGCATGGAGGCGGAGACTTTTGCTGGAGGGAAATCGGCCGACACGATAATCGAGAAGCCCCGTTCATTGAGTTTTTGACACTCAATAGGTAAAACCCAAATCTAACATTGTAAATGTAGAATTTCTTTCATTTTTGCATCCATATAGGTGCCCTAGACTTGCCTACGAAATTTGGTTGGATTTCGACTTCGTTTGATGGCGGTATCGGACACGTATCGGTCCTTTACGGCACTTATTCGACGAAATGCCGCTTAGGATAGAAAGTTACTGTTTTTTGATTCTGTCTTCATGGATGTTTAGATAATATTATTTTGATAAACTTTTGTGAAGACGGATTTTGTTTTGATAACGTATCAGCGGCGTTTCGGACAACGGACGCACGTGCACGGATCCCGTGCACGAGACTGTGCTTGCCCTGCTGTCCGCGCGTTGTTTCTCGATGCACAGGCCGTATTTTTACACAAAATTTCTTGAACACGTGGGTGCAACCTCTGCCCCCATGCTAGTAAAATTTCATGGCTTTTCGTTGAGCGAGCGCGAAGAAATCGCACGTGCACCGCTCAACCACTGTGCATTCAGCTTGTTATTTTCTTGTTGAAACGGACTTCGTGCGGGCACACAACGCAGCGAAGACCCGTTCCATGACCCGGGACACGTCGACCTATACCTAAACTACCCGAGGAATGAACTTTGAGTCGCGGTGTGGCCCGACGAGTGAGCCACGAGGGTGTAACAGCGCGCACGAGGGCGCCCGGGCGCGCGCGCGCAGCAGGCCTCGCGGGTGCGGGGCTGCGTGCACTGTTTTGGCACGGTATATCACTGCGTGGCCGTGTCCTAGACCTACCCCAGGACCCCCCAGCTACGTGCACAAGTACGGGACGTTTCGTTGTGTGTGCGGCGCTCAAACGAGCGAGAACGCACGCATATCACGCGGTATCAAAAAATTTCGATACGCGTTCTATGGACACGACACGGACATGATTTCGAATCCGAGAGTATATGAGCGCATCGTGTGGATCGAGACCAACGTGTATGCCGAGTTTTACGGGTTCGTTTGGTGTATTTTGCATTTTGGGTCGTTGTGTGAAATTGGGTTTTTCTTTAATTTCGATTTTGAGTTTAAATGCGATATTTTTTTTCCAGCTATTTATCTTATAAATTCTGAGTTTTTAGTATGTATATGAGGTTTTGAGTTGGTGGGAACCAACTTTTGGTTTTGTTTCATAATTTTCCCTCATTTATGAGTATATATGCTTTCTATATAGCTATGTATGCATATATTTAACTATATATATATATAACCCCGTTGAAATCTATTGCTAACACATACATGTTGAGAATGGGTCGAGGGGGATTTAATTCCAGATTTTTGACTCTTTAAATTATCTCAAACCATTGCGAATCTTTCCATTTGAGCATTTGTATATATATATATATATATATATATATATATATATATATATATATATATATATATATATATATATATATATATATATATATATATATATATATATATATATATATATATATATAAAAATATATATATATATATATATATATATATATATATGTAGTTTTCTTATCATGTATATATGTATATAAATAGTATATTAATTTGGGATATACCTGAAGAACGGGTGGCAACTCTAGAGGGGGGTGAATAGAGTTTATATAGAAAATAACCAATTAAAAATTAACTCTTTCACGAATTATAAATAATCAGAGTAAAATGCGGAAAGTAAATGAAGAGCAAGAAAGCATACGCAAACACAGCGATTTTAACCTGGTTTCCCTCGTGGAGGACTAGTCCAGGCCTGAGAACTCTAGCTCAGGATTAAATCCACTATTTGTGAAATAGTAGTTTACAACCCGTGCCTTTACTTCAGAAGAGCACGTCAACTTCTTACAGAGGATCGCAGTGGCGATTTGCTTGGAATTGTCCAAGCGACTTCTTCAACTCTTGCACAAGAATCCTAACTGAGAGATGCTGAGCACTCGAGACTTAGGAAGCTTGTGGCTAGTAGATGGGAAGGGTATGGCTTATTTGAGCTATAAGAGAGAAGAGAAGAGAAGATTGGATGATTTGAAATGAGAAAATTCATGGCCTATTTATAGTGTTTTTGTAGGCAGAATTCGGCCAGAATTTGGGTAGAAAATTTCAAATATTTGGCCGTTGGACAACTAGCAACCAGCTAACCCTAAAATTAGGGATGCTGATTTTTAGGGGACAGAGTTCGGCCCGAACTCTGTGTGGAGGCAGAGTTCGGCCCGAACTCTGTCTCCAGAGCACAGAACTGGTCTAAGTGGCCAGTGGGTATTTTTCTGGATAGTGGAGTTTGAGGATTATTGGGTATGCTATAGGTCAAGTCTCAAGAGCTCAGCATGACACAGTTTACATCAGTCTAGACTCAACAAAAGAGTAAAATACAGACTTAAATAACTGAGAAGCTGAGACTGAGCTGTTGTCTGTCTTGAGCTTAATGTAGACGTCGTGTGTCGTATTGAATTATTACAAATATTATTTAGTCAATGTTATCAATATTTGGTTGACTGTGACTTTGTGTCAACAATACCATGGTGGTGTTTGCTGATTTTAATCTCAAAATTTATCCTATTTCAGTAAGCTCCAGCACACACACACACCCCCCATCTTTTGTTAGATTTAAGTTTGGTTTGTATTGTATATACACATGTGGGTATATACCTATATGTATATAGATATTTATGCTTGAGAACTCTTTTAGAATAGGTTTTAGTTGTGCATATAACAATAGGAGTCCTAGGACAGATTTGGGCTGTCATTTTGAGCCTAGTTTAGTCGAATTGGCCGAAAAGTTGACCAAATTGACAAAAGTCAACTTTGGGTCAAACTTGATCCAATTCAACTCAAACGAACACCAAATGACCTAGAATTTTGTGTATGACCTAGAAATTAGTAGACGAACTAGTTGACCTAGGTTTGACCAGGTTTGACCAACATTGACCAGTTTTGACCAGAGTTGACCGAGGGTTAACTTTGACTAAAATGGACCTAGAAATATGTAGTCTTGCATTGTAGCTATTTCTTTTGATATTTTATACTTGGTTGTGACATGTGTATACTTTAAATAGGTTTATATTGCCCCAGTTTAGCTACACTTCATCATCAGCAGTTCAGTTTGCCAGACGAATACATACTCTGATCTTTTCATACTTCTTTGGATATGTTCTCTTGTTATAGACTAGTATACTTGATGCTGACACAATGTTCACACGGATTAGTACCCTATGGATATTTTTATGCGATATTATCCCCTCGAATACATCGAGTATATCATGTTTATGTACTTTATCATGGCCATCATGTACTCCATGTATTCATATTTATCCATGTGCACTCATGTGTCATTCATGTGCACTCATGACCATATGAGCCCCATGTATAAAGTAGTTGTTATCCATGTGCAATAACATAACATGTATTGATCCTTGTGTATTGATTGGGGACAGGGAGGGTGTAGTTGGTTATGTGATCATTATCCCCAGTAGATATCCATGTGCACTCCATAGTTGTATCCATGTGCACCCTAAACCGTTTACATAACCAATTCATGCTCTAAATCACGTAGAAGGTTACATTTCTCTATTTATCATATTATATCTCACTTTATAGTCTTTCTCTCTTGTTGACTTCTTTACAGCGATTCAAGTATAGTTTTCTATAGCTTGCTTTATATGTCCAATCCTGATATGAACTGTTGTGAGAGATATGTGCTCGTTTCGTCCTGACTGGGCATGTTGAAAATTTTACAGGTGATGATGAGGAGTTCTGCCCTACTTATTATGGCATTGGCTTAGATGACACTGGTGACGTGGACCCTCAGGAGGATCCAACAGTCGCTGAGGACTTGCCCATAGTCTAGCTGAGACTTAGTTTCTTTATTGTCTTTCTATTTGAGACTTTATTAGTTGTACTTTAGATTTATTCTGGTGGTTTCACCTAGACTTCTATTTATGTTGTGACTCTCTTATGATTTTCTATTCTATTCCATCTTAGTGTCGTGATTGAGAACTTATTATTTTACTCTCCATTCGGAGCTTATTTTAGACTGTGTTAGAGATTGTGACTCAGGACAGCGTTCTACCGCTGAAACTGCGGCGTAGGCTGGGCATATTCACTTCTCGTGCCCTTTCACTGGGTGCGGATCGTGACACGTTTTTAGTGGTGGCCCATGCAGGTCCGCAATCACAACTAGTGTGATTCGTAGTGGTACTCGAACTAGAGTATCATTACGGCCTACAGTAGGATATAGGATAAGTTAAGGTACTCAATCACTATTAGAATTTCCTGAGAGATTCCTGGGACGACCCTTGAGAATCTCATTTTCAGCTTCGATTTAAATTCCCTTTCCCTTATTTTAATCCACCTTCCTCCCTTGATTCTTGCATCTTGTTTGAACTCTTTTCACCAATACCCTTACTTTCTTGTGCTTAATAATGGTTAGAAGATGGCTACACTTCTATATACTCATTGGTCAAACACATGGCTAGAAGGATTACATTAAGGGATTGGAATACACGAAGACTTGGATTAAGTTATAAGGGCATTTTTTAAAAGGATGATTTAATGATTAGTAGTTTGTAGGTTGGGATATTACCAAGGAAATTTATCTTGAGATTCTAAGTAGTAATCACCAGAGAATTATAAAATTATATTTTGATACTAGAGGAAAATAGTTAGAATCTATATAAATCGATTTCAGGAATTGATGTGATTCATGAATTATTGGATTATTATTATACATCTTTGAACGTATATAGATTGGTTTGATAATGATCAAAAAAGGGGGTGGCAGTATGAACTATTAAATTGAGTCGTACAAGTTGCGATATATATGTTTATTGAATTTCAATTTAAGTGGAAGCAATGATATTAAAATTTTTGTTTAAAAGATTAGGAAGATATAAAAATGATTGTTTTGGAAGAAAAAAAATCTCAAATTTGAAATAGTGGCAAATGATTGAAGTTTAAAAAAAACTACTTAGATTTTGGTTTAAGAAGTAGTGGTTATGTTTCAATGACTTAGAAAGAGAAATTATGGTTGATAAGCGCGTTAAAATACTGAGCTGTAAATGCTAGATTGCCGTGATAAGCTAAGTGTCTATCTTGAGGATTATTTGAGACAAGTTGGGAGTTTTTAAGGTTATGAAGTGATATAGAATTTTATGGATTCATGATTCATTAACTCTGGAGTTTAAAGTTGGATTGAAATGTTAAATTTTGGAAATGTTAGTAGTAATGTGATAAAAGTTACTATGAGATTTATGAAAAGGATTTAAATGTTAGTCATGATTAGATTGGATGGCTTAGAGTGAATACAAATTGAGGTGGTTATTTTAAAATTTCTTTTTAAAAGAATGTAATGGTAGGCCACCAAGGTAACCTTAATAAGATAGAAGTGTTCCACACTAATTGCCATATCACTCATGACTATGATAGTAGTATATACTCAAGTGTTGTTAGTCGTCTGCCAAACTATGTGACTGTATCTCAAACTTGACTTACTCAACCTTCCCTCAAATCTAGATCTTTTATTGTGACTTTCTAACCATTTGTATTTGATCGTTCCTTAACCGTATTCTTCCTTTAGAACTGTGTCCCTAAATTATTTCACTAGATTCCTAATTAATTTATTTCATACTTCAACTTGATTTCCTTTATTCTTGTATTAATTTTCACCTCTTGAACCCTTACCTTCTATTTTAGATTCTTTGACGTTCCTTACCGTGACTTTGATATTCGGAGCGTAATACTAGTTGTTATCCTCCAACAAACTTCACATGCAAGGCCTAGACGAGTCCACCTTAATGTAGATATATCATGTCCCACTAAATACGTCTCTTTGTACACTATTTTCTTGATGAGACTTTCTGGTCAATAAGACTTAACCTATAGCCCTTACCATGATACTAAACTACTTCTGACTTAAATTCGAGATCCAACCATGACTCAATTCTTTCGACCCGACATGTGATGATGTTCTTCTTATTTCCTTAAATGCTTAACCTTGTACCTTATCTTGATTGCTTGACCCGTTTAGTTAAGGATCTTGGACAATTTTTCTTCATCATCATTACCTCCCTTACTTATATTTTGACTACCTTACGCTGCTAATGTAGCTTTAGTTTTGCAAGCTTATCTCTTTTTTGAGCTTGATCATGACATATTTTATTGGGTCGACCCACTAACATATTGTCTAATCAGAACCGGTGTATGATGGTCTGATCAACCTATTGTACTTTGGTTTGCTTTCATATATTACTCTACGTGGATAGAGGCATTGTTAAACTTGCCCTAGAGTCTCATCCACGACAGCTTTGGCAATTCTCTTTGAATTATTTTCGTCGTCTATGAACCACGTATTGTACTCAATAGCATCGTCTTTGAACTCCTTTTGCTTTTGTCTTTCATATATTTCAGAAAGATAAGGCACTGTACTTAATAGGTCAACCCAAGGTATCACGTTTAGCTTCCTTATCAAAAGTAGAAAATTGACTTATTTCTATATCCTCGCAGTATCCTTTAGGATTTCAATAGAGTTGAACTCTAAACCCTTGATCGAGACCAGTCGACTTGGTCATTCTCCCTATCATCCAATGTTTGGAACCTTATTCAATTGAATTAATTCAATTGTAACATGGATTTCAAGTCATGGATACTCGTGCCCAGACTTCAATGACCTCATTCTCCATCTTGCCCAAACCTCGATTCATCCTGGAATTGATCAACTTAGATCATATCGGGACTAAATTTTCTTATAGATATATATAGTGTGCTTGTATTTCAGTGCTATTGACAATTCGTGCTTTAAGCTTTCAATTTTAATCATCTTTAGAATAGTAATGCTTTATAGTTAATTTCAGTTATTTTTTTATCACCAGTTTCCAAATAGGATGATAGACTGCCTTACAGCCCGATGATTTATTATTTTTTCTTATCTTTTCCAGGATGGCACCTACGACCAGAGTCTGTCCCCAGTACACAGCTATAATTCCGGAAGAGACCGAGACTGTACTTCTCCCTTATATTGCTCAAGAGGTGTTAGTAGCCTCATCGGAGAGTTTTCCTCCATCTCCTATCCTTCAGGAAAGGACTGCAGTTCAGCCGGAGACTGAGGGCCTTCCCTTGCCTCCTAGAGTGGTACCCCATGCCATTCCTGATGGCGCTCATATTCACAGACTTCTTCAGGATGTGCAGGAGGTACAGAAACTTCAGGCTGAGCTTATGAGAGAGCAGAGTCTCAGTTTCTAACTGTTGTGGGATTACATGCGTTCGAGGGGAGAGCCTAGTCCCAAGAGAGCGATGAGCAGTTTATACCCAGAGCCTCAGGAGTACCCCGGCTTCCAGCCTATCCATTTCAGATTCCTGTCCATCAGAGGCCAATTGAGCGAGAGCCTACCTGTGTTTTCTATAAGAAGCTTAGGCACGTATGGAAGGACTGTAGGAAGAGACTATGATTGTGCCTATTTTGTGGGTCAGCTACACACAAGGTACGAGACTGTCCTCTTACACCTGCCCCTAGTCGAGGCCTACCTCCGGGAGAGAGTTCCAGCTACCAGACCCAGTAGAGGTGAGTTCTTGACCTTTACATTATCTTGTCTTAATGATTACTGTACCCTACCATATTGTTTGTATGTTTGATACCTTACGACTACTTTTGATCTAGTATAACTATAATGGCTAGATGATGAGACCCCAGACTGATGTTACCTGCCATAAACCTGTATGATTTCTTTTCAACTGCACGATTTAGATAAGTTTTCTTAAGACCATGATTGTTGGAGATTTGACCTAGAAAGAGTAGGATCATTTTAATTTCGAGGATGAAATTATTTTAAGGAGGGTAGACTTGTAACCACCACTTTTCTAAAACGAGAGTAATTTTGAACTTTTTTAATTTTTATTATTTAATAATAATATTTAAATCATATTATGGTTTTTGGGGATTTTCTTTATTTACTTTATATTATTTAGATGGGTGAATTATGATTTTGGTTGTTGCTAGTTTAACCCTAGAGACTGTTTGACTTAGAGACTAACCATGACCAAGTAGACTCGACCATGTGACTAGATTGGCTAATTACATATTTTTAGGCTAAGGGTATTTTAGTAATTGTGTATTACTTGAATTGTATTAATTTATTGATTAAATTGCTTGTTGTGCGATTTAATTGGTAGCTGAATTGGTATTTTGGTAGTATAAGTGGTTTGACCTTAGCCAACAATGACCTAGAACCTTAATGCTATATTAGAAATTAGATTTATTATCATTAGAATTAATATAGATTTTATTAGTAAATTTTAGAGTGATTAATCGATTTTTAGCCATTTTGGCCTTTCTGTGATTTTCTAGATAAGTTGACTTGTGTTGTTCTAGCAACTGGTTTAACCTTAGTGGACATTGTATAGGGGCCTAACCATGCCTTAGAATTGCTATTTTTATTTTTAGAATTTATTTTAGGCATTAGATTATTTTTAAGGCTTTAATTGATTTATTTTAGCCTTTTGGCATACTAGCCTTTAAGTCTTTTTGACTTGGGCACATTTCTACTTGAGAATGAGTTGGCCCAAGTGTAACCCTAACCATAGAGACCCCCTTGGCCGCCCAACAGTAGTACCCCCTCCCCCTTGCACTCATTTATGAAGTTTTGAGCCTCCACAAGGAAACCCTAATAGATCCCCTTCTCCAAAACACATATTTCCTTCATCCGGAGTCCGTTTCTTCTCAAACGAACTCTGTTGCGCTCGTCGAGGAGAGAAGGATCTGCTGGAGCATTTCTATCATGGAGGCGGAGACTTTTGCTGTAGGGAAATCGGCCGACACGACAACCGAGGAGCCCCGTTCATTAAGTTTTTGACACTCAATAGGTAAAACCCTAATATACCATTGTAAATATAGAATTTCTTTCATTTTTGCATCCATATAGGTGCCCTAGACAGGGTTTTTTTTCGGCGATGTTGGACTTTAACACCTCATCTGGCATGTCTTTATAAAGTTTAGATGACTCCAGAATCGGATGTGCGGCTAAGATATCGAACAATACTTGGCCCTTGATAGCTTTTTGCAGGACAAATACCATATCATATGGTGTCAATAGTATTGCCTAAGTAGCCAATCGAGAGTTTAGCGCTCCCGGCTTTGTCATAAGGACTCTGAGTGGATTGAGTCAGGAGATGACGTAGATTTTCTGCCCCGCGATATAATGACGAGTCTTCTTCATGGCAAATACCAGAGCTAGACATTCTTTTTCGACGAGGTTGTATCGGTGTTCGGCCCCGATCATTATCCTGCTTAGGTAGTAGATGGCTTGCTCATAGCCTGCATAATTATTCTGAGCTAATAGAGCACCGAGAGAATGATCCATATCGCGGACGTAGAGCAAAAAGGGTTTGCCTGCGACAGATGCTACCAGGACTGGAGGACTTGTGAGATAAGCCTTGATGTCGTCAAATGCCTTCCGACATACCTCCATCTAGACGAAAGAGACTTCCTGAGTTTTCTAAAGGGTTAGCATTTTTCGAAAATTTTTGCGATAAATCTACGGATGTATGTGAGACGTCCTTGTAGGCCTCAAAGTTCTTTAAGGTTCTTCAGAGGGTCCATGTCAAGGATAACTTTGGTCTTCTCGGGATCCACATGGATGCCGTTTGTAGTAATGATGAAGCCCAGGAATTTGCCGCTAGAAACCCCAAGAAAGGATTTAGCGAGGTTCATCTTGAGCTGATGCGCTCTCATAAGATCGAAGATTGTCTTCAGATCTTGTAGGTAATCACCTCGTAGACGGCTCTTAACAGCGATGTCATCAATGTAACAATCGACTGTCTTACGAAGGTGTTGGCGAAAGATGGTGCTCATATTTTACGGTATGTGGCACCTGCATTCTTTAAGACAAAGGGCATCACTGTGTAGTAGTAAACCCCCTTTAGAGTCCTGAACTACGTGTGTTTATCGTCATCCGGGAACATCTTGATCTGGTTGCAGCCTGAGTACCCATCCATGAAGGACTTGCTTTCAAAGCCACATGTGTTGTCGATCATTATGTCGGTGATCGGAAACAGGAACTCATCTTTCTGGCAAGCTGAGTTGAGGTCCCGGAAGTTGATGCAGACTTGGATTTTCCCATTCTTTTTAGTGACAGAAACAATGTTGGCCACGCAGTTTGGGTATTGTTCTTCGCGAATAAACCCATTGACCAGGAGTTTATCCACTTCTTTGTCAATGGCGTCCATGATGTTAGGACAGAAGCGTCATTGTTGCTACTTAACAGGCTTAGCATTAGGTAAGATGTTAAGCTTGTGCATTGCGACTTATAGATCTAAACTAGGCATGTATTTATAGCTCGAAGCAAAGACGTCAATATATTCTTTGACCAGTTGGACCAAGGATTCTCGGTCCTCTCATGCAAGATTTTGCTGATGAAGATAGGTTCGGAAGAGGGTCCATCCCCGAGATCGATCTTCTCGACTTCATCTTCAGTAGGGATTCTCGCAGTTCGAAGCGAGATTCCCATTGTACAGCTAGGCGTTGAGCCTAGGATTCTTCTTCGTAGAACTCTACTGTCTGTTCATCGTCTTTATCTTCTGAGGGATGTGCGGATACCATGTTGACTGAGAATGCTTTTCTGAAGATCGGGTCGATATTGGTGTTGGAATCCCAAGTTGAAGCTTCAGATGAGTGAGAGTGTATGGCATCTTCTGCTTTTAAAATTTCTGGGGTTGTCGGAGGAGTGATGTAGCCAACCCCCCATCGAGTGCGATGGTAATAGTCCTGTGGCTCCCCCTTCGGAAAGGAGAGTCACAAAGGAAGACGTCGGCCTTTGCCAAAGTTCAGACCCTGGCCTCTTTTCAGGTTGTAACTCGTCTTTTAGATGAGGTACTTGGCTCGATCGTCGTACCAATATATTTGCATTCTACCGGTGTCAGATTCTGGCTCTGCCAATGGAAGGTCTTGATGACGCTCTACTTTGCCAAAGATGATAGGTTTCTCGTCCTGATTTCCAGGTGGAACTATATAATAGACTCCTTGGTACATGATGACTCGATTTACATGATTGACAGTCGTTATTTGTGTTTACAATAACTCTAAGGCATTATCTAAGGTATACATGGAATTCCAATATGGAAGACTAGAATAATTCAAAGACAGCCTTTTATTGATAAAATACGGATCTTGTCCTGGGGAATTACATCATCGAGGGATGGGGCATCGACATTGGCCGGTATATACTCTTCCTGTTCTTCGTCAGTGAGCACTGGAGCAGCCTTGGGCAGTTCGGGAGAGTTCATCAGGAGCTTGACCCGTATCGGCTCTTAAGTCTGTATTGAGAGAGACGTTGGGGCCTTCCCTTGTAGCCTGACAATGAGAAGGGTTGATGATTGAGGAGATTTGCATTTAAGCCGCTTCTTGAGGGGTGCTCAGCTGTTGCTTCGGGGACTGGTGTTTTTCCATGGAACTTTGCCACGAGAGGTGTCGACACTTGGGAAGGTTTTCCCTTGAGTCATATCTTCAAAGGGGCTTCAGTGGTTGTTCCGCTCAGAGAGCTTGGTGCTCTCCCGCGAATCTTGACTATGATATGGGATAATGTCTGAGGAGATTTCCTCTTGAGTCGCACTTTCAGAGGAGCATTGATTATCATTTATGCCTCAGTGTCAGCCTCAATATAGGCTTCTGCTTCGTCGGCGGCATCCTTGGCTTCATCGTCTAGATGGATCGATTTGTAGAGATCAGAGTCGGTGAAGAAGGCATCAATCTCTTTGAAGGGATCAACATCAACGAACTCCATTCTGACTATGCCATTGGTGGATACGTATTTCATACATTGGTGGAAAGTTGATGGCACCACTATGTATTCCTGTAGCCATGGCCGCCCTAACAGGATGTTGTATTTGACGTCCGCATCCATGATATAACAGGTCACCTCAGTCTGGAGATCACCGATATGATATTTTAGTCGGATCTTACCCAGTGGTTCACTCTTGCTGGCGTTAAAGCCACTGGTTGCAGTGCGAGATGCTGTCAGATGATACATCAGGATCCCCAATGTCTGGAACAGAGTTCGGAGAATGATGCTGAGAGAAGACCCAGGGTTGATCGGCATTCGATCCACCTTGATGGCACCGACATACCCTGTGTAATACAGCGGTCTGTTGTGTCGATTGTTAGTGAGCAGCATGTCTTGCTGAGTGAAAGTGATGTTGGGGATGATCTCCCCTACACTGTAGAAGTGCAGACATGCTGTCGGATCATCTTTAGGCTGTTTAACTTAGCTAATGAAGGACTTAGCGTCCTTTAGTGCTTCACATAGAGCCTCTCGAGTATCTTTGGATAGTCGGAGAAGCTCGAACCGGGACAGCCGAGCTGGAGTACTGGCGAGTTGGGCCAGTATATCGAAGTTGTGAGATTTGGACAATCCCAAAGCATTGTCTTTTCGTAGAGACCTGTCAAAACAGGCCTCCTTCTATTTTTGTTTGTCGGCTACTGGAGGTTGAGATGGATCTTCTCCTTGGGTGTAACGCCCCAATCACAAAATACGTAGGACATGGAACGTTGATATGCCAGCTGTATTCATATGAAGTACATAGGCCTCGTATGGATACATAAGCTGCAAAATGCAATAGAACCATAACTAATCTCATCCACACAAAAATAAATGAATAAAAGATATCCTATAATGATAATGAATTGTCTTGATACGATATGTTGGGAGGAGACAAATCCACTACCAACAAATAAAGGAAAAATACATAAGAAAAGAAATGATTTTTTTTTGCGGGTGAAGCGAAGACGATCCAAGTGTAATCATCCTCGAAGAAATGGAGATGGTCACGGCTAGAGCTAGAGCACTTGCGAAAGACAAGAGCACACACCTGACGAGATAACCATGTCCTCAGAGGGACGTAACAAGACACATAATATCATGCCATATAAACTGAATAAATATTGCTCAAATAAATAAGTCAATTGAATTATAACATGGTCCAATACACACATATTGAACTAGCTTACCATTCCCCCAACCAAACAAGGACAGGAGATGGTAAACTAATTCACGGTAATGTATCTTTCCATGCTATGAATCCAGTATGGTATTCGGACCCCAATAAGGTTCAATACCTTCTCATCGAAGTAGTAAGTCACACCTACAACCAAACAAGGACAAGATGTGACGAACTAATCCGAGACAAGTTATTGTTCCAAGCCACGGTCAGATACAAGTACCCAAACCAAAAGTACTCGTACCTAACGGATAAAGGTACCTAACCGTTCTAAGTGAAATGTAGTTAAGAACAATCCTTCCTGCGCATGGGCCCTGGCTAAATAGGATCGGCAAGGTCCCCCTTGGTGCACCAGAGGCCCAATCAGAAAGAGAATAATGTTCCGCAGAATGTCAGTGGCCGTCAGTAATCATGGGTAATCTGACCCGCGTCTCCGGCGGAGCACACGGGTTACAAAAGGGAAAGTGCATCGAAGCCCATACGCTAAGGAATTGTCCTTCCCGCCCAATGCCTACTATGTTGTATCCACAACAGTAAACCTCTATAACCGCTAAGTCAAACCTGCATGTAACCTCTATTAGCGGTTATTCCTATCGTACGGGCTTATACGTACCGGTAGCCAGCTAGTCACGCATGTCTGTGTTCTACATGCGACACACAACCTCGTGTTACAACGTGTCAATGCCAATGAATGCAACACACAAGGTGGTCCCTTAAATCTAGGTTTAATGTGTAAGATAACTAATACATAGCAGAAAATATAAATGAACAGTAAGTTCTAACAGGTTATGCCATGTAGCACAGTTTATTTTGCATAAAGAAAATAATGAATAATGCATGAAATATGAGCTAAATAAATAAACAGCAAATGGCAAGGTGTCTTACCTGGTAGGACGTCTGGTGTACTGCAATGATCAAGCTTGGCATGAAATACGACTTCGGTGTAACAACTATACAAGGTGGCCTCTGATGTGGCACGAACAGTTCCATCGGGCCCAGGACGGTCAATTTGGTTAGGGTCGATAGGAGGAAAGACATATTGGCGAGGGAATATGAGAATGGGTTTAGTTATGAAAAAGATGATGATAAAAGAAAATGGATAATTAATAAGATATAGAAAACTATTTATAATACTTGAAAACTAGTTTTTATGTGTCAAAATAATTATAGGAAAAAAATACTTAAATTCAAGAAAATCGTTTTATTTTGGCCAAAACTCTAAGTTTGTCAAAAATAGAATTTTAGGAAGAAACTAAATTTTTTATTTGTCCCAAAATATTTTAATTAATTATATAAAAATTTAGGAAAATATTTTAGGGCTACTGAGTTGTCAAACATAATTTTGGAATAGGTTAACTATCTATTTATTTAATAAAACAAAATAATAACAATAATATTAATAATAATAATACTTATAGTAACATGCATACTAATAATATATGTAGTTTTTATATTAAAAAAATACACTGTAATTTGAATGATAATAATAATAATAAAAATAATAATAAGAATAATAAGAAGAAGTAATAATAGATAATATTTCCCAAGCAAGATAGTAATTCCTAAGCAATAGCTAATACCAGGAGAATAAGATGAAAAAATTAAACAAACAAATAAATAAAAAAACAAAACACACCAAAGAAAAGAAAAAAACAAACAACAAAAAATAATAATAATAAAATAAAATAAAAAGAATAAAATGCAACAGTCCGTTGACTGCTGCTCTACTTGCTTAAAATAAAAAAGAAAGAGAAAGGAGAAAGGAGAGAGAGAGAGGATGAAGGAAGTTTGAGAGCTCGGCTGGGTTTTCGGTGTGGTTCACCACCGCCGAAGGGGATGAGAGTGAACAGAGAGATCTGGAAGGAAGGGGAGGCGATCAGAGTGGGTTATCGGAAGAACGTGAGGGTGAGAGAGGGAGCGCGAGAGAGAGAGAAACAGCGGAGGAGTTGGGAGCGAGAGAGAAGGGGACGATCGGGGCTGGGCTCGGCGTGCGGCGGACGCACACGGAGGAGCGCGGTGGCTGTGCGACGGCTAGGAACGGGTAGGCTGGGAAGGAGGTGCACGAGCGTCGCGCTCGTCGCAGCGGTGCGAGAGAGACGGCAGCTCGGGGAGGAGAGGCTGTCCCCAGTGGTCAGAGGGGACGGCGCTAGCAGATGCGGCGGAGCGCGGTTGTGCTGCTCCTACATGCGACAGCGGCGGACTTGGATGGTCGGACAGGGCTCACGGCTAGATCGGGTCGGGATGGCCGGAGGATGCGTGTGCGTGAAGGAGGTGACGGCCGCATGGATCCGGCGATGAGGTGGAGGTAAGTGCTGGTGGTTGTTAAATTTAGGGTTTTTGGCTTTTGGTAGTGGCGCCGGCGATGGTCGCGGTGGCGGTGGTGTTGGTCTATGGCGGTGGAAGTCATGGATTGATGGTGATGGCAGTAGATGGAGGCGAGTACGATTGTCCGGCCGGAGTTGGCCGAAAAATAGGGGATAGGGGGTCTTGGCGGTGGTCGTGGCGATGCCAGTAGGGTGGTAGAGGAGTTGCACGATGTCGGGTAGCTGTCGACCCAGTTGGTAGCCGAGGGAAGGTGACGAGCGCTCGAAGGGTCTCGGGGTTTGTGGAAAGAGAGGTCGTGGGATGCTGCGGGAGGAGGTTGGCCGGACACGGGGTTGGCTTTGGTGGCCAGGGTGGCTGTGAGGTGAAGTCGAATTTGGGGGAGATGGCAGTGATCCGGAGTTACAGTGAAGTGGCCAGGGAGTCGGGCGGTCCGGGTCGAACGGGATAGTAGGAGGCGAGGTGGCGACGGCTGGCTTAGGTTAGGGATTAGGATTTGGTGTCGGTTGTCCTGCAAGACATAGCCTTGGGGTCGAGTTCGTGTCCGGCGTGTGGACACGAAGAAGATGAAATGTAAATGTAATACAAATAGTAGAAAGGAAAAAAAATAGGGACACAGTCACGATGCACGCACGATGAGATGTTGGTCACGGACACGATGCACTTATTTTTGGTTGTAGAGAATTTGTGCATGTGAGGAATTTATAGATGAGTACCTGTCTATTTATAGGATGTGGGAATTTCCAGTTGGATAAGGATTAGGAGTAGTTTAAACCCGAAATAGATAATTTGCAACTTAATTTAAAATCAATCAAATCCAAATCCAAATACAAATCCAATTTAAATCTAATTAAATTCTTTTTTGTTTAAAATCAAATAAGATAAATTAATTTCAATTATAGATATTAATTCAACTATTTAAATAAATCCATAAAATCAAATCAAGATTTAAATTGTCACAATAATTTCAAAATATATTTTTCCAAAATACTAATAATAATAATTTCAAAAATTATATTATTATTTAAAATAACTAATAAATAATTATGTAATATATATGTATCACAAATAATATTTATATAAATATACTTTTCTAGTATGCCATTTTATAAGAAAATTATTTATTATTATAACTATATAAACTAAAGGCTTTTTATAAATAAAATTATAAACTTGAAAATTTTGGTATAATAGCTAAAAATAATTATTATCTATATTACTTCGAAACTATAAAAATAGAAAAATGTCTTTCAAAAATATGTACGCTCGCACATATTCACACTCGTCGAGAAATTACGAAAAATAAAATTTTGCACGCGACATACAATGCAACTACGCAACGTACAATATACAAAATAAAAAAATCGGTATCAAATTTATTAAAATAAAAAAAATAGTATAAATTTAGGGATTTTACATCCTACCCAAC
The DNA here is from genome assembly GCA_029216955.1 of Iris pallida. Classification (NCBI taxonomy): domain Eukaryota; kingdom Viridiplantae; phylum Streptophyta; class Magnoliopsida; order Asparagales; family Iridaceae; genus Iris; species Iris pallida. Next base: position 4,061,591 of record JANAVB010006389.1, read on the forward strand.
TTAAAAGAATTTTGTCCTCGAAATTAAGAATTAATAGGGGGTAAGAAGGCACAAGGGGGTATTGGTGAGGAACAATCATTCACAACGTTCAACAAAACATGCATTAGGAAATCATGATTTCAATAATGACAAGATTAATCATGGATTAACTCAAGAAGGAAAATGGTTAAGATAACGCACAATAAAGAATAGTATGGGTTCAAGAAAATAATTGATTTAGAAACCTTAAGGATGTGGTTTCTTGAGAGTAGGTTGAGGGCACGATTAAGAGAACGAATTAGATTCAATCCCAATTAGGAGGTCGTGATAGTAAATATAGGGTCAAGAACGAGCAGTTTAGGATGAAGGTATAACAACTTTGAGTGGTAATGGTCATAAGTGATAGGATAGCTAGACGAATTTCTAGCACAACGACTTCATCCTTCTAAAATAGGTGAAGGTGAAAGCAATATAGAGTTTGAAGGAGGCGTTATCGAATACGAATACGTGGTTTAAAGGCGATCGAATAATTCAAAGGGAGTTGTCAAGGCAGTCGCGGAGGGGACTCTAAAGGACAAGTTTAGCTATGTCTCCATCCACGTAGAACGATAGATAAAAGCGAACCAAAGTGCACTAGGTTGACCAGACCATCATGCACCGGTTCTGAGTAGACAATACGTTAGTAGATGCCTCCAATAATATATGTCATGAACAAGCTTGATAAGGAATTGAGCTTGCAAAAACTAGGCTATATTAGCATCATTAGTCTAGATAGTAAAAATATAGGCACAGGAGACTAAGATTTGGAAGAAAGTAAAAATTGGTTCGAACTTCTAAAGGATATAAGTCATGTCATGTGATGGTCTTCATACAGTCATCCTATAGTCTTCTTGTCCAAGTCTTTGGTTGGCTAAATGGGATAGGGTCCTCTAAATTCTAGAATCTAAGTAACTTACTAATATAGGTCACAAGGACAAAGGGATTGCTAGGTCACAAGGCATTCTAGCCAACTTAAAGAATTAAACTAATGGTGTTTTGGGACAAAAAGAAACATGTCTAACTGGTAGGGATCACCTATCTAATCTCTAGCAAGCACGAAAGGAAGATAAGAATTATGATAGGAGGAATCAAGTAAGATGCAATCGATGAGTCGAACGGTAGTTCGAATATAGAATCGAGGAAAGAGGTCAAGTAGGTGGATGAGATCCTAGACTTCTAATCCTATTCGCTGGCTTGTTTGGTAAAGTAACCAAACAATTTATCTTGACCTGCATGGGCCACCACAAAAATATGTAATGTCCCAGTCCCAAAATACGTAGGACTAGGAACGTAGACATGCCAGCTGTATTCATACGAAGTACATAGGCCTCGTATGGATACATAAGCTGTAAAATGCAGTAGAGCCATAACTAATCTCATCCACACAAAAATAAATGAATAAAAGATATCCTATAATGATAATGAATTGTCTTGATACGATATATTGGGCGGAGACAAATCTACTACCAATAAATAAAAGAAAAATACATGAGAAAAGAAATAATTTTTTTGGCGAGTGAAGCGAAGACAATCCAAGCACAATCATCCTCGAAGAAATTGAGATGGTCAAGGCTAGAGCTAGAGCACCTGCGAAAGACAAGAGCACACACCTGGCGAGATAACCAGGTCCTCAGAGGGACGTAATAAGACACATAATATCAAGGCATATAAACTGAATAAATATTGCTCAAATAAATAAGTCAATTGAATTATAACATTGTCCAATACACACCTATTGAACTAGCTTACCATCCCCCCAACCAAACAAGGACATGAGATGGTAAACTAATTCACGGTGACGTATCTTTCCATGCTATGAATCCAGTATGGTATCTGGACCCCAACAAGGTTCAATACCTTCTCATCGAAGTAGTAAGTCACACCTACAACCAAACAAGGACAAGATGTGATGAACTAATCCGCGACAAGTTATTGTTCCAAGCCACGGTCAGATACAAGTACCTAAACCAAAAGTAATCGTACCTAACGGATAAAGGTGTCTAACCGTTCTAAGTGAAATATAGTTAAGAACAATCCTTCCTGCACATGGGCCCTGGCTAAATAGGATCGGCATTGTCCTTCCTTGGGGCACCAGAGGCCCAATCAGTAAGAGAATAACGTTCCGCAGAACGTCAGTGGCCATCAGTAATCATGGGTAATCTGACCCGCGTCTCCGACGGAGCTCACGGGCTACAAAAGAAAAAGTGCATCGAAGCCCATACGCTAAGGAATTGTCCTCCCCGCCCAATGCCTACTATGTTGTATCTACAACAGTAAACCTCTATAACCGCTAAGTCAAACTAGCATGCAACCTCTATTAGCGGTTATTTCTATCACCGGTGGCCAGTCAGTCACGCATGTCCATGTTCTACATGCGACACACAACCTCGTATTACAACGTGTCAAGGCTAATGAATGTAACACACAAGGTGGTCCCTTAAATCTAGGTTTAATGTGTAAGAAAACTAATACATAACAGGAAATATAAATGAACAGTAATTTCTAACAGGTTATGCCATGTATCATAGTTTATTTTACATAAAGAAAATAATGAATAATGCATGAAATATAAGCTAAATAAATAAATAGCAAATGGCAAGGTGTCTTGCCTGGTAGGACGCCTGGTGTACTGCAATGATCAAGGTTGGCATGAACTGCGACTTCGGTGTAACAACTATACAAGGTGCCCTCTGATGTGGTACGGACAGTTCTATCGGGTCCAGGACGGTCAATTTGGTTAGGTTCGATAGGAGGAAGGACATATTGGCGAGAGAATATGAGAATGGGTTTAGTTATGGAAAAGATGATGATCAAAGAAAATAGATAATTAATAAGATATAGAAAACTATTTATAATACTTGAAAACTAGTTTTTATGAGTCAAAATAATTATAGAAAAAAAACTTAAATTCAAGAAAATCGTTTTATTTTGGCCAAAACTCTAAGTTTGTCAAAAATAGAATTTCTAGGAAGAAACTAAATTTTTTATTTGTCCCAAAATATTTTAATTAATTATATAAAAATCTAGGAAAATATTTTAGGGCTACTGAGTTGTCAAACATAATTTGGGAATAGGTTAGCTATCTATTTATTTAATAAAACAAAATAATAACAATAATATTAATAATAATAATACTTATAGTAACATGCATACTAATAATATATGTAATTTTTATATTAAAAAATACACTGTAATTTGAATGATAATAATAATAATAATAATATAATAAAAAGAAGAAGAAGTAATAATAGATAATAGTTCCTAAGCAAGATAGTAATTCCTAAGCAATAGCTAATACCAGGATAAAAAGATGGAAAATTTAAACAAACAGATAAATAAAAAAACAAAACACACCAAAGGAAAAATACAAACAACAAAAAACAAATAATAATAAAATAAATAAAATAAAATAAAAAGAATAAAATGCAGCAGTCCGTTGACTGCTGCTCTACTAGCTTAAAATAAAAAGAAAGAGAAAGGAGAAGGGAGAGAGAGAGAGGATGAAGGAAGTTAGAGAGCTCGGCTGGGTTTCCGGCGTGGTTCGCCACCGCCGAGGGAGATGAGAGTGAACGGAGAGAGCTGGGAGGAAGGGGAGGCGATCAGAGTGGACTATCAGAAGAACGTGAGGGTGAGAGAGGGAGCGCGAGAGAGAGAGAGGAACGACGGAGGAGTTGGGAACGATAGAGAAGGGGACGATCGGGGCTGGGCTCAGCACGCGGCGGACGCACGCGGAGGAGCGCGGAGGCTGTGCGACGGCTAGGAGCGGGTAGGCTCGGAAGTAGGTGTACGAGCGTCGCGCTCGTCGCAGCGGCACGAGAAAGGCGACAGCTCGGGGAGAAGAGGCTGTCCCCGGTGGTCTGAGGGGACGGTGCTGGCAGATACGACGGAGCGTGGCTGTGCTGCTCCTACATGCGACGGAGGCGGACTTGGATGGCCGGGCGGGGCTCACGGCGAGATCGGGTCGGGATGGTCGGAGGACGCGTACGTGCGAAGGAGGCGACGGCCGCAAGGATCCGACGACGAGGTGGAGAAAAGTGCTGGTGGTTGTTAAATTTAGGGTTTTTGGCATTTGGTAGTGGCGCCGACGTTGGCCGCGGTGGCGGTGGTTGTGGTCTATGGAGGTGGAAGTCATGGGTTGATGGTGATGGCAGTAGATGGAGGCGAGTATGGTTGTCCGGCCGGAGTTGGCCGGGAAACAGGGGATAGGGGGTCTTGGCGGTGGTCGTGGCGATGCCAGTAGGGTGGTGGAGGAGCTGCACGATGTCGGGTAGCTGTCAACCCAGTTGGTGACCGAAGGAAGGTGACGGACGCTCGGCGGGTCTGGGGTTTATGGAAGGAGAGGTCGTGGGCTGCTGCGGGAGGAGGTTGGCCGGACACGGGGTTGGCTTTGGTGGCCAGGGTGGCTGTGAGGTGAATTTGAATTTGGGGGAGATGGCAGTGATCTGGAGTTGCAGTGAGATGGCCGGGGAGTCGGGCGGTCCGGGTCGAACGGGACAGTAGAAGGCGAGGTGGTGACGGCTGGGTTAGGCTAGGGATTAGGATTTGGTGTCGGTTTTCCTTGGAGACATAGCCTTGGGGTCGAGTTCATGTTCGACGTGTGGACATGAAGAAGATAAAATGTAAATGTAATACAAAAAGTGTTAAGGACAAAAATAGGGACACAGTCACGATGCACGCACGATGAGATGTTGGTCACGGACACGATGCACTTATTTTTGGTTGTGGAGAATTTATGGATGTAAGAAATTTATGGAGGAGTACCTTGCCTATTTATAGGATGTGGAAATTCCCAGTTGGTTAAGGATTATGAGTAGTTTAAACCCAAAATAGATAATTCACAACTTAATTTAAAATCAATCAAATCCAAATACAAATACAAATCCAATTTAAATCTAATTAAATTCTTTTAGTTTAAAATCAAATAAGATAAATTAATTTCAATTATAGATATTAATTCAACTATTTAAATATATCCATAAAATCAAATCAGGATTTAAATTGTCACAATAATTTTAAAATATATTTTTCCAAAATTACTAATAATAATATTTTTGAAAATTATATTATTATTTAAAAATAACTAATAAATAATTACGTAATATATATGTATCACAAATAATATTTACTTTTCTAGTATGCCATTTTATAAGAAAATTATTTATTATTATAACTGTATAAACCAAAGGCTTTTTATAAATAAAATTATAAACTTAAAAATTTTGGTATGATAGCTAAAAATAATTATTATCTATATTACTTCGAAACTATAAAAATATAAAAATGTCTTTCAAAAATATGTACGCTCGCACATATTCGCACTCGTCGAGCAATTATAAAAAATAAAAATATTCGCTCGACGTACAATACAACTACGTGACATACAATATACAAAATAAAAAACAATTGGTATCAAATTTATTAAAATAAAAAAATAGTAGAAATTTAGAGGTTTTGTATTGGACGGTTGTAGTAGTGACAGGAGGCACTTCGACTGGCGCCTCCTCTTGCTGAGAGTTCTGCTGTGAATGTGTTTGTACGGTAGTGCTTCCTCAGGAAAGGAAGTCACCATTCGGTAAGACTTGGTCTTCTTGTCTTTGGCTTTGGAGGTAGAATGTACCCTCGGTTGAGTCAGTTCTGGGGTAATATCTGGATGAACCCACATGATCTCTCCTTAGGATGTCGTGAGTGGTACTAGTCCGCTCATATTGTCATGAATTGGCAGAAGGTTGACTACTTCCATTGTCACCTTTGGGATGCGGACGATGTCCTCTTGAGCTTCAGTGGGCGGCAAGGTGCCAAACTGGAGTAACACCATGTTGGTCGAGACTGTCTTCTCTTCGTAATCGACCGAGAAGACATTTGCATTGATCATGCGTTGTATGTAGTTCTTCAGGATGTAGCAATCTTGAGTTGGATGCCCGACGAACCAATGGTAGTGATAGTACCTCGGGTCGTCTATCCTGTCTACCTCGTCAAGACATTTTGGATCTAGCAATTTGATCTTGTCGCTCTGTTTCAGCATCTCAAAAAGCTATAAAGTGTCCTCGTCATTGAAGGAGTAGACCTCCTTCGGCCTTGGTACAGGTAGGGGTTTCTGAGCAGGCCCATATATGCTCTTCAAGGCATTGACAGTCAATGCTTGCTTTTCCTTGGGTTTGTGGCTACTATTGTTAGTGGCGGCACATTTTCCGTTGTCATCGAACGCAGGGAAGCTAACCCCAGAAGTCGTACATTGCGTGCCTTTTTCTCGGCGACTTCGGCTCCGATGATCAAGGAACTCCAATCGGAAGGTTGGGCTAAGTCGAGCCAGAGTTTGATGGCTGATGTCATGTTCACGCTGTATGAGTCAATCAGCACATGTTCTTGGATGCCAGTTGGTAATCTCAAGCATGCCTGACGGAAGCGTTCGATGAAAGCTCGAACAATTTTGTTTCTCTATCTAGCGCACTTCTATAAGAGATGACATTGTCATGTCTTTTCCTCCATCGTAGAATCGGTCGAGGAAGAGGCGTGTCAAGTCGTTGAAAGACGATATGGAGTTGTACGGGAGACTGTAGTACCAGTCTCGAGAGGATAAGGTTACGGAATTCCTAACTTCTGACGTTCTTTCTGTTTATTTTGCGCTTCAAAGCGATCGTGCAGATCCCTTACCATCTCAACTAACTCCTCTGTAGAGCTAGGAGCAGGTAAGGGAGGTAAGGTATGAAGTTTAGCCACTGACAAAGTTGATGTCCGAGGGGCGGTATGATAGTCTGTTCCGGAAGATACCCGTTGAGGGGGTATACTGGACTATCCATTAGCCCTAGGGTCGAGGCTAGTGGATATAGGCGCTCTTGTCAATGGTTGAGAGGTCAGAGTACTCTGAATCTCAAACATCATTTGGGTCAAGGTTTGCATGGTGTTGGAGAGGGTCTTGAGACCATTTTCGAAGGTATTTATGCGCCGAACGAGATTCGGAGCTGAAGTGTCGATCTCTTCTTCGTCGCCACCCCCTGCCATGTAGACAGATATGACGTTGGTTGAAGTGGATGGATCCGTCAAGGCTTCGCTCTCGACCTCACTCTCCTGCAGGAGAGATTCTTCTTCTGAGGCCTCGTACTAGCTACCTCCAGCTACCTCAGTGTCGGTTTCTTGGTGGACATCCTCGTCTTCGAATGAAGGGTTGTCATGGATAGCAGAAGTTTGATCACCCCTGGCTTGCTCCTTTGCTGGAGTCTTCATTCTCAAGTGAGTATCCTGAAATACCCCGGTTAACGAGACTATCATTTTGTTTTTCCTCGGTAACTCTTTGATGATGCAGCCGAGGCTATGGAGTTGGTGGTCGCCTTTCTCCCTGATGAGCAGGAGTTGGAGGTAACGTGGCAAGAGGTAACCAAGGGTTCTATCTCATCTTCAATTGGCACCCTCTTTTTGAGACGACGTCGGATGGGTGCAGCGGGTTACAGTCGCTGGAACACAGACTGCCTGGGTGATGGAGCTGTTGTTTTGTAACATCAGCAGTTGATGGTGACCATAGAACAAGTGTGCCCTGGGAGGGGTGCAACGTACATAGTGGTCATCTCTTCCGGTCCACGCTTGTGAATGATCACATTACACAGATCGTGAGGGGAGAGTTTCACATTTACACCCCTTTAGGCGCATGGTGAGGCCAAGCGCCGAGATGATTATGTGAATATTGTGCCCCTGATCGGGTTCCAGTGCATGAGATGCACCTAGATCTTTGGTAGAAGAGCAACATGTATTACGGATTGAACCCACTTTATGCACATAGCCCACGTGGTCGCATGGGTTCAAAGTCACAAGATTTACCCCACCCGACTTGGTTCCATAAGCAGAAGATGCGCCCAAGCGGGAAGGGACCTTAGAGAGTCGACTCGTGGCTGGTGCCAAGGCACCAGAGTCAGCCTTATATATCTTACCGTCGGTTGCACGCATGACTTTCAACGTGCATCCCTGGTTTACTGGTGGCATAACACATTTGGGGCGCATGGCCCGTGTTGTCTTGGACTTCTTCGTACTATCCCATGAAGGCGCATAGTACTTAAAATCCAATACATCTTCGCCATGACAGCGAGTGATTCTGTCAAAGACATAAGTCCTCTCCTGCATGCCAGAGTTCATGCGAGGGAGGCCGGATGTACCCTTGTTTCATCGACACATCTTTTTTGACTGGGAAGAAGAAGGTTGGGAGTTGCAGTCAATACTGTATTTTTCTGGCAGATGTGCTGAACCAGTGGGTGCATCTTATTTTCTGAGAACGTCAGTAGGAAGGGTAGGCTGCAGTGGCGCGTCCCCTTCAGTAGTGGTGCTCAGTGCATCGCCTTTGCGCACCTAGACTTGACGAGTGTTCTTCGGCTTTGGTAGCCTCTTTAAAGGACTCGCATTGCCTTCAGAGATGAACTACTTATATGTATGTTGATTGAGGCACACCACGAGTGTCTTGTGGGAGGATCCGAGCTTGCTATCGTCAGATTGCAACATAACTTTCTCGTTGGAGGAGAAAGTAGTCCCCAGTAGAATCGCCAGCTTATTTGCCATTAAAATGAGAACAATAGACATGTATTGAACTTTGTGTTTAATTAAAAATAGAACAGAGTACAATGTAGGACTTTGACGTAGTCCTTGGAGTACACTTTTATTTTTGTCTGGAAACTGTGTTGATGGAACGAGTGGTAATACGTTGACTCCGTTGTTGATCTGACGACAATCTCGAACTCTCTGAAGGTTTGGGTTGTTCGGGATGCCGGAGCGTTTGGCGAATGCTCGACAAATAGAAGCTCTGGGCCTTTTTACTTATAGGATTGGACCTTTTTTGTCTTCGTCTGTGTGTATTGGTTGAACGAATGAACCTTCTATTTATTGGCAGCAAAATGATCTGCTTATGCACGCATATGCGATATGCACCTGGAGAGCTTGCACGTAGGGTTGCCACGTGGCTGATGCTGTTGGACGCATGGATGATGTTCCCCGAAGTTGGTGCTGAATCTGTTTGAGCTGCACTGTTGGCCTACGGTGGAGCTGACACGTGACAGTTGGAGATTTTGCTGTTACTGAGATCTTGGAGGGTTAGCACCCATTCGTAGGCAGAACTGAGTCAAAATGACACATAGCATGTGTCTATGGCTCAAAGATCTTGGATTTGGTGGAGAATGATCTTTCAGGATGTGCCTAGGATCCGACGCATGGGGGGACTTGGTCTATGACTTTTAGGAGTCACAAAAAAGTCTAGGCGCATAGCTTTTGAGGTGCATGCAGAGCTTCGGGCGCATGGCGGTAGAGGCACATGCAGGGACTTAACTTCTGTCTTTTGGGATCAGGAGTAAGTCGGGGCACATAGCTTTTGAGGCACTTGCAGATTTTTGGGCGCATGGCTATGGAGGCGCATACGAGTGATATGTCGGCCACGTGGCACGGCACAGTTGTAACCGACAGAATAAGAAATGATGAAGCTGACATCGGCAGTTCTTTGTTTTCTGTAAAAGCTGTCAATTATTCAGTCTTCGAGAAGCATGCTGCCAACTCTGTCACATAGCATTAAATGCTTAATAGGTGACAAGGCTTATGTGGGCACATCAATCTGCACTCCATTGGGTGCATGGGTGTGTGCTCTACTAGACGCATGGGTCTGTGCTCTATTTGGCACATCAGTACGGAGCGCATGGTGCTTACGGGCACATTTGCTGTATGGCGCATCCTTATTGGTTCGTTTGTTGAGTTATTCGAGGCATTGATGGCTCTCTGACTTGACTGAATTCGAAGGGGTAGATTCATTGGCATTAATGCAAATTCATCGCACTGAATTTTGAGAGACTGCCACTTGGCGCATGGGTACGAGTTACCCCGGCCTATAAATAGTTTCGTGAAGAGAAGTTTGCTTCTCATTTCACTTTTCTTCTCAAATGGAGATGAACTCGACCGGTCCTCCTCCTTGGCGAGACACTACGTTATGGGTTGCAGATCTCTTCGTTCGAAGAAGCTTTGACGATGAACTCCTTCAAAAGACTAGATGTGCCTAGTTTGCTGTGGACACAACAGCTTATGTTTGAACCCCTTGTCGGTAGTATTTTTCTACAATATGATATTAGGTGTCTGTTGCATCCAAAGATCAGGGTCGTCGTGCCACGATTTTTGTTATGCGGGAAGAGCCACCGGGTTCGGGTTGATTGCTAACCCACATTCTGTTCAATAAATGCTTCATTGGACGAAGCACTCGAAGAAGTGATTCTCTCTGACGAGGAAGAGTGATGCGCCTACACTGAGTCGTCAGGGTGATGTGCCCGCAAAGTGATGTGCCTAGATGTAGTTGAGGCTTTCTTCTTTGTAGCAGAGTTTTCTTTGTAACAAATAGTTTGGACATGTAATAGACTCTCATATGCAATAAAAGTCTGATTTTTATATCTCTTTTCCCTTTGCTATGTCGAGTTTTCCATTTTGAATTCCTCTGCACGTAACATTTTGTGGCGCATGACGCTTTAGGACGCATTCCATTTTGGAGTGCATAAGGGTTTTAGTCCTTGATGTGCCCAAATTTTTATGCTTCTACATCGGTCAGGGACAATCCTGGAAGATTGTGGGGGAAGACGTCTAGGTATTCTGCTATAGTGGGGTGAAGCGGTCTCCTTAGTGATGGATGAGTGGCTGACGCTTATTATGTCCTCTGGTGCTCTAACCACGTCGGGCTCTCCAGATGGACTGAAGATGATACTACCTTGGTGACAGTATATCAGGGCATACTGCTCACTCAGCCAGTCCATTCCCAAGACTATATCATAATTAGGGAGTGGCATTACGAGGAGTGGTGCTAGGAATTTGTAGCCTTAGATGGTGGTAAGGCAGGTACAAGTCTCGATGATTGGTATGGGTCCTCTGCCAGTCATAACTCTACATATCTTCTTACTAAATCCAGTGACTAAATGGTGTGCATAAATAAAGTTTGAGGATATAAAGCTAGGAGATGCTCCAGAATCAAATAATGCTAGGACAGGATGCTTATGAAGTAAAATAGAACCTATGATAACGTCTCTAGTTTGTTTTGGCTCCGGCTCCTCGACAACCAAGGCAAAATCTCGCCCAGCTCTCTGCTGTTGTTGTCTGAAGCGTTGCTCCTGGGTAGGAAGTGGAGTCCTCTGTTGTACTGCTCCAGTCTGAGTGAACGTAGTAGGAAAGTCCTTCACTTGATGGGTGGTAGATCCACAAGATAGGCAGTGTCCTGACCTCTTTCTGCAGATGTTAGTATTATGTCCGGGCCTCTTACAGTAGGCGCAGATGGGTGCTATCTGCTGCTGGTGCTAGGGTGCTTTGTTAGGCGTCCTGGCCTAATGATGTTAATATTGATGAGGTTGCTAGGGGCAAGGAGGCCTGTGATTGATGGGCTTCTTGGAATTGCACTAGAAGTATCTAGGTCCCGAAAAGTCTCTCTTGGGATGAGCAGACGAGCTGGCCTCAATTCCCCGTGCCATTTTTAGCATCTTCTCATAAGTTTTGGTACCATTTGCAGTGACTAGGGTAAGAAGCTCCTCTCGTATTCTGTGACAAAATCTCTTAGCCCGATCTACGGGGTCTGCTACCATGGAGGTGGCAAATCAGCTGAGTCGACTGAAGTCTACTACGCATTCATCAATTGTACGGTTCTCTTGCTTTAAGTCTTGAAATTGCCTCTCCATAGCTTCTAGAGCTGCCTCCGGAAAGAATTTTCTCTTGAACAACTTCTTAAAGGTGTTCCAAGCTATCGCCTGGATTTGGAACCGTGGTTCGTTTCTGAGCTAGATGCTCGCCAAGTCCCGCATCTGAAGTGTTGCGGCTTCAACCTTGAGGTCGTTTGGAAGTCGAGCAACGCTAAGAAGATGCTGCATGTCTTTCAGCCACTCATAGGCATAGATGATTCCCTCGACTCCATCGAAAGGTCATGGTCCCAGCTTCTTGAAGTTTTCTATGGTACTAACCTTGACCTGGACAGCAGGTCTCTCGTCAGTCGGGGTTGCATCTCCTCTCTTTAGGGCAGCTATGGCAACATTGAAGGCATTCTCCATGCCCTCTCTCATAATCGCGGTCTACTCACGATGAGCCTCAGCTTGGGCTCTATGGGCCTCTAGAACACCCTGAAGCAAGGTTAGGAGCTGGATAGGGCCAATAGGCATAGCTCCTACTGGTAGAATGACAAGTGGGACCACACCAATATGAGGAGGTGCTGGCGTGGTCCTAGAAGGAATGGGTGGCACGACATAGACTGTGGAAACATAAGCAGTGCAGGGAGGTAGTGGAGGATGGGGATGAGCAGTAAGCAGTAGTGGAGGTGGATCAGTTGCTGAATCTACAGCCTAGTGCTCTGAGGATGCAGCCTCCTTAGAAACGTGGCCAAAGCGGGTCGTTCTTCCCATTGCCATTCTCTGGAATGGTTAGGAAGCAACATAAGCAACGAAAAATTTGACTAAGTTACACACATAAAAAAATTTGAATAAAAATCGGTCCTATGTTGTGACGAGTGATAATGTTTCAATATTCTAAGTGTTCTAATTGTTTCTAGTCAGTTTTTCTAAAGTTGTTTGTCTCGGACCTGCATGGGCCACCACTAAAAATATGTCACAACCCGATCCCAAGATGTTTGGGTCAAGTCGGATCATGCCCAGCCTATATCGTGATGAGACGACGGTAGTAAGCTGTCTGTTCAATAGTGGAACTCATATCATAACATCTAAATTTTATTTGATAATTCAAACACACAAGTTAAGCCGTAGCTAAAAATAATAGCTGAACAACATAAGTTGTACTAAAATTACAACTTCAAATAAAATTCAGAAAGGGAAAACTAAGCAGCTGAAGATGAAGTAAACTCTAGGCTAACTAAGTAGCCGGCTCAGGTGCCTTTGGGGCAGTGTCCTTCAAGGTGGGTTCCTGTGATTCCTTAGGATACAAGTTGGGTCCTAATAGCTATTGAAGAATAGCTCTTCGTCCTCAAACTCGCCTATGGTAAAAGGGGGGTTTTCAATCAGAAATGAACAAGTACACAATTCCAAACTCTATCATTTTAAGTAATAATTAAAAATGCATATTTGAAACAATTAAAATATTTTGATGCAAGGAAACAATTAAAATATTGTATTAAAATATTTTGATGCAAGAAAACAATTGAAATATTTGATACAATAAAACAATTGTGATTTGAATAGGTAGATGCTTGTGACCGGCTGGTAGATTCAATTTGTATTCTAGTATACGATCCTATTTTGGCATACGTACAAGTGTGGCTTCAGCTATCCACAATAATTCTAAGGGGGTTTGGTCACAAGCGCTATACTACTCCCTAATACCCAGAGTCAATATTGAGTTCGTAGAGAAGAACTCTGTGGCACAATGTGTCAACATGCAATAAGAAAAATACCACAATCCAGTAGTGTACTTGCCTTGAGTTTTGTAAAAGGAGACGGGAAAAGGAGGATCTCAGTCTAGTCCTCGAAATCCTATATTTGATTAAAAGGATGTCTTAGTTCCAATATAACCATTTCTATGGTGTTTTAGTTACAATATCTAATATTGATCCTAGTCAATTTTTTTGTTTAATAATGACACTAAAAATTTATTAACTCTAATGCTGCTTTACACTTTGTCAATTTTGTATAAAAGAGTCCATTTGTATTTATTTGGAAAGGGTAGACATCTCGATTTATTTGGAAGGCTTTGTGTTTATACTATATATATATATAACTATGTTTTCCTTTTAATTATAAAACGTGAAGTTATTGATATATAAAACTTGAATTTAAGGCATTCTAATTTATGTTAGATAACCTTTATATATTTTTTTAGAAAATAACATTTCTGGTTTCATTCATAGATAAAGCTAGCGTGCGACACTATCAAATCAAACACAGAAAAGAGTTATGCTACTCCTAAGCTACGCAATACAAGGCCCAGAGAAAGAAAGAAAAAATAGGGTTATGCCCTTACAACACAAAATAAATAAAGAGTTAAAACCTTAAGCTACACTGCGGGCGATGTTCTAAAACCGGGAAGCGGTCCAACTAGAAGGCACAAGTGCCTGCACCTAAAATTAAAAACACCAAGTAACAAGTTCTACAAAGTCTAAAACAAATTAACGTTACAAGGTAGGGACATATATAGTCTCAGACTTGGTCACGCAATCACATGTTACTAATAGCTTACGCCTCAATGTACGGGAATACCCAGTAGCGTTTGCGTTTTGCTAAAGGCTCATTCGACCATTTCGATCGTCGCCAAAGTGGATATAATAAAATCTCAAATTAACCAAAAATATGCCAACATAAATAAACCAACAAGATGTAATATATATATATTATATATATATATATATATATATATATATATATATATATATATATATATATATATATAAGGTATATTTTAATATATATATATATATATAAGGTATATTTTGTAACAACAAGGCTTTCCGAGAAACAGCAATAATACTCATACGAATATATATATTGAAAAGAGTCCAAAATATTAAGAATATATTTTAAGTTAAATTACATTTTTTCCTTTAAAAATTATTTAGATATGAATATATAAGAAATGGTTCTACAAACATTGCAAGACACTTTTTTTTACCAAAGACCACAACCAGAACTAACAACATATTAATCTACTAACAAACCATCTAACGGTAACTAATTTACCACAACTACTAACAAAGTAACCAAAACACAAAACATAAGATCACTCTACTAATAGTAACCCACAACTAACATATGAGGAGATCCTACGTTCGAAATCGAAAACAACAATTCCATGATCGTCCCAAGTATCCACACAAGCAATGCAATCAATAATCGAATCCCATAGCGGAATGGAGACTGGGTCATCACAGACTATGCTACGGAAAGGGAACTTCTCGGATAAAAATTTATACCGAAAATCTGATGGCGGAGTCCGAAGGGTGGCCTCGGACTCGGATTGGTTCTGCGGCGTCGTTAAAGACTCCTGGAGTCTCGAAGCGCGTCTCGACGAACACGGTAGCGGCGCTTGGGGCGGCCATTCGTATTGGCGGCGATGTGGGGCCGCGGATCGTGGGGAGGGGCACCACAGTCAGAGGGGTCGGGCGCGAAGGCGGCACGGTCCGACGCGGAGGGGCGCGTAGATCGGGTCTAGTGCGGGGTTGCCGCAGTCAAGGGGTCGACCGCATGGAGGGGGTCTACGGGGTCAGGCACCGGTGAGAGGGGTCGAGTGCGGTGGCGGTCATGGGGACTAGCCGGGAAGGCGTGCGGAGGATGAAGAGGTGGTAGAAATTATGCTGTGGATTTGGATGGGGAGTTTGGTGAATGTTTGTAGTTGGGGAGGAGAGGGAATTGTATGGATGAAGGTAGTGGTAGTTTGGTTTAGTGGTATGGTAGAGAGAGATTAGTGTGAGGGTTTTAACGTGGAGAGGGAAATAAGGGGGAGTTGGGAAATGGTCAGGGATTTGGTTGAGTGGTTGAGAGAAGGTTTGGGGATGGGTTTTGATTTATTTTTTTGAAAGGAAAAGAGTTTGGGCTTGGAAATAAATAGAATAGGCTGGGCTAGAGTCCAAACAAGGTAAACAATCCAACAATCAATAATTTCAATTTCAACTAAAAAAATATAATTTAATTAACCGACTAATAATAATAATACTAATAATACTAATACCAATAAGTAATATTAATCTAAAATTACACTAATAGAAAATTAGAATCGATAATTCCTGCAAATACCCAATTTATTTGATTTATTTAAATTTGGGTTTTACAGTAACCCACCTGAAATAAGCAACCCTTGTCTAACGGACACGAAGCATAGATAAAGACATGTATATAACAGTGACTATGTCACATGGACAAATCACAATCTCTATAACTCAGATAAAATTACAAGGTTGACAAAAAATAGTATTTAACCCTTTGCCCTAATAGGTTCAACCATCTCACAACACTCAAGAAAAAAGTCATAAGAGCAAAGTGCGAACTCCTCGATTAGATCTCTTCTTCCTTCTATCTTGTATGACGAAGTCCTAAGAGCAAAATACGGACTTTCTCTTATATCTCATGTGGATGAGTACCTCAAAACTCAAATTTGTGCTATGTTTTGTGCCTCCACCTCATCCCATATATATATATGATAAGAAAATCATATTCTAGGTCATAATAGGATTTTTTAAATATGAATAAAATTTGAATCATATTATACCTAAAATATTCTATCAATATCCTATTTTAGATCATAATAGGATTTTCTAAATAGGAGCCCTAAAATAAGAATTCTATATTATATCTAAAAGAGCACAATACCAATTATGGATGTCAAAATATAATCAAATCAAATATTTAACTAAATTTGGATTCCACAAATATGTTGTTACCAAATTTAGGCTGGACTCCAATATAAACATCTAATACACTTACCACATCAGCTAACACACTATATGTGTCCACTTCAATAAATGATGAATCAAATATTGAAACACACACATAAAATTTGTTCCAAAGTAGAATAGTGGGATCAGTCATTAATGGACCAAACACTAACAACCTCCCATATAGTTCGATATGTGATTGAGCATTCTTTACAATGAATTTGTATTATACATTATGATAGATGTCGCTTACAGCTTGATCTTCCCGCATGAAAAATAATTTTAGTAAAATATCAAATGGACTAAGACTTCAATTCAGTATTATAGATACAATTCTATCCACTCATACGAATACATTAACTATGCCTCTAGCTGCACGTTAAAGGCCATGTGCTGACCTACTTTCTCTGTATGTATTTGGAATTTCTATTAGTTTACCTGCAAGAGACGGCATGCATCTTTATTTATACAAATAAATGAGTGTTTTTTTAAGAACTTAATCTCTCCCAACATGAGTTTACCTGCATCTTTGTGGTGCTATCCAGTTGTGACATAGCTCGGAGCTGATGTCTCACCTCATGTGGTGTCAAAAAGGCCTTGCGAAGAGAGGGTGTAAGGCTTAGCTCACTTTCCTATGATGTACATGTTATAATTTTTAACCGATCTTGTATTTGATTAAAGTTTTTAACTATATCGAGCATCGATTATGATCGTTAAATCATTCGAGCATCGATTATTGTTAATAAATTTATTTTATGTTTCATGCAAAGCCTATGTGGGACCTGTCTAAAGTATCTTGCTATCTTAGCAATACCTTGATCCAAGAATTATTATTATTGTTGACAAAATAGCCATGTGTAACCCATAGTGTTATCTAAATTGTATTTCATATAGAATTAATGTGTGTTTGTTTGTGAATGGAATGTGTTGTGACTGTAATTGGAGTGTTAAAAAGTATAGATATTGGTAATTTTGTTAACTTAACTTTGTTATCTGTATATGTTTATTGTATCGTACGAGTTTGTTGTGTTGCATTATAATTTGTATTATGTGATGTATCCGGATTTGGTGGAATTGGAGTACCTACTTTTTGTCTTATGTTTCGAAATGCATTTGCGATTGGTACGTCTAGGAGTGTAAGGATTGTAAACTTTAGTAGCTTGGCTGCTTAACTTTCTTTTGTAATGTCTTGGAGTTCTAAGAATTATGGGCCTTGACAATTATGACAGTTTGCATATCTTCCTTATTCGACGAATATTAATTTTTTATTATTGGTTCATTTTTATATTTTATTATTTACTCGAGCATTCTTTGATCCAAGACTTAGCATGTCATATTATGACCTACTATTTGTTCATTCAGTATGAAAGTGTATTCATGGGAGGCTCTCCAACTGTCAGCATGAAGAAGATGAGGAGCATAAATGAAAGATAGAGTTGAAGACTTTTCCTTGTAGTATCTGTGTGAATTGTGTTATACCAATGTATATTGGAGGTTGTATATGGGTGGAGTTATACTATAATCAGACTTTTGAACATAGAATTTCCCTTGTGATTCTGATGTTGGACTTGATTTTAGTATAAAATTGGCTATCTTTATCTCTATCCTAGAATCTGCAGACATTAATTACGAATGAGGGTACATAGATATTCGTAGATTGCGTAACATGGAATGCTCATTACGTATTCGACTTATTATATTTTTGGAGTGAATTGTGACTATACACTGCATGTGCTCCATTATAATGCCAATTGATTATCAAGATTATAATTGATTATCGAGCATATGCTGATAGTGAGGATGTAAGTTGATTTTGAGGACGACACTAATGATCTTCCCAATGAATAGAGCATTTCAGGAGAGTGATACCAATACTCGGTACTCCGATTATCTCATCCTAGTTGAAACAGAATGATCAACCATTTTGAACAACGTTGGAAGAGATTGGCACACTCGTCCTTCCCATGTTGCATAACATCAGTCAAGATACTAATGTTGACTGTATTGCCCATATCTTGATTCACTAAATCAAGAGTCCTCATAGTTAGGGGTGATAACAGCCAGGTCAGTAAAATTATGTGATAATTTTATAGGGTCGACCTAGGTATGAGCCGTATTACAAGAAACCAGGGTGTCTTACTACGGTCTAAAACCATTGCAAAATCAATATAATCCGTTGCAAAATCAATCCATAACAATTATTGGAACCATTGTAAATTCGAGCGTTGCAGATTCCTATTGCAACAATTATAGGAGGTTTTTACAACATTTCTATAAATAGTTGTAAATAACGTAATATGCAACGATCCTACGTTAATGTGTAACAGTTACATTATGTTGTCAATAATATATTTGGCAACGATTAACAAACTATTGTAAATATTGATTAATGCACGATGATTGATAACTGTTGCCTAAAATGCTTCATGGGCTTGAACTCCTAACCTCCTGGATCACATGCCTCATCTCTACCACTAGGCTAGAGGCTCATTTGTGTGTAAATACTTATATATATAATATATGTACTTATATCATTTTTATCAATTGAAGATTTTGGATCGATGTTAAATATTAATTATCTAATATCTTTTCTTAGCGAACAAGGAACCAATTAATACAAGTAATACTAATGCTTAAATTTCTATAATGTATAAACAAAATTCAAATTGGACATTGAATTTGCAACGACTATAAACAAACAGTTGCGAGATCAATATTTTTGTACTAGTTGTTTATGATTTTGACAATGGTTATCATAAACGTTGTTATTAAACAAAAAAATTGCAACTAGTAGCATAAATCATTGCATAATCATTACAAGTAATAAGTCCACTCACAACAGGTTGCAAAAATTGTTGTGCAACTGTTGCTAACAATGAACCTTTTTATAAGGCTTTATGTAATCATTGTAAAATATTAATAAATTTATAACAAATACTTAAAATCCTTACATAAACGTTGTCCATTCATCTCACTTTGACACATTTTTATAAAATTGTTGCTTGACCATTGTAAAAATAAAAATATTTAGCAAGCGTTTATGAACCGTTATAAAAAAGTGTATTAGGCAACATTTAATCTCTAACCATTGCAAATATATTTAATTTAGAAATGTTTATTTCAACCATTACGTAACTGTTGCAAATTATAGTTTCAGCAACATCTATATAATTGTTGCACTAAAACCCTTGTAAAATATGAGTGTTTTTTTTGTGGCCAGTTTCAACTAATCAAAATAGTTAAAGTTGAATAAATCAAAATTCTCAAAATACAAAATCGACATTGAATTTAGATTAAACATAACCGAAACCGAACCGAATTGATATCGATTCAATTTATTCGATTTGTTCGGTATGACTTTTTTTATTGTTTGCTAGGCCGACTCAAAGTTGAAATTTTTATTAAATTATATCAAAAAAATATAATTTTTATACATATATTTGTTATATTTCAAAGTTGGGTCCAAAGTTGGATTAATTATTAATTTGCCAAAGTTGGACTTTAAATTATATTTGTATAATTGTTATTTTTAAAATATACATATTTTAGACCATTAAATATACATAGAATTAAAAATAATTATATAATTACTTATGTTTTATTCGATTTTTGATTTTGAACGAAAATCGAAATCTAAAATCAATATATACAATCGATATCTCAGAAATTTTAATATTTTTAAAAGCGAAATCCAACCAAAATCTTTTCAAACCGATTCAAATCTTGGTCCAAAAATAATGCTCAACCCCTTGAACAACTGGAATTGGAGATTGCATATGCAGCGAGTTCCTAAGTGGTAACAAGAATCTACTTGGGAAGTTTCTTGGTTTTAGAAAATATCGAGTGGTCAGTTCTTACATATCTCACTACAGAAAGCCTTCTTTGTCCGACATAATACAATTTTATAAGATAATTACAAGCGTAGAAAATTTTATTTATATTTTCAGAAAATTTTCTCTAACAATAAAATTTATAATCAAATTTGGCAAAAGATAAAAAGTTTCAAAAAAAATAAAATGTAGAAACATTCTGCCAGATGGTGGACATATCCAATTTCTGCCACTCCATCTATGTAAATAAGACGATCAGTTTTTTGGGGTTTTTTATTTTCTTTTGTTTTTATTTTTTTGGTTTGGTTTGATTTATTTGTTTTAGATTGATTTGGTTTGATATTCTTTTCCCCCTTTGATTGATTTAATCTATTATTTAATTTATCTATGCAATAATAACAAAATGTATTAGTTAATATAAATATATAATAACTAATAAATTTTGTTATTGACTATATTATTTAATATACAAATAAATAACAAAAAAATTCTAACAATAAAATAATTTAATCAAATTTGCTAAAACATAAAATAATTTAAAAAAATTGAAATGGAGAAACATTCTTCTGGCCAGTTCGTCTGGCGAAAATAGGGACTCCCGATTTTTTGATTAGATTTTGTTTTATTTTGTTTAAATTGGTTTGGTTAATCTTTTTGTTTCTTTTCTTAGTTTGATTTTCTTTATTAGTTAATTTATTATTATCTACATAATAATAACAAAATATATTAGTTTATTTTTATATATTAATTTGTATATTAACTAATAAGTTTTGTTATTATCCATACTAGTTAATATACAAATAAATATATACATATTAATATACAAATTAATTTGTTTATATTTATTTATATTCATAACAAAATAATATATATAAATAAATATATTAATATAACAAATTAAAAAGATAATAATAAATTAATATATTAGGATATGTTGGTGCTCTTGCTCCTTAACATGAAGAGAGCTTGCTCTCAACATGCTTTGTAAAGTTTAGTCCCACATTGGAAAAGCACCATGAGTTATCTCAACATATATATGAGTATGTGTTGTTGGGATACGCACATGGGGTGATGACCCTAAGGAGGGAACCATGTGGGTAATTTTACTAAGAGTTAAGGATAAGGCTTCAAGAAAAACATTCATGCTTTTTGCTCTTGGGAAATTAATTTCCATTAGGGCTAAGCCCCGTAGGGTCTTAGCGACTCGGACTCGGGCTCATGGACTCATGAGGCGTAATGTGGCATTTTGTTGACGCACTTTACACTTAGCACGTCAGCTTCATCCTTAAGTTGCGCAGGTGCGCCAGGTTGCGCGAGTTGCGCAGGTGCGCCAGGTCGCGAGTTGCGCAGGTGCGCCAGGTTGCGCGAGTTGCGCAGGTGCGCCAGGTTGCGCCAGGTTGCGCCAGTTTGTGCGAGTTGCACAGGCGCGTCAGGTTGCGCGGGTTGCGCCATCTTGCGCAGTGTGCGCAGTACGTACAGTATGCGCTGAAGGCGCACGCACAGCTCGTAAAATTTGCGCAACTCTCGTAGTTCGTGGCTTTCCATGTTCTGACCGATTCGTAACTGATCCTAGATTTGTGGATCTGACATTATGTCATGGTACACATTTTGGATCTGGACAGTTACATCAGTAGCTATATATTCAGAGCCTCTCTTCTCTCTCGGTACACTTCTAAGACTTCAGAAATTCACGAAGAGAGAAGAGAGAGCTGCTGCACACCGTGTCCTTCCTCGTGCAACCGAAGTCCGTTATCGTTTCTAGCAGTCCATCTTAGAGGAATTTGCCAGTGCGTTCCATAGTTCATTCGAACTTGCTGGTTCCTGGAAGCTGACCGTGTGGGCGGATCTAGCTTTGAGCACCGGTGTTTTTGATACCCCAGCGGGCTACCACCTTCAATATTTTGTCTGTCACCTTCACTGCTGCCTTTAGCAATTCGGCTAGCATCTTCTTCTTAGAAGCACTGCTATCATTTGCTACATTTATAAAATCTTCTTAGATTTTTGTATTCCAGAATCCTTCAAGGATCTCTGTTACGCACCTTCCTTGAAGCGTTGCATTGGAACGTTGTTCTTATAACTGTTTCATTCAGTTTTTCATTGAAAAATTGTGCCCCGATTCTAACAATCTCAAAGCTAGACCAGCACAATGGAAAACTCTCGTGCCTCTCTCCTCGATACCAGCTTTAACAAACTGGAAAAGTTAGACGGAGAACACTTTCAAATATGGAAAAAAAATACCCTCAATCTATAACTGGTGGACGTCGATCATGTGCTGATTGAGACTGAACCAACGATTCCAGAAGGACCTACGACTCCAGAAGGTGGTACAGCAGATGTCATTGCTACTACACAAGTCAAATTGACCAAATGGAGAAGGGACAATAGTCTTTGTAGGCTATTGATTCTGAATGCAATGGAGGACTCCCTGGCAGAGTCATACTCCAAGAATCCTTCTGCTAGGGATATCTGGGAGTCCTTGGAAAGCTGTTTGAAGATGACGATAATAGATCAAAAATCTTCATCGTTGAGAAGTACTACAAGTGGCTCTTCGAAAACGAGAAGGCAATGTTGCCCCAGGTAAAAGAGTTCTTGAAGCTGCAACAGAAGCTAGAAGATGAGAAAATGCCCCTCGTCGACAAGTTTGTTATTGGAGGGACTGTCTCTAAACTTCTCGCAGGATGGAGTACATTCTATGCAAGAATGCACCGGAAGAAGCTGGATATCAGCTTGGAAGATCTCCTTCAAGAGATCCATGTTGAGGACGAGATGCGTTTTCAACAGAAGATGGACACTCTGTCCAAACAGTTGGCCAAGGCCAATATAGTACAGACGAGAGAGCCTAAAGGGAAGCAGGTGGCTTCTCATCACAAAAAGAAGGATTCCACTAATCTGAAAGTGAAGGGTCCTTCATTCAAGCAACAGACGTCCAAGTCCCACATGACTTGCTTCAATTATGGCAAGAAAGGCCACTACAAGAGTGAATGCAGATCCAAGCCTAAACAATCAGAGAAAGGTGAGCCTAGTAAGGTTTCTTTGGTTTCTAACCTCGTTGCTATGATCGCTCAGGTCACAACAGTGGGGGCTGACTCTGACTGGAGGATAGACACCGGTGTGATATGCCATGTCTGTTCTGCAAAGGAATGGTTCGTCACATACCAGCCAACTTCTGAAAAGGTTATCATGGCGAACCAGGCCCAAGCTGAAGTTCTGGGGATCGGGACTGTGGAGCTGAAACTCACTTCCGAAAACACTCTGACGCTCCAAGGAGTAAAACATGTTTCGGTGATTGCCAAGAACCTGATCTCTGGGAGCCTTCTTAGCAACGCAAGCTTGAGGATGGACATTAATGTTGGTCAGATGATGATGTCCAAGAAGGGAACATACTTCGGAAAGGCTTTTCAAATCGAAGGGATGTTTAAAATTCAGCTTGTAAACTAGTCTGATGAAATAAATGCAATCGCTCTTTCTGAGTATTCTCTTGATTTGTGGCATAATAGGCTAGGACATGTTCATTGTAAAAGAATAAACAAAATTTCTAGTCTAGGACTTATCTCCAAATGTAGAGGTAAGGCAGAGAAGTGTGAAGTATGTGCTCAGACTAAGATCACTAGTAAACCCTTTCATCGGGTCAATCGAAGCACAGATCTTCTGGAGTTAGTACACTCCGATATCTGTGACTTCAAACAATTCCCTACAAAAGCTGGGATAAAGTATTTCATAACCTTCATCGATGACTTCTCTAAGTACGCATTCGTCTACTTGCTAAAATCAAAAGACGAAGCGTTCGAGAAGTTCAAGGAGTTCAAAGCCGAAGCTAAACGACAAACTGGACAACAACTCAAGAGGTTGAGGAGTGATCGAGGCGGAGAATATCGGTCTCATGAATTTGCATCGTTCTGCAAAGAATATAGAATCATCTGCGAGACTACTGCTCCGTATTCTCCTCAGTCTAACGGAGTAGCACAGAGGAAGAACCGAACGTTGACAGAAATGATGAACTCAATGCTGCTAACTGCAGGTCTTCTAAAATGTTACTGGGGAGAAGCTGCATTAACGGCCACTTTCATTCTGAATAAAGTGCCTTATGCAACTTCTGACATAACTCCTCATGAACTCTGGTTTAAAGTCAGTCCTAACTTGAATGTTATTCGAGCGTGGGGGTGTCTGGCTTATGTGAAGCTCCCAGATCTACAGATTCAGAAGCTGGAGACAAGGACTACGAAGGCAATTTTCTTGGGGTATGCTGAGAAGAGTGATACTCGAAGATTCCTTGACATTGATTCAAATTATATCATTGAATCTCGCGATGCTGAATATTTTGAAGACAAGTTTGCAAGACACAAAAATATTATTCTTCCAGACATTCCAGAGAATGATATAGGTGCAAATGAGACTGAGATCTCATATGAGCCCGTAGTCCAAGATGAAGTTGTTGGTGGAGAAACAACAATTGAACCAGAACTCGCTGAGCCGTCAACGAAGCGAGCAAGGAGGCCGAAGAGCTTCGGAGATGACTTTATCACCTATCATGTGGAAACAGATCTGCTTACCTATGATGAGGCGATGAAGACCAGAGATGCTATCTTCTAGAAGGAGACAATAGACAATGAAATTGACTCAATTACCTCCAATAACAAATAGGTGTTAGTTGATTTATCCGAAGGAGCAAAATCCATCGGATGCAAGTGGATCTTCAAGAAGAAGATGAAAGCTGATGGAACCATTGACAAGTTCAAGGCCAGGCTAGTGGCCAAGGGATTTTCTCAAAAATAGGGGATCGACTACTTTGACACATATGCTCCAGTAGCACGGATGACAACCATCAGATTGTTGATTGCCCTTACGGCAAAACACAAACTGGTGATACATCAATTGGATGTCAAAACAGCATTCCTGAATGGCGAGCTGACCGAGGAGATTTATATGCAACAGCCAGAAGGATTTGTCGTCAGAGGCCTAGAAGACAAAGTCTGCAAGTTGGTAAAATCTCTATACGGCTTAAAGCAAGCTCCCAAAATATGGCATGAGAAGTTTGACAAAGTTATCGGATCAAACGGCTACAGGATCAGCAAAACTGACAAGCGTGTCTATATTAAATTTGCTGACGAAAGAGGAGTCATCATTTGTCTGTCCATGGACGACATGCTAATCCTAGGTACGGATATAAGTTGTGTCACTGAGACAAAGAAGTTCCTTTTGACAAAGTTCAGTATGAAGGACTTGGGGGATGCTAATGTTATCTTGGGACTCAAGATCATCCGGACGGACACTGGATTGGCACTCTCACAATCTTATTACATTGAGAAGATGCTCACTCGATACGGGTATCTTGATCTTCCCATAATTGATACGCCGTACCGAGGTGATCAAAAGTTGGAGCCAAACTCGAAGGCAAGCATCCGGCAATTGGAGTACGCTAGCATCATCGAGAGTTTGATGTACGCTACTACTGCCACTAGGCCTGACATAACTTTCGCTGTGAGAATGCTGAGTCGATTCACAAGTAATCCAGGCATTGAGCACTGGAAAGCTGTGAAGCGTGTTATGAGATATCTCAAGAAGACTCAGACATATGCACTGCACTTCAGCAGAGAGCCACCGGTAGTAGAAGGCTTCAGTGATGCCAGCTGGTGCTCAGAGTTGGAGAGCGAGAGGTCCACTGGTGGATTCATTTTCACAATGGGTGGAGCTGCTATATCGTAAAAGTCGAAGAAGCAGACTATGCTCTTACGGTATTCTATGGAATCTGAGTTCTTTGCACTTGATACCGCAGCAGATGAAGCAGAATGGCTTCGGGAGCTCATATATATTCTTCCAATAGTTAGAGCACAGATAGCGGCAATTTTATTATACTGTGAAAACTAAGCGACTGCGGCGGTGGCATCAAATGATCTCTTCAACGAAAAGAAGAGAACTGTGCGGTTAAAGCACAGGGCAGTGAACGATCTCATCAAGAGATGTGTCATTGCAGTCATCGATGTTCGGAGTCAGGAGAACCTGGCGGATCCGTTTACGAAGGGCCTCAAGCATCAGCTGGTTGAAGACACATCAAATGATGACTCCTCTTGGGGTATGCTGAGAAGAGTGATACTCAGAGATTCCTTGACATTGATTCAAATTATATCATTGAATCTCGCGATGCTGAATATTTTGAAGACAAGTTTGCAAGACACAAAAATATTATTCTTCCAGACATTCCAGAGAATGATATAGGTGCAAATGAGACTGAGATCTCATATGAGCCCATAGTCCAAGATGAAGTTGTTGGTGGAGAAACAATAATTGAACCAGAACTCGCTGAGCCGTCAACGAAGCGAGCAAGGAGGCCGAAGAGCTTCGGAGATAACTTCATCACCTATCATGTGGAAGCAGATCTGCTTACCTATGATGAGATGATGAAGACCAGAGATACTGTCTTCTGGAATGAGGCAATAGACAATAAAATTGACTCAATTATCTCCAATAACACATGGGTGTTAGTTGATTTACCCGAAGGAGCAAAACCCATCAGATGCAAGTGGATCTTCAAGAAAAAGATGAAAGCTGATGGAACCATTGACAAGTTCAAGGCCAGGCTAGTGGCCAAGGGGTTTTCTCAAAAACATGGGATCGACTACTTTGACACATATGCTCCAGTAGCACGGATGACAACAATCAGATTGTTGATTACCCTTACGGCAATACACAAACTGGTGATACATCAAATGGATGTCAAAACAGCATTCCTGAATGGCGAGCTGACCGAAGAGATTTATATGCAACAGCCAAAGGATTTATCGTCAGAGGCCTTAAAGACAAAGTCTGCAAGTTGGTAAAATTCCTATACGGCTTAAAGCAAGCTCCCAAAATGTGGCATAAGAAGTTTGACAAAGTTATTAGATCAAACGGCTACAGGGTCAGCGAAACAGACAAGTGTGTCTATACTAAATTTGCTGACGGAAGAGGAGTCATTATTTGTCTGTACGTGGACGACATGTTAATCCTAGGTACGGATATAAGATGTGTCACTGAGACAAAGAAGTTCCTCTCGACAAAGTTCAGTATGAAGGACTTAGGGGATGCTGATGTTATCTTGGGACTCAAGATCATCCGGACGGACACTGGATTGGCACTCTCACAATCTCATTTTATTGAAAAGATGCTCACTCGATACGGGTATCATGATCTTCCCATAATTGATACGTCATACCGAGGTGATCAAAAGCTGGAGCAAAACTTGAAGAAAAGCGTTAGACAATTGGAGTATGCTAGCATCATCGGAAGTTTGATGTACGCTACTACTGCCACTATGCCTGACATAGCTTTCGTTGTGAGAATGCTGAGTCGATTCACAAGTAATCCAGGCGTTGAGCACTGGAAAGCTGTGAAGCGTGTTATGAGATATCTCAAGAAGACTCAGACATATGCACTGCACTTCAGCGGAGAGCCGCCGGTAGCAGAAGGCTTCAGTGATACCAGCTGGTGCTCAGAGTTGGAGAGCGAGAGATCCACTGATGGATTCATTTTCACAATGGAAGGAGCTGCTATATCGTAGAAGTCGAAGAAGCAGACTATGCTCTCGCGGTCTTCTATAGAATCTAAGTTCTTTGCACTTGATACCGCAGTAGATGAAGCAGAATGGCTTCGGAAGCTCATGTATGATCTTTCAGTGGTTGGAGCACAAATACCGGCAATTCCGATATACTGCGATAACCAAGCGACTGCGGCAGTGGCATCAAATAATCTCTTCAACGGAAAGAAAAGAATTGTACGGTTAAAGCACAAGGCAGTGAACGATCTCATCAAGAGAGGTGTCATTGCAGTAATCGATGTTCGGAGTCAGGAGAACCTGGCGGATCCGTTCACGAAGGGCCTCAAGCATCAGCTGGTTGAAGACATAGCAGGGAAGGTAGGCTTGAAGGCGTTCTGATAGTATATTTTTGTAATCCTACCATAAAGTTTTTTGTTATTAGTTCAAAGAGAAATCTACTAGACATCTAACTTTTGGTTCAAGGGAGGACCACTGACTGAAAAACTATCAGGTAACAGTGGGTACTTGTTCTTGGGAACATGGAAGGGTTACAAACCCATAACCACTGTTGTCTACTATGTGTTTTCTGCGAAAAACGGATCCTGTGTTGAGGTTGGCTTAAATGCCTTAATAAGTTCTCAGGCAGAGTGAAAGCCTGGTGTACTTTAAAGGAAGCACGGTAGCACAGCACTACAAGGAGTAAAACTCCATGCTAGAGTGGGATGACTCCACCATGAGGTTCCTAGGTAGGGGTAATGCCTCAGCTTTGCAAGCCAAGTCAAAGCGGCGTAGCACCGCAAATAGGCAGGTAGCCTAATGATGTATGATAAAATTAAAGATATGTGGGGGATTGTTGGTGCTCTTACTCCTTGACATACGGGAAGATTCAAGTCGTCAGCGACATCTATCCTAATGCAAAATAGACAGTTACTGTAGGGAACGCTCAACCCTAGACACATATATATGGTAACATATGTGGGGGATTGTTGGTGATCTTACTCCTTGACATGAAGAAAGCTTGCTCTCAACATACTTTGTAAAGTTTAGTCCCATATTGGAAAAGTACCATGGGTTATCTCAACATATATGAGTATGTGTTGTTGGGATATGCACATGGGGTGGTGACCCTAAGGAGGGAACCATGTGGGTGATTTTATAAGAGGTAAGGAGAAGGGTCCAAGAAAAGCATTCATGCTTTTTGCTCTTGGGAAATTAATTTCCATTGGGGCTAAGCCCCGTAGGGGATTAGTGACTCGGACTCGGGCTCATGGGCTCATGAGGCGTAATGTGGCGTTTTGTTGGCACACTTTGCTCTTAGCACGTCAGCTTCGTCGCTAGGTGCATAGTGCACTTAAGTTGCGCTCGTTGCGCGAGCCACTTGCGCGGCCACGTTATGCGGCCACGTTGCGCGAGTTGCGCAGGAGCGCCAGGTTACACCAGGTTGCGCGAGTTGCACAGTTGTGCCAGGTTGCGTGAGTTGCGCAGGTGCACCAGGTTGTGCCAGGTTGCACGAGTTGCGCAGGTGCGCCAGGTTGCGCGAGTTGCGCAGTTACGCCAGGTTGTACGAGTTGCGCAGGTGTGCCAGGTTGCACGGGTTGTGCCAGCTTGCGCCGCGTGTGCCGCATGCACAGTGTGCGCAGTACTCGCAGTATGCGCTGAAGGCGCGCGCATAGCTCGTAAAATTGGTACAACTCTCGCAGTTCGTGGATTTCTACGTTCTGACTGATTCGTAACTGATCGTGGATTTGCGGATCTGACATTATATCGTGGCACACATTTCGGATCTGAACAGTTACATCAGTAGCTATATATTCAGAGCCTCTCTTCTCTCTCAGTACACTTCTAAGACTTCAGAAATTCACGAAGAGAGAAGAGAGAGCTGTTGCGCACAGTGTCCTTCCTCGTGCAACCAAAATTCGTCATCGTTCCGAGCAGTCCGTCTTAGAGCAATTTTCCAGAGCGTTCCAGAGTTCATTCGAACTTGCTAGTTCCTGAAAGCTGACCATGTGGACGGATCTAGCTTTGAGCACTGGTGTTTTTGGCACCCCAGCAGGCCACCACCTTCCATCTTTCGTCTGTCACCTTCACTGCTGCCTTTAGCAATTCGGCTAGCATATTCTTCTTAGAATCACTGCTATCATTTGCTACGTTTACGCAATCTTCTTAGATTTTCGTATTCCAGAATCCTTCGAGGATCTCTGTTACGCACCTTTCTTGAAGCGTTGCGTTGGAACGTTGTTCTCACAACTGTTTTATTCAGTTTTTCATTAAAAAAATTGTGCCCCGGTTCTAACAGGATACAAATAAATATATACAAATTAATATGTCCAATTGGAGAAACATTTAAAATATATCAAAAAATTTGTATATATTGGCAAATAATTCACTTACAATTTATTCATTAATTCGTCATCCATCTTTTTCGGTTATTTGCAATTTTGTTTTGATTATTTGTACATATTATTGCTCCCAAATTTCAAATCCGACACAACTACAGGTGATCATGTTTGGACAAATTAATGCTACGATGACACACTTTTTTTGACACACTTCATAGCCACACATGATGCGGTACTGTGTTATTGGATGTCAATTATTATCTTACTTTTAGGACTTCACTTGATATCTAATAATGCAATGATATGTCAGTGTGACTATAGAGTGTATTAAGGAAGTGTGTACCCTTAGAATTTTATTGTCCTGTGATGAGTGTAGTGGAAGATTACGTATCACCAATAAAAAAACATAAATATAAAATAATCATAAAAGTAACATAACAACAAAAATGCATTCATTCTCACATTTGGAGTGCTCGTCCACCTAACCAAATTTTGTTGAATATACTGCAATATGGATCCAAAACCAAGGGCGACTCTGGACTGGACAGACGACCATCTGGCATCTAGAGTCCAAAAAATTATAGAAGTATCAATATGGACATATCTAAAGTAGAATAAAATAATAATGTACTATAAGTCACTCTTAACTCAAAAGAGTTGTGATATTATATGTTAGCCTTACATACTAAATATCCTTGGTTCAAATCTTGATGATAAAAAAAAAATTGGTTATATTTTTATTTAGTTATTTCATTTTTTTTAGATCCCATTTTGGAAGTTTATTTCGAATTTTTATGTGCTCAGGGCCAACTTGTTTATAACTATGCAAAAAAAATTCCCAGTTAGATAATATTGTCTTGCACAAAAAATGACTAAGAATTACATATATGTCATCAGACTTCAGTGGAATTATTTTGAGAGCATCGAAATTATGAAAACTATGACATAAGAAACAAAACATTATTTGAAAAGATGTATTAAATATTTGCACTAAAAATATCCTTTTAAATGGCGTTTATGTAGCATCCATTTAATCCGTATGCAAGGTTACCTTACTCATCCGTCCCTCCTTAATTGTAATTAACAATGTGACATGGATGCTAAAAAATCCTTCTAAAGAGTGTTTTCAGTGTCAACTGTTAAAAACTTTTGTCTAAAGGATGTTTTGTGTTTTGTGTTGTAATTTTCAAAATTTAAATACTCTCAGGTCTTGTTTGGTTCGCAGAATCATGGGGTAGGAAAAGAAAAGTGACTAATTTTTTATGTTTGGGTGCCAAAGAATT
Organism: Iris pallida; assembly: GCA_029216955.1. Lineage (NCBI taxonomy): Eukaryota > Viridiplantae > Streptophyta > Magnoliopsida > Asparagales > Iridaceae > Iris > Iris pallida. Next base: position 4,092,919 of record JANAVB010006389.1, read on the forward strand.
GAAGAGGGAATGAAAGTGATTTCCAATCGAAGAAAAATCAAGAGAGAAAATGATTTCATCGATCCAAGCAAGGAATTACGTTTCCACAGTGAAGTATTCACTTTTCTTTCTAAACTTTTTGGCATTTTCAAACTTTGAAAAAAAATCAATAAAAAATATAATTTTTAAAGGAAAAAAATGTCAATAAATTTATTTTCTTTTTGCGAACCAAACGAGACCTCAGAGCAATTCAATTTAAGTCTCACAACATATATATTGTAGGAAATAATAATGCCTTGATTCATTGCTAGGGTTTGGTACAATATATATAGTGTCTACATTTGGGCTTATAGGCCATATTTATATTACAAATATAATCTAATCAATCTAATCTAATCTAATCATATCTAATCAATCTAAGATAATCTAATCAATCTAACACCCCCCCTCAAGTTGGAGCATGCAGGTCACAAATGCCCAACTTGGGAAGAAAAGAATCAAACACTTGCTTTCCAAGGGGCTTGGTGAAGATGTCAGCCAGTTGAGAAGAAGTAGGAACATGCGAGGCTATTACAGTGCCATCTCTAATAGCATCGCGAACAAAATGTAAATCCACCTCAATATGCTTACTGTGCTCATGAAATACCAGATTCTGGGCCAGGTGCAGGGCTGACTGACTGTCACAATACACCGACATAACAGACTCTTGGCGAACGCCCAAACACACCAATAACTCCTTCAACCATTTCAACTCACAAACAAGCGCAGCAAGAGATCGGTATTCAGCTTCAGCGGAAGATCGGGAAACAGTTGATTGCTTCTTGGTCTTCCAAGAAATAGGAGACCCCCCCCAGAAATACCAACCAGCCTGTAACAGAGCGGCGAGTCAAAGGACAACTTGTCCAGTCGGAATCACACCAACCAGAAAAACGGAGATCACAATCAGCTTTCAAAAGAATACCCTGTCCTGGTGCATTTTTGAGATATCTGACAACTCTCAAAGCAGCATGCCAATGATCTTGTCGAGGCTCCTGTAAGAATTGAGACAAGATATGCACAGCATCGGCCAAGTCAGGGCGAGTAAATGAGAGATAAATCAACCTCCCAACCAGTCTCCGATAAGTCTCTGCATCCGCCATCCTTGGACTAGTCGATTCTCCCAGCTTGTGATTGGGCTCCATGGGAAAACCAGCCGGGCGAGACCCCATCAAACCACATTCTGAAATGATGTCCAAAGCATACTTTCTTTGACACAAGGAAATTTCTTCCGCACTCCGAGCCACCTCTATGCCAAGAAAGTACTTCAACACACCAAGGTCTTTCATGTGAAAGCAAGAACTAAGTTACTTTTTGAAAGCATCTAAAGCACATGTGTCATTACCAGACACAATCATATCATCCACATATATCAAAACATGCAACTCTATCTTCCCCTTAAAAAAAGAGAAAAGGGAATAATCGGAATGTGATTGAATAAATCCATAGGATATCAGAGAAGCAGTAAGCTTAACGAACCAACAACGTGGTGCCTGTTTCAATCCATATAGAGACTTACGCAGGCGACACACTTTGTTGGGTTCACTATGCGAAAAACCTGGTGGAAACTGTATATATATTTCTTCTGTCAGATCTCCATGAAGAAAAGCATTGTGCACATCCAGCTGGTGCAAAGTCCAGCCTTTCACAGCTGCAATAGCCAAGAACGCCCGAACTGTAGGCATCTTAGCCACCGGGGCAAATGTTTCTGAATAGTCAATCCCCTCAACCTGATGATTACCGAACACAACTAGTCGTGCCTTTAAGCGCTCAACACTGCCGTCAGATTTGTACTTTATTTTGTACACCCATCTACTTTCCAATGCTTTCTTCTCAGGAGGTAAATCGACAAGACTCCATGTCCCATTATCTTCCAGAGCCTGTATTTCAGTTTGCATGGCTGCACGCCAGCCTAAATCTTGCGAGGCCTGGCGATATGAAATAGGCTCAACACCGGCAGTGACAGCTGCGAGAAAATCTCTGTGTCCAGCAGTAAATATGTCATAACTTAGAAATTGTGTTAGAGGATACGAAGTACCTGAGGAAGTGACTGGAACAGATGAACTGTGGTGAAGGGGGGACTTTTACTTCGAACAGCATTCGTCACAAAATTCTGTAATCGTACTGGCTGTGATTTCTTTCTCATTCCTCTTCCCAATACTACCTCATCTGGCACCTCTAGCAACATTGTATCTCCTGTATCATTAGCAGTATCCGCATCACCCCCAACGGACTCTCCTGTCAATATTTCTGTATCTACCTGTGCATCCTTGCCACTCGGTGCCGAGCCACCAGCAACCACTCCGGTTTCAGCAACCGTGGCCGGCACCATCCCAAAAGCCTCTATATCATCTTCCGGCACCTCAACAGATGTATGGCGTGTCGCAAAAGACTTCTCGCTAGCAGAGCCACACCCAGGGAATTCTTTTTCATAAAAAGTAACATCACGGGACACAAAAAATTTACCAGTCTCCAAATCATACAGTTTCCATCCCTTTTTATCAAGTGGATACCCAGCAAAGATACATTTTCTGCTCATGCTAGCAAATTTATCATGTCGGGATTTCAAATCATACGCATAGCACAGACAACCAAAAATATGTAGATGATCATACGAAGGAGCCGAACCATATAAAACTTCATACGGAGACTTAAAATGCAAGATACTAGAGGGGGTCCTATTTATCAAATAACATGCACCCAGAACACATTCCTCCCAAAAATCTACGGAAAGAGAACCCTGAAATCACAAGGCCCTGGCGACATTTAAAATATGTCGATATTTTCTTTCCACCCTTCCATTCTGTTGAGGTGTCCCAACACAGGATGTTTGGAACAATATACCTTGAGATGAAAAATAATCTCGTAAACAATTAAATTTCGTGCCATTGTCACTCCGCACTCGACGTATATCAGCCCCAAACTGTCGCTTCACCATAGTAATAAATTTAAGAAACACAGAATAAACAGCACACTTACCTGTCAATAAAACGACCCAAACAGCTCTAGAAAAATCATCCACCAAAGTCAAAAAATACCGTGCCCCATTAGATGATGGAACACGATATGGTCCCCACAGATCACAGTGTATGAGTTCAAAGCATCTCAAAGCACGACTACTACTATCAGGAAAGGCATCACGAGTCTGTTTAGCTTGATGACAGATATCACAAGCCGTATGAGAAAACACACTACTACCAGAGAGAAAAGGTAAAGTCTGTATTACTTTATCTGAAGGATGCCCCAGTCTACTATACCAAACCTCGGAATTACTCTCTTTGCATGCCAGGATCACCGAAGCCAAAGAAGCTGGAACCTCCCCCAAGAAGTAAAGTCCACCCCTTTGTTCACCTGCTCCAATCACCATCCTCGTACTTCGGTCCTGAAAAAAACACAAATCAGGAGTAAATAACATATCACAATTTTTGGCACCAATCAATTGTGAGACAGAGATCAAGTTGCAAGTCAATGTCGGAACGTAAAGAACATCCGTCAACACCAACGAAGCAGTCAAAAATACTTTGCCTCTCAGAACAGCCTCAATAGTGCTCCCATCAGGCAAAATCACAGGACAGACAGGACCCTCAAAGCAATCAACTAAACAGTCACGAGAGCCTGTCGCATGAAGAGTAGCCCCAGTATCGAATATCCAAGTGACAGAAGAATGCTTACCCACCAGATGATTGAAGGACCAGGGTTGGAAGGATTGTCATTACCCAACAAGCTCATCAGTTTCTGCCATTGTTCACCTGAGAGTGGTGAAGGATACCCTTCATGCATCATATCTGTCGAACTTCCGGCAAGACCAGCAAGGACACCATGACCAGCAACGGCAACATGATGAACAACCCCTGCGCCACCAGCACCGCGTCCCCCATCACATCTCTGCTGTGGTGCCGGACCTCTTCCACCACCAGCACCACGTCCGCCCTCACGCCGAGGACGAGTCTCCCACCACTCTGGATAGCCAATCTTGGCAAAGCAAGTTGCAACATCATGGCCTATTTTCTTGCAATGAGTACAGATCATACCTGATTTGTCCCTGGGATCTGAGGTTCTACTACTAGAAATACGAGGTAAAGTCTTGATAGCCATTGAACCAATAGTGCTTGCACGCATCTCCAATCAAGCAATTTGCTAGCATCATTAATAGGTTTGACTTCAGTACCTTCCAGAAAGGTGATCTTTCGCCTAGAGATCAGGGAGAGACGTATCGACCGAGACCATTCAGCATAGTTCGGTCCACGAAAAACAATAGGAGTAATGATATTTCCTGGTTGATCAGCAGAACTCAGAAAATATGGATCCTTTGGATTAGGATAATTTGGGTTGTGTGCACCGCCACCGCCAGTCGCGACGGAGTAGTTGGACGCAGCATCATCTGCTATCGCGGATGTCGGGTGTACAAAAATTTTGTACAACTCCGACGAAACGGCCGCTGATGGACGGGGTCGGCGGTGAATCGGCCGCGATCAGGGGTACCGGATCTGGCGCGTAGGGGCGAGCGAATGTCGGGTGTACAAAAGTTTGTACAACTCCGACGTATCTGCGAAAGAGAAAAAAAGTTTTTTTTTTTTACAGAAGGCTTGTGCTTTCTCTAAGAAACAATAAAAACCTAAAATAAACGAAGCGGCGGGTGCAGGCGTGTACGGGAGCGTGCGCGGACAGGAGTTGGCGGACGAGCGCAGTCGGCGCGGTCGGTTCACAGTCGGCAAACGTGCGCAGTCGGCGAACGGCGGACGTGCGCAGTCGGGCACGGGCGGACGGGCGGGCGTGGTCGGTTCGCAGTCGGTGAACGTTGGACGTGCGCAGTCGGACGGACGGACGGGCCTAGCCGGCGGACGAACGGGCGGGCGCAGTCGGCGGACGAACTGGCGCAGTCGGCGGGCGCGCGGACGGGCGCAGTCGGCGGAGACGGCGGCTAGGGTTTTAGGGTTTTTGTTTGGGAGGCTCTGATACCATGTAGGAAATAATAATGCCTTGATTCATTGCTAGGGTTTGGTACAATATATATAGTGTCTATATTTAGGCTTATGGGCCATTTTTACATTACAAATATAATCTAATCAATCTAATCTAATCTAATCATATCTAATCAATCTAAGATAATCTAATCAATCTAATATATATATATATATATATATATATATATATATATATGCTCGCAGATGATCTCTAGCCTAGTGGTTAATGGTTAAGAGAGATGCATGCGGTTCGAGTGGTCAGGAGTTCAAAAAAATATATAATATAGGTTGGTTCTAGAGCACTCCATATATATATATATATATATATATATATATATATATATATATATATATTGAAGCTAAGGGTACTTCGGATTAAACTGGGAAAAAGCCTCCCAGGGGCACCTACATACAAAGCACAAAACCTTCAATTTCCTGCTGTCCTATTACAGTACATACCATCTCATATGGAACGATAAGCCACCTAGCATAGATCTATTCACTGAATCTAATGATAATCAACCTCCTCCTAGTATCACCCCGTGCACTCCAAGTCATATTCTATATAGTGTAATATTCCCGATATAGAAGTGATCTTGTCTTCAAAAATTCTTCTGTTACGTTCCTTCCAAACATGCCAAATTGTGTAGAGGAGTCGAATTCTGGCTTTCCTGTAGATGTCTGCCCCCTTGACTTTTAAACCAGCTATCTCCTCCATTATACTCTCCAGCCCATCTCTACCTCTGTTTGTGATACCCAGTTCTCTTCTAGAATAGAGCCATATCCTGCTAGAGAAACTGTATTAGAAAAATAAGTGGTCTCGAGATTCTACGCTCATATCATCTCGGCATAGAGTGCAACTGATTGAGGGGATAGGAAGCTCGAAATTATTAAGCCTATCTCTTGTGAGTAATCTGTTGCGAATAGCCTTGTAAGCGTAAAGCTTGGTTTTAACTGCTGCACCTTTGGTCCATATGATGTCCGCACAATCCACCTTGGGCCTGTGCTCCCTAACCTGATTGTAGACCACCGCCAAATGAAATTGCCCATCCTGACTATTTTCCCATTCCCACCTGTCACGGGTCCCCATTTTATCTATCTCCATAGCCTGGATAGCCTCTGCGTACTATCTCCCTTCTCGTCGAGAATTAAGCTCCCATTCACCGTCTTGAATCAGAGTCTCCACCCGGTCGAGGCTGCCTATAAGTTCATAGGTCAACCACCCGAGCAGATCAACTAGGCTTTGGTGACTGATCCATGGATCCAACCACAAACTTGTGGTTCGACCATCAGCTATAACCCGGTTAAGGCGCAGTTTCAGCTCTGTCCGTCTTCGCAGGATCATCTTGAACACCCCAGAGTAGTTGTTGTCAATAGGGATAACCCAGAAATTGTTATGTCGAACATATATACTATTAATCCATTGAGCCCATAGGGAATTGCCTTCTAGGAGCTTCCAGGCGAGCTTCAGAACCGCTACTTCACGGAGGACTCGTAATGAGCGGATACCCGTACCCCCCTCTTCCTTTTCCAAGCAAAGCTCCTCCCATGAAATGGCATGAAGACCACCTTTCCAAACAAAATTTGCACATAGCCTCTCCACTTGGTTAATAGTATGCATAGGAAGAATAAGCACTTGCATCCAGTACGACGTAATCGCCCATATAACTGAGCGGACGAGTTCCAGTCTTCCTCCAAAGGAGAGGATTTGCGCTTGCCATCCCTCCAATCTTTTTTGAACATGTTGAATCAGCTCAGTACAGTCATCCGCCTTAGCTTGATTAATCGAGAGTGGCAAGCCTAAGTACTTAACCGGAAGTTGCCCTTGTTCAATTTGTAGTCTCTCCGCCCAACGGCCTTTATCAGGGCAGTCTCTGCTGAAGTATGCGCGGCTCTTGTCTCTATTTAGAGTCAGGCCAGCCAACTCACCGAACTCTTCATGAACGGAGTTGAGATTGTCAATAGATCTAGCAGAAGGCTCCAAGAATACCAGAAGATCGTCCGCATAGATGAGATACGACACACATGGCTGAATATGACGAAACAGAGGAATGATCTGCTTTCGGTGAACTGCCAAATCCATGAGGCAAGTATAATACTCCATCACGATGGTGAACAGATATGGAGATAGCGGATCATCCTGCCTCAGTCCTCGGTTACTTTTGAAAAAACCATGCGGTTGACCATTGATAAGAACAGAGAAGGTCGGTGTAGTAATGCACTCTCTTACCCGATTTACCCACCATCCGTCAAAGCCCATCTTGTGCATCAGCTCACAGACAAATTCTCGATTAACTGAATCATACGCCTTTCGGAGGTCTAACTTGATGCAACCCTTACGGCTACCAGCTTTGTTAAAGTCTCGTACCAGTTCATGAGCAAGCAAACAATTCTCCACAATCGATCGCCCTTTGATAAATGTCGTTTGGTTGGAGGAAATAAGCTCCTGCAAAATTGCTTGCATCCTGTTACACATAATATGAGTAATAATTTTATATATAAAATTGCAGCAAGCGATGGGCCTGAAATCTCCCAGTGTTGCAGCTCCTTCCTTCTTGGGGATGAGTGTCAAGAACGTATGATTCATCTATTTGAGTAACCGTCCAGTTTGGAAGAACTCTTGGACAGCTTGGAGAACCTGAAGCTTCAGGTATTCCCAATATAGCTTAAAAAAGGCGGCGTTGAAACCATCTGGTCCCGGCGCTCGGTTAGGGTCTGCCTTTTTTACGACTCTTTCAACCTCTTCTAGTGTAACTTCCCTTCTCAGGTGTTCATTGCCCAACACAGTAACAATTTTCTTACAAATGAGTTCCGGAAAAACCGACCTATAGTCGGATTGGTTAAACAACCTGCTATAAAACTCAATGGCTTGCTCGATAAACTGAGTGGAGCCAGAGCTCGGGTTCCCATCAGGATCAAGAATACCTTGCACAGAGTTCCTATGTTGACGAGCTTTGATGGTGGTGTAGAAAAATTTGGAACATCGATCTCCGTCCTTGAGCCAACTGCATTTGGCTCGCTGTTGAAGTTGAATCTCCTCGATGAACCGGAGACGTCTGGCTTTGTTCTGCACGGAGATCTTCCTCACCGCTAAGTCCTTGTCCAATGGCGACATTTGAAGGAGGTCCTGAATATCCTGGAGCTCCCTTTCCTTGGCTGCAAGGCAGTGAACCGGCCTACATCTATTCCAGAGTTTCAATTCTCCCTTGATCAATTTGAAGCGTTGCACAAGAGTGAACTGTGCGTTACCCCGTAATAACTTTCCACAACCTCTTCCTACCGCCTCCTTATACCCCTCAATTTCCGGCCAGGCATTACAGAACCGAAAAGGTCGTCGCCGAGTGTTGCTCTCTACAGTCATACGAATAAGAATAGGAGTATGATCACTTGAGCCTCTGTGCAGCCACTCCGCTAAGCCATTAGGGAAGATCTCGACCCACTTGTTGTTACACAAAGCCCTATCAAGTTGGCAAACAACTCGATTAGTGGTTGAGCAATTATTCCACGACCATATTTGCCCCGTCTTTGATAAGCACATAAGACCAGATCTAAGTAAGCAGTCCTGGAAATCTGCCAGGATAGGGTCAGGGACTCGACGGCCGCCTAGCTTCTCCGTAGCCGATATCATGGCGTTGAAGTCCCCACATAACACAAGCGGTCTCTGATTCCCAACTTCCAAAGCTACTCTGGTTATACTCGCCCATAACTCAAGACGTTTTCGTCTATCATTATGGCCATAAACTGCACAAACCACTACTTGGAAACCCCCTTTATTAGTTAAGTCAATTGCAATTAGCTGTTCAGTAAGAAGTCTTACCTGTCCAGTCCATGTCCGATTGTCCTACTGCATCCATATTCTAGCCATACTGCCCAACTCTAGATTATGACACGACGTCCATTGATCCGGGTTACGCCTCATAATTAACTCAGCACTCTTAACCTTGCTCTCAAGAATAGATACTATCGTACTTCTGTGCCTACGAACCATAGTTAAAATTTCCCTCCATCTCGTACTGGAGTTTACTCCTCGAACATTCCAGGTGAGTATTGTCATCTAATTCCGGTTTGAAGTGTCCTTTGGGGATCCCTGATTCTTCCCCGGACATTGGAAAGAATTCACTGAGTATAAATTATTTGGCGCCTGGATATCTATCCCAGCACTTGTTCCTTCTTTGTCACCTCGCAACAGAAGTTTCCATTGAGGGTTGTCCCGAGCGAGTGATGCATTCCTCTCCAAGCGATTCTCTCGACCTCGTTCATCAATGTTGAGGTCTGCTTGTATGTTAGGTGTGCCTGCATAATGTTGATCTCTCCTAGCAGCTTTGGCGAGTGTTCTCAAGCCCTCTACATCCGTCCCCTCCTTCTCATGTGAAAGGTCCCTATTTTCCTCTGTATTATCACTGCTGGTCCTCTCCTGGCCATACAAGACCAGGGCCTTGGAGTTGATGTTGTCGATCTCCCCATTAATATCCTCCCCTGTTCTTTTACCAAGAACCGAGCCACCTCGGGTTGTCTCAATACTGCTATCCATCACTCCCTCCTCAATATTGCCTACTGGGGTCGTATCAGTATTCATCTCATTATTTTCTTCTGCCATGCTCCCCTGAGCCCCTTCCTGTCGTGGTTCACCCTGAGATACTGGTGTCTCTCTCTCCTCTGGGAGTTGATAAACTTCCTTACATTGTTCAAAAGTATGTCCGAAACATAGGCATTTCCCACACGCCGACGGCACCTGTAAACCCCCTGAATTTTCAGGAAATTTTTAAAATTATTTTTTTTATTTTTTTTTGAAGAATAGCTTGTTAATCTATTTATTTAAATAATTAATTAATTATTTCTAATCAGGGTTTAATTTATATTGTAAATATATATACAGATGCAAGATTACTAAATATTGTTATTTGTTAAATAAATGCTATTACATTAATTATTAAATTATTTATAAACTCTAATCAAGTTTCATATAGATTTATTATTAGATTATATTTATATCAATAATTAAATATATATAGTGTTATTATTCAATTGGTTTTATTTTTAGATTATATATATATATCTATACTTATATAGATGTGGTGTTAAAATTCCTAGCAACCAAACCCATTCCTTAAGTTTAACCCTAACTTAGGCCCAGCCCAGTATGGTCCTATTCATTTGGATCTCCTTCATGCATATATATATGCATCTACTCTCAACCCTAACCCTAAACTTGCCTCCACACAAACCACCAGCCCCCCTTCATCACCGCCACCCTATCCCTCTCTCTCTCTCTCTCGTCGATCTCCTTCCCCCCTCACCCGGAGCCCCGCCGTCGACGACGAGACACGGCATTTTCCGCGCCCGCGTGTAGCATCCGGCGGCCCCCTCGTCGGCGCAACCCCCCTCGTCGGCGAGCCACCCCCCTGCGGCGTGGCAAGGTAACCCCGACCCCCCCGTGGCGCTGTCACGTGGATTAAATCCTCTTTGCATGCTTTAAACCAAGTTTTAATAATTAAATTCTGAATATTCAGATTATTGTAAGGATTGTTGTGATGAATAGATTGATGATTAATTAGATCTAAATGTAGGAAATCATTGGTAAATATGTAGGGGTTCTACCCTAATTTTCGTGTGATTTAATATTAATTATTGATATTTATTTATATTTAATTATGAAGTTTCAATGTTAGTAATTAATTAAATGTGTTTTCTGTTTTAATTTTTATGTAACATTTTGATTACAAATTAGAGAAAACTTTGTACATGAAAAAGTTTGTATAATTAATATAGTATTTTAAAATAATTTTTCCAGAATTTTTATAATTTAATTTATAATTATTTTATGTAAAAAACAGCAAATTTACACTGTTTAATTAATTCCATTTTGATGCTTATTATTTAATTAATAAATAATTAAATAATATAACTTATATGGAAAATATAGATTTAATTATAAAGTAAGTTATGGAAATTTTTCCAGAATTTTATTGGTGTTTAAAATATTATATTTAGATTTATCTTGGAAGTTTTGTATTAATCAAATTGAATATTAAATATTGTTTTCAATTTATCTTATTTATTTGGTTAGTAATTAAATAATACTTATTGAATAAAAAATGTTTGTAATAGCATGTTATTCTGTAGAAAAATAATTCCAATATTTATTTATTATTATTTATAATTATTTGGATTTAGTTGAGTAATTTCTAGATTTATTACATAAGTTGAATATATTATATAATTAATTGTTATTAATTATATAAATATTGTAAATTTTGTGAAGTGATATGATTCTGTTAGAAATGTGTAAATATGGTATTTAGGAATTTATTTTATGTATTTTAGATATATTTACGAATTTTTAAGACTTAAAAGTAATTTTGAGAATCATGTTTAGGTTTATGTAATCAATTGTGTAATAATTATTTATTGATTTAAATAATTATTATTTTTTGTTACTACTATGAATTTAGTTTTAATGATTAAATTTAAGGTTTGTGGTGATTTATTTGGATTTATTTAGAATTATTAAGTACTTATTGTTATTATTCAACTAGTTATTTAATAAATAGTTTAATGGTAATAATTTATTTTCTGTAAAATATATATATAATATATATTTATTATTCTGATATTATTTAGTTTATTATTAAAATATACTAAAAATGATTTTTAAGGATTTTACTATTTAAGTTAGTATTATTAGGAATTGTGTATTCATGTGTGTATTAAAATGGTTGGTTAATTGATTATCATTAATTATTAAATATTTAGTTGTAAATAAATTTCAGAATATAAATGGTATGATAATAAGTATGGTTACCTACTTATTATTGTATAATTATTATTCATAAAAATTTGATACTAGTTAGCTAGTAGTACTAGATTAATTTAAATTATAGATTACTTAGCAATTAAATGAATTGTTTAAATTGTTTAATTAGTAATTAATTAGAGATAAATTTTGTTTAGGATTATTTGCTTCTCGGGACTCGGACTCTACTTTGGACCCAGATACTCAGTTGCTGGACACAGGCAAGTACACCTTGCTTGATTGTATATTTTTGCAGTTAGTTTATGTTACCTAGTTACTTCTCAGTTGTGTGCACGCGTCTAGTAGTAGTGGACTTATCCCGTGTATTGTGAAGGTATGTGGTACCTTCTAGCCGGACACCGTATCATACACGATCACTATATGAGTGAGTTGAGAGCATGGATTTGTGTGTCGACTGATCATTGGCACGTGAGTTCGCGTCTGGTCTAGTGGTTGGTACAGGTCTACTTATATATACTATGACGTCTTGCATATTATTTGTACCGCGTATACAGTACGGATATACATTGGGTGGGGAGAGTCTACTAGTGGTGTATGAGAATTTCTGTTTCCAATGGACGCTGGATGCTCGTAGCCCCTCGTTTCTCAAACCGTAGAACGCTTGGTGGCCGTTTCTTCTTCTTCTCCCCCTCTCATGTGCCACTAGAGATGTCTCGAGTGCATTTTACACATAGATGGTTAGTTTACCTGTCGTATGTTGCATGATATATCCTGTCCTTGTTTGGTTGGGGAGATGTTATGTTACATTTTGTTCTAGTTATTTATATACTGCCCTGTACTATCATGCATGTCGATTTCTTGTGTACTTGTTACGTCCCTCTGAGGACCTGGCACCTTTTCCAGATTGGGACGAGCACAGGTACCGACGGACTACGGAGATTGGAGACTTTTGCTGACGAGGACTTCAATGTTGAGCCTCGTGAGTTTCTTGAGTTCTTAGGTGATTTCTGCTAGTGACTATCTATTTCTTTTCTGGTTCAGTTGTACTCTTTTAGTAGTTCTTTCATACATTTATTGGTGGATTATTTTCCATTAGTCATGACTTGTAGTTTGATTCAAAGTTATTTTCATTCCTTCCAGCTTTATTCTGTGATTTTTCCTGTGGATGAGATTAGTAATTACCTGCCTGTATTGTTATTTTGTTGTTACTTCAGCGTACTACGATCGAGTATAGTCCATTAAATTGGGATTTTTCTATACTTGATCGTACAGCTGGTATGCCACGTGTTCCTGGTCCCACATATTTTGGAACCGGGGCGTGACATGTTTTTAGTGGTGGCCCATGCAGGTCGAGAAAATATTGTTTGGTTACTTTACCGTACCAAGCAAGCCTGCTTATAGGATTAGGACTATCGTGTCTCATCCACAATTGATTATTTTTATCCTTTGATCTCGTTTGATTTCGACTCATTTCAAACTCCTCGAAATACTTGATCTCTTCTTTGATTTATATCTTCTGACTCTTTGACTTCCTTGCAATTATATCCTTCTCGATCTAATCTACCGTACCCCTTGCTTGTCATGATTGATAGAGATTTGGAAGATGCTATACTATATACACTCTTGAGTTAACTATATGGCTAGATGGGTTACCTTGGCAGCTAATTAGGCGGTTGAGTCTATAATTAAATTTTGGGAAAGTACTAAATATTGCAGGTTGATGAACACCATATTTTTGAAAGATATAATTGTTGCATGAATGATTAGTTAAATTCAAAGTTGAGTAGTAATGATATATCAATTTCGAATGATAGTGAGAAAGATTACTTATACTCATATGGGAAAGACTTTTAGAAGTTGATTAATAAAATAAACTCGATGATCGATTTGAGAGGATGATTTAAAGTTTTGATTTGAGATTTAAAAAAAAAATTCTATGATTGGTTAGAGAGGATATAAAATCAACTTGATGATAAAAAAAATTTAAATATTCACATTGCTACATGAGATTTAAATTGGTTGATGATTTATGTTGGTTTCCAAAATAGAAGAATAATTTTTTTTTTTAATTTGAGGATAGATGATTGTAAATAGAAATAGTTAAGAGTTGCCTATGAGATTTATATTTCTTTAAAGATTGAATATTTTGACCTTGATGAAAAAAGGGGTTTATTTAAGAAGAATTTAGAAATTTGATGCATTTCATAAAGTGATTTAAAATTTGGAGTTGGGTAATTTTAATCTAAAAATTTTGAGTAGAAAAGAAAAGGTTGTTTGTACTATAATAAAGTTTATTTCGAGGATCGATTTAGAAATTTGAGGTATTTTATTTTGTGATTGAATTTTGTTTGATGGAACAAATTTTGATTGAAATTTTTTTTTTGAGATTTAAATCTTTTTTTGAGATTGATAAATTTTTATTGAAGTTTCTTTTGGAAAAAAAAAAGAATTTAGTATTATGATAATATTTATCTTGGTGATTGATTTAAGTATTTTCATAAGAGAGTTACAATCTTTTAGATTAGGTAAACTGAATTAAAGTTGAGGAAAAAAAGGGGGAAAATAAAAGGGAGTTGGTGTGATGATAAAAGGATTGGTTGGATATTTTAAAGTTATAATTATGATTATATGCGACGATCTTAAAGAGATTAAGGAAATTGGTGGATGATTGTTTTGATTTAAAGATTTTATACTGAAGGAATTTATGAAGAAATTTTATTTACAGGAATTTTATTTTTTTTTATCTTGATGAGGAAATAAACATAGAGGATGTTACTCTAATGAGATAGAAGTGTCACACCTTAGTTGCCATATTTTTCATAGCCATGATAGTGATTATATGCAGTTATAGTTAAGTCATCGACCCATGTGACTGTCTTCTTCTTAAAATTTTATCATCCTTGTTCTCGACCCTAAACTAGTATCATGATTCCCTAATTGTTTAGAGCTATAGATGTCTATAAATTTTTCTTGACCATACCCCAAATCCGTCAACCAGTATCTTCTCCTATATTTTAGTATTATATTATTAGTATTAATATTAGGAATATCTATTTAGTTGTTTGTTACTTTATCTGTAGACAATATTGGTTGATATTTTCTGTAATAAAAATTTTCCTTCACCTTTCATGCCACGGTTGCCGAGCTAAATGCTGTAAGGATTTTTTTTTATTATCTAATTAGTTTATTTTCTTTCCTGATTTACTATTTATCGTGCTGCATAATTCTAGTACTATCGATCCAAAATTTGTTTTCTTAAGCAATAATGGAAAGCAGATCATTACGTCTTATCCTTTTGAATAGACCAAAGGATTTTTTTTTCTCATGTTAGGATTATTATTGCTTCTCTAGAAAATTCTATGTTGTTGCTACAATTTGGTAGGATAAACTTGCTTCCCTAAAGAGACAGTTAGAGGTACTAGTTCAATTCTTATAAGTTGGGTAGTATACCTTGTAGTCTAGCATCATACTTTTCTCAGGACCATTAAGAAATTATAGCTGGATAACACTGACTATATGTTGGTATAAGTATTTAGATTACCTAGACATAACTTTGTGGGTTCCTATCCCTAGCTCAACTAAGGTTAGAGATTCATAGGGCAACTAGAAAGGTCAAATCATTATTTGTGTTTTGGACTTGAACTATCTTGTACTTTCTTTTCTTCTGTACGTTTATTTTTATCGTCTTGACTAATACTGCTGTTATAGCCTAGTTTTTACAAGCTTTTTCTTTTCTCAAGCTTGTTCTTGACACATATATTAATGGGTGCACCCACTAAAATGTTGTCTAATCAGAATCGGTGCATGATGGTCTGGCCAACCTAGTGCATGTTGATTCGCTTTTCCTATGATTATTTTATGCAGATGAAGATATAGTAAACTTGTCCTAGGATCTCATTTGCGACCGTTTGACAAATTTTGTTTTCTTGAAACATTTATTCGCATTGGACCTTCAAATTTGTAATCGACCCCATCCCCCTTGAACTCTTCTTTATTCTGCGCCTTAGTATAGAATTTTTCTTTATAATCCTTTATTAGCTATGATTTATAGTAGAACCATCTTTCTACTAAGTCAGTTAAGTATACCTTGTATGATATCTTATTTTAGTAATACCCTTAGCACCCTAGTAGCCATCTTAGACTGATTTTAGTCGGACATTTAGCAAATAAAAGTTTTCCTATTATCCTTTCCTTGGTTCATATCATTTGATCCCTTACCAAGACTTGGGTAATTGAAGCACAATATTAGGATTTTTCTTCCAATAATTGCATCATTATGATCTAGACAAACCGCACCATACACATGACATTTATGCCCCCCATAAACACACCTTTATGTGCTCTATTTTAATAACTCTACTTGTTTGACAAATCTTTCCCTTAGAATAGACTATTTGTGTCCTCTCCTTATTCTATTAGATTTGACCATGCAATATCGATCTATTCCCTGATCACTTGGAAATCCTATGACCTATGCCGGACCTAGAACATATTTTTGTAGGGTGCCAGTTTTGACCCCTCTATAAACCCCCAAGTATCGTTGTAAATTGTCTTGTTGAGTAAGTTACAATTTACATATTTACTTTTCATTGATTTTCTTATTATTTCTTCGGTATTAGAATTATTTTAAATTTCGAGGACGAAATTCTTATAAGTTGGGTAGATTGTAAACCCCCTGAATTTTCAGGAAATTTTTAAAATTATTTTTTTTATTTTTTTTGAAGAATAGCTTGTTAATCTATTTATTTAAATAATTAATTAATTATTTCTAATCAGGGTTTAATTTATATTGTAAATATATATACAGATGCAAGATTACTAAATATTGTTATTTGTTAAATAAATGCTATTACATTAATTATTAAATTATTTATAAACTCTAATCAAGTTTCATATAGATTTATTATTAGATTATATTTATATCAATAATTAAATATATATAGTGTTATTATTCAATTGGTTTTATTTTTAGATTATATATATATATATATATATATATATATATATATATATCTATACTTATATAGATGTGGTGTTAAAATTCCTAGCAACCAAACCCATTCCTTAAGTTTAACCCTAACTTAGGCCCAGCCCAGTATGGTCCTATTCATTTGGATCTCCTTCATGCATATATATATGCATCTACTCTCAACCCTAACCCTAAACTTGTCTCCACACAAACCACCAGCCCCCCTTCATCACCGCCACCCTATCCCTCTCTCTCTCTCTCGTCTATCTCCTTCCCCCCTCACCCGGAGCCCCGCCGTCGACGACGAGACACGGCGTTTTTCGCGCCCGCGTGTAGCATCCGGCGGCCCCCTCGTCGGCGCAACCCCCCCTCGTCGGCGAGCCACCCCCCTGCGGCGTGGCAAGGTAACCCCGACCCCCCCGTGGCGCTGTCACGTGGATTAAATCCTCTTTGCATGCTTTAAACCAAGTTTTAATAATTAAATTCTGAATATTCAGATTATTGTAAGGATTGTTGTGATGAATAGATTGATGATTAATTAGATCTAAATGTAGGAAATCATTGGTAAATATGTAGGGGTTCTACCCTAATTTTCGTGTGATTTAATATTAATTATTGATATTTATTTATATTTAATTATGAAGTTTCAATGTTAGTAATTAATTAAATGTGTTTTCTGTTTTAATTTTTATGTAACATTTTGATTATGAATTAGAGAAAACTTTGTACATGAAAAAGTTTGTATAATTAATATAGTATTTTAAAATAATTTTTCCAGAATTTTTATAATTTAATTTATAATTATTTTATGTGAAAAACAGCGAATTTACACTGTTTAATTAATTCCATTTTGATGCTTATTATTTAATTAATAAATAATTAAATAATATAACTTATATGGAAAATATAGATTTAATTATAAAGTAAGTTATGGAAATTTTTCCAGAATTTTATTGGTGTTTAAAATATTATATTTAGGTTTATCTTGGAAGTTTTGTATTAATCAAATTGAATATTAAATATTATTTTCAATTTATCTTATTTATTTGGTTAGTAATTAAATAATACTTATTGAATAAAAAATGTTTGTAATAGCATGTTATTCTGTAGAAAAATAATTCCAATATTTATTTATTATTATTTATAATTATTTGGATTTAGTTGAGTAATTTCTAGATTTATTACATAAGTTGAATATATTATATAATTAATTGTTATTAATTATATAAATATTGTAAATTTTGTGAAGTGATATGATTCTGTTAGAAATGTGTAAATATGGTATTTAGGAATTTATTTTATGTATTTTAGATATATTTACGAATTTTTAAGACTTAAAAGTAATTTTGAGAATCATGTTTAGGTTTATGTAATCAATTGTGTAATAATTATTTATTAATTTAAATAATTATTAATTTTGTGTTACTACTGTGAATTTAGTTTTATTGATTAAATTTCATGTTTGTGGTGATTTATTTGGATTTATTTAGAATTATTAAGTACTTATTGTTATTATTCAACTAGTTATTTAATAAATAGTTTAATGGTAATAATTTATTTTCTGTAAAATATATATATAATATATATTTATTATTCTGATATTATTTAGTTTATTATTAAAATAGACTAAAAATGATTTTTAAGGATTTTACTATTTAAGTTAGTATTATTAGGAATTGTGTATTCATGTGTGTATTAAAATGGTTGGTTAATTGATTATCATTAATTAGTTAATTAATTATTAAATATTTAGTTGTAAATAAATTTCAGAATATAAATGGTATGATAATAAGTATGGTTACCTACTTATTATTGTATAATTATTATTCATAAAAATTTGATACTAGTTAGCTAGTAGTACTAGATTAATTTAAATTATAGATTACTTAGCAATTAAATGAATTGTTTAAATTGTTTAATTAGTAATTAATTAGAGATAAATTTTGTTTAGGATTATTTGCTTCTCGGGACTCGGACTCTACTTTGGACCCAGATACTCAGTTGCTGGACACAGGCAAGTATACCTTGCTTGATTGTATATTTTTGCAGTTAGTTTATGTTACCTAGTTACTTCTCAGTTGTGTGCACGCGTCTAGTAGTAGTGGACTTATCCCGTGTATTGTGAAGGTATGTGGTACCTTCTAGCCGGACACCGTATCATACACGATCACTATATGAGTGAGTTGAGAGCATGGATTTGTGTGTCGACTGATCATTGGCACGTGAGTTCGCGTCTGGTCTAGTGGTTGGTACAGGTCTACTTATATATACTATGACGTCTTGCATATTATTTGTACCGCGTATACGGTACGGATATACATTGGGTGGGGAGAGTCTACTAGTGGTGTATGAGAATTTTTGTTTCCAATGGACGCTGGATGCTCGTAGCCCCTCGTTTCTCAAATCGTAGAACGCTTGGTGGCCGTTTCTTCTTCTTCTCCCCCTCTCATGTGCCACTAGAGATGTCTCGAGTGCATTTTACACATAGATGGTTAGTTTACCTGTCGTATGTTGCATGATATATCCTGTCCTTGTTTGGTTGGGGGGATGTTATGTTATATTTTGTTCTAGTTATTTATATACTGCCCTGTACTATCATGCATGTCAATTTCTTGTGTACTTGTTACGTCCCTCTGAGGACCTGGCACCTTTTCCAGATTGGGACGAGCACAGGTACCGACGGATTACGGAGATTGGAGACTTTTGCTGACGAGGACTTCAATGTTGAGCCTCGTGAGTTTCTTGAGTTCTTAGGTGATTTCTGCTAGTGACTATCTATTTCTTTTCTGGTTCAGTTGTACTCTTTTAGTAGTTCTTTCATACATTTATTGGTGGATTATTTTCCATTAGTCATGACTTGTAGTTTGATTCAGAGTTATTTTCATTCCTTCCAGCTTTATTCTGTGATTTTTCCTGTGGATGAGATTAGTAATTACCTGCCTGTATTGTTATTTTGTTGTTACTTCAGCGTACTACGATCGAGTATAGTCCATTAAATTGGGATTTTTCTATACTTGATCGTACAGCTGGTATGCCACGTGTTCCTGGTCCCACATATTTTGGAACCGGGGCGTGACATGTTTTTAGTGGTGGCCCATGCAGGTCGAGAAAATATTGTTTGGTTACTTTACCGTACCAAGCAAGCCTGCGTATAGGATTAGGACTATCGTGTCTCATCCACAATTGATTATTTTTATCCTTTGATCTCGTTTGATTTCGACTCATTTCAAACTCCTCGAAATACTTGATCTCTTCTTTGATTTATATCTTCTGACTCTTTGACTTCCTTGCAATTATATCCTTCTCGATCTAATCTACCGTACCCCTTGCTTGTCATGATTGATAGAGATTTGGAAGATGCTATACTATATACACTCTTGAGTTAACTATATGGCTAGATGGGTTACCTTGGCAGCTAATTAGGCGGTTGAGTCTATAATTAAATTTTGGGAAAGTACTAAATATTGCAGGTTGATGAACACCATATTTTTGAAAGATATAATTGTTGCATGAATGATTAGTTAAATTCAAAGTTGAGTAGTAATGATATATCAATTTCGAATGATAGTGAGAAAGATTACTTATACTGATATGGGAAAGACTGTTAGAAGTTGATTAATAAAATAAACTCGATGATCGATTTGAGAGGATGATTTAAAGTTTTGATTTGAGAGGATGATTTAAAGTTTTGATTTGAGAGGATGATTTAAAGTTTTGACTCTTTGACTTCCTTGTAATTATATCCTGTGATTTCGACAACCCTCTTCCCGTCAATGATCCGTGGTTCGACGTATTGAAGGGAAGTCTCTTCCTGCGTTCTTGATATCTTACACAGGTCCGCCCATGATACTGGTTTGGGCGTCCCTCCTTGATACTCTTCTCGGCTAGGTTTTATATTTCTCCCTATTTCCCGGATATCTCCTCTGCGCTGCACCGGAGCAGCCACCGTTGGCCTCCGTTCTTGCAGTTTCCCCACCTGTGTTCCTTTCTCGGCTCTGGTAGGCCCTGTTCTATCTCTTTGATATCTCTCCTTATTTGCATTAACTCCTTTCCTCTCCCATCTGGCGGCTATGTTCCCCTTTGTAGTCCGTCTTCTCCGCTCAACTGTGGACCACCCTCCGGCTGTGTCGCGCATTCCCTGCTCTCCTAGCCCCGTATGACCTTCATCTCCTGAGCCTTGGCCGGTATCCGCTGTAGCCGCGCCAGGATCCCCGATTTTGGGAGCAAACCCTAGCGGAACCATAGCTCTTATATATATATATATATATATATATATATATATATATATATATATATATATATATATATATATAATTTGTTCCTAAAATATTCTTTCCATTGTATGATAGAATTTGCAATCATATTTTCTACAAGTTGGAGGGTAGCGTGTGGTAGAACCGTAGAAGAGAGAATCCGGATGCAACTTTATGGTCGAGTAAGTAATCAATAATCCATCACTTCCCGTGGTTTCTACTTTTATCAGAAGTGCAATGACTGAACCACACTCTGCCAGCACAAAAGCGATAGCAGGTTAGAAGTTCCAGACAGATCCTTGGATGCAAGTGCAAATCCCTCCCCCCTCTCTCTCTCTCTCTCTCTCAAAAGTTCACAAATTTCTCGGTTCCTCCACGGTTCCACCACTACTTATAATTTGTTATACATCGAGAACTTTATGAGAACTAAGGTGATTGGCATTCATATATATACACACAGCACTCTATTTACTGCAACACATGGCAGGCTCTTCATGCAAGTCTAGCCACAGGCCCCTCAAATCTTCCCCCCCTCTCTCTCTCTCTCTCCATCAAATCCAATTGTGGCTCTGAGGTCACAAATACGATTTATCAAACACATATATATAGAGTGCTGTGTGTATACATATAATAACTAATCGTCAATTATTAATTACTAATTGTTAATTACTAATCGTTAATTATTAATTTTATAAATAATAATAACTATAATTAATCATAATTAATTAATAGTTTAATTATTGATCATGACTATAATTTAATTATTAATCATAAATCTAAATCCTATGTTTGGTTGGAGTTGGATTTGGAGTTGGATTTGAATCTTGAAATCCATGATTTGGATTTGGAGGATTTTCAAATCCAAATCCAAATAGTGAAATCCGGTTACCAAATAAGCCCTTATGATTTGGACAATCTCATGTTTTAGCTTTCATGAAACCGGTAAGCAACACTCACGAGAACAAGGTTATATAGCTTCCTTATGACCAGCACTAAGACCATCTCCAATGGGGGTTTCTATCTTCTTATCACCATTTCTATCTTAGGTGGCAATGATGTAGGATAAAAACTTTTTAGGAGGATTTCTACATGTAGAAACTCTCATAAAAATTCTCATATCTCTCATGACAATTATTATTGGGTCCCGTACCATTAAATTGGTCATCTTACTATGTGACACATATGATAGAAATGGAGAACCATTGGAGAGCATTTTTGTATGTCTATAATTTCTATGTAGAAACTCTTCCAACTAGGATAGAAATATCCTTAAAGTACAATGCCAAGTAGGATAAGAACTCAATTTTAGAAATCATCATTGGAGATGGTCTAAGGACTTGGGTGTGTTTGGTAGAAGGTAAAAGTGGGAGAAAAGAAAATGAATAAGAAAAAAGTGGAAGGAAGAAAATATTTTTTCTTCTTTGGTACGAAAAGAAAAATGAATGGAAGAAAAAGTGGAGGGATTGATTTTCCCTCATAACCAAAGAAAATCAGTCATCCCAAAAGTATGAGAAAAAGTGGAAGAAAAAGTGCATACCCATCTTAATTTACAATTATACTCTATAGAAATTATATTATTTTAAAGTAGTTCAATAAAGTCAAATGGTAAATAAATATTATAGTTGAGGATATAATTGGTTATGTCTATAATTTTTTATTTTTCTTCCTACCACTTTTCTTTGTATATCATACAAAGAAAAATATATCACTTCCATTTTCCTTCCATCCTACCAAACACAAAAGAAATAAATAGTCTTTCCTCTCCATATGGATGGAAAATAAATCTTATTCATTTTTATTCCTTCCACTTTTCTATCTTTTCTACCAAACACAGCCTTAACTTCCACTTGAGTAATGTTGTATGCACTTATACTCTTCTCTCCACAACTCAAAGGAAAAAAAGCGAAAAAGAATACTTCCCAATCCGAACTCCTTAACACAAAGGCCACACCTACCTCTCGAATTTTTCGTATTTGGATGTAAACAAAAAGAAAAAAAAGAAAAAAATTGGTTTCCCCATCATCTCAATGATATATTGTCTCTCCTAATTTTATGAAAATTTAGGACTAAACTATTTCTGCTCAAAAATAAATTTTTGATCTTGCTAAATATGATTTTTTAATAAAAATTATAAATTTAAAAAAATCGCAAAACAAACGAAAAGAAAGAGTATGATAGAGCAATCTATTCACTACAACAAAAATACCTTTTAATGACGGCTAAAAGTGTCATTAATTGCAAACTATGACGCTTTTTTTTCTCAATCCAAGCGTTATGAAATCGGGGGTTATAAATATTTTTAAAAGCGTTATAGATAATTTATCCAAAACCGTCATTAATAGGTTGAATTTCTGCTACGTTTTATTTTCAAAGCGTTATGGATAGTTATGAAAAACCGCTGTATATGGTCGTTGTATCACATTTATAACGCTCTATACTGCATGACATTCCAAACGCTGCTCAATTCAATTCAAAAATAACCACTTTGAACCATATTCACAACAAAGCATTGAAATGTAATATAAAGTACCATTCTCTATTTTATTGTCTAAAAAAAGAGTATTTTAGCTACCATTCTACATTTCTCCATTTTATTATATACATCTTCTCAAAATATATAGAGTATCCAATATAGAGTACACTTTAGCTACATCAAAACTATCGACATCAAAAATATCACAGATACCGTAGCGAAGAAGCACACTTATAACGCTTCAACTTGGTCACATGAAGACTGTCCATAGCACATGTACGTATAGCAAAATCCTGAAAAAGAAAGCAAAACTCTCACTTTTAGAGTCTGTGATTTATATCGAAAAACCGAGAGTATCAGAGTACTCTAATAAAATCGAAACCGACAAATAAAGTAAAACATCCAGGCATGGCATAGTGGACGTAGTCCCAAAATCAACGATACAGGTATGCTAATGGAGATGTCATTCCCGAAATAGAAATACTCCCAACTAATATATACCCGCATGTGATTTATATCAAAAAGCTCCCAACAAAAACACCCACAGTACCAAGTTAAACCCATCATACATAATAGATACCCAACCAACAATTTTAATCCAAATAGCAAAACATATCCTACAGCAAAGAAATCTTTTCCAACCCAACATGTATAATAGGAAAAACCTAAACCAACATCCCAAAATAAGTATAGGAAGGAGAACCCAAGCAACAATTTATACAATAAACCCAAACCAACAATGCATGCATTACAAATAATTCCAACAGCAGCTAGGTAACCCGAAACCGAAAATGATCCAACAGCAAGTAAAGAACCGAACATGATCTAAAGATCATTCTCGCTTCACAAACAAAGACAATCCTAGGATCGTCAAGCCAAAATCGAACCCAACACGTATCAGTCGATCGAAACCCTTTTTATGTAGAGATCGAGATCCAACAACATCATCGACAAACAAAAGAAACCCAGAAACTGAAATCAATCAAGACTTTAGAATTTATACCCCAGAATTTAGTGTCAGAATCCGAAGGGAGGCTTTGGACTCGGCTCGCAGGCACGCACAGCACCTCGCCGGGTCGCAGCTGCAACTGTGGAGAGGCTACATCATCGAAACGAAGGTATCCTCACATCCGTGTCCAGTATCGACTCGTACAAACACGAACGTATTACACCCAGAATGAACTACCCAACAGTACCAACATACAAACTACAACCAACGACAAGAAACGAAATAAGATATATAAGAAGTCTCAGATAAGGATCAATCATCATCTGCTGTACTAGCGTGCCATAACATGTATAGGACATGTCCTGACACGGAGCTAGTGTATCCGATACGATCTGTAACACTTTGGTTCATTTGGTCGAACGACCATCACCAAGAGTATCAGAGTACTCTAATAAAAACCGAAACCGACAAATAAAGTAAAACATCCAGGCATGGCATAGTAGACGTAGTCCTAAAATCAACGACGCATGCATGCTAATGGAGATGTCAATCCCGAAATAGAAATACTCCCAACTAATATATACCCGTATGTGATTTATATCGAAAAGCTCCCAAAAAAACACCCACAGTACTCATGAATAATAGATACCCAACCAACAATTTTAATCCAAATAGCAAAACATCTCCTACAGCAAAGAAATCTTTTCCAACCTAACATGTATAATAGGGAAAACCTAAACCAACATCCCACAACAAGTATAGGAAGGAGAACCCAAGCAACAATTTATACAAAAAATCCAAACCAACAATGCATGCATCACAAATAATTCCAACAGCAGCTAGGTAACCCGAAACCGAAAATGATCCAATAGCAAGTAAAGAATCGAACATGATCTAAAGATCATTTCCACTTCACAAACAAAGACAATCGTAGGATCGTCAAGCCAAAATCGAACCCAACACGTATCAGTCGATCGAAACCCTTTTTATGTAGAGATCGAGATCCAACAACATCATTGACAAACAAAATAAACCCAGAAACTAAAATCAATCAAGAGTTTAGAATTTATACCCCAGAATTTAGTGTCAGAATCCGAAGGGAGGCTTTGGACTCGGCTCGCAGGCACGCACAGTACCTCGTCGGGTTGTAGCTGCAACTGTGAAGA
Organism: Iris pallida; assembly: GCA_029216955.1. NCBI lineage: Eukaryota > Viridiplantae > Streptophyta > Magnoliopsida > Asparagales > Iridaceae > Iris > Iris pallida. The sequence goes on from JANAVB010006389.1 coordinate 4,118,462, forward strand.
GGCTACATCATCGACACGAAGGTATCGTCACATCCGTGTCCAGTATCGACTCTTACAAACACGAGCGTATCTGCACCCAGAATGAACAACCCAACAGTACCAACATACAAACTACGACCAACGACAAGAAACGAAATGAGATATATGATGTCTCAGATAAGGATCAATCATCATCTATTGTACTAGAGTGCCATAACACATATAGGACACGTCCCGACACGTAGCTAGTGTATCCGATACGATCTGCATTGCTTTGGTTCATTTGGTCGAACGACCATCACCAAGAGTATCAGAGTACTCTAATAAAAACCGAAACCGACAAATAAAGTAAAACATCCAGGCATGGCATAGTGGACGTAGTCCCAAAATCAACGACGCATGCATGCTAATGGAGATGTCAATCCCGAAATAGAAATACTCCCAACTAATATATACCCGTATGTGATTTATATCGAAAAGCTCCCAAAAAAACACCCACAGTACCAAGTTAAACCCATCATGCATAATAGATACCCAACCAACAATTTTAATCCTATAAAACTCCTAAATTTCTACTATTTTTAATATATATTAAATTTGGTACTGATTTAAAATTTTTCTATTATACGTCGCATAGTCGTATTGTACGTCGCGCACAAAATTTTATTTTTCGTAGTTGCTCGTCAAGTACGAATATGTGCGAGCGTACATATTTTAGAAAAATATTTTTTCTATTTTATTATACACTTTCAAAATATTATATAATTATATTCTTGCTATAAAAAGCTTTTTTATTTTTAGCAGTTATTAATCATAAATAATATTTCATTGTATACTAGGAAAAGTATAATCATGTATGCATTATTCGTGCATACATATATTTCATAATTATTTATTAGTCTATTTTAAATAAAAATATAATTTTAGAGATTTATTAATAAATATTTTATTATTTAAAAAGATATTTTAAAATATTTATTATTTTTGAAATTATTATTATTGGTATTTTGAAAAATATATTTGAAAGTTATGGTGGCCATTTAAATCTTGATTTGATTTTTGGATTTATTTAAATAGTTAAATATTCAAAATTAATTTATCCCATTTGATTTTGAGCTAAAAATTTAAATAGATTTAAATTGGATTTAATTGATTTGATTTTAAACTAAGAGAATTTGATTTGATTTAAATTAGATTTGGATTTGGATTTGATTGCTTTTAAATTAAATTAGAAAATATCTAAATTGGGTTTAAAGGAATCTTAATTCTTATCTAATTGGGAATTCCCACATCCTATAAATAGGCAGGTACTCCTCCATATTATTTTTACCACAAATCATCTTTCAAACCATTCTTGTCAAAATTTCTCTCTTTTTTTCGTCATAAATTTAGCCTCAATTTTCAAAGGTTGTAGCAACTTCGAATGACCATAACTCCCAACTCCGGACTCCTTTTGACCTCCAATTTTTTTTGTTGGAATCGTATTGAGGTATATTTTCTAAATATAAATTTTATTTTCATAAATTCGGAACTTAATTTTCTGGAAAATTTGTGGAGTGTCAGTGGTCCGAAAATCTGACACGTTTTAGTGTTTTTGAGATTCTGGGAGAACCAGGAATCAGAATCACGATCCGTTTGAAGTTTTCGAATACTGACAGAAAAATACACATCATATATTTTTCCTAAAAAAAATTTTAGAATATTTTATTTTTGGTTTTTATTTTAGAAGTTTGTCACATCGTCTGAGTTCATCTTGTGTAGCCCTGTTACTATTCTGTACCCAACGGGATTGTCGGTTTCACCAGCAAGGACCTCAGGCAAGACACATTGCCATTTGTTGTTTATTTATTTTAGCTCATATTTTATGCATTATTTATTTTCTTTATGCAAAATAAACTGTAATACATGGCATAACTTGTTAGAACTTACTGTTCATTTATATTTTCTGCTATGTATTATTTTTCTTACACGTTAAACCTAAATTTAAGGGACCACCTTGTGTGTTACATTCATGGTCTTGACATGTTGTACCACGAAGTTGGGTGTCGCATGTAGAACACGGACGTACGTGATTGGCTGGCCACCAGTACGTACAAGTCGTGCGATAGGAATAACCGCTAATAGAGGTTGCATACTTAGTTTGACTTAGCGGTTAATAGAGGATTTATGTTGTGGATACAACATAATAGACATTGGGTGGGAAGAACAGTTCCTTAATGTATGGGTCATATATGCACTGCCCTGATTGCCGGTTATCTCCAGTGGGAGATACGGTCCTGATTTCTGATATTCCTGATCCGGTCCATGCGTCAAAGGCTTGTTCTTATAGCATTCACTATAGTACGGTTAGGTACCCTATTGTAGGCATCCCTTATTTATTTAAGCAATATTTATTCAGTTTATATGGCATGATATTATGTGTCTTGTTACGTCCCTCTGAGGACCTGGTTATCTCTCCAGGTGTGTGTGCTTTTGTGATATTGCAGGTGTGCTAGTCGAGGTCGTGATCTTCTCTATCCTTTCGAAGATGATTGCACTTGGCTAGTCTTGTTATTTCATCTATTCCTTCTTGTACCTTTTATTTGAGATAGTTGGTAGTGGACTTTGTCTCCACCCAACGTATTGTACAAAGACTTATTGCAGTTGATTATATCTTTTATTCTTCGTTGTGGATGAGATTAGATTACTCTTGGTTTACTGCATTTTACAGCTTATGTATTCATACGAGGTTTCCATATATTGGAGTATCTTCGTATGTATACAGCTGACATGGATACGTACCTAGTCCTAAGTATTATGGGACTGGGGCGTTACATGTTTTTGTGGTGGCCCATGCAGGTCAAGTTTGTCACTTCGGTTATGTTACTGTACCGATGTGAACCTGCAACATAAGATTAGAATTATAGGAATCTCATCCATACAGCTTGACCTCTTCCCTTGGCTTCAAATTTCGAACTCTCGTTCGACTTCCTTGAATTGCATCTTGCTTGATTCCTTTCTACCGTTGATTCTTATTTTCGTGCTTAGTGTCAACTAGAAAGATGACTACACTAGTATATGCTCATAGGTCAAACACATGGCTAGAATTGTTATATTGGCAATTGGAATACATTTAAGACTCTAATTGAGTTAAAGGATTTTTTTGTGTGATTTAATGATTAGTAATTTGTAAAGTAGGATATTACCACGAAAAGTTTTAACCTTGAGATTTCTAAATAGTAAACACCAGAGGATTTATAGAATTTCATACTTGGTTTAAAAATTGATTGATTTTCAAAGATTTGATATTTATGATTTATTGGATTATAGTTATACATCCTTGCACAAGTATAAAATTGATTTGCTTTTCGAGTTGTGATATTTATGAGTTTGGGTGATAGATATACATCTTTGAACAAATATAAAATTTATTTGATTTTCGAGTTTTAATGTTCAAGATTTATTGTATTATAGTTATGCACCTTGAACAGTTATAGATTTGGTCTGAAAATGATCTTAGCTTTTAAAATTGGTCGTAGGAATTATTTAAACGGAGTTGTACAACTTGCGGTTTTCGTGTTTATAAAATTTTAAATTTTAAGGGGAAGTAATGACGGTGAATTTTGGTTTAAAATATTTGAAAGTTATGAAAACGATTTTTGAAAATTTTTCTTTATTTTAAATTGTGTCCTATGATTGAGGATTTACAAATCTATTTATATTTTTGGTAAAAAAAATAGATTTTGACTGATAAGATTATTTGAAAATTTAGTTTAATGTGGGATTGCTAATATTAATTTTTTTTGAAGAATTTCGAAGGATGTGATGGAAAGTTATTTTGATTGATTAAAGGAAGTTATCATTTAAAAGTTGTGAGTTTGTTGGAATAACATAGCATAAATAGAAGTTAAAATTGATGAGAGCATTGAGCTTAATTTTTTGAGATTGCTTTTAATATGCTAAGAGTTTTATTATAAATTATTTAAAAAATTTAGAGTGTTAAATTTTTGATTGATTGTGAATTTGTTATGGATTCGTAAATTATGAACTCTTGAGTTAAATAGTTGAATTTAAACGTTAATTTTGGAAAAGGTTAGTAGTAACGTGATAAAATTTTGCTTTGAGATTTATGAGAGTGATTTAATTTTTTTTGATGAATTTGAACGGCTTGGAGTAAATACAAATTTTGATGGTATATTTTTTTGAAAGTTATTTTTGAATCTTTTGGAGGAAACTTGAGTTAAATTTTAATGGTAGGCACCAAGATAACCCTATTGAGTATTTCACACTAATTGTCATGTCACTTATGACCATGATAGCAGTATATACACAAGTGTTGTTAGTCATCAACCCAGCTATGTGACTATATTTCCACCTCGACTTACTCGACCTTTCTTCAATTCTAGATCTTTTAATTACGACCTTCTAACCCATTTGCAATTTGAATAATGAGTTAATGGTTCCTTAACTGTATTCATCTAGGAGACTATCTTCTCTCCGAAATTGTGTTCCTAAATTATTTTTACTGGATTCTTTAATTAATTTTATTTCACGCTTTAACTTGATCTTCTTTATTTTGTGTATTAATTATCACCTCGTGAACTCCCACTTTCTATTTTTGATCTTCTGGCGTCCCCTACCGTGACTTGTATATTTGGAGTACAACACTACACTTTTCCTTCCAACAAATTTCATATGTAAGACCTAGACAAGTCCACCTTCCTGTAGATATATCATATCCCACCAAAATCCATCTCCTTGTACTCTATTTTTTGATATGACTTTATGGTCAAAATGGCCAAACTATAATCTTTACCATGATACCGATATATATTTTCGACCACGGATAGGGATTCAACCTCAACTCAATTCTTTCGACCTGATATGTGATTGTGTTCTACTAAATTCCTTAAATGCTTAAATTTGTGCTTTATCTTGATTGCTTAACCCATTGTCTCATCCCATTACTAGTTTAACTCTTGTAAGTTGGGTAGAAAACCTCATGGCCCAACAAAGCCTTTGTCCTTGTGACCCATGTGGATAAGTTTGCTTAGCCTATAAGTTCAGAGGACCCTAACTTAGCTAGTCAACCAAGACAACTGTATAGGCCCGAACTTCGGGCGAGCCTTGATCTTAAAAGATCTGGGACTATTTAAAATTTTCTTCATCAGTACCTCCCTTGCTCATATTTTGACTATCTCGCGCTGCTAACGTAGCTTCAGTTTTGCAAGCTTATTTCGTTATCAAGCTTGATCATGACATATTTTATTGGGTGCACCCACTAACATATTGTCTAATCAGAACCGGTGCACAATGGTCTGATCAACCGAGTGCACTTTGGTTCGCTTTTATCTATCGTTCTACCTGGATGGGGACATAGCTAAACACTACCAAAATACGCTCATTTAGCGACGGCGGCTTAGCGACGGAATTATTCCGTCGGTATTAGCGACGGGTTCGTGGCCGCTCAGCGACTGATTACAGACCACAAACATTTACCATTTTTTATTCTAATTTTAGGGGCAGGAAAGGTCGCACATCCATCGCTAGTGTGTCGGTGTTATAGCGACGGATATTCGGTCGTCGCCACGTAGTCGTTTATTTGGCGGGAATTATGTATATAATTGGCGGGACATATCTTCGACTACGTAGCGACGGATATTCAGTCGGATAATCAATAATAGCGACTACCTGGTGACGGATTTGTCTTAGTCGCTATTCCGTCGCTAAATTAGCGTTCCAGACTTAAATGAAAAGGCGGGGGGAACTTTTGGCATTCCCCCCAAATTCAATCTCTCTCCTCTCTCTCTCTCTCTCTGTCTCTCTCTCTCGCGCGGCTTCGTGAACGGCGACGGCGTCCTCTCCTCTCTCTCTCCCGAAGGTAATCTCCTCTCTCTCTCTCTCTCTCTCTCTGTGTGTCGCGGTATCGATGTAGGGGCAGCGGGGGCGACGGGCTTGGGGACATTCGGGCTTGGGGCGGGGGCGTCGGGGGCTGGGCGGCTGGCTTGGGGCGGGGGCGTCGGGGGCTGGGCGGCTGGCTTGGGGCGGGGGCGTCGGGGGCTGGGCGGCTGGCTTGGGGCGGGGGCGGCGGGCTTGGGGACATTCGGGCTTGGGGCAGGGGCGTCGGGGGTTGGACGGCTGGCTTGGGGCGGGGGCGGCGGGCTTGGGGACATTCGGGCTTGGGGCGGGGGCGTCGGGGGCTGGGCGGCTGGCTTGGGGCGGGGGCGTCGGGGCCTGGACGGCGGGCTTGGGGCGGGGGCATCGGGGGCTGGGCGGCGGGCTTGGGGCGGGGGCGTCGGGGGCTGTGCGGCGGGCTTGGGGCGGCGGGCTTTGGTCGGGGGCGGCGGGGGGCTTTGCTTATCAAATTCATCTAATTTATATATTGGCTAAATATGTATTATCCATATTGGGTGTTATCCATTAGTTTGGTGGTGTTTGGATTAGTAAATGTGAATATGGCGTTTGGGTTCATGGTGTATATGTTCACTGTGTCAAGGACAGTGCGAGTTCTTCATCTGCATAAGTCAGTGTTTGGGTTCATGGTCTATACATCTAACTGTGATATACATATATATATGTGCCTATTATAATTAGCATGCAGGACGGCTTGGGGTGTAATGTGTGATTGTAGACATGGTAGGAATTATAGGTAATTAACGCTAGTGTGACTAGACTAAGGTAGTGCTTGCTAGATAATAAGGACACTCTAGTATCCTAACCAAGTTAATTTAGACTAGATATTTAGGATATAACTCCCATATCCTAGAAGTGGACTCTTGCAATTTAGAAATAGATAGATTGACTTAGTTTGGTATCGGTATCGTACTATCGGTATCGGTATCGGTATCGGTATCGCACTATCGGTCAAGGTTCACAATCATCAGAATCGGTTTCGGACTATTCCTATGAGTATTGGTATCGGCGATATCGGTAGTATTGGCGGTATCGTATCGGAGCATCGGACTTTGGTATCGGAAAACAAATAATTATTAATAAATTATTTACATTTAAAAACATATATTTTATACATGTAGGCATAATTTTAAGTATTTCAGCGTTATTTCTTAGTAGTTTTGAAATTATATGAAATAGTAGTCACCCTTACCGATTGGTTTTGCCGAATTGACCGGAACAAAGACCCCCATATATAGTCGGTATCGGTCAATATTTGGTATCGGTCGGTATCGGATCGGAACATGCCAAACCGTATCGGTATCGGCCGTATCGGATCGGTATCGGCCGATACTTTAAACCATGCTATCGGTATCGAACTATCGGTATCGGTATCGAACTACTAGTAACAATTGTATTTATATTTTTCTCTTCTCGGGCTAGAATACTAGCGGATCCACCAGTTACATGATTATATACTAATTCTGTTTAGTTTGTCTTACTATACAGATTTTTACATCTAATCTGTGATGGATCGTTATTTCGTTGATCGTACATGGATGTACAAACGACAACACGAGAGCAGAATAGGTGTGAGTGACGATTTTCAGGCAGGCGTGGAAGTGTTTCTTAAGTATGCCATGAGCAAAGCTCAGTTTATGGACGGTAACAAAATCAAGTGTCCATGTCGTAATTGTCGCAATAGACGTTACGAAGAAGTGGTGAGTGTAAGAGATCATTTGACCCGTAAGGGTTTCGTACGTGATTACGACCTGTGGTCATCGCAAGGTGAACTATATGACGAAAGACAGGTTGCGAATGCTGCTACTTATGCTTTTGATGATAATACTACAGCGGATTTTGTCGTCGATGACGACGAATACTCCGTTGATTATGGAGACGTGCAGAACCTTGCACGAGATATGGTGTACGACGCGGCAGGGCCTAATTTTGATCCGGAGGATCCTAATCCCGAGGCAAAGGAGTTCTATGATATGTTTCAGGATGCTGAAACTTCTTTATATCCTGGTTGTGATCCACATTCCGTACTGTCAGTGACGATGCGGTTGTTGAACATAAAGTCCGATTTTAACTTGCCATAAACTTGTTATGATCGGATTACACAACTAATGAAGGAGGTGTTACCGAAGGAATCAAAAGAGCTTCCAAAAAACTTCTACAAGTCGAAGATGATGGTCCGACAACTGGGACTGGGGTACGACAAGATAGATTGTTGTCGCAACGGATGCATGTTGTACTACAAGGAGAACGAGGATGTAGAAAGTTGCCGCTTCTGTAATGCGGATCGTTACAAGGAAGTCAGGGGAAAAGGAAAGTCAACTAGAAAACGACGTCCTTACAAGTATGTGCATTACTTGTCGATCACAAAGCGCTTGCAGAGGATGTATATGTCTCAGAATACAGCAGAACACATGACGTGGTACAACGAAGAACGCACAAAGGACGATGGAGAATTGTCACATCCTTCGGATGGAGAGGCGTGGAAATATTTCGATTTTCGCCATCCGGATTTTGCTGCAGAGCCCAAAAATGTACGCATGGGGCTATGTTCTGATGGATTCGCCCCTTTCGGGCAGTCGGGATCTCAATACTCCTGCTGGCCGGTCATTCTGACCCCTTACAATCTGCCACCATAGATGTGTATGAAGACTCCTTATATGTTCTTGACAGCTATCATACCGGGTCCCAAAAATCCGACAAAGAATATCGATATATATTTACAGCCGTTGGTGGATGAGCTAAAACAGCTGTGGGAGATCGGCGTCACGACGTATGATATTTCCAGGAAACAGAACTTTCAGATGAGAGCTTCACTAATATGGACAATCAATGATTTTCCTGCATACGGTATGCTGTCGGGATGGAGTACTCACGGCACCCTGTCTTGTCCGATATGCATGCAAAATAGTAAGGCGTTCCGCCTTAAGCATGGAGGAAAAACTTCTTTCTTTGATTGTCATCGTCAATTTCTGCCCGCGAGTCATCCTTGGAGAAAGAACAAGGACGCATTCAGAGCTGGAAAATAAGAATTTTCTCATCCGCCTGCCAGATTGTCGGGATACGATATTTGGGAAGATGTAAAGGATTTTCCCACTGTAATGGAAGATCCATCGAACAATCGTGTCGATGGGTTCGGACAAACCCATAACTGGACCAAACGGAGTATCTTCTGGGACTTGCCTTATTGGAAAGATAATCTTATAAGGCATAATCTTGATGTTATGCATATCAAAAAGAATGTGTTCGATAATGTCTTCAATACCGTCATGGACATTAAAGGAAAGACGAAGGACAATCCAAAAGCAAGACAAGACATTGCCGAGATATGCAAGCGTCCTTATCTGAACTTGATACAAAGGGGAGCTGCTGGACAATTAAGTAAGCCGATAGCATAATACACATTGAGCAAAGAAGATAGATTAATAATCTGCAAGTGGGTATCTACTTTAAGATTTTCCGACGGCTATGTGTCGAATTTGTCTAGATGCGTTGACCTCAATGAACGCAAGCTAACGGGAATGAAGAGTCATGACTGCCACGTGTTTATGGAAAGATTACTGCCCATTGCTTTGAAAGAGTTGTTGCCTTCTGCTGTATGGGTTCCGTTGGCCGAACTATCAATATTTTTTAGGGATATTTGTTCAACTAAGTTGACTGTGTAACACATGGTTGAACTTGAGGAGAAGATTATCTTAACAATTTGTAAGTTGGAGAAAATATTTTTTCCTGGCTTCTTCGACAGCATGGAACATCTACCGATTCATCTAGCATACGAAGCCCGTGTCGGTGCATCTGTTCATTATCGATGGATGTACCCATTTGAAAGGCACATAAATATCGATATAATTTAAGCTGAATTTCTATTTATTTTAAAATTCTTTCTTAATTCTCAAGATAATTTGTCGCTCTAGATACCTACACCATCTAAAGAAGAAAGTTGGCAACAAAGCTCATGTAGAGGCTTCGATATGCGAAGTATATCTTATCGAAGAGGTTTCAAACTTCTGCTCCATTTATTTCGATACTCATGTTAAAACAAATCGAAATAGACCTCAAAGGAATGACGAGGACGTTGAGGATGGAGGAATATTCAATGTAAGGGGCAAGCCTGTTGGGGCTAGTAAAAGACGGTGGTTGACAGACGACGAGTATGATGCCGCTCACCGATATGTCTTGTTAAACTGTGACATACAAGAAGTGAGAGATTTGGAGAAGTAAGTCAGTACACTAAATATCGTTATAATCTCGAATTTGATGAAGTAAGTGACTACACTTATATATTCTTATTTTCTCTAATAGTGTATTTAGAGATGAAATCAAAATGAGGAGACCCGATATTACCGATGAGGGACTTCAAAGAGAGGTTGATTGTACATTTCTGTCATGGTTTCGCAAATACGTAAGTAACTGTGATTATAATTGAGATTATTAATATATAATCTGAAACATTTAAATTATAAATATTTGTGGTCGTGGTCGTGGTCGTACTGGTGCTGGTGGTCGTGGTCGCGTTCAGAGTTCCCGGGATGTGACCCCATCGAGCGAGCCCGACCCGGAGAGTACCCCGGGCATAGACGCATCCCGCCCTCGATCGACCACTTCATCGAGGCATCAGTCCGAATCTGCTAGCGGATCCGATCCGCTATCGGAACCACCAGCAGCGGATCCACCAGGGGATGCCCCAGTTACTGTACAGTGGGCCCCGGAGTACCCCCATACTCGGTTCCATCCGGTTACTGGGGAGTACATACGCGGACCCGCGGATCCTCCGACGACACCAGAGAGGCCGAGAGGCGAGTTCTGACGAGAGCTATGGCCCGCGGGGACCTCGTAAGTAAATTTAAGTTAATTTATTAAATTTCTTTCATTTATTCAAGTTAATAATCCAGTCGTTTCTTCTTTGTAGGTTTTTTCCGTTTAATGTTGGCAGGGCCCTTGGAAAAATTATCAGGGCTAACTTCTACGGTCCTTACCTCAACTTTACGTCGGTGCCCCCAACCGAGCAGTACGTCTGGCTCGACGAGTTGAGGGTATATATCTATATTTTTTTGGTTAAGTCTATGTGATTCTTTAATCAACTATTTTGTAAATTACCTGATAATTGATTTTCTGTGTTAGAGAACGTACTGGTGGCCCCCCCATCGCAAGGAGGGGATCCGCTGGACCTACCGAAGCGCATGCTCGAAGAAGATACGGGATATGATTCATGACCTAAAGATGGGGCATACGAGGCCGAATTGGATCCGGCAGGACTATTATGAGGACCTCTTAGGCATGATGGATACCCTGCATACAAGGAGAAATCGGCGAAGGCGAAGGTGAACCGATCTGCCGTGGGCCTTCATACGGGGGGATCAAGGTCTCACGTAGCGACACTTGCAGATCTTGTGAGCAACCGTAAATTTATTTCACTATCGAATTAGGTATTATTAATTAAAGGAGTTAATTAGTTTCTACGCAAATTTCGTATGCAGGCCCAACGGGCGGTGAAGGAGGGAAGGGCGCCAGAATCGGTCACCATGTACGACGTCTTCCAGCATACGCACAAAAGACGGAAGGACGGGAGCTTCGTCGACGAGAGGGCCAAGGAGACTGATGTAAGTACTTATGATTATGAGATTAACGTTAGAATTAAAAGTATTCGGACTATAACTTAGGTAAACTTAGGATTCACACTTAACTTAGTGAAACATAGGGTTTAGATTACAACTTAGGTAAATCTTATAATATAAACACATTCATTTGATAGGCTGCGTATCGTGAGGCCCTTAGTCGGGCTCAGTTACCTGACACCGAGGATGTCGGTGAAACGACGCCCTTCCGGACGCCCTCTTCTTTGGCCGCTCGGAACGACTTGTTCGTAGATACCGTCGGCGGCTTTAAGAAAGGGTACCTGTACGGAGTCGGCTCCCTAGGGCCATTGCATATGGCGACGCAGAGATTTCCACCGACACCGCCTCCTCCCGTGGCCCGGGCAGACGATGATGTTAGGTCGCAGCTTACGCAGCTGCACGAGGCAGTGTCGTCCTTGCGGGAGCAATTTGCCATGCACTTTCTGCCTGCGTCTGCTGCTGCCGGACCGTCTGCTGCTGCCGGTACGTCTACTGATGGTGCTCGTCCGTCTTCTACTGGTCCGTCGACTGCAGGTGTCGGTCCGTCTTCCGTGGGCCATCTTTTTTTCAACCCTGAAGCCCCTGTGCTACCGCCTACGGCTGTGACGGCACTCATGGATCTCATGTCCCCAGAGCAGCTTCGCCGACTTCCGAGTGTTGTCTACGACTCGTTGCCTCCGTACCTTGTGGAGGAGTATATGCGTCGGTCGAATACAGGAACGGATAATCGACCTCCTTCTTCTTAAAATGTTGTATTAAGAAAATTTGGATTATTTGTGAGAGCTTTGAACTAATTGTGCTATAATCGGCTTATAGCACCGGATATTATGTTACTCTTTAGGATAATTGATATTTACTTTCTATTAATTTGGTTTGGTCTGTGATTCTTGGATAATTGGTCGTATGTGCATTACTTGGTTTATGTGATTCTTGGATAATTGGTGTGCATTATATATTTGGTCTGTGTGATTGTTGGATAATTGGTGTGCATTATATATTGGTTTGGTTTATGCATATATTTGTGAACCCCTGGTGCTGTAATTTTTTTCCCAAAAAACCCAGTTAGCGACGGACTAGTGACCGTTTAGCGACGGATATTCCCAGTTGCCGACGGGTTTTCGACAGGTAATCCGTCGCTATCTGGAGTTTTTAAACTGTTTCCAGGCAGCGACGGATGAGCGCGGCAATGTTCTGGTGGTATAAGCTTCGACGGAACAGCGACGGACACGTCGTCGCCCGGGCGACGGATAACCAGCCGCTAAACCATCGCTGTAATTGACGACGGCTTAGCGACTGGCTATCCGTCGCCATGGTTCTGGAAATGCATGACATTTCCAGAACCATGGCGACGGATAATCCGTCAGTAATCCGTCGCTGTTGAGTCGCGGTAGCGACGGGTCCGCGACGGGTCCGCGACGACTATTCCGTCGCCATGGTGCTGGAAATGCCAAGCATTTCCAGAACCTGATCGACGGATAGTCCATCATAAAATCGTCGTAACTCCGTCGTTAATTACCGACGGATACCGACGGCATAGCGACGGATCGATACGATCTGACACGCTGTTACGACGGGTTACCGACGGAAAGTTACGTCGCTATTTCCTACACAGTTCAATACTTAATAGTTGAAATGGACGGGAATCCGTCGGGAATGTGTCGCTAAGTCTTCGAATTGTAACGTCGACTATCTGTCGCTAATCCGTTATGTGACGACAACTTAGCGACGGAAGGTTATTAGCGACGAGCTAATTGCCGACGGATGTTTTTGGCCAATATACGTCGGTATTCGGTCGCTAATTGTAATTACCATCGTCTTAGCGACGGATGCGGCCGTCGCTAAAACGATAAATTTTGGTAGTGAAACTTGTCCTCTAGAGTTTCATCCGCGACTGCCTTGACAACTCCTTTTGAATTATTCGATCGCCTTTGAACCACGTATTAGTATTCGATAACGCATCCTTCGAACTCTATATTGCGTTCACCTTCACCTATTTTAGAAGGACGAAAGCGTCGTACTAAAACTCCTCTAACGGTCCTATCACCATGACCATTACCACCCAATGTAATCATATCTTTGTCTTGAACTACTCGACCTTTCCCTCGATACTAAATTTACAATCTTGACTGTCTAATCACTTGAATTTAAGAGTTATTATAATCGTCTCTTAATCATACCCTCAACCTAGACTACGACCATATAAACTTCCTTAAACCCTCCTATCTACCGTTGTGCCTTCTCACCCCCTCCTAATTCTTAATTTCGAGGATGAAATTCTTTTAATTTGGGTAGGATATAAAACTCCTAAATTTCTACTATTTTTTTTAAATATATTAAATTTGGTACTGATTTAAAAATTTTGTATTGTACGTCGCATAGTCGTATTGTACGTCGCACACGAAATTTTATTTTTCGTAATTGCTCGTCAAGTGCGAATATGTGCGAGCGTACATATTTTTGAAAAATATTTTTTCTATTTTATTATACACTTTCAAAATATTATATAATTATTATTCTTGCTATAAAAAGCCTTTTTATTTTTAGCAGTTATTAATCATAAATAATATTTCATTGTATACTAGGAAAAGCATAATCATGTATGCCTTATTCGTGCATACATATATTTCGTAATTATTTATTAGCCTATTTTAAATAAAAATATAATTTTTGAGATTTATTAATAAATATTTTATTATTTAAAAAGATATTTAAAAATATTTATTATTTTCAAAATTATTATTATTGGTATTTTGAAAAATATATTTGGAAGTTATGGTGGCCATTTAAATCTTGATTTAATTTTTGGATTTTTTTAAATAGTTAAATATTCGAAATTGATTTATCCCATTTGATTTTGAGCTAAAAATTTAAATAGATTTAAATTGGATTTAATTGATTTGATTTTAAACTAAGAGAATTTGATTTGATTTAAATTAGATTTGGATTTGGATTTGGATTTGGATTTGGATTTGGATTTGGATTTGATTGCTTTTAAATTAAATTAGAAAATATCTAAATTGGGTTTAATGGAATCGTAATTCTTATCTAATTGTGAATTCCCATATCCTATAAATAGGCAGGTACTCCTCCATATTATTTTCACCACAAATCATCTTTCAAACCATCCTTGTCAAAATTTCTCTCTTTTTTTCGTCATAAATTCAGCCTCAATTTTCAAAGGTTGTAGCAACTTCGAATGACCATAACTCCCAACTCCGGACTCCTTTTGACCTCCAATTTTTTTGTTGAAATCGTATTGAGGTATATTTTCTGAATGTAAATTTTATTTTCATAAAGTCGGAACTTAATTTTCTGGAAAATTTGTGGAGTGTCAGTGGTCCAAAAATCTGACACGTTTTAGTGTTTTTGAGATTCTGGGAGTGTCCGTTTGAAGTTTCGGAATACTGACAGAAAAATACACATCATATATTTTTCCAAAAAAAATTTCAGAATATTTTATTTTTGGTTTTTATTTTAGAAGTTTGTCACATCGTCTGAGTTAATCTTGTGTAGCCCTGTGACTATTCTGTACCCAACGGGATTGTCGGTTTCACCAGCAAGGACCTCAGGCATCTTTATGCAAAATAAACTGTGATACATGGCATAACCTGTTAGAACTTACTGTTCATTTATATTTTCTGCTATGTATTATTTTTCTTACACATTAAACCTAGATTTAAGGAACCACCTTGTGTGTTGCATTCATGGCCTTGACATGTTGTACCACGAAGTTGTGTGTCGCATGTAGAACACGGACGTGCGTGATTGGCTGGCCACCAGTATGTACAAGCCGTGCGATAGGAATAACCGCTAATAGAGGTTGCATGCTTAGTTTGACTTAGCGGTTAATAGAGGATTTATGTTGTGGATACAACATAATAGACATTGGGTGGGAAGAACAGTTCCTTAATGTATGGGTCATATATGCACTGCCCTGATTGTCGGTTATCTCCAGTAGGAGATACGGTCCTGATTCCTGATATTCCTGATCCGGCCCATGCGTCAAAGGTTTGTTCTTATTGCATTCACTATAGTACGGTTAGGTACCCTATTGCAGGCATCCCTTATTTATTTGAGCAATATTTATTCAGTTTATATGGCATGATATTATGTGTCTTGTTACGTCCCTCTGAGGACCTGGTTATCTCTCCAGGTGTGTGTGCTTCTATGATATTGCAGGTGTGCTAGTCGAGGCCGTGATCTTCTCCATCCTTTCGAAGATGATTGCACTTGGCTAGTCTTGTTATTTCATCTATTCCTTCTTGTACCTTTTATTTGAGATAGTTGGTAGTGGACTTTGTCTCCACCCAACGTATTGTACAAAGATTTATTACAGTTGATTACATCTTTTATTCTTTATTGTGGATGAGATTAGATTACTCTTGGTTTACTGTATTTTACAGCTTATGTATTCATACGAGGTTTCCATATATTGGAGTATCTTCGTATGTATACAGCTGGCATGGATACGTACATAGTCCTAAGTATTATGGGACTGGGGCGTTACAAATCCAAATAGTAAAACATCTCCTACAGCAAAGAAATCTTTCCCAACCCAACATGTATATTAAGGAAAACCTAAACCAACATCCCACAGCAAGTATAGGAAGGAGAACCCAAGCAACAATTTATACAAGAAATCCAAACCAACAATACATACATCACAAATAATTCCAACAGCAGCTAGGTAACCCGAAATCAAAAATGATCCAACAGCAAGTAAGGAACCGAACATGATCTAAAGATCATTCGCGCTTCACAAACAAAGACAATCGTAGGATCGTCAAGCCAAAATCGAACCCAACACGTATCAGTCGATCGAAACCCTTTTTATGTAGGGATCAAGATCCTACAACATCATCGACAAACAAAACAAACCCAGAAACTGAAATCAATCAACAGTTTAGAATTTATACCCCAGAATTTAGTGTCAGAATCCGAAGGGAGGCTTCGGACTCGGCTCGCAGGCACGCACAGCACCTCGTCGGGTCGCAACTGTGACTGTGGAGAGGCTTCGGACTCGGCTCCCCAAATGTAATTACACTCCCTTGAACAAGAACAAACAGAAAAAAAAAATCAAAGAACACAAGCATTTGGTACTTACAATTATTTCATCGAACTGAAGCACACATAGAACAATTCCCAACAAAATCTTTTTTATGGAAAAAATATAAATCAAAATCACTCACTTAATCAAGAGAAGTCAACGATGATGCAGCCCTTTTCGGATCATCGCCGATGTGGACGAAGACGTCGGAAAACCCTAAAAGAACCCTAATTTTGGAGAGATAGATGCATGTATGGTTTTCAAAAATTAGAAGATTTTACTAAAATCATGTCGAGGCAGAATTTAGGGCATAAAATAAGCAATGATCGAGATTTTAGGACAAACTGATGGTGAAGGCTACGCCGGTGACAACCTTCCCTCTGCGGTGGAGTCTGTAACCGAGGGAGGCGAGGAACGGGCTGAGGGAAGTTAGGGAGCGGGGAGCGGGCTGAGGGGAGTTGGGGAGCGGGGAGTAGGCTGAGGGGAGTTGGAGAGCGGGAGGAGAAGGAGAAGGAGAAAGAGAGAGGGTTTAGAATTTTTCTTAAGTGCAAGAGAATTGCGGGAGAGTCGAGGTTTCGACTTAAATTTTCGTGCTTTTTTTATAACGCTCGTATCACTGGAGCACTATCAATAACGTTTTTAATGTAAACCGTCATAGATTCTAGTCTTGCTGAACTTTGATGACGCTTCCACATCAGTCGTCATGAAAACCACTTATCAAGCGTCATTAATAGGTCTTTTTGTTGTAGTAATTTTTCAACTTATAGCATGTTTGACAGGTAATAAATAACCTAGGGAGGTTGTAGCTAGGTGAATTTCTAGTAATTTATACTTCGCACCTATATATTATGAACCATAAAGTGCATGTCGGATTATATTAACTTTATATATTGGGGATGAGTAAATGAAGACTCGAGATTACGATTATGTTAGAAAATTTTCAGGAATCAAATAAGTATTGAAATAGCATGAGATAAAAAATATTCGAGACTTGAATATGGAAATAAAATGGAAGTTGGATATCCTTAAATAGTTCGATGATTGTACTGGTGTTGAGTTGTGAAATATGGATGGAGAAATTAATGATTGAAAATAAAGTTTTATAAACAAATAAAAGGTCAAGAATATAAAGTTATACTAATTTTTAAGGATTGAGAATGGCTAAATACAATGGTGGCGTCGTTTGAGGAAACCTGCATGTCATAAGATTGAGTGAACTCTTTGGAGAGAAAAAAAAGATATAGGGATTATAAAATGATATAAGTTAAATTTTGGCTTAAGTTTTGCTATTCGCATCCTTAGGATTCCAATGTTATCCTAGAAAATCGGGATAGATAGACTATACCAAAGTCCGAGTTGGTGTGGAATTTCTCATCCTGTTTGGTTATCCAGAACCCACTATTATTCTAGTAACAAGAAGTCGTATTTTCGCTATAGACCGTAACCCCTATTCTTTCTTTGTGATTACATATCCTATGTTATGCGAATGAGAAGATCGAATCCCTTCACTAATCATGCTATAATTTTAGAAATCAAATCCTTTGATTTATATACAACTCTTTGTTCTTAATATTCATATCCCCATAGGCACTAGTTCCTTTCTATTCCAATTTTTCCTAGCCTACTCGCTATGACCTAAAATTTTCATATAACTACCTAATTGTGCCTTATCTCTGAAATTCGATCATGTGAATTTATTTTTTTAACTTATCATAATTTTTCTCTTAGGTTGATCTACAAAATTTTTCGTGATTTCTTAAATCTTGTCTCCGTAATAATAGTGTCAAGCGATAACCGAAACTCTATATACCACCTCATCTAAGATATGTCTAATATAGTCATTTCTACTGCCTTGTTGAAGGCATGATCTATTTGGAAGTGGTATAGTATTGGTAAAAAAATTTATAGAGCTTTGACCATTAGCATCATAATAGCACATAGATTTCCTTTGAAAGACTATGACTACCGTCATACGTATCTAATATTTTCTTATCTTCCCTTTCAAATTAGACCTTCCCATGTACCTTGCAAATAGGATTATGACTAGAGATTCTGCTGCCAACTTAATTTCTATAAGTTAGATAGGGACTCGAACTAATCGTATCCTAACTTTAGATCATGACGTCAACAAGGATCCCATGGATATCTGTGTTCCCTTCTCTATCCCTTGGAAAAAGTCGATATGAGTAGTCGTATTACACTTCTTTCAAAGATTAATTCTCTTATCTTTTATATTGTGCTTTAGTTTAATTTCGATGACAAAATTTTCTAAGGTAGATAGATTATAAGCCCCCTCCAAAATGTTTTTAGGGTTTCTAGAATTAGTGAGCAATTAGGAATTAATCGGGTTAAATTAGGATTAGTAAAACCGTGATTTACAAATGCCAAATCTTTATTTATTTTCTTTGCGTCTTCATCGTGGCTTTGATATCTAGAGCACAACACTAGCTGTTCTCTTCCAACAAGTTTCACACCCTTGACTGACATGCCACTCTACGCTCATGACATTCGTGTCCCACAAAAATATGTATGCTTGTGCTTCATTTTAATTGTACAACAATTAGGACACAAAAACCAATTCTACCATATGTCATGCACCTAGGCTCGTTTCAAATAAAATTTAAGACACAACTTCAACCTGTTCTCTTCGACGATCATATGATCATGACCTACACTAAGCCTACAATTTCTATGACACTTGTGTCTCACCCAATTGGACCCCTACATGCTTCCTACACATCAATGATCACCATGACACTTTTTCTAGAATTAATGATCACTCAACTCACACTTAACCCTAAACTAGACCACAAGATCCAAACCAAGCCCAAGCACCCTCCTTTATGGCTCATTCTAATCTTCTACATAACACTAAGCTCACACAAAGTAGCCTTTTAAACATACAACACCATTATTTAAACACTCACACATACCATTTCTCCTACTCTATAAAACAATGAACACACACTCTCCTATAATAACACCAAAACACCCATTCATTTCCTAAACACCGGAACACCCTACACCAAAATCCCTTTCATAACAAACATACAACACCAACACAACACACAACACCAAATTCCAATTTTTCTAACATACCAAATTCCCTCTTTTTGGAGATCACCATACCAGCACACCCCTACTCTCCTCACGCTGTCATGTCGAGCCCTACTCCCCCATCCTTAAGTTTACTATTCTTCCATTCCCTCCATTCACTCCTACCCTCCTTCATCTTCTCCATAATCTTCTTCATTTTTTTTCTTCACCATATTTTTCTCTTCTCATTCCTTTTCTCATTTTTCTTTCTATTACTCCTGGAAGCGCCGTGTAGAGCCTCCGTGCATGCCGCCCCGGACGACCGCCAGCCATCCTACGGCTATGCCGCACCCTCGCTACCCCTGTGTGCGCATATCACTGTTGTTAGCAGCAGTGTTGCTGCTGCCATAGCAGCGACTGCACCACCGCCAGGCCGCCAAAGCCACACCATGTGACCCCTTCGCAGCGGCCTGCGCCCAGCCGACCGCCACCTGCGTACCGCCCCGACAAGTCCCTGGTCGACCGTGTCCAGCTATGTTCGCTGCGTCACACCCCACGGCCATACATCAGCGGTGTGGACAGCCCCGTACGCATCACGTACTGAAATGTGGGCAATTTTGAACTTTTGTGATTTTAATCATTTAAGAATAGAATTTTAGTCATGTTATAATTTTTGGTGATTTTTAATTAATTTAATACTATTTAAATTGGTGGATTGTGATTTTGGGTGTTTAGCTAGTGTAACCCTAAAATTACTTGACCTAAAGACTAACCATGACCATGGAGACCTAACCCTGTGATTAGATTGACTAATTACCACTTTTTAGGTTAAGAATATTTTGGTCATTTTTGACTTTTAATGAAAATAAATTTTGATTAATTAATTATGTGCTAATTGAGATATTAGGCCTTAACCTAGAATTTGCCCTAATCTACATGTTAGTCATTAGCCTAGATATTAGATTAGAAGTTTCCATTACATGACAAGGTTAGGAATATCTAGATATTAGTGGAGATTAGATATATGTTAGGAATTAGATATTATCATTTAGGCCTTTTAGCTTGAGGCTTAAATTGAACTAGCTAGAGGCCTCCTAACCCTAGAATGAACCCTAGGCTGCCATCAAAGGATTTCCACCCCTATATAACATCATTTAGCACCCCTTTGCCTCTTTTGAATAGCCCTCATGAACCCTAATTTAGTTCTTCCCCAATTTTAGCTTCTTTATTCAAATCAACTCCAATTTGGACCAAATCAATTGCGTTAGACTCCCCTACAGTAGAGGATACCATTGGTGGGTAGCTATCAAGGATTTGGAGGTTTGGGATCATTGTAATTGGAGAAGGACCCTCATTTATTAAGCTATTTCTTGAGGTTTCACCCACAATAGGTAAAACCTATCAAACTCATCCAAATTTTTAATTTCTTTCCATAGTTGCATTCATTTAGATATACCCTAGCTGTAAACCAAGTTTGGTAGGAATTGGTGTCCATTTGATACACGTATCGGACACATATCGGTGTACATATTAAAGTGTTTGATGAAATGCCTATGTGAACTTTTTGTTCTCCTTTTTCAAAACTAATTTCATATTTGGAAAGCCCTTGATGTGTGTTTTTGAACCCCCACTGACTGAGCACATTTATGTCTCGTGTTCGTGTCCAAAATTGGACACGAACTTGTGCACGATTACCATGCACTGTGTCCTGCTACCCGAGACTGATTTCTCTCTCAAATGGACACGTGGACTCGTGCCACTTGGCACGAGGGTAGGGTCACTCACTGACACGACACCCAAGAAGTTTGATATGATTTTATCAAGTAGATCTCAAGAAATCCCACTCGTACTGGCCATACACTGACTGTGCACACGAGTTTTTCTCCACTGGTACGCTTTCGTATCTCATGACACGGCTCGATTGGATACATTGCAGACACACCTATCCCTAGCCCTACCCCTAACCTAACTCTAGACACGAGCACGAGACACGTGTTGCTGTGTGTCAGGTCCTAGAAGGATCGACACACCAGTACGAGACAGTGCACTGTACTGTCTCTGATACTTGAATTTTGACACTGTTTCGACCCTGTTTGACACGACACAATACGACTTTGACCCAATACAGTGACACATACACACGCCCCTATAACCCACCTATCCTCTGACACGAGCACGACACTGGTGGATGGACACACGAGTCCCTAGGCTAGTCGACACCTCAGCACGAGGCTATCTGAAACTGGGTTCTGATACCACACAGTTAGACACATGTTTTAGGACACGACTCAACCCTTGGACAATTTTGTTACACCCCCACACGTGTACCCCTCTGACACGAGTATGAATTTGTGTTGCATGAGTAATTTAGGTTTGATTGGGTTAGAATTTGTAATGAACAAAGGGTTAACATGTATGTGTATGTGTATGTATATGCCTATGTATGTTAATAAATATATGTAAGTATGATGAATATAAATGCATGTATATATATATATATATATATATATATATATATATATATATATATATATATATATATATATATATATATATATATATGATGTGTGAATGCATGAGATGTTGTGAGCCTATATTGTATATAGGTTTTGTTTATAGCTTGTTTATAGGCCTTGTGTATATGGTTTACCTATTTGGCTTGTATATAGAGTAACCTATAGGCTATGTGATATGTGATATGGGCTATAGGCCATGTTCTTGGTAGTATAGTCTTGGTTTCAGCATCTGGGAACGTTCCCAATTACTTTGTGTCCACTTGTCAAATCGTGACGAAATGGCCATATCTTTTACATCGAGAACGTTTTTGATGTTTGTTTCAGCATCCAGAAACGTTTGCAGAGGTTCTACTATTGTAGCTTCATCTCATTTGTCGATTTCATCTACTAGACGTCGTCAAAACACCTTCCAACCACCAGGCAAGTATACCTTGTTATATTTACTGTCATACTATTTATTTTTAGCATTTATTTACTTTGTTTCATATTTGTTAGTTTTATTGGTTTTAAACTGCACGTTCAAGACACACTTGGGTGCAAGCAACTCTATTAGTCGTTTTCGTTGTTTTATTTTATTTGGTGCATGTTGACTTAGTTTTAGCGGAGTACCTTCTTATTGTGGGATATTCTTATATCTCCATTGGCCATGACACTCACACTACATGGTTTCAGACATGTTGCTAGGGGCACGGCTTACATATTGACTGGCCATCTCTATGTAAGAAGTCGTGTGACGGATAGATGATCGTAACTGCTATGACTAGGGTATAGAGACTCAAGTAGATACAAAAATGGACAGGTTATGGGCGTGACTTTGTCAGTGTGGGATATCTTGGAGGAGGATAGTCACTAGTGCGTATGGAAAGCCAAACAGGTAAACCATATTTTTCGAAAGGAACCATAGCGTGATATATTTGTAGATACCCTCTGACGTTTTGGACGTTACGACCGGATACGGATGGCTCCAGTTACATACTTATAGCCTAAATTCCACCCATGCGCATGAAAGTTGTCCTCTAAATTGCACAATAGACGGTTAGAATCCCCTTTGCATATTTGTGTCTAGAAGAGTCTTTGCATATTATTATTATTATTCGGACAGTTCATATTAGCATGTTCTTCCTATATCTTGTTACTTCCCTCTGAGGACCTGGTGATCTCTCCAGGTATAGACGACGAGTAGTATCCCGAGGAGTATGGTTATGGACTAGATTATCCATTTGCAGTGGAGGAGGTCTCGCCTTCGGAGCCTATCTGATTTTTCTCTTAGTTGATGGACTTATGTACTTGAGACTCCTTTTCGTATTCATTTCAGTTTATTTCTTTCCGTAGCTAGGTAGTGGATTTGTTTCCGCCCGACAGATACTTCTTTTTATTATTCAGTCGAGACATTTGGTTTGTTATTTCTCTTATTTGTCATTGTGGATGAGATATAGTTGTGCCTGTGACCTTGTTATACTAATATGAGCTGGTGTTCTCTTATTACAGCTTATGTGTGTATATATAGATTCCATATATTGGAGTAATGCGTATATATACAACTGGTATGTACGTTTTCCTAGTCCTACATATATCGGGACTGTGGCGTTACATATTTGGAAAGCCCTTGATGTGGATTTTTGAACCCCCACTGATTGAGCACATTTCTATGTCGTGTTCGTCTCCAAAATTGGACACGAACCTGTGCACGATGACCATGCACTGTATCCTGCTACCCGAGACTAATTTCTCTCTCAAATGGACACGTGGACTCGTAACACTTGGCACGAGGGTAGGGGCACTCACTGACACGATACCCAAGAAGTTTAACATGATTTTATCGAGTGGATCTCGAGAAATCCCACTCGCACTGGCCATACACTGACTGTGCACACGAGTTTTTCTCCACTGATACGCTTTCGTATCTCATGATACGGCTCGATTGGACACGTTACAGACACACCTATCCCTAGCCCTACCCCTAACCTAACTCTGGACACGAGCACGAGACACGTGGTGCTGTGTGTCGTGTCCAAGAAGGATCGACACACCAGCACGAGACAGTGCACTGCACTGTCTCTGATACTTGAACTTTGATACTGTTTCGACCCTGTATGACATGACACGACACAACTTTGACCCAATACAGTGACACACACACACCCCCTATGACCCACCTACCCCCTGACACGAGCAAGACACTGGTGGATGGACACACGAGTCCCTAGGCTAGTCGACACCTCAGCACGAGGCTGTCTGAAACTGGGTTCTTATACCAGTGTCCTGACACACACAGGATTTTATGTCCTTTTTGGTCATTTTTGTCGCTTTTTGGTCATTTTTACTGATTTTGTCCCTTTTTGTCATTTTTGTCGCTTTTACCGATTTTTTGTCGTTTTTGTGTTATTTTTTGTCGTTTTAACCGATTTTTTGTCCTTTTTTTTGTCATTTTTATCGATTATTTTTCGTTTTTGTCGCTTTTTGGTTATTTTTTGTCGTTTTAACCGATTTTTTGTTGTTTTAATCGATTTTTTGTTGTTTTTTGTCGTTTGCATTTTATTTTTTTTTTTGTTGTTTTTACCGATTTTATGTCGTTTTTGTCGTGTTTTGGTTATTTTTGTCGTTTTTACTCTTTTTTTGTTATTTTTGTTGTTTATACATTTTTTGTCGCTTTTTGTCATTTTTGTCGCTTTAACCGGTTTTTTGTCGTTTTTCATCGTTTTTGTCGTTTTTTGTTATTTTGTCGTTTTTACCGATTTTTTTGTCGTTTTTTTATCATTTTTTTTCGTTTTTACCGATTTTTTTGTAGTTTTTACCGGTTTTTTTTTATATTTTTTTCATTTTTTTTGTTATTATTATTTTTAATTTTTTTCCCGGAAATATTTATATTGTCACCAAATATGGGAATGTAATTTTCCAGGAAATTTGATTCCTTGGAATTTGATTCCCGGGAATATAGAATTTCCGGCTATATAGTATTCCGCATACCAAACGTAGAGTATTAAGTTAAAATTTTTGAATAGTCAATAAAATCCAATTAAAATGAAGCCAAAAAAAAAACCAAATATATTAAAATAAAAATATTAAAAATAATAAAATATTATTATGTATTATTATATTATTAGACATGTTCTGGTCCGTCCCACTCAATAATTTCTTCCGAGTCAGCCAGCCGTTCCTGCCTGTCTGGAAGTGCGAGGTTTGTGTGCAAGTGTGTTTTCCTTTTCCTAATTGCAAGATCAAGATTCCTCCTCCTCCTCACAATTGTTAAATTGGGAAGGAAAAGGAACATCTGATCTAGATCTCTCTCTCTCTCTCTTCACTTCTGACCAAAGGAACTCTACTTTCTTTTCCCATTATGTAAGTCTCTCTGCAACTGCAATTGTTCTTTGTTATCTATTTATCGGAAGGAATTGCTAGAATAAGTATTTGCAGATCTGCAGTTGATATCTTTCTTTCTTTCTTTCTTTCAATTCTTTTTTTTTCTTTTCGATATATCTATGCTATGAAATAGGACGTGTAGAAACTGAGAGTGAGGGATCCTATGTTTTTTCGCCATTAATTATAGAATTCCTCTCTGCCGGAAGATGTTCCAGAGATCAAGGAATTGTGAATATAAATGAATAGAGGGCGCTTGTTAGCTTGAGCCACAATAATTTTCATGATTTTTTTTGTGGACTTGAGCTTGTGTGACCAGAGAGTCTGAAAGCATCATCCAAAAGAACTTGATATTAGGAGATTTCCCAATTTAGCATTTTTTGTTGACACCGCTAGGGTATTAAGTTTTACAATTATAGTTGAGGTGTCAAGTTGTCTAGTTTTAAAGTTTAGGGTATCAAATTAAAAAACTGGAATAGTTAGAAGGTATCAAGTTAAAATTAAGCATAAAAATTAGATGTTGCGTTACAGACGGGCAATATGGTAGTAGTTAAAGGAGCCACTAGGAATAGAGGTAGGCCTAAACAAATATGAATCGAAGTTTTAAAAAAGGATTTGGTTTTTGTTAGTATTACAGAGGGCATGACCCATAACGGAAGGCCCATATCGGAAGTGAATGGAAGAAAAGGATTTAGACAGCCGACCCCAAAATTTTGGGATAAAGGCTTTGTTGTTGTATGTTGAAAACTAAAGGTTTGATGGAAAGGAACAAAACATATGCATGTGCTTCATTGAATTGGAAAAAAAATGGTTACGACTGATATTGTTGTGTTTTGAAGTTCTAGGTAGAAGACCTGGACTCATCGACTTGACAACTAGCGAAGGGTTTTGCAAACTCCAACTCAAATTCCTTTGTTTCCTATTTGGAAAGATAACAAGACTCCATGGGATTTGAACCGTTTTTATAGATCAAACATCTTAGACTAAGCCAATCAAAAAGTTCTTTGGGTTATTTGGTGAAGAGTGACTTGAAACGGATATGTGAAATTATGTAATGATATTTAAGATCTTGAAATCCGGATGACACTTTAACCTTTTATTTTATTTAACAACATTATGCTATGTTCTCTCTCAAAAAAAAAAGGAAAAAGAAAAAGAAAAAGAAAAAGAAAAAACAATATTATTCCATGTAGATCAGGTTTTCTTACTATATGCTGTGTTAAGTATTTGGAAAGCCTGTTTCCTGAAATACATATTAAATTTCATCTTTTCTTTTCTTCCTTTTTGTAGATAGCTTCTGAGTTCCTTTCTAAGCTTGTGTAGCTTTTCCTTTGGAAGTTGCCCCTATAAATTCTACAGACTTTGAGGTACCATTGTTTGCTCAACTCTTACATTGCAAACTATTGATATATTATTGATTGACTTAAATTTGATGTACGAATCATGCTCGTTAAGGGACTGATAGGGAATATTCTTTTGAAGAAAATCCTCATGGCAAGAATCAAGCCCCAAGCTTTGCTGCAACAAAGCAAAAAGAAGAAGACCCCATCTAGAATCAGTGTCACTACAATCATTACTTTCACCCTCATCGTCATTTTGATTGCACTATCACTTTATGCTGCTTATCAGTACTGGTACCCAAGGTTAGTTTCTATAGAGTAAAGCTGAAATTTGTATCCAATTATACCTGTATTTTTAAGAATGTAGTGTCATAGTGATGTTCTTTGACTTATGCTACACGACATAATATGTTAATTTGTATGCATTGTTTTTTCTTCTGTGCCAGATTTCAGTTTCTTTCTGGTTCATTTTGATAATTTATTTGTACTCTTTGTCTATCCAATCATCTAAGAGAGATCAATTTTATTATAGGCAAATCAATGATCTCCATACCAATTTAAACAATTTTGAGGTACATCTATCTTACTTTACCATTGTCTCAACGATTAACCTAGTCAATGGGCACTGCAGTTAGATTCTATCATGTCTCATCTAGTGATGGCTTGCCAGTTTGCTAATAGTTTAACCAGGATATTACTTGATATGTAATTTTATTTCTGTAGCAAGCAGCAATGTTCGAAGAACCAAAGAAGGCTAGTCGTCCTAGTTATGCTGTAAGTTTCTTCATCATGTGAATTATTACAGTCTAGTTTGACTTTGTGGCTCACTTGTGTTTGCATGGTTTCTTTGAGACTTGGATCTATTAGCTAAAGTTTCTAACCCTAACTCTAACCAGGATATCATAATATAGAGAGATAACACTACAACATATTGTTGTTACTTGCTCTGTTTGTCTATGTGTTATGGGTGATTTGTGATGCATGCATGCATGAGCACACTTGCACCAGCTCTTAAATAATTTTTAACTCATGCAATTCTATTCAATGAGCTTTTGTGGTTTTCATGAACATGGCTGTACAGGATATATCTCAAAATCAGTACCTATATTATTAAGTCTGTAATTACTAACTTTCATGTCACGAGGAATCTGAGCTCAACATCTATGGTTAGAAGAAGTTGGAGTCTGAGGCCAACACCTTATGATGAATTAAACATGAATAGTGCATGCATTTATACATTGGACATGCTACGCTATTATATTTTAATGAGATGCCTTGTTTTGCTTATATTTACGCTTGGTGATAAATTTCTTTTTTAGTTGTCTCTTATGAACTGTTGCATTGTTGCAATAGGTCTTGGACACCTCGAAGGGTTCAGTAACTCTGGAAATTTATAAGGATGCTTTTCCGGAGGTTGTGGATAAGTTTATTAACTTATGGTGAGCACGTCAGACTGTTCCTGAACTAATTTTCTAAACTAATTTTGAAGTCACCACCATTTACCATAAGGTTTGCATCTAACACTTCTTTTCATAAATGATTTGCAAAGTTTTATGCCTTTATGAATCTGCTTGGTGGTATGGTAGCTGTATATTGATAGTATAAAGGACTCCAGTTGTTCCGTTTATACTTCATTTGCAAAACCCTCAAGTACATCGTTTCTCTGTGATTAATATGGTGCTTAAAAAAATTGTGGTATTACTAAATTACTAAATACAGCCAACTTCAATTGTAGTGCAAGAAGATCTCATTGTAAAAGAACTTGTGTGTGCTGAGATGACTAATTTGTCAGTAAGAATGATTCCGTAGGGAAGCGATTATTAGGATTTTCAAAGGTCTGATCCGCAAACAGTTCACAAAATACATGGTTTCCAGAAAACAATTAATTGACTATGTTCATCACTTTCCTACTCCTTTTGTTCATATCATTCACCTACATTTATTACTTTCATAGGATTCTCTTTTTAGACATCTGACGGTTAAACAATGTGCAATGCAGCCAAAATGGATATTTCAAAGGGGTGCTTTTTCACCATGTGGTAAAAAATTATGCAATTCTAGGAGGGGCAAAGCAAACACAGGGAACTGCGGAAGATTGGACTTTGAAAGAACAATCCCAGAGTCACCTAGCTATAAGGTGATTCCCATTTAATTTAAACATTTCACTAGCTTCCACACTATTATGCGATTGTTTTCTTTATTATTGGCAAACTACTGCCATATATTTGGGAATTGTCTTCCACATTTCCTAGAATATCACGTTGTTCCTGATTTTTAAATTTACTTGATGTAATCAGCCCAAAGCACGAGGCTTTTATGTTAGGAACAAAAACTACTAAAGAGGATAGTGAAGGATTTGAGCTCCTTATTACAACTGCACCAATTCCTGATCAGAATGGCAAACTTATTCTTTTTGGGCGTGTCATCAAGGGGGAAGATGTTGTCCAGGTAGCGAAGCTAGTGAATATTTCTTCTTCCTCTAATTATGTGTTCCTTTTATTTGGTACACCAAATATTACATTGTGAATCAGTCCATAATTCATACATTTAGGCAGTGAAAAGGTGTGTTGGCAACATGAAACCCAGTGAAATCCTATGAAAGTAGGTAACATGGGGTTGTATGAAGCAAAATGTAACTGTGGGACTTTGGCTGCAAAGGGTGTTTGGGAACTTGAAACCTTGTGAAACCCAACTTAGCATATAGAACTGTGGTTGCACAGATGCTTCAATGGAGGTGTCGTGCACTTATCTGATCATAGCAGATAATTGGGTACTTCAAGAATATGTATCGGATACACTTTCTAATGTATCCTAGATAAAGTTCGCCCCAAAAATGTGGGGCACCATTTTTTCTACTTTCCCTTATATATGTTGTATAATATTATACCAGCAACTTGTTAATCATAATAAAGTCGAAGACGAAAAGAACATTCTACAATTTACGGTCCCTGTATCTACTGAAACCGAGGTGCAAGAGAAAACTCTCGTCCGCATGAAGTTAGGCACCATCTCTCTCTCTCTCTCTCTCTCTCTCTCTCTCTCTCTCTCTCTCTCTCTCTTTGGGGTGTGTGTGTGTGACCCAAGAAAGTACATAGGTCTATATAATACAAATATTGATATCAAGTGCTTTCCTAAGCTAAAACTTTACTTCCTCTTCTAGCATATTGATCACACATCACTTTTTTTCTTAGATACCTTGAATCATTCAACTTAGGTGCAACTCAGGTGCATGTTTACTGCATCTTACTATCCTAAAAAAAACATGCACCTAAACCCTAGAGGCCCGCGCCTCATTAAAGAGCATCGGTTCGGGTCCCAACCGGACCGTATTGGTCTAAACCGACCTAAACCGTAAACCGGAATACTGAAAACCGCAAACCGAACCGCCGAACCTAAAACCCGATCAGAACCGAACCGAATTAGAACGGTTCGGTTCTAGGTCGGTTTGGTTTATGGGCCATTGGACTGGCCGGGTTTAAATGGGTCGGGCTGTATGGGAGAATACAAATTTAATGCACAATACAAATTAAATGGGCCGGTTTTTAATGGGCTGGTTGCATAATACAAATTTACAATGAACAATACAAATTTAATGGGCCTGTTTCTTTCCAAATTGGACTTAAAAGCCCTGCACATAAAAGCAATACATCAAATTTACAAATAAAAGCACTAAAGTAGTACATTTCAAACCAAATTGTACTTCAAAGTACTGCACATAAAAGCAGTACATTCTGTAAACATAACCAATGCTCGATATACAAATAAAAGCAGCCATGTCTTGCTAAACCCCCAAACAGATCCATTGTATATACAAATTACAATAAAGAAAGGCAAATTCCATACTCAAATTCCAAATTCCAGACTCAAATACTACAGATTCCAGAATTAAGTTACAAACCCCCAGACAAATCCATTGTATATACAAATTACAATAAAGAAAGGCTCAGAATGGCTTCAAATTTTCCAGATTCCAGAATTAAGTCAACACTCAAGTCAAACCTGCATTATATACAATAACTAAAAAAAGAAAGGCTCAGATTAATGGCTTTTAATGCATCATTAAAGATGCAATGTATCATGTATGCCTCGCCAATGGCTGGAACGAGTGCCTCGCCAATGGTAAAGAGTGCCAAATCATCATTGCCAATTCTTAATGGAAAAATTTAGTAAAATCCTTGAATATTAATAGTAACTATGAACAGAGTACCTCACCCATGGAAGGCTGCAAGGAGTGCCTCGCCAATGGCTGCATCGAGTGCCTCGCTAATGGCTGCAATGAGTGCCCCGCCTCTACAAGCATCGACATGTAGTATCCAGCAAGTACATGTATCAGAACAAGCATGAAGCATGTATCAGTATCACTCTCCAGTCCTAAATATGATGTATAAACGAGGATGAAAATGACTGTAAGAAGTAAGAACAACAGTTCAAAATTCCAGAACAGGAAAATATGAAAAATTCCAGGACACATTCCAAAACAGTCCCATAAAAGTACCACATTTTGCATCCACATTCCAGAACATAAAAGAGTTCCAGGACAGTATCAATATGACTGTAAGTAACAGATCAGAGATGTTCATAATAATTCCAGGAAAGTATGAAAATTCCAGGAAAATATGACTGTAAGTAACAGTTCCAGGAAAGTATGAAAATTCCAAAACAATTCAAAAGCAGTATCAAAAAGATCAGAGATGTTCAAAATGACTAACAATATCAACCACATTCCAGCAGTATCAACCACATTCCAGACCAATCTGACTGTATCAATATGACTGTAAGTAACATATTAGAGATGTTCAAAACAATTCCAGGAAAGTATGAAAATTCCAGGAAAATATGACTGTAAGTAACAGTTCCAGGAAAGTATGAAAATTCCAAAACAATCCAAAAGCAGTATCAAAAAGGCCAGAGATGTTCAAAATGACTGATAGTATCAACCACATTCCTGAGCAGTATCAAACTTTTAACTTCAAAGTACTAGCAATGTAGTATCAAAATGACTGACAGTATCAAAA
Organism: Iris pallida; assembly: GCA_029216955.1. Lineage (NCBI taxonomy): Eukaryota > Viridiplantae > Streptophyta > Magnoliopsida > Asparagales > Iridaceae > Iris > Iris pallida. The sequence continues at coordinate 4,150,256 of JANAVB010006389.1, forward strand.
TGACTAACCAGTAGTGTGTTCCAGCCATAGCAGAGGCAGCAAGTATCAAAATGACTGACATATTACAATAATGTGTTCCAAGAACCCAAAGTATTACACCAAATTGGCGATTTCAAAAGAGGGGAAGTAATCAAACCTCGCTCGTTGATGTCGATTCCACGGTTAACTTACCCAATTCTAAATGATAAGAATAAATCAATGAACAAGTTAAAACACAACTATATCAAATTGAAACTTTGTAATACAATATAAAACCTGAAAATTACCCATAATAGTCCCATAATAGGACTATAGGAGTCCCAAAAATAGAGGATAAACTTTGAACAAAAGAAAATAGTCCCATAATAGGACTATAGGAGTCCCAAAAATAGAGCAAGAACATTCCAGAACATAAAGGAGTCCCAAAAATAGAGCAAGATAATAAACAGTCCCATAATAGTACCACATTTTGCAACAAGTACCCCATTTTGCTAGCCAATTCTGAGGCTAATGCTTTATTCAGCATTTTTGCAGCTACTGATTTTTTTGCAATTTTTTTGATTTCACCTGTAATAGTGCAATGCATACGTACAAAAACAACAAAAGTATGTTTCAAGAGTGAACTTAGTAACTTACAGTGAGAAAAATAAATGTTCGAGAGATGTCACAGATGACATATCGGATATCCTCCTTCCATAATTCATGTATAAATAACAGAAGTAAAAAATTAGGTTAGGATTCTACTTACCAGAAATAAATAACAGCAGTTATAGTCTTCAAATTCGAACTTAGTAACTTATACAAGTAAAAAATTGAAGAACAAATAATATAGAGAAAATTAGGTTATGATTCTACTTACCAGAAATAAAGGATAAGGATTTAGAGAACCGACCGCCGACCAAAATATCGACAGATCTAGGTTAGCCCTCGACACTTGACAGATCTAGGTTAGATCTCGAGATCAGTAAGCAAACTTCAAAATATCGACAGATCTAAGTTAGATCTGGAGAGATCTAAGTTAGATCTGGAGAGATCTAGGTGAGATGAGAGAGGGTTAGGGTTTCCAGAGATAGAAGAGTGTTAGGGTTTTGAATATGGGAGATGGGAGGCCCGAAGAGAGGAGACTCGAGAGGAGACTCCGGTCGCCGACTCGCCGGAGTAGGGCTTAGGGAATAGGGAGAGAGAACTCAAGAGCTAGGGATTAGGGAATAGGGAGAGAGAACTCGAGAGCAGCCGCTGGAGAACTCGGGAGGAAATAAAATGAAATGGAGAGAGAGTGAGAGAGAGAAACATTTTGGATTTTATAGTTAGGGCACAGAAAGCCTAGGGGTACAAGTGTAACTTCAAGTGCTTAATCGGTTTTCGGTTAACCGACCTTTCTTTTTCTCAAAACCGTAATTCGACCCATTAACCGTTCATTTCAGTTTATAAAACCGACCACTGACCCGAATGTCGAAAAACTAACTCGTTAAGCTAAAACGGTTCGGATCGGGTCGGTTTTCGGTTTGAAACCCGCCAAATGCTCAGCCCTAATTGGATACACTTTCTAATGTATCCTAGATAAAGTTTGTCCCAAAAATGTGGGGCACCATTTTTTCTACTTTTCCTCGTATATGTTGTATAATATTATACCAGCAACTTAACCATAATAAAGTCGAAGACGAAAGGAACATTCTACAATTTACGGTCCCTATATCTACTGAAACCGAGGTGCAAGAGAAAACTCTCATCCGCATGAAGTTAGGCACCATCTCTCATCTCTCTCTCTCTCTCTCTTTTTGTGTGTGAGACCCAAGAAAGTACATAGGTCTATATAATACAAATATTGATATCAAGTGCTTTCCTAAGCTAAAACTTTACTTCGTCTTCTAGCATATTGATCACCCATCACTTTTTTTTTTCTTAGATACCGTGAATGATTCAACTCAGGTGCATGTTTACTGCATCTTACTATCCTAAAAAACATGCACCTAAACCCTAGAGGCCCGCCCCTCATTAAAGGTGTCTCACCTGAAGGGATATGAGGCGTGCTGTGCCCCTCGACAACACTAACCAAGTAATGCTTATGATAATATGAAACTAAAACTTTGTCTAAAACTAACTCCTGCTGGCATACAGATTGGTTTAACTTTCGAAAGACTCTTCTGGTACAGAATCCTACTAACCCGTGTATCCAAAAGTTTCTGTTCAAAGAGGGGCATCATCAGTGAATCCCAGTCCTAATGTTAATTGAATTAAACTTTATCTATCAATTACTTAAGTTAATAGGAGAAAAAATGTGGAGTCGGCTAATTGAATTATTTTCTTCTGTTCTGCCCTTTCAGCGCCAATTTCTTTTCTCATGTTAGCAAATACTACATCCTTTTACATTAATAAAATCCTAAAGTCGGGTAATTGGTTCAGAAATTGGATTTCAGTAATTCAAAATTGTAACACTGTACATTTTGCACTCTGTTCTGGAAGGTAGAACTTAAATCTTGTTAGCAACATCAACATAGCTTTGATAAATTGTCGACATCTACTTACCATGTTTGAACTCTTCATATCGTTGATGCTTTGTTCTTTGGCTTACATTTTTATTTGAAAGTTGTTCTCTGTTTGATAGTCTGAATTTTTTGTTGTTGTATTCTTTAGGAGATAGAAGAGGTTGAGACCGACGAAAATTACCAGCCAAAGGTGCCTGTGGAAATCAATGACGTCACAGTAAAGCAGGATCTCTGGACAGCTGTTTAGTTTCCCTTGTTCTGCTGGGGGAATCTACATTCTGAGAGTGGAGCGCAAGATCATTCAAACTGCTAGTAAGATTGTAACAGCTGCCAGTGAGTTTTTAGAGTGATGTATGTGCGCAAGAAAAACATAACACTGATTTTGCTTCCTTGAGATGTGTGGAATTGTAATTGTAGTTCTTTTCCTTGTTCTATTTGTGTTGGAACCAAACTTCCATAGGCGTATACCCAAAAAATGTGTGCTTAGTCTTGCATGAGATTGCACTATATTCATTGATTCTGATATTGATCCCTTGTCTCTTCAATAAGAGAGGAAGGGGTAGGGTTAGGGTTGTCACCCGTTATTATTTACTACAAAGTGGTCTTTTGGTTACCCAGAATACCTTTAGTGAATATATAAATATTTTTGGAAATATATATTTCATATAAAAAAATATGATATTTTTGATTGATGACTAAATATATTTAGTAGATATTATTTTTTATTTCTTCATTTTTATGGTGTAGTTGGTTAAGGTGATATGTTAGTAGTCAAAAAAATGATTTCTTAAAAAAACAAAAAAACATAAAACAAAAAAGTTTTTTCAAATAAAAGAAAGAAAGAAACAACAACAAAAAAAACCATAAAAAAGGTATGGAAAAAAAATGAGTTTTTTTTTTTCTAAAAAAGAAAGAAAAATACCCCAAAAATAGGTTTTTCTAAAAAGGCCAGAATTTTTTTAAAAAAAAGTAGAAAAACCAAAAAAGGAAAAAAATATTAAAATGGTATACAAATAACAAAATAACAAAAGAAGAGAGAAAGCCAAAAATTCTTTAAAATGATTAAAAAATAAATAAAATAAACTTTTAATAATATAAAAAAACGAAAATTAATTTATAGATACTAAAATGGAAAAAAAATTAATAATGAAAAATAGAAATTTCGAATAAAAAGAGAAAAAGAAGAACAAATTAAAAAATATCGGAAAAAAGTAAAATAATTTTTTTTTACCTAGCCATAAAAAATAGTAAGATAGTATTTCCATATTTTACTATTTTAAATTTTAGCGGGAACAAAAAAAATTCATCTAGCAAACGCTCGCTAAAAAAATGAGCGATTTTTCTGCAGCTTAAACCACAACGTCGCTAAGAATCTAGAATATCTGCAAACCTGATACGAAAACTATAACGAGTGTGTCTACTCTAATCTCTGTGTGGTGCTTGTCCTGCATGCTTGTTGTTGTGCTTCTTAGCGAGCAAGGCCTGCATTTTGAATAGATCATGTCTCTTGCCATGGTCAGAGCCTACTTAACTACTCTCATGTAATCTCCAGGTTTGAATTTATTCTCTTCTCCATTACTTGAGGTTTTTTTCTAAGGACACTATCACTTTTACTTGGGGCTAACCCAAAAATGTTTCAAAATATTACAAGTTTGCCATCAATTTTTTTACTTGGGTCTAGCCTAAACAAAGATATAAATACCAACTTTTCTTTTCTTTTTCTCTCTCCCTCTAGTCTTTTCTTCTCTCCCTCAACTCTTTTCTTCTCTTCCTCAACAAACATTTCTAGGTCAAAGAATTTAACCCCAAATTTTTTTCCAACCTACATTTTGTGAAGATTGTTGGTGAAATATCTAGTAATAGTATCATTGACTTCTCCCATTTATTGGTAAGTCATCGAATTAATATATGTTTAAAGTTTTTAACATGAATTTCACATATAAAAGTTGAATTATATGTGTTTAATGTTGAAAAAATGAACATGGAAGAACCCGGGTCATCAAATATAGTAGGCTCTCTTCCCGTTACGTCCGAAGAACAAATTAACGCTTCAGAAGCTCTCTTGGTAACTAAATTTTAACTTTTTATTTCGTGAAAGTCGGGTCTGTGACATAGAGGACTGCCACCCCTCTGACAGTCTACATCTTAGGACAGGACTGTCAGAGAGGTGGCAGTCCTTTATATTGTAAGGACTGTCAGGCTTGTGGCAGTTCTAAATATTGTAAGGACTGCCTCACTCCCTGCAGTCCTAAATATTGTAAGGACTGCCTCACTCCCTGCAGTCCTATTTATTTGCAGAAATTTTCACATTTGATTTGTGTAGTTGTTTAGTTTTATTAACTTTAAGTTCTATTGTAGGTCTTATCATCTTCCTATATTGCGGTACCTGCTCCAATTGCAGTCGATGTAGGCCATTTATTCTGGACCGATCTCTGGTTTGAATCAAGCGACGGTGCGGTACATTGGTGCCGAGAAAACAAAATAGTTCTTGTGATAACTGATCGGCCCGAAATCGTCCAGGATGACAAACTGTGACTGTTGGATGTGAAATAGGTAGTGTGTTCAGAAGCCATAAGAAAGATACATATATCCAGACTAAAGTTTCCAAAATAAATATTGGAACGAAGAAATGTGGTTGTCCATTCACGATCCATATTAGAAACGAAGAAGAAGGGAAGTGGACAGTCGAAGTCAAGAATGGAATCCACAACCATGAGATTGCCGAAACACTATTGGGTCATCCGTATGTCGGACGGTTGAACAATACAAAGAAGAAGATAGTCGAAGACTTGTCCACTTCCGGAGTTGAACCAAGACAAATATATTCCGTCATACGACATGAAGATGAAAAGAACAAGTCTACAATGAAGTCAATATACAATGCCCTATCTACTTCGAACGCTATTCGGACGAAATCAAGAATGGCGATGCAAGAAGTGCTTAAGTTGCTTGCAGATAATCATTATGTTGAGTTCCATAGAAGACATCCCCAGAGTAATGAAGTCATTTCACTCTTTTGGGCTCATCCCGATTGCACCAATCTGGCCAGGTCTTTTGCCGACGTGTTAGTCCTTGATTGCACGTACAAGACCAATAAGTTTAAGATGTCTCTCTTTCATGTTGTCGGGTTCACCTCTACTTGGAAAATATTTCCAGTTGCTTTTTGCTTCATGAAGAGTGAAAAACTTGAAGACTACACATGGGCGTTGAAGAAACTGAAAACACTTTACACCGGTCATAGAGAGCCGTCTGTTCTTGTTACCGACAGAGAGTATGCCCTAATTAATGCTATTCGCATTGTTTTTCCTCAAGCGGATACATTACTATGCACTTGACATGTCAATCGTAATATTCAGCCCCAATGTAAGTTGAAGTTTCGAAAGGTGGATGGTAAACTTGACATGCAAATTTTTGACGAATTCTACAATCAATGGAATTGTGTATGACGAGCCTCTACGATTGCCAGTTACGATGCCGCATGGTTCTTGTTCAATCAAAAGTGGGAGGCGAGGTAGCCGGCATGCATTTCTTACATCAAAGATACATGGCTTGAACTTCACAAAGAATAATTCGTCTTAGCATGGACGAATGTGGTGAAGCATTATGGCACTACAACTACCAACCGTGTCGAAGGAACACACTCGGTATTGAAAAGACACCTAAGATCATCTCTCGACAACTTTGTCTTGGTTTGGCAAGCTATACATCTATCGGTAGACCGGACGGTGAACGAAATTAAGGCATCATTTGAGATGAGCTTAAATATAGTCAAGCATGGGCATAGAAAGGAAACACTCTTGAATGCTTTGATGTGTGTTGTATCTCACAAGACGTTGACATTAATATTTGATGAGATTGATAGGTCAAATTTTGTCGGGTTTGATCCCGAGGTTTACGGGTGTGTACATCGACATACATTGGGCCTCCCTTGTGCACATCAGATTAATGAATATCGTCGTGAATCCATACTATTCCAGTAGATACTGTTGATGAACGTTGGAGGCAGTTGTCTATAATGCCCGTGGTGAAGAGGGATGCTGATTTCTTCTCTTTGCCACAATTGAAACTTTTCCACGCAAGGTGGTGTGCCTCAGTAGGACCAGAACGGGAGTCCATTGAGCTTAAAATCCAAGAAATTGCATGTCCGGTGACTATTAGAATGCATGAGCCATATGTTGTTTCCAATCCTAAAGGCAGGCCTCAAACCAGATTGACTAATTCATAGAAGAGAAGAATGGAGTCAACTAAGAGAGATCCATCATCCTTTGAGCATGTTGAACAAAGCTTACAGCAACCTCCGCCTGCACGGAAGGGTAAGCTTGTCATTCGTCGAAAAATGGAGAAAATGGACCTCCCAAGAGAAGATACCGTTGCAAGCCAAACACTGAGTTTGTATATTGACAAATTTCAACATGAGATTCACAGTTACATTTGGTCTATTGTCGGTGTCTCGGGTGATGGCCATTCCGGATTCCATGTGCTTGCAAGACATCTTGGTTATTCTGACAAAGATGAATGGAGACAGGTGAGGCAGGAGCTATACGAGGAGTTAGTGACTCGTCTTCCATTCTACTCCCGCATCCTAAGTGAAGAATTAGTTGCAAGTTTGTTGTTAAGTATCCCTTGCACCGACAGTGTGACGAGGGAAGACCACTACATGTCCGTCCCGTCTGCCGGTTCTTTATTTGCTAGTAGGTACAAGATACCTGTTGTACTTATCTCGTCGGGTATTCGCAATACATTCTTTCGGATGTGCGCTCCTCCGGCGGAGCACGGATATTATGACCTATGTACTATAGGTCAAATCGGGAAACACATCGTCATACTAAAGATGATCGGTCATTTTTTGATTCCTCCACCTTCAACAGTTTGGTACAAAAAAGCACCGGTCGAAGCCATCACCTGGACCATACCTTTCGTTGATCAAATCAACCATTGTAAGAAGTTGTTGAAGATTGAGGAGCCAAGAGACTTACCTGTTGGCCACTGAGACATCGAAATCGACTGAGTATGGATATATTTACAGTTTGGCATTTTGTATATGGAGGACCACTTTTGTATATAGTAAATTATGAAATATGAAGTCCAGTATATATTTTTCACTTTTACCTGTGTGCTATCTGTGTTATATGTGTTTTACCTGTGTGCAAGATTTATGAAAGTATCTGTGTCAAAATGTATCAATTTGTTAAGTCCTACAGTAATGTAGGATTGTCAGGGTGCTGACAGTCCTGATACAAACTCTCTGTGAAGATAGTTTGACATATAAACTCTCTTCACAGAGAGTTTGTACCCCCCTTGCAGTCCTGCACTAATGTAGGACTGCCAGGGTGCTGGCAGTCCTGATACAAACTCTCTGTGAAGAGAGTTTGACACACACACAAACTCTCCAAATTACGACAATCAAATAACAAAAACATGTCCACATCAAAATAAGATCCAAATAACAACAACAAATCCACTATTACATATCCAAATTAAGACAATAATATCCAACTTACATCCAAAATAACAAAATATCCAACTTACATCCAAAATAAGATCCTAATTACGACAATCAAGTTTCCAAATAACAACAACCATATCCAAATTACATCCAAATACTAAATGATTTAAACATCCAACTACATATCATGCCAGGCCTTCGTACGTGCCTCCATATTATGCATAAAGGGGAACTCGACCTCGTTGTCGATGCGCTCCATCTCGGTGGCGATTGCGACACATTACTCGCTTTGGCAACCTCCCCGGAGTGAATTGGCCAATTCCTTCACCCCTTTAGACTGTAAATGAAAGTATCAGTGAATTAAGTCTACAAACATGAAAATCTTAGGATGGCTACAAATACGGAACTCACCTTCTGTAACCCCACCTTCTCAATTTTATGGATTTTTGAATATTCTTAATATATTTAGTTGTTTTCCCTACTTATATTTTATAGTATTTATTTTGGAGAAGAGTTGTTAATTATTTTTGATGGATTGTTAACTAACTAACTAGGAGTGGTCCCCAAGACTCATAACTAACTATCTAACAAACTTTTGGAGTTATATGCAATTAATAAATTGTAGGGTCCTGAATTGTAAAGTTTTCTCTCTTTTCCTCCCCTTTATAAACTAAACTCAGGAAGGAGAGAGAAAGGAGTTGAGCTCACTATTCTCTCAGTCCATTCCTAAGCAACTGAGCTTCCCCAAAATCCTTCTCCCCCAAATTTCCCCAACCCTAACCCTAAATTTCGTGCGGGTCGCCAAGGTGAGGGCGACGATGATGATCCTCCTCCCTGTCGATTGAGCCTCTCTCACCACCACCTCGACGGCGGCGCTCGACCAAGACTTCGGTTCTCTTCGTCGACGACATTTCCTCGGCAGCGTCATACCATTCTCTTCTAGACGACGACAACAACGGCGATGATGATGGGGCCTCACTCCAGCGAATGAGCTATTTCCAAAGGTGATTGTTTCGTCAACAAGTTTCTCCGGCGGGGCGACTTTGCACAACCCCTTCCCTACGAGCAGATATACGTCGTGCTCCTTCGATTGAAGTTGATCCAGATCTCAGGAGTAAGCATCGAGCTCTTTAAACCTAAATTCTTGATTTATGGGTGAATCCTTCGATCCTTTGATGAATAGATTCTTCTTCTTGTCGAACGAATCCTCGTGTAGGAATTCTTGTTCATTTGTTCGATCGGGCAAGACGACAGTCGAACCGATCATCGGAATCAAACTAAGTAAGGCATCTTCCGAATCTTGTTCAGCAATCCTTTAGATCCTTGTATGATTTAAGTTTTTCGAATGAATGGAAATAGTTTATGGATCGAAGTTTTCCGAGCAATCTTATGATTATTTAAGGATGATCGATGGGATTATGGGACAATTTTCCTTAATTTTCCTTTTGTGGATTCATAGGAGAAACATAGCAGATTTTTTTATTTCTTTTACTGAATCCAGGTTGTTTGTTGTAATGTCAAAACTAGGATTCCTCAGTGATCTGGACACGCGAAGACTGTGTTCGACTCCTTGGAGCGTGTCCTCATTTCGGAGTGATTCTCCTCTTCAGGTAATTGTCTATCCTTCTCGTCATTATAAGAGTTTTGCTGTGATTCTGAATGAGGTAATGTTGGTCAGGATCGGTAGAGTTTTGGTGTTGGCGTGTCCAGGCTGTGTCGTGTCTGCGTAGGATGGTTCGTATGTGCAGTCGTGTAGCTATGTTCGAATGTGGATCGTGTCCAGGAAGTGGGTACGTGTCCGGAATGGGAGTCAACATGATAGGCCTTGCCTATTCGTATTATAAGTTGTATAATTCGTATTCATTTCAGTTTTGATGTATAATTTCCTATTCTTAAGTTCGATTGGGTTGTATATTCTTTCATTAGTTTTGTATTTCCCTTCTAACTTTTAAATTACGATTTGGAAGTAGCTGCTGGGGGCTCAAACATTGCATTGGCTTATTTTCTAGGGTTCTGCCAATTGAGTGTCTAAGGGGTTTTTTTTTTCAAATTTTATAAATGATATTGGTAGCAGTTGTTGCTTGAACAATTACTGGAATTATGCAGTACTAGGTTCGGTTGTGGATGAATTAAACTGGGTTAGGGCTTTGTTGCTTGCTGCAGTAGTGGGATAAAGTTGTGTATATTTTGAGGAGTTGAGTGAAATCTCAGCTCCACACTTGGGTTGGATTTACCTGCATATTGTAGGCTTTTGATTGAGTACGTTTAATCATATTGAATTATGTCTGAGGGGTTGAGAAGGATAGTTGGAAGGAAGTGACTGCTGTAGGTTCTTTGAGACTTGTTTTATACAGTAGTTTGGTTAGGTTGGATGTGAACCTAGCTCTTTGAGAATCATCATTTTATAATGGGAATTGGTTGGGTCTTGTGTGTATAATCTTATGGGTTAATATGTCTGGGTTTGGGTGTTAAGTGATGTAGTAAAACTTAACTGCTAAATCAAATCGTCTAACTGATGAAGAATACTGTGGTTCTAATTTAGGTAGTATTATGAATGATTTTACTTTATATAAAAAAAGTTGTATAGTTATAAGCATTTTGTTACTAAGGATATCTTCAAAGAATAATTATAGTTCTAAGAGTTAGTAATTTTAAATCTAAAATAATACTATTTTTGATATGCTAGGGTATGTGGTATATTTCTAAAACTATTAAAATCTTTTCTAAAGGTTTAGTTAGTTACATCTATAGTTATCTTTGGATAGTTAGCTAGTCTTATTTAGTTAATGACTTTGATTAGAACCTAACCAACTTGCACCAAATTAGGAGGACATATAGACTTTCTCCCCATTCCCGGTCTTCCAGAGCAAGGCAAGTACATTCTATGGTTTATGTTCATTTACATTATTTATGTACTTTTCTTGTGACACATTATGACACTATATCATGTTCTCTTGTACTTTCATGTCTTGTACCTACTTGTGGCCGGGGAGGGGAAATACACTAGCTATGTGACCAAACCCAGAGATCAGAAATTCATGTGAATAGCTTAGGCCTCGCACTGTGCACGCGGGCCCTAAGTTGTACCTGTTTTATGTGCTTCTTGAGCTTACCCCAACCGGTCACATATGTAGTTGTATTTCAAACATTATGCACATGTCATGTCTTGTACTTTAGGTTCATGGTTTATATTCTTGTACATTATTTCCTGTACTTTATATTCATGTACTTTCCTGTTCTTTCCTGTGCTTTATATGTTCTCTTGTACTTTTCATATCATGATGTTCTTGTTCATTACCTAGAATTGTACTTTGCTTCGCTCCTGACTGGATATGTTGCAGGTGTACTTGAGGATATCATTCCACCTTATGGGCCAGAGCCCGGGATCTTAGCTGAGCAGGATGGAGGCATGACTTAGCTAGAGGTTACAGGTTTAGGTTCGTTTAGCTTTACTTCGAAATGTTATATATTGAGAGTTCATAGTTGTAGTTCAATCACCGGATTTGTCTTTGGTACTTTTATATATAAATTGTATTATGACTTGTGGATTATGGTGATCAATTCTGGGACGGTTAGATGTTGTGATGTTTACTTTTATGTTATTCTTGGATTTTTTTCTTAGATGTTTACAGCTTACTGCGTTGAGTCTTCCAACGTAGGCTGGGTGTGTCCGACTCGTATCCGAATATTCGGGAGCGGGTCGTGACACCATCTTCACCAATAAAGCATACAAGATATTTTTTGAAGGAAGGGGTCCCAGAGCTCTCACGGCCACGGGACCCGGCTTTGTAGGGTTCGACAACTTAGGATGTCCGACCCCCAGGAAGTACGACATGTAGTCCTCGCTGCAGTCGGCCATCTCCTTGACCGGTTGTCTTCATCTTCCCCAAGCATATGCCGTTGCCACTCGGAGTAGAAGTCGGTCACCCAGTCAAATTTTGTCGATTTGTAATTCAAAGGTTGGGTCCCGCACGGAGGCTCCAACATCCTTAATGTGCGCTTTGGCACAGTTTGTACGAAGCCAAAATGACGAAGTACTCGATCCGGCATGTACGGCTCCGTGATTTCATAGCATGTGATCATGCCTTGAAATAAAGAGACTGGTTCCACATGGAAATTCTTCTCGCATAAATCCCGATATGGATGCCAAAATATCTGTAGAAAAAAGTTTACAACAAAACAAATTAACATGAAATAGTTAACAAGAAAACAAATTAAAATGAAAAAGTAAATCAAAATTTGGTACCTCTTCTGGCACAAAATTATCTAGTACTTCACGAATGAAAGCCAGTGTTTAAGAATTTTTGTTTCCAGCTACGTTGGCCTCCATCGACACAGTCTAGGAAGGTGGTCGCCATACTCTGGGTTCATCTCACCTTGCCTGAGCATCGGAAAGTGCTCGTATATCCATGCCTATACAATTTATAAATGAATAGTCAAAAAATAAACAACAAAATTTCATATACGAGATTAAATTGTTATAAGTTTTCTTACATGGAGCAGAGTCTGGCATCCGACCATTGTCTTAGTCTCGACACGGGATACGATAACAAGCTCGCGGTAAAGATTGGCTAGTATACCGCTTCCCCAGGATATGTCAACGAGTCATCCATTTTAGATAAATTCAAAATGTACCTATCATGTATTGAGGTTCTGAACTTGTCCGGAATGCTGACCGATCCTAGGATAAAGAGGATGTACGCACGGGCCACCATGTCAACTGTCTCATCATCATTATCGTCCTCCATCTCTATGAAGTTCTCCACCAAAAATGATAGAGGAATTCCGTAGGACTTCTTGAAGCCGGGCAGGGTTGTAAAACTGGTAGGCTCAACTCCAAGATGATCTGAGACAAATTTTACGATCTTTTCGTACCATTTAATTGATTTCTCATTATTGTACATTTCCTTGGTCATGACGCGCCCGGTAACTGGCAGGTCCAGTATCTAATGGACGTCGTCAAGTGTAATGGTCAACTCCCCTACTGGGAGATGAAATGGGTTGTTCTCCGGATGCCATCTCTCCACAAAGGCGGATATGAGGGCACTGTCCATTGTCCTATAGGCGTATTGAGCCAAATTGTGTAAGCCGCTCGGTATGACCTTGCTCTGGACGGCCTCCGATAAGCTGTCAAACCGGCAGGCCACGGTTTTCTTCCCGTGGCTCACAGCCCTAAGCATACGATATGTCCTCTATATGTTGGACAACAGAAAAATAGTATAATAAATGGAAGCCCTAAACATAACAATTATGAAATACATACATATATATATATATATATATATATATATATATATATATATATATAATATATATATATATATATATATATATATATATATATATATATATATATATATATATATATATATATATTGTATAATAAATGGAAGCTTACAAACTTAATGTACATACTGGGTTCTTCCATATTTCATAAGCAATGTGGATCTCAAATGAAGCCAACATTAAATAACCTGGCGGAAGGACAGGCTCCTGAGAAGGACCGGGCTCCTGAGAAGGACCAGAACCGTCACGTGATAGAAGTTGGCCAATAGGCACGTCGTTGTCGTCATCGGAAGAAGCCGGAGGACTAGGAGGAGCTCATTGCTTCGACCGAGCAGGGGGAGCCGGTGGCTGCGTCAAGACCGGCCAGTCGCTCTAGTGACTTCCCTTTCTGGGGCCGGTTCAGAGATTCTAATCGGTCTCTCGAGACGATGTCCCTCAGTGCGTTCCTTGCGCCTTGACATGGTGGGCCGTATTCTCTTGGGAGCGGCCCGAGGACTGCAGGACAACATATAGTTATTAAATAATAGAAACGAAAATAGACAACAGGAAAACATAATGTTAAGAAGTCCTAATGTCACCTCCCGGGCTTGAATTAGGACAACATATTTGCTAACAACCCTGACCTATTGTTAGATTGAATCAGGACTGCCAGGGTCATGGCAGTCCTACTATAAAGTAGGACTGCCAGGCTCCCTGCAGTCCAATTGTGAAAAAGGACTGTAGGGAGTAGGCAGTCCCACTTTACAGTAGGACTGCCACGACCCTGGCAGTCCTAATTTTGTCACCCTCGACTGTAGCAGCCGAACGGTCACAATGACACGATCATTTATCGCATTCTAGGGTTAGGGTAAACCTAATCTATCGAATTTTTTTCGAGAATTAACAAAGAATATTTGAATTTGAAATTTTTTTAGAAAAATCTAGAAGAAATTAGGGAAGAACATACCTAGACTCCGATGATAGTTTCAAATTTCGTGTTATCTCTTGGAATGGAGTGGTAGAGGAGAGAATGGTGGAAGAATTTGGAATGGAGTGGTGGAGAAGAGAGAGGGGTTTTAGGGCTTAGGGGAGATTTTAGAAGAGAGAGAAAGAAAATAAGGAAATAAAATAAAAATGAGGGTTTGGAGGGTTGGGCTAGCCCCAAGCAACTTGTGGACAGTCCCCAGCAAAAGTTCCACCTTCTTGGGCTACCCCAAAGTAAGGGCTAGCCCCAAGTAAAAGTGGTAGTGCCCTTAGAAAAAGCCTTAATTAATACATACTCGTCATAGTAATAGGCTGCTGAATTATTCATGACAATGTTGATTAGCTAGTAGCAGCAACAAGACCATTGTTAGGAACGCAGTGTGATTCGAACCGAAGTTGACACATGAAGTGCGATATTGAATTGAGTCTATATGCCATAAAAGAGAATTCCCATGTAAGGCCTAAATTGATTCCAATTATCTACCATGATCCCACTTTCTACCCGATGTGGGACTAAATTACCAACAATATTGTCACCCCCTTTAAACACTCAACCGAAAACGAGATACAATCCACCGTCGTCGTCTGCTATAGACGAGGTGGCAGAGAAGAAGATCAAGAAGAAGAAGTGCTTGGAGAATAAGAGCCTACAGGCCGTTGGCATACTGGCATTCGAGGTGGCTAAGCTGATGTCCAGAACTGCCCATATCTGGCACTCCCTCTCCTACTCCCAGTGCACCCACCTCGGAGACCACACCCCCTATGCTTGGAGGGACTCCTCAAGTTGTTCTCCAACGATGACACCTTATTTCTTGACCTAGCCTTAGTTGTGGTCATCGAATCACTCGTGTCACCCTTGCCCGTTCCGTCTCGACCCTCGAAAAGTGGTGCAACAACCTCGGTCCTCCGGCTCTTCGATAGCGTCTTTGCTGATTTCCTTGTCAAGGATGACACCACCCCTACGGCCTCTATATATGGGGACGAAGATAGTGTCACGACCCGCACCCGGTATAAGGGCACGAGTATGCAATAGCGCCCAACCTATGCCGCAGAATCGACGGTAGAACGCTGTATGGGTCTACTATCTAATATAATAACCTGTCATTGTAGCTCATCTCCGAACGGAGGATATCAATGATATATAAACATCAATCACAAGTCTAACAAAAAGAATATATGACACAATAAAAGATAGAGATAAAGAGATAACTCAGAGTGCAAAGTATCTAACACAATCCAGAGTGAATCACAATATAGTTATACAAGTCTGAAATAACAATAACAGGCATAAAGAGTAAGCTGGAGATAGAGTCCAGTGAAAACCTAGTCTAACTGAGTAACTGCTAGTGCCTCCTCAGCTGGAACTAACCTTGCTAGACTAGGGTCTCCTGGTCAATGCCCACTACGTCATGATGACCATAGTAGGTGGTACACTCGTCCTCGCCTTCGTCTAAAAAATATATCCAGTCAGAATGGAATAAGCACATCTCCAACAACAGTTTCCAATAAATGACAAGTGCTATAAAATAGTAAATAGAGAGAATATACAAGAGCAATAGAAGGTATGAAAGTAGTATGGCAAGGATAAAGCGGTAAACTAGAGCAAGAGCAAGAAAAATTGATCATAACATGTACAAGAGACAAGAATCATCTATCTATGTGAGTAAATATTAGCTTTGACATGTAGCCGGCTTGGGAACTTGCACAAGGTCTATTGGCCTAGTTAATCATACGTGGAGTGTATGATTATCACTAAAAAGGATCTACAATGCACAAGTGGGTGTTGACCACATGTCTAGACTAATATTCCTCCTCCCCCAACTGGTAGAGTGGATCCAACCATGACACATTATGACACGGAATTCTATGAGAAGATAGCAAGTCTCCTCTAGAACCGGTGTCCATATATTGCACAAGAACTACAACAGGGCTTGCACAAGATACACCAAGGTAAATAAGGAATAACATCTCATGACGGGATCTGTAAATACCAATCCCTGTGATCAATGTGTCAAAAAACAAGTACATCTATATTAAGTACAAGAAACATAGTAAATATCATAAATAGAAAATTATTAGAGAATATATTCGCCTGCAAACTGGTGAGGAGTATCAACGTCGTCCGATACGGCATCTCGAAGACCTAAATGTGGAATGTTGTATCAACATCAAGTTTGGATTTGAAAATAAGTCATACTAGTCAAATTCTAGGTCGATTGGTCAATTCTAGGTTAAATGGTCAACCCAAGTCAACTCTAGGTCAAACTAGTCCAATTAGTCATTCCTAGGTTATTTGTCTCTATACTTTAAGTTTCTAGGCTTTTTGTAGCTCTTACAATATGGGTGTAGGTGTTTGCCATTAAAAAAGAATAAGGAGTACAATCTTTGGTATTTAACTATGCGTTTTATTTACAAACCGAACAAACTACAATATAGGACTTAGATGTAGTCCTAGGAGTACACTTTTGTTTTTATCTGGGAACTGTGTCGATGGAGTGAGTGGTAATACGTTGAATCCGTTGACGATCTGACGATGATCTCGAATTCTCTGAAAGTCTGGATTGCTCTGGATGTCGGAGCGTTTGAGGAGTATTCAACAAGTGGAAGCTCTGGGCCTTTTTACTTACAGAATTAGATGTTCTCCCCCACTTTGATGAAGGAATGATCCTTCTATTTATAGGTAGCAGAATGATCTGCTTATGCACGCATATGGAGTATGTGCCTGGAGAGCTTGCACGTAGGGACGCCACATGGCTGATGCTATTGGGCACATGGATGATGCTTCCTAAAGTTGAGGCTGAATCTGTTCTGAACTGCACTGTTGGGTGCGGTAGAGCTGACACGTGGCAGTTGTTGAGATTCTGTTGTTGCTGAGATCTTGGATGGTTAGCACCCATTTATAGGCAGAACTGAGTCAAATGACACGTGGCGCGTGTTCGTGGCTCAAAGATCTCAAATTTGGTAGGAAGTGATTTGTCAGGATGCGCCAAGAATCCGGTGCATGAGGAGACTTGGCTCATAACTTTTTAGGAGTCACAAACAAGTCTGGATGCATAGCTTTTAAGGCGCATGCAAAGCTTCGAGCGCATGGCCGTGGAGGCCATTGCAAGGACTTGCTCTCTATTTTTTTAGCAGTAAGTCAGAGGCACATGGATTTTGAAGCGCATATAGATTTCTGGGCATATGGCCGCGGAGGCGCATGCGAGTGGTCCGTCGGCCACGTGGCAAAGCACAACTATAATCGACAGAACGTAATGATGAAGATGACATTGGCGGCTTTTCGTTTTCTGCAAAAACTGCCAACTATTCTGACATTGAGGCATAGGCTGCTATCGTTTCAGTCACTTCAGTAATAAATGCTTCGACGGATGGAGAGCTTCATGTGGGAGCATCGATTTGTTCCCCACTAAGCACATTGGTCTCTGCTCAACGGAGCGCATGGGTTTGTGCTCCGTTGGGCGCATCAGTACGGAGCGTTGTAGGACCGTTGAGCACATCTAGAGGTGTCACAACCAGCTCCCGAATATTCGGACACGATTCAGACACGCCCAGCCTTCGTCGTTAGACACGACGAAGTAAGCTGTACCAAGCTAGGGAAAACTAACCAGATAAACATGAAAGTATAGAATCACAGCATCTAAAAACGTATCCCAGAATGATCACCATAATCCACAAATCCAGATATCATAATGTACCAGAATCAACAGGAATGAAAAGTGCTATGAACTCTAAAGTCAATATCTAAAAGTAAAGCTAAGTAATCTAAACCTGAAGCCTCAAGCTAAGCCTCATCCTGCTCAGCTAAATCCTGGGCTCTGGCCCATAGGGTAGAAAAATATCCTGCAAGCATACCTGCAACATATCCTATTCAGGAGCGGAGCAAGTACAATTCTAGGTAATGAACAAGACATCATGATATGAAAGTACAAGGAAACATGGAAAGAACATGGTGAATAAGTACATGAAAGAACATGAAATGTAAGAACATGAAAGAACATGGTATCTCAGGAATCATAGGAAATAAGTACAAGCTATATCTCCTGAATGTGTGTACTATATTTGAAATATAACTAATTATGTGACCGGCTAGGGGTAAGCACATGAAAGCACATGAAAGCACATGAAAGCACATGAATGGTACGACTTAGGACCCGCGTGCACGATACGGGGTCTAAGATAAACACACCTAAATTATTTCTTGGGTTTGGTCACATAAATAGTATATTTCTCCATCCCAGGTACAAGTAATAAGAACAAGGAACATGAGCACCAGAAAGTACATGACGTGTTGCAATGTGTCAATCAAGAAAGCACAGGATATAATAAAATGCACAAGACCGTAGAGTGTACTTGCCTGGCTCCAGGAAAGTACAAGTAGGCAATAGAGCTAGATATCCTCCTGTATTAATAATGTGTACAAGTTGATAAGTCGACAATCTTAAAATAGCTTTTTCCTAATCTAGAAAAAGTTACCTTAACAATTATCCTTAGTGCTAATCTTGATAAAACTATTTTACCTATAGATATGGCTAATTTTAGAACCTAGTTGACTAACACTTAATTTAAGGATTAATTCTAATCAAGGCTTTCAATTATCACAAGTAAAGTAAAACCATTAAACTTACCTCAATGAAGTCTTCTAAAAATGAGGGTTGACTTGTTTGGAACCCCATAGCCTTAATAGGACTCAGTTATAATAGGGAACCCAAGTTCATCGACTTCCCAAAAATAATAAATTACCAGAACCCGGTTCCTTGCTAAACAACTGATTGTACTAATAGGGCAGACACTGGACTGAACCATGCATCTAGTTAATCCCCAAACACTTCTATTCAAGGTGACAGTCTCATTGAACCAGCAAATTTTACAGAGACAGCATTATCTTCAGGTAAGGATGTACAAGTCCAGTCCATAAATGTTTGAACAGAACAGGTACTGTACATTCAAGTTATTTGAACAATCCAATCACTGCATATTCAAGTTATGAATTTCCACAACACTGAACATTCCAGTTCTGAACTCTTCACATTACTGAACATTCCAGTTCTGAACTCTTCACATTACTGAATATTCCAGTTCTGAACTCTTCACATTACTGAACATTCCAGTTCTCCTGAGATTTCTCCCAGGTACAAAGGTAAATCTCTGCCTGCAATAATTCACAGGACTTGAAACAATACCCTTTTCCTCCAATGGTCAATACTATTCATTGGTCAGGAATACTCTTGTTCAGTTTACAACTGAACTAAGTATCCCTGTCCTGATGCCAAATCAAAATACTGATTCACACAAGACTGAACAATTCTCAGTCCTTCAGTCAAACTCGAATTAACATAGAAATATCAAATTAAGCCCAAACTGAGAATGAACCTTGCATAGGACTGATTTGCAGTCCAACAAATTAGATAACTCATGATACACTTCTAAATTCAAAATAAAAGTTAGGAAACTCCTCGACCATTCATCCTGCCCCATTCTTCCCACTTGGCAATTGTCTAATGAAAACACAGGTAACATATAGGAATGGTAGGGTGATAAGCATAATCCCAAACCAAAGCATTTGACTTCATGAATAATCATCCCCAACCACAAAATTGGTTTCAGTCTTTCAATAGGGCATGATAGATAAAACACACCACTTGACAATGACAGCTAAATAGAGAAATATTCAGAAAACAGAACTGACAATGAGAGACTGATTAACCCCTTGCTTAGGACTGACTTCACAGTCTAAAAATCTGTCAGGCTAATGAAGTCCAATCAAAATAGTTAATATCCTAGGCTGATTAACCTTCTGTTCTTAACTGATTTCTCAGTTAAAACCCAAGGTTCATGTGCAGTTCAAGTCATCACTCAAGAATCAGTGATACATACCATCCCAGATTTGTAGGATAACCATGAAGCATTTAAGAGCATCAGGTTCAGGAAAACATCCTGATATGCTTCATACACAGTCCTGGTTCACTACTGATACTTGAGATTCATCAAATTGAATCCATACAATTTCAGGGGACTTGGGAGAACACAGTCCAAAACTAAATTGAAACAGGAAATGGCTTGAACAACTGCAATGAGAAAAATAATGCAACTGGAATACTGCCAACTCACACAGTGCCTCCAACCCTCCCTCTGCTACATATCAACTGAATAATTCCAAGTTCAAAACATCCTTCCTATTCCAACTTAACTATCAAAACATCTATCCTATCTCTCAACTTACGAGACTAAACATTTCAGAACCATCTATACTACAATATGAATTTAAAATATGCAAAGATGTTGAGTGTTACCTGATGGTGCTACCACAACACTAGATCGAGTCCAACCTCATGCTAAAATCGACTGAACACAATATATGGATCCAGGAATCCTCTGAAACAAGGATTGAGCAGTTTACACAGGGATTAATGGGTGATTAGATCCATCCTTCCTAATTAAGAAGATCGAGCTAAAAAGAACTTACCAAAACTAAGGATCAACTCGACAACAAAACATAGAATGTATTCGATTGATCCCAACAATCTGTCAATCACAAATAATTCTAAACTCAATAAGGAGAGGGTCTATGTTAATGGAAACTCCATTAACTCACCTCTATAATGTAATCAGGGATTCGAATTAAGGATGGATCCAGATCTGAAGAAAATCAAGGGAAGAATCGCTCACCTAGGTCGGAGAACGTTGAACTCCAGGAAGAGCAACGCCACTGCCGCTGTTGCTTCGGGTGGTCGCCGTCAGAGAAGAAGGGGCTCGCTGCTAAATTCGTCGGTGCCATCGGAGTCGTCGCCGGAGTCGTCGGGTCGTCGCCGCCAGAAGTTAGGGTTAGGGTTCGCACTCGGAAGAATGGGGGAGAATATTTTTGGAGAGCTTAAAAGAAATCACAGAGAGCTGCTCTCTCTCTCTCTCTCTCATTCTCGGCTTAGATAAGGATGTGCAATTTGCACAACCCCCCTCCTGCTCAATCAATTTACATAACAGCCCCTCCGGTTATAGGTTTTTGGCAAAAAGGCCCTTCGTCTTTTCACTATTTCAAGAAAACAAAGAAAACAGTTAGGATTTTTATTATTAAATGAGTGGGGACTACTAAGTTTGTTACAACAAACTTTCCAATTTGAAAATCTGCTCCTAAAATCATTTTCCTACAAAATATAGATCTCAATTTATTATTTAAACTAACTTATTATTATGAAATTTAAATCAACAATTGTTACTAAATAAAAAAAATCAAATTTTATTTTTAGGAAAATCGGAAAGTGGAGTTACAAATCCCCCCTCCTTAAAATAATTTCTTCCTCGAAATTCGAGAGACAACAAACCAATTTCGAAGTAAAATCTCAAGATGGTTCAACACAATTTATTTATTGTATTTAAAATTCTCAATATCAAGGTACACTCAAACAAACAAAATGGGATAGCGCTCCCGTATCTCATCCTCGCGCTCCTATGTGGACTCTCCCGGAGAGTGGTGTCTCCACATGACGCGGACAAGTAGAAAAGTCTGGTTCCGCAAGCGCTTTTTTTTTCCGATCAAGGATCTCCACTGGCTGCTCCTCGTAGGTCAACCTCGGACCTACCTCTAGCTCTGAATAATCCACTACATAGCTCGGATCTGGAATGTAGCGTCGAAGCTGGGACACGTGGAAAATGTTGTGCACTCCCTCCAAGCTTGCTGGAAGCGCTAGTCGATACGCCACCTCTCCAATCAGCGCAGTCACGTCGAAAGGCTCGATGAATCTCGGACTGAACTTTCTGCCTCTGCCAAAACGAATGGTGCCTCTGGTCGACGAGATTCTTCAGGAACAATCTGCTTCTAAGTGCGAACTCTAGTGGCCGTTTGCTGCTGTCTGCCTAGTACTTCTGCCGATCCTGTGCAACTCTGAGACGCCCTGAGCTTTTGAGATCAAATACAATAATTACACACAAGAAAAATAATACGATCTAACAGTGATTCAAGGATTAAATAGGTGCAAATGGAATGAAGTTCAATTACATCTTAGAGGAGCAAAATCATGAAGACACAATTATTATGTACGATCAAAAAATCGATAATTTAACACAGGTAGACTAGAACAAGATAGAAAATCATGGTCGAATAGACATGACTTGAGATCGAAGTTTAGACAAGTCACAAACGAAGTACGGAATCACAATCTGGTAATATACAATTTTGAGGAATTCAATAATCTAACGATAAAATGCTAGAACAGAAATTTAACAAGGGTTGATTGAGGATACGTATGCAATACTCAGGAGATACAGTATCAAATCAGGATGAACGTGCAAGGATCTGTGATTCTCGAAAACCAATAATCATATAAAAAGGGATATAGTTTCCATGGTGTCCGGGATCATATAGCTATTTAAAATCACTTTGCGTAGAATCCCTACCCCGCTAGTATATATCTGACTGTAGTGGACTTTCGGCTCCGTCACTCAAATAACAATATGTCACCGAATAATCTGTCAACCTTATCCATTTTCCAACAATCATTGACGAAGCAACCCAAGAGATCAAGGTATGAAGAATATGATAAGTCTCGACAGTACTCGAAAACCTATGATTGTCTGAAATCACTTCAACTTAAAGTTCCTACCTCGCCAGTGCGCTACTGGCTGCAGCGAACCCTCATTCTCCATAATCCAGCTAATGGCTGTAGCGCACAACTGTCATGCCATAGTAAGTCATCGAATAGCCTCTCGACTTTATCCCTAGGAATTTCAAAAGAGTTTCAAGGAGTTCAAAATGAGTTTCAGTAGTCCAATTCACGAAAATGGTGAAGTTACCTGACTGTTAGAATACAAGCGTTTATTAGGTACTAAGAGACGACAAGGGATCCCATTGGTGAGTACAAAAGGGCAACCAGGGAGATTTAAAATTTCAGATAGGGAGCGAAGTTTCAAATTATAACAGAATTTCAACTGATATCTGGAATGGTAACAAGATTCCATATATGGAATATTATCCCGAAGGGATAACAGAGTCCCGAAGGATGAACTGAGGCAAGGTATCAGATAGGAGACAAGTTTCAAAATAAGAAATAAAATCCCGCACTGGAAACAAGTTTCAACAACATCTCAATTAACAACGAACCTCAGACAAAATTTCGAATGGAAAATAACCTCCAATAGGTACAAGGTCTCAATTAGAAAACCAATATCAACAAAGTCGTGATTAGAAAATAAAATCTCGAATAGAAAATCTTGACGAGGAAACAAGACATCAAATAGGGAACAAGGTTCATTGAGTCGCGAGTAGGAACTTGAGTTTCAAAGTCCAAAAAATCTTGGATATATAAGACAAAATTACGAACAAAACAAAGTCTCGAAAATAGGAAACATGATCTTAAATCTCGAATGGAATCAAATTACAAATAGGAAAGAGAACCAATGGGTGAATAGAAAACAAACATCCATGAAACAAGCGATACCCCAAATAGGAAACAAGATCGACACAAAGTTTGGAACAGAAAATAGAAAACGAAGTCATGAAAAATGAATATGAAAACATGGTATTAAGTAGCGGATACGAAACAAGTAAAATCTTAAAATAAGGGACAAGATCAAACAAGATCGTAAATAGAACGAAAAACAATTCACGAATGAGAAATAAAATCTCATAGGGAACGAGTCAAAACTTCAAGGATAGAAAACGAAATCTGTAAATGAAATCTTGAATAGAAGCAAGATTCAAACAAGGTCTTGAATGGCATAAGTTTGAATAGGAAGGTAATCCCGAAGTAAAGTCTTAATTATCAACAGAGTCTGAATAGGGAACAAAATTCGAGTAGAACCAAATCTTGAATTAGGAAACGATGCCATGGAAACAAGTTATCGAGCAGGAAGAAAATCTTGAATAAGAGCAGAGTGACGAGCAAGGATGGAAACAACTTTCAAAATACATCTCGAATAGCGACCAAGGTTTCAGAATAGGAAAATAAAATCTAATAATCCTTAAATAGGAAACAAGGAAGTTTCTAAGAAACAATCTAGGTGCAAGAGGAATCTAAGAAAAAACTAGATTATGAATCACGATCCATGGTTTTCTCCAACCATGCAAAAGAGTCTTCTGTCTTCAGTCTTATCTTCAGTGTTTCTTCCGGGACTAGAATATCTTCAACCTTCTTCAACTGTTCCGTCGTAGACTGGTCCCTGTGGTAGTACTCCATGTTGTTGCTGAATCTGGAGAGACGTGTCCTTCTGTGATACTGGTGCTCCTCGTGCTTGTCCTTGGGCAGTTTGATCAGCGGCCTCCAGCAGTCCTTGACTTGGTGGGCATGCGATTAGCAGTACAAGCATAGCCTTCGTCATTTGCGACACTCTTCGTAGTGGTGTCCTGAGCTGCGACAGAAATACAAATGATCGCCGGCTGAATCTGAATCTTGATCTCCTATTGGGGCTGAAGTGCAGGGCTCTGACAGGAATATATGGCTGCCGAGATCTTGATGCTCCTCGATCATTGTGATCTGCGACTTGCTGTCAATCCTTCATTCAATGAATGTAGGCCTGAATCTGCCTCCGATGATGTGGCTGAAAAAGCGCCGTCTGAATTTTGTGATGCTTTACGGGTCCAGGATAGTTGATATCTTCATAATAAGTCTTCATGTCTCTCATGAGCATCAGCTTCCGGTTTCGTTCCATTGTCTGTGCTACATTCTGGATCTCCTGGCTGGTGGCTCTAATCTTCAGAGAAATCGGATCCTCACATGCTGAGATGATCTTTAGTGGCTACTCCAGATTCTCGATCTGCTACTCGGTGCAAGATATGCGCTCGGCATCGAAGAAGTCCAAAAGTCTGAGAGTCTGGAAATCAGAAGTTCTTCCTGGCTCGGAGAGTGTATTCACAAGTCTGACTTGGAAATGATGGCCTGCTCCCTCTGGTTGTCAAGGGACTCTTCAAACGTCTCCGTCAACTGCGTACTACCCATAGGAATAGTAGAGTGATAGAAGGTTGTAAAAGCTCGGAAACGTCAAGTGTAGGTGAATTGACAGTTCTGGTGTCGTATGCTTTTGAACTATCTGAAAAACAGAAAACTGTTAAAATAACCTAGATCTAAATACAACAAGTGTTTATAGAATATCAATATACCTGATATACCCGATTTCCTATGCTGTGATTCAAGTTTCCCTAGTTTAATCAAGTCCCCCAATAGTACACTAATACCTAGGTACTATTAGGATAGACCTGCACGGGCCACCAATAAAAACATGTCACGACCAGCTCCCGAATATTCGGACACGAGTCGGACACGCCCAGCCTTCGTCGTTAGACACGACGAAGTAAGCTGTACCAAGCTAGGGAAAACTAACCAGATAAACATGAAAGTATAGAATCACTGCATCTAAAAATGTATCCCAGAATGATCACCATAATCCACAAATCCAGATATCATAATGTACCAGAATCAACAGGAATGAAAAGTGCTATGAACTCTAAAGTCAATATCTAAAAGTAAAGCTAAGTAATCTAAACCAGAAGCCTCAAGCTAAGCCTCATCCTGCTCAGCTAAATCCTGGGCTCTGGCCCATAGAGTAGAACAATGTCCTGCAAGCATACCTGCAACATATCCTATTCAAGAGCGGAGCAAGTACAATTCTAGGTAATGAACAAGACATCATGATATGAAAGTACAAGGAAACATGGAAAGTACAGGAAAGAACATGGTGAATAAGTACATGAAAGAACACAAAATGTAAGAACATGAAAGAACATGAAATATAAGAACATGAAAGAATATGGTATCTCAGGAATCACAGAAAATAAGTACAAGGTATATCTCCTGAATGTGTGTACTATATTTGAAATATAACTAATTATGTGACCGGCTAGGGGTAAGCACATGAAAGCACATGAATGGTACGGCTTAGGACCCGCGTGCACGATGCGGGATATAAGCTAAACACACCTGAATTATTTTTTGGGTTTGGTCACATAAATAGTATATTTCCCCATCCCAGGTACAAGTAATAAGAACAAGGAACATGAGCACCAGAAAGTACATGACGTGTTGCAATGTGTCAATCAAGAAGGCACAGGATATAATGAAATGCACAAGACCGTAGAGTGTACTTGCCTGGCTCCAGGAAAGTACAAGTAGGCAATAGAACTAGATATCCTCCTGTATTAATAATATGTACAAGTTGATAAGTCGACAATCTTAAAATAGCTATTTTCTAATCTAGAAAAAGTTACCTTAACAATTATCCTTAGTGCTAATCTTGATAAAACTATTTTACCTATAGATATGGCTAATTTTAGAACCTAGTTGACTAACACTTAATTTAAGGATTAATTCTAATCAAGGCTTTCAATTATCACAAGTAAAGTAAAACCATTAAACTTACCTCAATGAAGTCTTCTAAAAATGAGGGTTGACTTGTTTGGAACCCCATAGCCTTAATAGGACTCAGTTATAATAGGGAACCCAAGTTCATCGACTTCCCAAAAATAATGAATTACCAGAACCCAGTTCCTTGCTAAACAACTGATTGTACTAATAGGGCAGACACTGGACTGAACCAAGCATCTAGTTAATCCCCAAACACTTCTATTCAAGGTGACAGTCTCATTGAACCAGCAAATTTTACAGAGACAGAGCATTATCTTCAGGTAAGGTTGTACAAGTCCAGTCCATAAATGTTTGAGCAGAACATGTACTGGATATTCAAGTTATTTGAACAATTCAATCACTGCATATTCAAGTTATGAATTTCCACAACACTGAACATTCCAGTTCTGAACTCTTCACATTACTGAACATTCCTGTTCTGAACTCTTCACATTACTGAACATTCCAGTTCTGAACTCTTCACATTACTGAACATTCCAGTTCTCTTGAGATTTCTTCCAGGTACAAAGGTAAATCTCTGCCTGCAATAATTCACAGGAATTGAAACAATACCCTCTTCCTCCAATGATCAGTACTATTCATTGGTCAGGAATACTCTTGTTCAGTTTACAACTAAACTAAGTATCCCTGTCCTGATGCCAAATCAAAATACTGATTCACACAAGACTGAACAATTCTCAGTCCTTCAGTCAAACTCGAATGAACATAGAAATATCAAGTTAAGCCCAGACTGAGAATGAACCTTGCATAGGACTGATTTGTAGTCCAACAAATTAGGTAACTCATGATACACTTCTAAATTCAAAATAAAAGTTAGGAAACTCCTCGACCATTCATCCTGCCCCATTCTTCCTACTTGCCAATTGTCTAAAGAAAACACATGTAACATATAGGAATGGTAGGGTGATAAGCATAATCCAAAACCAAAGCATTTGACTTCATGAATAATCATCCCCAACCACAAAATTGGTTTCAGTCATTCAATAGGGCATGATAGATAAAACACACCACTTGGCAATGACAGCTAAATAGAGAAATATTCAGAAACCAGAACTGACAATGAGAGACTAATTAACCCCTTGCTTAGGACTGACTTCACAGTCTAAAAATCTGTCAGGCTAATGAAGTCCAATCAAAATAGTTAATATCCTAGGCTGATTAACCTTCTGTTCTTAACTGATTTCTCAGTTAAAACCCAAGGTTCATGTGCAGTTCAAGTCATCACTCAAGAATCAGTGATACATACCATCCCAGATTTGTAGGATAACCATGAAGCATATAAGAGCATCAGGTTCAAGAAAACATCCTGATATGCTTCATATACAGTCCTGGTTCACTACTGATACTTGAGATTCATCAAATTGAATCCATATAATTTTAGGGGACTTGGGAGAACACAGTCCAAAACTAAATTGAAACAGGAAATGGCTTGAACAACTGCAATGAGAAAAATAATGCAACTGGAATACTGCCAACTCACACAGTGCATCCAACCCTCCATCTGCTACATATCAACTGAATAATTCCAAGTTCAAAACATCCTTCCTATTCCAACTTAACTATCAAAACATCTATCCTATCTCTCAACTTACGAGACTAAACATTTCAGAACCATCTATACTATAATATGAATTTAAAATATGCAAAGATGTTGAGTGTTACCTGATGGTGCTACCACAACACTAGATCGAGTCCAACCTCATGCTAAAATCGACTGAACACAATGTATGGATCCAGGAATCCTCTGAAACAAGGATTGAGCAGTTTACACAGGGATTAATGGGTGATTAGATCCATCCTTCCTAATTAAGAAGATCGAGCTAAAAAGAACTTACCAAAACTAAGGATCAACTCGACAACAAAACTTAGAATGTATTCGATTGATCCCAACAATCTGTCAATCACAAATAATTCTAAATTCAATAAGGAGAGGGTCTATGTTAATGGAAACTCCATTAACTCACCTCAATAATGTAATCAGGGATTCGAATTAAGGATGGATCCAGATCTGAAGAAAATCAAGGGAAGAATCGCTCACCTAGGTCGGAGAACGTTGAACTCCAGGAAGAGCAACGCCGCTGCCGCTGTTGCTTCGGGTGGTCGCCGTCAGAAAAGAAAGGGGCTCGCTGCTGAAGTCGTCGGCGCCATTGGAGTCGCCGCCGGAGTCGTCGGGTTGTCGCCGCCAGAAGTTAGGGTTAGGGTTCGCACTCGGGAGAATGATGGAGAATATTTTTGGAGAGCTCAAAAGAAATCACAGAGAGCTACTCTCTCTCTCTCTCATTCTCGGCTTAGATAAGGTTGTGTAATTTGCACACCCCCCCCCCCCGCTCAATCGATTTACATAACAGCCCCTCCGGTTATAGGTTTTTGGCAGAAAGGCCCTTCGCCTTTTCACTATTTCAAGAAAACAAAGAAAACAGTTAGGATTTTTATTATTAAATGAGTGGGGACCACTAAGTTTGTTACAACAAACTTTCCAATTTGAAAATCTCCTCCTAAAATTATTTCCCTCCAAAATATAGATCTCAATTTATTATTTAAACTAACTTATTATTATGAAATTTAAATCAACAATTGTTATTAAATAAAATATCAAATTTTACTTTTAGGAAAATCGGAAAGTGGAGTTATAAGAGGGGGGTGAATAGAGTGTGTGTGTGTGCAGCGGAAAATAATCACCAATTTAAAACTTTAAGAATAACTATGGCAGTAAATAAGAGACAGTAAATAAATGCAGCCAGAGATAGAGAGATCAAACTCAGTGACACAGCGATGTATACTGGTATCCCTCTGAGAGGACTAATCCAGTCTCGAGTACTCTTGCTCGATGTTAATCCACTATTGCATAAGCTAAATGAGAGCTTGCAGTCTCTTACAACACCGTGCACTACCAAAATTTATCGTTTTAGCGACGGCCCTATCCGTCGCCAATCCGACGGTAATTAGCATTAGCGACCGATAACCGATGAATTTTGGTCACAAAAATCCGTCGGCAATCAGCTCGTCGCTAATAACGGTCCGTCGCTACGTTGTCGTCAAACGACGGAATAGCGACGGATTGTCGACTTAACAATACAAAGCATTAGCGACGACTTTCCGACGGACTAGCTTCCTTTTCAAGTATTAAGTACTGAAATGTGTAGACAATAGCGACGTAAAGTTCCGTCGGTAACCCGTCGTAATGGCGTATCAGAGTGTATCATGCCGTCGCTAATCCGTCGATGCCTTCGATAACAAAGGACGGATTAGCGACGGTTTTCTGACAGAAAATTCGTCGATCAGCTTCTGGAAATTCATGTCATTTCCAGCTACATGGCGACGGATAAGTAGTCGCTGTAGGCCTCAAAAATGAAAGTCACGCTGAGTTGATCAAGACAAAGTCTAAAAGTCACGCTGAGTTGATCAGTACAAAGTCTAAAAGTCACGCTGAGTTGATCAAGACAATGTTTAAAAGTTACGCTGGGTTCTACCAGACTATTTCTTCAAATATACGCAGAGACAGCTCATCATTTGTCAGAGTGTCATTATGACTGACAGCACGACAGTCAAAGAATGTCTCCTCGTATGCCACGTATGCACGGAACTCGAGAGATCACAGCCGACTATTGCGTGACTTTCCAAATCTTCTTCAACAAGACTCAGCCTTCATCAAGTTGGTGTACCAAAAGAGCTTATTGTCATTTAATGCGACTGACAAAAGGCAATCAATGTCAGAGATTTTGTGTCAGTCGAGGCACGTCGAATCAAGACAGCTGGCAGTTCTGACTCAAGTCTGCGTGTATTTTGAACTTCTATGTTCCTCCCTCAAGCTTGCGTGAATTCTGAGCTTTCTGCTTCTAGTTAGCGTGTATTTTGAACTTCTATGTTCTTTCCTCAAGTTAGCGTGTATTTTGAGCTGTCTGTCTCAAGCTTGCGTGAATTCTGAAGCCTTCTGCCCCAAGTCTGCGTGGATTTCGTCCTCAACAAGCCTGCATGGATTTCATCAAATTGGAGTACGTGGCAGCCATGCCACCGATCTCTCACCTGTGTGTCCTGTAACTTGCACACGACTCATACATGATTGCCATGTGTCCAACAGTTATAGGCCACGTCCAGTAACTGCTCATAACTTTGCATATGTTAAATCCTGCGTGATTTTCAACTATGCACAGGTGGTGAAGACAGTTATCTTTTCAGTTATTTTTGACTCTATAAATAGAGTTTTTTTTTCATTCATTGTAGAGATACATAGATATCTAAATTGCTGTCGAATTTTTGAGAGCTTTTCTTCTTCGCATTGTCTAGGGGATAAAGCGATCGTCTTCTAGATCGGATTCCTACAGTTGTATTTTCCCAGAAACACAATAAATAAAGTGAATTTATTTATGGAAAACAAATTGGCGACTCTGCTGGGGAAAACTATCTCCTCTTCTGAGATGGCAACAACTCAATACGATACTTCGTCAGTCGGCTCGACGAAGAAGGTGATATCGATCCAATTCGATCAACTCGCCTACGAAAAAATGCAGCGGGCTAAGGGTAGCAAGCCCACTTCAGCCTCCATCACCACTGCCAAGTCGAAGAGACGATCTGTCTACGTCCCTAAGAATCTGTTGGCAACCAATGGTGAAGTTTCTGCCACAGTGTCTACTCCTAACACTGGCAAGGACTCTACTGCAAGCACGCACGCTCCTGTGTGCTCGAAGACGACAGCAGTCAAAAGTCACGCTGGCAGCACTGGCTCCTTAGCCAAGCCTGTTCCAACGTGCAATCTCAAAGTCAAAAGTAACGCTGACAGCACTGGCTCCTTAACCAAGCCTGTTCCAGCATGCAATCTCAATCCCAATAGTCACGCTGACAGCACTGGCTCCTTAGCCAAATATGTTCCAGCATGTATTTCTAAATTCAAAAGTCACGCTAACAGCACTGGTTCTTTAATCAAGCCTGTTTAGCGTGTATTCCGCATACGTCATCCAACAAGTCAATTCTCTCTGACTCAGTGTGCGTACCAAAATCTGGCTCTTTAGCCAAGACTTTATACGCTGACAATACTGGCTCCTTAGCCAAATTGTCGCCAGCATACTCTAAGAGGAATAGCTCATTAGCTATCTCTTCTTCTTTGCCAAGTTCTACTAGAACTGGGGGTGGTCTTGCTAGAACTCCTCCACAAATGGCTCACAAAGTCCCTTCGAAAAGAAATAACTCTTTAGTTGTTTCTTCTGCTCCTGTAGTGTTTACTTTAGGAACAGCTTTGACTGACAGTTTTGTTAGTCAAAGAAAAGGAGATGGTCTTTTGACTACTCTTCCTTCTGGACATTCTGTCTCAAAACTTGAATAAGTCTAAGAAGAAACATTTCTTAATGTCTTCTTCTACGACTTCTTCGAATTGGGCACAGGATTTGTCTATAAAAGAGGGTCTGTTACCAACTCCTAATCAAGGGGATGGTTCAACTCTTCCTTCTCTGCAAATATCCAGATTAATGGAAGGAAAACTCCAAGTTTTAAAAACCAATGTGTTACCTCCAACTGATCTAAGAGCAAAACTTAATCAAACCCGTTTAGGAAGCACTTCTGGTGTCAAAAAACCATACCAATCGGGAACAAAAGTAAGAAATCCAGATACAGAGTATGCTAGAAATTACGTGGCTCAGATTAATCACTCTCTATATAATCAAGAGCCATCAAGACCCAAGAACCGGAAATATATTCCTAAAAATACACAAAGAATGTTCTCTGATGTACCTCAATCTTCACAGACAGATTTACGAGAACACCTTCAACAGAAGAGAAGGAATAATTCTGTGTCAATGGATCATGACCATGCTGAATGTGACTTCCAGCCAAGAGTCATAATTCAATACAGATGTCAATCAATGGATCATGACCATGCTGATCATGAATGTGACTTCCAACCGAGAGTCATAATGCAATACAGATGTCAAACTAAATGACAATCTGTCTTTAATCGGATTCAGTGTGAACCTATGCCTGATGAAGATGAACCTCTGTTTGCTTCCGTCAACATGACCTCTCGGGATACTGGGGGTAGAACTGATAGTCCAGATGGAGTATATAGAGGCACCAGATCAAGAGTCATGGCTTCTAGTCATAGAACTTCGGTTTCTGAAGATTATTCTGAATTTCTTGGAGAATCTAACTTTCCACCTCTTCCTACTGGGGGTAATTCTCCTACAAATGACTTTGATACACAAAGCAGTGATTCAGAACATACAACATCTACTAATTCATCAACAATCCCTCGTACAGTCACAACATATATGGTGGATGGGAATACTGAATTGAATAATGAACCTTCTTCTTCGATGATTCCTCAAGACCAAAGGATTGCTTCTTTGGAACAGCAAATGAAATCTATGGCTGATACTATAAAGTCGATGTATGAACTCATGGCAACCCAGCTGCAAAATCGACAGGCTGTACCAGATGCCATACTAATTGACACTGGGGTAAGTCCAGTACATGTTCCTCCAGCAGTACAATCCAATACTCCTGGGCAAGCTCAACCTGTTCCTAGTCACTCTGGAGCTGGGGTAGTGCTTATAATGCTGTTCCTCCTCCCAACTATTCTCTACAAGCTACAACTCCACAATCGTCCGGAGTTGTTACTAAAGAATTGAGGAATCTCCGAACTCAATTTGAGACATTCAAACAGAAGGATGGTTTACAAAGGTTAGGCATCAAGCAACCTTATCCAATAAAATGGAAGCAAGTATCGTATCCTCCTAAATACAAGCCTCATACTATCTCATTCTATGATGGAACCACTTCTCCGAGTCAATTTATTAATCACTTTAAAGTGATGACTGACCAGCTGCAACCAAGTGACGCCCTCCTTACTCGGGTGTTTGTCGGATGTCTCAAAGGAACGGCTTATGAATGATATAGAAGTCTCCCGGATGGGTGTATTACCTCATTTGCCGGTTTCAAACAAATGTTCCTTGAACGGTTCTATGAAGGGCTCAATGACATGACTATGACTGCTCTTATAAGAATCAAGCAGAAAAATAATGAAACTACAGAGGATTTTATTGAACGGTTTCAAAGAGAAGCTCTGAAGATGCCTCTTGGAACTCCTGATGCTGTCACCATCGACACATGCAAATCAAATTTGTTGCCAATCATCAGCATGTGGACAGGATCTACTCAATTTCAAGATTGGCCTTCCTTCATAGTTAGTGCCAAAGCCGCAGAAATTAGTGCTGAAACTTTCAAAGGTTTAGGAGTGCAGATGACTCCCAAAGAAACAGGTCAAAGCACTAATAATAATGCTAAATCCAATACTCGCAAGGGAAAAGAAACCCTTGAAGTTAATCTTCAGAGTAAAGATGCATCGACTGTTCAAACTCCTCCTGCCTCTACGACCCAACAACCAAGAGCACCTCGCCCCAAAGAATAATACTCTTTTGATGACGATGATGTCCTTGGTATCTTTGAATGTCTGCTGAAAGGTAATAAAATACAATTACCTGAAATCAAGAAACCTGATGAAGCTGGTAAGACGGATCATCCTAAATACTGTCCATACCACAGAATATTGGGTCACACAGTTCGTACATGTTATGTACTGAAAGGAAAGATCCAGAAAATGATTAAATCTGGAGCTATCACTCTTACTCCGAAAGAGAAGACCGTCACCTCCAACGTCGTCTCTATGCAATTCGGAGATTTCCCTCCTCAACTCCTTGAAAGCGGGATCGTTCCTATTCCCAAGGCAACTATTGAAATAGTGAATATTTCTCCTCCAGTCTGAAGGATTAGTACCAATCACTATGGAAACAGGAGAAATCATATGAATTCATCCTGATCTAGTGGCAGATTTTGAATCTCCTCCTCTTCAAAAGACTACTTCCCGAAAATCTAAGAAGGCTGGGAAAACTAAGTCATGTCATATGACTTCTTTCGGATCTACTCCCGACACAGAATCAAAAGATAAATCAGAAGCACTTGCTGGTGCTACTAGAACAGGAAAACCTTATCTAAAGGATTATTCCAAGAGTCCTGAGGATACTCCTGATATCCCTCCTGCTGACAATGATGCTCCTAATGTTCCTCTTGAAGAAGAATCATCCACTGCACCTGTTCCTTCAACTGCACCGGTTGTACCTACTCCTTCCAAGCCCACAGCTCTTGAGAAAGGCAAGCAACATGCTCGATTTGATAAACCAATCGAGAAGTCCCCTCCTCTTGGGCTTCAGAAACCTTATAACTTTGACATTTTAGCTCAACTTGCTAATACTCCAGCTAGAATGTCCCTATTTGAACTTCTACGTCTTTCTAAAGAGACTCGAGAGACGTTAAGTGAGGCACTTCTTCAGGCTGACTCTTGTCTTGCACAATTAAAGAAGCCAAATGAAGAACCTGCCACTTGCTTACATTGCAACAGTGTATTGGAGATTATCCCAAATATCACCTTTACACAAGACGACATGCTACTGGAGGATAATCGACATGATCGGCCTCTCTACTACACCGGTTATATCGATACGATGAAGATAGATCGTATTCTCATTGATCCAGGGTCTGCTATAAGTATAATGCCAAAGAGTCTGTTGGATGAACTAAAAATCCCTCTTTACAAGCTTTCCAAGACGGTTACTACTATCCTGGGATTCAATCAAAGCCGAAGCGAGCCTTTGGGAAAGATTCATCTAAAACTCCAGATAGGCAATTTCAGATCCAAAGTCACTTTCTATGCGATCGAGATCGTGGGATCTTATAATCTTCTTCTGGGGAGGCCCTTTTTTCATGAAAATAATGTGGTACCTTCTACTCTTCATCAGTGTTTTAAATACATTGACAGCAATGGAAGAGTACAAAAGGAAGTTGCTGATATAAATCCTTTCCATGGGGTTGAAGCTTATTTCAATGATTCCCGGATGTACAAAGAAGAGTATACAAGGGTGATACAAGCTATAGAGAAATAGGATCCGCAAAGTGAAACCTTGATAATTCCTATTAAAGGTCGAACTACTCAGCAACAATTTCCTAAACCCTCTGGAGGAGGTTCTTTCATTATTCCAGTGAGCGGACGGATCTCTCCATTACCTCAGTCGTCTACTCAAGATACACTGATCATCCCTGTCAGTAGGCGTACTACAGTTTCTATATCTCCACATATAAAACAGGATACTCTGGTAATCCCTGTTGGAGGGCGGACTACTCTTCCATCTCAGACTTCAAGGGAGCTCACCTTTTCGGAGCCATTTGTTGTCGATCTTAATCGAAACAAAACTTTCTCTCGTTCTTCTTCTCCCTTTAGTCATTGATTTGGCTAAGATTTCTAAGGCTCAGCCTTCTCCCAATGTAAATACTACTACTTTTAAAGTTAATGAAAAGTCTCTATCTTTGCAGTATATTAATGTGTGTAATCATGTTCATAGTTATTTGCATTTGTTAGATGACTTGAGAACAATAACCATAGGAGTTGTACAGACTTTTCATACAGACGTATCCCTAGAATCAGTACAAACTTCATACTTTCTGGTTCCTAGTAGAAAGCCAGGAGACATTCCAATAATCTTCTACAAAGGGCCCCAGAATCCTTCTGATTTAGAAGATGATGACAAAAACGATGATCTGGAAGATTACAACTACGCCGTTATAGTCAGCAATCTAAAGACATCATTAAAAATATGGGCTATGACTTCAGAACTGGCCTCAATAATGGGAGAAGAAGAAAAATGCCTGTTCGGATTCCTCCTCTGAAATATGGAAGGACAAAATACGGATTAGGTTATATTGCTCCTACTCCTTTTATCAATACTGTCCATGAAGATCCCGAATCTGACGAAGATAAGAGATCTGATTCTTCTAGTACTACCTCTTGGGATTCTGATACAAGTATCGGTGACTTCCACTACAACATTCTGTCTTCCAATATGGTCTCCATTGACAGTTCTGAAGAAAATGATAAAAACGAAGATGAGTTTAAAATCTCACCTGAATCAGAACAATGGGCCCAAAGGTTAGATAATCAATAGGAATTTCGATTCGAGCAAAAAGAACCTCCAACTGAAGACAAACTTGTTCAAATAGATGTTGGTGAAGAGGGATCCCCCAAACCAATATTCATTAGTGAAAGTCTTTCAGAAACTGATAAGCAAGACATGATCAAACTTATTCGTAAATACATCGATGTCTTCGCTTGGAGTTATGAAGATATGCCAGGACTTGATCCACAGATAGCAACTCACAAACTCAATATCATGCCAAATGCTAAATCGGTCAAGTAACAACAGCGACGATTCCGTCCAGACATTATGGATGCAATTGAAGCTGAAGTCAATAAACTCATGGCTTCTGGGTTTATTAGAGAGGAACAAAATCCCGATTGGGTGGCTAATATAGTTTCTGTTCTTAAAAAGACTGGCAAGATCAGAGTATGCATAGACTACCGTGATCTCAATGCGGCATGTCCTAAAGATGAATTCCCTCTACCAATTACTGATGTTATGATCGATAATACCTGTGGGTTTGAACGGATGTCATTCATGGACGGGTATTCTGGGTACAATCAGATTAAAATGTTTCCAGATGACGAGAAACACACTTCTTTCAGAACGCCGATCGGTACATACTGTTATACAGTTATGCCATTCGGTCTCAAGAATGCAGGAGCAACTTATCAACGAGCCATGAGCACTATATTCCGTGAACACTTACGAAAAACAGTCGAATGCTACGTTGATGATATTGTAGTCAAAAGTCGACAAAAAAAGAGGATCACATCCAAGATTTGAAGACTATTTTTGATCTAATGCGTAAGCATCAATTAAAGATGAACCCTACTAAGTCCTTCTTAGGCGTCTCTAGTGGCAAATTTCTCAGCTTCGTCATTACCTCGAAAGGTATACACGTGGATCCCGAGAAGATTAAAGCCATCCAAGAGATGCGTCCTCCACGCACCTTAAAAGAGCTACGAGGATTTCAAGGAAGGATCGCTTATATCAGGAGATTCATCTCTAATCTTTCAGGACGCTGCAGACCATTCAATAAACTTATGAAGAAAGGTGTTTCTTTTGTCTGGAATAACGAATGTCAGAAAGCATTCGACGATATAAAACAATATCTGATGAGCCCTCCACTATTGGTACCTCCTGTCTCAGGAATACCGTTCCTCCTATATACCCGAGCAATGAGTCATTCATTGGGTGCATTGCTCGCTCAAAAGAATAAAAATGTTCATGAACAAGCCATTTACTATCTCAGTCGTACTATGACCGGAGCTGAACCTCGATATTCACCGGTCAAAAAAGAATGTCTAGCCTTGATGTTCGCTGTCCAAAAGACACGACATTATATCATTGGCCAGACCATTCATGTCATTTCCAGGATCAATCCTATACGGGTCATGATGAAGAAACCCAGTGTTTTAAATTCTCGATTGGCTAACTGGGAAATCTTACTTGCTCAGTATGATATGCACTATATCCCTCAGAAATCGATCAAAGGACAAGCATTAGCTGATTTTCTGGCTGCTCATTCAATTCCAGAAAATTCAAAACTCTATGATGAAATCCCAGATGAAGTCCTAGATTCAAACCAAATTGCTGAAGAAGATCCTACTTGGCGTCTATTCTTTGATGGAGCTTCAAGAATAGGTCCTAATGGTGACATTGTCGCTGGGGTTGGAATCGTTCTTGTGTCGCCAGAAGGTCTTACTATCCAAAGAGCTTATTCTCTCGATCAACCATGTTCAAACAATGTAGCTGAGTACAATGCACTGCTTATTGGTCTTCAACTCGCTAAACATCTGAATATTCAACATTTGGAAGCGTATGGAGATTCTAAACTCATTGTTAATCAGATAAGGGGTACTTATGAAGTTCGCCATCAAGATCTGGTTCCTTATCATAGATCGGCTATATCTATGGCTTCTTCATTTGAAGGATTTTTTATCGAGCATGTTAGGCGAGCATGTAACACATAAGCTGATGCTCTTGCTAATCTTGCAGCGGTGTTAGCTATTCCAATTAGACGTCAACAAATGATTGTTGTCTGCAATCGAGAATTATTTCATCTCGAAAACAATCTAACTTTAGGACTTCCAGTTGACATTGAAGAGTCAATATCTCATGATGTCAATGCAACAAGAGGATTTGGATTAAGTCGTAAATTATTATCATCTTCATCTGATTCTAGCATAGAATTCGTCTTCAGTAATTCAGTTGAGACTCAGAATAGGGATAAAGATTGGAGACTTCCTTTCTTAGATTTTGTATTGTATGATATTCTTCCAGATAATCCGAGTGAGGCAGCATCTGTCAGACGACGATCACTCAGATTCTATTACAATCATACTACAAACACCTTATATCGTCGAGCTTATGATGGTTTACTTCTTCGATGTATTGCCGGTGATGAGGCTCAACAAATTATTCGTGAAGCACATGATAGAATTTGTGGAGCACATCAGCCTGGACCAAAACTTCAAGACCGTATTTGACGTATGGGTTATTATTGGCCCACTATGGTATCAGATGCCATCGAATATGCAAGGAAGTGTAAAGCTTGTCAAATCCATGTGAATTTTATTCATCAACCCTCAGAATTTTTACATCCAACGACAGCATCATGGCCCTTCGAAGCTTGGGGCATGGACATTATCGGTCCGATCAATCCGCCGTCATCAAAAGGTCATCGGTTTATTCTCGCAATAACTAATTATTTCTTCAAATGGGCCGAAGCTATTCCTTTATCCGAAGTCAAAACTTCTAATGTCATCAACTTTATCAAGCATCATGTCATCTACAAATTTGGTGTTCCCCGACGCATTATTCATGATAATGGACCACAATTCGTCAGCCAAAAATTTACTCGATTCTGTGACGATCATCGGATCAACAATGTGGCTTCTACCGCATATAATCCGGCAGCTAACGGATTAGCAGAAGCTTTCAACAAGACCATCATCAAACTCTTAAAGAAGTTTGTCTCTACTAACAAACGTAATTGGAGTGAGAAACTTGGTGAATGTTTGTGGGCTTACCGTACTACAGTTCGTAATGCTACTAGATGTACACCTTTCTCTCTGGTGTATGGAAGCGCAGCTGTTCTTCCATTAGAGATTCAAATTCCTTCTTTAAGGATAGCAATCGCTAATGAACTTACCGCCGAGAATAATGATCGTCTTCGACTTCAGGAATTAGAAGCTCTGGATGAAAAGCGATTATCTGCTCAACAGAATATCGAATTCTATCAAGCTAGAATCTCAAGAGCTTTTAACAAGAAAGTCAGAATTCGAGCATATCAAAAAGGAGAACTTGTTCTAACAGTCAGACGTCCTATGATTATGACTCATATGAGCAAAGGCAAATTCGACGCAAAGTGGGAAGGTCCCTATGTTGTGAGCAGAGTTTTCTCAAATGGAGCTTATCAACTCTCAGAACTGGATGGTCGAATTGCTATGATGCCTATTAATGGCAAATTCCTTAAAAAGTATTATGTATAAATATAAATACTTGTAAATCATCAGACAAAGTTCAAGTTCATGAATAAAATTCAAATGTTATTTCATCATATGATAGTACATGATATTAAGGAAGGTCACTATCATCCTTCTCTACATTTGGACGCGGACCGCTGTCGTCCTTCTCGAAAATGCGATCAGCAAAAGAGCTGAGAACTTCTTTGCTGGAACCCACGAAGAATTTGCAAGCAGCCATCCTCATGGCTTCCTCTTCTCCAGTCCTTCCTGGATCAAGCAAAAAGTCCAGAATGTCTCGTGGTGGCTTGGGTGCAGATGAACCTTCGCCTGCTTTTACCTCCTTCGGCTGAACTAGATCGGCAGGGCATTCTTCAGTGCCCTTCTGAACCTTCGGGACGATTTTAGCCTTCTTGGATGCTTCTTCAGACGACATTTTTATGTTGAAGAGTAGAAGTATTCTTTCTTGTCAGATTTCTGCTATATTTATAGGCAAAAGTTCCTCAAATAATGAAGCGACACATTCATCCGACGGTTCGCCCGTTCATTAATGCCTGACGGTTCATCCGTTCATTTATCACATTCATCCGACGGTTCGCCCGTTCATTAATGCCTGACGGTTCATCCATTCATTTATCACATTCATCCGACGGTTCGCCCGTTTATTATAATCCGACGGTTAACCCGTTCATTCATCATCATCTGACGGTTCATCCGTTCATTATCATTCATTTTTGACGATTTATCCGTTCATTCCATCATTTATCGGTTTTTCCGTTCATCCCACATACAGTTACGATTCATCATCGTTCATCATCCATGTCAGTATCATATTTTTGAAAATGATATCTAGTCTTTTGATTCTCGAGTCCAAAGATCATGAAAAATTGAGTTCAAAGATATTTTTATGTCTGAATTCTATTTTTTCTAATCAGTATTAAACTAAGATCATCTCTGGTTTAATATCATCTGATAGAATTACAAAGTTCATTTGTACATTCTATTCTATAGAAATGTGTCATGTATTATTTACCTCTGAACATATTTTCTATAAATATATCATTATCAAAACAACAAAAGTCAAAAATTAGATCAAAAGTTCTCATTCGTCTTCACTCAAAATCAAATTATTGATTACAAGTGAAAATGTAAGAGATCTATTTATTAGGAGTTGTTAGCTCCTTAATACGATCAAGTACAATACTCATTTTCTCATCATGAGCTTTGCGAACTCTTTCTGCTGCTTCGACTGTGACATTTTGTTCATCAAAAATGATAATAGCAGATTGGCGACGGTTAACTTCTTCAATTTGCTCTGCCTGCATCTGCTCTCGCTCTTGTTGAAGAAGTTGACAGCGTTCAGTTTTAGATATACGAGCAGTAATGACTTCAGCTTGCTCCTT
Source organism: Iris pallida (assembly GCA_029216955.1). Lineage (NCBI taxonomy): Eukaryota > Viridiplantae > Streptophyta > Magnoliopsida > Asparagales > Iridaceae > Iris > Iris pallida. Next base: position 4,191,589 of record JANAVB010006389.1, read on the forward strand.
TTCTATGAGGGCAATTCGCTCCTGAAGACGAATCAGTTCTTCTTGCAACTTCTTGAGCTCTTCAGCTTTTGACATTTCATCCTTCTCCAGAAGTTCTACTCTCTGACGAGTAGATAATATTTCTTCACCCTTTTCTACTAACTTCTCAGATGAAGAAGCAAGAAATTCTTCTAATGCAGCATGCTGGGCCTGGGCCTCATGCTCCAATTGACTGATCTCAGCCACAGTTAAAGATTGAATATCTTCCTTCTTAGTTTTCCAGTATTTTTGGAAGGTTATCTCTAGTTCATCCAGGAGATGTTCGAAGAAGATACATTGAGATTCGCAGCCAGCATGCCGTAATGCCAGGAGCAGGAAATTGACCACTGTTCGGAGCTCAGAGAAGGACATAGCTTCGTCTTTCAAGAAACGCTTGGAGTACGTATCCAGATATGAATAGATGATATCTGAATACATCCCCAGAGTCCTTGCCAATCCCGTCTCAAACCCAGGGGTTGCTGTCATTATTGAAGAAGCTTGTACGTTTTCTATCCTGGGACTTGAAGTATGTGCCGCTGGAGAAGTTGGCAAATGCGAGCTCCCTTCATCAACCTCAGTCTGAATAAGTGGAACATGAGTCGAGCTCATTGCTGCAGTAGTTCCTACTAGTCAAAGAAAAAAATAATCAGCATATAAAGAAAAAGAAACAGTAAAAATAGAATTTGAAATAAAATTCTACCAGGCTGAGGTTCATATTCTATATATTGAGGGAGTCTTGCGTCTTCTCGTAGCCGGTCCATGATGGTATCCGACACCTGCTTCATGTGACTGCTTCCAGCTCCAGAATTACTGGGCGCTGGAGCGTTGTCCGGAGATTGAGCAGGTTCGGAGCTGAGTTCCATTCTGTTCCCTCTGACTTTATCTTCATCATAATGAGTAGAAGTGCCAGCATGCCAATCCTCTCCTTTTTCAGCTTCTTCTTCTTCTTCAGACTCTTTTTCATCCCCAGCTTCAGGATGAGTCTCTGATCCGGAGTCCATGATGTTCACATCTTCATCTATTCCTTGAGATGAATGAATCTCAGGAACAGTAATGATAGCAAGCTTAGTATTGACTGCCGGTTCAGTCTTTTCTGGAATATCAGTTCGAAGAATGATGTCTTTACAAATATTCTTCAACAAGTCATCAGCAGCTGATAGCTCGGACGTTGGCACGTCTTCATCGCCTCTGGCCAAAGAAATATTTTCTTCAACCTGAGTTTCTGGAACTTCCGGTTGTTCCATAACTTCTGTCGGGGCTGGTTCTTCTTCAGAATATTCAATCTGGTCATCCAATGCCTGGATGACGCCCTCTGTCCCATGCTCAAAAGGGATCATCCTCATCTCTGAGGGTTCAGTAGCTACTCCACTTGTTGTCGGAGCAGTCGTTTCCTGAGCTCGAGTGGACTCTACCTCAGTCCGTTCAGCTGAAATTGCTGGAAGATGAACATAATCAGATTCTGTTTTCTCAGTAGAAGCCGCTTCATTGATCTCTGGCAAGACTCCTCCACTCATAATCGTTTCCAGGAGTTCATTGCCCTTTATTTTGCCGACGGTCTTCTTGACGTACTTGCCTCTCGACCTCCTTGTTATCAAAGGAGCATCGTCTTCATCTGTATCTTCGTCTTTATCGGCGGCGTCATCTTCGTCAATTGAGATGCCACCTAAAGATGAAGTGGCAGTTACTGAGACCCCTTTCTTCTTCTTCTTAGATGACTGAGACTTAGTACTCTTTTTGGAGACTGTCTCAGATTCATCACTTCGCTTCCTCTTAGAAAGGGATACAAATATGGGAGGAGTAACTTCATTAGGAAAATTTTGCTCTTGAAATAAGTCATATAGGGGCTCAACCTCCGCTGTCTCATCTTCAGGTTCCAGAGAAAATCGTTGAATAACAATCTTCTTCTTCGACCTCTTTGATGGAGCTGGGTCGTCTTCCGCAACAAAAGTCTTCAGATGGAAACTCGGCATGAAGGTGCTCGACGAAACATAGAAGCGAGCATATGTGTAAAGCATCTTCGTCCCCGTGCTGGATAAAGGATTAGGCATAGAGAATACAGCTTTTGTATCTCTAGCCGCGAAGTATCTCCAGGCCCGAGCTCCGTCAATAAGCCCTCCACGAGCAGAAAGGCAGGTGGTGGCATTCCCAACATGAAGTTGGTCATATCCGAATTGCCTGACAAATCGGCTCGGTAGATACGGCTCCAGATACGTCATTTCTTCATGACGGAATACCAGATGAGAGGGCCGGATTCTCTGCAACCACTGAAAGGCTATATCATCTAGCCTGTTCCCTTTATCTCCGTCTATCATATTCAAGGGCATGCTCTCATAACCCAGTGGTGGAGGGACACATTGAATGGACCAATGTGACGCTCGATTCAGAATATTTCTGCATTCTGGAAGAGTGTGAACCTTCCAGAAAGTTTCTCCGGAGTACCTCTCCAAAAAGAGACTGCCACTCCCTCCTGCTCCCGGAGGTATCAGACCGTCGTGATGGAGAAGAAGCCAACCATATAGATATGTGAAGGGCATCTCTATTCTCGGGAATTCATCGGTCATCCTCCTCTGATTAGATAGCATATTGGTTACAAAATTCCGAAGACCTGCGTTCAGCCTACAGGTCATCGCTGATAATAAGTCTATCTTATAACCATACATAAGGCGCACTGCTGCAAAAATAACGCCTCTATGTATTCTGTCCAGAGAGCTGGAGCCAGGAACGACGAATCTTCTTAACCAAAGAGATAGGAATCCGGCTAAATAACCGTTCCTTGACAGAGTCTTTCCACTCTGTCTCACATACGAGCTGAAGGTGGTTCCAGCTTTAAACTCATACCAGTCTTCATCGATCGTGAAATCCTTGCAGTCATACTTCTCTAGTAGATAAATGATTTCACTCTCAGAGAGAGGCTTGAAGGAGTTAATTTGGTACCATCTCTTCTCGTTTATTTTTTTCTCATCCTTTTCACGGTTCATGAAAAGATAAGACATCCACTTCTGGATGTGGTTGCCGGTTTCTTCCTTAGTAGTCCTGTAATACAGAGTACATGTGCCGAAATGGCACATCATCTCTTCAAACAGGTGCACCATCTTCAGATTCTTCTCTGACAGAAAGTTCAGCTCTTCTGTCGTAGGCACATACTCTTCATACTGTAGTGTGCCTGAAGGCAGATGCGAGATGTATTCCATCTCATGAAGGGCAAAGACCATCTCCCCTTTGGGAGTCATAAATGTCCCCGTTCTGTGGTTATACCTCTCAACCAAGGCCAGGAACAGAAAGGGGTTGGGTCTGAAGCCGTAGGAGGAATTGACGATCGTGTCATAAAGGTTTATCTTCTTCAGCTCACTCTCAAACTTCTCCAGAGCCCAATGGACCAAAGTCCTCCACCTTATGTTCTCTTGATTCATTAAGCCTTTCATCCTCGGCGTCGAATCAGTAGGGTAGAATGCCTTCTTGTTTTCCATGAATTCATTTATGAAAACAGGCGTCCTGAATGGCATCAATATTGATGAGTCTTCGGGTGGTACACATCCCGGCTTCAAACCTCGAAACACGGATACATGATTCTCTGGGGAACTGAAGAATCCCTCATTCCTGTAAATGATATGGCTCGCCTTTGCCTGCTGATATTCTGTTAAGTACCAGGACATCTTTCTAGGATAACTGGCATGCATGAATCTCATGATAGATAAGCCCCTAGAAACCTTCGGCCAGTACATGGGCTGTCTTACATCACCTTCGAAATAGAAGCAAACCTTCTCTCTGATGCCCTTTGGTTGTGACTTCTGTGCTATGGCATCCCCGAACAGAAATGATAGTTTCTTGTGGAACACCAAATCAAGACTCTGAAAGGGTTCACTATTCATCAGACAAAGTAGAGTTGTATGGTCTTGATTTGCCAACAACGACAGTCTGGCTTCTGGAAGGTCAAACTGAGGAAATTGCACATGAGATAAATCATATTTAAATGAAAAACTCAGGTGCCCTTTATAATCTGCCTCTTCACTTCGGATGTTCACTACAGAAAATAAAAGAAGACATGGTCAGATGTATTTCAGTAAAATCTATGTCTACGAGTCTTATGCGTGTATAGCAGTGTTCAAAGGAAATTTCATAAGTCACGCAGACTTCAGACAGATATACTATCAAGACACGCTGAATGATTTATTCACGCAAGTGATTAATTCACGCAAAGTTCAGACAGATTAGAATGAAAGTCACGCATCATTGCCAGAATCACATTTAAGTGAAAATGACAAAAATACGCTGACGGATCAAGACTAATCTATCCAGAGGATGACTCTCAGAAGCTTCGTAAATAATTCAACATTGACATCTCTGCCAACATGTGAAAAATCACGCAGAGTCATGAAAGCTGCGTGAATAATTCAACATGGACATTTCTGCCAACATGTAAAAAATCACGCAGAGTCATGAAAGCTGCGTGAATAATTCAAACATTGACATCCCTGCCAATATATAAAAAATCACGCAGAGTCATGAAAGCCATGCTCATTTGCGTGAAACACAGAGCTTCGTAAACACGAAGATGTGAAGTATGGCCGACCCTAAAGAGGGGGCATACTTTATTAATATCCTGTGCCCTAAGAAGGGGGAATATATTTCTGAAGTTCATTATTTGTCTTAAGATCCTAAGATTTCTATGTGGAGTTCATCTTCATCAAAGTCATCTTCATCAAGTCATCTTCAACAGTTCGTATCCCCATCCATCACTTACGCTGCATAGGAGGATGCGTGACTTCGTGTCGAGGGAGTCTGTCGGTGGTGGCACGCGAGGAAGTCGCAGGAGCTTTCCCCTTGGCCTGAGCGTCGGTTTTCTTAGGAGCCATTGCTGCTGAGAAGGGGAAAAAGAAGTCGGGGAAGATGAAGTTCGTCGGGGAAGATGAAGTTTCTCTTCTGTGGATTTTCTCTCTCTAAAGCAAGTAAAGAAAGAAAGAAGTGATTTATGGCTTATTTATAGGCTCATGAAGAATTCCAAACGGCAACATCATTATTTGCCTCGATTTAGGAGCTTTACACGGGATCCTAACTGCACAGAATCCCAACAATCCAATCATTTCGGAGTAAATCTCTCTTTAAAGTCATCTCAGCATGACTAAATTCATTTTATCATCTCGATTTCAAAGTATTTCGAAATAATTTATCATTTTTCGAAAACTTTGAAGGGGGTTTTTTAGGCCTCAAAAATGAAAGTCACGCTGAGTTGATCAGGACAAAGTCTAAAAGTCACGCTAAGTAGATCAGGACAAAGTCTAAAAGTCACGCTGAGTTGATCAAGACAATGTTTAAAAGTTACGCTGGGTTCTACCAGACTATTTCTTCAAATATACGCAGAGACAGCTCATCATTTGTCAGAGTGTCATTATGACTGACAGTACGACAGTCAAAGAATGTCTCCTCGTATGCCACGTATGCATGAAACTCGAGAGATCACAGCCGACTATTGCGTGACTTTCAAAATCTTCTTCAACAAGACTCAGCCTTCATCAAGTTGGCGTACCAAAAGAGCTTATTGTCATTTAATGCGACTGACAAAAGGCAATCAATGTCAGAGATTTTGTGTCAGTCGAGGTACGTCGAATCAAGACAGCTGGCAGTTCTGACTCAAGTCTGCGTGTATTTTGAACTTCTATGTTCCTTCCTCAAGCTTGCGTGAATTCTGAGCTTTCTGCTTCCAGTTAGCGTGTATTTTGAACTTCTATGTTCTTTCCTCAAGTTTGCGTGTATTTTGACCTTTCTGTCTCAAGCTTGCGTGAATTCTGAAGCCTTCTGTCCCAAGTCTGTGTGGATTTCGTCCTCAACAAGCCTGCGTGGATTTCATCAAATTGGAGTACGTGGCAGCCATGCCACCGATCTCTCACCTGCGTGTCCTGTAACTTGCACACGACTCATGCATGATTGCCATGTGTCCAACAGTTACAGGCCACGTCCAGTAACTGCTCATAACTTTGCATATGTTAAATCCTGCGTGATTTTCAACTATGCACAGGTGGTGAAGACAGTTATCTTTTCAGTTATTTTTGACTCTATAAATAGAGTTTTTTTTTCATTCATTGTAGAGATACATAGATATCTAAATTGCTGTCGAATTTTTGAGAGCTTTTCTTCTTCGCATCGTCTAAGGGATAAAGCGATCGTCTTCTAGATCGGATTCCTACAGTTGTATTTTCCCAGAAACACAATAAATAAAGTGAATTTATTTATGGAAAACAGTCGCTATTCAGTCGATATATATCGACGGAATACGGATGGATTATCCGTCGAGCTTGTTCTGGAAATTCTTGGTATTTCCAGAACAAGGGCGACAGATATTCTGCCTCGCCAGTCGAATGGCTGCAGGGGCTATGTCCTGATCACCATGTCGTACCGTAGATTAATACAAATGGAGCTGGAATTGGAGCCAAAATACAGTACTACTTCACCATATCGTACCATTTTACTCTCTCTCTCTCTCTCTCTCTCTCTCCTCCCCCCCTCCGGTGCTCTCACTCTCTCCGGCGCTCTCACACTACTAATTCCTATGTGTTTTATGAGAACGGATGGCTCAGAACACAACCCAAAATTCATTCTAGCATACATTAGTGTGAATCATCTATATTCTGTATACATATCGTGTAGTATATGTTCTTATCGTATCTAGTATCTGAAGGACGTAACAGAATCAAGATGAACTCACTTAATGTAATATTAAGACATCATCTACTACTATAGAAGATATAGTGATAGGTTGTCGTATCATCATTGCCGAGGGATGAGGGTCGGAAGACAGTCAACTTTATCTACGGCTACATAGTTTCTGCCTCGCCAGTCGAATGGCTGCAGGGACTATGTCCTGATCACCATGTCGTACCGTAGATTAATGCAAATAGAGCTGGAAATATCCGTCGCTAACCGGTAACTAGTCCATCGCTAACTGAGATTGTCACATACACATATGTATATCACAGCTAGATGTATAGATATATACATCTATATAGAAGCACACAACTGATAGAACTCGCACTGTCCTTGAGACAGTGAACATATACACCATGAATCCAAACCCCATATTCATATTTACTAATCCAAACACCACCAAACTACTGGAACATCCAATATGGATAACACATTATTTAGCCAATATATAAACTCAGATGAATTTGAGAAGCAAAGCCACCCGCCGCCCCCGACCAAAGCCCACCGTCGCCCCGACCAAAGCCCACCACCGCCCCCGACCAAAGCCCACCGCTGGTTATGAAGAGTGCTTATGGCTCTGCGTCGGTTGCAAATAGCCCCGACGCACCCGCCCCAACCCAGCCGCCCAGCCTCCGACGCCGCCGCCCCAAGCCCACCGCCCAGCCCCCGATGCCCCAGCCCCAAGGCCGCCTCCCAGACCCCGACGCCCCCGCCCCAAGTCCACCGCCCAGCCCCCGACCCAAGCCAGTCGCCCAGCCCCCGACGCCGCCGCCCCAAGCCCACCTCCCAGCCTCCGACCCAAGCCAGCCGCCTACCCCCCGACGCCCCAACCCCAAGCCCGCCTCCCAGACCCCGACGCCCTCGCCCCAAGCCCACCGCCCAGACCCCGACCCAAGCCAGCCGCCCAGCCCCCGACGCCCCCGCCCCAAACCAGCCGCCCAGCCCCCGACGCCGCCGCCCCAAGCCCACCGCCCAGTCCCTGACCCAAGCCAGCCGCCCAGCCCCCGACGCCCCAACCCCAAGCCCGCCTCCCAGACCCCGACGCCCCCGCCCCAAGCCCACCGCTCAGACCCCGACCCAAGCCAGCCGCCCAGACCCCGACGCCCCAGCCCCAAGCCCGCCGTCCAGCCCCCGATGCCCCCGCCCCAAGCCCACCGCCCAGCCCCCGACCAAAGCCAACCGCCCAGCCCCGGACGGCCCAGCCCTAAGCGCGCCGCCCAGCCCCTATACGACACCGCGAGAGAGAGAGAGAGAGAGATCGAGAGAGAGAGAGGGGGGGTTACCTTCGGAAGAGAGAGAGGAGAGGACGTCGACGCCGACGCGACGACGACACCGACGCCGACGCCGATCACCGAAGCCGACACCGGCGAGAGAGAGAGAGAGAGAGAGAGAGAGAAGAGAGAGTGAATTTGGGGGGAATACGAAAAGTTCCCTCCACCGTTTCATTTAAAGTCTGGTACGTATATATAGCGACGAACTAGCGACGTACAAACATCCATCGCCTAGTAGTCGCCCTGTTTGATACGCCCCGACTGAATATCCGTCGCTATGTAGTCGAAGATATGTTCCGCCAATTCTCTACACAATTCTTGCCAAATAATCGACTGCGTAGCGACGACTGTATATCCGTCGCTATAACTCCGACAGTCTAGCGACGGATGTGCGACCTTTCCTCCCCCTAAAATTAAAATAAAAATGGCAAAAAACGTATGGTCGATAATCAGTCGGTGTGCAGCCACGAAGCCGTCGCTAACGCCGACGGAAAAATTTCGTCGCTAAATATTCGTCGCTAATTGAGTGTATTTTGGTAGTGGTGCTTGGTGACAAGTGCACGACCAACTTCACAATACCGTGCTTGGTGACGAGCGCACGACCGGCTCCACAACATGATAGTTGCTGAACTAGGAACGACCTCTTTACAACTCTTGGACACCAAAAACTCTAAATCAACATAGATATTACTGGCTTTTGGCTAAGAGATGTATAGCTATAATTTGAAAGCTCTAGATCATTTTGAAAACACTTGAAGAATAGAGAAGAGAAGATGAAGAGTGAATGAGTGATTTGAAATAAAAAATTCTCTTCTATTTATAGGTATTTTCTGGGACTGAACTCGGACAGAGTTCGGGCAGAGTTCTGATGCAAATATTTCGTATAGAAATGTTGCTCGCAGATTTGGAGGCAGCTGAACTTTTGAATTTAAAATGACCGAACTCGGGCAGAGTTCGGACCGAACTCGATTTTGAGTTCTGTCAAGGAAATTTCGAAATATTTGTCAAAAAGCAGTTAAAAAATAATACGGAATACTTTGTAAAGATGAAATGTAAATAGGTAGGCTTTTTAGAAATTAGACTGGGATAAACCTAAGCCAGTATTACCTATTTGATTTTATAATATAAATCCTAGACTCAATAAAAAGTAAAATACATAATAAACTGTAAAATGACTCAAACAAAAATCCATTGAATCTTTTGCTTGTTGATGCAGTACAACGTCCATTGATATTGATTTCACATATAGCCTGAAATGATTAGCAGCAGTATGTATATTTTTGTGTATTGACTAAAGTGCGTGTTGATTATCAAAATCGGGTGTGACCATAAAATGGGCCAACATGCGTATGGTGCTGACGGGCGTATTTGCCCCATGGCGCATCCCCTGAACAACCAAACAGCTATGGTTCCCTCCAAAGTTCAAAACATATAGAGAGGAAAAAAAATCACAAAACAACAATAAAGAGTTTTACAAGCAAATCGAAATCAATTAAAAAATTATATATGTATAGATCCGCATCTATCCTCCTCCACAACCAAACCCAATAGTATAGACCAAAATTAGAAATTTATACAATAAAACTTTTAAAATAAAATGCATAAATTAACTCAATTCAATGATTCAATAAAAATTAATTTAGACTGCTCCTAGGTTGCCAAAGCCCATCCTATCCCTGACATGCCACACTGACACGAACTGGTACACACGAATACGATACGAACGGTACCCAGGCTCAGACACGAACCACACCAAAAGAAATGAACACGAACCACACCGAAAGAAACGGACACGAATATCTATCTGAACTCCAGCCAGCTTCGATCACGCATGCACACGAACATGAACACAACATTCCTGAATACCACACTATACATATTCAAACTCTGCATAAAATATACTCCACTATGTTATGGTACAATGGAATTACCTGCAGGATGTATCCAGCTCCAAAGAGAGCTCGTTCTGAGGTATCGAATACGGCTTCTACGTATCCAGTCACAGACGTAGTACTAGATCAGGCAAAACACTAAATAATTTGGGTACAAAAATATGTATAGACATTGTTTCTCCTCTGTTCTAAGAAAATAATAGAAGAAACTGAAGCAACCAAATTCTAAAATCCCATTGATTGTTACATTGATTAACTTAGTAAAATAGAAATCTTCGAAAGAAAATCTGATTGTCTCAGGAATAATTAATTAAGAATCTCAATTCAACAATGAAGACTCAAGGAAGTGCTAATTCAAGAATCAAAGAAATGTTGAGGGAAGAAACAAAGGCCTTACCTAGATCGATTTTGACGATCGCTTAAACACTTCATTGTCAATCACGACGATCAGATAGGCCGATAATTTACGATGAGGATGGTGCTGAGCTCTTCGCCGAGGAGGATCTGCCTGTGCAATAACCAATCGATCGATCCAGACGAAAGACTTTGTCCTATCATTCGATCAAGAAAGAAATTCAGAAGAATTGAAATGAATCATATCTCAATTTTGAAGACAAATGGAGATATCGATCAAGAACTCACCAAGAATTGGTCGATCTGGTCCGCTCAAACTACCGACCGCTTTCGTGCCGACGATATCGCCGAGAGAGACGAAGATCACCGGAGAAGGAGGTTGTGCAGTCGTCACTGCTCGCCAGTTCATCTAGATGATCCGTCGAACGTCGTAGGGAGATCTCCTGCACCGTCGACGAAATCTCGCACCCGTCGAGAAGGAGTGTGCGCCGCTGGAGGATCGCCTTGCCGGCATCGGAGGAAGAGAGGAGTCTCAGTCGTCGGAAGAGGGCCCTCGCCATCTCCATGGCCTCTCAAGATTAGGGTTAGGGTTTGGGAACAGATTTATGGAGGGAGAGCTCTGCTCCCAAAATGAGGAAAAAAAAATCAGAGGAGAGAGAGAGAGTGAGAGAGTGGTGTATTTTAAATAGAAATTTAGGAAAAGTTGTTAGTTGATGGTTTCGTGGGCCAAATGAAATTTAGAGGAAAAAAATGGTTTGTAATGAAATTTGGAAGTTTGGTACTAATGCATCAGCTAGCTAGTCAGGAAAAATCTAATAAATTTATTTAGGATGTTTAAACAACTTCTTATTCCTCTATGACCCATAAAGCTGGCATTTCCTCTAGACAAGAAGTGAGGCCCAATTAACAATTTTAAGTAAAATGAGAATTAGCCCTACATTATAGTTACACTTCAATCATTAATAAAAAAAATTCTTCTACAATATTAAACACTAAATAATATAAATATATAATTTATGGGAGGTGGGATTACATATGTATACAGCTGGCATGTCTACGTACTTAGTCCTACGAATTTTGGGACTGGAGCGTTACATATTTTTGTGGTGGCCCATGCAGGTCAAGTTTATCACTTCGGTTATGTTATTGTACCGATGTGAGCCTGCATATAGGAATAGAGTTGAGGATCTCATCCACATACATGATCTCCTCCCTTGACTCCATTTTGATCACTCAATCAACTTCCTTGATTCGTCTCTTGCTAGAACTCCTCCTACCGTAATCTTATCCTTTAATGTCGGTTAGGAAGATGACTACACCGGTATATGCTCATAGGTCAAACATAGGGATTACATGGACAATTGATATGCATTGAGATCTTATTTGAGTTATAAAGGCAATTTTAACCTTAGGGATTAATTAATTCCAAGTTGGGTAGTAGCGATATTATCGTCTTCAAAAGATTGCTAATTTTTTTACTACTAAGTGGTATACACAAGAGGATAGTAGAATTGAGAAAACAAATTGATTCCTAATTTTAGGATATTTATGACTCATGATAGTTATATATTTTTGACAGATATGAAATCGACTTTGAGGAAGATTTCAAAATTTTAAATTTTGTAATATGATCTATGATTTATAAATTGAGTTATATTTTGAGTTAAAGTTGGATTATAAAAAAGGGGGGGGGGGATCTTAAGGTTTTAAATTGAGTCGTACGATTTCCGATTTATAAGATTGCTAATTTTGAGTTTTAAGTTTGAAGTGATGATAGTAAAATTTTGGTTTAAAATATTTTGGAAGATATGAAATCGAGTTTGAGAAGAAATTTTAAATTTTAAATTGTGTCCTATGATTAATGATTTATAAATCTATTTAGATTTTGAGTTAAAAGTTGTGATCATGGATATAAAAAAAATTTGGTAAAAAAATAAAAAATATATGGTTCATGAAATCTTGAGTTTAAAGGTTAGATTGATAATATAATTTTGATAAGGGATACTTCAAGCTTGATTTAAGGAAATTAAGTTTGTAAGTCGACGGCTTAAAAAGGATACAAATTATGGTAGATTATTTTTTGAGAATATTATTAAGAAAACTTTTGAGGGATTCGAACTAATAGATTTAGATATTGTATTAAAAGGCAACCAAGATGGATAGTAATTGCCATAACACTCATGACCATGATAGTAGTGTATACTCAAGAGTAGTTAGTCATCTACCAAACTATTTGACTGTATCTCAACATTGACTCATTCGACCGCCCCTCGTGACCTACTAACCGTTGCAATTTGAGAAATAATTTAATAGTTCCTTGACTATATCCACCTAGGAGACTATCTTCTCTCTGAAAACTGTGTCCCTAAATTATTTTACTAGATTCCTTAATTAATTTTATTTCATGCTTCAACTTGATCTTCTTTAATGTTTGTTCATTAATTGTCACTTCATGAACTCCCACTTTCTATTTTAGATCTTTTTGTGTCCTTTACCGTGACTTTGATATTTGGAGTGTAATACTAGCTGTTACCTTCCAACAAATTTCATATGTAAGACCTAGATGAGCTCACCTTTATGTAGGTATACAATGTCCCACTCAAACACGTCCCTTGATACTCTATTTTTATGATATGACTTTCAGGTCATAAAGACTAGACTATAACCTTTACCATGATACCGATATATTTTTTGACCAAGGATAGGGACTCAACCTCGACTCAATTCTTTCGATCCAATATGTGATTTTGTTCTACTTAATTCCTTAAATGCTTAACTTTGTGCTTTATCTTGATTGCTTGACCCATTGTCCCATCACACTACTAGTTTAGCTTTTGTAAGTTGGGTAGAATCCCTCATAACCTAACAAACCTTTGTCCTTGTGACCCATATTGATAAGTTTACTTAGACTATAGAATTCAGAGGACCCTAACTTATCTAGCCAACCAAGCCATAGATAAGAAAACACTAGGACGACTGCATAAGCCCAAACTTTGGGCAAGACTTAGATTTTAATGGATCTTCGACTATTCCTTCATTAGTATTCTTACTTATATTTTGACTATCTTATGATGCTAATTTGGCCTTAGTTTTGCAAGCTTATTCTTTTATCGAGATTGTTCATGACATACGTGTTATTGGGGACGTCCATAAATACATTGTCTAATCAGAACCGGTACATGATGGTCTGATCAACCTAGTGCACTTCGGTTCGCTTTCCATATATTGTTCGACGTGGATGGAGACATAGTCAAACTTGGCCTCTAGAATTCCATCCACGACTGCCTTGGCAATTCTTTTTAAAAAATTTCAATTGTCTTTGAACCACTTATTCGTATTCGATTATATCTTATTCGAACTCTTTACTATTTTCGTCTTTCGCCTATATTAGAAAGACAAGCACTCGTACTTGATATCCCCTTAGTTGCCCACCATCTATTGCCAAGATAGTTAACCACTGACCAATCAATGTGACTATATCCCCGTCTTGAGTTACCTTTTTTCTCTACCCTAGATTCATTATCACAACCTTCTAATCGTTCTTGAAACTTGAAAATGATTCAAATCATCTCCTTAACCATACCTTGAACCTAGACGACTATATTTCGCTCAAGAAACTATCTCTCCTAAATGTCTAAATTATTCTCTTTGACCTACTCAATTCATTTCTATTCTCTAATTCATGTTATCATAATTTTAGGCTTTTTATAAAGGCACTTCACTTTTTGATCAGGGCTAGCCCATTTTAAAACTTTGTATTATTTACAAGTTTGCCATCGAAAAATTGATCAGGACTATCCCACTCTTTGGTATAAGTCACCAGTGCAAACAAGGACTGCCCAATTTTCTGGCAGTCCTACAAACTGAATGGACTGCCACAAAACTGGGCAGTCCTAAGTCACAGCATGTGAAACAAAGGACTACCTATTTTTCTGGCAGTCCTTACTGTATGTAGGGCTGCCAGAAATTTGGGCAGTCCTTGTTTGCACTAGTGACTTATACCAAAGAGTGGGATAGCCCTGATCAATTTTTTCAATGGCAAACTTGTAAATAATATAAAATTAAAAATGGGCTAGCCCTGATCAAAAAGTGAAGTGCCTTTATAAAAAGCCTAATTTTATTACCTTAACTAGCGACCCTTCTTCAATTCCATAACCATGATGTATTTTCGCAGATATCAAAATCACGATCTTCCAATGCATGTTTGTGTCGAACGTCGTTTCTTCGGCTCATCCAAAAATTTAATCGTATTTCTGTATTGATGAACTCTTTCTATCTCCCCTACCCAAGCTATTCCTAAATTTCGAGGATGAAATTCTTGTAAGTTGGGTAGGATGTAAAATTCCTAAATTTCTACTACAATTTTTTTAATAAATATGGTATTGATTTTTGTACTTCGTATTTGTATGTCGCGTACGAGTTTGCGTTTCGAAAATTTTTCGTCAAGTGCGAATAAGTGGGAAGTACATATTTTTATAAAACATTTTAATTATATAGATGTAGAAAATATTTCAAAATAATAGACGATAAATATTTTATATTGTTTGAAGTCGTAAATGCGTCGCGCCGAGGATTGCCAAACTTTATTTTTATTTTAAAAAAAAGGCCATTTTATTTTATGGTACAAGTATAACTAGTAATGTAGAAAAACAGTATTTTATATAAGTATTATTTTTCCATGCGAATGTATATATATTTGTATTTTTGAAATTAATTATTATCATTAATGTATTATTTTGAAAAAGTATATTAAATATGGGTTGATGTAATATGTAATTAATTATGGTGATTTAAGTTAAAAAAATTATTAAGTTATTTAAATACAGTTTAAATTAGAGGTAGAATCTATCTATATTGGATTATATTTGATTGAGTTACTTTTAAATCAATTTGAATTAAATAGTAAAAAATCTAAGGGAAATTAAAACTCTTCTTAGTCCTTATCTAGATAAGACTTTTGTAAACCCCCTGATTTTTTAAAATAAATATTTGTAAAATTTTTGAATTTTTAAATAACTATTTATTGACTTATTTTATAATTTGTATTATTTTACATATATTTAGTATAGTGCTCATTGGTGAATTTAGTATAAAAATATATAAAGCTATTTTTCTAGTACATTAAGGATCTAAACTATGTTATATAAAAAATTTCTCAAAAATTTAGGATTTATTTCATAACTTTTATTACTTTTTACATGTTATTTATATTGTACACTATTTACATAATATAGAATAAATATCAATTTAGTATTAAATATTTCAGCTTGTATAAATGGGATTAGATGAAGATTACTTAATTAAATATTAACTCTATTTATTATCTATAGTAATTTTAAATAATGTTATAGATAATTTAGATAAATATGAAATATATTTTAAGTTAATCATAATCTTAAGTCTAATAGGAAAGCATTCCTATTTATATCCTATCCTAACAAAGCAAACTCCAATTTATTTAAATCAAATCCTGTCTAATTTAGGAGATAAATCTGAAATAAATACCTATATAAACCCAATACATCCCCCTTCTATCAACCATAATTCAAAATTATTTTTAGTCCAATAGAAACTCTAAAATTCGTCATTAGAATTCAGCCCCGCTTTTTAGTAGCAAGAGCAACTTTGAACGACGATATCTCCTAGATTCGAACTTCGTTTTGCCTCCAGTTTTTTTAAAAGAAGCGTATCGAGGTAAGATTTTAGAAACATATTTTAATAGACAAAATTACTTTTGTAGATTTCTACAAAACTGTTTGAGTATCTAGTGTCCTAAAAATAAACGTGTTTCAGTATTTTTGTGATTTCGAGAGATTCCGAAAACGAAAATGCGATCCGTTTAGTTTTTCGGAAAGCTGATACGAAAACCTATGCCATATCATAATTTCAGAATTTATTAAATAAATCTAATAGGTATAGTATTATAATAATTAGATAATAGACTATTTTCAGTATCAGGAGATGTTTGTTTGGACCTTAGTTCCTCAGCAGCCGTTGTTCCACCTACTTTCCTGTCTGATCTTCTCCACCACAGTGCTCAGGACCCAGGCAAGTATACCTTGCTATAATTAACTATCATATTACTTATTTTTTGTATTTATTTACTTTGTTTCATATTTGTTAGTTTATAAACTGTGCGTCCAAGCCATACTTGGGTGCAGGCAACTCTATTAGTCGTTACTTTATTTTATGCATGTTGACTTAGTTTTAGTGGACTACCTTCTTATTGTGGGATATTCTCATATCTCCTTGGCCATGACGCACACACTACACGGTTTGAGACATTGCTAGGTGCACGACTTATTGACTGGTCATCTCTATTGTCGTATGACGGATAGATCGTAACTGCTATGATTAAGGTATAGAGACTCGAGCAGTTACAAAACTGGGCAGGTCATGGACATGACTTGGTCAGTATGGAAAATATTGGGGGAGGACAGTCGCTAATGCGTATGGGAATCCAAACAGGTAAACCACAATCTCCGGATGGAACTGTGGCGATTTATATTTGCAGATGCCCTCTGACGTCTTGGACGTTACGGACGGATACAGATGACTGGATGCCAGTTACGTATATATACCCTAAATCTCACCCATGCGCATGAAAGTTGTCCTCTAAATTGCACAATAGATGGTTAGCATTTCCATTTGCATATTGGTGTCTAGGATAGTCTTTTTGTATATTATTTTATTATTTTGACATTTCATATTAGCATGTTCTTTTTGTATCTTGTTACGTCCCTCTGAGGACCTGGCTATTCTCCAGGTGTGTGTTCTTGTCTTTCGCAGGTGTTCTAGCCATGGCCGTGGTCATCTCTATATTTTTCGAGGATGATTGCGCTTGGATCATTTTCGCTTCGTTCACCAAATTTATTTCATTTTCCATGTATTTCTTCCCTTACTTGTTGGTAGTGGATTTGTCTCCACCCAACATATTGTACCAAAACAATTCATTATATGATATCTTTTATTCCCTTATTTTGTGGATGAGATTAGTTAGTTGTGGTTTACTGCATTTTACAGCTTATGTATACATACAAGGTCCCTATACTTCATATGTATATAGCTGGCATGTCTACGTACTTAGTCCTATGTATTTTGGGATTGGGGCATTATAACACATAAACTTGGGACTTCGATACCAGCATGGGTCAAGTTCTTAAGAAGATTTTGTATGCTAACATAATCACTAATCAGTTAACCATCGAAGACAATCAGCATAGTCGATTACAAGAGCTAGAAGCATTGGATAAAAAGTGCTTGCTCTCGTAGCAAAGGATTGAGCTTTACCAAGCTCGCATCTCTGGGGCCTTTAACAAAACGGTCCGTAAAAGATCCTACCAGGTGGATAACCTTGTCTTGGCAGTACGAAGACCGATGGTGATGACCCACAAGACGGCGTGGAAGTTCGAGGCCAAGTGCGAAGGACCGTTCGCCATAGAAACAGTATACTCCAACGGTACTTAACGACTAGCTAAGCCTAATGGGGACTTGCTAATAATACCCATCAACGGCAAGTTCCTAAAGAAGTATTACGTCTGAAGACAGAACCAACATAGGCACCCACATCCCCTGAAAAGGGTGTCCATGAGTTCTGGTAAGGGGATCTCTTGCTCTCCCTCCTATATATTCTCTCAAGTAGATGAAGCACTTCACGTCCATATTACCTCTGGATTGCTCCTCTACGCCTGGAAGACGCGATTACCATGTGCACATTACCTCTGAGTAGTCGTTCTTCTCGCATCAGTTCTATGATTATTCCGGTGGTTTAGAAAACAGTTCATGTCCATATTACCTCTGGATTGTTATTCTATACCCCGGCCAAGATCAAGCCTACCACGTCTATATTATCTCTATTCAGGTAAATCCATTATGAAGATTCCCTCTGTATTCTGGAGACAAAGGCAAAGGGAACAAGAAAGCTTCTACATATAAAAATATGTGACTACAAAGACCTATTACAGACTCTTCGTAGTTACATACACAAAAGCAACAAAAAAGCTAAAATTATGATACAAGCTCTCATTAGTGCGGGCGAGGCGATGACAGAGCCAATCACTTCCTGGTCAAAAGGAAGCCACCGCTCGAAGCTGCTAATGGCCCAAGCCGGGGATGAAGACCAGCACAAGACGCTCATATCTCCCCAGCTGGCCGGCGAGAGCAACCACAACAGCAGGCCTTGCTATTTCTTGGTCAGAATGGCAAGAAATCCTAACCCAGAAAGTAGAGGTCCGAGACACCATTGATGCCCACGACATCCAGGGCGTGGGACGTCTTGAGATCCAATGGTAGTTCTTCTACAGCTTCTTTGGATAAAAAGATTTGCCACCGACGGCCGCCTCAAGCAAACTCCAGGGTCGTTAAGAGCTGAACATCAGGCAAGCAAGGCCATTGTTGAAACAGTTGAGTCTTCTCTTAAAGGAGGACGGTCCTTTATGTAGGCTATTCGCATGGTCCAAGCACGAGACAGACATCGGTCATAAGAAAGCTTACAAGTTAAGCTAAAGCTCCACTCCATGACAGATGGCAGTACTGCGAGTGACCAGAGGAACGTGACTCTGAACCCCCTTTACTAAATAGATTTGTGATCCCTACAAAGACGCAAGAAGCTCCAATATCAAGGAGCCATCAAGAGCCTATGCTCTGAAATGATGACTCAAGACCATTAATGCTAAGAGCTAAGCGTGACACCAGCCATCACCCAGCTCGTACAGTCCTGACGCGTGTTCATGCTTCTGTTCAAAGTATCCCTAGCTTGACCCAAGTTCGGGACACTTTGAAGGAGGTCTTGTAGAAGCATAAAAAATTTTAGCTGAAGACATCCCTTCGCCAAAGCGCAGAAGATGCAAAAGACTCAGGCACAGTGCTAAAAAGACAAAGCAGAAGATATAGAGCCAAGTCCCGTCATTGTCATGTCTACCAAAGTCTAGTACAGACACATCAAGACTATACATAAGGGACTAATGATGTTCTTCTACCAAGGATCGAGTACAGATTCGACAGGAGCCTAGACGGATCTACAAGGGATGTAGTCTTCATTGAAGCGCAACCTTCCTTCTTCTCGATACACACGCTGGAGGATTGACCTCCACCGAAGCATGATCTGATATTCTTGTGGGTGCAGCCTCTCAAAAGCATATCAGCAACCCAGCACTTTGAAGAAGCCAGAGCCTTCGAGCCAGAGACGCAGCCACCTGCCTGCGCCAACCTCGGAAATAAGATGGTGGTAGGGCCCTCCTCTCCTTCTTTTATTCCAGAAGCCAATGTCTGTAATCCAGAGGTACAGCTATCTGCCTGGACCAATATCAGACGTGCAAGGGTTTCATACACTTCCCTGCGCAGCCAACGCCTTCACTGTTCAGAGGCGCATCTACTTACATGCGTCCGTATGAGGCGCATGATGGTGATATGCTAATACCATCTCCATTCCTATGGCACAGTCATCTGCTCCGGATCAGAAGCTTAAGTCACTTCTCTACAAGAGACTTGGGAACTCCCATCGCGACCAATACAAGTCAAACTGTGCTCCAAAAGCACAGTAACCTCATCAACCTGAAGCACAAGTTTACTTGTCGCCTACAGCGCAGCGACTCTGGTAGCCCGAAAACACAACTTTGTAAGTTTTTCTATACGCACAAAAGTCTTGTCGTCATTCGAATCCAAGTCCACTCGTCGCCCGAAAGCCCAGAGGTTTCATCATCTCCAGAAGCACGGTGTACTCATCGCCCCAGAAGTACAGCAGCACTTAGTCCTCACCAGAGGTGCAGGAAGCATGGGTCTACCCTAATTGGTTTGTTTAAATCGCCTCTTACAGAGAAGATTGGGATTAAATCATGATTAAAATCATATCAGATTGATTTAAATCTTAGATGAGGATCAATTAGACTCCAAATCTAAAATAAAATCCCAAGATTTACTCGGCTGTATCTGTTCAAGCAAATCGACATGCGCCACGTGTCACCTCCTTTGGTTATGTTTATAACCACCGAAGATCTCGTTTGAGGGGAATCTTGATGTCCGCCACGTGTCAGCGCCGCAGAAGCCCGTACTGTGCAGTGACGACAAATTCTTTCATATCTCAGGAACCCTAATGCACATCGCATATGTGCTCGGTTCTCTATAAATAGAAAGAGTTCTTCTTCCACCAAAGCATCGAAAAGGCAGAGGAAACATTGACAATCGACAATCTTTAAAGGAGCAGCGAACTCCATCTATGAAGAGTCGGCCACCCTCATCCACCTATTAACCAAAGAACCAACCAACCATATTCAAGGGATCTTCTCATCCAGACAGCCTCTTGATTAGTGACTCCAGAGTCCCATCAAAGGTGCTAGAGATCCATAGCAAGGTTGATTCGTCGTCAGATCATCAACGGAGTAAATAAGCTACTGCAGTGCTCGATCTCTATCGTCATACTTTTCCAGAAACCTCTTCTCCCTTTACTTAGAATATACTATTTAAGACTTTCTTCTTTGTACACAGATACCTTATACGTTCAATAAAGCAAAAAAGTTGATTCAACCATTTGTTACGTCGAACAAAATAGCGACTCTGATAGGGACTTCGATACCAGAATGGGTCAAGTCCTTAAGAAGATTTTTTTTGCTAACATGATCACTAATCAGTTAACCGTCGAAGACAATCAGTGTAGGCAGTTACAAGAGCTAGAAGCGTTGGATGAAAAGTGCTTGCTCACGTAGCAAAGGATTGAGCTTTACCAAGTTCGCATCTCTGGGGCCTTTAACAAAAAAGGTCCGTGAAAGATCCTACCAGGTGGGCGACCTCATCTTGGCAGTACGAAGACCGATGGTGATGGCCCTCAAGACGACTGGGAAGTTCGAGCCCAAGTGGGAAGGATCGTTCATCATAGAAACAGTGTACTCCAACGGTGCTTAACGACTAGCTAAGCCTAATGGGGACTTGCTAATAATACCCATCAACGGCAAGTTCCTAAAGAAGTATTACGTCTGAAGACAGAACCAACACAGGCACCCACATCCCCTGAAAGGGTGCCCATGAGTTCTGGTAAGGGGATCTCTCGCTCTGTAGCTCCCCTTCCTGAAATTTTGAAATTTTTTTATTTATTATTATTTATTTTATTGAAATGATGATTTTTAGATGACCCAGTTGTGACGACAATTTGCTCATGCATCCTTTTGTATTACTATTAACAGTTCAAGAATTGGACACCATGATCTTGGCAGTAGACTAGCAAAGTAACTCTATTTGATAATCAGTAATTTTCATGTATACCACTTATTTAACTTTATTCTGTCATTATCATTCAGTGTTCTTTGTTCTCCAAAAGAACTTGTCAGGATAAAGCAACTATAAGTTGTACTACTGGATCAACTACATAAGGTGGAAGAAACATACGATGATTGGTTCATTATCACTAATCTATAGTAAATCAATGTTTGGAGTATATCAACCTTAACAAAGGGACTGGTGAGCAGTTCATGAATAAGCAATCGGTGTTGAAACACTATTTTATAGCGAATGAGTCACATAAGCATCCTTACATAGTTTCCAGAATTTTATGCCTGTTGCTTTATTTTGAGATCACTTGCATGGTCTAACTAAACATACTGACCTAGTGCGCTAGTTCAAGCCATAGTCAGCATATTGTTTTATTGTTAGTATCTAATAGGAGAATCACATTGTCAGCAAATGATATTGACCATTCCCCATATTTTTATGTTATTTTTCTGCTTGATGGAATATTTATTTTTACTATGTATATTAATCAATTAACCTTCCAATAGGACCTCTGGTTTGTACTTGGATTTGGAACAATTAAGAGTATCAGATCTTGTATGTTCAGCCTTTGTCTACTTTTGTTTAGCAGCCCAACAGATCATCCTGAACTCAGCTCCCCCACAGGAACCCAACCCGAGCCCATGGACCAGCAGTCAACACAGCTCTCTCCAAGCAAACCGAGAATTCCTCGGATCAGTTCTCAGCAAAATACCCCAAACCCGATCCCTACTCTATTCCCAACTCAGGACTAGGCTAATATATAAGCAAAGTTGATGTGGCTTAACAGGCCTGAGCGCGGCCTAACCTAACTCTCAAACTGAGAGTCACTCGGTTTACAATCGACCGTTCTATATATATATAGTTATGAGCGACTTCATTGTCGACTCCTAAAAACCATGAAATCAAATCCCCCCCTCCCCATTGGCTGGCGACCCATCCTGACCCCGCGCGCGTGCGGCAGCGCGCCACCGCCGTGTGCTGGAGACGGCCAGGCGCGGTTTACATCTATAGTCGCAACAGTGACAGCGGTCCCGCGAGGCCACTTCGTACAGGGATTCCCCGACGACCGTTCGACGATTTGTCGAACCAATTTTGCAGATTCGTACCTAACCTATACCCCTTTATTGCAATATGATAGTTTCGGTTAAATCAAAGCAGAATCGAGTTGAAACTCGACGCCAAGATTGGCCAAAATCCTATTTAAAACAGGACATTAAAGTAGTTGATGTACCCATGTTCACGAATGAATCCTCGTTAACCCAATACCCTTTTTGAAAATCCATCTAAACAGACCTATAGACAACCTATACAAGATCAAACTCCTTTTTGTAGAATTATTTTTGATGTATTATACTGGAAATTATTCATGGATAAAAATAAAAAAAACCCGTTTTAAAAACTTAGAAAAACTTCCACACGACGTGCGTCCCGCCAAACTGGGCGACGTGGTCACGAACCGAAGGTATCGAAAGGTGCATAACGGCTTCGTGGTCGTGTGGGCTTTGACGGAATTCAAATTGGTCGCGTGTGCGCGACGAATTTGATGCGTATCCGTCAAAATTCACCGTATCGTGCACTTTGCAAAATTTTTAATTACTTTGTACACGCTCGCCAGATCGAGACAAAACTTGCGCCAACAGGACCGTATCATTTTTCTGGTCCTGTACGCCAAGTTTGGTCCAATTCTGAGACAGTTGACAAAATCACCGTTTTGCGGGTCCCACGGTTCCACTCAACGGGCGATTTTGTGCACGGCCCGCCGAAATCCAACTTTGGACATACGATTGGATTCGTATCGAAAAACTGGATCCGTAGACATGTAGTTTGACAACTTTAGAGACCGTTGACTCTGGCACGCTTTTCGGTGCAAAGCGGGTCCAACGGCGGACATCATTTTTGCCCAAAATTACCGTTTTGCCCCTGTGTCCAGAATTGGACTTAAGGACAGGCAATCCTACCTAATTTGACTATTCTGAGAACGTTGGTACTGTTTATTTCAGTATCGGAAGACTTCTGCATGTGTTGATTGATTGTGGCTCATTGAGTGGTATAGTGTTATTGGTTTCTCCAGCTAAGGACCCCAGGCAAGTGCACTTTCTGATTGCTTTTCGATTCATAGTAGTCTTTTCATTTCATGTCTATACATATATCTTCCTGCTTGTTGACACGCTCGTCACACGGAGTAGTCGGGAGGGAAAATATCTTAGTAGACATGTGGACTACCCAGAAATATCCCCAAAATGCCTATTCTTGAACGATAGCAGCTGCACACGACACGTACAGTGAGCCGGATTTACCCCCTAGCCGTTCATATGTCGAAAAGGATATTTCACACCACCTAGATAGATGTCTTTTATTAGTTTTTCCTTATTTTCTTCTCTATCGTGCTATGTTATTAGTTTTCTTACCAGCTTTCATATTCCATATGCTATTTTCATGTCTTATTAATTCTATTGTGTTTTGTATTGCCGTCGGTTTGTGTACTTGTTCCATTCCTGACTGGAAACCAACATTTTTCAGGTTTAGCCGCGATCACTCTTAGCACTGGGGAGGCATGGGTATGCTGAGGTCAACCTAGAAATAGAAAGCAATTGTATCAATTTTATTAATTATAAAATCCTGTATTTTCTTTAATTGTAAATGTTGTAATAAATGTAGAGTTGTGAATGAGCAGCAAATGTTATTTCTTGAGCATTTATTTTCTTGCGGGCTTGACAGCGTTCTACCGTCGACTCTGCGGCGTAGGCTGGCTTGGACACGTCTCGTATCCGAAAGGCGGGTGCGGGTCGTGACACGCTCTCCCTCCTATATATTCTCTCAAGTAGATGAAGCATTTCACGTCCATATTACCTCTGGATTGCTCCTCTACACTTGGAAGATGCGACTACCATGTCCACATTACCTCTGAGTAGTCGTTTTTCTCGTATCAGTTCTATGATTTTCTCGGCGGTTTAGAAAACAATTTACGTCCATATTATCTCTGGATTGTTGTTCTATACCCCGGCCAAGATCAAGCCTACCACGTCCATATTACCTCTGGTCAAGCAAATCCATTATGAAGATTCCCTCTTTATTCTGGAGACAAAAGAAAAGGGAACAAGAAAGCTTCTACATATAAAAACATGTGGATACAAAGACCTATTACAGACTCTTCGTAGTTACATACACAGAAGCAAAAAAAGCTAAAATGACGGTACAAGCTCTCAATAGCACGGGCGAGGTCGTGAGAGAGACAATTACTTCCTGGTCAAAAGGAAGCCACCACCCGAAGCTGCTACTGGCCCAGGCCGGGGATGAAGACAAGCACAGGCAGTTCTACTACAGCTTCTTTGGATAAAAAGATTTGCCATCGACGGCCACCTCAAGCAAACTCCAGGGTCGTCAGGAGCTGAACATCGGGCAAGCAAGGCCATTGTTGAAGCAGTTGTCTTCTCTTGAATGAGGACAATCCTTTATGTAGGTTGTTCGCATGGTCCAAGCACGAGCCAGATATCGGTCATAAGGAAGCTTACAAGTTAAGCTAAAGCTCCACTCCATGACAGATAGCAGTACTGCGAGTGACCAGAGGAATGTGACTCTGAACCCCCTCTGCTAAAGAGATTCACAATCCCTATAAAGACGAAAGAGGCTCAAATATCAAGAATCCATCAGGAGCCCATGCTCTGAAATGATAACTCAGGACCATTAATGCTAAGAGCTAGGCATGACACCAGCCATCATCCAGCTCGTACAGTCCTGACGCTTTTTCATGCTTCTGTTTGAAGTATCCCGAACTTGAGTCAAGTTCGGGACACTTTGAAGGAGGTCTTGTAGAAGCATGCAAAATCTCAGCTGAAGACATCCCTTCGCTAAAGCGTGGAAGATGCAAAAGACTCAGGCGCAGTGCTAAAAAGACAAAGCAGAAGATATGGAGAGAAGTCCCTTCATTGTCATGTCTACCAAAGTCTAGTACAGACTCATCAAAACTATACATAAGGGACTAATGTTGTTCTTCTACAAAGGATCTAGTACAGATTCGACAAAAGCCTAGAGGGATCTACAAGGGAAGCAGTCTTTATTGAAGTGCAGCCTTCCTTCTTCTAGATACACACACTGGAGGATTGACCACCACCGAAGCATGTTCTGATATTCTTGCGGGCGGAGCCTCTTAGAAGTATATCAGCAACCCAGCACCTTGAAGAAGCCAGAGCCTTCGAGCCAGAGGCACAGCCACCTTCCTGCGCCAACCTTAGAAATAAGATGGTGGTAGGGCCCTCATCCCCTATTATTCCAGAAGCTAGTATCTGCACTCCAGAGGTGCAGCTATATGCCTGCACCAATATCAGACACGCAAGGGTGTCATACCCTTCCCTTCGTAGCCAACGCCTTCACTGTTCAGCGGCGCAGCTACTTACATGTGTCTACATAAGGTACATGATGGTGATATGCTCACACCATCTCTATTCCTATGGTACAGTCATCTGATCTGGATCATAAGCTTAAGTTACTTCTCTACAAGAGACTTGGGAACTCCCATCGCGACCAATGCAAGTCAACATGTCACACCAAAAGCACGGTAACCTCGTCAACCTGCAGCACAAGCCTATTTGTGGCCTACAGCACAGTGACTCTGGTAGCCCGAAACCCAACTTCGTAAGTTGCTCTATACGCAAGAAGTATTGTTGTCAATCGAAGCCAAGTTTATTCGTCTTCCGAAAGCACAGAGGTTCCGTCATCTCTAGAAGCACGGTCTACTCGTCGTCCCAGAAGTGCAACAGCACTTATTCCTCACCAGAGGTACATGAAGCATGGGTCTACCCAAATTGGTTTATTTAAACCACCTCTTGTAGAGAAGATTGGGATTAAATCATGGTTGATATCATATCAGATTGATTGAAATATTCGATGATGATCAATTAGACTCTAAATCTAAGATAAAATCCCAAGATTTATTCGATTGTATCCGAGCAAGCAAATAGGCACGTGCTACGTGTCACCTCCTTTGGTTATGTTTATAACCACCAGATATATCGTTTGAGAGGAATCTCGATGTCCGCCATGTGTCAGCACCGCAGAAGCCCGCACCATATAATGACGGGAGATTCTTTCATATCTCAGGAACCCTATTGTACATCGTAAATATTTTTGGTTCTCTATAAATAGAAGTAGTTCTTCTTCCATCAAAGCATCGAAAAGATAAAGGGAACATTAACAATCGACAATCTTCAAAGGAGCAACGATCTCCATCCACGAAGATTCGGCCACCCTCATCCACCTATCAACCAAAGAACCAACCAACCAACCATCTTCAAGGGATTTTCTAATCCAAACAGCCTCTTGATCGGTGATCCCAGAGTCCCATCAAAGGCGCCAGAGAGCCATAGCAAGGTTGATTCATCGTCAGATCGTCAACGGAGTAAATGAGCCGCTGTAGTGCTCGATCTCCATCGTCACACTTTTCTAGAAACCTCTTCTCCCTGTACTTAGAATATCATATTTAGGACTTCCTTCTTTGTACACAGATACCTTATACGTGCAATAAAGCAAAACGTTCGTTCAACCTTTTGTCACGTCGAACAGGTTGAGGTGGGTCGTTCTTGCGGATGACTCCCTTTTTGAGTTCTGGATGCGCATGGAAGCAGTATTTGGTGGTGTTGCCTCGCATATGACAATGTTTGTAGAAGATGACGTTGTTGTCGTAAATTATCTGTTGAGTGTAGGTCGTATAGCCGAGCGATATTTGGATATGATTTAGGAGATCCTTTAATAAGTTAAATTCCATGCATATTTTGGCATAATTGCCCTTGGTGAGGTTTTAGGTCTCGTCACCCTTGGCCACGAACGTCCCGAAAGAGTTGGTGATCCTTCTCAAAAATATAGGGGCGAAGCATACGAGGGGGAGGTTCGACAGGGTGACCCATTCATAAACGATCTCGAAATCGACTTTAGGGTTGAAGTCCGGAGTCCATTTGAAGATTTTTATGATGTGTGAGTCAATTTTGCTGGTGCCTCTGTTTCAGACTTTTGTGTGATCACTGATCGAGGACAGGTAGAGGAACATATGTTTAGGGTCCATGGGCACCCTTCTTTACCCCGAGGTGAGACCCTAACTGGCGATGACTTCTTGGACCCGCGTCTGTTTCGGGCAGCCACTAGAGAATTTAAGGACGAAAGTGTGCGGAAAAGATGTAGACAATGAGGCGATTTCGGCTAGAGTGAAAGGCACATGAATCTCCTGGATATCGATAATAGTGGAGTAATCTATGTCCGGAAGGGCGACTTCCATCGAAGGGGAAAAGGAGGTGGCGACCCTATCCGGCCTGAGTCTGTCGACGTAAGATATGGTGATAGGGGCGTTGGACAAGCGAGCCGCTGGGACGAGGGGATTGGCAGACAATAACTCTCCAGTTGCTAGAGGCACGACAAAAGAGCGCGCCACAGCCAACACGAGGAAAGGAAGGGGCGAGGGGGCACCTATTGCATCAGACGAAGAGGACGCCAGAGGATGAAGCTGTTCCGAAAGGCAATCGTCAGCGGGGTCCGGGGAAGAAAGATGGCTCGAGAGCCAACAGGTCGACAGGGAGGGCTGGGCACCCAAAGGGCCACATGCTAAAGGGGGCTCATGGTCCGAGAGGGCGCCACCCACTAGAGGCGTGGGGGCAGGCTTTCCACCCTCAAATGTAATGATCTACTGAAGTGACGCAGTACACCCAAAGGAGGACCAATCCTAAAAATAGCCAGCCGGTTCAACGAACGTACGCATGTCACCTAGACCAAAACAGTGGGGTGAACCACTCACTGGGATCTGGGCACTAAAAAAGGCACCAACTCGATCGCAAGAGGAGGGCTGGGCACCCAAAGGGACGGCAGCTAAGTAGGGCTCAGGGTGGGTGAGGGCACCACCCACTAGAGACACGGGGATAGGCATCCCACCCTCAAATGTGTCGATATGCTGAGGTAACACAGTACAAAAAAAGGAGGACCAATCATGACAATAGCGAGATGGTTCAACGAACGAGCGCACGTCCATATAGAGATGAGGCCAGGGCGCGAGGGAGCCAAGGAGTTTGAATTTTAAAACTCTGTTGCCGTCAAGAACTGAGCCCACTCCGACCCCGAGGCCACATCTAGAGCAACTCTCGAGGAGGGAGGGAGACCGCCTGCAGGCCACTGGACCAAGGGGACGACGTTTGCACCGACCGGCGCCGCGCCAGAAGAAGAAGGAAGCCCGCGGAAGGAACCAAGAGAACCGGTGGGATAAGTGGGAGGGAGGAAGAGTAGGGGAGACGCGAGCCCGACCATTCCCGGCCCGAAAGGGAGCGGGAGGGAAAGAGCAATGGGAACCGACACCATCACAGCCGAAAGGGGAAGGAAGGGGTAGCCGAAGGAGGATCCGGTTGTAGCCCGAGAAGCGCGAGGAGGTCCGGGAGCCATAGGGATGGCCGCTGGAGGGGTCGAAACGATGGAGACATACTGAGGGTAGGAAGAGAAGAGGAGGGCGGAGAGGAGAAAAGGGGGAAGCGACCAAACCCGGCGGCTAACCGGAGCTGGCCTAGGCAAGGAGAAAGCCCTACGGGGGGCGGGCGAACAAAACCAACATATATATATATATATATATTTTCAACATATATATATATATATATATATATATTTTCAACATATATATATATATATATGTGTGTGTGTGTGTGTGTGTGTGTGTGTGTGTGTGTGTGTGTGTGCGTGTGTGTGTGTGTGTATGTATGTGGGCGTTGATAAGCCTGGCCTTTGCGATGCGGGGCATCCACAACATCGGTGGACTGACAAAAAATGGCCACGATCTGAGCTGGCGTAGGACAGAATGGGATGCCCCATGCATGAAAACTCAATGGCTAGGGGTGTCACGCGGGCGGTCGAGGACCGACACCATTCTGCCATGGGTATAAACGACGTCCGACCACGTGGCCCATCGTGCGGCACCCAATGGGCATCGGGAAGACGTCGTAAGGGCGTCGTACGCATAGAATGGGTGGCTAGGCGGCATCGGCTGTCGTAGGCGTCATAAAGACGTCGGGTGTGCCTTCAGCGTCGTAGGTGAAGCGAGGCGTTGAGTTGCCAACGTCGAAAGACGTTGGCCGTCCCGTGACGGATTGAACGCGGCGTACGTGTAGGGCGATGATAAAAATGCCAGTGCTGACAAGATTTACGTGAGGAGTCTGAAATGACATGACGACTAGCTAAAAACCATGTACGTGAATACATACGATTTATCTGAGCCCGCACACATATATATATATATATATAAAGAAAAGAGAAAAAGAAAAGCAACTCAGTGAATAGTACGTGCACTGTTCACTTACCAACCCCTCCCCCCCTCCCCCGTGCAAGTTGAGTTCGAGAAGAACAAGGCTTCAAGCCCAGTTCAATTCCGTATGACAACTACTTCAAAACCCGATCAAATTTAATCCAAATCTTTTCAAACTTTATTCATCCTAAACCCTACTGGATTCTCCCAAACCCTAGATAGTCCTACGAAGGATCAATGTAGAAAGTGACCCAAAATAGGTGATAAAAAGCTAGTATAAATATAAAACAGTCGAGGGTTCTTCAACACAAAATTTACTCTCGATATCGCACCCCAACCCGAACTACTAGCCCTCGAGCGACACCGTCACCCCCGCGCATAACCATGACCACCTGTAAGCCACACTTGACCTCCGTACCGCTGGAAAGACACCCAAAATCGAGAAGAACAGAGTAGACTCTATTTTGACACAGCCGCCAGGTACGCATGTTCGTCGTCCTCTTTCTCCTTCATCGTGTAGCCAATCCATGAACCAAATTGTTCATAGTAAGCATAACATATAGGACTACAAGACCTGTCAATTAGTTCAAGTTAGATACCCCAAATCATTCCTTAAAATTTGTCGAAAGTTCGACAAAAAACTGAGTTCATACACTTTGAATAAAGCAGTTTCGAGGCCGCTTTGGAAGGCGTTTCCTAGACTAAAAACTAGAATTTTCGAAAACCTAACTTGAATAATCATAGACAACATATAGAGGATGAAAATCCTTCGGTTAGAAGTATTTTTCGTCGATTATACAGAAATTTAATTGCCCTCAAAAGTCCAAAAAACTATTTCCAAAAACTATAATTTCTAGAAAACTTTCCGATACGGCGTGCGTCCCGACAAACCAGGCGATGTAGTCACAACCAATGAGCATCGAAAGATGCGTATGGATGTTGTCCACGTATAGGATTCGTCATAACTTAATTTCTCTGTGCGTGCGCGACGAAATCGAAGCGTATCCGTCAAGATATCCCATATCGACCACTTTATAAACTAGGTCATAACATTGTGCACGTTCGTCATATCGAGACAAAACTTGTGCCAACAGGACCATATCATTTTTCTGGTCCTGTATGTCAAGTTTGATCCGATTCTGAGAAGGTCGACCGGAACATCATTTTGGCGGGCCCGTGACCCAATTCAACGGGCAAAATTGTGCAGGCCCACCGGAATCCAACTTTAGATATACAGTTGGATTTATTTCGTTAAACCAGACTCGTAGACATATAGTTTGACAACTTTAGAGATTGTAGGTACTAGTACGCTTTTCGGTGCAAAATGGGTCCAACGAAGGACATCGTTTTGACCTAAAATTGTGATCTTGTCCCTTTGTCCAGAATTAACTTTTAGACAGGCATTTTTGGACATATCTTTTATACCAAAAATGTTTACGATGTTTGTTACAGTATTCGAAGCCGTTTACGGGATTTGACTTTATTTGTTGACGGTTCTGACTACTGGACTTTGCCATTTCTTGCACCACTCTCAGGCAAAATACCTTGCCATTATACTCTATTATTTATATTCATTTTATTTTTGTTATTGTATTTAGTTTATTCCCATACTGCCTATTTCTATCATACTATGTGTCCAAGTCATACTTGGGTGCAAGCGACTGCGTTAGTCATTTTATTATTTTATTTTATTTTTTGTATTGGCTTAGCTCTAGTGACTACCCATTAAAGATGAGGTATTGATATATCTTATATGGCCTTGACACATGCTTTATCACAAGTTGTGAGTCATATGTAGGACACGGACTCGCGTAGTCGGCTGGCTACCGATACGTATGATACGTGCGACGACTAGGAATAACTGCCAATAGAATTGCATGTTTAGTAGACTTGGCAGTTACTAGAGATCCATATGAGTCATAGAGGTGACCCTACTAGGCATTGGGTGGGGAGAACAATTTCTTAGCGTATGGGCCAAGTATGCACTTTCCTTTATTATTAGAAGCTCTGCTGGAGATACGGTCTTGCTTACCCCTTTATCATGTACATGCTGGCCTATGATGTTCGTAGATTGTCATGATTTGAGGTCCCTGGTGCCCATAGAAGAGGGGGCCATACCAAATCCATTATAGCCAAAGTGCCCATGCGTTGAAGGTTTGTTCTTAACTGTATTTTCATTGTAGAACGGTTAGGCACCCTGTTGCATGCATCTTTCTATATATCATATTTTATATGGCATGTTGTTTTCTTGGATCTTGTTACGTCCCACTGAGGACCTGGTGAATTCTCCAGGCTTAGACGATTTTCCCCAGGAGTACAGCTCGGCACTTGATCCATCATTCGTTGCCGATGAGGCACCATCTTCTAATATCTAGTTCATTATTTATACTTTGAGAGACTTTGTCGTGGACATCTTATACTAGTTTCTTTTATTCCTATTTAAGGAGTTCGGACTCTAATTTATTTTAGATTATTATCGCAGTTGTTTGGTAGTGGATTTGTTTCCACCCGGCTACATCTTTGACTCATTTATTGCATCTATTCTGGACTATCATTTATCTTTTGTGTTGTAGATGAGATTAGTTGTTCTGTGTTATGGCATGTGGTTATTATATTTTATAGCTTATGTATACGTACGGGGTTCCATATATTGGAGTATTCTTTGTATATATGCAGCTGGCATGTCTACGTACTTAGTCCTACATATTTTGGGACTTAGACGTTACATGTTTTTATGGGGGGCCCATGCTGGTCAGAAAATATTTCTGGGTTACATGACTGTGCCCAATAAGCCTGTATTTAGGAATATGAATAGTATCTCATCCACGACTTATTACCTCCTTTGGCTTCAAAAAAATTCAAACTTTCCTTGATTGCTTGAATTGCCTCATGCTTGAATCTTTTATAATGTAACCCTCTTTTCGTACTAGCAATATGAATCAACAAAGCGGATGCACCTCTGCCTTGGCCATCACATCTGGTGATGCAGTTACTCAGGAGGAGCAGATTCCTCCAATGACCCCGATGATCCCGTATTAGCTAGGACAGCAGCAGACTACCACAACCCCGTCGACGGTGCACCAAGAGACCCAAGCACCCTCAGTCAGCCAGGCTGGACAGACCACATCAGAACCAGGCACCCCCAGTCAGCCAGGCTGGGCAGACCCCCGTCA
This sequence comes from Iris pallida, assembly GCA_029216955.1. Taxonomy (NCBI): domain Eukaryota; kingdom Viridiplantae; phylum Streptophyta; class Magnoliopsida; order Asparagales; family Iridaceae; genus Iris; species Iris pallida. The sequence continues at coordinate 4,224,518 of JANAVB010006389.1, forward strand.
ACGGTGCACCAGGAGACCCAAGCACCGTATTAGATTATTTATTTTATTATAGTTATTATTATGTAAAAAAATTATATAATATTTTTCAAACTTATTTTGTAACAAAAACCTAAGTTTTGGGACCTAACCCTACATGAATTTTCAAATTTGACTAAAAGTCCTAAAATATATTATTTTGAATACATTTTTTTGGAACTAAAAATATTATTTAAATATCTTCTATCTAATTAAAAACTATAGCTTTGACCTAACATATTTTTCTAGGATTTACCTATAAATATTTTGATAGAGTTTTCCATTATTCTAAATAAGCAAAATATTTTCTAAATAAAATATATAGTTTTGAAATATTATAAATAATTTCTAAAAATACTTATGCACATATATCTATGTATATTCCCATTGATTATCACCATTGATCATGATTAATCGTGCATACCTATTTCCTTACAAATTTAGACCCTTTCACATCGACCATAGCTAGCGAACAAATTGGGACGTCAGATCATCGCACACCACCAGACAAGATACCTTGCCATATTTACTGTTTATAATTGTTTGCATATTTATTGTTTAGTTATTACATAGTTATTGTTCATCTATTTCCAGTTTGTCCAATTACATCATTGCTTACTGTTTATGGTTTACTTTACTGTACTTCATGTTATACAAGATACAAAGTGTTAGTCATATTTTCATTGCTTATCTCTAAACTATGCATCTGAACCTAGAGTTAAGGGACTACCTCTTGTTTAATACATTTTTTATAAACTCTGACACGGATGTGCCATGAGATGTAAGTTGTGAGTAGCACATAGACTCTGAACTTACGTGTTGGCTGATCACCAGTATGTACAGGATGTGTGTTAGGTCTAACTGCTAATATATGCAGGTTAGGAGACTTAGCAGTTAGTAGAGGTATATGGTCGTGGATAAGACATAGATAGGTGCATAGGGTGGGGAGAACAGTTTCTTAGCGTATGGGCCACGTATGCACTTATCCATCGTAACCTGTGAGCTCCGTCGGAGAAGCAAATTCCCCCTACTGCTACTGATTTCCTCTGACGTTCATGGAGCGTTACTGACGTAGTTTCCTGGTGCCCAATTGGGGACTATGTCATTCCTATATAGCCAGAGGGTCCATACATCGATGGTTTGTTCTTAACTACATGAACACGGTAGAATGGTTAGGTAACCTTAGTGATGTTATGTCATACTCCATTCCAATCATTGCATGGAACAGTGTCACATTATGGAATAGTATGCCCCCTTTATCCTTTTTTGGTTATAAGGTAGTCCACCGTTACGTTGATAGGATACTAGACCTTGTTATGGTTTGTGTCACTACCATATTTTATTTTGAGGATATTTTGGTCATTTTGGTTTTGTGAATTATTTTATTATTTATTATATTGGTGTTGTGATTTTTGACTTTTATTAGTTATGACTTTTAGAGACTAGCCTAGAGTTTGACTTTGACTTTAGTGACTTAGTTAGCATGGGGTGTGACCCTAATATAACTTAAGTTGGTCTTAGTTGACTTGAGTGTGGCTATGGTTCATGAGAGGATTGGGAGAGTTTTGTATTTGGACTTATGGCTAAAGGGTTGAGCTAGCTAGCTAATGATCTTGGCTCAAAGCCCGTTCACATGAAACCCTAACCCTAATTCCCTATATGGCCGGCCACCACAGCCCAAATAGGACCTAATTTCAGCATGTATAACATCTCTTCATGACCACTTGCCTCTTTTAGAAATCCCCTATTAGGAAACCCTAATTTCTTCCCCCTTTCATCATTCCTCCACCAAATTAATCTCAATATTTTGCATTTGATTCAAAATCTGAAGTAGAAGAAATAAGAGACTAGCTTGCAAGGAGGGGAGCTCATTGGGACATTGCTTGAGGAAGGAGAAATCATAATTTTGGGTTTTTTCTTGGAGATTGGCTCTCTATAGGTAATCCCCTCAAATCACCTTAAAATCTTGATTTCTTTCCATAGATGCATCCATCTAGGTGTCCCCTAGTTGTCGAAAAAGTTTAGTGAAAATTTGTGTTGATTTGGTGTAGTGTAGGCTTATAGGTGTTTGATGAAATGCCCCAATGGCAATTTTATTGTTATTTTTGAAATCTTTTTGAATAAATTTGTAGAGCTACATGTGCTCTTGGATTTCGTGCATGACTGCGTCGATCATTGGCTTTCTGTCGTGTCGAATGAGGGGTTGGACATGTCGCACAGACCATACGAGCAGTGTCCTGCTACCCAATAGCAAGTTCTTCGTGTCTTTGTCACTTGGACACGTGACACTTGGTGGGTGCCTTGGGGAAGTGACTGACACGTCAGCCCCCAAGGGGCGTGACGAGTCATGTCGTGTCAGCATCGTATTTGTGAGTGCACCGATTTCATGTATATGTACAGTAGCCATGTCTAGCCTCTGATACGCATGTCGTACAGAGCGTAGACACACCATGGACACAAGGTATCGTATTGAGAGTGTATCCCTACGTGTGGGTAACACGTGGACACAAACACGTGACTCCACATGAGTCCTGTCATGTCCATGAGCTCGTGGACTCACCGTACGAGCCTGTACAGTGGCCGTGTGTTGGCGAGTGTTCGTGAGTGTCTGGACATGTCGTATCCTGTTGTGTGGACACCATACGACTCATGGAACACGCTGATATATGCACGAGTGTTTACCAACCATTAAATTGGGATTTTTACTTGATTTTGTGTTGGATTTCGGTTTTCCCCATTGTTACTGATACGAACGTACAATAACTTGTTTTCCTGAGAATTTGAATGTGTTTATTTGATTTCAAATATAATTTATATGTTATATATATGTGATATCATATCTGGGTTATTTGATTTTGTGTTGGGGTTCAATATGGAGCTCGAATTGGCTGTGTGAGTGATGATACATGGGTTTAACTGCTACCGGGTTTTGAATTTCTGAAATGAAGGTTTATGTATATATGTAATGAACTGAAATAAAGGTTACATGGTATTTTTCTTGAGATTTTAATCACTTCACTGTTGTACACAAAAATCCAGACATCAAACTCTCCCCTACCATGTTCTGTACATACTATTCACTAGTGTACTTGACACACACGCCTACACCTTGCTGAACCTGGGAACACATGAACCTGAGATATTATGCACTGCTAACCTATGTTGTAAACCTGAGAACAAAAACCACTCACACATACTCCCTATCACTCATAATCTGTATACACACACACACACACACACACACACACACACACACTACACATGTATGCCATTACACAAAAACCTGAGAAGTTGTTCCCTGCCAACCTGATTTCACATATAACCCGAGAACACATGTAACCTGTTCACAAATACACACACACTCTCCAACTCACTAACCACACAGTTGAACACACACACCCCCTATCCCCTCATAAACTGTACACACACACACACACCATACAACTGTACACACACACCCCCTAATCACTGTCACATATATCACTCATTGTACACACACTCACTGATACATTATTACTCATGGAACACACACACACTCATACATGTGAGACACATACATACACACATATTCACATATACCCCTTAACACCATGTATCCTTAACCCCTTGTATGTAACCCAATACACACACACTTACCCCCTACTTATTTATGTATACCATGTTTGTGTCTTGCTTGTATATTAGGCACCGGCCTATACTTATATATGAATGCCTATATATATATATATATATATATATATATTATATATATATATATATATATATATATATATATTTTTTTTTTTTTTTTTATAATATATATATATATATATATATATATATATATATATATATATATATATATATATTATATATATATATATATATTTTTTTTTTTATATATATATATATATTATATATATATATATATATATATATATATATATATATATATATATATATATATATATATATATATATATATATTGTATAGGTATATAAATATATATACCTATATATATATATATATATTTTTTTTTTATATACCTATACATAAATATATATAAATATATATACCTATGTTTATATACCTATACATAAATATATATACCTATATTTATATACCTATATGTATTAGGCACTAGCCTATACTTATATATGAATGCCTATATATATATATATATATATATATATATATATATATATATATATATATATATATAAAATATATATATATATACATATATATATATATATATATATATATATATATATATATATATATATATATATATATATAAAATATATATATATACATATATATATATATATATATATATATATATATTTTTTTTTATATATATATATATATATATATATATATATATATATATATATATATATTATATATATATGTATTGTATAGGTATATATATATATATATATATATATATATATATATATAATATATATATATATATATATATACCTATACAATACATATATATATATATATATATATATATATATATATATATATATATATATATATATATATATATATATAAAATATATATATATATATATATATGTATTGTATAGGTATATAAATATACATAGTTTGTATTTGTGTGTGTGATAACTTTTTTGGCTTTTGATTGTGTTTGAGTGCTAGCCTAGGCTTGGTTAGGCTTAGTGAGACTTGTTGGACTAGGCTTGGACCTAATATAGCTTGGTTGACCTAGTTTGACTAGTGTAGTTGACTAGAGTTGACCAAGAATTGACTTTAGTATAGAATAACCTAGAATTCATATAGGATGCATTGTAAAGTTCAATATTACCATTCTGGACATGTTGTGACCCGTGTTGCTCTAAATAGGACTCATCTACTCTGCCTGGACATCTATACCCATCGGATACTCAGGATATCAGGCAAGTACATTCTCTGACCGTTTCATACTTGATAGGATTTATATTTATGTTCTAGATTACTTTACTTGATGCTGTCATGTTGTTAACACAGATTGGTACTATATGAATCCCTTCATGAGATGTTATCCCCTTCGGAAGAATCGGGATACGTCATGTCATGTGCGTTTCACTTTTATCATGTACTCCTGTGCTTTCACTATTCATGTGCACTCTTGTGATTCATGTACTCTCATGTTCACAGAGTCCCTCATGTATACTTCATGTGCACCCATTTATGGGCCCCCATGTGAAATTATGTACAATAACATAACTTGTCTGGATCCTTGTGTATTGATTGGGGTACGGGGAGTATAAATGGTCATGTGAACAACTCCAAAGTAGTGTAATCATGTGCAAACTCTTAGAATAATTATGTGCAAATTCAAGCCGTTCATATGTCTATCTTGTACTCTACTTTACTAGCCACTGTTAGTTCTTTACTTATAGTAGATATTTCCTTACAGTCATCTCTTTTACTTCATACATATTCTTCAGCGTTTCATGTGTCTTACTCTATAGCATACTTATATTTCCTGTCATATTATGAGCTATGTGAGATGTATTATGCTTGTTCCTGTCCTGACTGGACCTATTGATATATTACAGATGACATTGAGGAGTTGTCCAACATACTACGGAGCAGGCCTAGATGACACCTGCGAGCTGGACTCCCAAGAGGACCCAGTCCTTGCAGAGGACATTACCCCAGTAGTCTAGGCTAGTTAGCTAGACTAGTTATCTTACTTTATTGTCTTGTCTTATTTTGGATACATTATGTACTTATTTGGGATATTATTATTCTGAATGTTGTGGAGATGTTATCTTAGACACTTAGACCTATTCTCTTATTGTATTTCATTTGGCGACTTTTATATCTATTTATCTTATCGTATTTCTACCTTAGTTGTGATTGAGTTGTACATTTCTATATTGCCCTCCGTTCGTAGCGTATATATTTTACAGGTACCTTATAGTTGTTAGATGTATGTGACCTTGGACAGCGTTCTACTGTCGATACTACGGTGTAGGTTGGACGTACCCACTTTTCGTGCCCCTAAACTGGGTACGGGTCATGACACATTTTTAGTAGTGGCCCATGAAGGTCTAGATTTGTACTGTATTCGAACTAGAGTATCTCTACAGCCTGCAGTAGGATATAGGATATATTTTTGAGCTACTCAATCACATTAGGAAAATTCCGATCCAATACTTGCCATCTAAATTCTTGTTGATTAAATGCTTTCCTTTGAATAAATAAACTGTCCTCCTTTGAATATTTGCTTCATTCTCAGTAATTGCTTCTTGTTTTGATCTGTCTTCAGGATGGTTATAGAGACACGATCTCATCGCTCCGGTCTGGGGGATACTATCGAGAGGACGCCCACCTCTCGTCTTGTTCAGCAGGGCCTCGAGACCGCAGCTCCTGTTGTGCCAGCTCAGGTTGGCGTTTTTGCTGTATTTGGAGGTGCACCTCCGCCTGTACAGAGACCTTCCCCCATCATTCATGATTTCTCTCGACAGCATCCACCTTCCGGATCGGTTGACGCAGCGCAGTTGTTCGACTTCTTTCAGAGGATGGTGGAGGCCCAGCGACAGCAGTCTGCTCATTTTCAGCAGGGCATAGAGAATGCCCATCAGCTTGTCCTGACGACGGTAGAGAAAGTTATTGCGCAGCCCCAGGCAGCCCAGATGCAGCCGTATCAGCCGAGGACACCAGGGATCCAGGACTTCCAGCAGATGTGTCCGTGGTACTTCCACAGCACTGTGGGGATTTTGTATGCGGATGACTGGATAGAGTATATCGAGGAGATCTTTCGGCTGCAGAGATTCCAGCACGACTGCAGATTAAGGCGGCAGGTAGTCAGATGCAGGACCTAGCCCGCACATGGTGCCAAACGGACCCGTGGGTCGGTACAGAGGGGCAGACTTGGGCAGCCTTCAAGAAGATGTTCAAGGAGAAGTTTTTCCCTAACAAAGCTCTTGGCGCCCTAGAGACGCAGTTTGAGAGCTTAGTTCTGGGCAGTCAGACTGTCGAGGAGTACGCTGGGGAGTTCTGTCGTCTGGACAGATTTGTTGAGGGACTCAGTGAGACGGCAAAGGCCCTAAGATTCCGAAAGGGGTTAGTCAAGGAGGTCAAGTCCTTGACCAAGAGTGACTGGAGTGCCACTTTGAAGGAGATTCTGGTGGGTGCCCTAACAGCAGAGGATGATCTTGAGCTGAGGCTCAAGAGGGGACGAGACGCTCATGGACCCAATGGCAGCGGAGGACCGGCCAAGAGGCCTCACTTTCAGCAGCAGCAGAGACAGTTCTAGCCACAACAGTTCTAGGGGCAGGGCCGTGCACCTTTCCAGCAGGTACAGCAGCAGCAGCCGAGGTTTCAGCCATAGGCACTCAGGCAGCAGTTCGTTAGTTGTGGCTTCTATAAGAAGCCAGGGCATGTATGGAATGACTGCAGGAAGAGGCTCGGGAGGTGCCTACTCTGCGGTTCTACGGAGCATCAGCTGAAGGAGTGTTCCATGTCTTTAGGACGAGCAGCTCAGGGAGCGGGAGCCAGAGCTCCAGTAGTGCAGCAGAAGGGACTCTTGCAGACTCAGCAGCGGAGGTTCGCTCAGCATCAGCAGCAGGCCATGGAGGTCAGCAGGGGCGAGCTTTCGCCATGGCAGCTGAGGATGCAGAGGGTATCGGAGAGCTGATTGCAAGTTCTATTCTTCTCGACTCCATTCTAGCTTTTGTATTATTCGATTCAGGAGCTTCCTATAGCTTCGTGTCTATATTTTTTGCTATTAGACACCACCTTGTATCTGAATCGTTGCCTAGAACTTGTAAGATCATGACCTGGGGTGGTATTATCCTCGTTAGTAATATTTGTAAGGGTCGAAGAGTTTATTTGGGAGGCCGAGAGTTGGATGTGAGTCTGCTCGTGATGCCATTGCCGAACTACGATATCGTACTCGGTATGGATTGGTTGAGCAGGAACTACGCCAGCATAGATTACCGCAGGGGTAGAGTTCTTTTTAGAGCACCCGGAGAGCCAGAGTTTGAGTTCACCCGACGGCAGGCAGAGTAGAATAGCAGAGTTTTCTGCGGAGTATCAGTTGAGGAGCAGGCAGTGCCACTTCCTTTGATAGCGGAGTTCATGGACGTCGTTTTGAAGGATTTGCCAGGACTACCACCGGACAGAGACGTGGAGTTCTCTATAGACTTAGTGCCCGGCGTAGAGCCGATATCTCAGCACTTCTATAGGGTGAACAACAACGAGCTGGTAGAGTTGAAGAAGGAGGTGGATGAGCTGCAGGACAAGGGCTTTATCCGATCTAGTTCTTCACCATGGGGTGCATCGGTACTCTTTGTACCGAAGAATAATGGGTCGGTTAGAATGTGTATCGACTACAGGGCACTCAACAACCTCACGATCAAGAACAAGTACTCGTTGTCGAGGATCGACGATCTCTACGATCAGCTGAGTGGGGCGAGGGTATTTTCTAAGATTGATCTGAGATCAGGTTACCATCAGATGAAGGTGAAGAAGGAGGATATCTCGAAGACCACATTCAGGATACGGTATGGCCAGTTTGAGTTCATGGTGATGCCGTTAGGGTTGACTAATTCCCTGACGGTATTCATGAACTTGATGAATAAGGTGTTCCACCAGTACTTAGACAAGTTCGTGGTGGTGTTCATCGATGATATCTTAGTGTACTCGAACACTAAGAAGGAGCATAAGGAGCACTTGAGAGTGGTTCTGAAGACTCTCAGGAGGGAGGAGCTTTATGGCAAGCTCTCAAAGTGTGAGTTCTTTCTGAACAGAGTTAACTTCTTGGGTCATATGGTGACTGGAGATGGGATCTCAGTTGACCCGAAGAAGATCATGGCAGTTGAGGCTTGGACAGCACCGAGTTCAGTAGTGGAGATTATGAGCTTCTTGGGATTGGCAGGCTACTATAGGAGGTTCATGTAGGATTTCTCCCAAGTTACAGAGCTATTGACTAGGATGACCCGGAAGGACGCAGAGTTTATCTGGTCAGAGGAGTGTCAGGTCACTTTTGATGAGATAAAGAAGCGGCTGACGACAGCTCCGATTCTGACATTGCCATCAGGATCAGAAGGGTTCACTATCTACAGTGACGCCTCAGGGAAGGGTTTGGGTTGTGTCTTGCAGCAGCATGGGAAGGTGATTTCCTATGCTTCCAGGCAGTTACGTCCCTATAACACCCAGTTTTTCAAATGAGAGTAATTTTGAACTTTTGTAATTATAATCATTTATTTATTGATATTTTTTATCATATTATGAATTTTGGTGATTTTTAATCAATTTAAAACTGTTTTAAGTCTTGACTTGTGATTTTGATGTGCTGCTAGTGAAACCCTAGAGACTGCATGACCTAGAGACTAACGATGGCCAAGGAGGCCTAGCCATGTGATTAGGATGATTATTTGTGACTTTTTAGCCTAGAGATATTTTGGTTATTTTTGACTTATTTGATGAAAATAAATTTTGGTTGATTATTATAGTGCTAATTATTTTATTAGAGACTAACCTAGTTTTGACCTAACCTAGATGCTAATGATGTTCATGAAGGCTTAGTTGGAGGGTTAGAGACTTAATGGCTAAGTTAGATTAATATCTAGATATTTATGGGTAGATATTTTAATTAGATATTTGTGTAGAGAACCTACTTTCAATGTGAGCCCTTAGATGAGCAAAAAATTGGTGGAGAAACCTTAGCCACTCATCTAAAACCCAAACCCTAGCCTTTATAACAGCCATCATAGCCCCCTTCCCTTATTTAATCACATCTTCCAAAATTCTTGTCTCTTTTTCATCTCTACAAAGAACCCTAACTTTGTTCTTCCCCAAACCTTCACCATTTCTTTATTTTTTTTCTCCAAATTGGACCAAACCAATTGCATTGGACTCCATTCTTGGTGTAGATGCTGTTTGAGATGAGCTAGCAAGGATTTTGAGGCTTAAAATCATTGCAAGTTGTGAAGTGGCTCTCATTCAAAGCACTCTTTATTGAGGTTTCACCCTCAATAGGTAAAACCCATCAAAACCCCTTCAATTCCCAATTTCTTTCCATGGTTGCATTCATTTAGGTCAACCCTAGCTGTCCATCAAGTTTGGTAGGATTTAGACTTGGTTTCGTGTCCGTATCGGACACGTATCAGTGTTTATGTTAATATGTTTGATGAAATGCTTGAATGAATTAAATTACTGTAATTTTGAAAACTAATTAAACAAAATTGTAGCACCATGCATGTGCTTTGGATTTCGTGTGGACTGAGTTAATTTTTGTGTCATATTTGTGTCCAAAACGGACACGAACACGTTGTACGAGCAGCCGCACGCATGCCCTGCTGCTCAGGGGTGTTTTCTCGCAGCACAGGCCACGTGGCCGTATGCCACTTGGCATGGACGTGGGGGCCACGATAGACAAGTCATCCTCCAAGTCCCAGAGCTGTTCGTGTCATGTCAGACACGCTATGACATGTGCACGCATTTTTGCCTACACTGGTTCAGGCAAAAAACATGCCCTGATACGCACTTTGTGCGTGGACATGCGACTTCGTGGATACTACTCAGACACCTAGACACATAACTGACACCCAACCAAGCTACTGACACGAGCACGAGACTCCTCATGCCACGTGTCGAGCTCTATTCTCCTCGACATCGCTGCACGAGGCAGGCTCTATGTTGTCTTTAATACACTGTGTCAACCCCCCTGTTTGGACATAATTTTGACTCATTGTTAACACGTAGACACGTGTGAGTGTCACACACATGACCACCCCCTAACATGTGTGTTTGGTTCGATATTTGCATTGAGTTTAGGTTTGGAATTTGGGTTCTTGGATTTGATTGATACATATAACACGGATTTTATGTTAATTGTAAAACTGATATTGGGGTTTTCAATTGATACTAAGTTTAAATGCAACTGAGTTCTCTTACCTAGATATGCAACCTGAGATTGAATGTTAATATCTAAAATCTGCGTTGAATGATGGTTTGTATGTAGAGTTAATTGAGTTCAAATGTTGGGTTTGATATTAGGGTTTTAATTACTGTTCATTGATTTCATGAACAGAGGTTTACATGTTCATTAAGTTCAAGTACATATGTTTGAATGATCATTGATTACATGTTCAGTATGTTAGATGGATGGATGTTTCTATACCTGAGTTAGGATGAGGAGTTAGGATTTGAATTGGCAGCACTGAGCAGTGTACTCAGTTGGCAGTAGGCAAGAATTATCTTGCCTTGGCCTGAGCTTGGCCTGGCACTACTAAAAGAACAACAGAAGTTGGCCATGACTGTTGTAGGCAATTGACCATGTTGGAATTTGTTTAGGATGCATGTATCAGAGATTCATGAGAAGGATTAGGACTGTGACAAGGTGGTTTAGGTGTTAGCCATTGTTGGTGTGTGCAAATTGGTTAGTTAATGAATCCTAGTGTTAGTATCAGTTTTGTTTTGGTAATTTGAATACCTGTGATTGGGTTAGATGCCTGCGTTAGGATGAGGAGTAGTGTTAGTTGGAGGCCAGGGCAGCACTTACATTCCTGCATAGGCCAGGCAGCAGCTGCAGTATGCTGCACTAGCAGCAATAGCAGAGCAGTGGCCATTTTGGCCATGGGTGTGAGTGTATGAGTGAGTTGTGGTGAGTTGAGTGAGGAGGTTTGGGCTATGGGTAAATACATACCTATATTAAGGATATATGGTGTAGGTAAATTGGATTTTTTTTTTGTGCATGTAACATACATATATGGATATATAGGTAGGTAGTGAGATATTATGTATGGAGTATCACTTATATACTAGGTAATGTGTGATATTATAGGATATATATATATATATATATATATATATATATATATATATATATATATATATATATATATATATATATATATATATATATATTCATGGGTGGCATCATGAGTTAGGAGGGATACTAGGTAGGAATTGTAGTGTACTACATTATGTATATGTGTATGTTCATATATATATATATATATATATATATATATATTTTTTTTTTTTTTTTTTATGTATGTTCATATATATATATATATATATATATATATAATATTTTATATATATATATATATATATATATATATATATATATATTTTTTTTTTTTATATATATATATATATATGTATGTAAAAAATATATATATATGTAAATATATATATATATATATATATATATATATATATATATATATATATATATATATATATATATATATATATATATTATATATATATATATATATATATGTAAAATATATTTTATATATATATATATATATATATATATATATATATATATATATATATATATATATATATATATATATATATATATATATATATATATATATATATGTATTGTGGCATCTAGAGTATAGTAGCAGTCGTGTTACAATCGACCTACATTACTCATTGACCTAGAGCTTGGTGAAAGGCCCACATAGCCAAACCCTAGATTAGAGAGGCCATCTAGATATTGTGATATGATATAGGTCTAGTATATATATATATATATATATATATATATATATATATATATATATATATATATATATATACCTATGGTTAGGTTATAAGTTAGTATAACCTAAAAGTTGACCCAGTTAGATTGAGAGTTGACCAAAAGTCAACGTTGAGTCAATATGTGACCAATTGACCTAGCTTGACTAGAGATTAACTTAGTTGACTAAGTTTGACCAATTTATCCTTGCTAGCCTAAGTTTGACCAGTTGACCAAGATAGCCTTGTTGTTGACCTAGTTTGACTAGATGTTGACTTGGTTTGACCCAGAGTTGACCAAGTTTGACTTTGACCTAGATTGACCTAAAAATTATGTAGATTGTATTGTAAACTTCATTTAATTTGTTTTAAACACATTATAACCTGTATTGCTCTATTTAGGACATTGTGACTCCGGTGCAGACATCTGATATTATACTACTCTTTTCAGAGTGTCAGGCGAGTACATTCTCTGATAGTTCTCTCATTTACTTGTCAATTATTGTACTTCAGTTCTGGTTAGTTCTATGTGATTATCTGTTACAACACGTATAGATATTTTTGGATTCATGTATGCGACATACATACCATCTTGTTTGGCCTCTATTACTGGAATCATTCTGGAATCATTGCTGGTATCATCATGTTTGGCTGGACTCATCTCAATTCTCGTGTCGAATTCTGGATTTACTTGTATTACGGGGCGGGAAAATAATGAGTAAGACATGTAGACATACCCCAAATCTGGAATCTCCAAACTGGAATCTACTGGAAGTATAGCCATCCCTCGCCTGATCAGTGGGTGATGTGCCTGATACCTACAGCCGTTTACATTTCGATCTCGGTATTTTAAAACACACTGTTAGAATATAGCTGGTCTCACCTGGATTCTTGATCACTGACTAGAATCATCTTGTACTGGATTCATCTTGTATTAGATTCGTCTCGTACTGGATTAACATTGGATTTACACTTGTCTTACATTTACTGTCTGGACTTATCATGTTACTCTAGTTCAGCTATGTCACGACCCACACCCACTGTGAGGGTACGAGTACGTAACAACGCCCAGCCTACGCCGCAGTGTCGGCGGTAGAACGCTGTTCTAAGTCTCTAACTAACCATCAACTCATGCAGTATATAGTGTACTCATCATGATCAACTCCGAACGGAGGACAAGTATAAGATATGGTGTAACTCAATCACAGTCTAAGCACGATAAGATAACACCGAATATAACTAAGAAATAGAAGACAACAAAACTACTAATAAAATAACAACAAACTCAAACAATCTCAAATACATCTCAAATCTCAATCTCTATATACAACTCCAGTTCTAAACAGGAAACTAAAACAAGATAGACTATCTAAACTCTCGATCACTCCTGAGTGTCGGGACTATAGGTAGCTAAGCCATCTCCTGGTCTGTAACATGTAGGGCATGTGTCCTCAGGGCAATCATCTATAAAATTTACAACAGGTCCAGTCAGGACAGGAACGAGCATATCTCATCTAGAAAATCCAAGTAAATGACAGAGAACTATAAAGCAGTTATAGACAGTTGTATTGATAAAAATGGCAGTTTATATTCAGGTGATGGTAAGAAAGACAGATAAAGTGCATGGAAAGTAAATAACTAAACAAGAGAAGAATCATCGAAATGAAGACTGTAAAAATAGAACTAGCTGAACCAGGGTAATATGATATAAAGTCCAGGCAGCAATGTAGACCAGTGTAACTCCAATGTAAGTCCAGTACAGGATGAATCTCATACAAGATAAATCCGGTAAGGGACGATTCCAGTTATAGTGATCAATGATTCCAGGGTGAGTCCAGCCTATACTCTAGCAGTGTGTTTTAAAATACCGAGATCGACATGTAAACGGCTATAGGTAATTCAGTACATCACACATCTGGCCGGGGTGTGAGATGGCTATCATTCCAGTATGATTCCAGCAAAAGGGTGATTCCAGAAATAGGGTATGTCTACATGTCTTACTCTAGTATTTTCCCTCCCAGCAAGTGAATCCAGAATTACGACACAATGATTCAAGATGAGTCCAGCCAATAATATAAAGATACCAGTAAATGATTCCAGTAAATCATTCCAGCAGGTGATTCCAGTAATAGAAGCAGAAAATGATGATACCAGTAATAGAGGCCAGAAAATAAATATGTGTCGTATACATGATTCCAAAAATATCTACACATGTTGTAACAGAGAATCGCTTACAACTAACTAGAACTGAAGTACAGTAATTGACAAGTAAATGAGAGAACTATCAGAGAATGTACTCGCCTGCTACTCTGAGAAGAGTAGTGTAATATCAGATGCCTGCACCAGAGTTACAATATCCTAAATAGAGTAATATGGGTTATGACATGTTCAATATAAGAAAAATAAGGGCTACAATGCAACTATATGATTTCTAGGTCAAACTAGGTCAAAGTCAACTCAAAGTCAAACCTGGTCAACTGTCTAGGTCAAACTAGGTCACACTTGGTCCCATCAAGTCTAATCTAGGTTAAGTCAACTCTTGGGCCTAACCAAACCTTGACTAGCTAGCATACACCATTCCAGTCACACAAGTCTTCAAAATACTAACTTAAGTGTACCCTCTACCTATGCCATAGGCTAACCACATAGGCAATGAGCCATATAGTCTACATCACCCATATTTTATACATGCTTATCATAAAGAGAATCAACTAACCTATGTAAACCTACACACATGCATTTCATTCATACATATCATTCATGCATATTGAGGCATACATTAGGTACCACCTTATCATTAAGCATACATTGTATGTCATTCTATATTACATTATATGTATTACATGCATTATATTATACATTATATACATTATATTCATTATCTATTCCTACATTCATTCATACATTGTATTGTTCATGAATACATACAATACCTAGATGCCTACATACATGTTTACCTACATACTTACATATATACATGTGTACACATAGATAGTTTAGAGAGGGGAAACCTACATATGTGCAGTGTGTGTAAGAGTGTTTGGTGTACATGAAAATGTATGTGGTGTGTGTGAAGGAACCCAAAATGAAATTAGGAACTCAAGATAAAATCTGTGTGCATAACTCAAAACAGTGTGCATATGTGTAAAGAGTGGACTGTGTGTGCTTATAGATGTTAACAGTGGTAGGAGAGTGAATCAGTGAAAGGGCTGCATTGTCTCAGGTTTGTGTTATGGAAATCTCTGTTTTTTCCAAGCCATTACATTCTCAGGTTTTTATATATACCCAAAAATCAGATTTTTCATGTTTTGAATTGAACCCAAAAACTCAGTTTTCTTTTAACATGAACAATCTCAGTTTTAACTCAAACCCATTCTTAATATTGTATTTCAAATCTCAGTTTTCTACAGATTGAACTTGAACCCAGTTCAATCCATGTCTGTGTGTGTGTGGGGATACTAACATAGGCTATAGTTTAAATATCAGTGTGTAGATCTCAGTTTTCTCAAAACCCAATCCCAAATCAAATCTCAGATTTTAGTTTTATACAAACATTCAAGGAATCCTCAGTTGTATAGACAGTGAATCTCAGTTTTTAATGTTTGAAAAAAAAACTGGAAATCTCAGGAATCATTCACTGACTGACAGTTTATTACTATTTCGAATATCCCATTCTCAACATCAAAACAATTGCCAACTCATCAGTCAATCAACATGGACCTTAACATTGCAAACTCAGTTTAAAACATTGATTAAAATCTCAGGAAATAAGTTTAAATACATATAATATTGATAGTTTAATACACAGAAACTGGAAAATGACTGATACTAAAACCCAAATTCGAAACCTAATATTATACCATTAAATTTAACAAACATGCATATGGGAATGTTCCTCATGTTTAAACGTGTCAAGGAGCTTCGTGTCCAAGAACTGGACACGAATCGTGTCCAATCACCACACGAACATAGACTCAAAACTGTGTACAAACAGTATCGTACACGCGTGCAAGTCGGGCTAGGACACGACACACGCAACCTTGGGTCTCGTGCACGTGTCAGTGGCTAGGTGGAATGTCAGGGTAGGTGTCTAGGTTCCTGCACCGTGTCTACGAGTCCTCAGGACACAGCACGAATACCGTATCAGTCGAGAAAAACTCGACTGATACACGTGCACAGTGCAGTATCATGCAGCGATACAAGTGTCTCATGGACACGACACGAGCCACGTGGGGTCTCGTGATCATGCCCACGTGTAGCCCACATGTTGGGCCACACACTCGTACAAACACGAGGTGTCCAAGTGTCGTGTCCGTGCGACACGATATGCGCGAAGTCGGCTCTGTGCGTGTGTGCACTGCCAGTGTACGACCAGTGCACGTGTCCTCGTGTCCTTGATACGACACGAGGTGTCGTAAAATTTGAGGGGGGGTCGGTTAGTGATGGCCCCCTTCTCTGTGTCAATTTGCACGTGTCAATGTGTCCTACACATAGAGATATTAAGGTCGGGTAGCAGGGCATGTAGACGGGGTATCGTACAGCGAGTTCGTGTCCGTTTTGGAAACGGACACAACACAGTTTCATGCTCAGTCCAATTGATTTGTAATCCACACTTAAAAACCTATTTTTCCATTCAATTAGTTTTTGAAAATAATACCATTAAATTCTCATAAGCATTTCATCAAACACCTAGGAAAAACTATGACACGTGTCCGATACGGACTACGGACACGAATTCCACCCAAATTTTGGGGACACCTAGGGGACTCCTAGATCTAGCCCTACATGCAAAGAAAACTAAAATTTAAATCAATTTAGAGGGTTTTACCTATATGTGCAAAAAGCTTGGAAAAGCTTCAAATGGGGGATTCTTCCTCTTGATGCCCAAAGCTCCAAATTGTCCCAAAGCTGGGATTAAATTCCACATTCAGAAAATAGGAGGAAATTAGGTTCTAATGCAAGAAATTAGGACTAAAAAGGAATTAAAATGGATTTATGGAGATTTTTGGAAGAGGGATAATACCTTTCTTTTTCCAATGTTGAAATGAATGAAAGAAGGAGGCAAGCCCTAGAGAATAAGTGTTTATATAGGGTGGGGATCCCTATGGCTGGTCATTTAGGTTTTGGTTAGGGTTAGGGCTTCTAGTTATGGGCCATGGGCCAAGTCATGATCAAATAAATTATCAAGCCATAAGTCATTTCATGAAACCATAAACCATGACTTAAATTCACTAAACCAAATCTCCTCATTCTAAAATTAGTTTCTAATGAATAAACGTAGGTTAACCTAAGTTAGACTAGGGTCACCATGGCCTGGGTTAGATTCTAGGCTAGTTCACTAGGTCTCAACATGTCAAGTCAACCAAAAAAATTCACCAATTCAATAAATCACCAAATAATTCAAATAAGTCAAAATGACCAAATTACCCCTAGGCTAAAAACAATAATTAAATCATCCTAATGACATGGTTAGGCTCTAGGTCATGCAGTCTCTAGGGTTTTACTAGCTGCACACCAAAATCACAAGTCATGACTTAAAGCAGTTTTTAAATAGTTTAAAAATTATTAAAAATCACCAAAAATCATAATGTGAAATAAATATCAATAATTAATATTTATAAATATAAAATTTCAAAAATACCCTCATCTGGAAAACTGGATGTTACAATCCTACCCACCTTATAAAAATTTCGTCCTCGAAATTAAGATGATCGCACCTTTCCTAGGTTAAACCCCCAATCAATCAAGTCGAAGCAATAAAATCCTACTGGTCAATGATTCCACAGTCTCGAGCAGGGTAGCTACACTATCTAGCAATCATAAGAAATATCCTGGCAGGTGCTAAGGGAAATCACACATGAAAGTGGGGAGGAAGAACAAGAAGGTCAAACCTGCTAATCCATCACCTGCGATGTCAGTCTCCTAGGCTGCCATCGCAAAAACTCCACCCCTCTGGTGCTGAGCTACAGGTGGCCTAGCCCCCTCAAAAGGAGGTACAATAGGACAATCTATCTTTTGGTGGGCAGCTGACCCACAGAAATAGCAAACCTTCAACCTCTTCCTGCACTGCTCCCAGATGTGTCCCAGCTTCTTGCAGTAGGAACAACTGATCGCCTTCGGGTCCTGACCCCGGTACTGATGCTGCACCTGCTGAACTCCCACTGGTGCCTGCGTCTGCTGAATCTGCATATGAGGCCTCTTTTCCTGGCCTCCGCTGCTGCTAATACCGTGAGCGTCCTGTCCCCTCTTGAGCCTCAGCTCAAGATCATCCTCAGCCAATAAAGCTTCCGTCAAAATCTCCTCGAAAGTGGCATCCCTGTTGCCCTTGGTCAAGGACTTGACTTCCTTGACCAGACCCTTTCGGAACCTCTGGGCCTTCGCCGCCTCGTTCAAGCCCTCTATAAATCTACTGAGGCGACCGAACTCCCCAGCGTACTCCTCCACTGACAGGCTCCCACGAACTAGGCTCTCGAACTACGACTCCAAGGCTCTGAGCGCTGAATCTGGAAAGAACTTCTTCTTGAAAAAGCCCTTGAACTCCTCCCAAGTCTGTCCAGCTACCCCCACCCTGGGGTCTGACCGATACCAGGTGCGAGCAAGATCTCGCTTCTGGCTAGCTGCTGCCTCTATCTGGAGATCTGCCGGTATCCGGGCCAGGCGAAAGATCTCCTCAATATGCCCGATCCACTAGTCAGCATATAAAATCCCCTCTGTCCCCAGGAAGTCTCTGGGGCTCATCTTTTGGAACTGTTCTATCCCCGGTGTCCTCGGCTGCTGGATCACTGGTCGAGCTGCGACCGTCGTAAGGGCCAACTCCATGCTCCCGTCCTGTCGGGCCTGCTGCCGGTCCAAAAACTGCTGGAAGTAAGCGAACATCTGTGCCGTATCCACGTGTCCTACAGGCGGCGGCTGCTGGAACTGCATCTCTGGGATGACTGGGTCCTGCCCCCGAGATGGTGAAGGTATACCCCTTGCTGTTGTTGCTGAAGTCTCAATATGGGCAGAGGTGGCAGGAGCTGCAGCCTCCTGACCCTGCTGATCTGGCTGAGAGGTGGCAGTCCCCTCTACAACAACTGCTGCACCAGAGCGATATGATCGTGTCTCCACCATCCTGAAGACAGATCGAACAAGGAAGTCAATACTGAGCAGGAATCGATATATCAAAGGAGGACAGTTTATTTCAAAGAAGGCAAATCAGTACGATATGTGGATGGCACGATTTAAAGTAGAATTTTCCTAACTGTGATTGAGTGCCTCTCCGGTAAAGCCTATCTCTCAGTCCTATTGCAGGCTCGCAACAGTACAACTAAGTCGATGTACTACCACGATATCGCACTAATGCGACTCTTGACCTGCATGGGCCACCACTAAAATGTGTCACGACCCGCACCCACTGTGAGGGTACGAGTACGTAACAGCGCCCAGCCTACGCCGCAGTGTCGGCGGTAGAACGCTGTTCTAAGTCTCTAACTAACCATCAACTCATGCAGTATATAGTGTACTCATCATGATCAACTCCGAATGGAGGACAAGTATAAGATATGGTGTAGCTCAATCACAGTCTAAGCACGATAAGATAACACCGAATATAACCAAGAAATAGAAGACAACAAAACTACTAATAGAATAACAACAAACTCAAACAATCTCAAATACATCTCAAGTCTCAAATCTCTATATACAACTCCAGTTCTAAACAGGAAAACTAAAATAAGACAGACTAGCTAAACTCCCGATCACTCCTGAGTGTCGGGACCATAGGTAGCTAAGCCATCTCCTGGTCTGTAACATGTAGGGCATGTGTCCTCAGGGCAACCATCTGTAAAATTTATAACAGGTCCAGTCAGGACAGGAACGAACACATCTCATCTAGAAAACCCAAGTAAATGACAGAGAACTATAAAGCAGTTATAGACAGTTGTATTGATGAAAATGGCAGTTAATATTCAGGTGATGGTAAGAAAGACAAATAAAGTACAAGGAAAGAAAATAACTAAATAAGAGAAGAATCATAGCAATGAAGACTATAAAAATAGAACTAGCTGAACCAGGGTAATATGATATAAAGTCCAGGCAGCAATGTAGACCAGTGTAACTCCAATATAAGTCCATTACAGGATGAATCTCATACAAGATGAATCCAGTAAGGGACGATTCCAGTTATAGTGATCAATGATTCTAGGGTGAGTCCAGCCTATACTCTAGCAGTGTGTTTTAAAATACCGAGATCGACATGTAAACGGTTACCTACACATCACACACCTGGCCGGGTGTAAGATGGCTATCATTCCAGTATGATTTCAGCAAAAGGGTGATTCCAGAAATGGGGTATGTCTACATGTCTTACTCTAGTATTTTCCCTTCCAGCAAGTGAATCCAGAATTACGACACAATGATTCAAGATGAGTCCAGCCAATAATATGAAGATACCAGTAAATGATTCCAGTAAATAATTCCAGCAGGTGATTCCAGTAATAGAAGCCGAAAATGATGATACCAGTAATAGAGGCCAGAAAATAAATGTATGTCGTATACTTGAATTCAGAAATATCCACACGTGTTGTAACAGAGAATCGCATACAACTAACTAGAACTGAAGTACAGTAATTGACAAGTAAATAAGAGAACTATCAGAGAATGTACTCGCCTGCTACTCTGAGAAGAGTAGTGTAATATCAGATGCCTGCACCAGAGTCACAATGTCCTAAACAGAGTAATATGGGTTATGACATGTTCAATATAAGAAAAATAAAGGCTACAATGCAACTATATGATTTCTAGGTCAAACTAGGTCAAAGTCAACTCTAAGTCAAACCTGGTCAACTGTCTAGGTCAAACTAGGTCACACTTGGTCCCATCAAGTCTAATCTAGGTTAAGTCAACTCTTAGGCCTAACCAAACCTTGACTAGCTAGCATACACCATTCCAGTCACACAAGTGTTCAAAATACTAACTTAAGTGTACCCTCTCCCTATGCCATAGGCTAACCACATAGGCAATGAGCCATATAGTCTACATCACCCATATTTCATACATGCTTATCATAAAGAGAATCAACTAACCTATGTAAACCTACACACATGCATTTCATTCATACATATCATTCTTGCATATTGAGGCATACATTAGGTACCACCTTATCATTAAGCATGCATTGTATGTCATTCTA
Organism: Iris pallida; assembly: GCA_029216955.1. Lineage (NCBI taxonomy): Eukaryota > Viridiplantae > Streptophyta > Magnoliopsida > Asparagales > Iridaceae > Iris > Iris pallida. The sequence continues at coordinate 4,246,195 of JANAVB010006389.1, forward strand.
TATTACATTATATGTATTACATGCATTATATTATACATTATATTCATTATCTATTCCTACATTCATTCATACATTGTATTGTTCATGAATACATACAATACCTAGATGCCTACATACATGTTTACTTACATACTTGCATATATACATGTGTACACAGAGAGTTTAGAGAGGGGAAACCTACATATGTGTAGTGTGTGTAAGAGTGTTTGGTGTACATAAAAATGTATGTGGTGTGTGTGTAGGAACCCAAAATGAAATTAGGAACTCAAGATAAAATCTGTGTGCATAACTCAAAACAGTGTGCATATGTGTAAAGAGTGGACTGTGTGTGCTTATAGATGTTAACAGTGGTAGGAGAGTGAATCAGTGAAAGGACTGCATTGTCTCAGGTTTGTGTTATAGAAATCTCAGTTTTTCCCAAGCCATTACATTCTCAGGTTTTTATATATACCCAAAAATCAGATTTTTCATGTTTTGAATTGAACCCAAAAACTCAGTTTTCTTTTAACATGAACAATCTCAGTTTTAACTCAAACCCATTCTTAGTATTGTATTTCAAATCTCAGTTTTCTACAGATTGAACTTGAACCCAGTTCAATCCATGTCTGTGTGTGTGTGGGGATACTAACATAGGCTATAGTTTAAATATCAGTGTGTGGATCTCAGTTTTCACAAAACCCAATCCCAAATCAAATCCCAGATTTCAGTTTTATACAAACATTCAAGGAATCCTCAGTTGTATAGACAGTGAATCTCAGTTATTAATGTTTGAAAAAAAAATGGAAATCTCATGAATCAATCACTGACTGACAGTTCATTACTATTTCGAATATCCCATTCTCAATATCAAAACAATAGCCAACTCATCACTCAATCAATGTGGACCTTAACATTGCAAACTCAGTTTAAAATATTGATTAAAATCTCAGAAAATAGGTTCAAATACATATAATACTGATAGTTTAATACACAGAAACTGGAAAATGACTGATACTAAAACCTAAATTCGAAACCTAATATTATACCATTAAATTTAACAAACATGCATATAGGAATGTTCCTCATGTTTAAACGTGTCAAGGAGCGTCTTCGTGTCCAAGAACTGGACACGAATCGTGTCCAATCACCACATGAACACAGACTCAAAACTGTGTACAAACAGTATCGTATACGCATGCAAGTCGGGCTAGGACACGACACATGCAACCTTGGGTCTCGTGCACGTGTCTGTAGCTAGGTGGGGTGTCAGGGTAGGTGTCTAGGTTCCTGCACCGTGTCCACGAGTCCTCAGGACACAGCACGAACACCGTATCAGTCGACAAAAACTCGACTGATACACGTGCACAGTGCAGCATCTGTAGAACCCTAGAGGGGGGTGAATAGGGAAATAAAATAAACTAGTGCAGCACAAGCAATATATAACAAATAAAAGTAAAGAGTAAGAAGATCAAACACAAGGATGTATCCTGGTATCCTCGCTTGAGGCAATCCAGTCCCGGAACTCTCTCCGGCTTAAATCCACTATTTAGTTAAATAGTACACACGAGTTTGGATCCGAAGAACTTGCCAACTTCAATATGAGTTTGGATCCGAAGACTCGACAACTTCAACACACGAGTTTTCTTACGAAGGCTCGCCAACTTCAAACAAATGAGGAGAGAAACTTGTTGATCTTCTAACACGTGAAGATCGAAATTTACAACTCTTAAATACTCTATCACTTTGGGAGAGGATGACAATTAAAAGCTTGGAAGAGTATTAATGGTGGAGCTCTTGGTTGTTGGAAAATTTATGGCTAGAGTTAGTGAAGTCCTCAAGAGAGAGAGGGCTTTCTTTTATAGAGAAACCAAGAGTTGGTGGCATTTAATGCTCTGGATACAGACAGACCGGCATGCCGTCGGTATGCAGCGGCATACCGTCGGTATACCGGTCAAATAGTAACGGTCATATTAATGACCGTTTGAGAGCATTAAATGCTGCCATTAATGCTAGTCAGGGCAATTCAAAAACCAAATATTTGAAACTCGGTATACCGTCGGTATGCCGGAGCATGCCGCCGGTATGTCGGAGCATGTCGCCGGTATGCCGGAGCATGCCGTCGGTATGCCGACAAATTGTCACAGCAACTTTTGGGTCGCTAAAAGCGGTATACCGCCGGTATGCCGGAGCATGCCATCGGTATGCCGACAATTTGTCACAGCAACTTTCTGGACACAAAAATCGGTATACCGTCGGTATGCCGACAATTCGTCACAGCAACTTTCTGAGCTCTAAAAACGGTATACCGCCGGTATGCCGAAGCATGCCGCCGGTATGCCGCTCTGTAGGTATTTGATTTTAGACTTATTCTTTTACTTGTCATCCGTCCTTAGGTGTTTACAAATATACCTAGACTTGTACAGACACAGAGACTCTAAGCAGGAAGACGTCGTCTTACGCAGGAAACGCCGGTAACTGCTTCAGTCTTCAATGTAAAAGATGATTGCGCTTGAACGGAAGAACTCCATGTAGTAGATCTTCTGAGAATATTTGAATCTGAAGAACAGAAGACTAAACTACGAAGATGCTGTTAATAATCAAAATAAAATGTGCCAACAAACTCCCCCATTTTGATAATTGACAAAATAGAGAGATAGCATCTTCAGGGAGTAGCTCCCCCGTAGGTAGACAACTCTCCCTCAATACGATTTCTCTCCCTTTGTCACTTAGTCAAAGATGGGAAAATAATAGAAAACGTGCATAATGATAATGACAAGAGCATATAAAGAAAAGCATGTAGTAATATTTTGAAGTGAAAAGTGAATACATGCCCGACACACACATAGCATAAGGTAAATAGAAAGACTCTCCTCAACGAGAGCCGGATACTAGAGAGAACCACAAATAAAGTCCCCGAAGGACTGCAAATAACTGGTACCAACCACACACCGGTCCCCGAAGGACCACAAAAGACAACATAAAAACAAACACATAAAAATAAAACACGCATAAAACGAGACCATCATCAAAAGGAAATCCATCCCTACTCATCAGCCGGATCGTCCCCATCACCCTGAGCCTGCTGGAAGGCGCCAAAAGGATCAATGCCGTCAGGGTACATAAACCCATAGGCATTGGGATCAGAGAAGCGCGGGGCCTGGTACATAGGATCCTGAAGATGAAGATCCAGAAAAGCATCCCGTTCCTGAAGAGTGCGCTGAATAAAGTACCCCTGATCGTAGAAACGGGACTGGATCAGGGCGCCAAGGCCACGAGTGTGGGCCCGCATCTGCTCCTCCGCTTGGGCCATACGCATATCAAAGTGCTGCTGAGTCAGCGGCATATAACGGCCCGAAGCAGGAGGAGTAGATGTGGGAGCAGCAGGAGTGGATGCTGGTTGCTCTTGGGAAGACGAGGCACGTGAAGTAAAGGCGCCACTAAGGGAACGGGAGACAGCAAGATAGGAGGGGACGCCATCCGAGGAGCAAAGAGATAGGTCAACTTGCCGGGCTTCCAAAAGGAGAGTGATAAGGGAGCCATAGTAGAGGTTCTGCTTTTCCGCGGGCATGACACGCCGGAAGAGCAGAAGGAGAGTCTTCGGGAAGGAGAAGGGCTTCCGGGCATAGAGATAATACATGCAGACGAGGGCATCGCCGGTAATGGCGTCGTGGTTCCCGCCCTTAGGAAATAGTGTATGGCACACTATCCTATGGAGCTCGTAGTAAAACGGCTCCAGCTGTGTAGAGAGGGCCGGGATGGCAGGAGGGTTAGGGCCCTTGCAGATGATATGGCAGAACTCGTCGAAGGGTGACGCCGCCGAGGAGTGAAGAGAAGCCAAGGATGGCAAGGCTTTCCCTTTATCCGGGATGTCGAGGATGTGCCCGATGTCCCGAGATATGAGACGAAAGTGACGGTCATTGACCATAGACTGAATGGCGGGGTGATCGTCGTCCCCGACCAAGTTGCAATAGAATAGTCGGACAGCAGCAGGGTAGACGGGTATTTGGTGCCGAAGTAGAGAGGAGAGTCCGGCCTCGTCAAACAAGGAGACGTGACCGGGGAAGAGGTTCCAATTTATCGCTCGTCCCTTGAAGACATTGTGATGAACGAAGTGCTGGAACCATAGCTCGGCCGCCAAAGAGTTGGAAAAGATCCGTTGGTCATACCCGTGAGGTTGCGCCACTGGGATGAAAGGGTTGAAGAAGGAGGAGGAGCGGGGACGCTTAGGGTTTGCCATGAAGAGAGATTAGGTTTTTAGAGTGGATGAAGGAGGAGTAGGAGAAGTGATGGAGGAAGGGGGATTTTAAAGAGGAGGAGGAAGATGAAGAGATGGATTTTGAAAGGGAAGGAGGGTGGGAACGGTTGTAGAGGAGGTTTAAAGAAGGGAGTTAAAAAGGTGGTGGGTTGGAATTTATGAGGGTGGAGTAAAAAGAGGAGTGAAAGGGGGGATATGAGGGAAGAGTAATAAATGAGATGGAAGGTGAAGAGATGGGTAGTTATTATAGATTGGATGGATGAGAGAGAATAAAAGTAGGTTAAAAAAAGAATAAAGGAAGTAGAGAAGAAAGGTGGGCCCGGACCCTGATTTGATGTCCTGTCCGTCTCCATCCGGCATACCGGCGGTATGCCGACGTGTACCGACGGTATGCCGAGTTTCGAAACAGAACGTAATTCTGAATCGAAAAATGGCATGCCGCCGGTATTCCGCTGTATACCGTCGGTGTGCCGGCCGAGAGGGATTATGGATCAAAAGATAAAATGCCTAGTTCACGGCAAAGGAAGGTGAAGCGATCTTCCGGGAGCGGTTTTGTGAAAATATCGGCTAATTGATAGGTAGTATCAATAAATTTAAGACGAATATCTCCCTTTTGTTGATGGTCACGAAGAAAATGGTGTCTAATTTCAATGTGCTTCGTGCGTGAGTGACAAATCGGGTTTTTCGTGAGATTGATAGAGCTAGTGTTATCACATTTAATAGGGGTACAAGAATGAGAAATGTTATAATCTAAAAGTGTTTGTGACATCCAAAGAATTTGTGCACAACAACAACCAGCCGCAATATATTCTGCCTCAGTGGTTGAAAGAGCAACAGAATTTTGCTTCTTACTAAACCACGATACCAAAGACTTCCCGAGGAATTGACATGTGCCACTAGTGCTTTTTCGGTCAATCTTGCATCCAACAAAATCTGCATCCGAAAAGCCGTGAAGCTCAAAGGATAAGGATTCCGGATACCAAAGACCCATGTTAATGGTGCTTTTGAGATAATAAAAAATGCGCTTAACGGCACACAAGTGTGATTCCTTAGGATTGGCTTGATATCGTGCACACAAGCAAACACTAAACATGATATCAGGACGGCTAGCAGTTAAATAAAGTAAGCTACCGATCATACCTCTATACTTACGAATGTCGACCGAGGTGCCATCTTCATCATTGTCAAGCTTTGTCGTTGTGGCCATAGGAGTCCTCATTCATTTGGATGAGTCGAGGTCGAAATGCTTGAGGAGGTCCTTTGTATATTTCTCTTGATTGATGAAGGTTCCTTTGGGTCCTTGTTTGATTTGTAACCCCAAGAAGAAGGAAAGTTCATCCATCATACTCATTTTAAACTCTTCCTGCATAACTTTAGCAAATTCTACACAAAGTGTGTTGTTAGTAGAACCAAAAACAATATCATCGACACAAATTTGAACCAATAAGAGAGTGCCATCATGGGATTTAATAAAAAGTGTTGTGTCAACTTTCCCCTTTGAAAAATTGTGAGAAACAAGAAAAGAGCTAAGACGCTCATACCAAGCACGGGGAGCTTGTTTGAGGCCATAAAGGGCTTTATGGAGTTTGAACATGTGATTATGAAATTGAAAATCTTCAAAGCCGGGAGGTTGTTTAACATAAACTTCCTCTTTAATAATACCATTTAGAAAAGCACTCTTAACATCCATTTGAAATAGCTTAAAGTCATTAAAACAAGCAAAAGCACAAAGCATACAAATGGATTCAAGACGTGAAACCGGAGCATAGGTTTTGTCGTAGTCAATGCCTTCCTCTTGTTTATAGCCTTGAGCAACCAATCGGGCTTTGTTACGAGTCACTAACCCAGCTTCATTAAGTTTGTTACGAAACACCCATTTTCTTCCAATAATGGGATGATTGCTAGGTTTTGGGACAAGTTCCCAAACCTTGCTTCGCTAAAATTGATTTAGTTCCTCTTGCATAGCTATCATCCAAAACTCATCAAGGAAAGCATCATTAACATTTTTAGGCTCTATTTGAGAGATAAAAGCCATATTTGCACAAAGATCACGAGTGGCGGATCTTGTGCTAACACTGGAGGAAGGATCCCCAATGATAAGCTCCTTAGGATGATTGGTGACAAATCTCCATTCTTTTGGGAGATCCTTTTGAGGAGGCTCGAGAGGAGGAGACTCTTTTGATGGGGTCACAACTTCATTGTTAGATGAAGAAGGACGATCCTCAATAGAGGAGTTCTCCAACCCAAACGAGATGTCATCAATATCCTCGGAAGAGGAGAATGTAGAAGAGTTGAGTTCATTAAAAGAGACATTGATTGACTCTTCGACAACAAGACTTCTTTTGTTAAAAATACGAAAACCTTTACTATGAGTAGAGTATCCAAGGAAGATTCCTTCATAGGCTTTTTCTTCAAACTTGCCTAGGTTATCCTTGGTATTCAAAATAAAACAATTGTAACCAAAAACTTTGAAATATTCAATAGAGAGAATTTTGTCAAACCAAAGCTCATAAGGAGTCTTCTTAGAAATAGGTCTAATCAAGACCCTATTAATAACATGACATGCCGTATTAACGGCTTCCGCCCAAAAATATTGGGGGAGCTTATATTGGTTTAACATAACCCGGGCCATATCGCCAAGGGTTCTATTCTTTCTCTCCACAACACCATTTTGTTGAGGAGTTCGTGGACAAGCAAAATCATGTCCAAAACCATTCTTTTTACAAAATCTTTTGAAATCGGCATTATCAAATTCTCCTCCATGATCACTTCTAATTTTGTTAATAGAAGAACCTTTTTCATTTTGAACACGTTTACAAAAGGCAACAAATTCACGAAAAGTATCACTTTTACAAGCAAGAAAAATAATCCAAGTAAATCTAGAAAAATCATCAACTAAAACAAAAGCATAAAGCTTGCCTCCAAGGCTAGCAACTCTACTAGGCCCAAAAAGATCCATATGGATAAGTTGAAGGGGTCTAGAAGTACTCACAGAGTTGATTGATTTGAATGATGACTTTGTTAACTTACTCTTCTCGCATTCTTCACACACCATATCCTTTTTGAATAGGATGCTTGGGAGTCCTCTTACGAGATTCTTGGTAGCAAGACGAGAGATGGTATCCATGTTGGCGTGTCCAAGCCTCATGTGCTAAAGCCAACTTTCATCGTTTTTAGCAACTAAGCACCTGTCATTGTTAGTGTCTTCAACAAGATATAAAACATAGATGTTGTTTTCTTTAATCCCTTCATAAACAATAGATCCATTGGAGCTATCGGTAATGAAGCATCTGAGCTTAACAAACTTGATATCATAACCATTATCGGTAAGATGACTAATACTAAGAAGATTGTGTTTAAGATTAGTAACAAGACATACATTCTTAATACAAGGGTAAGGAGGGGAACCTATATTACCATTCCCTATAATGTGACCTTTAAGATTGTTACCAAAAGAGACGTATCCTTCCTTCTTCATCGATAGCGTTGTAAATAATGAAGCATCCCCGGTCATGTGCCGTGAACAACCGCTATCGAGAATCCACTTGCTTCTGGCATGAGAAGGACTCTTCACCTACAACATAAGTTGAAGATGAACATTTTAGTACCCATGATCTTATGGGTCCTTGAGTGTTAGTCTTAGGAACCCACATAAAAACTTTCTTGTCAACAAGTTTCCTTGTATGACTATAATTGGTCTTATGTCCATGCAAGCCACAGTAATTACAAATCATAGTGGATTTGGAAGAAGATATGTGAGAGACATGCATATGTGAATCTCTAGTGCGAGGAGTTCTAACATTAGTATTGTGATAATGATAATAAAAAGCATGATGCGAAGTGTTTTTCTTAACAAAAGGTCCTTTCTTTGTATTGGGAAAGGATTTGTGTTTAGTATTCATGTAAGAAGTATGCCTAGCATTGTGATGAGTGTGGAGATGTCTAGGAGCATGCATGTGAGTAGTGTCCTTATTACCAACTTTCTTACATTGAACAAGAAGATCATTTTACTTAATAGAAGTGTCATATTCTCTCATATTAGCATCTTGAACTTTGTGCATAGCAAATTCATAAGAGCTTCTCATGGATTGAATCTCATCATCCTTTTTCTTGATGGTGTCAAGAGATTCTTGAAACTTGAGTCGCAAAGACTCTATTTCATCCGTGTCAGAAATCGAAGATTTTCCCTTCACATCAATAATGATGCTCAAGAGCCTCTCTACTTCAAGTTGAAGAGCCTCAACCTCTTTAAGAGATTTCTTGTATTTATTCCAAACACCTTTGTGTTCTTCATGCAATTCAAGAATGGCTTTCTCCAAATCATCATAGGTAAGAGTGTTTAAGGAAAGATCATCAAGTACCTCATCGGTTGCCATGAGACAGACGTTGGCATTGTGTTTGCACTCCTTGTCGTTGTCGGAGTCGCTCGTGTCACTTTCACACCAAATGCTCGTGTTGGCAAACTTTCTGGAGGACGAGCTTCCCTTGCTAGGCTTCTCGTACTTGCTTGAGTCTTTTCTTATCATCGGACAAACCCTCATGATGTGTCCGGGTCTTCTGTATTGATAGCACGCTGGATCTTCTTCATTGTTCCCGTCTGGAGCGGTTGGCCTTGTTGAATTTTAGGAACTTTCGGAAGTGCTTAGCTGTGAGAGCTATTTCTTCATCGTCGTCCGACTCATTGTCGTCGGAGCTATCCTTGGAGTAGGACCTTGTTGCTTTGAGAGCAAGAGTCTTCTCCTTCTCTTTGGTCTTCCCATTCTCCTTCTCTTGTATGGAGGATTCCTCTTGATCCTTTATATCAAGCTCGTGAGTCATTAGCTTACCTATGAGGGTCTCAAGATTCATGACTGTTAGATCGTTCCCCTCAATGATTGCGGTAGCTTTATGACTCCAAGCTTTCGTCAGTCCTCTAAGAATTTTTTTTATCTTTTCATGAGCAGGATATTCCTTTCCAAAAGAAGAGAGAGAGGGTTAATAATGTCACCAAAACGAGTAAACATGCAAGTAATAGATTCATCATGCTTCATTTTAAAGGACTCATATTCTTGCGTGAGTCTACTAATCTTGGATTCCTTCACTTGTGAAGTTCCCTCGTGTGTGACTTCAGGTAACTTCCAAATCTCATTGGAAGTCTTGCAAGTAGAGATTCGGTTGAATTTACTACTGTCGAGAGCACAGTAAAGAGCATTCATTGCCTTGGCATCTCGATTAGCAAGCTTCTTGGTGTTTTCAGTAAGTGTGTCCCGAAGGGTGTCAGAAGCAATATCCTCAATAGCTCTGGAAGGAGTAGGAAGACCATTTATCATGCAATCCCATAAATCGAAGTCTATGGACTTTAGATAAATGCTCATCCTAATCTTCCAGTAGTTATAGTTGGTTCCATCAAATAGGGGAGGCCTATTTGTGGAGTGTCCTTCATTGTGGAAGGTGTTGATACTAGGGTTAGAGGCCATGGATCACTCAAAGGGTGTAAATCCAAATCAAGAGAACAAAGCTCTGATACCAATTGTAGAACCCTATAGGGGGGGGTGAATAGGGAAATAAAATAAACTAGTGCAGCACAAGCAATATATGACAAATAAAAGTAAAGAGTAAGAAGATCAAACATAAGGATGTATCCTGGTATCCTCGCTTGAGGCAATCCAGTCCCAGAACTCTCTCCGGCTTAAATCTACTATTTAGTCAAATAGTACACACGAGTTTGGATCCGAAGAACTCGCCAACTTCAACACGAGTTTGGATCCCAAGACTCGCCAACTTCAACACACGAGTTTTCTTACGAAGGCTCGCCAACTTCAAACAAATGAGGAGAGAAACTTGTTGATCTTCTAACACGTGAAGATCGAAATTTACAACTCTTAAATACTCTATCACTTTAGGAGAGGATGACAATTAAGAGCTTGGAAGAGTATTAATGGTGGAGCTCTTGGTTGTTGGAAAGTTTATGGCTAGAGTTGGTGAAGTCCTCAAGAGAGAGAGGGCTTTCTTTTATAGAGAAACCAAGAGTGGGTGGCATTTAATGCTCTGGATACAGACAGACCGGCATGCCGTCGGTATGCAGCGGCATACCGTCGGTATACCGGTCAAATAGTAACGGTCATATTAATGACCGTTTGAGAGCATTAAATGCTGCCATTAATGCTAGTCAGGGCAATTCAAAAACCAAATATTTGAAACTCGGTATATCGCCGGTATGCCGGAGCATGCCGCCGGTATGCCGACAATTGGTCACAACAAGTTTTGGGTTACTAAAAACGGTATACCGCCGGTATGCCAGAGCATGCCGTCGGTATGCCGACAATTTGTCACAGCAAATTTTGGGTTGCTAAAAGCGGTATACCGCCGGTATGCCAGAGCATGCCGTCGGTATGCCGACAATTTGTCAAAGCAACTTTCTGGACACAAAAATCGGTATACCGTCGGTATGCCGGAGCATGCCGCCGGTATGCCGACAATTCGTCACAGCAACTTTCTGAGCTCTAAAAATGGTACACCGCAGGTATGCCGAAGCATGCCGCCGGTACGTCGCTCTATAGGTATTTGATTTTAGACTTGTTCTTTTTACTTGTCATCCGTCCTTAGGTGTTTACAAATATACCTAGACTTATACAGACACAGAGACTCTAAGCAGGAAGACGCCGTCTTATGCAGGGAACGCCGGTAACTGCTTCAGTCTTCAATGTAAAAGATGATTGCGCTTGAACGGAAGAACTCCATGTAGTAGATCTTCTGAGAATATTTGAATCTGAAGAACAGAAGACTAAACTACGAAGATGATGTTAATAATCAAAATAAAATGTGCCAACAGCATCGTACAGCGATGCAAGTGTCTCGTGGACACGACACGAGCCACTTGGGGTCTCGTGGTCATGCCCACGTTTAGCCCACATGTTGGGCTACACACTCGTACAAACACGAGGTGTCCAAGTATCGTGTCCGTACGATACGATGCGCGCGAAGTCGGCTCTGTGCGTGTGTGCACTGCCAGTGCACGACCAGTGCACGTGTCCTCGTGTCCTTGATACGACACGAGGATCCATAAAATTAGAGGGGGGGTCTGTCAGTGATGGCCCCCTCCTCTGTGTCAATTTGCACGTGTCAACGTGTCCTACACATAGAGATATTAAGGTCGGGTAGCAGGGCATGTAGACGGGGTATCGTACAGCAAGTTCGTATCCGTTTTGGATACGGACACGACACAGTTTCGTGCTCAGTCCAATTGATTTGTAATCTATACTTAAATACCTATTTTTCCATTCAATTAGTTTTTGAAAATAATACCATTAAATTCTCACAAGCATTTCATCAAACACCTAGGAGACACTATGACACGTGTCCGATACGGACACCAAATGGATACGAATTCCACCCAAATTTTGGGGACACCTAGGGGACTCCTAGATCTAGCCCTACATGCACAGAAAACTGAAATTTAAATCAATTTAGAGGGTTTTACCTATATGTGCAAAAAGCTTAGAAAAACTTCAAATGGAGGATTCTTCCTCTTGATGCCCAAAGCTCTAAATTGTCCCAAAGCTGGGATTAAATTCCACATTCAAAAAATTGGAGGAAATTAGGTTCTAATGCAAGAAACTAGGACTAAAAAAGAATTAAAATGGATTTATGGGGATTTTTGGAAGAGGGACAATACCTTTCTTTTTCCAATGTTGAAATGAATGAAAGAAGGAGGCAAGCCCTAGAGAATAAGTTTTTATATAGGGTGGGGATCCCTATGGCTGGTCATTTAGGGTTTGGTTAGGGTTAGGGCTTCTAGTTATAGGCCATGGGCCAAGTCATGATCAAATAAATCATCAAGCCATAAGTCATTTCATGAAACCATAAACTATGACTTAAATTCACTAAACCAAATCCCCTCATTCTAAAATAGTTTCTAATGACTAAACGTAGGTTAACCTAAGTTAGACTAGGGTCACCATGGCTAGGGTTAGCTTCTAGGCTAATTCACTAGGTCTCAACTAGTCAAGTCAACCAAAAAAATTCACCAATTCAATAAATCACCAAATAATTCAAATAAGTCAAAATGACCAAATTACCCCTAGGCTAAAAATAATAATTAAATTATCCTAATGACATGGTTAGGCTCTTGGTCATGCAGTCTCTAGGGTTTTACTAGTTGCACACCAAAATCACAAGTCATGACTTAAAGCAGTTTTTAAATAGTTTAAAAATTATTAAAAATCACCAAAAATTATAATGTGAAATAAATATCAATAATTAATATTTATAAATACAAAATTTCAAAAATACCCTCATCTAGAAAACTGGGTGTTACAAGCTAGAATCTTATTTTACAGTCTTCATTGCCATGATTCTTCTCTTGTTTTAGTTACCTTACTTTCCTTGTATCTAAACTGTTTCTCTATACCATCACCTGAATATAAACTACCATGTTTATCAATAAATCTGTCTATAACTGCTTTATAGTTCTCTTTTATTTACTTGGATATTCTAGATGATTTGTGCTCGTTTCTATCCTGACTGGACCTGTTGAAAATATTACAGATAATTGCCCTGAGGAGGCATGACTCCTAAGTTTATCTGAATTATCAAGACTGCGGGTTCACTGCAGCCAGCAGCGCACTGGCGAGGCATGACCCCTAAGTTGAAATAATTTCAGGTAAGCATGAGTTATCAAATATCATTAAAGCTATATCTTAATTATCTGTAATGCCCCAGTCCCAAAATACGTATAGGACCAGGATACGATACATGCCAGCAATACTTCACCAATGGGCCAAATCTCAAAGTAAGCCCATTAGCAAATTGCTTAAGCTGTAAATCATGATAACAACCCAGAATATAATACAAGTCACAGGTCACAGCTAATCTCATCCACACAGAAAATATGACACAATATATCAAGTCCAATAAAATAATACTAAAGAGAAAGATCTGTCCAACATGAAATAGAAATAATAATTGTACGGGTAAGACATCCCGAAACCACCGTATAGAAGAAATAAATAATCAACTACATGTCCACTAAAAAAGAAAGAAAATAAAGTATCAAGTCTAAAAGAGACATGTCTCAAGAGAAGTCTTCAGCCACTATCTCGTCCTCCTGCGAAGGTACATCACCCGTCTCGACTCCAGAACAGTATACCTCCGGGTAGTCCTCGTCTCTAACTAAGCCTGGAGAGATCACCAGGTCCTCAGAGGACTAGCAAGACACATAATATACATGCCAGCTATAACAGTAATAAAATGCGTGGATAGATGAAAAGTGATATAAGAAAAGAAGGATTAATGGGAGCAGTGCTAGAACTAAAACATAAAAGGAATGGCATGCCTGAGAATCGTGCTAATAAACATGACTACAAGTAAATCGAGGTAAACCGCAGCCCGGTAGTTACTAACAGCCCTATAGATTGCAGCTCGGTGGTTGCTAACAACCTATAGTTAGTCTCAATCGTAGCCCGATGGTTGCTAACGATTGAGAGTGGTCAGGTATAGTCACGTCTATAACAAGGTCCTCGCCTAAAACTATGAGACAGTCAAGTCAATTCAAATATGTCAAGTCCAAGTCATGTCTAGGTCACACAGGTCAGGGATACATGACATAGACAAATAAATTCTAACTCTAGACATGAATAAGATAAGAAAAATAAGACAAGTAATATGGAGAAAGAATAAAATCTGCGTGCACGAAAAACTAGAAAGTAACCAAAACGTAGAACATGGGAAGTATGGAACTAAGTAAGATATGAAAAACAATAATATGGAAAAAACTTGTAAATACTGTGAAGCTTGGCAAGGTGTACTTGCCTGGTGTCGCGCTGTGAATCTGAAACGTCGCTCCCGCGTCTACGCTGCCGGAACCCGACGCTCCTAGATAATTAATTAACTAAATTAACCCACTACTCATGAACTTACAATATACTTAATTAGTTAAGATAATATTTTAAGATTATATTCAATTTCTTGTGGAACCCTTTATACCCATACAATCACACACAGGCTCCACGAGACACCGAACACAATTTTTGGGTTTCTAGCTCCCAATTAGTCAGTTTTGTTCCAACTTCAATCATATACTTAAAAATTATATAAAAATAATAAGAATATTATTTAAACTAATATTCTATAGATTTATCTCAGAATTTCTAGAATTTATATTTCTAACGAATTATACTACTAGTTGTCTATCGGGTCGACTAGTCTACCCAACTTCATTAATTATCTAAAATTATGAAAACCCTCAAAAATATAATTTAAAAAGAATTAAAATGTCCTAAATATCAGAATATGAAATTTTGATGCAAGGGTTTTATGGTACTAATGGTTTGGAATCTTCTAGGTCAACAAGTCACCCAAAAATGACTAGTTTTGACCTATAATTTTTTCGACCAGAATTGAATTGATAAATTAGTATAAAAATGCTTAAAAATCCTAATTTAAATATATTAACCTACAAAAAATTTAGTTTTGAAAAATTCCTACAGAAACTTATAGTTCCTTCACAACGTGGTAAGTTTTGGCTTTACCGAAACATGAAAATAGCTATCATAATTTATGAAACTTTTATGGGTGAAAATACTACCCAAGAGACATTAAAATACTATTTCTACAAAATTAATACCATAATTTCTACAGATTGATAGCATAGGTTTGAGATGAAAAAAATTAGAGTTTCTTACCAAAAGTTCTTGCTAGTTGGGTTGTGGAGGCTTCTCCTTGCCAAAGCTCCTACCTTTTTTGCTATACTTGCTTGCTAATCCTCTCTTGATGAGTTTGGAGGGGTTGGCAATGGTTCTAGATGGTTGGATGGAGAAAATAGAGTTTTTAGGGTTTGTTTGGTGGAGTTTGGATGGAAGAAGGATAAAGGAGTTTTTATGGAGGAGGATGAGTTATGTGATGGAGGGGATGATGTAGTAGAGGGGAGGGGATGCTATTTTCGAAATTAAAGTTAAAGGAGCTGCTCTTTGATGATAAATAAGAGTTTTTGGTATTAGGGTTATGGTTTTGATAAGGGTTGATATATATATATATATATATATATATATATATATATATATATATGGGACTATGGGTTGAGTTTATATATGTAGGAGGGTGTTTCCATGCATGGCATGGCCCGCCAATGTAGGGGATTATTTTTGGATGAAAATTACATTAAAATAATCTTTGGTTGGTCAAATGTGGGGTCCACGTCGATTGGTTTGGTTATTTGATGAGTTGGCTAGTTGATTTGATTGAGCATTTAAATAAAAGGTTTCCTAATATGGAACTAGTTAGATTTCAAAATATAAATACAATCTAAATCTGAATAAATATTAAATATATATGGTTATTAATATATATTAATGCCCAACATGCCTAAATAGGTTTGGGTTGGACTTTGGGTCAAATATAAACTAATGCCAACTAGGATTACACGTAGACACTTTCTATAAATAAAAACATTCCAAAATTGAAAACATATTAATATTAATAATATATATACAAAATATATATCAACATGAAGGTATTTAAGAGTACTACTTGTCTATTTAGATTTAAATTTGGTTCGGGTCAAGTTGGGGCTAAATTGGTACAACGGGGTCTCCCAGAAAGTCAATAATATAATAATTAAATAAATAAATCATCAGTGGGGTTAAGTCGCAACTTGGCCTGGTTTTCCTAGTTAGAACACACCTATGGCTCGGCCTTCCCATATCATGGCTAAAATACTAGTCAAAGAACACGTGTACACTATCCGTGTCAATTCTTAGTCGTCTTGTACTCCAAATCTTAACCGTGGCTATGGTCATCTATAATAATAACTATTTAATCAAAAAATATTCATAAATTTCATAAAATCCTATTTAAATAAAATTAATAATAAAAAAATAATTCCAAAAATTCAGGGGTGTTATATTCTACCCCCCTAAAAGAATTTCGTCCTCGAAATTAAAATAACTCACTAAGGTAAAGAAAAACATGTCTGTGGTTCTAAGATGTTTCTAAAGTGTGCTTTGTCTCTATGGTTATTCCTAAGCAACCATGCACCAAACTCGCGTAAACTAATAATCTACTTCTATTATTAACACAAAATCAAGTTATTACCTTCCGTTGCCTCTTGTGTCGTTGTTTCGTCTTCAATCCTCATGGAAAAGGCGTGTCTTGGTCGTTGTGCTCATGCCTGCTGTCTAGTTGCATATACTGTATCACCTGGTCAGGAAGCGGCCCACACGGATACTCTCCCTCAAACACAAGGGTTTGTCTTCTCGAAATAGGTGAAGACATAAAATAATAGAGAGTTCAAGGATCGAATACAATTGCAGAGTTTCAAAGGTGATTGAATAGTTCAAAAAGAAAGAGTTATTAAGGCAGTTGTGGATGAGATCCTAGAGGGCAAGTATCTGTTAACTATATCCGTCACACCCCAGAACCAGAATACTGGAGAGTGGGGGACAGACACAGCCAACTACGTACATTAAAGTAATTCTTACCTCGTAATACGGTCACGGCTGTCTAGATACATGAGGGTTTACTACAAGCCATTAGTCTCTTAAGGTCAATAACAAGCCTAGTGTCTCAATCTCCAGCAAGCGAGTAGATATAACAAGATGGTAGATCATCAGACATACAAAGTAAGGCGTCCCATACATTACATATTCAGATGATCATGAAGCTAGTCATACAAAATGCGAAGACTAGCAAGAGTTCAAGTCATACATGATCAACCCTAGGATTTGTCAATCATGCTACAGCCCGTAGGCAGACAGTAAGTAAAGTTGCAAACGAGCTAACACTTGCTCGGCGGCTAAACGCCTCAAAAGAATATTTTTACAAGGGAGTGGGAGAACAAAATAAAAACCCACTCATTGCCGGGATTCCTTCTAGTGTTCACCATCTGACAGGAAAGTTGGGAGATCCTCGGTAGCTGCTCCAAAATCTGGCCATACAAAACCAGCTGGATCAGACCCCAGAAAAAGCAAGTGCCACAAAGGGGGCTTCACTTAAGAACTAAAACCAGCATGTCAGCACATAAATCATAGGTGAAATAACATAAGACATGAGTTAAAGAAAATAGGATGATAAACGATAAGATAACTAAAGGACTATTCCAGTAACCAAGTTTTAACCCGTAAACCAAACAAGGACCGGGGTTGTAAACCTTCACCTGAACAGAACTTAACCTCGAACCAATTATCGATAAAGTAAAGCATAAACAAGCATGTCCGGAGATATCCATGCACCAGATCTAGGCAAGACTAGGCAAGATAGGACTCCGTCCATCATTCACGGCCAAGCAAAGAGTACGGCTTGATACTTAACTAACTAGGGTTATCACAAGCTTAGTTACTAGCAAGATGCAATGAGGTACGCCTACGGCCACAAGCCCTGCAGACTATCCAGGTTATCCAGACGCAAGGTTCAAGCTTAGAGTTATCATGTCTTGTTAGGTGACTTGGATGCAACACATGACAGTGTGCATAGTAATCGTTTCATGTAGTACCCCACATAACAGTGAGCTGGAAATGTGCCTTACTCGTCGGCAGGCTACAAGTCCATCAAGAAAGGCGCCCAGATAACGAGATTGCTTGTAGCCGGAATACCTCTCTATATGCTCTACTTGATCAATCTAGTCATTAACCTAGTCAGATTCGGTATGAATCCCTGACCGTGGTAACCAGGGATACATGTCCTAGACATGATGCGAGACAAGACTGGTTGCTTATACAAGCATATGTAGAAGCATGGAAAATATCAGAATAATGGTCCATGCGGCTCCGGATATGAAGCCTATGCGGCTCATATGGGGGCTGTCTTATACAGTTCAAAGGAAGACTCTCTGTCTCATGCGGCTCGAGAGTGTATGCGGTTCAGCAGGAATATGCGTCTCGATCCATGCCACGTGTCCCCCTGAGATCCTTCCCTACAGCTGGCCCTTTGAATAGTGGCCTCATTTAATGCTCTGACACGATTTGACGACTGTGGCGGCTCTGGCATAAAGTGTCATAATGACTCTGCTATAATGACAGACTCTTCGGGAAAAGAAGATGATCACTGACCCGATCCGTCAGAAATCCTAGGTAGCCACGTAGCAAATCTCATACGGCTTAAATAGAGAACAGCTTCATGCGGCTCACGGAGAAGTCATCCTATATGACTAGCAGAAATCAGCCATATGTGGCCCACTGAGAGCTCAGCCCCTGCGGCTCAATACAACGCTAACTCATGCGGCTCACAAAGACTACGCATATGCGGCTCATTGAGAGTTCGTTCCCTGCGGTCCGATGAAGCATTGTCCTATGTGGCTCACGAAGAGTATCTCCCTGCGGTTCAAGTGTTGCCCATCCTATGCGGCTCTGGCAGGACCCACAATCAAAACACGTGGCATCGGATCAATCGACGATTTAATCGAATCTCAACAAATATATCTGACATCATCATCATAATTACTGAGATCGAGGCATATCATTTATGATCAAGCCAATGGGACACGTGGCGAGCAATCGGGCATTGGTATAATCAATCATGAAGATTTAAAGCAATCAACATTAATTGCTCACAAGATTCGGTACTATCCTCATTAATGGCCGAGATTCATTGTAATCAGGACCAAGGGTTCAGATAGATTGAAGGAGCGCCGACATTCCAAAACAATGATCATTAGCAAACCCTAATGATCATACCTCACTCTTATAAATAGCCAGCATCATTTCTTTGCACAAGGACGGGCAACAAAAGAATAAAAAAATATACAGAGTCAGAGAGAGAATACACAGAGAGAGAGAGAGAAACCAGGAGAGCAATAGAGGAGCAAAAAGAGCACTTTTTTGTCAACGCCAACCATCTTTTCACAAGGAGCCAAGGCTGCATACCGATCGTCCAAGGAGTAAGGCAGGGCTGCCGTCGCCTTCCCGAGCCTCTATCGTCACCCCCCAGAATCTAAAATAAATAATTGTACTTAGATTGCTGTACCTAGGTTTTCGTCCCTAGGCTTTCTTTGTACAAGCGAGTTTGTATTGTGAGTCTAAGTTCAGTCCTCCGATAATTGTTCTGTACTTTTATAATCAATGGCAAACACGATGGCGACTCTGCTGGGGACAAACTTCTCCACGGCTGAGGAGTTGGTGACGCAATCGGATGCAGCCAAACTTGGCTCCACGCAACAAAAGATGGTCGTCCGCTTCGACCAACAAGCGTTTGAAGAGATGCTCTCCGAAGGAAGCGCTGGCCCGGTCCAGAAGCGCACCCGCACGACGAAGGCTCGCAAAGAGTGGAGGCCAAAATCATTTGCTCCTCCCCAAGCCCCCGACGGTGTACCCTCTGTTGCTCAAGACGGTGAGAAGGACTCTTCTGCGGCCCCACTTCAGACCGTAGACAACTCTGCTGTCTCTAAGTTCGACAGAAGAAAATACTATGATGCTGGACTTGCAGAGGCAAAGAGGAACTCTACGCGAACTGAGCCGCATAGGGGTACGAGCCGAGTGAAAAAGGCTCATGCGACCACAGTCGCTGGCCGCATGAAGAAGAATCATGCGGTCACATCTGGCAGCCGCATAGTTTATGCAGCTACAGTCGCCAATCACATAGGTGAAACACATGAGGCTACAGGAGGCAGCCGCTTGCAGAGAACCCATGCGGCCACTATTGCCAACCGCATGCGGCCAGCCTGCACGATCGTGACTCCTAACCGCCCAAAGACAACTCATCCGACAGCAGAAGATGACCGCACGTAGACAGCCTGCACGGTACCCAACTCTGGCGGCATAGCGTCCGTTCCACGCTTCTCTCGATCGATCTTCGACCGTCTCTCATACGGTCCCGACCCTGATGATTCTCTGTATGATAAGCCAGATTCTGTGGCATTCAACTTGGACTCCTCCGATTACGACCCACAAGTGCTAGAAGGAGGAAGTCTAGGGCAGCGCGGGCTCATCGAGCCCAGTCAGCTATCCCAACCTCTGACTATCGGAGCGTCCCGTTGACTATCACACGGACCTCGGATGGAAAGTTGTATACAACCACTCAAATCCAGCCCCCCGCGGCAAACAGACAGAGTGGTTCCTCTGACCTGCAGGAGACGATCCTCCACAAATGCAAGGAAAGAGAAGGAGTGTCGGTGTGCAAAGAGTCCTCGCTTGGGCATCGCTGCACCCAAATCATCGTCAATTGCTGCTGCAACAACGCGGCAATGACGGAAGCTCGGCCATCCGCCTTCCAAAGGCTACAGCACCCGAACTCAGAAGAAGAGGCACCTCCTGTTGTCTCCTGCAATTCTGCTCAAAAAAAGTTCCCGCCGAAGAGAGGAGGAAGAAAACGAGCGTCTCCAGTCCGAAGATATCAACCATTACAACTAAGAAACTGTCGTCTAAACGGCTGCCCTCCACTGGTGTATTCCAACACATCCGTTCAAAGACGAAATTTACCTCGATGGGAAATTCATCATCCACATCGCTGGGGGTTGAAGGAGCTGGGGTTAACACTCCTCCGAACATCCGCAACAATCCGATGTTCCAAGGAACCGAGTCCGCACAAACAACTCTTCCATCAGGAGCAACGGACGCTGATGCCCCCGAGGACATCCGTAACTCTCAAGACAAGGCAAGCTCTGAAGCTGGGGATACCGTTCCCTCCGATTCCGAGCCCGAAGAAAACATTCCCACCTATCCTGATGACTTCTCGGTGCATGGGTACGACTCAGAGGGCACATCCTCCACCGTTCCTTCCATCACTCCTCACGTAAGAACGGTGTTTATGACGGACAGCGATCAAGGTGGTTCCAGTGATCGCCAGCGCATCGACAGTCTCGAAGCCATATTACTTGCTTTGGTCAAGTCTGTAGACGAGATTAAGCGGCCCTGCCCACTTTACAAGGAGGAGCGCCTGGTCAAACAAATACAGGCCCCGCGGTCAATATAGATTCGAACTCAGCGGCACCAAACCTGGGCAATAATCCTTCCAAAATAAGAGCCCCCGCCGCGACAGATGAGACCCGAGAAGTAAGAAGAGAGGTCCAAGAGCTCCGTGCCATGTTTCATGCCCGAGAAAACGCTCAAGATCTCAGAATACGGCAACCATATCCTGCTGAGTGGAGGGATGTTCCATTCCCACCAAGATATAAGCCGTTCAACATCAACCCGTATGATGGCAAAACCTCAGCAAGTCGATACATCACTTACTTTGAGGTCACCACCGACCATCTACCCCATGAAGATGCGATCCTCACACGGTTATTCATTGGAGCAGTGGAAGGAGTCGCCTTTGATTGGTACCGCAATCTACCGGACAACTGCATCCATTCCTTCGCCGGCTTCAAGCGCATGTTCTTAGAACGATTCTATGAAGTAGGACAAGACATCACTATGTCCACTCTCATGGACGTCGTCCAAGGGGAGAAGGAGCTAACAAGGAACTACATCGAGCGGTTCCGCCAGACCGCCATGAAGCTGCCTTCCGGAAATCCGGATTCTTCTTTGATCGAAATCTGCCAAAAGAGACTGCTTCCAACGATCAGTCTCTGGATGGGCGAGAGTCAATTCAAAGATTGGAAGGCGTTCATCATCAGCGCCACAAGCGCTGAAGAACGACTGAAGAAGGCCCGCCAACTGGGGTTGCATATCTCAGAAGGAGAAAACAAGGGCAAGCATCTCAACAACGATAATGGGGGTAACCCCTCCAACAATCAGGACAGCAAGGGAAAACAGGCTATGGTGGCCGACACGGCCCAAAAGCCCGAGCCACAGCCAGCAGACAAGCAATGGCCTCAGATCACTTACTCTTTCGAAGATGGCCACGTCAAGCCTATCTTAGACATGCTTATACAAGGAGGTAGAATTCAGCTTCCTCCACCAAGACGGGAGCCTCGGCCGGCTGATTTGGAGAACCCGAAGTTCTGCCATCACCACCGTTATGTACACCATGCTACACATGACTGCTACCAACTAAAACGGTACATCCAAAGCCTCATCGATTCGAACGCTCTGGCCATCGACTTCGAAGAGGTAACCGTAGCAGCCAATATGGTGTCCGTACAATTCGGCAACTTCCCTCCAACGGAGACCCAAGACGGGGTAATTCCCGTCCCTCTCGCGACAATAGAGATTACCAATCTTCCCTCGCCCCGAGAATAAGCTGCTGGTCTAGTACCTCTTACCACCTCAAGAGGAGAGGTCATGTGGGTCCATCCAGACTTGGTATCAGAAGTAACTCGGCCCACACCATCTTCCACCAACAAAAAAAGTAAAAAAATCAAGACATGCCGCACAATTTCAGCAGACGACGAGGAAGCTACAGCCGTCGTCACGCGGTCCGGAGTGCAATCCCAACCTGTGGTTGATAGTCCAGCTGAAAATCATCAACCCACTGCAACTGATGCTCTGGGACCGGCTCAGCCTTCGACGACCGACAAGCCTAGGCCGAAGGAGACTCGCTTCGACAAATCTCTCCGAAAGGACGCAGCCCAAGGGCTAGAGAGGCCCTACAACTTTGACATCTTAGCACAATTGGCTAACACTCCGGCCAAATTGTCATTATATGAACTCCTGAGGCTCTCCAAAGACGTTCGTATTGCATTAAGCGAAGCACTCCAAAATGCCGATGCCTATCTCGCTCAATCTAACCTCACTGGGGAGGACTCAACCATGGATCTCCAAGATAGTGCCTGCACGGGAGCAATGCCCAACATCGTCTTCACTCCGCAGGACATGCTCATCAAAACCAACCTACATGATCGCCCGCTATACTACACGGGATACATCGGCGACATGAAAGTGGATCGGATGCACATTGATCCTGGCTCTTCCATAAGCATCATCCCGAAAGGTCTGCTACATCATCTCCGCATTCTAATGCATCGCCTAACACCTACAAGCACCGCCATCAGCGGTTTCAATTCGGACAGGAGCTACCCTATCGGGAAGATTCGTCTGAAGTATCAGATTGGCGATCTCCAATCCGAGGTCACTTGCTACGTCATAGATGCAGACACTTCTTACAACATCCTCTTGGGGCGCCCATGGATACACGATTATATGATCGTGCCTTCCACGCTACACCAGTGCTTCAAATATGTCGACAAACACGGCTTCGTAAAGACAGAGTTTGCTGACATCGATCCCTTCAAAGGGGTCGAATCTTACTACTCGGACTCCTGTTTATACGAAAAGTCGAAGAGGCACCTGGATGAAGGAGACGCACAAGCTCATACTGAAACAGCCACGGGATCAGAAGGAACCCTGACGATCCACCTCCAAGCTCGTAAACCGGGCAAGTTCGTACCCTCACCGCCACTCTGCGGAAGGACGCAATCAGCCTCTCGGCGCAAGAGGAGCAGATGACAATCCGGCTGTCGAGATACGGCCAAGTGCCGAGACCCACAACGGAGCCACTAACAATCAGATTACCAAGAGTCAGTCAACCACAAACAGGGAAGCTTAACCCCTCGGATAGGCCATTGACAATACGCCTTCCCAAGAAAGGTTGTCGCCTCGATGCAAGGTCTGACACTTCCAGCGAACCAGCCACTCCTCGCTCCACATCGAATGCCAAACTGGGGGTCGCCAGTCTGCCAACTACCCTACGCTCTGCTCCATCAACTGGACCACTGACAATCAAGCTTCCTAGGTCGTCCTCTCAGTCTTCGTTCACACAGGGGGTAGTCGAAGAGGAACCGGAACTAGCCAAGTATGTGGCCGCCCACACTAATGTCCCCTCTGCTGATGATGTAATCCCCTTAGAAAAGATACCTTACTTCATCAATAAAGGGTTATCTTTGAACTACATCGAGCTCAATAAGCTATGTACGATGTATGCTGTAGAACACGGCATAGGCGCTCACCTACACACACAGGTGACAAATGTGTACACCGCAATCCAGCTTACTCCAGTAGAAGACGCCTACCGAATACACAAGGGAGGGGATCATCCAGTCATCTTCGGCCGGACGAACAACCCTCATCCCCACACCATAGAAGAAGACGACCTCGGGTCAGATGCCGGGAGACTGCCTCTGTATCTCTATAGCCCTCAATCCAAGTATCTCATGCAGAAACGGGGGTATGATCTAGAGACTACGCCAGGATTGAACTATGACACTGGGCGACGATTACCTTTGAAGCCGCCAGCCCCGGCGGGCAAACCATGGAACTACTATAACAAAACTCGATGCGGGTTAGGGTATGTAACGCCTACTACGACCCCGGAAAGTTCAGATGAAGAATGCGACTGGCAGTCGCATTTAACCGGACCGCCAACTTCCGACTCAGATACCAGCATCGGAGATGCGTTCAGGCAAGTCATGTCAGTCAACATGACGTTCGTCGACGCTTACGAGGAAGACGAAGACATCTCCGAAATCCTCGAGCTAGAGCCTTGGGCCCAGCAATTAGACGCGCAATGGGAAAAGCAATTCGAACTGAGAGAACCTCCTACTGAAGATAAGGTCATACAAGTGGATCTCGGCAGCGAATCTTCTCCAAAACCGATCTTCATCAGTGAAAGCCTAACCAACGAAGAACGGGAGTCGCTGTTAGAACTCGTCAGGGAGTACATTGATGTGTTCGCTTGGAGCTATGAAGACATGCCAGGGTTAAATCCTGACATCGCTCTTCATAAACTCAATATTCGGCCAGATGCGAAGCCAGTCAAACAACAACAACGACACTTCCGTCCAAGCATCATGGACGCGATCGAAGCTGAAGTCAACAAACTAATAGCCAGCGGCTTCATTCGTGAGGAGCAACATCCCGATTGGATCGCCAATATAGTACCTGTCCTCAAGAAGAATGGGAAAATTCAAATCTGCATCGACTTCCGTAATCTGAACGAGGCATGCCCCAAAGATGAATTCCCCCTTTCTATCACAGACATCATGATCGACAATACCTGCGGATTTGAGCGCATGTCATTCATGGATGGCTTCTCGGGATACAACCAAATCAAGATGTCTCCCGACGACGAAAAGCATACATCATTCCGAACACCGATTGGTACGTACTGCTACACAGTCATGCCTTTCGGTTTAAAGAATGCTGGCGCCACATATCAAAGAGCTATGAGCATCATCTTCAGAGACCACATACGCAAGACGGTGGAATGCTATGTTGATGATATAGCCGTCAAGAGCCGTAGCAAAGGAGACCATCTGCAGGATCTAAGGACGGTATTCGACCTAATGTGGACGCACAATTTGAAGATGAACCCTACGAAGTCCTTCCTGGACGTATCTAGCGGGAAGTTCTTAGGCTTCATCATCACTGCAAAGGGTATCCATGTAGACCCCGAGAAGACAAAAGCAATCATGGAGATGGGTCCCCCGAAAAATCTCCGCAAACTCAGAGGCCTTCAGGGAAGGCTAGCTTACATCAGAAGGTTCATTTCCAACCTCTCCGGGCGATGCCGGCCATTTACGCACCTCATGAAGAAAGGAGTCTCATTCGTATGGGACGAAAAATGCCAGCGTTCTTTCGATAACATCAAAGAATATCTGTCAAATCCTCCGGTCTTGGTAGCCCCAGTCCCTGGAAAACCATTTCTGCTCTATGTACGAGCAATGGAACACTCCCTCGGTGCTCTGCTGGCACAGAATAACGATGCGGGCCATGAACAGGCCATATATTACCTCAGTCGAATGGTGATTGGACCAGAGCACCGACACACCGCTGTGGAGAAGGAATGCCTCGCTCTGGTGTTCGCTATTCAGAAATCGCGGCACTATGTCATCGGACAAATGATACATGTGATCTCACGAGTTAACCCTCTCAGGGTCCTCATGACTAAACCAGGGGCACTCAGCTCTCGCCTCGCTACATGGGCAATACTGCTGTCCCCTTATCATATGATCTTCGTCCCCCAAAAGGCAGTCAAAGGTCAAGCCCTGGCAGATTTCTTGGCAGCCCACCCAGGCTCGGAGTCCTCCAGGATATACGAAGAGATCCCAGATGAGGTCGCCGACTCGCATACAACCTCCCACGAAAGTATATGGCGAATGTTCTTCGACGGTGCTTCGAGGACCGGACCTAAAGGCAATATAGTCGTCGGAGTCGGAGTAGTACTAATCTCTCCTTCCGGATTGGTGATTAACCGCGCTTATTCCCTCACTGAACCCTGTTCTAACAATGTGGCCGAGTACAATGCTCTGGTCATTGGCCTCCAACTTGCAAAAGAGCTGGGGGTAGAATACCTTGAAGCGTACGGCGATTCCCAACTAATCGTCAATCAGATCCGGGGTTCGTACGAGGTACGCCATGAAGACATGATCCCTTATCATCAAATAGCGATCAATATCATCTCGACATTTGAGGGGTTCTTCATCGAGCACGTTCCCAGACTCCGAAATATTGAAGCCGATGCCCTAGCTGGTCTCGCCGCTTCCCTAGCAGTTTCGAATTATGATCGACAATCAGTGGAAGTGATAGGCCATGAACTGGTCTGTCCCAAAAACAATGTGCAATTCGTCGCAAGTTATTCCGCACAGACGATCGATGACGCCCCAGATTGGAGACAACCATTCATCGACTTCGTCGTCTACGACATCCTGCCTGAGAACCCAAAGGAAGCTACTTCCATCAGAAGGCGTTCCCTCAGATTCTTCTACGATACAGAGACGAAAATGCTGTAACGCCGCTCCTACGACGGATTACTGCTTCGGTGTCTGTCAAACACAGAAGCCAAGGAAGCCGTACGAGAAGCCCATGACGGTGTTTGCGGGGCCCACCAGCCCGCCCGAAACTGCAAGACTGCCTTCACCGAATGGGCTACTATTGGCCCACAATGGTGGCAGACGCGATAGATTATGCTAGAAAGTGCAAAGCTTGCCAAGTCCATGCGGACTTCATCCACCAACCCTCTGAATTTTTACATCCGACAGTGGCGTCCTGGCCATTCGAAGCATGGGGAATGGATATCATTGGTCCAATCACCCCACCTTCCTCCCGAGGACATCGCTTCATACTTGCGATCACTGATTACTTCTCTAAATGGGCGAAAGCTGTCCCACTCGCAGAAGTCAAGACTTCAAACGTGATCAGCTTCCTTAAACACCACGTCATCTACCACTTTGGACTGCCCCGAAGGATCATCCATGATAATGGTCTGCAGTTTACAAGCCACGCATTCTATCGGTTTTGCGATAAGCACAGTATTCAGAATATCGCCTCGACGCCGTACAACCCGGCAGCAAATGGGTTAGCAGAGGCGTTCAACAAAACAATCATCAAACTTCTCAAGAAGTTTGTCTCCTCCAACAAACGTGACTGGAATGACAAGCTCGGCGAGTGCTTATGGGCTTACCGCACCACGGTCCGAACAGCCACCGGAAATACACCGTTCTCCCTGGTATATGGAAGTG
This sequence comes from Iris pallida, assembly GCA_029216955.1. Classification (NCBI taxonomy): domain Eukaryota; kingdom Viridiplantae; phylum Streptophyta; class Magnoliopsida; order Asparagales; family Iridaceae; genus Iris; species Iris pallida. The sequence continues at coordinate 4,273,734 of JANAVB010006389.1, forward strand.
AGGCAGTCCTCCCCTTGGAGACACAGATCCCCTCACTACGTGTCGCCCTCGCGCACCAATTGACAACCGATGATAACTATCGACGTCGACTGCAAGAGTTAGAGGCCTTAGATGAAAAGCGCCTCCTAGCTCAGTAAAGGATCGAGCTATACCAAGCACGCATCTCAGGAGCCTTCAACAAGAAGGTCAAAATCAGAACATTCCAGGTAGGCGATCTCGTCTTGGCAGTCCGGAGGCCAATGGTCATGACTCACAAGACCACCGACAAATTCCAGCCAAAGTGGGAGGGCCCATTTATCATTGAGACGGTATTCTCCAACGGTGCCTACCGCCTTGCAAAGCAAAATGGAGACTTGCTCATGCTGCCCGTCAACGGCAAATTCCTGAAGAAATATTATGTCTAAACGACATTCCCTACAAGTTCATCGAGTCATGTACCCGCTGGTACCACTGAACTCACACCCTCAGTATTTCAGATTATCGAGTCATGTACCAGCTGGTACCACTGAACTCACACCCTCAGCATTTCAGATTATCGAGTCATGTACCAGCTGGTACCACTGAACTCACACCCACAACATTTTAAGATTATCGAGTCATGTACCTGCTGGTGCCCCTGAACTCACCCCTACATCCCCTTTAGATTATCGAGTCATGTACCCGCTGGTGCCGCTGGACTCCCACTTTCTCAATATGTTAATTTACCGAGTTATGTACCCGCTGGTGCCTCTGAACTCACATTTCGGTCACTCTTTCAGATAGTAAGTCACGTATGATTATACCTCTGAACTTGCTTCCCTGGAAGAGATCCTCCCTCATGATCCAATACCCGCACTCCCAGTGCACAAAAAAGGGTAATCGATCCACAAATTTTCGAAAACGGACATGTCCTTATTACCTCTGAATCGTTTTCACTTCCACCAAAAAAAAAACCGCCCCTCACATAGAACCTCCACGTTCTCCTACCTCTGAGTCGTTCTATGTACTCCCTCTTCATTGAGCCCACTCCTGCCATGTCAATATTACCTCTGAGTGGGAAGGCTCCGTCGAAGAATCCTTCATGCTTGCCATGTCCATATTACCTCTGAGCAAGTATGTCGGTCTCCTTTCGACCTATTATCTGTACCCACAACCGGAGTACGACAAAGATAATAGGTCCACAAATGTCCGCTGTTGACCACGAATATCCCCCGTGAAACCTCCCCTGCCATGTCCTCACTACCTCTGAGCAGGAAGGTTCCACGGTAAAACCCTCATGCCTGCCATGTCCTCATGACCTCTGAGCAAATATGTTGGTTTTCCTTTCACCCTATTATCTGTATCCCGAACCAGGGTACGCCAAGGATAATAGGTCCACAAATATTCCTTTGCTAAAGCTTCTTAGCATAAATCCACTACCCCACCATGCCCCGGGAGCCCAGCTGCTCTACGGCATTCCTTTTTTTGTTAAGCACCGAGAACATCCATGACCACTTTGCCACGGCTGTTCCGGACATCCTGTCCAAACTTGTTATCCGTACCTAAAACCAAGGTACGCCTAGGATAACAGGTCCACAAATAAATCCCCCAGCAAGTCCAAATTCCACAGACGCCACGAGTACAAGAAAGAGATGATGAGTTGAAACAGGCTCATTTATTCAAAATTCAACGTACTACATCATTTGGGGATCACACCCCTTACAAAAAAAAAGAGAAAAAAAGAAAGCAAAAGAAAACAGACGGCTGATCACTGCTCTGGGGCACATAACGCCCTGAGACGGTCTGTCAGCAAAGCAACCGACCGCTCAAACCTCTGGGAGGCTCGACGCTCTGCCTCGTGGGTCAACACTGCCTCATCCTCCAGATGAGCGTGAGCCTGCCAGTTATCCTCAAATTTCTTAAAGGCCCGCTCCAGGTTATCGGAAGATCGGGAAATCTTCTCGGCCTCCCGAACGATCGACTCCTGCTCCGCCTGAGCAGCCTCCAGCTCTGACTCTAAGAAGGCCAGTTGCCTCTGTAGCCCAAGAATCCGCTCCTTCATATCAGCAATTCCACGAGAAGCAGACTCTTCCCGAGCACGGCAAGCCTGACTCCTGCGACCCAGCTGGTCATACGAAGCGGAGAACTTATCAAGGTCCCCCCGTACAACTGGCCCAGCAGTATCGCGGGCTAGCTTAATCCGATCCCGAGCAACAATGAGGAAGCCCCGCTCCCGCTCGATTGCAGCAGGCAAGCCCGCCTGTCGTATCGCCAGTAGCTGGGTCACAAGCTGATCAGCTTCCGTCAGCTTAGGCTCCAGCAGTGCAGCCAATCCCACCCCGCCAGGAAGGGACTTCAGGGTTGCAATTTGACCCCGAGCGCACCGGAGAGATAGAGAAAATAGGGTCCCCCGCCCTATGGCAGCGTCTACGCCCCTATTCAAATGACGATAGAAGCTGTCTACCACGTCTTGCGTCACCTCGTTCAGAGTCTCCGTGGAGGCCGGTGTCAACGGAAGCGTGGCTGGCAGCACCGAAGAAGACGCAACAGAATCCGCCGCTCCTGCTACGATAGAAACCTGTTCCGCCCGAAAGGACGCTTGAACAGCGGCCAACTCCTCTTCGGCAGCCTGCAAGACTTGAAAACTTGGCAGGGTCGAGAGGTCGGCCTCCGGAGCCGTATAATCTGCAGAGGATGAGGCGGAGACCATGGCCAACCCCATTCCCATCGGCCCAGAGCTGGTAGGAGGCTCCTCGATGTGAGACGGCAAAGGAGAGGAAACGCTCCTTCCTCCCATATCACGGCAGACCGAACCTTCCCCAAGAACATCCACGGCAGGAAATAAAGGGTCAGGACCTGCAGGGCCAAGGCAACCATGAATCGATTTGACCCGGAAGATATGTTGATAGAGCAAATAAGCCCCCTCACTAGTCAATATCTGGTTTATCTTACCAGTTGAGGAGTGTGGAGGCCGAGGTTCGCTTACAGCCACCGCAGCCTCTTCACCAACAGTTCCCGAGTCAGATATAACAGACTCCTCCCCCCTTGCGTCCTCGGGAGGGGATGCACCGAGATCAACGGCACCTTGTTGAAGATCAGCGGTCTCGGAGACGGGTTCGAGGGAACCTTCGTCACCCCGGGCCGAGACCTCAGCAACCTCGGAGCTTTCAGCCGCCGCTGAGAGAGCCCCCGCAGAAAGGACCGCAGCACACATGTCACTAATCAGAGCAGCAAGGGCCGGATCAGCTTCAGGGGTGGTAGACGATTCAGGAGAGGTCGGCTCATCGGACGCCTATAAAGAAAAGTGATTGAGTCATATCCCCAAGAGAAAAGAAAACTACAACAAAGAGATGGCTATGACTTGGTCTTACCTCCAGAATAGCGTCTGTATCTTCACCCTTCTCGGTGATAAGTAATCCACGAGACCTAACAGCGGCTCTCTTAACGGAAAAGGTCGCTCTACTGTCAGAAGACTCGGGTCTGACCCGTTTACGCGAGGGACCAGACACAGCTGAAAGTTGTTCTTCTATCACTACTCCCTTTTGCGTAGTAAACAACAGATCCTCCGCCGGTTCGTCGGGTATGGGAAGCGGTTGATCCGCTACTTCTTCACCCCCACCAGAGAGGGAACCTTCGCTGTCATCATCATCCTCATCTTCAGCCGACTCGAAAGGTTCTGATTCAGGGAGGAGGACCTGGAGCGCCAGTTGCTTTCTAACCTTAGCCCCTTTGGGCTTCTCCTCTAAACCGGTACCCACGATAAAACTGGTACTCGGATCAAAGTTAACAGGAGGCTTGTTCGCCATAACGTGATATAAAGCAGCCACGTACAAAATTTCCTTCGGCGCCTTAGCATCGGGAACTGAGAAGCTGGCCCGAGTATGATAAGCGTCGTAATAATTCCACGCTCGGACGCTGTCAAGAATGCTGCCTTTAAAACCCAAACAAGGGTTGGGACAATCAAGGAACAACTGGCTATAACCAAACTGGCGGGAAAACCTGCTAGGTAGGTAAGGCTCCAAGTATACATTATCTCGGTTGCGATAAACCAGATGCGCGGGGCGGATATTGCGCAACCAAGCAAGCATATCCGGAGATAGAAAATGAGAAGGTCCAGTACCATCAAGGTGTACCTTCCTCACTTCCTCATCAGAAAAAGGAGGAACAGACACAAAGTGGTCACACCCATCCACTCTCGCCAGCGCCCTCCGACAAGCTGGCATATTGTTGTATTCCCAAGACCGGTGATGGCATTTGAAGAGGAAAGCATCTTCGGCTGTAGTATCTTCCGCTATCCCAGGTCCCAGTAAAGACTTGTAGTGTATCGCCAACCACCCCATCAGGTAGTGGAAAGGCAGTTCTACGCGCTCAAAATCCAAAGTCTTCTTGCGAGCAATAACCTTGGACGAGAATGTCCGCAGACCATGGTGTATGCTGCACACCATAGTAGGAAGAAGGGCCAATCTAACTCCGAATACTAGTTTAACGACAGGGAGGATGAAATGACGACCAATCCTCTCGATAGAACCCGCTCCTTCCGAGACTATGCAGTTCTATAGCCATATCATCAAAAATCCAGCCAGAAGCGCCTTCTCCGACATCTGTATGGTCCCGTAGTGAAAATAACTAAGAGAGTCAACTTGACTCCCGAATATATCGCTCTTGGATCGCGACTTCTTGATACTTGACATCAGATCCCTTACCACTGCATGCGTTCGAGGGGCTCGGGGAGTAACTTTGCCAGAAGGATCAACTCTAAAAAGATAATTAATCCAGGATATGGTATGGGGAGCGGTCCCCTCGGAGCTATCTGTCGTTTTTATAGCCATCTGATGACAAGCACTATGGTGGCACAATAACTCTCGATACACCGCAACAGAACCCGGGAGTTGCCTGTCCAAGGCCTCGAACTCCTCATTCGACGGGGTATACACCTCGAAAGGCTCATTCCCCCATGGAAGTTTAGAGACAGTATACATCTCGTGAAGAGCAAGCCCCAGCTCCCCTATTGGTGCAAAGAATGTCCCCGTTCGCCGGCTGTACATCTCCAAGAGCGCTACGAACAGTGGTTTATTAATGGGAAGCCCGTGACAAGTGCCCCGAATGGCATGGTAAAGCCCCACCTCCCGCAAGAATGTTCCATAGGTCTACAAAACCTAAGTAGTCAACTGGGCCCACGTAGAGGTGGGGTTTATCCAGTTCGGCAGTGCCAGCCTACCAACAGGATAAGACTTCTTGCGAACGAGCCGATTCAGAAAAGTATCAGCTTGAGTAAGTGTGAAGTTGGGACCGTATACATTCATGAAAGAGCCCGGGGCCAGACCCATCATATACCGGAGGACGGAATCCTTACCCGCATATGCTGACCGCATGTTCGAATTATAATGGATATTGCCCATCAACATCCCTGATTGGGTAGGAGTTAAGTTACACACCATCTTCCTGTCCAGCAACACCATATTGAACCATGACAAAGGATAATGACGTTCCATGAGAGGAATATGGATTGCCACCCCATCCAAAGAGAAATCCCAGTTCTCGGTAATCTCTAAAACTCGGGGATTCTTGATGATTAAAGCATCTCCAAAAAAGAACAAAGGCTTCAGGTATTTCCCATCCAGCCTCCCAGTATTCATCATGGAACGGAGGTAATGGAGGGTCTGATTCTCAATGGCCTTTAACCTCTCCGAAGGCTCATCAGTAGGGAATTGATTCAACACATGCTTAATTAAGTCATCAAGACGCACGCCCAGGGCGAATTGATTTGAACCCACTATAAGCTCCCCAGCATGATTTACGGGCAGACTCACTGAAGAAAGACAAAAGAAACAAGGTTAGAAGATAGTCAAAGAAAACAGAAGCATTGGAAAGATCATTTGAGTCTATGCGGCTCGGGTCGTCACAGTCACATGCGGCTCAGTATTAGATACGTCCATGCGGTTCCGAGTTAGTCGAGTCCGTGCAACTCAAATTCAGACGAGCTTATAGACCCATGCGGTTCAAATTAAGCACGCCTACGAAACCAGACCCATGCGAGCTGACGCGGATACAAAAAAGCGAGCCTATGCGGTTCAAAAGTGAGCAACGCTTATGCGACCTAAATCAAAAACGCATATGCGGCTCAGATCGAGTATAAACAAGCTCATGCGACCCCAATGGGGGAAGTGCTTATGCGGTCACATCGATAAGCTTCGTACATGCGGCTTGTGCATAAAGTATGCAGCAGAGCCATGGCAACAGTTAGGGTTTTCAAAACGAATCCTACCAGCAATAGGCGGGTGGACGTCGGGGTGAAAAGCAGGCACGTCAGCCGGTGGAGGAGCCGCCATGTTCGCCGTCGCAGTCGATGATAACGCGGCCTTCTTGCCCTTCGCAGTCGCAGAGGATGATGCGGCCTTCTTGCCCGCAGCAGCAGCAGCCTTCTTGGGAGCCATTGTCGATCGATGAAGGGAGAAGACGAAGAGCAAAGTCTGCAACAGAGGATTTGAGCAAAGAAAGAAGGTAAAGAAACCCAAGGGGATTAAAAGACTCTTATTTATAGGCGAAAGAATCCCATAAAACGAACAAACGTCTCGGATGACGCCTCGAATTACGCACCGCTTCAAAAAATAAAGGCAAAAATGCTTCGGTCAAGACATAACCGACCCTTGGGATCCTTCCCCAAAAGACGGCGTTAAATCAAAACGAATCAAGAGCATTTAATGAAGATTTGCACACGTAGTCAGGACACATGGCAAAGAGCCTATGCGGACAGATGAATCTATGCGGCTGGGACACTTATGCGACATGAACGGGACCACGCTTCTTATTCAAAGTGTTTCAATTTTGCAAATTGAAAACTTTGAAGGGGGTCCTGTAGAAGCATGGAAAATATCAGAATAATGGTCCATGCGGCTCCGGATACGAAGCCTATGCGGCTCATATGGGGGCTGTCTTATACAGTTTAAAGGAAGACTCTCTGTCTCATGCGGCTCGAGAGTGTATGCGGTTCAGCAGGAATATGCGGCTCGATCCATGCCACGTGTCCCCCTGAGATCCTTCCCTACAGCTGGCCCTTTGAATAGTGGCCTCATTTAATGCTCTGACACGATTTGACGACTGTGGCGGCTCTGGCATAAAGTGTCATAATGACACTGCCATAATGACAGACTCTTCGGCAAAAGAAGAAGATCACTGACCCGATCCGTCAGAAATCCTAGATAGCCACGTAGCAAATCTCATGCGGCTTAAATAGAGAACAGCTTCATGCAGCTCATGGAGAAGTCATCCTATATGACTAGCAGAAATCAGCCATATGCGGCCCACTGAGAGCTCAGCCCCTGCGGCTCAATACAACGCTAACTCATGCGGCTCGCAAAGACTATGCATATGCGGCTCATTGAGAGTTCGTTCCCTGCAGTCCGATGAAGCATTGTCCTATGCGGCTCACGAAGAGTATCTCCCTGCGGTTCAAGTGTTGCCCATCCTATGCGGCTCTGGCAGTACCCACAATCAAAACACGTGGCATCGGATCAATCGACGATTTAACCGAATCTCAACAAATATATCTGACATCATCATCATAATTACTGAGATCAAGGCATATCATTTATCATCAAGCCAATGGGACACGTGGCGAGCAATCGGGCATTGGTATAATCAATCATGAAGATTTAAAGCAATCAACATTAATTGCTCACAAGATTCGGTGCTATCCTCATTAATGGCCGAGATTCATTGTAATCAGGACCAAGGGTTCAGATAGATTGAAGGAGCGCCGACATTCCAAAACAATGATCATTAGCAAACCCTAATGATCATACCTCACTCTTATAAATAGCCAGCATCATTTCTTTGCACAAGGATGGGCAACAAAAGAATAAAAAAATATACAGAGTCAGAGAGAGAATACACAGAGAGAGAGAGAGAAGCCAGGAGAGCAACAGAGGAGCAAAATGAGCACTTCTTTGTCAATGCCAACCATCTTTTCATAAGGAGCCAAGGTTGCATACCGATCGTCCAAGGAGTAAGGCAGGGCTGCCGTCGCCTTCCCGAGCCTCTATCGTCACCTCCCAGAATCTAAAATAAACAATTGTACTTAGATTGCTGTACCTAGGTTTTCGTCCCTAGGCTTTCTATGTACAAGCGAGTTTGTATTGTGAGTCTAAGTTCAGTCCTCCGATAATTTTCTGTACTTTTACAATCAATGGCAAACAGCATATTTAATACAATCACCCACGGTGTGAAGAATTCACTTAGCATGTCAGGTTAGCCGTCGTAATAGCGTATCAAGGTTATCATGTCGGGTTGCTTATCAAGATTACTTATCAAGGTAAGGGTGCGTCACAACGGACCACCATCAAGAATTATCATGTTAAATTACTTGTCAAGACTGCACCACGGCGGGTCACTAATCATGCAATTCTATCACTAAGCCTTGTTCCAATTAACATTCATAAATAATGCCATGATCACATCGGGTTCATGTCGAGTTTACATCAAAAGGCGTAAGGATATAAAATGGGTACAAAAATCATAAAAAGAGGAATATGAGGACATAATGCGCCCAAGGTGGGGAGCAAGGGGTACTATGGCCAACAAGTGGCATTAGCCAAGTTGCGCCTGGGTAACAGGTTGCACCAAGGCAAGTAGGGTCAGGTCCAGTTGCGCCTAGACATCAGGTTGCGCCTGAGTCAGACTGTGCTCAAGTCAGGCTGCGCAAGTCAGGCTGCGCCCAAGGCAAGTAGGGTCAGGTCCAGTTGCACCTAGACATCAGGTTACGCCTGAGTCAGACTGCGCTCAAGTCAGGCTGCGCTCAAGTCAGGCTGCGCTCAAGTCAGGCTGCGCTCAAGTCAGGCTGCGCTCAAGTCAGGTTGCGCTCGAGTCAGGCTGCGCTCAAGTCAGGCTGCACTCAAGTCAGGCTGCGCTCAAGTCAGCATATGCAAGACATATGTCTCCAAAAGACAGCGTATGTACTCCATATGACTCCTCATCAAGGCAGCGTATGAGGTCCATACGACTCCTTGTCAAGGCAGCGTATGAGTCAAACTGCGCTGCGCTAAATAGCGCGCGCAACTCAGTGGCACAAGCTAAAAAGCTCGCGCACACTGCTCACTGTCTTCTCCAAATCAGCAAGAACTCTATAGTTTGAACCCAAAGCTTCAAAAGTCTATAACTTGGTCAAAACAAGTCCAAATCCAACTTTTCAAAGGTCAAAATTGGGTAGAATAAAATTCTCTACAACATGGAACCATCAAAACTTGAAAACAAGGAAGTTTGATAGATCAAAACCACCAAAATCCAAAAATAACTAATTTCTAGATCTACAAAAATTAAAGCCTCAAAATGAAAAATGACAAGTTCTAATGTGTCTTAGAAACATGAGGAGAAGCTAATGGAACAATAAAAATGGGCTCTCTTATGGAAGCAAGTTGTACTTGCCTAAGGGGTGTTCTTGGTTGGTGGTGGGTTTAATGGAGAAGGAAGAAGAGTTAATGAGAAAGTGGAGGAGAGAGAAATGTTAGGTGGGTTATAAAGGGGGATGGTGGTGGGTTTAACATGATGAACCAAAAAAAATAAACCAAGCCAACCCAAAATAAACCAAGTTAAACCATTACATGCCATGATGAACCTAATCATGATTAAACTGAAATTAGCTAGCCAGGCAGGAAAATAAAAATACATGTCAGGCTTCCGTATACGTATACTGGAAATACGTAGAACGAAAAACGGGGATGACAACTCTACCCACCTTAAAAGAATTCCGTCCTCGGAATTTAATCAAGAGGCTAGAGATGTCGAGCAAGCTATATCAATTGCAGGCAATATATGACTAGCAGGTAATCAAGCAATCATTCATGCAAGCAAGGAACTTAAGCATAAGGCATAAGAAAGACATTATACCTTACGAGTCAAATAGGTCGGGATATCACGATCGGATATCATCCTCACGCTCCCATGTTGACTCACCCAAAGGGTGATGACCCCAAGCAACACGGACTAAACTAATAGTCTTGTTCTTGAGTATCTTCTCCCTCCGGTCCAATATGGATACGGGTCTCTCCTCATACGAAAGGTTGGTACCAACAACCAATTCCGAATGATCAAGGATATGACTCGAATTCGGGATATACCGTCGTAATTGGGATACATGGAAGACATCATGCACCTCACGTAACGACGGTAGAAGAGCGAGACGATAGGACACATCACCTACTCGCTCAAGGATATCAAACGGCCCTATATACCTAGGACTGAGCTTTCCCTGCACGCCGAATCGAATGACGCCACGGGTAGGCGAGATCCTAAGGAATACGTGGTCGCCGACAGAAAATTCAAGAGGGTGCCAATGGGAATCGGCCCAATGACGCTGGCGATCTTGGGCAACTCGAAGATGATCTCTGACTTGTCTAACCACCTCAATAGTCCGCGTCACCATCTCTGGTCCAAGCATTTGCCTCTCACCGATATCGTCCCAAGCTAAAGGAGAACTGCACTTCCTGCCGTACAAGGCCTCGAAAGGTGCCATCTGGATACTAGCCTAGAAACTGTTGTTATAGGAGAACTCCACGAGATGTAAGTGATCTTCCCACGAACCACCGAAGTCGAGTGTACATGACCGCAGCATGTCTTCAAGAGTCTGGATCATGCGTTTTGACTGACCATCTGTCTGCGGATGATAGGCTGAACTGAACTTGAGACGAGTCCCCAAACTCTCTTGAAGAATTCGCCAAAAGTGCAAGGTGAATCTTGAATCTCTGTCGGACACAATACTAACTGGCACTCCATACAATCTGACTATCTACCTGAGGTACATCTCTGCAAGCTGATCAGTCGACTGACCGATCCTGAAAGGAAGAAAATGAGCTACCTTCGTGAGACGATCAACTATAACCCAGATGGCATCTCTCCCAGCTGGGGATCTAGGTAATCCAGTTACAAAATCTATGGTAATGTGCTCCCATTTCCATTCCGGGATCGACAAAGGTTGAAGAAGTCCAGCTGGTCTCTGATGTTCGGCCTTAACTTGTTGAAAAACTAAACAATGAGAGACAAACCGGGCTATCTCCCTCTTCATGCCATTCCACCAAAAATGCTGCCGAATATCACGATACATCTTCGTACCGCCGGGATGAATTGAATACTGAAAACTGTGGGCTTCTGTCATGATTTCCTGTATGATATCTCCACTGGGTACACAAAGATGCCTCCCATGTCGGAGTGTACCATCTTCATGAATGCATAACTCTGGTCTCTGTCCTGCCACACATTCTGTCCTAAGCCGCTGAAGCTTAGAGTCCGTGGACTGAGCTAACTTGATCCTCTCAACTATACTGGACTGAACTTGCATACTGGCCATCAATGCCACACTGGAAGGAAGAACAATTTCAATACCCATCTTCTGAAGATCTGCTAACAACTCTGGCTGCGCCGTTAGAAAATAAACTCCGGCTCTCCTGCTCAATGCATCTGCTACCACGTTGGCCTTCCCAGGATGATACTGCAAGTTGATGTCATAATCCACAAGTAGCTCTAGCCATCTCCTCTGACGCATATTAAGATCCTTCTGGGTAAACACATACTTCAGACTCTTGTGGTCGGTGAAAATCTCCACCCGATCTCCATACAAATAATGCCTCCAAAGTTTCAATGCAAAAACTACGGCTGCTAACTCCAGGTCATGGGTTGGGTAATTTCTTTCATGGTCACTAAGTTGACGTGACGCATAAGCGACTACCTTACCATGTTGCATCAAGACACGTCCTAATCCTTTGCCGGATGCGTCGTAATAAACTGAAAATTCTCTCATCCCGTCGGGAAGAGTGAGAATGGGGGCCGTCATCAATCTCCGCTTCAATTTCTAAAATAAACTCTGACACTCTGCTGTCCAAGCAAACTGTACATCCTTATGGGTCAACTGCGTCAGTGGTACTGAAATCCGAGCAAAGTTTGACACAAAGCGTCGGTAATAGCCGGCCAATCCGAGGAAACTTCGAACTTCTGCGACGGAGCTAGGTACTGGCCATGTCTCTATAGCCACTATCTTCTGGGGATCAACTTCCACTCCACCTCTGGTGATGATATGACCCAAGTACGAGATACGATCCAACCAAAACTCGCACTTACTGAACTTTGCGTACAACTGGTGCTCCCTGAGAATCTGAAGAACTACACGAAGATGCTGCTCATGCTCTGCCTCGTTCTCGCTATAGACTAAGATGTCGTCTATGAACACTATCACGAAGTGGTCCAAATAGGGCATGAAGATACGATTCATGAGGTCCATGAATACAGCTGGCGCATTGGTTGCTCCAAATGGCATAACAAGGAACTCCCAATGTCCATATCTAGATCTGAATACTATCTTCGGAATGTCCTGCTCTCTGACTCTGATCTGATGGTACCCCGACCGTAAGTCAATCTTCGAGAATACTGCCGCTCCCCTGAGCTGATCAAATAAATCATCTATCCTTGGTAAAGGATATCTGTTCTTAATTGTTACAGAGTTCAAGGTACGATAATCAACACATAATCTTGACGTACCATCCTTCTTCTTCACAAGAAGCATCGGAGCTCCCCAAGGTGATCCGCTAGCACGAATAAATCCCTTGGTTCTAAGTTCTTCAATCATCTTGTACAGGACCTCCAACTTTGATGGTGCCATCCTATAGACTCTCTTTGACACTGGTGCCGTCCCGGGAATCAAGTCGATAGTGAACTCTATCTCTCTCTCTGGGGACATACCTGGAAGCTCTTCGGGAAATACGTCAGGAAACTCTTCTACAACTCTGGGAAACTAAACTGCTGCTGCTACGGTCATCCGCAATGCTGGAGAAGAAGGTTCTACTCTGCCTCGAGAAAATAAAAACTCTGGCTCACCGGGAATACTAAAAATAATCTTGCCGACATGGCAATCTATTCTAGCATACTGGTCCCTAAACCAATCCATTCCTAGGACCACATCATAATCGGCCATCGAAAACTCTATCAACCTAGCGGGAAACTCTCTACCGCTAACTACGATTCGACACGAGGAAAACACCCTATCTACACCCACAAGTCCGTTACCAATAAGTATATTGAGCCTTACTGATAATGGCTCGGGCTCCAGTCCTATCCGTATCGTGAATCGTGCAGACATAAATGAATGTGATGCACCTGAATCAAATAATACTGATGCAGAAAAAGAGTTGACAAGAATGGTACCTGCCACCACCTCACCTGATGCCAACTCCTCCTCTACGGTCAAAGCCATCGCTTGACCGTGCCCTCTGGGTGCTGGTCCCCTCTGATGGAAACCTCTCTGGCGGTTCTGAACCTGAGCTTGGACCTGGGCATACTGTTGCGGTCGCTGCTGCTGGAATGCCTGAGCCTGAGGCGGCAATGGCCTCGGAGGCTGATACTGCTGCTGCTGCACTGGTGCTGGTCCCCTCACCGAGGGACTAGTCTGGGCCGATGAGGATGAACCGGCTCTCTGTAGGCAGGACCCTATCATGTGATCCGGTGCCCCACAAGCCAAACACAATCCTTGTGCTCGGCGACATTCTGATACTACATGCCCTGGCTTCCCACAATAAGTGCAGCCCATTGTGGAAGACTGCCTCCACTTCTGCTGCTGAGGATACGTCAGAGTCGAATGCTGAACCAACGTAACTGATGCTGCCCTCCTCGGAGCTCCAATGGTCAAGGCCCTAGCTGCCGGGGCTGGGGCTGAAGACTAGATCATCTGACCATGGGACCGCATCCGTCCTCCAGTTCTGTCTATAATTCTCTGCGAGGTATACACATGCCTCTTAGCTGCCCGCAAAACAGCATCAAAGGTCTGATACTCAAACTGCTCCACTGCTAGAATGATCTCTAGGTGGAGTCCCTGCTGGAACCGCTGTGCTCGATCAAACTCGGTTGCCACCAAAGTGGGAGCAAACCGACTCAGCCTAGAAAACTCGGCCACATATCCATCGACCGTCCTGCTCATCTGCCTGAGATTGGTGAACTTCGTCTGTAGGTCGTGTCGAGCCACAGCATCGAAGTACTTGATCTGAAACTTGTCACTGAATACCGTCCACGGGACAGGCGTTGCCAATCCAACCGCTATCATCGCCCACCAGGTGCGGGCTAGGTCCAATAACTGTAGACGTACCACAGCTACCTTCTCTCCTTCTGGAGTCTTGGCTGCATCTAAGATAATCTTAATGTCCTGGAGCTACGCATCAGCTGCAATAGCGTCTTCACTCCCATCAAAGAAGGGAGGGTTGAGGCGCTTGAAACTGCTAGCCGCACTGTTCCCTTGATAACCAACATGGCCCATGGCATCCTGTACTGCCTAGTGTAGGGCATCGCCCCGACGATCTTGAGATACAAGCAATGTCCTGATGAGACCCACCAAGGTGCCATCGTCAGGCTCTGCAGGCTGGACTGGCTGAACTGGGGGCTCGGGGTCCCCGAAATGCATGACTCGGGAGGCCACTCCAGAGTGCTGGGCTTGGTCTCCAGGTTGCTGCTGGTCCACTGGAGGTGCTCCGCCTTGCTGATCGGTAGGACCAGGAATAATGCCGCTGAAGGAAACAACATAGGGAACAATAAGAAAGGACCACGATAGATCGAAGATATAAACATGTGATCAGGTCAAGGATTCTGAAAGATCAGAAGGCACGAGTAGAGATCAAGGGCGAGTGCTGATTGAGACATCTATCCGGTAAAACCCTCACACATCTTGATCTACAAGACCTGCATGGGCCACCAGTTAAACCGTGTCACGCCCCAGAACCAGAATACTGGAGAGCGGAGGACAGACACAGCCAGCTACGTACATTGAAGTAATTCTTACCTCGCAATACGGTCACGGCTGTCTAGATGTATGAGGGTTTAGTACAAGCCATTAGTCTCTTAAGGTCAATAACTAGCCTAGTGTCTCAATCTCCAGCAAGCGAGTAGATATAACAAGATGGTAGATCATCAGACATACAAAGTAAGGCGTCCCATACATTATATATTCAGATGATCATGAAGCTAGTCATACAAAATGCGAAGACTAGCAAGAGTTCAAGTCATACATGATCAACCCTAGGATTTGTCAATCATGCTACAGCCCGTAGGCAGACAGTAAGTAAAGTTGCAAACGAGCTAACACTTGCTCGGCGGCAAAACGCCTCAAAAGAATATTTTTACAAAGGAGTGGGAGAACAAAATAAAAACCCACTCATTGCCGGGATTCCTTCTAGTGTTCACCATCTGGCAGGAAAGTTGGAAGATCCTCGGTAGCTGCTCCGAAATCTGGCCATACAAAACCAGCTGGGTCAGACCCCAGAAAGAGCAAGTGCCATAAAGGGGGCTTCACTTAAGAACTAAAACCAGCATGTCAGCACATAAATCATAGGTGAAATAACATAAGACATGAGTTAAAGAAAATAGGATGATAAACGATAAGATAACTAAAGGACTATTCCGGTAACCAAGTTACAACCCGTAAACCAAACAAGGACCGGGGTTGTAACCCTTCACCTGAACAGAACTTAGCCTCGAACCAATTATCGATAAAGTAAAGCATAAATAAGCATGTCCGGAGATATCCATGCACCGGATCTAGGCAAGACTAGACAAGATAGGACTCCGTCCATCATTCACGGCCAAGCAAAGAGTACGGCTTGATACTTAACTAACTAGGGTTATCACAAGCTTAGTTACTAGCAAGATGCAATGAGGTACGCCTACGGCCACAAGCCCTGCAGACTATCCAGGTTATCCAGACGCAAGGTTCAAGCTTAGAGTTATCATGCCTTGTTAGGTGACTTGGATGCAACACATGACAGTGTGCATAGTAATCGTTTCATGTAGTGCCCCACATAACAGTGAGCTGGAAATGTGCCCTACTCGTCGGCAGGCTACAAGTCCATCAAGGAAGGCGCCCAGATAACAGGATTGCTTGTAGCCGGAATACCTCTCTATATGCTCTATTTGATCAATCTAGTCATTAACCTAGTCAGATTCGGTATGAATCCCTGACCGTGGTAACCAGGGATACATATCCTAGACATGATGCGAGACAAGACTGGTTGCTTATACAAGCATATTCAATACAATCACCCACGGTGTCAAGAATTCACTTAGCATGTCAGGTTAGCCGTCGCAACAGCGTATCAAGGTTATCATGTCGGGTTGCTTATCAAGATTACTTATCAAGGCAAGGGTACGTCACAACGGACCACCATCAAGAATTATCATGTCAAATTACTTGTCAAGAGTGCACCACGGCGGGTCACTAATCATGTAATTCCATCACTAAGCCTTGTTTCGATTAATATTCATAAATAATGCCAAGATCACATCGGGTTCATGTCGAGTTTACATCAAAAGGCGTAAGGATATAAAATGGGTGCAAAAATCATAAAAAGGGGAATAAGAGGACATAATGCGCCCAAGGTAGGGAGCAAGGGGTACTATGGCCAACAAGTGGCATTAGCCAAGTTGCGCCAGGGTAACAGGTTGCGCCAAGGCAAGTAGGGTCAGGTCCAGTTGCGCCTAGACATCAGGTTGCGCCTGAGTCAGACTGCGCTCAGATCAGGATGCGCTCAAGTCAGGCTGCGCCCAAGGCAAGTAGGGTCAGGTCCAGTTGCGCCTAGACATCAGGTTACGCCTGAGTCAGACTGCGCTCAAGTCAGGCTGCGCTCGAGTCAGACTGCGCTCAAGTCAGGCTGCGCTCATGTCAGGCTGCGCTCAAATCAGGCTGCGCTCAAGTCAGGTTGCGCTCGAGTCAGGCTGCACTCAAGTCAGGCTGCGCTCAAGTCAGCGTATGCAGGACATATGTCTCCAAAAGGCAGCGTATGTACTCCATACGACTCCTCATCAAGGCAGCGTATGAGGTCCATACGACTCCTTGTCAAGGCAGCGTATGAGTCAGACTGCGCTCCGCTAAATAGCACGCGCAACTCAGTGGCACAAGCTAAAAAGCTCGCGCACACTGCTCACTGTCTTCTCCAAATCAGCAAGAACTCTATGGTTTGAACCCAAAGCTTCAAAAGTCCATAACTTGGTCAAAACAAGTCCAAATTCAACTTTTCAAAGGTCAAAATTGGGTAGAATAAAATTTTCTACAATATGGAACCATCAAAACTTGAAAACAAGGAAGTTTGATAGATCAAAACTACCAAAATCCAAAAATAACTAATTTCTAGATCTACAAAAATTAAAGCCTCAAAATAGAAAATGACAAATTCTAATGTGTCTTAGAAACATGAGGAGAAGCTAATGGAACATTAAAAATGGGCTCTCTTGTGGAAGCAAGTTGCACTTGCCTAAGGGGTGTTCTTGGTTGTTGGTGGGTTTAATGGAGAAGGAAGAAGAGTTAATGAGAAAGTGGAGGAGAGAGAAAAGTTAGGTGGGTTATAAAGGAGGATGGTGGTGGGTTTAACATGATAAACCAAAAAAATAAACCAAGCCAACACAAAATAAACCAAGTTAAACCATTACATGCCATGATGAACCTATTCATGATTAAACTGAAATTAGCTAGCCAGGCAGGAATACATGTCAGGATTCCGTATACGTATACTGGAAATACGTAGAACGAAAAACGGGGGTGACAATATCTCAATCCACGTAGAATAACTATAAGAAGAGCAAACCAAGTGCACCAGGTTGATCAGACTATAATACACTGATTCTAAATACACAATATGTTAGTAGGCGTCCCCAATAAAACATATGTCATAAACAAGCTCGATAAAGAATAAGCTTGCAAAAATAGGCTATAATAGCAACATTAGTCAAGATAGTTAAATAATATAAGTACGCGAGAATATGATTTGAATGAAAGCACAAGTAGTTCAAGTTCATCAAGGTCTAAGACTCGTCTAGCGTTTGTGTCTCTACAGTTTTCTTACCATCATTTTGTCTAAGGGTTTGGTCGTCCAATTGGAGTATGGGCTCCTAAGACTCTAGAGTTTAGGTAAGCCTATCCTTCTACACTATCTTATATTCAGTGTCATTCAACAATACTTCATTAATTGGGTCATAAGGACATTGGAAGCTACTTGGTGAGGCTTTCTACCCAACTTTTAAGAGTTTAACTAATAGTGTAACTGAATTAATAGAACATATATACCTAGGATGAGTCATCTTCCTAAATTCTATCACATGAGAAATAAGACTCGTGGTAGAAAATGAATCATGTAAGATGCAATTCAAGGCAGTCAAACGAGAGTTTAAAAATGGAATTAAAGAAGGAGACCAAGTATGTGGATGAGTTCCTATGGGTCATTTCTATCCTATTTGCAGGCTCACGTCGGTACAGTAACGTAACCGAAGTGATTAACGTAGACCTGTATGGGCCACCACAAAAATATGTAACGCTCCAGTTCCAAAATACGTATAGGACCAGGATACGATACATGCCAGCAACACTTCACCAATGGGCCAAATCTCAAAGTAAGCCCATTAGCAAAATGCTTAAGCTGTAAATCATGATAACAATCCAAAATATAATACAAGTCACATGTCACAGCTAATCTCATCCACACAGAAAATATGACACGATATATCAAGTCTAATAAAATAATACTAAAGAGAAAGATCTGTCCAACATGAAATAGAAATGATAACTATGCGGGTAAGACATCCCGAAACTACAGTATAAAGAAATAGATAATCAACTACATGTCCACTGAAAAGGAAAAAAATAAAGTATCAAGTCTAAAAGAGACATGTCTCAAGAGAAGTCTTCAGCCACTATCTTGTCCTCCTGCGAATGTACATTACCCGCCTCGACTCCAGAACCGTATACCTCCGGGTAGTCCTCGTCTCTAACTAAGCCTGGAGAGATCACCAGGTCCTCAGAGGACTAGCAAGACACATATTATACATGCCAGCTATAACAGTAATAAAATGCATGGATAGATGAAAAGTGATATAAGAAAAGAAGGATTAAAGAGAGCAGTGCTAGAACTAAAACATAAAAGGAATGGCATGCCTGGGAATCGTGCTAATAAACATGACTACAAGTAAATCGAGGTAAACCGCAGCCCGATGGTTGCTAATGGCCCTATAGATTGCAGCTCAGTGGTTGCTAACAACCTATAGTTAGTCTCAATCACAGCCCGGTGGTTGCTAACGATTGGAAGTGGGCAGGTATAGTTACGTCTATAACAAGGTCCTCGCCTAAAACTATGAGACAGTCAAGTCAAGTCAAATATGTCAAGTCCAAGTCATGTCTAGGTCACACAGGTCAGGGATACATGACATAGATAAGAATCATGTCATATCTCATGTCAGGACGGGAGCAAGTACTGATTCTACAAACTAAACATACTGAGCATGGAATGAAAAGAGATGTAATAAATAAGAATCATGTCATATCACAAATCTATCATGTCATATCATAAACTGTCATGTCATATCATAATCTATCATGTCAGGAATACATTTGTCATGACGACAGATGTATATGTAATATTTAAAACTGGAGCAGGTACGTGATCATCAATAGGTGTACAATGTGTGAGAGGTACTTGTAAATAAAATGTACATACGTACAAGTGTACAAGCATAGGTATACATTCGTACAGAAATGCGGGGTAATAGCCTACGGCAATGTATGCATATAAAATATGATATTGTTCGGTACGAGAGAGGGGGGCATGATCATGTACTCAACTATCAGTTTCTCCATAACCCAGATTGTAACATGTAAGAGATACGAGAATAGTATAAAACATGTGAGAGATACGAAAACCGTATAAAACATGTAAAAGATACGAGAACGGTATAAAACATGTGAAAGATACGAGAACGGTATAAAACATGTGAAAGATACGAGAATGGTATAAAACATGTGAAAGATACTGGGAGCAGTATAAGCATGGCAGGTACTGAGAGCAGTATAATTAAAGCATGTGATGCATATGCTAGATATATAGAAACCTGTAAGATACGGTTTTCCAGTTTAAATTACTGTATTAACATGGTTCATACGCAATTCATTATCATATGCAGTAAAATAAAGTTTGTAAGGGTACTCGCCTCGAGTAAAGCAAGGATAAGAATATGTAGCTATAGATGTCCGGTGTCCTGTCAAAATGATATACAATCTCAGTCTCTAAACTATGTTCAAGATTTTACACTAGTGGTGTGATACGACTCCTAACTGGACACTAGCTAAGTGGTGACCTAGCATAAAAGTCTAATGTGGGGTGACACTATATCTAAACCAACACTTAGGATCCTTAGAAACACAAGGATCACTTTAGAGTTTCACAAAAACCAAACATATAAATATATATACTAATAATAATAATTAATTACAAATTAAGGATGGCACACAAGCAAAATCTACAGATATTGTTGGATGATAAAATAAATATCACCAACGTGTCCAGAATGGTCAAATTAGCTACGATAGCCTACCCATAAGTCCAATTTGGACACATGGGCAAAATAGTAATTTCGAGTCAAAATGATGTCCGTCGTTGAACACACTTGGCACCAAAAAATGTGTCATGATAGAAGTCTACAAAACCTAGTAAATTATATGTCCATGTATCCAGAATGATGATACGAACCCAACGATATGTCCGAAATGGAATTCTGATGACCCGATCACAAAATGGTCCGTTGACCTAGATATTAGTATCCGATTTGCACGAAAAAACGTGTCGAAGCCAAAGTCCACTAAATCTAACAAAGTATATGTCAACGAGTCTAGAATGACGACACGAACTCAACGGTATATCCAAAATTGGATTCTGATGAGCCGATCTCAAAGTGACCCGTTGACTCGGACTGTAGGACCCGCTTTGTACCGAAATGTGTGCCAGGGCCCACGTCCTCTAAATCTAACAAACTTTATATTAAAACGTGCCAGAACTATGCCACGAGTCTATTGGTGGTGTCAGAAATTGAATCCGGTGTCCCAGGTTCAAAAATAGAATTTTACAAGTGTAAAATTAAGAATTCGGACGGCCAACTTTGACATCGAATTCAACCAACCAAACGTGCTCACAATGAAATAAAACTTAAAGGGCAGGAAGAGGGTTATACCAGCTACGCACAGGAACTGGTAGCACGCTAATCGGAGCTGCGACGGCAGAGTTACGAGCTGACGAAGTAGGCTCCATAAAACTGTCCAAAAACAGTACAATTTAAAACGTCAAATTGGTGGCCAGTTTTGATGTATCAAACGACGAAATTAATGGACGAAACTTGAGGGGAATGAAGAGCTATATACCAAGATTGTGACGGAGCATAGAGTTCGCCGATCCAACGGTTGGATTGTCCAGAAAACACGTGCAAAATTGTTGTCATGAAGCGCACTTTCTGACTTCTCCAACACGCGCGTCATGACAGAATTTCGTGCAAAACGCACGAATAGCCTATCGTGTGCGTCGGGAACGACGGAGGCAGCAATGAGGGGTTTGTCGGGGGTTCGTCGGGGGTTTGCCGGAAGTGTGGGGTTCTTGCGGTGGTACGGGCCGGCCACACGGTGGCACACGGCGGCGACGGCGCACGGCACACGGTCGTGCATGACTGCGGCTGCTGCCGCTGGTGTAGCTGCTACTGAGGCTTACTTCTGTGCATGAGCTGCTACGGTCGGTCGACCAGGGCGGCGGCAGCACAGCGCCGGGTACGACGACGGCGGTGGAGGATAGACGATGATGATGGTGAGAGTGGTGGTGATGATGGTTATGATGATGATGTTGTTAATGGTGGTGGTTATGGAGAGGGTGGTGGTGTGAGGATGATAATGATGATGATGATGATGATGATGATGATGATGGAGTAGTGAGGAGTAAGAGGAGATGGAGGCTGTGGGGGTGGTACTCGGCCAACATGGGGGGATGGGGAGCTGCTGTAGTGAGAGGGAGAGAGAGTTGTTTATGTGTGTGTGAGTGTATATAATATATATAGGAAGAGAGAGTGAGATATTTGAAGAGAGAGAGAGAGAGAGATAGGTCGGCTGAAGGAGGAAGTGTGCTGTAATGAGAGAGAAGGTGAGGTGTGTGTGTGAGAAATAAGAGAGAGAGTGAGATTTGTATATAGGTATATATTTTAATATATATAAGAGAGATAAAAATGAGATATTTGAAAAGTAGAGAGAGAAAAAGAGATATTTTTAAATAGAAAAAAGAAAGAAATTATGTGGGGTATTTGGGTAGTTATGAGAGGACATCATGGAGCTTGGGTTTGGGTTCGGTTGAGCCAGGTCGGGTCAAAATCGGACATGATGCAATAATTAAATTTAAATAGGTATTTATGATCATGGGTAAATAAGTAACATGTGGGAACTCAAATAAATGGGACACAAGCGTCATGTGGGTAGTAGGCTTCATGTGGGCCATGTCCATACTTTAGGTCGACTAGGTTGGATCGATGTCGGGTCCCCAAATTAAATTGGAAGTCAGGTCACATTTTACTGTAGATAATTAATTGGCCTAAATTGACCTGAAAGTTGTACGAAGCAAATAAAGCACAAAATGGAGTGTCTGAGTGGAACACGAAGGTCATGGGTGTATAGCGTCTCGAGTAGATCATTCATGACAAATTGGTTCTGAAAAAACGACTGGTCTTGTGCTCCCAAATTAAAAGTCACGATAACGTACAAACGATAATCAAAGATAAAAGTGGAAAATCAATTAATAATTATTTAATCGATCAAAGGTCTAATTTGACCCGAAGTTGTGCGACGCAAAAAGAGCACAAGAGAACGAGATTAAGTGGGACGTGATATATCAAAACAAAGATAATCTTGTCTACTACAAACTCATGAAGAGAGTTTACAGAGATTGGCATCTCTGACGCTCCAGAAGTCAAAGTCACAAAAAAGAACATTAATGATCAAAATAATTAAATAATAAAATATTTATTGAAAATAATTCATATAGAAAATTTAAAATAAACCCTAAAATTCTGGGGGCTTACATCCTACCCACCTTATAAGAATTTCGTCCTCGAAATTTAAAATCATCCAATACGTAAAACTATAACATGTAGCTGCTCTGGCTACGATACTCAATCTGCTACCCTTGTGATCATCTCTTCTGTTTCTCTTTACAATTATTTTGGTTCAGGTTCAACAAGGGTCCTTCTATCATAAACTACGTCATATATCCTTTAGAATCTTTCATGCTAACATGGAACCTTTATGTATACTCTAAACTATAAGTCATTCTCTGGGTATGTTTATAAGCCTAAAATGCTTAATCATCAACCATATTTCCAACCTCAATTGTAAATACTTGATTTCCTTATCATATCCTAAGTATCCTTATTCTATCAATCCATAGGCCCTTTGTATTATCTGTCGTCAATCCTTTCCTACAGTTTCTCCTTGAAATCATACGTTCAATACTTATACTTGGCGTAGAGCCTTCTTCTTTTTATTTAATAACTCCTCCGAACATAAATCCTCGATTTAAAAACTCCTGATTTATTAATTACCAATGTACATATGTCCTTGCCTTATTCCTTGTCATTTTAACTGATATCTTTTCGATCTCGTATGCAATATTATATCTCATTCTAACTTATTCTATACCATTCCACATATCGATCTACCCTCTAATCACATGTAATTAGCTTATAGATAACCAATAATCACTTGGTCATCAAAGTCCTACGAATACTCAATCCTCAAACTCTAAGCACAAGCTTCTAATCATAGTCACAACAATATAATATCTCATTTCTCCATCTTAGATACCCTATCATCGAGTCATACTATCAATACAATCGTTCTTAATGGTTTCCAAGTCTACTACAGTCAGTCACCCATACTTGTCCTATAAGCTTAATCTAAACAATCCCTAGGAAAAGTATTTATCACAATCACACAATACATTTATAGTTATACTATAGAATCAGTTAACAAGGTTTAGCTATTTTGGTCATTTATCAAGTAGAAGGTAACAAGGCCTAAGACTGGGTCGAGCAATCCATAACAGTGTCCAAACAAGTTAAAGGGTCAAGCAAGACAGAAAAGTTTGTCGGAATATCTCCAAGAATGGTACGAAGACTGAGATATTCCGTAATACAAGGTTAAAATATAATTTTTCGAACCTTCCTTGGATCAATCTATAAGGCGTTTCCAACAATTATCGAGAAAGATGAGAAGAATTACCTGAGAGTTTAACGAAAAAGAGTTTAGTCAAATCGTAGGAAAGATAGAACAAAAAAAATAATTATGTCCAAAAAGATAACATGAAAGCAATCATGTCGGAGAGTCCTAGAGAACCTATAATCCTAGTTGTAGATGTAGTTATGACAGAGTTACTTAAGATGGGGAAGAATGATGATAAGAATTTATTCTTGCTCATTTCGGTCATAACGAAGTGAACCAAGTTGAGATATGATCTGACAACCATATACGTCTTCCTGAAATCATGTTGCCAGAATTTTTGCCACACCAGTAAGCTCAGATGCAATAAACGATAGAGTCAGAACTAAGGTATACACCCTATAATCATGTTATCTAGAATTCTCGCCATGCCAACCGGTATGGCTGCGAGAAAATCAAAATTCCATAACTAAGATAAGTATACCCAAAATCAGGCCCTATGTTTTTGTCATACCAGCTAATATGGCTGCGATAAATTCTAAACTCCATAACTAAAGCAGACATTTATCTTATCAGGATATATCACAATTCAATCCACAAAATTTATCACGATGCAAGATCAAAGTTAACAATGAAAATCAGAAATCAATTTCAACAACGAATTAAAGAAGAGCAAATGGAAATAAGTGAAAACAGATTTCGAGGTAAGATTAGAGTGAGATCCTCAGGGGTCATCCCAAGGGTACAATCCTGGTCAAATTGTAACCCACTGAATTTCAAATAAAAGACTAAATATAGTTAACGGTCCTATGCTGTGATGAGTTTTCCTATGTTATAATCCTAGAAATTCTCTAGGTGTTCTAAATGTTGTTCCCAGTGTTAACAAGTTGTCCTAAGATCCTAATTGCAGGCATGCTTGGTACAATAACGTAACCAAACAACTTAAGTCTTGACTTGCATGGGCTGCCACTAAAAACATGTCACAACCCGATACCCAAATTGTTGGGCCGGGCCAAGCCTTGTCCAGCCTATGCTTGGTTAAAGCGTAGTAAGCTGTTCTAAGAATAGACAATAAAGGGTCTAAGCTGCTAACAGTTCTAATATCACATTTAAAAGGTTCATCACAACACAGCATCTATAAGCGAAAGTAAAATAAGTATAGACTTAAAAATACACTTCCAAAGTATCAAACTGGAGACAAAGTCAAGTGACTACAAGATATAGTCTAAACAGTTCAATAACTAAGCCAAAAATAATCTAAGCAAGACTACCAAGCGAGGTTCCCTGCGGGGACTTCCTCGAGAGCAAAAGCATGGTCCTATGTAGTGGGTCCATAGACAAGATCACAGAGCAAATCGTTCTCCGAAAGTATGCCTACAACGATATCCTGTCGGAACGGGAGCAAGTACTGATTCTACAAACTAAACATACTGAGCATGGAATAAAAAGAGATGTAATAAATAAGAATCGTGTCATATCTTATGTCGTATCACAATCATGTCATATCACAAATCTATCATGTCATATCATAATCTATCATGTCATATCATAATCTATCATGTCAGGAATACATTTGTCCACTACCAAAATATAGTCAATTAGTGACGGCACATTAGCGACGGATTCTTTCCGTCGGCGTTAGAGAAGGATTTGCGACCCATAACCGACGGAGTACTAATGACAAGCCGATATATTTTTAATTTTATTTTAAGGGGAAAAAAAGGTCGTACGTCCGTCGGTAGGGCGTCGGAGACATAGCGACGGATATGAGGTCGTCGCTATGCAGTCGACTATTTAGCGAAAATTGTTGGAAGAAGTGGTAGGACAGATCTTTGACTACGTAGCGACGGATAGTCCGTCGACAAGTATCCAAAAGAGCGACAGACTAGTGATAATATCCGTCGCTAGTCCGTCGCTAAATATACGACCCAGACTTAAATTAAACGACGGAAGGAACTTTTTATTCCTCCCAAATTTCACTCTCTATCCTCTTTCTCTCTCTTCCACGACGTGGGTGATCAGCGGCGTCCTCTCCTCTCTCTCCTGAAGGTAATCCCCTCTCTCTCTCTCGCATTGGTCGGAGGGGCAGCGGGGGGTGGCAGGGGCGTCGTGGGCTGGGGACGGCATGGGAGGCATTGGCTGCAGGGGCGGGGGAGACGGGGGCTGGAGGGCTGGTGGGGGAGGCGGAGGAGGGGGGTTGGCTACGGAGGCGGGGGAGGCGGGGGCTGGGGGATGGGATGGCTGGTGGGGGGGCTGGTAGGGCGGGGGAGTTGGCTGCGGGGACGGGGGAGGGCGGGGGCTATGGGGGTTGGCTACGAGGGCGGCGGGGGGGGGGCGGGGACGGGGGTTGGCTGCGGGGGCTGGAGGGGATGGGGGGCGGAGGGTCGGCTGGGGGGGCGATGGCACATTAATTCCCTCTTTTTTTGAAGACTTTGTTCGAACTCCATACTTTTTTTGGCTTATGTATGACCTTGATCATTATTGAAACAATAGGATATATTTTCATTTATATTGAATGTGTCATATTCGATCCAAGTGGCTAACTAGACCTATATTACACGGACATGGATGCAAGTACGGCACACATTTTTGTGTATCATAGTCTATTTTGGAGGGTCCGGTACATGTTTATAGAGTGTCAAAATTGGTCTAAATGTCCTTGGTTGAACCTTACAGTCATATCTAACTTTCAAGTCTTAACCAGTAAATAATCAATATGTATACGTCCTTGGTACCTTAGTATTAACTGATGTAACTTTTGTTTGACTGTTTACGGACTTGATGATTATGGTGAAAAAAATTATACTTAGAGTTGAAGTAATCATTTGATATTAGATTAAGGACTCATCATGAAAAAATTAAACTTGTAACTTATGGAATC
The DNA here is from genome assembly GCA_029216955.1 of Iris pallida. Lineage (NCBI taxonomy): Eukaryota > Viridiplantae > Streptophyta > Magnoliopsida > Asparagales > Iridaceae > Iris > Iris pallida. The sequence continues at coordinate 4,300,595 of JANAVB010006389.1, forward strand.
AAACTTTTCCACATGTTACTTGCATAATTTGAAGAAAAAAAATTTTGTAAATATTTTATTTGATTTGCAGTACCTGGACATTCAAAGACTTGGCCAGGATATGTCGGCTTCAGGTTTAAGGCAACTCAGAATGCTATAAATGTCAAATTTATCAATGACGGCATCAGTACCAAGGATTCCGGTGTTTGCATAAGAGGCACCATCGATGACGACGAGCCGGACTTTGACTATTATGGAGTGCTTCAGGATATTATAGATTTATAATATACTGCCCCATATGATATGCATATTGTGATGTTCAAATGTGAGTGGTTCGATACGACACCAAATATCGTTTGGAGAATCGATAAATAATTTGGATTTGTCGATATAAATCATCGCATGAGGTATACAGGGTCCGATACATTTGTGATAGCAAGTCAGGCTGTTCAAGTCTACTATACAAGATACCCAAGGCGTCGTAGAGATCGATTTGACTGGTGGGCAGTATGCAAGATTAAATCTAGAAATATATTCAACGTTGGAGACCCAGCATACCAAGAGGACCAGATCGAAAAGTCCCAATACTGTGACAACAGTCGGATACAATGGATGTCAAAGATATTGTTGAGAAAAATAGAGGGGAGGAAGAGGTTGATACACAAGACTTAGCTGTCAACCAGAGGAGAAAGAGGCATCTTGTCCCAAATATTTAGGCAAAAGAAGAAGAAGAAAAAGAAGAATTTGATGGGGATGAGGATACAGATGAAATTGACGATAAGGATAAGGATGAGGATGATGATGAAGACGAGGCCGAGGATGAGAACGAAGACGATGACGATGACGATGATTAGGTTAAATATTATTGTATATTAAAATACTGCCAATTACGTGAATTAAGTTTGACCTCATAAAAGTAATTACGTGAATTCTTATTTTTTTCGTTCGATCATTTACTTATTGTATGATTTTCTTTTTGCAGATGGCACTCCTAGTCTTTTTCGTCGCGGTGGCACTCGTCTCCCTTCTGGTGGTATGTATATTTTAGTTTAGAATTTTATATTCATTTACACTTCTATATTGTTAATTATGTTTATGTGTTCTATTTACAGGTCATGATGGCTGGCCGTGGTCGTGCTGCTGGTGGTGGTGGTGGTGGTCGTGGTCGTAGTCGTGGTGGTGCTGGTGGTCGTGGTCGCATTCAATCTTCCCGGGATGTGACCCCATCCGACGAACCCGACCCGGAGAGTACCCCGGGCACAGAAGCATCCCACCGTCGATCGACAACTTCATCGAGGCATGAGTCCGGATCTGCTAGCGGATTCGTTCCGCTATCGGACCACCAGCGGATCCACCATTGGATCCACCAGTTACTGCACAGTAGGCCCCGGAGTACCCCCATACTCGGTTCCATCCTGTTACTGGGGAGTACATGCGCAGACCCGCGGACCCGCGGATCCTCCGACGGCACCAGAGAGGCCGAAAGGCGATTTTTGACGAGAGCTATGGCCCGTGACGAACTCATAAGTAAATTTAAGATAATTTATTAAATTTCTTCATTTATTCAAGTTAATAATCCAGTCGTTGCTTCTTTGTAGGTTTTTTCCGTTTAATGTTGCCAGGGCTCTTGGAGAAATTATCAGGGCTAACTTCCATGGTCCCTACCTCAACTTTTTGTCGGTGCCCCCAAACTTGAAGTACGTCTGGCTCGACGAGTTGAGGGTATATATCTATATCTTCTGGTTAATTATTAGTTACTCTTTAATCAACAATTTTTTAAATTACGTGATAATTGAATTTGTATATTAGACGATGTTCTGGTGGCCCCCCCATCGCGAGGACGCGATCCGCAGGACCTATAGAAGCGCTGCCTCGAAAAAGATACGGGATATGATTCATGACCTGAAAATGGGGCAGACGAGGCCGAATTGGATCCGACAGGAGTATTATGAGGAGCTCTTAGATATGATGGATACTCCTGCCTACAAGAAGAAATTGGAGAAGGCGAAGACGAACCGACGGGCCGCGGGGCTTCATACGGGGGGATCAAGGTCCCACGCAGCGGCACTTGCAGATCTGGTGAGATACTGCAATTTCATTTCACTATCGAATTCGGCATTATTAATATACGAAGCTAATTAAATTCTACAAAAATTTCGTATGTTGTCACGACCCGCTCTCGCTTTTCGGATACGGGACGTGTCCAAGCCAGCCTACACCACAGAGTCGACGGTAGAACGCTGTCAAGCCCGCAAGAATAAATATTCAATAAAATAATATTTACTACTCATTCACATTTCTAAATTTATTACAACAGTTACAATATTTATATTTAAAGGAAATATAAGTTTTAGAATTAATAAAATATTACAACTGCTATCTATTTCTAGGTTGTCTTCAGCATACCCAAGCCTTCCCAATGCCAACAGTGATAGCGGCTAAACCTGAAAAATGTTTATTTCCAGTCAGGAATAGAACAAGTATACAAATCGACGACAAAACGAAAACATAATAGAATTAACAAGACATGAAAATAGCATATGGAATATGAAAGCTAGTAAGAAAACTGATGACATAGCACGGTAGAGAAGTAAACAAGGAAAAACTAATAAAAGACATCTATCTAGGTGGTATGAAATATCTGTTTCGACATGTGGACGGCTAGGGGGTAAGTAAGGCATACTGCACGTGTCGTGCGCAGCGGCTACTATTCACGAGAGACAATGGGATAGTTCTGGGTAGTCCACATGTTTACTAAGATATTTCCCCTTCCGACTACTTCGTGTGACGAGCATGTCAACAAGCAGCAAGATATATGTATAGACATAAAATGAAAATACTACTATGAATCGGAAAGCAATCAAAAGTGCACTTGCCTGAGGTCCTTAGCAGGAGAAACCAATAATACTATACCACTCAAAGAGCCACAATCAGTCAACACATGCAGAAGTCTCCGGATGCTAAAATAAACAGTACCAATGTTCTTAGAATAGTCAAATTAGCAAGAATTGCCTGTCCTTAAGTCCAATTCTGGACACAGGAGCAAAACGGTAATTTTGGGCCAAAACGATGTCCGTCGTTGGACCCGCTTTGTACCGAAAAGCGTGCCAGAGTCAATGGTCTCAAAAGTCATCAAAATACATGTCTACGGATTCAATTTTCCGATACGAACCCAACCGTATGTCCAAAGTTGGATTCCGACGGGCTGTGCACAAAATCTTCCGTTGAGTAGGACCGTGGGGCCCGCAAAACGACGTACGATTCAACTGTCTCAGATTTGGACCAAACTTGGCATGCGGGACCAGAAAAATAATACGGTCCTGCTGGCGTAATTTTCATCTCGATTTGATGGACCTGTATAAAGTAATTAGGAAATTTCTCTTCATGCTTTTTGTAATTTTTTATTGGTTTGGGTTTTGAGCCCAAGTATTATACTTATATCTTTCTGGTTTCCATATGTTGGTGGCCAAAGGCTCTGGCCCATAAGCCCCTTTTATTTATTTCTATAATGGGAACTCTTGGCCCGCTTAAACCAAATATTAAATGAGGAAACATGGTTCTGGTCACATACTTATACAAAGAATACTTATTCCCTGCTTCCCATAATTCCTATGTAGCGCACCTTTGTATTTCTTGTGAGCTAGTGAATTTGTTTCGTAAGGAGTGTTAACTATAACTAGGGCAGTGCCATATTGCACTGTTTGCTAATACTTCATATTCATGGTGTATGCGAAGTAAAGTAGCAGAACAGGTTCTACACGAGGAAGAATCGTACCTACAAGAGTTGTTTCCCTCGATGGAACTGTGCGTTCGAAACTGGCACAACGAGCTAGGTAGAGGATCGGTCGTTTCGGTGGCAGCATCGTCTCTTGGCCATCTCGATTGTAGCTATTATAGCACTTGATCGAGCGCATATTGCTGTCGAGCTCGTCAAGAAGCTGAGCATCGCCATGGTTGGGTTGTCGAACGAAGACCACATGACAAGATGACTTGGTCGGTTGGACGACGACTTGACGGGTAATGCACGAGAAGGACGAGGGATCATGGCGGCTTTGCGGGAGACACGTGTGTTGGCAACGGCTCGAGGCTGCTCGATGGTCCCAACATGTCGTACTGTGGTGTGAGGCATTTTCCCACTCGCTGGCGAATCTTGATTGGATTGGATGACCCTCGGTGGCCCTAACATTGGTGGAGAGCGCCGGCGTTCGGTTCGAGTCGACGTTCTGGCATCGCTGGCGTAGGTAATTCGGGGTCTCGAATGATGCAACATCGTCGAGCACAGGCACATATGCGGGTCGATCAGCGGAAGCGGGCGGAGATAGAGGTTGACAAGTCGATGGTGATGGAAGCTAACATGAGCACGGAGGCGCTGAGAGGCCGTGGTCGCAGGAGGATGGGGATGAGGAAGAGGAAGATGAAGAAGGTGCAACTACTCCTTCAATGAAAGGATGGAGAATAATTTATGGTTGCTGCTAGGGTTTGGATGAGGGTGTTGGGCTCTCGGGTTTTAGTTGTAGGCTGTGGGTGCTACCGCTATTGCTTTGCTGTGGGAAGATCGGCTCTGTCAGTGGCCTCATGAGGCCGGGCTGTGGGCGCTACTGCTATTGCTTGGATAAATATAAGTCTGTGTATGTAAAGGGTTGTGGGGCTCGGGTGCGGTTAGCTCAAAAGGGTTTGGGCCTAAGTCTTATTTGGATGGGGAAGAGCTCAAGTTGTTATAGTGCTGATATACAAATTCTAAATTCATTTGTCAAAGCAAGGTAAGAATAATCCATATGTTCTGTGATTAGAACATTTGATCATGATTGAATGCAATAATGGTTCGCTGTTATAAAACATACATCCCTAAGTTGGTCTTGCTTGTCATCGTACAAGTATCATGAGTATGCTGTTAATTTATGCGATGAAATTTACATCAATTATGCTTCATGGGTGGGGAAGGTTGGGGTCGGCCTGTGGGCTGGCTGGTTTCTTATTTACTTCCTTTTTCTTTTCTTTTCCTTGTGAAAGTGATAACACTCCTGTTAGCTGGTAGGATTTGGGCCAACTCAAAGAGATTGCAACCGGATTCAGCTGTTTAGGGCCGGGTCTGGGCTGGCCCATGCGGGCTGGCTCTAGATTGGGCTCGGGATTGCTTATTCTATATATCACTATATTTATATGTATATATACGTATATACACTTATTTCTATATTAAATATATTTCTATATATATGATACATATATACCGTTTCATACATATATACATATATTTCTATTTAGCCTATACATGTATTTCCTATGAATACATTTCCACACACACATATATATATATATATATATATATATATATATATATATATATATATATATATATATATATATATATATATATATATATATATATATATATTATATATATATATATTTTATATATATATATATATATATATATATATATATATATATATTATCAGTCTAGAGCTTTGTTTATATAAATATGAATATATATAGATATATAACATTTATTTGACAACCAATAGTAATAAAATAGTATTATATATATAATAATCAATGTAACAAAATTTAGTAAGACAATAATGGTGTATATATACCATTATGCACAGCCTAATAATTCCAAGATGCACAAGTCCATTTTATACAAAATGTCATTGAAGGACAACTAATAATAATATTTACAAAATAAAAAACACCATTTAAATAAAATAAATAATGATAAAATATTTAAAAAATTGGGAAGGGGAGCTACAAATCTACCCACCTTAAAAATAATTTCGTCCTCGAAATTCTAACTCTTAACTATTTCTTAAAATTCAAGAGGAAAGTCTACCTTAACCTTAATCTCCTTAAATTTTAATTTCTAAAAATATTTATGGCCTTCTCTGGTCATATCGTAACTACGAATCATCGAGGACTTCTACCCACCTTTGGTCACACTACCTCCCCCTCAAATCTTTGTCGCTAAAACTTCATAATCTTCCGGCTAGTTGCTAAAACTTCTACGATAGATATCTACTGCGTATGGCATATATAATCCTCCCCTATTTATTAAACAACCCAAATTTAACAAACAACAAAATTTATACAAGTAGCTACGAATTATTAATAAATTCTAATAAGCATGACTATTCTTTGCTCTGAAATAGGAAGGACGGGATGGTAAGGAAGGATAATCGAGAGCAACTACAAAGTTTCAAGAGCAGTAGAGAGTATCCAACGATACAGCTAAAAAGAGTATTTACGTACCATTGACTTATTTGCTAGATTGGGCTACTCTAGTCCAGTCACTTGCTAACTCGAAGAACTCCTCGTTTCTTAGAGGTGGAGACTACATAATAGGTACAAAGGCCGATTTCTAATAATTTGGTTTTACAGTCCAAATATGATGGTATGCGTGGATGGATTTTGCTGGGTCTTAATGGACTTCCTGATTTGGACATCCCTCGTTGGTTGGGTAAACCTTGGATCACCATCTATATCGACTGGACAAGATTCCATTGATAATACTCTTCCTACTAGATTAGGGTGTCCTAGAATAGGTTCCTATCCAAGGGTTGAGCTAGTTGCCCGTCAAGTTGGTTAGCTAAGTTTCTAAAGTCCAAAATGCGCCTTCGGTGACTTTTGTGTTTAAGTAGCACAAGAGGCCTCTATCAAGTGACACACTAGTGGCGTGTGCATAGTGGGCTTCGAGTAGATCATAACCATATATTGGGTTGAAGGAATTAAGTCGAATTTAAGGCTCTAATGGAAGTCGGGAAGTATACCGGTATTATGGTAAGGGTTATAACTAATTCTTTTAACCTGAAAGTCGTGGCACAAAAAAAATAGAGTACAAGGGAACAGGTTTGAGTGGGACATGACATACCTAAGTGAAGGTGGACTCTTCTAGGTCTTGCATATGCAATTTGTTGGAAGATAGTAGCTGGTCTCGTGCTCCGAATATTAATGGCACGGCCGGGGACACAAAATGATCTAATAGAAAGTGGGAGTCTACGGGGCACCAATTATCATCCTAGTAGAAATTATTCTAATCACTCTGTAATCCTTGTATATCCTAAAATTTTAGAAGGCTTGTGGTCTACCCACCTTAGGGGCTAGAATATGGTGGCAAGATTCCTGTCACTGGGCTGGCCGATGGTAGCTACACTTGCGTATACAACTATCATAGCCATAGAAAATATTCTATATCTACCTATCAATTATGAGCTTTTGTCTTTCCAATCAGTGAAAGACAAAAACAATAAAGAGTTCAAGAGATGTCACCAAATACAATTACGTGATTCAAAAGCGAATGTAGAATTCAAGAGTAATTGTCAAAGCAGTCGTTGATGAGATCCTAGATACATCTACATCTCAATCTACGTGTGGTAATTAGATGAAGAGCGAACCAATTGCATCATGGTTGATCAGACCGTAATACAATGATTCTGATTAAACAATATGTTAGCGGGCGTCCCCAATAAACATATGTCTTGAATCAAGCTCGATAAAAGGGCGAGTTTGTAAAACTAGGCTGTGATTGCAGCGTTGGTCAAGATAGTCAAAATACAAGTACCCGAGATTTTTGGAAGGAGGAGTAAGTAATTCGAGTTTTGAGAGAATCAAATCCTTACCTGGTGTTCTTGCCTATTCAGTCTTCCTACTATCTTCCTATCCATAAGGCCTCGGTCGACTAATGGGTTATGGAACAATAATTTCTATATTCTAGGTAAACCTATTAGTGTCAGTCACTTACCTTGTTAATAGGTCACAAGGATCACATAATACTAAATTGAGAGACATGCTACTGACTTATAGAGCTTCACCTAGTATTGGCTTTGGGTCCTAAGGACATACAGGGCATCTCCTATCCTCTTATAGTATCATAATCTTGTGATCACGTCTAAAATCATTTTACCGAGAATTATGCCTCGTCCATATAAAGTGGTTGTGGCAAACTCTTGGTTCTGTGATTCAGAGGCGATATGCTACCAGGTACTCTACCTTATATTGATACAATGGTATCTAAGATCTCAAGAGGTCAACGAGAACATAATTTTAGCAATGTCCCATAGACTATGATTCTCCAAAATGATTTCAATTCTATGGGTTGTGCCTCGCCAGTGCGCTGCTGGCTGTAGTGAACCCACATTCTCCACTCTCAATAATTGACGACAATGCGCTGCTGTCTAAACTCTATGGGTTAAACTCTATGGGTTAGCTAATATTTCTTTGACCGTAAAAATTCATGAGCCTCTAGAGATTCAAACATGTTGACTAAAATAAAAGTGTAGGTAATTGTTCTATCAATCACAGCACTTAAAATAAAAGAGTTCATATGGAGGAAATGACTAAAGACAAAAGAGATACAAACATTCTGGTATTTATTTCATATGCATTTCTATGGTTGAGGAAAAATCTCAAATCAATCTACCTCGAGATTCGCACACGAATTGCAGAATTAGAAATTATAAACTAAATCCTTACAGCAAAAGAATTTAAAATAGACAATTTTAACTCATGATATGAAATTTATATCTAATTAAGGAAATTGAACAGTTTATCAAAATTAACGCCTTAATTCTAGGCAAGTTTAACATACCAAGCGAATAGTATATCCACACTGGATCACATTGTCCTATCAAAAGTATCAGTGTATCTTATAGAGACCTGGCAAGCATTCTAAATAGCATGGCCTATCTAACAACCTTAACTACCCAATGATCAAATTAATGAGGGACTCCTATTCTTAGTCATTCTCTTAAATCATTTAATCCTAGTTTGTGAATGAGCATTTCCTGGGCACAGGCTCGCAGTAGTACGACTGATATGGTACTACCGCGAGTTCGCATAATTTGCGAAGACGGACCTACATGGGCCACCATAAAAACTTATCATGACCCGCACTCGCTTTTCAGATACAGGACGTGTCCAAGCCAGCCTACGCCGCAGATTCGGCGGTAGAACGATGTCAAGCCCGCAAGAAATAAATGCTCAATAAAATAACATTTGCTGCTCATTCACATTTCTAAATTTATTACAACAGTTACAACATTTATATTTAAAGGAAAATATAAGTTTTACAATTAATAAAATATTACAACTGCTATCTATTTCTAGGTTGTCTTCAGCATACCCAAGCCTTCCCAATGCTAACAGTGATAGCGGCTAAACCTGAAAAATGTTGGTTTTCAGTCAGGAATGGAACAAGTACACAAACCGACGACAAAACGAAAACATAATAGAATTAACAAGACATGAAAATAGCATATGGAATATGAAAGCTGTAAGAAAACTGATGACATAGCACGGTAGAGAAGTAAACAAGGAAAAACTAATAAAAGACATCTATCTAGGTGGTGTGAAATATCCGTTTCGACATGTGGATGGCTAGGGCGTAAGTAAGGCACACTACACGTATCGTGCGCAGCGGCTAGCATTCACGAGAGACAATGGGATAGTTCTGGGTAGTCCACATGTTTACTAAGATTTTTCCCCTCCCGACTACTCCGTGTGACGAGCGTGTCAACAAGCAGCAAGATATATGTATAGACATGAAATGAAAACACTACTATGAATCAGAAAGCAATCAGAAAGTGCACTTGCCTGAGGTCCTTAGCTGGAGAAACCAATAATACTATACCACTCAAAGAGCCACAATCAGTCAACACATGCAGAAGTCTACGGATGCTGAAATAAACAGTACCAACATTCTCAGAATAGTCAAATTAGCTAGAATTGCCTGTCCATAAGTCCAATTCTGGACACAGGGGCAAAACGGTAATTTTGGGCCAAAACGATGTCCGCCGTTGGATCCGTTTTGCACCGAAAAGCGTGCCAGAGTCAATGATCTCTAAAGTCATCAAACTACATGTATACAGATTCAATTTTTCGATACAAACCCAACCGTATATCCAAAGTTGGATTTTGGCGGGCTGTGCACAAAATCTCCCGTTGAGTGGGACCGTGGGGCCCACAAAACGACGTACGATTCAACAGTCTCAGATTTGGACCAAACTTGGCATGCGGGACCAGAAAAATAATACGGTCCTGCTGGCGTAATTTTCGTCTCGATTTGATGGACCTGCACAAAGTAATTAGGAAATTTCTCTTCATGCTTTCTGTAATTTTTTATTGGTTTGGGTTTTGAGCCCAAGTATTATACTTATATCTTTCTGGTTTCCATATGTTGGTGGCCAAAGGCTCTGTCCCATAAGCCCCTTTTATTTATTTCTATAATGGGTACTCTTGGCCCGCTTAAACCAAATATTAAATGAGAAAACATGGTTCTGGTCACATACTTATACAAAGAATACTTATTCCCTGCTTCCAATAATTCCTATGTAGTGCACCTTTGTATTTCTTGTGAGCTAGTGAATTTGTTTCATGAGGAGTGTTAACTATAACTAGGGCAGTGCCATATTGCCACTATTTGCTAATACTTCATATTCATGGTGTATGCGAACTAAAGTAGCAGAACAGGTTCTACACGAGGAAGAATCGTACCTACAAGAGTTGTTTCCCACGATGGAACAGTGCGTTCGACACTGGCACAACGAGCTAGATAGAGGCATCGGTCGTTTCGGTAGCAGCATCGTCTCTTGGCCATCTCGATTGTAGCTATAATGGCACTTGATCGAGTGCATATTGCTGTCGAGCTCGTCAAGAAGCTGAGCGTCGCCATGGTTGGATTGTCGAGCGAAGACCACATGACAAGATGACTTGGTCGGTTGGACGACGACTTGACGGGTAATGCACGAGAAGGACGAGGGATCATGGCAGCTTTACGGGAGACACGTGTGTTGGCAACGGCTCGAGGCTGCTCGATGGTCCCAACATGTCGTACTGTGGTGTGAGGCGTTTTTCCACTCGCTGGCGAATCTGGATTGGATTGGATGATCCTCGGTGGCCCTTGTTGGTGCTTTCTTTACATGGAGAGAGCTTGCTCTCAACATGCCTTGTGAATTTTAGTCCCACATCGAAAATGCACCATGAGTTATCTCAACATATATACTTGGGTGTATTGTTAAGAGATGCACATGGGGTGGTGACCCTAAGGAGGGAACCATGTGGGTGATTTTACAAGGAGGTAAGTATAAGGCTCCAAGGATTAAGCATTAATGCTTTTGTCATTCTCTTGGATTAAATTCCACTTGGAGCTAAGCCCCAACGGGGCTTAGCGACTCGGACTCGGACTCGGACTCGGACTCGGACTCGGGCTCATGGGCTCATGAGGCGTAATGTGGCATTTTGTTGGCGCACTTTGCACTTAGCACGTCAGCAGTCATGCGGTCTTTATGCGGCTCATATGCGGCCATGCGGTCTTATGCGGCATGCGACTCATATGCGGCCTCATGCGGCCATGCGGCCATGCGGCTCATGCGGCACATGCGGTCCATACGGCACATGCTGTCCATGCGGCCCATGCGGTCCATGCGGCTCATGCGGTCCATGCGGCTCATACGGCCATTAGGCTCATGCGGCCAGGCTGCTGCTGCTGCCGCATGAAGGGATCCGCTGACTGTGCAGATTACAAATCAGTTATGGAAAGGCTGAATTAATGTAATTAAATCAGATCCTATCTTTGTGGGATTTGAATTTATTCAGATCCTATCTTTGTGGGATTTGAATTAATTTCGTGGGATTTGAATTAAATCTCGTTGCTATCTTTTGGGATTTGATTCAATCTTTCCATAACTGAAGAGGCGGTTAGGATTTCCACCCTCTCTCTATAAATACTCTCTTCTGGCCTCCTTTGTGACGAGGACAAAAATTACAAGTTAGAAAAGGAGAAAGAGAGAGAGAGTTGCTGCCGCCATTGCAAGTCCATTCGAGGAGTCTGAACAGAGGTGACTTTGAGCGTTCCACAAGTTCTTCAACTTGCTGGTTCCTGGAAGCAGATCGTGTGGGACGAATCTTGCTTTGAGCAACGGTGTTTTGACACCCCAGCATTGTTCTTCTTCTCATCTCTCTCTAGTTTTATTGTAACTCGTTCTGTCTCAATTGCAACACGTTTGCAAGGAAGAACAAGAGATCTTCTCTTTGCTATTTTTCTCCTTCATATTGTAATTTGGCTATTTAGTTTTATTCGTAGATCTTGAGTTTGATCATCACAAAGTTTTGTGTGACATCTCAGATCTCGATTGCATTAGTTTTCCATCTTTGATCAATCCCCGAAAATAACAATCTCAAAGCAAGATCTGTGTAGATGGAAAACATTAATGCTTCGCTCCTCCAATCGGACTTCCGCAAGTTGGAAAAGTTCGATGGAGAGCACTATCAAGTCTGGAAGAGAAAGGTTTACCTAACTTTTCAACTGAAAGATGTTGATCATGTTCTGTTAGAGGAAGAACCCTCTGTTCCAGACACTGGATCTACTGTCGTAATCAACGCGGCTACCAAACTCCAGGCCAAGTGGAGAAGGGAAAATAGCATCTGCAGACTTCTTATCCTGAATGCTATGGAGGACTCCCTGGCAGAATCCTACTCAAAGAAGGAACTTGCCAGAGACATATGGGAGTCTGTGGAAAATTTGTATGAAGAAGACAAGAACAGGAGCAAAATGTTTGTGGTTGAAAAATATCACAAATTGCTCTTTGAGGACGAAAAGTCCATGTTACCACAGGTAAAAGAATTTCTGAAGCTGCGTCAGAAACTGGAAGACGAAGAGATGCCCCTTCCCGACAAGTTTGTCGTCGGAGGGATCGTCTCAAAACTTCCTGCTAGATGGAGTACCTTCTATGCAAGGATGCACAGAAAGAAGCTGGACATTAGCTTGGAAGATCTACTTCAAGAGATTCATGTTGAGGACGAGATGCGTTCTCAACAGAAGGTGGACACTCTGTCCAAACAGTTGGCTAAAGCCAATCTGGTGCAGACGAAGGATCCCAAGGGGAAGCAGGCGGCTTCTCATCCCAAGAAGAAGGACTTCACTAATCTGAAAGTGAAGGGCCCTTCATTCAAGCAGCAGAAGACTAAGTCCCACGTGACTTGTTACAATTGTGGCAAGAAAGGCCACTACAAGAGTGAATGCAGATCTAAGCCTAAACAATCAGAGAAAGGTGAGCCTAATAAGGTTTCATTGGTTTCTAACATTGTTGCTATGATCGGACAGGTCACAACTGTGGGGGTTGACTTTGACTGGTAGATAGACACTGGTGCGACTTGCCTTGTCTGTTCTGACAAGGAATGGTTCGTCACGTACCAGCCGATATCTGAGAAGGTTGTCATGGCGAACCAGGCTCAAGCTGAAGTTCTGGGGATTGGGACTGTGGAGCTGAAACTCACTTCAGGGAACACTCTGTCGCTTCAAGGCGTGAAGCATGTTCCTACGATTGCCAAGAACCTGATCTCTGGGAGCCTGCTCTGCAATGCAGGCTTGAGGATGGACATCAATGCTAGTCAGATGGTGATGTCCAAGAAAGGAACATACTTCGGGAAGGCTTATCAAACCGAAGGCATGTTTAAAATTCAGCTTGTTAACCAGTTTGAAGACATTAAAGCAGTTGCATTTTCTGATTATTCTCTTGAGTTGTGGTATAATAGACTAGGACATCTTCATTGTAAAAGAATCAACAAAATGTCTAGTCTAGGACTTATCTCCAAATGTGGGGGTAAGGTGGAGAAATGTGAAGTGTGTGCTCAGACGAAGATCACTAGGAAACCCTTTTATCGGGTCAATCGAAGCACAGATCTTCTGGAGTTGGTGCACTCCGATATCTGTGACTTCAAATATTTCTCCACGAAGGCCGGGATGAAGTATTTCATAACCTTCATCGACGACTTCTCAAAATACGCGTTCGTCTACTTGCTTAAGTCCAAAGACGAAGCTTTCGAGAAGTTCAGAGAGTTCAGGGCCGAAGCTGAACGGCAGACTGGACAACAACTCAAGAGGTTGAGAAGTGATCGAGGTGGGGAGTACAGGTCTCGTAAATTCGCATCGTTCTGTAAAGAACGTGGAATCATATGCGAGACTACTGCTCCATATTCTCCTCAATCCAACGGAGTAGCAGAGAGGAAGAACCGAACATTAACAGAAATGATGAATTCTATGCTGCTCACTGCAGGTCTTCCAAAATGCTACTGGGGAGAAGCTGCATTAACGGCCACTTTCATTCTAAATAGAGTGCCATATGCAACTTCGGACGTAACTCCTCATGAACTCTGGTTCAAAGTCAGACCAAACTTGAATGTCATTCGAGTGTGGGGGTGTCTGGCGTATGTGAAACTCCCAGATCTGAAGATTCAGAAGCTAGGGACAAGGACTACGAAGGCGATCTTCTTGGGGTATGCCGAGAAGAGTGATGCTCGGAGATTTCTTGATATTGAGTCAAATCACATCATCGAATCTCGCGATGCTGAATACTTTGAAGACAAGTTTGTAAAAGACAAAAATATTATTCTTTCGGACATTCCGGAAAATGATGTAGGCACAAATGAGACTGAAATCTCATATGAGCCAGTAGTCCAAGAAGAAGCTGTTGTTGATGAAACAACTCTTGTACCAGAACTCGCAGAGCCGTCAACTAAGCGAGCAAGGAGACCGAAAGACTTCGGAGATGACTTTGTCACCTATCATGTGGAAGCAGATCCGCTTACCTATGATGAGGCGATGAAGACCAGAGATGCTATCTTCTAGAAGGAGGCAGTGAATGACGAGTTTGACTCTATCACCTCCAATAACACATGGGTGTTGGTAGATCTACCTGAAGGAGAAAAGCCCATCGGATGTAAATGGATCTTCAAGAAGAAGATGAAGGCAGATGGAACTATTGACAAGTTCAAGGCCAAGCTGGTATACAAGGGATTTTCTCAGAAACAGGGGATAGACTACTTTGACACATACGCTCCAGTAGCCCGGATGACCACCATCAGGATGTTAATCGCTCTTGCAGCTATACATAAGTTGGTGATACATCAGATGGATGTAAAGACAGCATTCCTGAATGGAGAGCTGACCGAAGAGATTTACATGCAACAGCCAGATGGATTTGTCGTCAAAGGTCTTGAAGACAAAGTTTGCAAGTTAGTAAAATCATTGTATGGTTTGAAGCAAGCTCCCAAGATGTGGCATGAGAAGTTTGACAAAGTTATTAGGTCAAACGGCTACAGAGTCAGCGAGACGGACAAATGTGTTTACACAAAGTTCGCTGATGGAAAAGGAGTCATCGTTTGTCTGTACGTGGACGACATGCTAATCCTAGGTACGGATATAGGCTGTGTCACAGAGACAAAGAAGTTCCTCTCAACCAAGTTCAGTATGAAGGACTTGGGGGATGCAGATGTCATCTTGGGCATAAAGATCATCCGGACAGACACTAGAGTAGCGCTGTCACAATCTCACTACATTGAGAAGATGCTCACACGCTATGGGTATAAGGATCTTCCAGGGATCGATACGCCATACAGGTGTGATCAGAAGCTGAAGCCAAATTCAAGGGAAAGCGTCAGGCAGCTGGAGTATTCTAGCGTTATCGGAAGTTTGATGTACGCAACCACTGCCACAAGGCCTGACATAGCTTTCGCCGTAGGAATGCTGAGTCGGTTCACAAGCAACCCAGGGGTTGAGCACTGGAAAGCTGTGAAGCGGGTGATGAGATATCTCAAGAAAACTCAGACATATGCACTGCACTACAACGGGTATCCGACAGTAGTAGAAGGCTTCAGTGATGCTAGCTGGTGTTCAGAGGTGGAAAGTGAGAGATCCACAGGTGGATATGTCTTTTCCTTGGGTGGAACTGCTATATCGTGGAAGTCGAAGAAGCAGACTATACTCTCTCGTTCCTCCATGGAATCTGAATTCTATGCACTTGAAACCGCAGCAGATGAAGCAGAGTGGCTTCGGGAGCTCATATATGATCTTCCAGTGGTTGGGGCTCAGATACCGGTGATACCGATATACTGTGACAACCAGGCGACTGCGACGGTGGCATCAAATGACCTCTTCTTCAACAGGAAGAAGAGGACTGTGCGGTTGAAGCACAGGGCAGTACACGATCTTATCAAAAGAGGTGTAATTGCAGTGGTTGATGTTCGGAGTCAGGAGAACCTGGCAGATCCGTTCACAAAGGGCCTCAAGCGCCAGTTGGTCGATGACACAGCTTGTAAAATGGGCTTGAAGGCATTCTGATAGTGTGTCTTTGCAATCCTACCATAAAGTTTTATGCTATTAGTCCAAAGAGAAATCTACTAGGCATCTAACTTTTGGTTCAAAGGAGGATCACTGACTGGGAAACTATCAGGTAACGGTGGATACTTGTTCTATGGAACATGGAAGGGATACGGACCCATAACCACTGTTGTCTACTATATATTTTTTTTGCGGAAAAACTGATCCTGTGGAAGGTTGGCTTAAACGCCTTAATGAGTTCTCAGGCAGAGTGAATGTCTGGTGTGCTTTACAGGAAGCACGGTAGAGCAGTACTACAAGGAGTGAAACTCCATGCTACAGTGGGGTGACTCCACCATGAGGTTCCCAGGTAGGGGTAATGCCTCGGCTTTGCAAGCCAAGTCACAGCGGCGTAGCACCGCAAATAGGCAGGTAGCCTAATGCTGTATGACGTAATTAAAGAGTTGTAGACAGCACTACAAAGGGGAGGATGGCCCCATGTTACAGTGGCACGACACCACGATGAGGTACCCAGGTAGGGGTAAAGCCTCGACATTGTAAGCCATGTCGTTGCGGCGTAACACCGCAAGGAAGCCTCAGGCTTCATGCTGGGTAGTTTGGCACTACAAAGAGGCTTGTGACCTCATGCTACAGTAGTATGACACTACGATGAGGTTCCCAGGTAGGGGTAATGCCTCGGCTTCAGGCCATGTCATAGCGGCGTAGCACCGCAAGGAAGCGCAAGGCTTCATGCCATATCTCTTTAATAAAGAACTCACCTATAGTGTATGGAAAGAGATATCAGGCCGTCTCTTGAGGGTAAACTTGTAGACGCCCAAAATTATACACTGAAACCAGGCTGGCACAGGGCCTTTAATGTGCAGCCAGAAGCACACGTAACTACACTTTGTGAGTGGAAAGAATTACAATTGTGGTGCAGAATTCAAGGCGTAGTCCATTCTTGTATCACATTGTTATTTAACCCATGCGGGAAGATTCAAGTCGTCAGCGACATCTATCCTAATGCATAATGGACAGTTACTGTGGGGAACGCTCAACCCTGGACACATATATATATTGTGATATGTGGGGGATTGTTGGTGCTTTCTTTACATGGAGAGAGCTTGCTCTCAACATGCCTTGTGAATTTTAGTCCCACATCGGAAATGCACCATGAGTTATCTCAACATATATACTTGGGTGTATTGTTAAGAGATGCACATGGGGTGGTGACCCTAAGGAGGGAACCATGTGGGTGATTTTACAAGGAGGTAAGTATAAGGCTCCAAGGATTAAGCATTAATGCTTTTGTCATTCTCTTGGATTAAATTCCACTTGGAGCTAAGCCCCAACGGGGCTTAGCGACTCGGACTCGGACTCGGACTCGGGCTCATGGGCTCATGAGGCGTAAAATGGAGTTTTGTTGGCGCACTTTGCACTTAGCATGCGGTCTTTATGCGGCTCATATGCGGCCATGCGGTCTTATGTGGCATGTGGCTCATATGCGGCCTCATGCGGCCATGCGGCCATGCGGCCATGCGGCTCATACGGCACATGCGGTCCATGCGGCACATGTGGTCCATGCGGCACATGCGGTCCATACGGTCCATGCGGCTCATGCGGCCCATGCGGTCCATGCGGCTCATGCGGCCATTAGGCTCATACGGCCAGGCTGCTGCTGCTGCCGCATGAAGGGATCCGCTGACTGTGCAGATTACAAATCAGTTATGGAAAGGCTGAATTAATGTAATTAAATCAGATCCTATCTTTGTGGGATTTGAATTTATTCAGATCCTATCTTTGTGGGATTTGAATTAATTTCGTGGGATTTGAATTAAATCTCGTTGCTATCTTTTGGGATTTGATTCAATCTTTCCATAACTGAAGAGGCGGTTAGGGTTTCCACCCTCTCTCTATAAATACTCTCTTCTGGCCTCCTTTGTGACGAGGACGAAAATTACAAGTTAGAAAAGGAGAAAGAGAGAGAGAGTTGCTGCCGCCATTGCAAGTCCATTCGAGGAGTCTGAACAGAGGTGACTTCGAGCGTTCCACAAGTTTTTCAACTTGCTGGTTCCTGGAAGCAGATCGTGTGGGGCAAATCTTGCTTTGAGCAACGGTGTTTTGACACCCCAGCATTGTTCTTTTTCTCATCTCTCTCTAGTTTTATTGTAACTCGTTCTGTCTCAATTGTAACACGTTTGCAAGGAAGAACAAGAGATCTTCTCTTTGCTATTTTTCTCCTTCATATTGTAATTTGGCTATTTAGTTTTATTCGTAGATCTTGAGTTTGATCATCACAAAGTTTTGTGTGACATCTCAGATCCCGATTGCATTAGTTTTCCATCTTTGATCAAGCCCCAGAAATAACAGCCCTAACGTTGGTGGAGAGCGCCGGCGTTCGGTTCGAGTTGACGTTCTGGCGTCGCTGGCGTAGGTGATTCGGAGTCTCGAATAATGCGACGTCGTCGAGCACAGGCGCATATGCGGGTCGATCAGCGGAAGCGGACAGAGATGGAGGTTGACAAGTCGATGGTGATGGAAGCCAACATGAGCGCGGGGGCGCTTAGAGGTCGTGGTCGCAGGTGGATGGGGATGAGGAAGAGGAAGATGAAGAAGGCATCGCTACTCCTTCAATGAAAGGATGGAGAATAATTAATGGTTTGCTGCTAGGGTTCGGATGAGGGTGTTGGGCTCTCGGGTTTTAGTTGTAGGCTGTGGGTGCTACCGCTATTGCTTTGTTGTGGGAAGATCGGCTCTGTCAGTGGCCTCATGAGGCCGGGCTGTGGGCACTACTGCTATTGCTTGGATAAATATAAGTCTGTGTATGTAAAGAGTTGTGGGGCTCGGGTGGGGTTAGCTCAAAAGGGTTTGGGCCCAAGTCTTATTTGGATGAGGAAGAGCTCAAGTTGTTATAGTGCTGATATATCAAATTCTAAATTCATTTGTCAAAGCAAGGTGAGAATAATCCATATGTTCTGTGATTAGAACATTTGATCAGGATTGAATGCAATAATGGTTCGCTGTTATAAAACATACATCCCTAAGTTTGTCTTACTTGTCATCGTACAAGTATCATGAGTATGCTGTCACTACTAAAATACCCCACTTTACCGACGGATGTTTAGCGACGGATGGATTCCGTCGCTAATAGCGACCAGTTTCCGACGTCTTAGCGACGGATTAGCGGCAGACAACATAACATAAATTTTTACAATTTTAAATGTAAAACTTCGTCGGGTTTCCGTCGCTCAGTCGACGAACGTTAGCGACGGATTGTTTTTCCGTCGCTTGTTCGTCGCAACTGTTGGCGACAAAATCTTTAAAACATTGGCGGAAACTTTAGCGACTAACGGGCGACGGATACATCCGTCGGAAAACTTCTTTTATTAGGCGACGGATGAGCGACGGATTTTTTCCGTCGCTATTCCGTCGCTAAGTTCTGTGCCCTAACTTAAATTGAACCGACGGGGGGGAATTTTTCATTCCCCCCAAAACTCTCTCTCTCTCTCAACCGAAGGCGCTCTCTCTCTCGCGGCTCTCTCTCTCCCTCTCTCTACCAGGTATCTCTCTCTCTCTCTCTCTCTCTCTCTCTCTCTCTCTCCTCTCTCTCTCTCATTTTTGGTTTTGGGGCCGTGGGGGGGGAGTGGGGGGGGTCGGGTTCGCGGGGGGTGGGAGAGGGCGGGGTGGGGGGGTGGTGAATGGGGTCAGGGGGTCGGGGGTTGTAGGGAATGGGGGCAGGAGGCTCGGGGGGGTGGGGGGTGGAGAGGGCAGGGGGGTCGGGGGGGGGGTGGAGATGGCAGGGGTCGGGGGGGGTGGGGGGTCGGGGGGGGGTCGGGAATGGGGGCAGGGGGGTCGGGGGGGGTGGAGATGGCAGGGGTCGGGGGGGTGGGGGGTCGGGGGGGGGGGTCGGGAATGGGGGCAGGGGGGTCGGGGGGCGGGGGGGTCGGGGTCGGGAATGGGGGCAGGGGGGTCGGGGGGCAGGGGGGTCAGGGGGGTCGGGGGGGTGGGGAATTGGGGCAGGAGGGTCGGGGGGGGTGGGGGGTGGAATGGGCAGGGGGGTCGGGGGGGGGGGTGGAGATGGCAGGGGTCGGGGGGGGTGGGGGGTCGGGGGGGGGGGAAAAAATTGTATTGGAGTCGAGTAGCATTAACATGATAATTTTATACAAGTAGCATTAACATGAAAATTGTATTGGAGTCGAGTAGCATTAACATGATAATTTTATACAAGTAGCATTAACATGAAAATTGTATTGGAGTCGAGTAGCATTAACATGATAAATTGTATTGGAGATGGCAGGGGTCCTTAAAAAGTTTCATCTTCTTGTGGTACAAAATTGTGCTAGCATTAACACACTGATAATTTTATACAAGTAGCATTACTGTCCAAGTATTATCATAGTAGTATTAGTTAGCTTCTAATAAACTGTATTGGAGTCGAGTAATATTACTCATCTTGGTAGTCCACTGATTGCTCGGATCACATCTTTTTGATATATATTGATATTTGTTAGAAATTATTAATCTTTATTTGATCTGTCTTACCAAAAGGTCAAATATGATTCTTGTGCATAATGTTTAAATTTCAGCGGAGTTAACTTGGTCAGATAATATCTTTTATTCTTTGCTGATTTTAAATGGCTCAAGAAAAGACAGAATATATTATCAATATTTTGATTTATTATTGGTGGACTGTTTTGGACTATATTGTGTGTATGTGTGTGTGTGTGTGTTCATAGCTTTGATTTGAGTGTCATGGCAGTAACATAGTAGAGGGGGGAACGAAATTGTATTATGAGTGTGTCTCTATATATTTTGTATGTGTGTGTGTGTTTAAGAGAAGGAAATTATACAGATGAGTGAAGTAGAGGGGAACTTCACTGTGTGTAGTGTGCAATACACACAGGTACAAGGGGTCTTAGCCCCTGTGGAGCAGGAATTGTCCTGTAAGCGACTAGTAGCAGGCCCTTCCTGCCTTTGCACAGCAGAGCAGACAGGGGACCTGCAGTAGCAAAAAGAGCATGGATAGAGGGAGGGAATGAAAGAGAAACAACAACTGATAGGGGTAGTGGTCCCTGTGAATGGTTGCACTTGAGGTAGAGGGGAACACGCAGATACTTGTATAGGTGTATCCACCTAATATGGTGTGTGCACCTACATTAGAGAGGAACGTGAAAAGGGAATATAGAGTGATGTGTGTGTGGAAGTATATGTGTATGTGCTTGGTGTGTGTAGGTTGTGATCACCATGGTGTGTGTGCAGAGAAAGGAATTTAGTATACATATTTCAGTCCCAAGTATTGACTGTACAGTCCCTATATCATTAAGTTTTAGTGTAGAATGAACCTTACCTGTGTCAGTCCTTGTTCGAGTTATATGACACGCATAAGTTGTTTCAGTCTCTCTAATGTCCAGTCCATTAATTTTCATCTTTATGTCCAGTCCCTTAACTATTTATGTATCAAATATTATATTGTGTCAGTATATTTGTAACTTAATGTTCAGTTCATTTATAACTTCATGATCAGTCCATACTCCCTATTGGTTCAGTCCCTTACCTGCAAATATATCAGTCCCGAAGGAATTTCATATCCTTACATCAGTTGACAGTATAGTCCAGTTCCTTGTAAGCTTTATTTCAGTCCTCGTATAATCTTCCTTTGTATCAGTCAAGGGGTAATGAAGGGCGAATTTGCATTTGATTCGAACTTGGTTAATGTTAAACTGTCATTACAAAATCGGGAATTGATTTCCTTTCTTTAGACTGAGATTCGAATGAGGAATGGTATGTGAAATGTGGACTGAGAATTAACTTCATTTCCTTAATAGTTGATATTGATTCATCCCTTTTAGACTGATTTGAAGATTGATCCTATTCTTATGTTTAGTTTGTCTTACGATACAGATTTTCACATCCAAATTGAGGATGAGTCGTTATTTTGTTGATCGTACATGGATGTACAAACGGCAACACGAGAGTAGAATTGCTATGAGTGACGATTTTCAGGCAGGCGTGGAAGTATTTCTTAATTATGCAATGAGCAAAGCTCAGTACATGGACGGTAACAAAATTAAGTGTCCATGTGTTAAATGTCACAATAGACGTTACGAAGAAGTGGTGACTGTGAGAGATCATTTGACCCGTAAGGGTTTCGTACGTAATTACGGCCTGTGGTCATCGCAAGGTGAACTATATTCGGAAAGACAGGCTGCGGAAGCTGCTACTTATGCTTTTGATGATAATGCTGCAACGGATGTCATCGAAGACCACGGATGCTCTGTTGATTATGGAGATCTGCAGAACCTTGCACGAGATATGGTGTATGATGCGGCAGGGCCTAATTTTGATCCGGAGGATCCTAATCCCGAGGCGAAGGAGTTCTATGACATGTTTCAGGACGCAGATACTTCTCTATATCCTGGTTGTGAGACTCATTCCGCACTGTCAGTGACGATGCGGTTGTTGAACATAAAGTCTGATTTTAACTTGCCACAAGCTTGCTATAATCGGATCACAGAAGTAATCAAGGAGGTGTTACCGAAGGAATCAAAAGAGCTACCAAAAAACTTCTACAAGTCAAAGATGATGGTCCGACAACTGGGACTGGGGTACGAGAAGATAGATTGTTGTCGCAACGGGTGCATGTTGTACTACAAAGAGAATTGCGTATCAGAAAGTTGCAGCTTCTGTAATGCGGATCGTTACAAGCCAGTACAGGGAAAAGGAAAGTCGACTAGAAAACGACGTCCTTACAAGTATATGCATTACTTGTCGATCACGAAGCGCTTGCAGAGGATGTATATGTCTCTAAATACAGCAGAACACATGACGTGGCACAGCGAAGAACGCATAAAGGACGAAGGAGAATTGTCACATCCTTCGGATGGAGAGGCGTGGAAACATTTTGATTTGTGTCATCCAGACTTTGCTGCAGAGCCTAGAAATGTACGCCTGGCGCTATGTGCTGATGGCTTCGCCCCTTTCGGACAGTCGGGATCTCAGTACTCATGCTGGCCGGTCATTCTTACCCCTTACAATCTGCCACCATGGATGTGTATGAAGACTCCTTATATGTTTCTGACAGCTATCATACCCGGTCCTAAAAATCCGACGAAGAACATCGATATATATTTACAGCCGTTGGTGGATGAGCTGAAACAGCTGTGGGAGATCGGCGTCACGACTTATGATATTTCCAGGAAACAGAACTTTCAGATGAGAGCTTCACTCATGTGGACAATCAATGATTTTCCAGCATACGGTATGCTGTCGGGATGGAGTACGCACGGCAACATGTCTTGTCCGATATGCATGGAAAATAGTAAGGCGTTCCGCCTTAGGCATGGAGGAAAAACTTCTTTCTTTGACTGTCACCGTCAATTTCTGCCCGCGACCCATCCTTGGAGAAAGAATAAGGACGCGTTCAGATATGGAAAACAAGAATTTAATCAACCTCCACCCAGATTTTCGGGATACGATATTTGGGAAGCTGTAAAGGAATTGCCCACCGCAATGGAAGATCCATCGAACCATCGTGTCGAGGGGTTCGGACAAAGCCATAACTGGACCAAACGGAGTATCTTCTGGGACTTGCCTTATTGGAAAGATAATCTTATAAGGCATAATCTTGATGTCATGCATATCGAAAAGAACGTGTTCGATAATGTCTTCAATACCGTCATGGATATTAAAGGAAAGACGAAGGACAATCCAAAAGCAAGACAAGACATAGCCGAGATATGCAAGCGTCCTCATCTGAACTTGATACAAAGGGGTGCTGGTGGACAATTAAGTAAGCCTATAGCGCCATACACATTGAGCAAGGAAGATAGATTAATAATCTGCAAGTGGATATCTAATTTAAGATTTCCCGACGGCTATGTTTCGAATTTGTCTAGATGCGTTGATCTCAATGAACGCAAGCTAACGGGAATGAAGAGTCACGACTGCCACGTGTTTATGGAAAGATTACTGCCCATTGCTTTGAGAGAGTTGTTGCCTTCTGCTGTATGGGTTCCGTTGGCCGAGCTGTCTACATTCTTCAGGGATATCTGTTCAACTAAGCTGACGGTGCAACATATGGTACAACTTGAGGAGAAGATTGTCTTAACAATCTGCAAGTTAGAGAAAATATTTCCACCGGGCTTTTTCGACAGCATGGAGCATCTACCGATTCATCTAGCATACGAAGCCCGTGTCGGTGCATCTGTTCATTATCGATGGATGTACCCCTTTGAAAGGTAAATAAAAACCGATATAATTTAAGTGAAATTTAAGTGGATTTTACAATTCATTGTTAATTCTCAAGATAATTTGTCTCTTTAGGTACCTACACCATCTAAAGAAGAAAGTTGGCAACAAGGCTCATATAGAGGCTTCGATATGCGAATCATATCTTATCGAGGAGGTGTCAAATTTCTGCTCCATTTATTTCGATACTCATGTCGAGACAAATCGAAATAGACCTCAAAGGAATGAAGAAGACGTTGAGGATGGAGGTATATTCAATTTAAGGGGCAAGCCTATTGGGGCTAGTAAGAAACGGTGGTTGACCGACGATGAGTATGATACCGCTCACCGATATGTCTTGTTAAATTGTGACATACAAGAAGTGAGAGATTTGGAGAAGTAAGTGACTACGCCTCGTTATAATCTCTAATTTGGTGAATTAAGTGACTACACTTATTTTTATTCTCTCTAACAGTGTATTTAGAGGTGAAGTCAAAATGAGGACACCATATATTACAGATGAGGGACTTCAAAGAGAGGTTGATTGTACCTTTTCGTCCTGGTTTCGTAAATACGTAAGTAACTGAGATAATATGTTATGCCGCTACCATTTAAATATATGCAGCTAAAATATTTAAATTATCAATACATGTTTACAGGTTTTATTGCCTGAAACAACACTCATAAATGAGAGCATTCGTTATTTGGCATTGGGACCGAAGAAGCATGCAAAGACTTTGTCAGGCTATGTCGTTAATGGCTTCAAGTTTAAGTCAACTCAGCATGCTATAAATGCCGAATTTCTCAATGACGGCTTCGATACCAAGAATTCTGGTGTTTGCATAAGAGGCACCATCTATGACGACGAGCCGGACTTTGACTATTATGGAGTGCTTCGGGAGATTGTAGATTTACAATATAGTGGCCCATATGATATGCATATTGTGATGTTCAAATGTGAGTGGTTCGATACGAGACCAAATATCGGTTGGAGAATCGATAAACAATTTGGATTCGTCGATATAAATCATCGCAGGAGGTATAGAGGGTCCGACACGTTTGCGATAGCAAGTCAGGCTGTTCAAGTCTACTATACAAGCTACCCAAGGCGTCGTAGAGATCGATTTGACTGGTGGGCAGTATGCAAGATTAAATCTAGAAATACATTCAACGTTGGAGACCCAGCATACCAAGAGGACCAGATCGAGAAGCCCCAATACATGGGACAACAGTCGGATACCATGGACGTGGAAGATGTCGATATACCTCATGCTGAGGAAAATAGAGGGGAGGAAGAGGTTGATATACAAGACTTAGCTGTCAACCAGGGGAGAAAGAGGCGTCTTGTCCCAAGTATTGAGCCTGAACAAGAAGTAGAAGAAGAAGAAGAAGAAGAAGAAGAAGAAGAGGATGAGGATGAGGATGAGGATGATGATACAGATGAAGTCGACGATGAGGATGATGATATAGATGAAGTCGACGATGAGAATGAGGATGAGAACGATGACGATGACGATGAGGACGAGGACGATAACGATGATTAGATTAAATATCGGTATATATTAGAAGCACTTACAACTAACTTAGTGAATTCAGATTAGATTAAACATTCTTATTTCAGTTTATGGTTTTGTCGTTCGATCATCTACTTATTGTATGATTTTCTTTTTACAGATGGCACTCTTAGTTCTCATTGTCTTGACGGCACTCGCCGCCCTGCTGGTATATATATTTTAGTTCAGTTTTATATTCATTTATACTTCTATATTGTTAATTATATTTATGTGTTCTATTTACAGGTCATGGTCACTACCACTCGTGCTGGTGGTAGCCGTGGTGGTGCTGGTGGTGGCGGTACTGGCCGTGGTGGGCGTGGTGGTAGCGGTGGCCGTGGACGTGATGGTAGCGGCCGTGGACGTGATGGTAGCGGTCGTGGTGGGGGCGGTCGTGGTCGCCTTCCACATACCCCGGATATAGAGTCCTCCGATCCCGACCTGGAGAGCCCGGCCACAGACTCTTCCCGCCGTCGATCTATCTCTGCGACCCATCCTTCATCTTCATCGAGGCCTGAGACTCCATCCGCTAGCGGATCCGTTCCGCCCCCGGATGCACCAGCGGGTACACCATCAGTTACTGCAGGGTGGGCTCCGGAGTACCCCCGGATTCAGCTTCATCCTGCTACCGGTGAGTACATCCGCGGACCCGCGGATCCTCCGACGCCTCCAGAGAGGCCGATAGGCGAGAACCGACGCGAGCTATGGCCCGCGGGTGATACGTAAGTAAATTTAAGTTAATTTATTAAATTTGTTTCATTTATTCAAGTTAATAATCCGGTCTTTGCTTCTTTGTAGGTTTTTCCCGTTTGATGCTGCCCGGATACTCGGGCAAATTATCCGGGAAAACTACCATGGCCCTTACCTCAATTTTTCTGAGGTGCCTCATAACATGCAGTACGTCTGGCTCGAGGAGATGAAGGTATATATATATCTTTTGGTTAATTATTAAATATTCTTTAATCCACTGATTTTTTAATTACGTGATAATTTAATTTCTATGTCAGACGACGTTCTGGTGGCCCCCCCATCGCGAGGAGTTGATTCGCAAGGCCTACAAAGCCGCCGCCGGGAAGAAGATACGGGATGCGGTGTACGACGTTCGTACGGCGCATTCGAGGAAGAAGTGGCTCCGGGAGGAGTACTACGAGCAGATGTTGGATAAGATGAATACTGCTCAGTACAAGGAGAAATCAGAGAAAGCGAAGGCGAGCAGACAGGTCGCTGCTCTGCATACAGGAGGTTCAAAGCCCCACGCAGCGACGCGTGCAGATTTGGTGAGATACCGCAAATTCATTTCACTATTAAATTCGGTACTATTAATATACGTAGTTAATTAAATTCGACGTATATTTCGTATGCAGGCACGACAGGCGGTAAAGGAGGGAAGAGAGCCGGAGTCGGTCACCGCCTACGATGTATTCCTGCATACACACAAGAGGCGGGCTGACGGGAGCTTCGTCGACGCGAGGGCCCAGGCGACTGATGTAAGTAATTACGTTTTTGAGATTTATATTAGAAATATAATTATTGTTAACTTAATTAGGTGAACGTAGGATTCAAATTATAATTTAGGGAAACATAGGATTTAGATTATAACTTAGGAAAACTTATACTATAAACACATTCATTGGATAGGCTGCATATCGTGAGGCCCTTAGTCAGATTGAGCCCCCTGCCGAGGTTGTCGGCGAAACGACGCCCACCCAGACGCCCTCTTCTATGGCGGCTCGCTACGACGACGTGTTCGTAGAGTCTGTCGGCGGCTTTAAAAAAGGGCACGTCTACGGCGTAGGTTCCATGGCGGCGTCGTTGCAGGGCGCGACTCCGAGATATCCACCGCCCCCGCCTCCTCCCGCGCCCCCGTCGGACGATATGAGGCAGCAGCTTGCGACTCTCACCTCCGATATGTCGGAAATGCGGAGTCTAATGTCGGATGTGCTGGAGCGCCTTCCGCGTCCTTCTTCTGCTCCCGGTCCAGATCCGTCTGCTCCCGGTCCTTCTAGTGCGGTTGCCGGTCCTTCCGACCCTGGACGTTATTCATTTGACCGTAATGCCGAGGTCCGCCTGGTACCGGATACTGCGCTCATTGGGCTCATGAACATGATGTCGGCAGATCAGCTCCGCAACCTTCCAGAGCATGTGTTGTCCCAGGTGCCGGCGTACATGGTAGAAGAGTACATCCGCCGGGCCGATCGACGACCCCCCCCATCTCAATGATATTTGTATTGTTTTTGGATATTTGTACTGTTTGGATATGGTGAATTTGTTTGGATATTATGAATTTGTGTATTTGTGTTTGGATATTTCTGTTTGATATTGGATATTATGAATTTGGATATTTGTTGATCGTACATGGATGTTTGGATATTGGATATTGGATATTTCTGTTGGATATTGGATATTGGATATTGGATATTGGATATTGGATATTTGGTGAAATAGAATGTTTCTGTAATTTTTTTTTCTTAATGTTGCATTTAGCGACGGACTAGCGACTAACTAGCGACGGATATTTGCAGTTACCGACGGTCTAGCGACGGGAATTCCGTCGCTAACTGGGTGATATAAATATTTTGCAGTTAGCGACAACCTAGCGGCTACCTAGCGACGAAAAAATCCGTCGCTACCTGGGTTTTGCAGTTAGCGACACAATAGCGACGACATAGCGACGGCTTATCCGTCGCTAAAGGTTTGAAATAAATTTGCAGGTAGCGACGAAACAGCGACACAATAGCGACGACATTTCCGTCGCTAACTGGGCACAATTAATATTAGCGACGGAATATCGACTACCTTGCGACGGCTAATCCGTCGACATGGTTCTGGAAATATGGTAGATTTCCAGAGACTTAGCGACGGATACTTCGTCGCTAATCCGTCGCTAATCTGTCGAGACTGACGACGGACTAGCGACGGATTAGCGACAAGTTATCCGTCGACATGGTTCTGGAAATATGGAAGCTTTCCAGAACCAGGCCGACGACCTTGCCGTCGCTAAGCCGTCGCTAAAACGTCGCGGTTAACGACGGTATGGCGACGGACTAGCGACGGATTTTGCGTATCAGGACCTTTCTGATACGCTATTACCGACCTATTTACGACGGCTAAGCGACGAATATTTTAATATTATATGGCATGTGAACCGACGAGAATAAGTCGCTAGTTCGTCGGTTAATCATATGTCCGACGGCTTAGCGACGGAAAAATTATAGCGACGAGCCTTTTCCCGACGGCTTTTTTCATCAAATATCCGTCGCTAATCCGTCGGTAATTCATGTTACCGACGGACGAGCGACGGATCCGGCCGTCGCTAAAGCTGGTAATTTTGGTAGTGTGTTAATTTATGCGATGGAATTTATATCAATTATGCTTCATGGGTGGGGAAGGTTGGGGTCGGCCTGTGGGCTGGCTGGTTTCTTATTTACTTCCTTTTTCTTTTCTTTTCCTTGTGAAAGTGACAACACTCCTGTTAGCTGGTAGGATTTGGGCCAATTCAAAGAGATTGCAACCGGGTTCAGCTGTTTAGGAACGGGTCTGGGCTGGCCCATGCGGGCTGGCTCTGGATTGGGCTCGGGATTGCTTATTCTATATATCACTATATTTACATATATAATATATTCGTATATACACTTATTTCTATATTACAATATATATATATATTTCTATATATATGATACATATATACCGTTCCATTCATATATTTCTATTTAACCTAATACATGTATTTTCTATGAATACATTTTCATATATATATATATACATTTTCTATGAATACATTTTCATATATATATATATATATATATATATATATATATATATATATATATATATATATATATATATATATATATATATATATGAAAATGTATTCATAGAATATATATATATATATATATATATATATATATATATATATATATATTTTTTTTTTATATATATATATATATATATATATATATATATATATATATATATATATATATATATATATATTATCAATCTAGAGCTTTGTTTATATAAATATGAATATATATATAGATATATAACATTTATTTGACAACCAATAGTAATAAAATAGTATTATATATATAATAATCAATGTAACAAAATTTAGTAAGACAATAATGGTGTATATATACCATTATGCGCAGCCTAATAATTCCAAGATGCACAAGACCCATTTTATACAAAATGTTATTGATGGACAACTAATAATAATATTTACAAAATCAAAAAAACACCATTTAAATAAAATAAATAATGATAAAATATTTAAAAAATCGGGAAGGGGAGCTACATATGCAGACCCAACGGGCGGTGAAGGAGGAAAGGGCACCAAAATCGATCACCATACACGATGTGTTCCAGCATACACACAAAAGGCGGAAGGACGGGACCTTCGTCGATGATAGGGCCAAGGAGACCGATGTAAGTACTTATTTTTATGATATTTACGTTAGAATTAAAAGTATTCGAACTATAACTTAGATAAGCTTACTTATAGTATAAACATATTCATTTGATAGGCTGCGTGTCGTGAGGCCATTAATCGGGCTCAGTCAACTGCTATCGAGGATGTTGGTGAAACGACGCCCGCCCGGATGCCCTCTTCTATGGTCGCTCGCAACGACTTGTTCGTAGATATCGTTGGCGGCTTTTAGAAAGGGCGCATGTACGGCATCGGCTCCCTAGGGGAGTTGCACATGGCGACTCAGAGATTAATTTCCACCGACACCGCTTCCTCCCGCGGCCCCGGCAGACGATGATGTGAGGTCGCAGCTTACGTAGCTGCACGAGGCAGTGTCGTCCTTACGGGAGCAAATAGCTACGTATTTTTCGTCTTCGTCTGCTGCTGCCGGTCCGTCTGCTGCTGGTACGGGTCCGTCTGCTACTGGTGCCGGTCCGTCGGCTGCTGGTGCCGGTCCGTCGACTGCTGGTGATGGTCCTTCTTTCGTCGGTCATCTTTCTTTTAACCCTGCTGCCCCTCTGGTATCGCCTCCGACTGTGACGGCACTCCTTGATCTCATGTCGCCAGAGCAGCTACGCGACTTTCGGACAGTTTCTTCGACAGATTACCGTCGTACCTAGTGGAGCAGTATTATCGTCGGTCGCAGGAGGGATTACCACCACCGGATAATCGAACTCCTCCTGCTCCTTGAAGTATTGTATAAGAATAGTTTTAAATTTGGAATATTTGTGAAAATTTCGGATTATAACGACGGATATTAGTTTACGATTTCAGGATAATTGGTGTCTATTTTGTATTGGTTTGGGTTATGCATATTTGTGATTATATATTGGTCTATGTGATTCTTGGATAATTGGTGTACATTATATTCGTATGTGATTTATAATGGATTATATACTGGTCTCAGTGATTGTGTATTGTGATTATATATTGGTCCGATGTTCGGATGTTGTGTGAATAGGAAAAGCTCTGTTTTTTTTTAAAAATATCTTAGTTAGCGACGGACTAGCGACGGGTTAGCGACGGATAACATCAGTTTTCAACTACATGTCGACGGAATATCCGTCGCTAACTGGAGAATTGGAAATATTTCTAGATAGCGATGGATCGTCGACGGCCAGCCGACGAAAAATCTTGCATGGCGACGATTTGCCGACGGAATATCCGTTGGCAAGGTTCTGGTGGTATGAAGATGTACAGAATATTAGCGACGGATATTCCATCAGGGATCCGTCGCCATGGTCGACGGATTCGCGTCGGAATATCCGTCGCATGGTTCTGAAAATACCATGTTCAACGGATTCGTGTCGAAATATCCGTCACCATGGTTCTGGAAATGCTTGACATTTCCAGAACCATGGCGACGGATTATCCGCTACTAATTCGTCGCCACGTCGACGGATGCGCGACGGAGTCGCGACGACAAATCCGTCGTCAGGATTCTGGAAATGTCAAGCATTTCCAGAACAAGGACGACAGATTATCCGTCAAGGATCCGTCCTTTGTTAGCGACGGCGTTCGAAGGATTGTGATGGAATGATACCCTCTGATACACTGTTACGACGGTTAACCGACAGACTATCCGTCGCTAAGTGTCTATACAATTCAATATTTAATACTTGGATTCGACGATAGACCGTCGGCAGGTCGTCGCTAATACAATGAATAGTGACGACGGAAAGCCGTTGCTATTCTGTCGCTTGACGACTACTTAGCGACAGATCTGTATTAGCGACGAGCTGATTGTCGACGGATTTTTTTAACCAATATCCGTCAGTGATCCGTCGCTAATATGGATTAGCGACGGATGGCGACGGATCTAGCCGTCGCTAAAGCCACATATTTTGGTAGTGGTCATGGCGACAGATGTATATGTAATGTTTAAAATTGGAGCATGTACGTGATCGTCAATAGGTGTATAATGTGCGGGAGGCACATGTAATACGTACAAGTGTACAAGCATAGGTGTACATCCGTACAAAAATACGGGGTAATAGCCTACGGCAAGGTATGCATATAAAATACGACCTTGCTCGGTACGAGAGAGGGGGGCATGATCACGTACTCAACTATCAGTTTTCCCATAACTCAGATTCTAGCATGTGAGAGATACGAGAATAGTATAAAACATGTGAGAGATACGAGAACGGTATAAAACAAGTGAAAGATACGAGAACGGTATAAAACATGTGGAAGATACAAGAACGGTATAAAACATGTGAAAGATATAAGAACGGTATAAAACATCTGAAAGATACTGGGAGCAGTATAAGCATGGCAGGTACTGAGAGAAGTATAATTAAAGCATGTGATGCATACGCTAGATATATAGAAACCTATAAGATACGGTTTTCCAGTTTAAATTTGTCACGCCCCAGAACCAGAATACTGGAGAGCGGGGGAATGACTCAGCCAGCTACGTATTACGGGTAGAAGAATACCGTATAATACGATCAATGCTGTCTAACCAGACGAGGGGGTGCATACTACATAAAAGTCTTACTATGGTCATTACACATCTATTGTCTCAATCATTCAAACAAGAAACAGAAATATAGAACATGTAAGGTAAAGCAGTAAGGCGTCCCAAACGCTCAGTCAAAATGTTCTTGAGATCTGGCTTTACAAAACATAGCCAGATGATATAGCAGGCGTACACAATTGTTATCAGCTGCAGTCTGACTTAATTACAATTATGCAAAAGTAAGTACAAGACAATCCGACTAACATGTCGGTGCCAAACGGCAAGGTATAAAGTAGATAACAAAACGAGTGGTGAAGTTAAGGAACCCACTCGAGGCCTCCTGCGATCATTCCTCTAGTATTGACCATCCTGGAGGTGGAAGTAAGCTGGATCCTCGGGGACTGGCTCTAAATCTGGCCATGCAAAACCAGAGAGGTTAGACCTCTAATAGCAAGTACAACAAGGAAGCACGACATGAGAACTAAAACCAGTAATATAAGAGAATAATACTAATAAATCTCTGCTTGCTACTAGGATTCACATCACATCACGACACTTCGAACCAACCTCCCAACCAAACAAGGACAGAGGTTGGCCCGTCATGTCCTGACATTTTGATCATCCCAGTTAGGTAGCAGAGTAGTACAGTACACAAACAAATCATCTTGAACGGCCAATCAACTCCTACGGCTTGCTATTGTGAGTCCCAAGTTATCCTGGAATAATGCAATTAGGGATTCCTCAGTTCTTACTATGTGCAAGCAAGGCTAGTCTATCCAGTCGATCAATTGGCCCATGCATGAATTATACGAGTCCTAGCAGGACGCCCGTCAATATACAATATACAATAATAATAAAAGCAGATACTGTTTCCTGCCCGTGTGGCAGATTTACAGTATCTGTGGGAACCAGCCGGCCCGTCGGGTACTACTCGTCCCAAGGGGGCTGCCATGTAAGAATTCGGGAATCCATTCTCTCCATGCCATTATTATTTTATTTAACTTAATAGTCCCTACGTTGAGTGAAATCCCATGCCGTGGATCATGGTCATTCAAATGAGTACTTTCGTACGGGGTACGATATGCACAACTCTACAACGATACCAGTGCGGTTAGGTTGCAGGTCTTACATAGCGTAATGCAACAATCAAATCTAACCACGGTAATCATGTCTTGACCATAAAGTACACATGCTTCTTTTGTAGAAAATAAATAAGTAAATAAATAAATAAATAGATTGAAGCCTGCATGTGCATGTATGTCAATATTCGGGATCAGCCAGTCGATTACAATAGTTCATAACATGAACGTGTCTCATTCATTCATTTCAATAAGATGACTAGCCAGTCTCGTAGTTCCAACTAGGAACGCATGATCAATTTAGTCAAGATAACCATCGTCATTAATGGTGACAAGGCATGAAAGTCAATTTGCATTCAGTGGGGTTGAGTCTACAACTCTCAGGATTTAATTCTAGTCAATCCGGGTATCTATAACTCAATTCATGACACATGGTACATCCCACATAACAATCTATAATTAACAGAAATATCAACATATCATGATTATATCAAGTTTATGCAAAAAGGCGTAAGGATATAAAATGGACGTTAAACATCTAATAAGATATCAATATACAGGGCTATAGAAGATCCAGGGTAAGCAGGCTACTCTCATGTCAGCCTACGCTCATGCCAGCGTGCGCTCAGGTCAAGCTACGCTCAAGCCAGCTAGCGTATGGAAGTCATACGCTTCCAAAAGGCAGCGTACGAACTCCATACGACTCCTTACTATCCAAGTCAGCGTATGCAAGTCATACGCTCCCAAAAGGTAGCGTATGAACTCCATACGACACCTGACCATCCAAGTCAGCGTATGCAAGTCATATACTCCCAAAAGGTAGCGTATGAACTCTATACGACACCTGACCATCCAAGTCAGCGTATGCAAGTCATACGCTCCCAAAAGGTAGCGTATGAACTCCATACGACACCTGACCATCCAAGTCAGCGTATGCGAGTCATACGCTCCCAAAAGGTAGCGTATGAACTCCATACGACACCTGACCATCCAAGTCAGCGTATGCAAGTTATACGCTCCCAAAAGGTAGCGTATGAACTCCATACGACACACGCTTCCAAAAGGTAGCGTATGCGAGACACACGCTTCCTAAAAGGTAGCGTATGGACTCCATGCTGCGCTAAAGAGCGCGCACAGCTCAGTGACGCAGCTAAAAAGCTAGCATATACTGCTCACTGTCTTCTCCAAACAGCAAGAACTCCATGGTTGTACCCCAAGGCTTCAAAAGTCCATAACTTGGTCAAAATAAGTCCGAATCCAACTTTCCAAAGGTCAAAATTGGGTAGGATGAACTGCTCTACGACATGGAACCATCAAATCTTGAGAACAAAGGAGTTGCTAGGTCAAAACCCATAGACAACCGAAAATACAATAACTTAGATCTACAAGAAATGAACCAATGAAATCAAAAATACTAAGCACTAAACTCTCTTAGAATCATGAGAGGAAGAATATTGAACCATAAAATATGGTCCTCATGTAGAGCAAGATGTACTTGCCTAGTTGGTAGGTGGAGAGAGTAATGAAAGGAAGAAGAAGAAGTAATGGTGAAGAAGGAGTGAATGAGGAGAGAGAAGGGAAAGGGTAGCTTTAAATAAAAGGTGGTGGTAGGTGGGAGTTAGGCCGGGTCCAATGGGTCGGGTTGCACGGGTCCAACAAGGCTAACCCGAAAGTAAAACTAAAGCAGGAATTAAAATACAGGTAATAAAAGTACAGGAAGAAATACAGAAATAAAATTGCAGGAATTAATTAGCATGAAAATTAAAGAGCAGCTAATTAATTAAGATGAAAATTTAAAGAGCAGGCAATAGAATTGCAGAAAAATAAAGTGCAAAAAATAAAATACAGATAATTAATTAACATGAAGTTATAGGAATTCAAATACAGGATACTACATGATAAATACTAAATAAATACATTCAGGTAATATATGTATTAGAATACGCATTCCGGGAACGGGGAGTGACAAAATTACTGTATTAACATGGTTCATACGCAATTCATTATCATATGCAGTAAAATATTTTTGTAGGGGTACTCGCCTCGAGCAAAGCAAGGATAAGAATATGTAGCTATAGATGTCCGGTGTCTTGTCAAAATGATATACAATCTCAGCCTCTAAACTATGTTCAAAATTTTACACTAGTGGTGTGACACGACTCCTAACTGGACACTAGCTAAGTGGTGACCTAGCATAAAAGTCCAATGTGGGCTGACACTATATCTAAACCAACACTTAGGGTCCTTAGAAACACAAGGATCACTTTAGAGTTTCACAAAAACCAAACATATAAATATATATATACTAGTAATAATAATTAATTACAAATTAAGGATGACACACGAGCAAAATCTACAGATATTATCGGATGATAAAATAAATATCACCAACGTGTACAGAATGGTCAAATTAGCTAGGATAGCCTACCCATAAGTCCAATTTGGACACAGGGGCAAAATGATAATTTTGAGTCAAAATAATGTCCGCCGTTGGACACCCTTTGCACCTTAAACATGATAGAAGTCTATAAAACCTTGTGAATTATATGTCCACGTATCCAAAATGATGATACGAACCCAACGGTATGTCCGAAATGGAATTTCGATGACCCGAT
Organism: Iris pallida; assembly: GCA_029216955.1. Taxonomy (NCBI): domain Eukaryota; kingdom Viridiplantae; phylum Streptophyta; class Magnoliopsida; order Asparagales; family Iridaceae; genus Iris; species Iris pallida. The sequence goes on from JANAVB010006389.1 coordinate 4,337,069, forward strand.
CACAAAATGGTCCGTTAACCTGGATATTGGTATTCGATTTGCACGAAAATGCGTGTCGAAGCCAAAGTCCACTAAATCTAACAAAGTATATGTCAACAAGTCTAGAATGACGACACGAACTCAACGGTATATCCGGAATTGAATTCCGATGAGCCGATCTCAAAATGACACGTTGACACGGATATTTAGAATCCGGTTTGCACAGAAATACGTGCCGGAGCAAATGTCTTCAAAACTCAGCAAATTATATGTCAACGAGTCCAGAATGACGATATAAACTCAACGATATATCCAAAATTGGATTCCGAAGAGCCGATCTCAAAGTGACCCGTTGACTCAGACTGTGGGACCCGCTTTGTACTGAAATACGTGTTCGGGCCCACGTCCTTCAAATCTAACAAACTTTATATAAAAACGTGTCAGAACGATCCCACGAGTCTACTGGTAATGTCAGAAATTGAATTCGGAGTACAGGGTTCAAAAATAGAATTTTACAAGTACAAAATTAAGAATTCGGACGGCTAACTTTGGTGTCGAATTCGTCCAACCAAACGTGTTCACAATGAAACGAAACATAAGGGGAAGGAAGAGGGTTATACCAGCTATGCACAGGAACTGGTGGCATGCCAAACGGAGCTGCGATGGCAGAGTTACGAGCTGACGAAGTCGGCTCCACGAAACTGTCCAAAAACGGTAGAATTTAAAACGTCAACTTGGTGGCCAGTTTTGATGTATCAAACGACAAAATTAACGGACGAAACTTGAGAGAAGTGAAGAGCTATATACCGAGATTGTGACGGAGCAAAGAGTTCGCCGATCCAAAGGTCGGATTGTCCAGAAAACACGTGCAAAGTTGCTGTCATGAAGCACACTTTCTGACTTCTCCAACACGCACATCACGACGGGATTTCGTGCAAAACGCACGAATAGCCTATCGTGTGCGTCGGAAACGATGGAGGCGGCAAGGAGGGGTTCGCCGGGGTTTCGCCCAGGGTGTGGGGTTCTCGCGTTGGTGCGGGCCGGCCACGCGATGGCGCACGACGGCGGCAGTGCGCGGCACACGCGCGTGCATGACTGCAACTGCTGCCGATGGTGTAGCTGCAGCTTGCTGCTGTGCCTGAGCTGCTGCGGCAGGCCGACCAGGGCGGCGGCGGTGCAGCGTCGGGCACGGCGACGTTGGTGGGGGATGGACGATGATGATGGTGAGAGTGGTGGTGATGATGGTTATGATGATGATGTTGTTAATGGTGGTGGTTATGGAAAGGGTGGTGGTGTGAGGATGATGATGATGATAATAGAGTAGTGAGGAGAAGGAGGAGATGGAGGCAGTAGGGGTGGTGCTCGGCCAACATGAGGGGGATGGGGAGTTGCTGTAGTGAGAGGGAGAGAGAGTTGTTTATTTGTGTGTGAGTTTATATAATATATATAGGAAGAGAGAGTGAGATATTTGAAGAGAGAGGAGAGATATTTGAAGAGAGAGGAAGTTGAGAGAGAGAGAGAGAGATAGGTCGGATGAAGGGGGAAGTTTGCTGTAATGAGAGAGGGGGTGAGGTGTGTGTGTCAGTAATAAGAGAGAGTGAGATTTGTATATAGGTATATATATTAATATATATAAGAGAGATAAAAATAAGATATTTGAAAAGTTGAGAGAGAAAGAGAGATATTTTTAAATAGAAAAAAATTATGTGGGATATTTGGGTAGTCATGAGAGGACATCATGGAGCTTGGGTTTGGGTTCGGTTGAGCAGGGTCGGATAAAAATCGGACATGGTGCAATAATTGAATTTAAATAGGTATTTATGATCATGGGTAAATAAGTAACATGCGGGGACTCAAATAAATGGGACACAAGCGTCATGTGGGTAGTAGACTTCATGTGGGCCATGTCCATACTTGGGTCGACTAGGTTGGACCGATGTCGGGTCCCGAAATTAAATTGGAAGTCAGGTCACATTTTACGGTAGATAATTAATTGGCCTAAATTGACCCAAAAGTTGTGCGAAGCAAATGAAGCACAAAATAGAGTGTCTGAGTGGAACACGAAGGTTATGGGTGTAGAGCGTCTCGAGTAGATCATTCATGAAAAATTGGTTCTGAGAAAACGACTGATCTTGTGCTCCCAAATTAAAAGTCACGGTTACGTACAAACGATGATCAAAGATAAAGTGGAAAATCAATTAATAATTATTTAATCGATCAAAGGTCTAATTTGACCCGAAGTTGCGTGATGCAAAAAGAGCACAAGGGAACGAGTTTAAGTGGGACATGATATATCAAAACGAAGATAATCTTGTCTACTACAAGCTCATGAAGAGAGTTTACAGAGATTGACATCTCTGACGCTCCAGATGTCAAAGTCACGAAAAATAACATTAATGATCAAAACAATTAAATAATAAAATATTTATTGAAAATAATTCATTTAGAAAATTTAAAATAAACCCTAAAATTCAGGGGGCTTACACGTAGAACATGAGAAGTATGGAACTAAGTAAGATATGAAAAACAATAATATGGAAAAAAAACTGGTAAATATTGTAAAGCTTGGCAAGGTGTGCTTGCCTGGTGTCGCGCTGTGAATCTAAAACGTCGCTCCCGCGTCCACGTCGCCGGAACCCGACGCTCCTAGATAATTAATTAACTAAATTAACCCACTAATCATGAACTTACAATATACTTAATTAGTTAAGATAATATTTTAAGATTATATTCAATTTCTCATTGAACCCTTTATACCCATGCAATCACACACAGGCTCCACGAGACACCGAACACAGTTTTTGGGTTTCCAGCTCCCAACTAGTCAGTTATGTTCCTACTTCAATCATATACTTAAAAATCATATAAAAATAATAAGAATATTATTTAAACTAATATTCTATTGATTTATCTCAGAATTTCTAGAATTTATATTTTAACGAATTATACTACTAGTTGTCTATCGGGTCGACTAGTCTACCCAAAATTTATCTACAACTTCATTAATTATCTAAAATTATGAAAACCCTCAAAAATAAAATTTAAAAATAATTAAAATGTCCTAAATATCAGAATATAAAATTTTGATGCAAGGATTTCATGGTACTAATGGTTTGGAATCTTCTAGGTTAACAAGTCACCCAAAAATGACTAGTTTTGACCTATAATTTTCTCGACCAGAATTGAATTGATAAATTCGTAGAAAAATTCTTTAAAATACTAATTTAAATATATTAAACTACATAAAATTTAGTTTTGAAAAATTCCTATAGAAACTTATAGTTCCTTCACAACGTGGTTAGTTTTGGCTCTACCAAAACATGAAAATAGCTATCATAATTTATGAAACTTTTATGGATGAAAATAATACCCAAGAGACATTAAAAAACTATTTCTACAAAATTAATACCATAATTTCTACAGATTTATAGCATAGGTTTGAGATGGAAAAATTAGGGTTTCTTACCAAAAGTCCTTGGTAGTTGGGTTGTGGAGGCTTCTCCTTGCCAAAGCTCCCACCTTTATTGCTATCCTTGCTTGCTAATCCTCTCTTGATGAGTTTGAAGGGGTTGGCAATAGTTCTAGATAGTTGGATGGAGAAGATGGAGTTTTTAGGATTTGTTTGGTGGAGTTTGGATGGAAGAAGTATGAAAGGAGTTTTTATGGAGGATGATGAGTTATGTGATAGAGGGGATGATGTAGTAGAGGGGAGGGGATGCTATTTTCGAAATTAATGGTAAAGGAGCTACTCTTGGGTGATAAATAAGAGTTTTTAGTGTTAGGATTAGGGTTTTGACAATATATATATATATATATATATATATATATATATATATATATATATATATATATATATATATATATATATATATATATATATATATATGGGCCTATGGGTTGAGTATATATATGTAGGAGGATGTTTCCATGCCTGGCATGGCCCGCCAATATAGGGGATTATTTTTGGACAACAATTACATGAAAATAATTTTTGGTGGGTCATATGTGGGGTCCACATGGATTGGTTTGGTTATTTGATGAGTTGGCTAGTTGATTTGATTGAGCATTTAAATAGAAGGTTTCCTAATATGGAACTAGTTAGATTTCAATATATAAATACAATCTAAATCTGAATAAATATTAAATATATATGGTTATTAATATATATTAATACCCAACATGCCTAAATAGGTTTGGGTTGGACTTTGGGTCAAATATAAACTAATGCCAACTAGGATTACACATAGACACTTTTTATAAATAGAAACTTTCCAAAATTGAAAAAATATTAATATTAATAATATATATACAAAATATATATCAACATGAAGGTATTTGAGATTACTACTTGTCTATTTAGATTTAGATTTGATTCGGGTCAAGTCGGGGCTAAATTGGAACAACCGGGTTTTCCAGAAAGTCAATAATCTAATAATTAAATAAATAAATCATCGGTGGGGTTTAAGTCGCAACTTGACCGGGTTTTCCTAGTTAGAACACACCTATGGCTCGGCCTTCCCTATCATGGCTAAAATACTAGTCAAAGTACACGTGTACACTATCCGTGTCACAATTCTTAGTCGTCTTGTACTCCAAATCTTAACCGTGGCTAAGGTCATCTATAATAATAACTATTTAATAAAAAAATATTCATAAAATTCATAAAATCCTATTTAAATAAAATTAATAATAAAAAAATAATTCCAAAAATTCAGGGGTGTTATATTGTCTTATTTTCATCTTTGAGTTGTTATGTCAATATTGGATAGAGTTGATTGGGTATCTGATTATCGTATCCATGTTTGAGTCGTGGAACCAAGAGTTTATTGCAGCCAGCTGTACACTGGCAAGGCATAAATTCTCGGTAAAGTGACTTCGGGTATGCTTACGATTTTTGAATACCATATATGCTATGTCTTTTATTGGCATATGACTATTAAGTTTCCAAATTGGCTTGTGCCTTATTTCTAGTTACCCTTCTCAATAAATAGGTTGTTCTTCCTATCTTTCTTACCCTTCTACTTTCAAATTGTCATCTTTTAAACATATTTTGATTTCCTTCCAGTAGACTCTTATACATATCTAAATTTTGATTCTATAATCGTGCCTATAAATTTTGCTTAACTAGTTGAACGTGCCAAAATGACTTTAATCGTTCTTAAAACGAATTTGATCATGACTCAATCATAAAATATTCAGATCGTGCAAAAACCATATTTTCTTTGATTTTAATCGCGATTATGTGTGACTAACTTGATCATGAATCTTATCATTCTCCCGGTTATATCAATCGTCGTTCCCATTCATATCGATTAAAAAAATTGGTTTCTTGATTATGTTCTTAGTCATACCTAATCGTGCCTTTGAAATTCGAAGAAGAAAATTTCTAAGGTGGGTAGAGTCTTCGATTGGTGAGTTGTCCTTGAGGTCGTTGTTAGCTTTTGTGTTAAATTTTTAGAACATTTCTGAACATCTTAGCCCGAGATTCCAACACCAAGCAATATCTATTTTTTTTCTTCTTCTATTTCCACCCTAAATAGCCCAAAATTCTCAATAAATACTTTTTTCTTTCCATCTACTTGAATCAATATTTTCTTCTCATTAATTTTCTATCTTTTACCGATCCACCAAGTCCGACTATCATATTAGTCCTTAAATTCGAGGACGAATTTATTTCTAAGGTGGGTAGATTTATAACCCCTCTTCCCGAGTTTTGAATATTTTATTATTATTTATTTTCTATTTTTGAAATCAAATATTTTTCCCTTGAAACGTATAAACGTTAATATGCTAGTTTTTAAATAAATGGGTTGAATGTACTAATTTCTTGTAATAAAAGTATTTTGGGCTTAAATTTCATTATTGGCATCATAAATACGTTATCATTAGTTTTGAACTACTGGTTCAAACTACTTTAAATAGATTTGATTAATTAGTATACATTTTAAATTACTCGAATGGTATCTTTATATTTAAACTACAATGATAACTATTTATTTGAAATGAGATTTGATTTATAATTTAAGTTATTTGGATTAAGATTGGATATTATTGAATAATATTTTAATGTCATTTGCAATCATTTATAAATTTTGATTAAATTTATCTACTATATGATTTCAATTATTTTAATAAATTTTGAATATTCTCTTAAAATTATTGATGTTAATTATTATTTGAACTAAATTTAAAATCATAAGTAATTTTGAAATCAATAAAGATTTTATCAAAGTATTAAGTTTTGGATTTATAAATAAATATATTTTAGAATCAATTTGATAATATCATTACTAGGATGAGGATTTATTTAAAATTTTGTAGTAATTAATTATGTGATTTAGATATCAATGTATACGATTTAAATTGTTTGATAAATATCGAAATCATATCTAAATATTTTTTATTATAATCAATTATTTTACTTAGTTAAATGCATATGATTTAAAATTGTTTTATATTATTTTGAATCTATATAATTTGAACTTTTAGATGATTATTTAAATTAGTATATTTATCTACAAGTAGATTTCGATAAGATTGAATTATTTTTTATGTTGATTCAAATTTGTATCTGTTTTACTTAACAAAATGCCTGAAAATCGGCTTTTGAAAATAAAACTTGAAAGAGTACAAAAAAGTACAAATTGATTTGGGAAGTATTGCTATGGAAGTCTGATCTGAAGTAGGGGTGAGCATTCGGTTTATTCGGTTTAAACCGAACTGAATAACCCAAAACCGAGTTGGACCGAAACCGAATAAGCAAAACCGAAACCAAACCGAATTGGCCCAAAATCGAATCAAACCAAACCGAATTAAATCGGTTCGATTTTCGGTTTATTCGGTTTATTTATATATTTTTTTGATTTTTTTGAGCTTTTTTTGTTAATATATATAGTAACTAAATATACATAGACATATTTAGTATATACCTATGTATATTTAGTATATACCTATATATATTAATACTTATATATATAGTACACACACACATACACACACACACACACACACACACACATATATATATATATATATATATATATATATATATATATATATATATATATATATATATAAATATATATATATATAAAAATATATATATTTATATATATAAAAAATATATAAAAAATATATAAAAAATATATAAAAAATATATATATATATATATTTATATTTATATATATATATATATATATATATATATATATATATATATTTATATATATATATATATATATATATATATATATATATATATATAAATATATATATATATAAAAAATATATATATTTATATATATAAAAAATATATAAAAAATATATAAAAAAAAAAAAAATATATAAAAAATATATATATATATATATTTATATTTATATATATATATATATATTTATATATATATATATATATATATATATATATATATATATATATAATATATATATATATATAAATATATATATATATATATATAAATATATATATAAATTAATTAAATTTTCTTATTCGGTTTTCGGTTTTGGAACAAAACCGAAACCCAAAATCAAAACCGAAACCGAATAAGAAAATTTAATACTTTTAAAACCGAAACCGAACCGAATTTTTTTAAAACCGGACCGAACCTCTTATTCTGTTCGGTTCGATTCGGTTTTCGGTCCAAAACTGAATAATGCTCACCCCTAATCTGAAGGCGATCACTTTGTTCCTTGGACCATACAATGATGATGAAGATCACTGCTAGAAGATGAACAACTGGAAGAACTAAGTCACCAGAAAGGTATCGACGCACTTGGGCACTGATGGCGAGGTCGAATGCTTTCCTGCTTTGCTTCACTCTGTTCTGGAAGAAAGGTTGAAGAAGAATGCTCTGGAAAATCAAAGTTTCTGGGCTCTGATCTCTATGTATTCTCCCTTGTCTCTTTCCGTGTCTCATATAAAAAAATAAGTCTATTTATAGACTTGGCTTTTTGTGCGTAAAACTCAGCAAAGTCCTGTCTTTACGCTAGTAACTGCCACCCATAACTGAAGTCATCCTCTACATACGTTGACACGTGTCCCATTATCTCAATAAGAATAGGATGCACGTACACAAGTTCTTCGAGATATGTGGCATGAAAGCCACGTAGGCAAACCACGTTCCGAAGTAGTCAGGAAGGATCGGGCGTAAAAACAACCCAAATATACTCTGAGCGTAAAGTAGTAGACTAGGCGTAAAATAGCCCTAAAATGGACTTCTCGCGTAAAGTAGTTGATAAAACAACCTTGAGCGTAAAAGTAGCCTAAATAAACTTTATGCACACGTCAACTTTGAGCGTAAAAAGCTCATATAGTATTCATACGTAAAAGTAGCCATCCTGTGAGCGTAAAATAGCTCAGTCTATGAAGCACTTTTTACGCTCCTATAAGACCCCCTTCAAAGTTTTTAAATATTTTCAAAATTTGAAATACTTTGAACAAAAGCGTAAAATTCGGATTTTGACCTGTCAGCGTAAAATTTGGGATATCCAGCGGTCATTCGCGTAAAAATAGGGATATCCAACAGTCGGCATAAAAATAGGGATTTCCAACAATCGGTGTAAAAATAGGGAATTTGAACCGATTCAAAATCTCTATAAATAGAGCTTTTCGAGTTCGATAAGTACTTTACTTGTCTCTTTGCAATCCCGAATCTCTTTATCCCCCTTTCTTTGAAATCTCTCTCACTTTAACTCGATGGCTCCCAAGAAAACCACTGCCGGCAACAAGGAGAAAAAACCCGCCGTTGACTCTTCATCGGCCGACCGTGAACAAACTCCCATTCGGTCATCGACACCACTCCGACAACCCAATCCCGCTGTAGCTCCACCTATGAAGGGTAAAACCCTATCTTTTGGCCGGAACATTCATCGGAGAAGAAGAAGACAACCCGAAATTTCAGATTTCACGCCTACGTCATTCGTGTTAGCGTAGAAACTGAAATAACAAAATACGCCCACGTTGTACATGTCAGCATAAAAAGAAATACACCCACGTTATATGTGTCAGCGTAAAATTCGAATTACGCTCATGTCTACTCATGCCAGCGTAAAATTTTCAAATACGCTCACTTTAGCATGTGCTAGCGTAAAATGAAAAAACTTTGTAAAACAAAGTCCTTTTTTACACTTTAAAATTTTTAATCAATTTTAGTAAGCGTAAAAGTCAATGTCTTTACTCATAAAACTTCAAATTAGATTTCTCACTAACTTAATATTTTTTCTTTTGTCAGTAGATTTACAAGCTCATCCACTTGAAGAAGTTTTTGGCTCATCAGCGGGCATGGTAGGCTCGAACTATCTGGAGGATATCTCATGTCAAATTTCCGCAATCCAACCCCGAATACCCTGCAGCGAGAGCACAGCTGATATCTGCCCAAGGAGATAGGATGCTATTATCCAGGATCAATGGGGAAGTGCTGGTGTCACTGGACAATCAACAATTCTTAAAGCCAGCTTTCTTATTCGGGGATGCGATAGATTTCAAATCGCAAACTCGTCCCAAAAAGGAGGCTTGGGTATTTAGATCTGGAGAAAGGGTGATGTATCTCCCTGACATAGATAGGGATTACCCTTTATCTTCTTTCTTCCACGCTAGCCATCACCGTCAAATGCTATGGAATTTGACTCCCAATAGCTATGGTAGACCGGGTAGGATCATTTTCAGAAGAGAGAGAGAGCAAATAACATGGGTTATCACATTAGCACTCCCTGTGGTGGTGTCATTCCATTTTCTGGTCTATTGTCCGGGTTTACACCGAGTGAGGACTCACTTCTCATCCAGCCGATACAAATTCCCATGTTCATAAATAAATTTCTAAGGGAAGGAGTCTTATATCCCCAGACCAACCCTAGGCTGACGGGGTGGCTAACCCCTTACAATAGTAACTGGATTCAGATCAGTAATTGGGTCATGAAGCATTTTAAAACAGAATTAGACGATATTGGCCTGTATGAAGCGGTGGCCTCTACCAGTTATGGTATTCCACCGAACAATAACTTATTCCTAGCCTTACTGGAATTGTATATGAGTTCGACAGGAACTTTTGCAACTCCACACGACAAAATGGGCCTTGCTTTACATGTGATACAATTCATCTCGAAGCTGCCGATGGGCGAATTCCCTTATGAAGAATACATTCCTTCCAATCGAGAATTAGCAGAAGTTCGAGAGAAGAGCCCTGAACTGGTGCAAGTCTTTGAAGAACTTATGTGCCATTATCTGATTTGTACTAGTATGTACGAAACTGGGTCACATTTGGCATACATAACCAAATGGACAACCTATCTATTTTACCATGAAAATAGAGTGTCCAAGACTGAGAAGAGCAGGTTTCGAGAAGACAAAACTCAAACCATTAAACCTTGCTCAATAATTGCTGCAGATGTAATCCAAGAGTTGATGGCTTCACAAAAAGCTCGCAACCAATATCTGTCTACCAAAATCGGAGACATCCCTGCGGGGACTGAGGCTTTAAGCTACCTGAGGCAGGGTAGTCAGAAAATGTCAAAGAAGGCCTTGCTGGCAGGCTTCCTATCCTTATGGCTGTGAAGATGGGTCGTGCCAGGGATCAGTACCGTAGACAGGATTCACCGCAACGTATTGTGGCCAGCGGTACGTTTAGTATTAAAAAACAGAATCAACCTGCTGTCGACAATGGTATGCCGAATAAATGCAGGTCTACGGACTTTCGGTGAAGAGCTGATTAATAATGCTCCTCATCGAGACAATTTTCCAAGGGTGGAGCTACCCTACACCTATCTGATGGGTTGGTTACTACACCACAATTGCAATTTGCTGCCACCGGGCCCTGAGGATGAAGCGATGATTTTCCTCCAAAAATTTAGCAAATCCACATGGAGAGCTACAACGGTGGCAGACACCCGAGCATTAAATTACTCTCACGGGTGGAACTTCTTCTGCACAAGGCCACCAGTTCCAGCCGACTGCCTTGGCATGCAATTTGAAGATAGAGTAGATAAATCAGATTTATTGCCAAGATCTGTCTTCCGATGGCTGGCGTACATCAGACCCTCCCATCTGATGTACAGGATTGAAGATTACTGCGCGTTTGAGCCTTACCTACCAAGTAGGTTCGCTCGCTAGTTTGGATATGACCAACTGCACGTTGGCAATCCTTCCACCAGCTTCTATCATTATGGAAAGCTGATTGACGGTGCACGAGCATGGAGATATTTCAGCACTATATGTACTGGTGCTAGATTCACCATATCTACAGCCACTAGTACAACTGAGCTACGTATACTTCACTCATATGCTCATTTTTATACATCCATTCGCTCCTTCAAAGACGGTTATAGCATGCAAGGAAGTCTGCGATGGGCCCAGGAGGGAAATATTGAAGAACCCATCAGAATAACTCCTGACGTACCAGACAATACTTCTGCTATAGATGAATTTCTGGCAGTAATTCCTAGAGGAGCTGGGGAGATAGCCGCGGGACCAATAGTTATTGGAAAAACCCGCAAACGAAAGCAGACTACAACTACCACTCTTCCAGTGAAGTCTCCTAAGAAGAAGAAGAAGACTACTACTAAAGGGCCTTCCAAACCCAAATCCTTTATTCCAGAAGATGACATCTCGGTCGAAGAGGACCAATTTGTTGCTTCCTCTTCAGTCCATCCAGGAGAAGGGTCTTCAACACCTCAACCAACAGCAGCATCAGAAGTTGTAAAATTTTTATCTCCTGGACGCCTTAGCTCCTCACGCCATTTATCTTTGCCTCGAAAGGTACAAGTTACGGAGGATGCTACTGCTGCACACATTGCTGATCGAGACCGTATCCCATCAGACGAGCCGGCTCTCAACTTTGACGATGATGACTGGGATGGTGATTATGATTCATACCTTGAACAACACGCACATATTCCAGGTACTACGCAAAACCTATACGAAATTATGTATCATGATTTTGTATATTAACTTATTTTGTTCATTTTGTAGATATCATCATTCCACCAAAGCCTATGGCTGCTCCTCCTCCTCAAGAGGATATCCATGAGGAAAATAAGGAATCTGATGAAGAGGCTTCTTCTTCAGATGAAGTAGAAGTAATCCAACAAGAAGATGAGCAACAAGAAGTACAGAAAGAGCTTGAAGCAGAGGTTGAAATAGAGGTTGAAGCAGAGGCTCAGCCCGAATTATCTTTTCGTATTGATGACTGAGAAAAAGAACAAGCTGCAGAAAAACCAACTGCAGACCATGAAGCAGTTGTTGAGGGAGGAACTAGCCTCGATAAAGAACTTGAAGTACCTCCAAAGCCTAAACAGCCAGAAGTCAAAGGAGATGATGGAGGCATAGTCAAATTACCAACCGAAACTGAGAATGTTATGATAGCACCCTCTGCTATTACTACTGATCCTGTAGAAGTTTCAGAGGAGAGTATGCCTGAACTTGAGTCAGCTGCCACCACCGTCATTCCACCCGTATCCATCACCGCCACTGAAACTCTAGTAGTTTCAGCTCCAGAAACGGGTGGAGTAACTAACATTGAAGATATTGATTCCGAAGCTACTGGGAACCAGTTGACTATGATAGCAGTAACTACAATGGCTTCATCTCAGCCTGCTATCAGAGCAACCACATCTGTAAATGTTGAAGACACAATCCCTGAAGTTCTTAGGGATCAAATAGCTGTGATAACAGTAACAAGAATTGCTTCATCTCAATCTGCTGTCACACCAACAGCATCTGTTCCTAGTCTCCAAAGAAGAGATCTAGTAGATATTACCGCGACGCCAAGTTCAAGCATAGAAATTAATCTCCTAGTTGAGATTCATACTGAAACTTTTTATAAAACTTTGGCGACCCTAATCAAGATGGTCCTGAATAAGGGTCTCAGTTATGAGAGCTTGAAAGCGTCTATGGCTCTTACCATCAGCAACGTTGCTATGTTCAATGATATGGGGAGAGCAACAACATTAGAGAGAATTGTGGAGGGTCTTGAACGACCCATCCGAGAGTACCTTAAGTTGTCAAGTGAGACTGTTGAAAGTCTCATACAAGAAGAGTATGACACCTTAACGGCTGATTATCTTGATCGGGAGACAAGATATAATGAAGCTCTCCATGATTATAGTATAAAGGTTGCCAAAGAGAAAGCCTTTTTAGCTAGAATACAGCCCGAGCTGGATGGTCATAGAGCAGCCTATGACACCTTAAACCAGGAGATTCAGCAGCAGAATGATAAAATCCAAGAAGTTGAGGGTGAATTGGCTCGGTTAAAGGCAAAGAGGGAACAGATGATCACTGCTAGGAACCTGCACCTTGCTCAGGGCTCTATTTTAGAAGAACAGGCCTACGGAGCCGAATCAACTATCAAGACCCTCGATGAAGCCAAGGATAATCTGATAATTAGCTTCGCTGGACTTTCTAATCTTTGCCCTACTGAAGCTCGACATGCTGAAGCGACTAAGAAAGTATTGAGCTCTCGTGATAGGCGCCTAGCAGAACTGCAAAAATTACTTCAAGATGTTTCTGCTCCACCTTAGAAAAATAAGGAGCTTTTGTAACCTTTGATCTTATCCAAGAAATGAATAAAATATTTGTTTTGTGATCCTATCTTTTATTTTGCAATTAAACAATAGGCATGAGATAGAAAGTACTTATCAGAGGTAATATGGACATGATAAGTTTTCGAAATTCAATAAATTGTATCTATCCAGAGGTAATATGGACATGATAGATAATGAAATCTCGTTTTCTTGTTTAGAGTATACAATATTGTCAGAGGTAATATGGACATAACAGATCATAATAACTCAAAGAAAAATAGATTAATATCTATTCAGAGGTCAAATAAACATGATAGATAGAAAATACAAGCATATGTAATATTTATTCAGAGGTCAAATGAACATGATAAATAATGAGTCCTATTTTTTAATCAACTGATAAGATAGAAGATTAAAATTTCTTTCCAAAGAGACAAATAATCAGCTTAACCAAACATTGGTAGTTGTGGAATAAGAAAACAGATGTCGTTAAGGATATATACCAATATCAATAAAAGAATGAATGAACCAGCGTTTCTTTTGGGAAACGAAAGGTCAATTCAATTCTACAATTAAATGAATGAATCTGCCGTAATGAATGAACAGGTCTTTTCGGGAATGACAAGTTGTTTCAATTTCCAAGACCAATCCATTAATAGCTTTCTCCTATAAATAGATAAGAACTATTTGTAAAGATTCATTCTTGTTTCCATTCCTCTATTGAAAATGTCTTCTACGGACGTGCAGCAAAAGAATGAAGTCTCCATGAAGGCTGAGGACGTCATCGAGACGCGCTCCGTTGAGCCAATTGTGTCAGGCCCAACTGAAGCAGGCGAAAGCTCTTCTACACCCAAGTCAGCACAAGACATCCTCACTTTCTTAGTAGAGCCAGGAAAACGTCCTGAAGAAGAGGCGCTGAGGATGGCTGCCTGCAAGTTTTTTGTGAACTCAGGCAACGATGCCTTCAATGCATTGGCCGACTATGTATTTAATAAGGAAGGCAGTGGTCCTCGTCCTTAATCCTTTGTTCAGAACAAAAATAATAATAAAAGAAATTTTATTTTTATTCTGTTTTTTTATACATAGTACTTCTTAAGAAATTTGCCATTGATCGGCATCATGAGTAGATCTCCATTGGGCTTGGATAACCGATAAGCGCCATTAGAAAATACGGTCTCGATTACATAAGGGCCTTCCCATTTTGCTTGGAATTTCCCTTTACTTTTGTGAGTTATCACCATCGGTCTTCGAACAGCTAATACCAGCTCGCCAACCTTGAATATCCTCTCTTTAACTTTAGGATTGAAAGTTCGAGATATATGGGCTTGATATAGCTCAATATGCTGTTGTGCTTGAAGACGCTTCTCGTCCAACCCTTCAAGTTCTTGGAGTCGTAAGCGATCATTATTCTCTATAGTTAGCTCATTAGCAATGGCTATTCGAAGAGATGGAATCTAGATTTCCAATGGAAGGACAGCCTCACATCCATAAACCAGTGAGAATGGTATAAAAGTAGTAGGAGTTCGGACTGTTGTTCGATAAGCCTATAAACATTCTCCAAGTTTCTCATTCCAATCACGTTTATTAGAAGAGACAAACTTTTTGAGAAGTTTGATGATTGTCTTGTTGAAAGCTTCGGCTAAACCATTAGACGCTGGATTATAAGCTATAGAAGCCAGATTTTGAATTCGATTCTTATCACAGAACCGATAAAATGCATGACTGGCAAATTGTGGTCCATTGTAATGAATTATCCGTCGAGGAATCCCGAAACGATAAATGATATGGTGTTTGATGAAGCTGATCACATTAGATGTTTTCACTTCAGTAAGGGGAACTGCTTCTGCCCACTTAGAAAAGTAATCGGTTATAGCCAATATAAACTGATGTCCTTTAATATAAGGAGGGTTAATCGGACCAATGATATCCATACCCCAAGCTTTGAAGGGCCAAGAAGCTGCTGTAGCATGTAGAAATTCAGAAGGTTGGTGGATAAAGTCAGCATGAATCTGACATGCTTTACACCTTCTGGCGTAATCTACAGCATCTGCTATCATGGAAGGCCAATAATACCCCATTCTTCGAATGCGATCTTGTAACTTCGGACCTGGTTGATGAGCACCACAGACACCATTATGAGCCTCACGGAGTGTCTGTTTAGCTTCACTTTCTGAGAGACAGCACAGCAAGATTCCATCGTATGAATGACGATATAACATATGTAAAGACGAATCATAGTAAAATCGAAATGATCATCTCTTGATTGATGCAGCTTCTTTTGGATCTTCAGGTAAAATCCCATGAACCGCATAATCAATAAATGGACTTCTCCAATCCTTCTGCTGGGAACTTGACTCTGTAGTATAACTCTGTTCAATATACAGATTATTCTTGACACAGAATAAGTCTCGGTCCAACAAAGTAATTGTATTTTGTCTTCGAATTGGAACAGTCAAGTCTGCAGCTAAGCTAGCAAAAGCATCAGCTTCTACATTCTGAGAACGTGGCACGAATTCGATGAAGAATCCTTTGAATGAAAGGATCAACTCGAATACCACTTGATGATAAGGGATGAGATCAAGATTTCTGACTTCATAAGTTCCTCTAACTTGATTAACAATTAGTTGAGAATCTCCATAAGCTTCTAGGAACTCAATATCTAATTGTTTTGCTACTTGGAGACCAATCAGCAAAGCATTATATTCTGGTACATTATTAGAGCATGGCTCATTGAGAGTAGGTACGGTATATAACCGTTTTATCAGAAGAAACCAAGACGATTCCTACTCCAGAGACAATATTACCTTTAGGTCCAACCCGTGATGCTCCATCAAAATATAATTGCCAGATGTCATCCTTCAAAGTCATGTTGCAATCCACGACTTCATCTGGAATGTCCTCATATAACTTCGATGTTTCAGGTATAGGGTGAGCAGCTAAGAAATCAGTTAATGCTTGACCCTTCACTGATTTTTGAGGTACGTAAACCATGTCATAAGGAGTGAGCAACATCGCCCAGGTAGCTAACCTAGAGTTAAGAACGTTCGATTTTCTCATTAATACCCGAATGGGATTTATTCCGGAGATAACATGAATAGTCTGTCCTGTCACATAATGTCTTGTCTTTTGGACATCAAAAACCAAGGCCAGACATTCCTTTTCTACAGGAGTATACCTGTGTTCAGCTCCGACCATCATTCGGCTAAGATAATAAATTGCTTGTTCATGCCCCATATCACTTTTTTGTGCAAAAAGAGCACCAAGTGAATGATCTAAAGTTCGAACATATAGCAAAAATGGTCTTTCTACCACTGGAGGTACCAGAACAGGTGGATTTGTAAGGTATTGCTTGATGTCATTGAAGGCTTTCTGACATGCTTCATCCCAAACAAATGATACACCCTTCTTTAATAGACGGAAGAAAGGTTAACATCTTCCAGAGAGATTAGATATAAATCTCCTGATATAAGCAATGTGACCCTGAAAGCCACGGAGTTCTTTCAGATTACGAGGAGGACGCATTTCAAGAATTGTTTTAACTTTATCAGGATCAACATGGATACCCTGAGAAGTAATGACAAATCCTAAAAACTTGCCACTGGAAACCCCTAAGAAAGACTTAGTAGGGTTCATTTTCAATTGATGTTGACGCATCAATTCAAATACTGTCTTCAAGTTTTGGATGTGATCATCTTTTGATCGACTCTTAACAGCAATGTCATCTACGTAACATTCAACTGTCTTCCGTAGATATTCTTGAAAGATGTTGCTCATAGCCCGTTGATACGTGGCACCGGCATTTTTAAGACCAAACGGCATAACCGTATAGCAGTAAACCCTAAGGGGTGTACGAAAAGCAGTATGCTTCTCATCTTCTGGATGCATCTTAATTTGATTATATCCTGAGAATCCATCCATAAAAGACATGTGTTCAAAACCGCATGTATTGTCTATCACGACATCGATAATCGAAAGTGGAAATTCATCCTTTGGACAAGCTGCATTAAGATCTCGAAAATCTATGCA
Source organism: Iris pallida (assembly GCA_029216955.1). NCBI lineage: Eukaryota > Viridiplantae > Streptophyta > Magnoliopsida > Asparagales > Iridaceae > Iris > Iris pallida. The sequence goes on from JANAVB010006389.1 coordinate 4,354,607, forward strand.
AACTCGGACTTTTCCGTTCTTTTTCATAATAGAAACAATGTTGGCAACCCAATCCGGGTGTTGTTCTTCACGAACAAAGCCACATGTGATCAATTTTTTGACTTCCGCCTCAATTGCATCCATCATATCTGGTCGAAAACACCGTTGTTGTTGTTTTACAGGCTTGGCATTAGGAAGAATATTGAGTTTATGAGTAGCAACTTTAGGATCTAGACCTGGCATATCTTCATAACTCCATACAAAAATATCAATATATTCTTTGATCAGTTTTATCAACTCTTCCTTTTCATCTTCAGAAAGATTTTTACTGATGAATATTGGTTTAGACGTAGTTCCATCTCCAACATCAATCTGGACAATCTCATCCTCTGTAGGTGGATGTCGCTGCTCAAAACGAAGTTCCTATTGAGTGTCCATCTATTGAGCCCAAGGATCATTCTCAAATGGTTCAGATTCACCATCAGTTTGAACTATGTTTACTAAAAATATTTGCTCAGATTCATCATAATAACCTCCTCAAACATATAAAGAGTGAGACGTATCAGATTCGATGAATTGGATTTCTTCTGAATCTGATGATTGTGAATAGCTAGAAGAGAATTCTTCTTGTATATCATCATTAAACATGTGGGACGGATCATATCCCAACCCATGATGAGTTTTCTGATAAAACGGATCACCACTTAATGGTAATCGTCTACCCTTGCCTTGATTGAGACCTTGCATAGTCTTCAAATCATATCCCATATTCTGGATAATCTTGAGAGATTGTTGACTATATTTGTCAATTCGAATTCTTCCTTTATCTTTATCTCTTAGATTATTTGTCTGAGCAACAGGGATATTTCTAGCCAGGCCAAACACAATTTGGTGCTTGTTTTTCTTATCAGACGGAATAACGAAATAAGATTCTTCGTGACGTCTATAAGTTACACAAGCTTGCGATGAAGAGACTACAGGAAGAAGATAGGGAGAAGATGTTAGGAACCTTTGAGCATAAGGTCCAACATCGACATGAGGAGGAAAGAAATTTTCCTTATGGTCAATGTATAAGGTTTCCTCTGTGTCTATGCCATCTTTATACTGATAACTTTGATTATCAGAAGATAAAGTCATTCTTTCAACAAATTTGACAGCCATATACTTAAAAAGGAAATCTTCATTGATATTAGAAAGTATAGAATGATCAATATTTACATTATTTACAATTTGACTGCTACGCTTCGGATTAATCACTAATAGACCATCATCCGTCTTCTACGTAGACTTGCCAAGATTGACGATCAATGGTGGTTCTGGATCATTCGTACGAGAAGTACGCCCTTTGACCTTGATCATAAGAGGTTGAACTTGGCTTTTAGCAGGAACATTCACTGATTCCTCAGATGAAGCTTGAGTTCTTCCTTTGACCTTGATCATCAGAGGTTGATTGTTGACAGGTTGGGGTTGGATTCGCCTTTTGACTTTGATCTTCAAATGTTGCTCTTCTGGCGGATCTTCATTAATAGACTGATCTTTGGCAGATGATCGATCTTCAGCTATGTCTGATATCTCTTTCACATGCACTTGTTTGTAGAGCATTGAATCAGAAAAATAGGCTTCGACACCCTTGAAAGGATTGATATCAGCAAACTCAGTCTTCACAACCCATTGGGAATCCACGTACTTGAAGCATTGGTGGAGAGTTGAAGGCACGATGTTATACTCATGTAACCACGGTCTTCCAAGAAGGATGTTGTAGGATACGTCTGAATTAATAACATAGAATGTTGCCATAGTTCGAAGATCACCAATCTGAATCTTCAGACGGATCTTTCCCAGTGGTTTACTCTTTCCAGAGTTGAAACCAACGATTGTGGTACTAGTGTAAGTCAAGTCACTAGTAGGAATCCTCTACGGTCTTAGCATATTTTGAAGAATTATGCTAATGGAAGACCCAGAATCAATATAAATCCTGTCAACTTCAGTAGATTCAATATACCCAGTGTAGCATAAAGGCCTGTCATGCTTGTTATGCTTCAACAGCATATCTTCTTGTATAAAGGTAATATTAGGAACTACCTCCATCACACTATGATATTGTGGGCATGACACTGGTATATTATCAGGAGTCTTGAGTTGAGCTAAGCAGGAGTCAGCTTGCAGCAAAGCTTCACTCAAGGTTTTGCGACTTTCTTTAGAAAGGCGAAGCAACTCGAAGATAGATAGTCTAGCCGAAGTATTAACTAACTGGAATAGAATATCAAATTTATAGGGTTTTATCACCACCCCCTGACTGGAAGCAGACTTCAACGGGACATCAAAGCGTACTGCTTTCTGTTTCCCCTTTTCAACCACAGATGGTTTAGCAGGAACATGAGACGGTTGAGTTGGTGGTGTTTCAACATTCTCTGCTTCTTTGGAGGATCCTTAATCTTTGTGGTACTTTTTCCCAGATCTTGTACCAGCAAAGGTTTCTTCTTCAGACTCAGAAGAAGGAAGTACCATATTGCAGGATTTAGTCTTCCTTCCATTAGCCTTTTTCTTACGAGGATTGTTATGAGGAACCTCAGAACCCAATCCAACAGTAGATTTTTGACTTTGAATTTGTAAAGGAAGTCATATTCCTTTATCATAATTCAAACCTTCTGCCTTTTGAAAGTCATAACCCATCTTCTTCATGAGAAGGACAGATTACTAACTGTAGAAGTGAGTGGGCAGATGACTTTTAACAGGTGGTTCAACAGAGGAAGAAGAAGAGATCTCTGTAACTACAGGAGAATGAGGAATAGAATTCTCTATAACCATGTGAGGAGAAGGATTCAGGATACGAGGAAAATCCCTACAGGAGCTTTTTCATAAGCAGCAAAAACTTGTTGTGCCCTGTATAAGGGAATACTATTCATGGCTAGCCACTGCTGATGAGTAAGCTTGAGCTTGGTAGGAGGAGCCAGACTTGGAGGACATATGTTCAATCCTTTCAGTCTATCTTCCAAAGGAATGCCATCCCATAAATAATCCAAATCATCAGGATCTGGAATAACATGAGAAATCATTTGCAGGTTTTGACTTTCTTACCTTTCTTGGATTTTGAAGTTTTACCTTCATCTTCCATTTCAGGTACTAAGTCAGGATGTACCCACATAATTTCACCATTCTTTAATGTGAGAGACGGCAATCCTTCATTTTTCTCCTTGGCAGGTGGGATATTCACAATCTTCATCGTCGCTTTCGGAATTGGGACAATCCCATCTGGTATTTGTTGAGAAGGGAAATCTCCAAATTGAAGAGAAACCATATTGGTTGTAACCGTATGCTCATCGTTAGTTAAAGAGATGGCATTGGCATTAATCAACTCTTGGATTTTCTTCTTTCGGACATAACAAGCCCTGGTAGGATGATTTATGTATCTGTGATAGATACAATATTTGGGATTGTCAGTCAGATTCACCTCATTAGGCCTCTTTGGCTCCGGGATCTGGAGTTTGCCACTCTTTACCAGACATTGGAATATTCCTGGGATATCACTCTCGTCAAAAGAATATTCTTCTTTTGGCTTAGAAGACTCCTGATTATTCGGCGTCGTTTTGTTTTGGAAAGATTAACCATAAGGGTGTCCTTTCCTTTTGTATTACGATTGCCAGAATTATTACCAGGATTACCTTTCTTTCCTTTATCCTCTGAGACAAAAATCATCCCATGTTCACGAGCCAACCTACCATTGGTCTCGGCAGAAACTGCTGCTATAATAAACGAAGTCTAGTCTATGAATTGGGAACCCGTGAAGACAGTAATGGATGGTCGCAGATTTATCTTGCATGTATCAATTAACGCTAAATCTGGCATACCATGAGGCATCTTTAGAGTCGTCTGTCAAAAACGTTCAATGAACGTCCGAGTATCTTCTTTTTCCTTTTGTTTCATTTCTATTAACGAGGACATGTTCATGTCCATACCTCCTTCATAGAAGCGGGAGAGAAATATTGCCTTAAATTCGTCAAAAGACGAAATGCAATTGTCGGGTAAACTACGATACCAGTCGTAAGCTAAACCCGTCAAGCACCCAATGAACACTCGAGTGAGAAGAGCATCATTTTTCTGCAGATGTACAGTCATAATATCCAAGTAATTGATATACTGACTAGGAGAAGCCTTTCCATCAAACAATACCATTGATTGTGGCTTAAATTTCGGTGGAAAGGGTACATCATTCCAATAAGGAGGATAAGGTTGCTTAATCCCTAACCTCTGGAGCTGATCCTTGTGCTTCAAAACATCAAACTGTGCTTTGAGCTCACGCACTGCTTGAATGGCTTCACTGGTTTGAGGAAGCACATTTGATTGAATGGTTGTTGGATGTACCGTAACCCCCATCGGAGATGGTACATCTTCTGGAATGATGGGATTTGGAGATGCAGAATTTTGGTTAACAGCAGGCTCTTGAATATTCAAAGGTATATCAGCCCCTTGACTATCTTGAGTTTGTGCTGCTACCTGCACCGGTGTTACTATTGCCGGTTGAGCAGTTTGTTGAGCCGTTATTATCTGGTGCATGCTTTGCATCATGTTAAGCATGTCTTTCAGTGATTGCTCAATGGCAGTGAGACGTTGTTCTGTATTAGCAGATGACGTCTCTGGTTCATCTCCAATAGAGTAGGATTCAACCTCTCTTGAAGATACAGAGGGATTAGTATAGAGGTATGAATCGACACTATCAGTTTCGAACTCAAAAGATTGAGTACCCCCAGCTTCTGAATCAGAAGTCTGCAACTGTCTTTGTCTTCTTAATCGAGTATTCTGATATACTCCTTCAAAGGAATCAAGAAGTCTGTTGAATTATTGTTGACCTGGAGTTTGGGACGTGTTCCGTCTAGGACGTCGTCCTCTGTTGGTATGAGATGCCATGTTGACTGATGCATATGACAACTCATGTTCTTGGTTATCATCTTGTTGTTGAGGCGCATCAAAAATTGATCGTTTAGAAGCCGAACAACAACATTTAATTACAATCTGGTGACACTCACAATGGTGATTTTCTTGGGGGAGTGTCACAGAAGATTGTCTATTTTTACGCTTTTGCATTAGCAATTCACGTAAATCAGAAAGAGTAGATGGAGTAGTCTTCTTTATTACATTTGGGGTAGAAAAACGTTTAGTCCCTTGTGTATAAAGAAGATTACTGGCTGCATTCGCAGAACCAAACTGTACATTTTTACGTACTTGGAGTTGCGTACGTAAATCCTGAGATTTTTGTGCACGAAGGACTCCATCTTCATTGCGTGTAATTTGTAAGTTTGGTACCTTGCGTATAGCAGTATAAGAAGGTTGTTGGTTGAAAATAGAAGTTTTACTAACTATGTTTTTATGCTTCATGCGTGTAGGTACATTCACTTTAGATGCAGAAGCATTATTGTAAATTTTATCTACACTGTCACAGATAGGAGATTTACCTTTACGCATAGAGCACAAAATATGAGTATCCGCCACGTCATAAACGAAAGATTTTCTATTACGTGTAGAATGTAAATTTTATGTGTCTACCACGTCACAGACGGGAGACTTATTGTTATGCTCAGAATGTAAGGCATTGGAGTCTGCCACGTCACAGACGGGAGACATATTTTTACGTCCAGGACGTAAAACCTAATTTTTACGCCCAGAGCGTAACACTGGAGAGTCTGCTACGTTACAAATGGGAGACTTATTTTTACGCGCATGGCGTATCACCAAAGTAGAGACTGCCTCATCACAGATGGGAGCCTCTACAACAGGAGTATGAAGGATTTTTTTTGCCTGCAGAGACAGTAGGGAGATCCGAAGATGCCTTGGATTTGGAAACCCAAACTTTTCGTGCCTTCCACGATTTCTGAACATTGGAGCAGCGAGTGCTACCCCCAGTCCGGAGCATTTCTTCGTAGGCAGTATGGTCGAAGTGCACAACCAGAGTCTTCTTTGTCGATCCAATCGACACATCATCGTATTGAGCAATTGCCTCCTCATCAGAGAAGAAGGTCGTCCCCAGCAGAGTCGCCATTTTGTTTTACTTAACAAAATGCCTAAAAATCGGCTTTTGAAAATAAAACTTGAAAGAGTACAAAAAAGTACAAATTGATCTTGGAAGTATTGCTATGGAAGTCTGATCTGAAGGCGATCACTTTCTTCCTTGGACCATACGATGATGATGAAGATCACTGCTAGAAGATGAACAACTGGAAGAACTAAGTCACCAGAAAGGTATCGATGCACTTGGGCACTGATGGCGAGGTCGAATGCTTTCCTGCTTTGCTTCACTCTGTTCTGGAAGAAAGGTTGAAGAAGAATGCTCTGAAAAATCAAAGTTTCTGGGCTCTGATCTCTATGTATTCTCCCTTGTCTCTCTCTGTGTCTCATATAAAAAAAAGTCTATTTATAGACTTGGCTTTTTGTCCGTAAAACTCAGCAAAGTCCTGTCTTTACGCTAGTAACTGCCGCCCATAATTGAAGTCATCCTCTACATACGTTGACACGTGTCCCATTATCTCAATAAGATTAGGATGCACGTACACACGTTCTTCGAGATATGTGGCATGAAAGCCACGTAGGCAAACCACGTTCCAAAGTAGTCAGGAAGGATCGGGCGTAAAAACAACCCAAATATACTCTGAGCGTAAAGTAGTAGACTAGGCGTAAAATAGCCCTAAAATGGACTTCTCGCGTAAAGTGGTTGATAAAACAACCTTGAGCGTAAAAGTAGCCCAAATAAACTTTATGCGCACGTCAACTTTGAGCGTAAAAAGCTCATATAGTATTCATGCGTAAAAGAAGCCATCATGTGAGCGTAAAATAGCTCAGTCCACATACTAAACGATAATATTGGTTTCTGTGTAAAACAAATCCCTTCGAATTCTGTGTTATACGCTGTCTGTAGATCTTTATGTCAGACCCATTATCACTTTACATTAAATGCATGATTTGACAACCTGTCCTTGGCGTAAAGTGGTTGGCGTGTCCCTGGCGTAAAGTAGCTGATCTATGCCTTGCATAAAGTAGCTGATCTGTCCTTGGCGTAAAGTAGCTGACTTGTCCCTGGCGTAAAGTAGTTGGCGTAAAACAGCTCATTTTGAGTGTAAAGCTCTATCTCTTTAACTCAGTCTATGAAGCACTTGTTACGCTCCTACAATATCATTATCTATTAGTGGATTTGATTAAATGAGGTTGTTTTAAAACGTTTACCTGATTTTAAATAAAGGGAGAGACTTATCTATTTAGGAGTCCTAGTCTCCTATTTAAGGAGAGCTTTCTCTAAGTTCCTACCGATGTAAATTCGTCAATCCTCACCATTAACCACAGGCAACCCACCATCACCACAGTGTCATCGTTTCCGTGTCCACAACATCTACTCCTCTCCTACACCATCGACGTTTCCGGACCCGTACATCCGTGGCATTTTATCTTATTCCAATATTACAAGCTACAAACCAAATCCTCGTGTCCAACATGCTGGACACAATACAGGCAAATTTGAGCACCACTACTCTCACCTTCCGTCACCATCTACGATTGCTGCCACACTACCGGTCATAATCCTCCCGTCCAGCAACCCGACACCCTGTTCCTACATGACTCTGGCTAACACCCACCGCCAACATTTCCATTCACCAAGAAAACACTGCTGCCACCACGACAACAGCCCTTCACTACCGTCACCACAATCATAGGCGTCCATGAACACCCCTAGAAAACTACCATCACAGAGAGAGGAGAGAACACCACTCACAAGCATGTTCGACCACCCTTCGGCGAGTGCCTCTCGAGCAACCTCCGTGTCAGCGCCTAGCCTCCCGCGTCCTCCGTCCGCCTCGATGTGCCGCTTCCCTCCACCGGACCGCCATCGTCAGGCTTTCGCCGATGTGCCTCCGCATCGACCTCCTCATTGTGCAGCCTCCATCGGCGCTCGACTCCAGCACAGGACCACCGAGCGAGCGTCTCAGCCGCTCCTTCAAACCCGCAACTCCGTCGCATGCGGGTACCACTCTCCGCCGATGCAGATCCGCAATGCCGCTACCGGCTCACCTCGAAGTCGAGAAAGCACCGCCAGTAGCGAACGTTACGGCCAGCACCCTAGCAGCGCTAGAGCCGCCATTCTGCGCCACTCTGTGCCACCGCGAACAGTGCTTCGACCCCGCAGGTGCGCCGTGTCGTCCCCGCGGCCAGCGCCGCCCGGCGTCGACAAACCCCAAGACCGGAGCACAACCCAATCGAGCCTCTCTCCCCCTGGGCGGACGACCGCCGCACGCCGGCACCGCCTCTCTGTGCGTCCGCCGCACCACCCCGCAACAACGCTGCCATGTTGAAGACCAGCGTCCGTCTGGTGAGTCTCTTTTCTCCACACTTTTCCCCCTTCTTGGCTTTTCTTCTTCCTCTCTGTTTCTTTTTCCTAAATATTTCCTCTCTCTCTCTCCTTGCCTTTATTTACTATTCCCAAAGAATAGAAAGAACAACAGCATACATTCATTACATAGACTTTTACACAGTAAACGAGGAGGAAGATGAGTATTTATTATAGATACATATGGTTGTTATTATTATGAGTAATTAATATTACCTTTTTTATTGCCATTAGTACATACATATATGTATGTACTTAGTAAACCAATATGTTTTGGGTTTTAGGGCCTACTATTTTTTGCCTATATATATATATATATATATATTTTTGTATGTACTTAGTAAACCAATATGTTTTGGGTTTTAGGGCCTACTATTTTTTGCCTATATATATATATATATTTTTTTTTTTTGCCTATCTATATATATATATATATATATATATATATATATGAAATTTCCATGAGATCTATTTTTGGTTCTGCAATACTTAGTATACTATTTGTCTATTCGAAAAGTTTTAATAAATGATTTTGTGCTTATACATATATACGGCTATACTAGTGTTAATTATTAATATTATTATTATTTATATTAATTTTGGTAGTTTTTAATCTATATATTATAGATGATTCTAAAATATATTATTATATTTAAATACGCCTTTATTAGGGTTTAACCTTAAGTTAATTATTGTACATTTTCGAAATAGTTATCTAAAAGTATTTTAACTAGTAGAATATAGTTTCTAAATGGGATAAGAATATTATTATAAAAAATTTATATATTTCCTATTGAGCAAATTCCCTTTCAAATTCTCTCTTAGATTATATCGTTCACGATTATGTCTAACCATATTCCCTACTTTTTTTGCCGAGTCTGAACTCCTCCACATCAACCCTAGAGAATCGATCTATCCGGGACGTAATGGTAATATCGATCTCACCAACAAAGGACCCCAGGCGAGTACAGTTTATTGTCTATTTTCAAAATTGACTTTCACTATATTTCATTGATTAGCTATTGATTATGTGGTTTGCCATTTTTATTCTATTATAAATTATGGAGTCGGGATTAAGAAGTACCAAGGATGTGTGATCCGACCGTAGACATTGTTATTTTCTTTCAAGTAGACCTCGTAGACATTGTTTATTTTCTGCAAGTAGACCTCGTAGACATTGTTTATTTTGTGCAAGTAGACCTCGTAGACATTGTTTATTTTTTTGCAAGTAGACCTCATAGACATTGTTTATTTCATGCAAGTAGACCTCGTAGACCTCGCGGTGTAGTGTCCTAGACTGATCATATATCAAAGGTACTTCTAATAGTTGGAAATGTATTCTAGTTTATTTACTTGCTATTGATTTTCTGTCTTTTCTCTCATCTTTTGCTGTTTATTTTTAAAACATATAATTGATGTCTAACCTATGTTGTATAGTCATTTTCATTTATTGAACTACATTCAGTGAGTTGTACTCATTCCATTCCTGACTGGAAACTAACATTTTTCAGGTTAGCTGTGGCTTCACTTAGCATCGAAAGATACGGGTGTACCTGCAGACGAAAACCTAGAGATTAGATAGATAGATGAGTTGTATCATTTCAATATTTGTAAGAGTTTATACTTTTCTGCAAATGTAAACTTAGGAATATTGTAAATTAAATGAATTTTATGAATGAGCATTATTTGTAATTTTGAGCATTGTGGCTATACAGCGTTCTACCGCCGACACCGTGGCGTAGGCTGACTTGGACACGCGCTCGCATCCGTTAAAAAAATGGGTGTGGGTCGTGACAAGTTTTTTTGGTGGTCCATGCAGGTCAGTCTTCGCAAGTTGTGCGAACTCGTAGTAGTGCCATATTAGTCGTACTACTGCGAGCCTGCGACTAGAAAATGCTCATTCACAACTAGGAGTAATCAATTTTAAGATAATGGTTAGGATTAGGAGTCCCTAATTTAATTTGACATTGGGTAGTTAAGGTTGCTACATAGGTCTCACTAGGTGACTTTTAGGATACACTATCGTATTTTGATTCGACGGTATTTCTAATTAAGGAGGGTAGATTCGTAACATCTTCCCGAACTATTGAGAAATCGCATTTATTCCTTTATTTGAATTAAGATGTAATTTTTGAAATTTTACAAACATTTAATTTAATTTAATTATTATTATAGAATGCCTTAGTCTTGGTTAAATTTTGGAGCGCCGTATGACTAGAAGTGATGGCACGGATAGTGCAACGGCATGCTTTGACCAGCGTATTAGCTATAGTAGAGAAGGTCGAGTCATAGGTATGTACTAACTAGAAAAACCAGGCCAAATCGTGACATAATCCTAGGAATAATTTAATTACTTATTATTAAGATTATTGGCTTTTAGAAGGCCTGGTTGTTCCAAACTAGCCCGAACCCAACCCAAGTCCTGGTGGTCATGTAGTGCGACCGACGCCGTCCATATAAATATATAGATGTGTATATATTGGTAGTCCATTTCTAGTATTGTGAATAATTTCTATATATTATATATTGAATATAATATACGTATTATTGCTACTTAAATTTATATTTTCTTGGTAATAGTATAACCTTCTCTTAGAATGATATTTTTGGGATTTACTTAAGCTATACCTATATAATTGTGTATAAATATATTCATAATAGGTAGACATAGTGCTTTATACATATTTTTCCCTTAATCTTGAATATTAGAGAAATATAAATTTAACTTTATATTTCTTTTACCTTCGGTCATTTTCTCCCTAATCATGATCATTTGTACGACTCTATCGTATGCCTTTTCTAAACATCGCCATATCATAAGTTCATATCTCTTATATATTTTTTCTTGGACCTAAAGAGTTATTAGTTTTTTTTAAAATAATTTCTCACTCAAAATATATATCTATATATTAATCTCGAGTTAGTTTTGACTCAATATTGTTCCTCTCAATCATTGAATGTTGACTAGCCGTAAAATAGTGATCAAAATTTTTACTTAGTTGGCATCGATCATTACCTTTTCTAGTTACTCATTTCTCAAGAATGGAATTTCAAGGGCAGATAATTACAATTCTCCTATCGTAGTCACCTTGGAATCTGTTCGAATTATCTTCATGCCTAGGATGCATTACTTAATTTCCATAGGTAATTGTTTCCTAAAAGTCAATATCATATTTCTACCTATTGAATTTTTGAGCCTAAGCTGGTCCGATTGTCTATGTTTATTCCGAGAATAGCCTTTTCTAAAATTTAAGATATATGTTTTCTCTATACTGAGAAATAGAAATTTTATTCTCTTGTCTTCAACCATTTTTCCTAATCCATCGTAGAATTCCAACCTGATACCTTTATTCAAGGACAAATACTTACATTTTGCATCCAAATCAACTTGTTAAATTTCTAGAAGTTCCTTGAAAATTTTATGGATATAGTTGAAAGAATATTCGTTGACTTATAATGGCAAGACAAAAGCGCGCTGTCGCCATTTATCTGAATTATCAAGACTGCGGGTTCACTGCAGCCAGCAGCGCACTGGCGAGGCATGATCCCTAAGTTGAAATAATTTCAGGTAAGCGTGAGTTACCAAATATCATTAAAGCTATATCTTAATTGTCTTATTTTCATCTTTGAGTTATTATGTCAACATTGGATAGAGTTGATAGGGTATCTGATTATCGTATCTATGTTTGAGTTGTGGAACCATGAGTTTATTGCAGCCAGCTGTACACTGGCAAGACATAAATTCTCGGTAAAGTGACTTCGGGTATGCTTACGATTTTTGAATACCATATAAGCTTTCTTTTATTGGCATATGACTATTAAGTTTCCAAATTAGCTTGTGCCTTATTTCTAGTTATCCTTCTCAATAATAGATTGTTCTTCCTATCTTTCTTATCCTTCTACTTTCAAATTGTCATCTTTTAAACATATTTTGATTTCCTTCCACTAGACTCTTATACGTATCTAGATTTTGATTCTATAATCGTGCCTATAAATTTTGTTTAACTAGTTGAACGTGCCAAAATGACTTTAATCATTCATAAAACGAATTTGATCGTGACTCAATCATAAAATATTCAGATCGTGCAAAAACCATGTTTTCTTTGATTTTAACCGCGATTACGTGACTAACTTGATCATGAATCCTATCATTCTCCCGGTTATATCAATTGTCGTTCCCATTCATATCGATTAAAAAAAATTGGTTTCTTGATTATCTTCTTAGTCATACCTAATCGTGCCTTTGAAATTTGAAGAAAAAAATTTCTAAGGTGGGTAGAGTCTTCGATTGGTGAGTTGTCCTTTAGGTCGTTGTTAGCTTTTGTGTTAAAATTTTAAAACATTTCTGAACATCTTAGCCCTAGATTCCAACACCAAGCAATATCTATTTTTTTCTGCTTCTATTTCCACCCTAAATAGCCCAAAGTTCTCAATAAATACTTTATCTTTCCATCTACTGGAATCAATATTTTCTTCTCATTAATTTTCTATCTTTTATCGATCCACCAAGTCCGACTATCATATTAGTCCTTAAATTCTATGACGAATTTATTTCTAAGGTGGGTAGATTTGTAACCCCTCTTCCCGAGTTTTGAATATTTTATTATTATTTATTTTCTATTTTTGAAATCAAATATTTTTCCCTTGAAACGTATAAACGTTAATATGCTAGTTTTCAAATAAATGGGTTGAATGTACTAAGTTCTTGTAATAAAAGTATTTTAGGCTTAAATTTCATTATTGGCATCATAAATACGTTGTCATTAGTTTTGAACTATTGGTTCAAACTACTTTAAATAGATTTGATTAATTAGTATACATTTTAAATGAATCGAATGGTATCTTTATATTTAAACTACAATGATAACTATTTATTTGAAATGAGATTTGATTTATAATTTAAGTTATTTGGATTAAGATTGGATATTTATTTGCAATCATTTATATATTTTGATTAAATTTATCTACTATATGATTTCAATTATTTTAATAAATTTTGAATATTCTCTTAAAATTATTGATGTTAATTATTATTTGAACTAAATTTAAAATCATAAGTAATTTTGAAATCAATAAAGATTTTATCAAAGTATTAAGTTTTGGATTTATAAATAAATATATTTTAGAATCAATTTGATAATATCATTACTAGGATGAGGATTTATTTAAAATTTTGTAGTAATTAATTATATGATTTAGCTATCAATGTATACGATTTAAATTGTTTGATAAATATCGAAATCTTATCTAAATATTTTTTATTATAATCAATTATTTTACTTAGTTAAATGCATACGATTTAAAATTGTTTTCTATTATTTTGAATCTATATAATTTGAGCTTTTAGATGATTATTTAAATTAGTATATTTATCTACTAGTAGATTTCGATAAGATTGAATTATTTTTTATGTTGATTCAAATTTATATCATTATCTATTAGTGGATTTGATTAAATGAGGTTGTTTTAAAACGTTTACCATATTTTAAATAAAGGGAGAGACTTATCTAGTTAGGAGTCCTAGTCTCCTATTTAAGGAGAGTTTTCTCTAAGTTCCTACCGATGTAAATTCGGCAATCCTCACCATTGACCACAGGCAACCCACCATCACCACAGTGTCATATCGTTTCCGTGTCCACAACATCTACTCCTCTTCTACACCATCGACGTGTCCGAACCCGTGCGTCCTGTTGGGAAAGAAGCGCGGAAACCTTTCCCCAAACCGGAGAGTACCTGCGAGAGGACCGAGCAAACAACGCACGAACCCAAAAACAAGCACACAAAAACAACCACGCAGACACAGAGAATTTTTGACGTGAAAACCCTTGCGGGAAAAACCATGGGACGATCGGAGTCCAACCCTGAGAAGCCTCCACTAATGGAATAGAAGAATTACACCCTCTACAAACTCCTCCCGATCCAAATCGGATCCCCACAACACTCAGAGACAAGAACAATGATCACAAGGCTACGAAGAACGAGAACGACGAGTAGAGATTACCCGAAACACGATCTCCTCCGAAAACGACCTTCGATCCTCCGTCTTCTTCTCCGAAGTTGTAATGGCACTCTTGCCTCCTTCTCTCTCAAACTTGTGTTGTCCAATGCGATAATACGATAATGAATTAGGGTTGAGAAAACTCAATATATCTCCCTAATCCCGCAACCAACCTGGACCGTTGGATTAGATCCAATGATGAAAACTCATCCTAAAATCCGCTTCAGCCCCCCGACACACAGAGTTCGGCCAGAACTCTGTGCGGGGCAACCAGCACTGGATGGCCAAACCCTGGAACGGCCAGACCGAGTTCGGCCAGAACTCGGCCTGGGACCGAGTTCGGCCCGAACTCGGCAGACTTGGTCCAGAACCCCCTTTGGGGCAGCAGCAGCAGTAACAACTACTCCCGAGCTTCTCCGACATCGGACGGCGCTCGTCGCACTCCGGGATCTTCTCCACATAGGTTGGGAACCCCACCCACTCCAACAAATCTCCCCCTTCACAACTATGGGGAGGACGTCGTCATCCCGACGATCTGCTTGCAGTACTTAAACTTCCCCCTTGGTAGAATCTTCGTAAACATATCAGCTCCGTTGTCATCTGTATGCACCTTCTCAAGCTCCGCGTCCTTCTTCTCAACCACATCCCGTATCCAATGATACCGGGTCTCGATGTGCTTGGACCGGCTATGAAACGTCTGATTCTTCACAAGATGGATAGCACTCTGACTGTCGCAAAGCAAAGTATACTGCTCTTGCTTCAGTCCCATTTTCTGCAACAGCTTCTTCATCCACAACAGCTCCTTGCAAGCCTCCGTCGCCGCAATGTATTTCACCTCCGTCGTCGACAAGGCAACACACTTCTGCAATCGCGACTGCCACGACACTGCTCCTCCCACAAACATCATCACGTAGCCTAAAGTCGATCGCCTCGTGTCTACATCTCCAGCCATATCAGCGTCGGTATACCCAACCAGCTTCGGCTCGTCACCACCAAAGGAAAGTCTCCAACCAGCAGTGCCCTAAAGATATCGTAGAATCCACTTAATCGCAGTCCAGTGTACCCTTCCAGGATTCGAAAGATACCTGCTAACCGTACCAACTGCATGAGCAATATCTGGCCTCGTACACACCATGGCATACATAAGGCTTCCCACAGCTGAGGCATATGGAACCCGCTCCATATCTTCCTTTTCGTCCTCGGTAGATGGACACTGCTCCTCAGTGAACTTAAAGTAAGCCGCGAGGGGGGAACTCACTTTCTTCGACCCGTCCATCCCGAAACGCTGAAGTACCCGGTGAATGTACTTCTTTTGGGACAAGTGTAGCAGCTTGGACTCTCTCTCTCGGCTGATCTCCATCCCAAGAATAGTCTTCACTGTGTCCAAATCCTTCATAAAGAAGGCCGCGCCCAGTTGGCACTTCAACTCCGCTATCCTAGTGGCATTCCGACCCACTAATAGCATATCATCAACATAGAGCAACAAAATGATGAAATCATCATCGGCAAAATATCTCACAAATGCACAATGGTCCGACGTCGTCCGTGCATAACCATGCTCCCCCATAAACGACTCGAACTTTCTGTACCACTGCCTCGGAGCCTGCTTCAGACCATACAAGCTCTTCCTCAACCGGCAGACCAAATGTGACTTGCCCTTCTCACAGAATCTCTCCGGCTGCTCCATGTACAACTCCTTCTCAAGATCACCATGGAGGAACGCCGTCTTCACGTCCATATGCTCGACCTCCAAGTCGAAACTGGCTGCTAATGCTAGCACCACCCGAATAGACGAATGCTTGACGACAGGCGAAAAGATTTCATCATAATCCACGCCTTTCCGCTGACCGTAGCCCTTGACTACCAGCCTCGCTTTGTATCGAGGGCGAGTAGCATCATCCGTCTGCTTCACTCTGAACACCCATCGATTTTTCAAAGCCTTCTTGCCCTTTGGCAACCGCACCAGATCATAAGTAGAATTGGTATGCAAGGAACTTATCTCCTCCTACATAGCTACCATCCACTCCTGCCTGTGTTCGTCTTCCATAGCCTCTGCGAAACTTTCGGGCTCTTCCCCGTCAGTCAGTAGCACATACTCATCCGGCGAGTATCTCGTAGATGGTCGACGATCCCTGTTGCTCCTTCTCAGTGGAGCCACTGGTGCTGGCTGTATACCGACAGCCTCCTCCCCTTCAGGAACTGCCTCCCCGGCATGCTCATCCTCCTGAGGGACACCCTGACCACCATCAGCAGGCTGATGATCAGGGTTGGGAGCAACTCCATGTACCGGCTCCCCCATAACTGGATCCTCTGCGATGTCCTCTGGAAACTGCTCGAAGCGAAATGACTCTAACTCAGGCAATTCCTCAGCCTCAGAAGGCGTCTCGGAATCCTGAGTGTTGGTCATGGTCTGATCCTCGACGAACACCACGTCCCTGCTTCTGTAGAGCTTTCCTTCCACTGGGTCTTAGAGTCTATAGCCAAACTCATCCCGACCATAGCCGATAAAGACGCATCGCCTCGTCTTCGGCTCAAGTTTGGTCCTCTCGTCCTTCGGTACATGCACGAAGGCCTTACAACCAAACGCCCGCAGGTGACTGTATGACGGCTCTTTGCCGTACCATACTTTGTCAGGCACATCACCCTGCAAAGGAGCACTAGGAGACAAATTAATAATATAAGCAGCTGTGAGAAGAGCCTCACCCCAATAACTGTCCGGCAAGTTTGCTTCTGACAGCAAACACCGCACCCTCTCCATCAGTGTCCTGTTCATGCGCTCCGCTACACCATTGAGCTGAGGTGTCTTTGGCGGAGTCTTCTGGTGTCGTATCCCTTGCTCTCTGCAATACGCATCAAAGGGACCGATGTATTCGCCGCCATTGTCGGACCGAACACACAACAACTTCTTGCCCGTCTCCCTTTCAACGGAGGCCTGAAACTCCTTG
This sequence comes from Iris pallida, assembly GCA_029216955.1. Taxonomy (NCBI): domain Eukaryota; kingdom Viridiplantae; phylum Streptophyta; class Magnoliopsida; order Asparagales; family Iridaceae; genus Iris; species Iris pallida. The sequence continues at coordinate 4,371,897 of JANAVB010006389.1, forward strand.
AAAGTAGGCAGCACCTGATCCTTGGTCTTTAAGGCATAGACCCAAACCTTCCTGGAACAGTCATCAATAAAAGTCACAAATTAAGAAGCACCACCAAGAGATTTTACCTTCATAGGACCGCAGACATCCGAGTGAATCAACTCGAGCAACGCCGGCTTCCTCGAACTTGGGTGACTCTGGAAAGACACTCTATTTTGCTTCCCAGCCAAACAGTGCGTGCATTTCTCCAACTTTGTAGACTTGAGCCCCGGAATCACTTTCCTGTTCACCAAGTAGCTCATCCCCTTCTCGCTGATATGGCCGAGCCGCCTATGCCACAACTCGGTAGATGCGTCACTGACTGCGTTCACCTCCTGTGCCCCCTCTGCGCTCCCCTCCATATAGTAGAGACCGGACTTCTTGCTTCCTCTGGCAATCACCATCGAACCTCTGGAAAGCTTCCACTGACTATTCCCGAAGAGACTGAAGAATCCCTCGTCATCCAACCTTCCAACCGACACCAGGTTGAAACGGATATCAGGGACATGACGAACATCCTTGAGAACAAGAACCGCACCCGTCTTCGTTCTCAAATGCACATCTCCAACGGCAACCGCCTTCGACACATCTCCGTTGCCCATCTTCAACACGCCACAGTCGTCTGTCGTGTAAGTGGCAAACAGTGCCCTATTGTGAGATACATGTGCTGAAGCCCCTGAGTCCACCAGCCAAGAATTGTCATCGCAGGCGAGGTTAGTAATGACCTTATCACCTACGACGATCACATCGCCTCCATGCGTCGAGGCCGCCGTTGTAGTGTTCTCTTCTTGCTTCCCCTTGTCGTCCTTCTTCTCCTTCTTCCAAGCGAAACAATTCCGCTTGATATGGCCCTTCTTACCGCAATGGTAACACTCTGAGTCCTCGTAACGACCCTTGGACTTCCCCCTGCTCTTGTCTCTACCACCACCTGGACCCCTGCTTTTGCCCCTTCCGCGGCTCTCTGAAACAAGTGCCTCTGAGTGGTAGGATGTGGATGAAGTGCCCTGAGAACGTCTCCGCATCTCTTCATTCAACACCCCGCTCTTGGCAAACTCCAGACTGACCACGCCCTCTGGAGCAGAAGCGATCATAGATACTCGTATGGTCTCCCACGAGTCTGGCAATATACACAGCAGCCACAGTCCCTGAACTTCGTCGTCGAACTTGACTTCCATAGAAGATAGCTGGTCAACCACGCCCTGGAAATCACTCAAGTGATCCGTAATAGATGCCCCATCCTTGTACCGCAGACCCATCATCGTTCGGATCAGGAACAACTTGTTTACCCCGGTCTTCTTCGCATACAAGGATTCCAGCTTATCCCACAACGTCTTCGCGTGCTCAATATTGGCAACGTGGTTGTACACGTTCTTATCAACAAACTGCCGTATGTACCCACACACCTGTATGTGCTCGAACTTCCAGTCCTCCTCGGATTTATCACTGGGCCTCTCGGTTGCAAACACAGGTAGATGCAGCTTCTTGACAAATAGCAAATCCTTCATCTTGCTCTGCCAATAATGATAGTTTGTGCCATTAAGGTTCACCATGCGCACCGGCTTCGCGTCCATCTCTCCTCTCTGGTTCCTCTGTCAACTCCTGATACCCTTTGAACCCAAAGCTCTGATACCACTCTGTTGGGAAAGAAGCACGGAAATATTTCCCCAAACCGGAGAGTACCTGCGAGAGGACCGAGCAAACAACGCACGAACCCAAAAACAAGCACACAAAAACAACCACGCAGATACAGAGAATTTTTGACGTGGAAACCCTTGCGGAAAAAACCACGGGACGATCGGAGTCCAACCCTGAGAAGCCTCCACTAATGGAATAGAAGAATTACACCCTCTACAAACTCCTCCCGATCTAAATCGGATCCCCACAACACTCAGAGACAAGAACAATGATCACAACGCTACGAAGAACGAGAACGACGAGTAGAGATTACCCGAAACACGATCTCCTCTGAAAACGACCTTCGATCCTCCGTCTTCTTCTCCGAAGTTGTAATGGCACTCTTGCCTCCTTCTCTCTCAAACTTGTGTTGTCCAATGCGATAATACGATAATGAATTAGGGTTGAGAAAACTCAATATATCTCCCTAATCCCGCAACCAACCTGGACCGTTGGATTAGATCCAATGATGAAAACTCATCCTGAAATCCGCTTCAGCCCCCCGACACACAGAGTTCAGCCAGAACTCTGTGCGGGGCAACCAGCACTGGATGGCCAAACCCTGGAACGGCCAGACCGAGTTCGGCCAGAACTCGGCCTGGGACCGAGTTCGGCCCGAACTCGGCAGACTTGGTCCAGAACCCCCTTTGGGGCAGCAGCAGCAGTAACAACTACTCCCGAGCTTCTCCGACATCGGACGGCGCTCGTCGCACTCCGGGATCTTCTCCACATAGGTTGGGAACCCCACCCACTCCAACACGTCCGTGGCATTTTATCTTATTCCAATATTATAAGCTACAAACCAAATCCTCGCGTCCAACATGCTGGACACAATACAGGCAAATTTGAGCACCACCACTCTCACCTTCCATCACCATCTACGATCGCTGCCACGCTACCGGTCATAATCCTCCCGTCCAGCAACCCGACATCCTGTTCCTACATGATTTCGGCCAACACCCACCACCGACCTTTCCATTCACCAAGAAAATAATGTTACGACCACGATAACAACCCTTCACTGCCGTCACCACAATCATAGGCGTCCATGAACACCCCTAGAAAACCACCATCACAGAGAGAGGAGAGAACACCACTCACCAGCATGTTCGACCATCCGCCGGCGAGTGCCTCTCAAGCGACCTCCGTGTCAGCGCCTCGCCTCCCACGTCCTCCGTCCGCCTCGGCGCGCCGCTCCCCTCCACCGGACCGCCATCGTCAGGCTTTCGCCGATGTGCCTCCACATCGACCTCCTCGTTGTGCAGCCTCCATCGGCGCTCGACTCCAGCGCAGGACCACCGAACGAGCGCCTGAGCCGCTCCTTCAGACCCACAACAGCCGTCGCATGCGGGCACCACTCTACGCCGATGATGATCCGCGATGCCGCCACCAGATCTTCTCAAAGTCGAGCAAGCACCGCTAGTGGCGAACGTCGCGGCCAGCACCCTAGTCGTGCTAGAGCCGCCGTTCCGTGCCACTCTGTGTCGCCACGAGTAGTGCTTCGACCCCGCCGGTGTGCCGTGCCATCCCCGCGGTCAGCGTCGTCCGGCGTCGACAAACCCCCAGACCGGAGCACGACCCACTCGAGCCTCTCTCCCCCTGGGCGGACGACCGCTGCACACCGGCACCGCCGCCCTGTGCGTACGTCGCGCCACCCCGCAACAATGCTGCCATGTTGAAGACCAGCGTCCGTCTGGTGAGTCTATTCTCTCCACACTTTTCCCCCCTCTCGACTCTTCGTCTTCCTCTATGTTTCCTTTTCCAAAATAGTTCCTCTCTTTCTCTCTCTCTCCTTGCCTTTATTTACTATTCCCAAAGAATGGAAAGAACAACAGCATACATTCATTACATAGACTTTTACACAGTAAACGAGGGGAAGATGAGTATTTATTATAGATATATATGGTTCTTATTATTATGAGTAATTAATATTACCGTTTTTATTGCCATTAGTACATACATGTATGTATGTACTTAGTAAACCAATACGTTTTGGGTTTTGGAGCCTACTATTTTGTGCCTATATATATACATATACATATGTATATGAAATTTCCATGGGATCTATTATTGGTTCTGCAATACTTAGTATACTATTTGTCTATTCGAAAAGTTTTAATAAATGATTTTGTGCCTACACATATATACGACTATACTAGTGTTAATTATTAATATTATTATTATTTATATTAATTTTGGTAGTTTTTAATCTATATATTATAGATAATTCTAAAATATATTATTATATTTAAATACGTCTTTATTAGTGTTTAACCTTAAGTTAATTATTGTACATTTTTGAAATAGTTATCTAAAAGTTTTTTAACTAGTAGAATATAGTTTTGAAATAGTATAAGAATATTATATATATATATATATATATATATATATATATATATATATATATATATATATATATATATATATATATATATTCTATTGAGCAAATTCTCTTTCAAATTCTCTCTTAGATTATATCGTTCACGATTATGTCTAACCATATTCCCTACTTTCTTTGCCGAGTCTGAACTCCTCCACATCAACCCTAGAGAATCGATCTATCCGGGACGTAATGGTAATATCGATCTAACCAGCAAAGGACCCTCGGCGAGTACAATTTATTGTTTGTTTTCAATATTGACTTTCACTATATTGCATTGGTGTTGTGATTTTTGACGTTTGCTAGTTGTGACTTTAGAGACTAGCCTAGAGTTTAACTTTGACTTTAGTGACTTAGTTAACATGGTGTGGGACCCTAATATAACTTAAGTTGGTCTTAGTTGACTTGATTGTGGCTAGGGTTCATGAGAGGATTGGGAGAGTTTTGTATTTGAACTTATGGCTAAGGGGTTGAGCTAGCTAGCTAATGATCTTGGCTCAAAGCCTATTAACATGAAACCCTAACCCTAATCCCCTACATGGCCGGCCACTACAGCCCAAATAGGACCTAATTTCAGCCTATATAATATCTCTTCATGACCACTTGCCTCTTTTAGAAATCCCCCTTTAGGAAACCCTAATTTCTTCCCCCTTTCATCATTCCTCCACCAAATTAATCCCAATCTTTTGCATTTGATTCCAAAATCTGGAGTAGAAGAAGAAGGAGACTAGCTTGCAAGGAGGGGAGCTCATTGGGACATTGCTTGAGGAAGAAGACTTCACAATTTGGAGTTTTTCTTAGAGATTGGCTCTCTATAGGTAATCCCTTCAAATTACCTTAAAATTCTGATTTATTTTCATAGATGCATCCATCTAGGTGTCCCCTAGTTGTAGAAAAAGTTTGGTAAAAATTCATGTTGATTTGGTGTCTGTATCGGACACGTATCAGTGTAAGCTTATAGGTATTTGATAAAATGCCTCAATAGCAATTTTATTATTATTTTAGAAACCTTTTTGAACAAATTTGTAGAGCTACATGTGCTCTTGGATTTCGTGCATGACTCAGTCGATCATTGGCTTTATGTCGTATCGAATGAGGGGCTGGACACGTCGTACAGACCATATGAGCAGTGTCCTGCTACCCGTCAACAAGTTCTCCGTGTCTGTGTCACTTGGACATGTGACACTTAGACACGTGACACTTGGTGGGTGCCTTGGGGCAGTGACTGACATGTCAGCCCCCAAGTGGCGTGATGAGTCGTGTTGTGTCGTGTCGGCATCGTATTTGTGAGTGTACCGATTTTATGTACACTGTTTAGTAGCCGTGTCTAGGCTCTGATATGCGTGTCATACAGAGCGTAGACATGCCGTGGACACGAAGTGTCATGTCGAGAGTGTAGCCCTACGTGTGGGTAACACATGGACACAACCACGTGACTCCACGTGAGTCGTGTCGTGTCTACGAGCTCGTGGACTCGCCGCACGAGCCTGTGCAGTGGCCGTGTGTTGGCGAGTATTCGTGAGTGTCTGGACACGTCGTGTCCTATTGTGTGGACACCATACGACTCATAGGACACACTGATAATGCACGAGTGTTTACCAACCATTAAATTGGGATTTTTACTTGATTTCGTGTTGGATTTGGGTTTTTTCCCATTGTTACTGATACGAACGTACAATTACTTGTTTTCCTGAGAATTTGAATGTGTTCATTTGATTTCAAATGTAATTTATAGGTTATATATATGTGATATCATATCTGGGTTATTTGATTTTGTGTTGGGGTTCAATGTGGAGCTCGAATTGGCTGTGTGAGTGATGATACATGGGTTTAACTGCTATCGGGTTTTAAATTTCTGAAATGAAGGTTTAGGTATATATGTGATGAACTGAAATGAAGTTACATGGTATTTTTCCTGAGATTTTAATCACTTCACTGTTGTACACAAAAACCCAAACATCAAACTCTCTACTACCATGTTCTGTACACACTATTCACTAGTGTACATGACACACACACACACGCCTACACCTTGCTGAACCTGGGAACACATGAACCTGAGAAATTATCCACTGCTAACCTATGTTGTAAACTTGAGAACAACAACCACTCACACACACTCCCTATCACTCATCATCTGTACACACACACACACTACACATGTATGCCATTACACAAAACCTGAGAAGTTGTTCCCTGCCAACCCGATTTCACATATAACCCGAGAACACATGTAGCCTGTTCACAAACACAAACACTTTCTAACTCACTAACCACACAGTTGAACACACACACACCCTATCACCCCCATAAAGTGTACACACACACCATGCAACTGTACACACACACCCCCTAATCACTGTCATATATATCACTCAGTGTATACACACTCACTGATACACTATTACTCATGGAACACACACACACACTCATACATGTGAGACACACATACACACATATTCACATACACCCCTTGACACCATGTATCCTTAACCCCTTGTATGTAACCCAATACACACACACTCACCCCCCTACTTATATATTTATACCATGTTTGTGTCTTGCTTGTGTATTAGGCACTAGCCTATATGAATGCCTTTATATATATATTATATAGGTATATAAATATACATATTTTGTATTTGTGTGTGTGATAACTTGTTTTGGCTTTTGATTGTGTTTGAGTGCTAGCCTAGGCTTGGTTAGGCTTAGTGAGACTTGTTGGACTAGGCTTGGACCTAGTATAGCTTGGTTGACCTAGTTTGACTAGTGTAGTTGACTAGAATTGACCAAGAGTTGACTTTAGTCTAGAATGACCTAGAATTCATATATGATGCATTGTAAAGTTCAATATTACCATTTTGGACATGTTGTGACCTGTGTTGCTCTAAATAGGACTTATCTACTCTGTCTGGACATCTATACCCATCGGATACTCAGGATATCAGGCGAGTACATTCTTTGACCGTTTCATACTTGATAGGATTTATATTTATGCTCTAGATTACTTTACTTGATGTTGTCACGTTGTTAACACGGATTGGTACTATATGGATCCCTTCATGAGATGTTATCCTCCTCGGAAGCATCGGAATACGTCATGTCATGTGCGTTTCACTTTCATCATGTATTCTTGTACTTTCACCATTCATGTACACTCTTGTGATTTATGTACTCTCATGTTCACAAAGCCCCTCATGTATACTTCATGTACACCCATTTATGGGCCCCCATGGGAAATCATGTACAATAACATAACTTGTCTGAATCCTTGTGTATTGATTGGGGTACGGGGGAGTATAAATGGTCATATGAACAATTCTAAAGTAGTGTAATCATGTGCAAACTCTTAGAATAATCATGTGCAAATTCAAGCCATTCACATGTCTATCTTGTACTCTACATCACTAGCCACTGTTAGTTCTTTACTTATGTAGAAGCATGGAATTTCACAACCAGAAAGCCCATGCGCCAGACACTACATGCGCCAGAACTCGGACAGAACACTTCACAGCAAAATCAATAAGTATAGGCATTTGAAGAAGGACTTTTTATTTATATACAAAAGTCTATTACATGTCTAGAAAAGGTTGTACAAAGAAGAATTTCTACAAAGGAAAGATCCTAAGTCTACAGTCAGCGGCCACCATGCGCCTCCAGATAGGCGCAGCAGTCACCATGCGCCAACAGATAGGCGCAGCAGATACCATGCGCCTCCATCCAGGCGTATCCCACCATCTTTTCAGCAGCCCAGTTATGTGCCGCTCTTCCAGCCAGGCTCACCTGATAAGTGCTTCGACTAAACAAAGCATTTAACCCTCTGGCTGGAACCAAGGAAGAGAAGAGCACCGCAAATCTGTGGCCAGGGGAGGCTTCGAAAGAGCCTCCAAAGACCAAGGAAGACCGTAATCGAAATATGGCTAAAGGAGCAGCTTTCAACACAACCAGAGTGGGCGACACCCACTTTGAAGGAAGAAAGAGCCTAGCACCGCCATTCCGATCTACGGTTCTTCCGAAACAACGGAGACGAGGCCGGAACATCCCTATCTTTGGATGCAACAGGCACCTTCCGCCCGCCTCGGAAGCCCTCGACTCCGTCTTTTGGATGTAACAGTCACCTTCAGGAGCATTAACGACGAACATGGCGTCTCATCTTCACCCTCGGGAGCACTTCGTCAACAGAATGTACCGGAGAACCCGAGTTCATGTTGGAGGTACGTGAGAGAGCGAGAAGCAAACCTTCTCTCCATGCCACTATTTATAGGCCGGACAGATCAAACCCATGCGCCAAGTGGATGGCTCTCCGAATTCCGTGCAATGAACTCACATTAAATGGATGAACCGGACGCCTCGACTTCAGCCAAACGGCTATTAAAAGCACTCGAGAAGCGAAACAGCCGCATCATTAAAGACGTGTCGGATGCGCCGGCTGGACAGCGCATCACACCCCTTCAAACACCAAGCGCCTCCCACAGGTGCGCCTTGTACCAAGCGCATCACAGAGGATGCGCCCCCATACGTCCCCATACGCCTAGTGGAACGTCAACCAACGCGCCCACTCAGCTGTCCATCGAATGTCACCAACATTAAATGCTGAACTGACAGAGTTGGCAGCACGCCCCCAAGCCTGAACGGTTGACAGCTTTTGCAGAAAACGAAGCGTCCACAACGTCAGCATCATCATGACTGTACTCCGACGGCTACTGCCATGTGGCCACTCAACCACCCGCATGCGCCTCCGCGGCCATGCGCCCAAACCCGCATGCGCCTCAAAAGCCATGTGCCTCAGACCCTTCACTGATCCCTAAAGACAGAAGAAGAGTCTCCAGTTGAAGCTTTGCATGCGCCTCAAAAGCCGTGCGCCCCAGACTGATCTCTGATCCCGAAAGACAGAAGAAAAGTCGCTCGTATGCGCCTCAAAAGCCATGCGCCCAGAACGGCTCGTGACTCCTAAAGGTCACGAGCCAAAATCTCATCATGCGCCCAATCCAAGGCGCATCCCACCAAATTATTCCCTCCATCAGATTCGAGATCTCCGAGCCATGAGTCGACAACACGTGTCTTTTGACTCAACTCATCCAAGATTTCAGCAACAGAAAGATCTTCTCCTCTGCTACGTGCCGGCTCACAACAGCAGTATGAAGAATTCAACCCCTCGAGTAGGACGCATCATCCATGCGCCTCTATCAGCAATCTCTACGTGGCGTCCCCACGCACCGGCGTATCCTACATATGCGCGCATGAGCAGCCAACCTGCCCAGCTATAAATAGAGGGATCATTTCCTTCTTACACACACACAGATAGAGACGAACGAACATACCACCAGAGAGGCAGATACAGACATTCAACGTCTTCCTCCTCTCAGCAAGCTCCAGCACCCAGAGCAATCTATACCTTCAGAGAACCGATAACCGTCGTCAGCCCGTTAATGGAGTCAACGCATTACCACTCGCTCCATTGGCACTAGGAACCCAGATTAAACAAAAGTGTACTCCTAGGACTACATCTAAGTCCTATATTGTAACACTGTTCTGTTTGTGTTAAAGTTTTCAATCAAATAATTTTAATGGCAAACAAGTTGGCGACTCTGCTGGGGACCTCTTTCTCTTCTTCCGAGAAAGTCGTGTCACAGGCCGACGACGTGAAGGTGGGCTCCTCCCACAAGACGATGGTTGTGCGCCTCAATCAACAGGCGTACGATGAGTTCATTTCTGAAGGAAGTACGAGTCCTTCGAAGCGGCTGCCGAAGCCGAAGAAGACCCGCCGTGTCTGGGTGCGCAAGGTCGACGTCTCGGGCACCACCACTGAAGGAAATGCGCCAATCCAACCCTCCCTTCCTGCTGACGTTCTCAGCAACCAAGGTGCGCCCGCTGATGCAGTGCATCTCTCGGGGAAGCGTGCGGCTGACCACATTCCCCAGCCATCTCCCTCTCAGGCGAGGAAGATGCGTCGACGGAGCAGGGGAGCAGCCAATACCCCGCGCATCACCTCTGATGCGCCACAAAAAGTCTTTGTCTTTGACAGACTCACTCGCTGTAATGGCGAGAAGAATTTGGATGCTGAGTACTATGCACCCCAGCGGGCTAGTACAAAAAAATCCAAGGCGGCACGGGCCATGCGCCACAAACGTGCTATGCCAGCAGCAGGCCAGAGGCACGCACTCATAATCACGCGCGCTGCCGATGGCAAGCTGTACAAGGTCAAATCAGGTGCCTCTGCACCAAAAATGACTCGACCTTCAAAGTCCTCATCTCACTTGGGCGTATCTACTGCGTGCACAACCAAGTCGAGTGAGGCAAATTCAGTGGTCTTGAACTCCCGTGCCTCCTCTGGTTGTGCGTTTGAGGTCCGTTCAAGTCACTTCAAATGTTGTTGTTCCCCCACTACTGATCGTGATGCCTGCTTGGTATTAGATCAGGGGGCGCAGCACTCACCTGTCCACCTCGGCGTTTGGCCTTGCCATGCGCCTGAAGGGGGTGTGAAGGTAGCACTCTCCTCCAACGACCTGCATAACGTGATCCCTCACAAGCGCCGGTCAGGAGAGTCGACCAACAGGCACGATGCGCCTCTCACGGGGCATACTTGTACGGTGGTCACCATCAACTGCTGTTGCAAGGCAGCAGTACCACCAAGGCAGTCAGTCTTCTAGCGGCTGCAATCATCGACACCCCTCCGACATCGCCTCGGGATGAAGGTGTCAACAGAAGAGGAGCCAAGGGTTGCTTCATGCAACGTGACCTCCAACTTCTCGTCAGTCCGGAAGACGACTGACAATTCCTCGTCTTCATCCAAAAGCCAGCCAAGGAAAACCAAGGCAGCTGTCTCGACCTCTGGAGTGTTCGAAGGCACTCGATCGAGGAAGAAATTCTTGGAGGAAGCTGGGGGTAGTCAGACCCTTGTTGAGCCCCCTTCCGAAGACGAAGATGTCCAAAGCACAGCTGCGGCAGATCTTCATCCTCGAGGCGAAGTCAGCCTCCCAGAAGCCCCTCAAAACGAGGATGTCCCCCAGGACACAGCTGGGGATAGAGACGAAGAGGCCCTTCAAGACGGAGCTGAGGGCAATCAGGCCCATGCAGATGCGCACGTCGAGAATGACCTCCAGAATGTGGCTGGGGGTGGCCAAGGTGGAACGCCAGGAGAGGTGACTCCCCCACATGAAAGTGAGGCCGAAAGCGAAGCCTCAACCAATCCATCCACTCCCGGCCGTGTCAGGACAGTATACGTGACTGGGGGTGATTCCGAGTCTGGTGCACCGCCGTAAGACATTGTCCAGCGCATAGACTCATTAGAGGAAGGACTCAAAACCCTCTCTGCCTCTATGCAAGCACTGACTCAAGCAGTGTTTGATATACGGTCGGCTTTGACCAGAACACCTTCAACCGGTCCCGACCCAGGAGCCAATGGGGAGTCGAATGTACCCCTTCAACGGGCACCCTCAGATACAGAAGCACCCCGGACGTCGGAGCCCTCAAACGCTCCACTCCAGATAGTGCCACCTTTCCCGACTCCTAGCTCCACGGAGGATGTGATCGAAATGATCAAGGACTTACGGGAGCGCTTCGAGTCCAAAAACAGGCAAGAGGATCGCCAGAAGATGGGCATTCCCCAGCCTTATCCCCTCGAGTGGAATAAGGTGGTTTATCCTCCAAAATATAAACCGCAAACACTTACGCCGTACGACGAGAAGGACTCTCCGCGTCGGTACCTGACATATTTCTAGTCACTGACGGGGCATCTTCCAAAGGAGGACGCGCTCCTCACCAGCATCTTTGTTGGGGCTCTAAAAGGGGTGGCGTATGACTGGTACTGCAGCCTCCCCGACAATTCTATATCGTCCTTCGACGACTTGACGCGCCTCTTCCTCGATCACTTCTACGACGGCGGAAAGGACATGACGATGGCATCTCTCATAGAGATACGCCAGAAGGAGAAAAAACGGTTCGGGTGTTCATCGAATGCTTCCGACAGGCCTGCTTCAGGCTACCTCCTGGCATGCCAGAACATGAGCTCCTCTCCTCTTGCAGCATGAACATGCTGCCTGCAGTGAAGCTCTGGCTCAACTCTACTCCCCCTCCCGACTGGAGCTCCCTGATCATCGAAGGTGAAGCCGCAGAAAAGAAGGCGGCCAATGCACGTCTTCTGGGTGTCAGCTTCCCCGCCTTTGATGATAAGGGGAAAAGGTCTGCAGCCAACAACTCCGAACGAAAAGCAAAGGGGAAACAGGCATTGATTGTTAATACCTCGAAAGGCGCATCTGCGCCTACTCAGAAGCCTCCACTGGCACCGAGACCCAAGGAGGTGTATTCATTCAATGACGAAGACACCCTGCAACTCTTTGAAATACTGAAGCAGGGTGACAAGATCAAGCTCCTAGACCCAAAGCGGCCCGATGAAGTCGGGAAAGTGGACAACCCGAGGTACTGTCACTACCATCGGTTTGTCAGACACCCGACTAAGGACTGCTACGTCCTCAAGAATTACATCCAGCGCATGATCAATGCCGATGTAATCTCCGTCGACTATGAAGAAAAGATGGTATCAGCCAATGTGGTGTCACTTCAGTACGGCACCTTGCCGCCGACCACCACACAAGATGGCGTCGTCTCCATCCCTAAGGCGACAATGGAGGTGGTGAACTTGCCACCTACCCGTGACAATGCGAGTGGACTCATCCCACTCACCACATCTCGAGGAGAGGTCCTCTGGGTTCACCCTGACCTCGTCTCCGAGGTAACTCAACCGGAGGTACGCTCTACCTCTAAATCAAAAGGCAGGAAGATCAAGTCTTGCCGCACGGTCTCTTCTTCAACGGAAGAGGCACTTCCAGTGCAGACGCGTGCACAACAGAATGCCCAGCTCGGCGAAGCTGCCGCCGAGGTGGTGCCTCCTGGCACCATTCCTGAGGAGGGCCCGTCTAAACCCTCAGCAGCCAATAAGCAGAAGCAGGTGGAGGCTCGTTTCGACAGACCTCTACGGAAGGAGAATACTTCGGGGCTAGCCAAGTCCCACAACTTTGACATACTGGCACAACTGGCCAGTACTCCTGCACGTCTGTCCTTGTTTGAGCTCCTGCGTCTTTCCAAAGACTCCCGAGAAGCTCTCTGCGAAGCTCTGAAGGATGCCGAATCCTTTCTCAGTCAGGTCAAGCAGCCTGAAGACCTCCCAACTACTTGTGCGCACTGTTATTGTGCGGATGAAGTTATCCCAAATATAACTTTCACCCAATAAGACATGCTGCTCAAGCACCACCGACATAACCGACCGCTGTATTACACAGGGTACATCAGTTCAGTCAAGGTGAGCCGGATTCAGATCGATCCGGGATCTTCCCTCAGCATCATTCCGAAGGCGCTGCTATCAAAACTGGGAATCCCAATGTATCGGCTGGCACCCTCCAACACAACCATCAGTGGCTTCAACACTAGCAAAAACGAGCCACTGGGCAAGATCCGACTGAAGTGTCACATCGGCAACCTCAAAACTGAGGTGACCTGTTATGTGGTGGATGCCGAGGTCAACTACAACATCCTGCTCGGCCGACCATGGCTACATGAGTACATGGTGGTGCCTTCCACGCTTCACCAATGCATGAAATATGTATCCACCAACGGTGTCATCCGGACGGAGTTCGCAGACATCGATCCTTTCAAAGGGATTGAAGCCTACTTCACCGATTCCGACTTGTATAAGACACTTGACGAGGAGGAAGCCAACGATGCTGATGATGAGGCAGAGACGGCAACTGAGCCGGACACAGAGCCTGAGATGAATCCAGACGCCCCTTTGAAGATCCGACTGAAGGGCAAACCACCCCAGAAGGTGCCTCCAATGAGCATCAAACTATCAGGGAAAGCACCGACTCCTGAGGCTCCCCTGAAAATACACCTCAAGGGAAAGTCGCCTCAAACATCGGCTCCCCTGGTGGCAAAATTACAGGGGAAAGCACCACTCACAGGAGGCGCAGTTGAGGCACCTCTGAAGGTGCGTCTCAAGGGCAAGCCCCCGCAGTCATCCAAGATGCCAGAGAGGGCTCACATAACCCTCTCAGACCCCAAAGTCAAAGCTGTGGTGGATTATCCTGATCAGACCCCAGTACTTACAGATGAGGAGCTTGGCGAATATATCTCTGCTGATGTAGATGCACCCTCCTTAGACAATATAATCCCACGGGATAAGATCTCGTATTTTATCAATAATAGAGTGTCTTTTAATTATTCTTGTCTTCCGTGCTGGAATGCCATGTATACATTAGATAACGCTCTACGGTCGTTGCAAACACAAATAACGACCGTCCATCATATAAATCGAGTAGTCCTGTCTCAAGGAGTCTGTTTCATAGCCCCTCCACGAAGCCGAGACGAAGGATCCATCATTCTGGGCAAAGTCGAACGTCATCAAGACCTTCCGCCACTCGAGCCAGAACCCGATACCGGCAGAGTACAAGTCTATCGGTACACGGATACGGCAAAGCACATCATCCAAAAGATGGGCTACAACCTGAAAAGCAACAAAGGCCTAAACTACGGCAAGGGTCGACGTCTCCCTCTCCGGCTTCCAACACCCAAAGGAAAGTCGCAGGACTACTACAACAAAACTCGACGGGGGGTGGGCTATGTCACGCCGCCATCAACTCCGGAGAATTCTGACGCAGAAGACGTAGAACATTCCCACTCGTCCGAAGCATCGACTTGGGATTCCGATACCAGTATCGGATCAGTCCTCAGGAAGGTGCTGTCAGCTAACATGACGTCAGCACAACCTCAAAAAGGTGAAGGCGAAGACCAAGCGTCGAAAACCTTCGAAGAAGAACCCTGGGCTCAACGCCTAGGAGAACAATGGGAGTCTCGTTTTGAGTTACGGGAACCTCCACCGAAGACGAAGTCGAGCAGATCGACCTTGGAGACGGATCTTCTTCCAAACCCATCTTCATCAGCAAAAGCCTAGAAGGAGAAGACCGAGAGTCTCTAATCCAGCTGGCTAAAGAGTATATCGACGTCTTTGCCTGGAGCTACGAAGATATGCCGGAACTCGATCCACAGATCGTAATACATAGGTTGAACATCTTACCTGATGCCAAACCTATCAAACAACAACAACGACGTTTTCGTCCGGACATCATGAATGCCATCGATCAGGAGGTGGACAAACTCTTGACCAGCGGCTTCATCCGTAAGAAACAGCACCCAAATTGGGTAGCCAATGTCGTACCCGTCACCAAGAAGAATGGGAAGATACGAGTCTGTATCGACTTCAGGGACCTCAACTCTGCTTGCCCGAAAGACGAATTCCTGCTTCCAATCACCGATGTGATGATCGACAACACTTGTGGCTTTGAACGCATGTCCTTCATGGACGGGTATTCAGGCTACAATCAAATCAAGATGTTCCCCGATGACGTAAAACACACGTCATTCAGGACTCCGAAGGGTGTTTTCTGCTACACAGTGATGCCTTTCGGCTTGAAGAACGCCGGTGCAGCATACCAACGAGCTATGAGCACCATCTTCCGTCAACATCTTCGCAAGACAGTCGAATGCTATGTTGACGACATCGCAGTCAAGAGCCGCCTCAAAGGAGATCATCTACAGGATCTGAAGACAGTCTTTGATCTCATGAGGGCACATCAACTCAAAATGAACCCCGCTAAATCCTTTCTGGAGGTTTCTAGCAACAAATTCTTGGGCTTTGTCATCACGGCGAAAGGCATTCATGTTGATCCCGAGAAGACCAAAGCTATCCTCAACATGGACCCTCCGAAGAATCTTCGAGAACTTCGGGGCTTACAGGGACGTCTGGCATACATCCGGAGGTTTATAGCAAATCTCTTCGGTAAATGTCAACCCTTTACTCAGCTCATGAAGAAAGGAGTCTCTTATGTCTGGACAGAGGAGTGCCAAAAGGCTTTCGACGACATCAAAGCCTACTTGACGAGCCCACCAGTCCTGGTGGCACCTGTCGCCGGCAAACTATTTCTCCTCTACGTCCGTACCATAGATCATTCCCTTGGCGCTCTGCTGGCTCAAAATAGCGATACAGGCTATGAGCAAGCAATCTACTACCTCAGTCGAACGCTCATCGGGGCCGAATACCGGTACAACCCCGTTGAAAAGGAGTGCTTGGCTTTGGTGTTTGCCATCCAGAAGACTCGTCATTATGTCTCGGGCCAGACAATTTATGTCATTTCTCGAGTCAATCCGCTCAGAGTCCTCATGACGAAGCCAGGTTCATTGAACTCCCGGCTAGCCACATGGGCGATCTTGCTAACACCGTATAATATGGTGTTCGTCCCACAAAAAGCTGTTAAAGGTCAAGCTCTGGCTGACTTTTTAGCTGCACACCCCATCCCAGAATCCTCAAAACTCTATGAAGACATCCTGGATGAGGTCCAAGAATCCAACGTCACCGAAGGAAGCTCCGTTTGGCGGATATTTTTTGATGGCGCTTCAAGAACAGGCCCCAAAGGCCAAATCATCGCAGGAGTGGGGGTAGTCTTAGTCTCCCCCGATCAGTTGGTCATCCAGCGTGCTTACTCCCTTTCGAAGCCGTGCTCCAACAATATTGTCGAGTACAACGCGCTCATCATGGGACTCCAGCTCGCACAACAGCTGGAGGTGGATCATCTGGAAGCCTATGGTGACTCAAAACTCGCCGTGAACCAGATTCGGGGGCAGTACGAGGTTCGCCATGAAGATCTGATCCCTTACCATGAAGTTGCATTGAACATCATTTCAACCTTCACCGGGTTCTTCATCGAACACGTACCTCGTCTACAAAACTTGGAGGCTGACGCTCTGGCCGGCCTCGCAGCCTCATTGGCAGCGCCCTTTGGGACTCAACACTATGTCACAGTAACTGGCCGAGACTTGGTTTGTCCTAGAAACAACCTATGCTTACAAGTGGCTCACGCCATGCCGACGAATACTGGTGTTAATATCCGAGACTGGAGGTTCCCGTTCATCGACTTCGCTGTCTACGGAATCCTTCCAGAGGACCCGAAGGAAGCCGTCTCAGTCAGGAGACGCTCTCTTCGATTCTACTACGATACAGCTACCAAAACGCTGTACCGACGCTCCTTCGATGGGCTCCTCCTTCGATGCCTGTCCAACGAAGAAGCAGCCGAAGCTCTTCGAGAAGCTCATGACGGAACTTGCGGAGCTCATCAACCCGGTCCTAAGTTGCAGGATCGACTGCGACGTATGGGCTACTACTGGCCAAACATGGTCGCCGACGCTGTTGAATACGCTAAGAAGTGTCATGCATGCCAACTTCATGCAGACTTCATACATACACCATCTGAACCACTACATCCTATAGTCGCCTCCTGGCCCTTTGAAGCCTGGGATATGGACATTGTGGGACCAATCACCCCTCCTTTATCAAGAGGACACCGCTTCATCCTGGCCATCACCGATTACTTCTCCAAATGGGCAGAAGCAGTCCCACTGGCGAAAGTAAAGAGCTCCAGGGTGGTCAGCTTTATCAAACACCATGTCATTTACCGTTTCGGAGTACCCCGGCGGATCATTCATGACAATGGTCCTCAGTTTATCAGCCACATTTTTAGCAGGTTCTGTGACAAGAATCGCATTCAAAATGTAGCGTCCACCGCCTACAATCCGGCTGCAAACGGATTGGCAGAGGCGTTCAACAAAACTATCGTTAGGCTGCTCAAAAAGGTCGTGGCATCTAACAAACGCGACTGGGACGAAAAGCTTGGCGAATGCCTTTGGGCCTACCGTACAACGGTACGGACCCCAACAGGCAACACACCATTCTCTCTGGTCTACGGAAGCGAAGCGGTACTGCCTCTCGAGATTCAGATACCCTCACTCCGCGTAGCAATAACAAACAAACTCACAGAAGAGGACAATCAACGTCGTCGTCTGCGGGAACTAGAGGCACTCGATGAGAAGCGTCTCCTGGCTCAACAACGCATCGAACTCTACCAAGCCCGTATATCATAGGCTTTCAACAAGAAGGTCAAACAGAGGACTTTCCAAGTTGGCGACCTGGTTTTAGCAGTCAGAAGGCCAATGGTGTTAACTCACAAGACACCAGGAAAGTTCGAGCCCAAATGGGAAGGACCTTTCATCATAGAGACAGTGTACTCAAATGGTGCTTACCGCCTCGCCAAACCCAATGGGGATTTGTTCATGATGCCCATCAACGGCAAGTTCCTAAAGAAGTACTATTCTTGACATCCTTCAGACATGTACTTCCCCAAAGGGGATCTGTGGGCCCAATCATCGGGGCTCACACACAATCTCCTTCCACAAACTCATACGCTTCTAGAACCCAGCTGTTCCGTAGCATCCTTCAGTAGAAAGACAACCACGTCCACATCACCTCTGAGTTGTTCCTCTACACCCTACAAAGCGGAATCTTACGCTACGTAAGCCGACGCTACCCTTCATGTTTACCACGTCCACATTACCTCTGAGTAAACATCTCGTACAAACAACCCCTGCGTTGTCGTACATTGATCGCAGAACTTCCACGTCCACATCACCTCTTAGTTGTTCAGCGTATCCCCCAGGATCATTCCTACCACGTCCATAATACCTCTGAGTAGGAAGATTCTATCATTTTGAACCTAATGATTGCTATGTCCACATCACCTCTGAGCAAACATGTTGGTTCCTTCAAACTTATTATCTGTACCTAAAAAACCAAGGTGCGCAAAAGATAATAGGTCCACACAAATCATCAAGTTCATAATAACAAAAATGAACGTATCACAAAAAAAGGTTGTGTACTTCTTTATTTTCCAAACAAAAGAGAGAGTACAGAACTACACTATCCCCCAGCAAGGGTTGCAAAAGAACTTAAAAAAGGGAGAAGCTACAGTCCCTGAACTCTCCAGGGTGGGCTGAAAGCTCTCTGACTCGACGTCTTAAGTCGACTGTACGGGTCTCCACAGTCGCCAGGACTCGACGCTCAGCTTCTTGACGCATCAATTCAACAGCCTCAGCGGAAGTTTCGCTCTCATGCTTCTCATGAAGCTGTTGTCGCTGCTGAGCCAAGGCAAGAGTCCACTGAGTAAAAGTTGCTTCCTCCTTCTTGAACGCTGCGTGTTCAGCCCGGACACGTTCGACATCTAACTGGAGTCGGGCCCGTTGGTCCTCAAGGTGGCACATCTGGGTGTTGATCTCTGCGATGTTAGCATCCAACGCAGCTCGTATTTCCATCGTCTTCTTCATGGACTGAGACAACTGCTCTACCGCAGCCTCAGTCTCAGCCACCTCGCGCTCCCAAATGCCCACAGTGGCCTGGTAGGAAGACTCGATCTCAACAATCAACTGCCCCTTCTCCGCATCTATCAGAACGGAGAGGTTATTTCGCTAGATACGCTGAAGTTCCGCAAGCCGCTCGTCCAGCTCGATCACCGAAGCCTCCAGAATTTTGGCCATATGGTCGTGGCCTTGGTGAACGCGGATCAGCTCGATACAGGGCATTGCCAGAGTTCTTGCCGTCGCGAAGCTCCCGTTGGCATCCATCACCGCAGATACACCCCTCTGCAGCATTTTGTACACCCCCTCGACGAGGAATTTCACATATTCGTCTGCGTCCGCCAGTACCTGCGGCGTCATAGCAGGAGTTGGAGGAGCTACTACAGTTAGCGGACCGGAAGAAGATCCACCAACCTCAACCTGCGAGGCTTGAACCTCGGCATCAATAGGCTCTTCATCAACAGGGGCTGGACTGCTAGCCCGAGGAGCCGAAGCAACAGAAGAAGCCAGCATAGGCGTCGAGATAGTTCCCCAAGTAGAAGAAGAAATAGAGGGTTCCACACCCTTGCACTTCTCAAGCCCGGAGGAACCACCGACGTCAACAGCCACCTCTTCTGCCCCCAATGTTCTATCAACAGCCAATATCTTCCCTGGCAGAATGGGGAGATCATCACTTGTCTCTTAACCCGCCTCAGCGGTTGTGATCGGCAGACGGGTCTCGTCACCAAATCCCTCTACAGGGACAGCATCTGTCGCTACCTCCTGATCGGTAGCCACCTCAACTATTGAGGCTAGGGTAGGACTCGACAATGCTGCAGCCGACCCCCCTTCATCAAGACAAGGAGGGGAATCAACCCTCTCCTCTGTTCCAATCATATCTGTTGCCCCTGCAACAGACTCTTGCAGCTCTTGGAGCAACGTCATCCGAAGGCGACGAACTCCAATCCACCCCATCATCAGGATACCTCGAGTCCGTAGGACCCTCAACGTCCAAGGCCTCCACGGCAGACTGTACCTTCCCGACAGGAGATACTAAAACCTCCGCAGGAACGTCTTCGGGATCCTCCTCCACGGGAGACATTATCATCGGTGGAATGCGCTCATCAGAAGAGCCTGTCACCTCCTTCGGTTTACTAGCACCCGGTTTTGAAACTCGGAACTTCTTCTTCGACAATCCCTGCAAGAAGAAAAGCATAAGTCACCACAATGACAAAAATGAACTAGAATTATGGAGCACTCCTTACCTCAGCAGGAACTGATCCCGTTGGCGTTACAAGTGGCACTTCTGTAACCTTTGGAGCCGACGTCTTTCTCGACCTTTTCGGTACAGAAGAACCAGCTTCTGTGTCAGCTCGCCTCTTCCCAACAGACGGGTCTCTCACTAGTGCTGCAGCAGCAGCTCGATATCCCGCCAATTCTGGTGGACGATACGATCGGGCTGCCATCAACATATTCACCGTGGCCTCCAGCTGAGTTCCAATGATGAAACTAGTCTCCCTGTCATAACCAGGAGACGCAGCATTCATAATGCAATACAGCTTGGCGGCCGGATATAGGATCTGCGGCCGAGGGTTGCGGACTGGCGTAGTAAAATTAATGCTAGTGCATCCAGCGTTATAATACTGCCAGCCCCGGGCTCCATCCAGCAAACTCCCGATGAAGCCTAGACTGCTACTGGGATTCCGCAACATTAGCTGGGTATAGCCAAATTGACGAGCAAATCGGCTTGGCATATATGGCTCCAGATAACATCTATTCTGGTTGCGCTAGACCAGGTGAGAAGGCCGAATACTTTACAACCAACGAAAACTCCTTTTCGGCAAAGTGACTGAATCTTCGCCAGTGTCAACTAAATCTTGGTCGGCTTCGAAATCTTTGAAGATCGGGCCAACCTTGACAATCTCCCACCCCTGAAGGTAGGACAAGACTCTCCTGCAAATGGGGACGCCAGTGTATAACCACTTCCTCTTGTAGAAGCGGCGGATGAAGGCATCCCCTTCAACATAATCCTCCTCCGGACCGGGACTCATCACGTTCGGATGATGTAAAATCAGCCATCCCATAAGATAATGGAAAGGCGGCTCGGCCCGGGGAAAGTTGTCATTGTTACCTTTCTCGTGGATTACATCATCATTAAAAGACCTCAAACCGCGCAATAGGTTGCACACCATCGCGGGGATGAGAGCTAAAGGTCGTCCAAAAGCCAACTTCACGGCAGGCAAAATGAGATTCCGATGTACCCTCTCTACGGCACCGGATCCACCTGCAAACACGTAATCCCGGAGCCATATCATCAAGTAGGCTGTCAACACTGCCTTAGATGACATCCGGTGCCCACAGTGCCAGAAGCAGCTATATGTATTCTGGCCGCTCTCATCCGAACGTGGGGTCCTTTCGTCCAGCCGACTTATTTCAGAAGTCACTTCCACGGGCTTCAGTCCCTGCGGAGTCGCAAACCGGATCCTCGAAGGATCCGCCAAATCCTGCTTAAAGACATAGTCCCTCCAAGCAGTTACATGTGGCTGGGTCTTACCCTTATCCCTCCGATGCATCAGATAATGGTAGCTCGTCACCTCTTTGAATATAGCCATCATCTCCGGGTCCTTATCTTCCAGAACCTGGATCTCCTCATTTGACGAGAAATATTCCCCGTACGGCTCCGAGCCCCAAGGAAGCTTAGACACTTCGTACATCTCATGGAGAGCCAACCCCAACTCTCCCACCGGAGTGAAAAAGCTGCCAGTATGGGCATTGAATAATTCTAAGAGCGCGAGGAACATGGGCTTATTGAGATCCACGCCTGCCTGCGTAGCCCGAATGGCGGCTGTCAGCCCGATCTCCTTAAGCTCAACTTTGAACCTTGAAAGCACCCAAGTGGTCAACTCGTCCCACTTCGGAATATAGTGACACCAACCTTCGACTCTAAAGCCACCCGTCGGGTACATGACCTTCGCTGTCAGCATCCGATTTGCAAAGGTCAGGGCACTGAAGGGAAACGTGTCGCTTGGGACTTCACTGTAGAGGCTCCCGGGACGCAAGGCTCGGTAACTGAATAAGGAACCGGCTTGTGAAGCAGCCAAAGTATCTCGTTGGTTCGAGGTGGCATCGATCGAAAGGGTACCTCCCAAGGCCCCTCCTTGAGAAGGAGTGAGTTCCCAACCCATCCTTCTCTTCGAAGCTAAACGATAAAAGGCCGTCAGCGGCAACTGGCGGTCAACCTGCCGCATGTATAGAACCATGCCTTTGGCAGAAAAGAACCAGTCTTCTTTGATCTTCAGTATCTTCGCTTCAGAAGAGACTAGTCGGTCGCCAAACAGAAAGGCAGGTTTTAAGAAAGTCACATCTTCAGATTCAGCAGACTTCAGTTTACCACTCTCCATCATACTCTGGAGGAAAAACGGCAACTGGTTCTGGATTTATAGCATTCTCTTCCGGGGTTGGTTCTGTAAGATAGCATCCTTTGCAGGGTTGATCACCGCCTCATCAAAATCAACTCCCATTTGGCAAAGAGAAGCATCCAGGAGGACCTCATTCAACAAAGGGATCGTCATCGACACTGGCACAACAAAAGTAAAAGTCAGGCAAAAAGATAAAAGGTGTCAAATAGATTGACGCATCGTCAGGGTATAAACCCATGCGCGTCAGCTTCAGCGCATCGCCCATGCGCGTCAGCATTGGAGCTTCAGTGCATCATCAGGGCATAAACCCATGCGCGTCAGCATTGGAGCTTCGGCGCATCATCAAGGCGTGAGCCCATGTGCGTCAGCGAAGGCTTCGGCGCATCATCAGGGTATAAAACCCATGCGCGTCAGCAAACTAAACCTCGGTGCATGATAAAGGCCTGAGCCTATGCACGTCGGCAGGATAAAACCTCAGCATATCAAGGACAGAAGCCCATACGCATCGGCAGCAGAAAGTTAGAGCACATTAGATAGCAAAAGTCGACACCCACCCGTCACCCCGGGGCGAACGTCGGCCGGAGTCACAGTGGTGGTAGGAGCATCCTCGTCGGCGAACTCTGCCGGCTCCTTTCCCTTAGCACCGCTGCGAGGAGTCTTGGAAGCCATTCTCTCAAAGAAAAAATTAGGGTTTTTGAAGAAGAACTATAAAGAAAGCAAGGCACAGAGCAGAAGGACTCTCTCTCTCTCAATCTATTGCTTATTTATAGGCCGTGGTCGCACGCGTGAACCGATGACGAGTGATCTCAGCCGTCGCCTCGGGTCCTGTGAAGATAACAGCAGATAAAACCAAAAGATCATCATTAATCTTTTCGGTTACCGAGGCATTATCATATGCATTAACTGAGAAGAGCATGCGCCCCAACAGTCATGTGTCCTGATCGCCATGCTTCTTATTCAAAGTATTCCAAAACTTATTCAAAAGTTTTGAAAACTTTGAAGGGGGTCTTGTAGAAGCATAGAATTTTACAACCAGAAAGCCCATGCGCCAGAACTCGGACAGAACACTTCACAGCAAAATCAATAAGTATAGGCATTTGAAGAAGGACTTTTTATTTATATACAAAAGTCTATTACATGTCTAGAAAAGGTTGTACAAAGGAGAATTTCTACAAAGGAAAGATCCTAAGTCTACAGCCAGCGGCCACCATGCGTCTCCAGATAGGCACAGCAGTCACCATGCGCCAACAGATAGGCGCAGCAGATACCATGCGCCTCCATCCAGGCGCATCTCACCATCTCTTCAGCAGCCTAGTTATGTGCCGCTCTTCCAGCCAGGCTCACCTGATAAGTACTTCGACTAAACAAAGCATTTAACCCTCTGGCTGGAACCAAGGAAGAGAAGAGCACCGCAAATCTGTGGCCAGGGGAGACTTCGAAAGAGCCTCCAAAGACCAAGGAAGACCGTAATCGAAATACGGCTAAAGGAGCATCTTTCAACACAACTAGAGTGGACGACACCCACTTTGAAGGAAGAAAGAGCCTAGCACCGCCATTCCGATCTACGGCTCTTCCGGAACAACGGAGACGAGGCCCGAACATCCCTATCTTTGGATGCAACAGGCACCTTCCGCCTGCCTCGGAAGTCTTTGACTCCGTCTTTTGGATGTAACAGTCACCTTCAGGAGCATTAATGACGAACATGGCATCTCATCTTCACCCTCGGGAGCACTTCGTCAACAGAATGCATCGGAGAACCCGAGTTCATGTTGGAGGTACGTGAGAGAGCGAGAAGCAAAGCTTCTCTCTATGCCACTATTTATAGGCCGGGCAGATCAAACCCATGCGCCAAGTGGATGGCTCTCCGAATTCCGTGCAATGAACTCACATTAAATGGATGAACCGGATGCCTCGACTTCAGCCAAACGGCTATTAAAAGCACTCGAGAAGCGAAACAGCCGCATCATTAAAGACGTGTCGGATGCGCCGGCTGGACAGCGCATCACACCCCTTCAAACACCAAGCGCCTCCTACAGGTGCGCCCTGTACCGAGCGCATCACAGAGGATGCGCCCCCATACGTCCCCATACGCCTAGTGGAACGTCAACTAACGCGCCCACTCAGCTGTCCATCGAATGTCACCAACATTAAATGCTGAACTGACAGAGTTGGCAGTACGCCCCCAAGCCTGAACGGTTGACAGCTTTTGCAGAAAACGAAGCGTCCACAACATCAGCATCATCATGACTGTACTCCGACGGCTACTGCCACGTGGCCACTCAACCACCCGTATGCGCCTCCGCGGCCATGTGCCCAAACCCGTATGCGCCTCAAAAGCCATGCGCCTCAGACCCTTCACTGATCCCTAAAGACAGAAAAAGAGTCTCCAGTTGAAGCTTTGCATGCGCCTCAAAAGCCGTACGCCCCAGACTGATCTCTGATCCCGAAAGACAGAAGAAAAGTCGCTCGCATGCGCCTCAAAAGCCATACGCCCAGAACGGCTCGTGACTCCTAAAGGTTATGAGCCAAAATCTCATCATGCGCCCAATCCAAGGCGCATCCCACCAAATTATTCCCCCCATCAGATCTGAGATCTCCGAGCCATGAGTCGACGACACGTGTCCTTTGACTCAACTCATCCAAGATTTCAACAACAGAAAGATCTTCTCCTCTGCTACGTGCCGGCTCACAACAGCAGTATGAAGAATTCAACCCCTCGAGTAAGGCGCATCATCCATGCACCTCCATCAGCAATCTCCACGTGGCGTCCCCACGCACCGGCGCATCCTACATATGTGCGCATGAGCAGCCAACCTGCCCAGCTATAAATAGAGGGATTATTTCTTTCTTACACACACACAGATAGAGACGAACGAACATACCACCAGAGAGGTAGATACAGACATTCAACGTCTTCCTCCTCTCAGCAAGCTCCAGCACCCAGAGCAATCTACACCTTCAGAGAACCGATACCCGTCGTCAGCCCGTCAACGGAGTCAACGCATTACCACTCGCTCCATTGGCACTAGGAACCCAGATTAAACAAAAGTGTACTCCTAGGACTACATCTAAGTCCTGTATTGTAACATTGTTCTGTTTGTGTTAAAGTTTTCAATCAAATAATTTTAATGGCAAACAACTTATAGTAGATATTTCCTTACAGTCATCTCTTTTACGTCATATATATTATTCAGCATTTCATATATCTTACTCTATAGCATGCTTATATTTTTTGTCATATTATGAACTGCGTGAGATGTATTGTGCTCGTTCCAGTCCTGACTGGACCTATTGAAATATTACAGATGACATTGAGGAGTTCTGTCCTACATACTACGGAGCGGGCCTAGATGACACCTGCGAGCTATACTCCCAGGAGGACCCAGTCCTTGCAGAGGACATTACCCCAGTAGTCTAGGCTAATTAGCTAGACTAGTTATCTTACTTTATTGTCTTATCTTATTTTGGATACATTATGTACTTATTTGGGATATTGTTATTCTGGATGTTGTGGATATGTTATCTTAGACACTTAGACTTCTTCTCCTGTTGTATTTTATTTGGCGACTTTCATATCTATCTATCTTATCGTATTTCTACCTTAGCTGTGATTGAGTTGTACATTTCTATATTGTCCTCCGTTCGGAGCGTATATATTGTACAGGTACCTTATAATTGTTAGATGTATATGACCTAGGACAGTGTTCTACTGCCGACACTGCGGTGTAGGCTGGACGTACCCACTTCTTGTGCCCCTATACTGAGTGCGGGTCGTGACAGTTTGGACTATTTTACTTTTACTTGTGACTTTTGTGACATATTTTATATTCAATTCATATGGCAAATTTATATGTATCTTGTTACGTCCTTTTGAGGACCGGTAATCTCTCCAGGTGTGTGTTTTCTTGACTTTTCGCAAGAGTTCTAGCCAAGATCGTGGTCTCCTCCTTCCTATCGAAGATGACATGGTCTTGGATCATGCTTACTTCTTATATTCTTCATTTTGTTATTTCTTTCTCTCTAATTTTATGTTGGTAGTAGATTTATCTCCATCCAGCAACGTGTACAATAAAATTTTATATTGATTCAATAATATCTTTATTCTTTTAGTTTGTGGAAGAGATTAGTTAGCCATGATTATACTGTATTTACAGCTTACGTATATTTATTATACAGCTGACATATTTATGTACCTAGTCCTACTTATTTGGAGACTGGGGCGTTACACTAATCCTCAACACGATAGCCCAAAAAGGTAGGATATCTACGAAAGAAGCGAGGGTCGCCATGCTGATAAGACTGGGCAAAGCGGAGGTCATCTAGTGTGTTAGAGATCACTTGAGTGCGAATGACATTACGGTATTCATAATCCTTTAACCGTTCAGACCAACGAGTCTCTAAGGCACTAAATCGATCAAAAGTAGCCCAATGCTGATCCTGAGTCAGCTACATGTGATCTCTCATCATATAGTAGAGACCCTCAATAGTCCGTGGATAATCAGTGGCTGGGACGACAGGTGTTGGAGAAAGAGGTAAAGCAACATGAGAAGGAATAACATAAATCTGATAATGCCTAGCCATACTAAGATGTGCAGGTTCAGCAAGGACGTTGCACTCTTGTAAGTCGAAATCAAAGTGTCGAAGAGAAGTAACAAGTACATCGCATAAACAAGATTTCTCTTATTCTTGTGAGCATGTACCATCATCTTGATCATAGTCTTTGGGAATGAAAAAGAAATTCCAAAGTGAATATGGTAGATGGCGGACAGCTCTGGAGAGGTAATATCATCTGTGGAAGTCTGCTTCGAAATGATAGCAAAAAGATGATTCTATGGAGGTTATAGAAATACAAACTCAAGTGTTTAGCTTTAAGTTTGCCAAGAGGCCAAGGTCCGGGATTGCAGATAGAGTCTTTAAAAATGATCAAAGACATGTTAGGAGGAAAATTAAAATTGGCGAGGTCAGTTAGCGCTTATCCTTTATTGGAAACTCGAAGGATCGCTGCTAAGTCTTTTGCGTCAAATTTAATATCTATTCCTCCAAAACAGGAAGAGATAACTCCAGAATCAAAAGTCATGTTGTAGTAAAATAACCTAATAGCATTAAGGGCGACAGGAAAAGATGTTGCTACTAAGTCATTAAGTTGCAGATGCTGAAAAGCTTCGTGATGGTCCGAAAAGATATTAAAATTAATCGGGGCACCGATACAGACGGTGCGAGTATGAAAATGACTAAACCACTCTATGAATTGGTCTAGCATCGCAAATACGAGTCTACAAAAGGAACCGTCGTCCGGTTGGGCTAGAGAGAAAAGGAAAGGTTGTTGAGAGGATGAGGATCCTTCATCATTCTTCCTTTTCTTCCTAAAGAGCATAGGGGCCATTGGAAAGTAACGTTTCTATGAAAAATTGAAATAGTGGACGAAAGAAAAATAGGGATTATACCTTACAGAAATATAGTACGCTATGGAGAATGAACCCAAGATCCTGAATCGAAGATTGGAGTCGAAATACCAAGTAGATTGGCAAATAAAATTGGATTAGGGTTAGGATTTGGGGGTTTTCTTTGATGTTATTCATGAAAGAGGAAAAATGATTAAGGAAGATGATAAATAGGAGAAGTGGGGCCTACTGGTTCTGCTGTAACTTAGCCCAACCGAGTTCGGACTGAGTTCGGTCAGAACTCTTTTGGCTAGTTTACAACTGAAACAGTGTTCACCTTTGCAAATTTATCAATTTCTTTCAACTTTTTAATTCAAAAATTATTAATTTAAAATTTAATTAATATAATTAAATTACTTAATAAATTAATTTATCTTACGTATTGATCGTCTCAGATTAGCTGTAGGGATACTGTCCCAGCTAGCGGAGATCCACGGGGGATACTTAAGTCCCTTTCGCTTAAGCTCTTATCGCCTTGGTGACAGACATATCCTTTGTAAGCTTGTCCCTAAAACAATTGTTACGTATTAAAATTAATTCAATAAATAAAGTTAACTAATATTATTGACATCTAAAATTCCTAATTCTCGACGTAAATAGTTGATGTCACGTCCCGATTCTGCAGAGTTATTCGTCCTCGCATTGATCTCTGGGAACCGATCATCCTCGCTTGGACATGATGTCGTACAAGCCTAGTTTTGTACTTGTACAAGACAAAGACGGTACAAAATCGACAACCGTCAATTAGGATCACATCGTAGCGACACAAGCAGACAAATTAAAGATAGTTGTGATGTATCTCTCTTTTATTGAATAGAACATATTATTGAATCGTAGCAGCAAAAATCAGTAGATAACTTGAAGTCACACAGAGATATGTAGAAATAAGTTCTCTTTTATTGATAACTGAACTAGAGTACAAGGCTTATGCCGATTGTAAAGCTTACAACAACACTTCTTATATTACATTAATGGCCAACTAGCACAATGTCGTATAGGCTTACATTTGATACTTGAGAAGTGTTTTTGTAAGCTTCTGCATCAATGTCGTATAAGCTTACAACAACTGGATATACTGACTTGGCTTACAACTCACTGGTACAACAGATATATAATGTTCCATATATTATGACCTTTATAAACAGAAGACGTCATCATTTGCAAGGAGAGCTTCTGCATGTCTAACAAATCTTCGATGTCGCGGGACTGATCAATCCAATCTTCGTGTACTGAACTTCCCAAGCACGAGCACCTAAAAGAGTGCCCACAATATGGATCAGTATATCATCTATGTACTGGCAAGCAGAATCAGCCCACTCGCCAAAACCAATACTAAGTAGTCATGTGAGTAAACATTTATTAAGTGATCTTTCTATTTGGGGCCTAGCATCGGTTTACATTTTATGAACAGTATCGTTAAGAGACATATAAACATGTAGTAGCATTGATCATGCGAAAATAATAGTAATTGAGGGACAACATGTATTCTCACATTTCACTTTTCCAGCAACATTAGCATGTATGTCATGATTAAGTAGTGTTCATAGCAAAGCATCTTTTTAGCATACTTGGTATTATCATGTTAAGCATTATATGACAATATTCATGGAAAGGCAATATTAGCAGCATCATTTCACTTAGCATGTTAAGCAGGTAAGTTGAACTAATAAGTGTGATAATCATATCACATTTAAATGATTTTTTACCGATAGCCGACTCCTTCGTACCTGCATCAAATACAGGTTATGTATTACACTTACTCTACTTGCACAAAATATTTATTAGCATGCATCCTGACTATATGGCCACTGGCATTGTTATACCATACAGATGTTTGCCATATAGGACTTCAAGGTAATGCGATGACTCCAGAGTAGGTAGCTTGCCTCTAAGGATGCCTCACAAGACCCGTGCTCCCACTAGCATGCCATTGTTTCCTCCTAGGCTGAATCGGTCCCCCTAGCGTCCCGTGGTACCGTTCGAGAAAACATATCTCCAAACCTTGTGCACAAGTTGTCCAGGACCATGCGAATGCATGTCCAACTCGATCGTGTACATAATCACATGGTAAAATATTAAAAGAAAGTAAAGGCAACAGTACATCATCTCTCTCATTCAAGTCATGTTCGACGACTTATTCATTACCATTATTTCACTTGGTGATCTCAGCGATTCCAAGCCTCATCATTTTTTATTGCATCAATTCATTCATTTCTTATTGCATCAACTCAAATACATTGAAGCATTATTACATTATTCAGTTCTCAAGGGACAGATAGAATTTCATTCATCATTGATAGAAATAATATCATTCATTTCATTGATTATAAAAAAACATGCAGCTTTTTATATATATGTAACAACTACACAAGGTGTACATGATTCTAGTGTTTTATTCAGTTCACTGTGTCAATAGCATAGCCAGTTCTTTTCTCATGCATCATTCGTATAGCATTGCATTATTCAGGTGTTTCAGCGGTATTAAACATAAGAGACATTATCGATTAATTTCATGGCATCAAAACATATTAGCAGTTCAATGTTCAAGTGTTATCATTCAGTAGTATTCGATTAGAGCATCTTTATTGTTCAACAACTAAATCATGAGACATTTAGGGACATTCTATAGCAACACAATACTCCATTTTATTAGGCATGAAGGAGTAGAAGAGAAAGGATAGTTCTACTCACTTGCATAAAGGATCTTCATATTCCGTTTACACATATTTCTACTAGACATAGCCCCACCAGAGAGCCACGTTCCACTCATTCCATCCGACCAACTAAAAGAGACTGCATCAGTCTTATTTCTTTTGATTTCCAACACAAGTCATGATCCAACATTCTGATCGCATCTAATAAGCCAACCATATGCCTCGTGCGAAGCAGGGCATTACAGTTGAACCTATCTTCTGCCAAAGGTTTAGTAAAGATATCAGCTAGTTGAAGTTCTGTGTCAACATATTCTAAATTAATATCTCCATTTAATTGATGATCTCTAAGAAAGTGATGTCGTATCTCAATTTGTTTGGTGCGTGAGTGACATATAGGATTCTTAGTCAAATTGATCGTGCTAGTGTTGTCACAAAATATGGAAATATATGAATATTATAAGTTGTAGTCTTCTAGGGTTTGCTCCATCTATAAAATACACAACAATATCCTATGGCGATATACTCGGCCTTAGTAGTTGATAATACGGTAGAGTTTTACCTCTTGCTAAACCAAGAGACTAAAGTTTTGCCTAGGAAATGACACGTGTAGCTAGTACTTTTTCTTTCCACTTTGCATCCAGCAAAATTAGCATCCGAATAACCGATTAGGTCGAAGGACGTAGTTTTTAAGATACCATAAGTCTAAAGAAGAAGTGCTCTTAAGGTATCAAAAGATACGCTCAACAGCACACAAGTGTGATTCTTTAGGGTTAGCTTGGAATCGTGCATATAAGCAAATACTAAATATTATATCAGAGGGACTAGCAGTTAGATAAATAAACTACCGATCATACCTTGATACTTACGTGTGTCGACTGGTTTGCCTTGTTTATCTACGTAAAGCTTAGTTGAAGTCGCCATTGAAGTTCGAAGAGGTTTGGCTGACTCCAGATCGAACTTCTTTCACAGATCCTTTGTGTACTTGGCTTGGTTGATGAATGTCCCATTTGTGGTTTGTTTGATTTATAGTCCAAGAAAGAACTTTAATTCCCCCATCATGCTCATCTCAAACTCACTCTGCATACACTTAAAAAAATCTTGACAGAGAGATTTATCAGTAGAACCAAAAATAATATCGTCGACATAAATTTGTACTAATAAAAGATTATTATTCAAAGATTTTATGAAGAGTGTTGTATCAACCTTGCATTTTGAAAAATATTTTCAAGTAGAAAAAGCTTAGGCGGTCATATCAAGCATGAGGGGCTTGTTTTAGTCCATATAAGCATTTCTTCAACTTGAAAACATATTCAGGGTTTTTAAAATCAGTAAAACCAGGAGGCTGAGCAACATAAACTTCTTCTTTTAGAAAACTATTTAAAAAGCACTTTTAACATCCATTTGAAATAGTTTAAAATTATGAAAACAAACAAAAGCACATAATATGCGAATGGATTCTAAGCGCGCAGCTGGGGCATATGTCTTATCATAGTCGATACCTTCTCTTGGTTGTATTCTTGAGCTATGAGTCGAACCTTGTTACGTGTGACTAAACCATTCTCATTAAGTTTATTTCAGAATACCCATCGGTGCCAATTACCGGATTATCAATGGGCTTAGGAACAAGTTACCAAACTTGATTCTGTTCACATTGGTTCAATTCCTCTTGCATAGCATCTAACCAATAATTATCACTACAAGCTTCTTTTATGTTTTTAGGCTCTATTTGTGAAATAATACTACATAAAGCTATATCTCTAGTAGAGGAATGACTACTTATACCTTTTATAATCTCACCTATTACCAAGTCCTTGGGATAGTCAGCCATAAACTTTATCTTCTTTGGTAGACTCTCCAAGTAGCTGGTTCCGGGTTCTGCTTCGGTAGGTGCTTTGCTTGGTGTACCGTGGTCCTCATCGTCACTATTGTTGTTCGTCTGACTGTTCATCTCATTGAAAGTGACTTTGATTGATTCTTCAATCGACATTGACTTCTTATTGAAGACTCAGTAACCTTTTTTCTTAGCTGCTTAACCTAGAAAAATACCTTCATTGGCTTTCGAGTCAAATTTGCCCAAATTATCTTTTGTATTCAAAATAAAACATTTGCAACCAAAAATCTTAAAATAAGAAACAGAGGGGCTCCTATCAAACCATAGTTCATAGGGAGTCTTCTTCTATCTAGGTCGAATCAGAACTGTCACGACCCGCACCCGCTTTTCGGACGCGAGCTCGTGAGCAAGCCAGATATGTATCGAACAGACTCCAGTCCAACTCGAATACGTAAACACTGTCAAGGCCTAATCATGGTGAAGTATATCTCTATCTCTATCTCTATCCATAATGAGTATATAAACATGAATGGACATTATGGGTCGTGGTCTGCACTCCACTAGCATA
This sequence comes from Iris pallida, assembly GCA_029216955.1. NCBI lineage: Eukaryota > Viridiplantae > Streptophyta > Magnoliopsida > Asparagales > Iridaceae > Iris > Iris pallida. The sequence continues at coordinate 4,405,092 of JANAVB010006389.1, forward strand.
TATGTTCGATAAGACTCCAAGAGTATAACAAGAGTCTCTAAACTGAATCAATAAGCAGAATATCTCATGATAAGAAATGAAAAGCATGAAAGGATAATAATATACTATCACTAACAAATACCTGAGACATGTATCACAATCATCCACCATCCCGCTCTGCCACTAACTCTATGCAATCGCTAAACCTGAAGAGATCATCAGGTCCTCAGAGGATATAGCAAGATACATATAAACATGCCTATCTAGCAGTTTAATCATGCATGATAATATATAAACAGGATATAACAAGGAACGCCACTTAATCATGGCAAGAGACTACGACCATACTGCTAACAAGTGACTAACGGCAAGTGGCTACTGACAGGTGACTATGAACTGGAATACGAGAACAACTACACGTAACTGAACTGCTGGATGAACAAGCGAACACGATATCAATGGAATACCAAACCCTCGTCCCGAGTGGACTCGCAAGTTTGAACTAATCACTAACCCTTGTCCCGAGTGTGGACTCTCTGGTTAGTACTAACCCTCGTCCCGAGTGTGGACTCTCTGGTTAGTTCACGGCAAGGCACCCTCGTCCCGAGTGTGGACTCTCTGGTGCAAGTATAACATCCTCGTCCCGAGTGTGGACTCTCTGATGTAAACACCCCCGTCCCGAGTGGACTCTCTGGTGCAAGTTAAGTCAACACCCTCGTCCCGAGTGTGGACTCTCTGGTACAAATAATCGACATCCTCATCCCGAGTATGGACTCACGGATGTAAACAGATCAAGGCAAACACCTTCGTCCCGAGTGGACTCTCTCGTGCCAAGGAAACAATAACAAGGATTTAGCAGTTCAATTACACGTACTCGTTCTATGACATGACTCAAGCAATGTACTGGTGAGACAAGGTACGACTCAGTCAAGTCCAGTATAACTACACTGTCAAGTCAAGCAAGACCATAAACTGGTGAACATGGTATGTAGAAACTAGATAAATCAAGTCAACCAGAAAGCTAATAAATCATATAAAATCTATAACAAATAGAGTATCTAATGATAATACAATAATAACATGAAAACTATAAACATGGAATTAAACTGTAGAGGGAGACAACGTATCTTGCATGTGGTCCTTGCACAAACCGTAGTCACAATTCGAGGATGAGGGGATGCCGATCTAGGAACTGTCAACCTATAACACATATCGTACCATGAACCGTGCACGAAAACTATAAATCAATTCTAATGTTCTAGTTCTAAATTCATAGAATAATTGCTAGTTGGGTTACTAATCTAATAATAATTAATTCTAGAATAATTCAATTAAAAATCTCATTTAACATAATAATAATTTGAATATAATCTAAACATGTAAGTTTGGCCATCAAAAGTCGTATTTCCAATTTTGGGAACCATGGCACGCAAATCGAGGTATATCGTTGACTATTTAGTCAAATACTGTGAACTCTATATTTTGAAAGTGCACCTTGGTAGATTTCAGTGCCATGAGTGCGCTGGAATCAATCGTGCCACAAAATCACGCTTTGGTCAAAAGATATCGCCGTTATGGCTAATCGTGACCAAAACGGTGATCAACCGATCAATTCTGAGTTCAACAGAATAACTAAAATACTAGATGAATGAATTAATTTCTAAAAAAATATATGTCGTAGATATCTGTGTTATCTTTCCGAAACTTCAAACGATTCGTGATTTCGATTTCTGGTTCTCCCGAAATCTCGAAAATACCGAAACGTGTCAAGTTTCGGACAACCGACACTCTACTAATTTTCCAAAAATTTAGGAATAATATATACAAAAATAAATTATATATTAAGAAAACTTACCTCGATACGAATCCAACAAAAAAAACAGCGCACGAAAAGCACATCGGAGTTGGCAGAAATCGCTTCGGGAAGTCGAGATCTCTACTAGAACTCTATCTCAAAAAGGTGGCTGGAATTTTATTAGGATTTCGAATATAATAGTATATATATAGGAGAGAGAGAGAGGCGGTTCAGCCTGGGCGCCGACAGGTAGGCCCCCCTGGGTGAATTATTGGGTAATTAATTATTTAATTCAGAAAATTATTTAAAAATTATTTTAATTCCAAATAAATCAAAATAAATTGCTGAAAAATCCAGAAAAATGCTAGAAAATTCTAGAAAATATTTCTAAGTGTCTAGAATCTAAATAAAATATTTTTAACACAAAATTTCATCATGTGACCTCACAGTAAATTCCCAAAGCCTATAAAATATAATTTCTATAGGTTTTAATTATATAAAAATTCCTAAAAATTCTAAAAAATCCAGAAAAAATCTAAAATATTCTAGAAAATATTTCTAACCTCCTAGAACTTAAATAAAAATAACTTGTCTCAAAATAATCCCAAATGACCATATAGTAATTCATGAAAGTCAATAAAATAAATATATCTTTAATAAATAAATATCTAAAAATGTCTAAAAATTATTGGAAAATATAATATAGCCATAGCATGCTTATAAACTCTATCTAGAGATCATGTGACCACAAGATGGTCATAAATCACCTGTGGCTTAGTCACAACTCCTGTGATCATAGAAAAATTAAATGTAAACTAATCAAATAAAAAATAAAAATATATATCACAAAATTTTGGGAAGAGGAGTTACAAATCTATCCACCTTAAAAATAATTTCGTCCTCGAAATTCTAATTCATAACTATCCCTTAAAATTCAAAGTCTACTACTACCTTAATCTCCTTAAAATAGTTTATATCATTCTCCTAGCCATTTGTAATTATGAAACCTCGAGGACTTCTACCCACCTTTGGTCACGCTACTCCCTCAAGGGTATATCACTAAAACTTTATAACCTTCCATCAAGTTGCTAAAGTCATTATCCTTAGATATCTAAGACATATAGCATCTATATCCCCACATATCTATCAAATAACCAAATATTCAAAATCAAGCTATTATATTGTAACTTAAGAATCTCTAGTGAATTTTAGACAGCACGATCATTCGTCACCCCGAAATAGGAAGGGACGAGAATCAATGGTACAAAAAGCAAGAAAGTATATTCGAGAGAAAATATGAAGCTTTCAAGGACGTAGAGAATTTCTAGGAGAATTTTCAAGGCAGAGTGGATTGAGATTTCTAAGTGTTTAGTCATAGTCGCAGGCACGTATCAGTACAGTTATGTAAATGATACGATATGCTCTGACCTGCATGGGCCACCAAAAAACTTGTCATGACCCGCACCCACTTTTCGGACGCGAGCTCGTGAGCAAGCTAGCTACGTATCGAGCGAACTCCAGCCCAACTCGAATACGTAAACGCTGTCAAGGCCTAATCATGGTAAAGTAATTCTCTATCTCAATCCACATTGAGTATATAAACATGAATGGATACAATAGGTCGTGGTCTGTAGTCCACTAGCATATATGTCCGATAAGACTCCAAGAGTCTCTAAACTGAATCAATAAGCAGAATATCTCATGATAAGGAATAAAAAGCACGAAAGGATAACAATGTACTATCACTAACAAATACCTGAGATATGTATCACAATCATCCACCATCCCGTTCTGCCACTAACTCCATGCAATCGCTAAACCTGAAGAGATCATCAGGTCCTCAGAGGACATAGCAAGATACATATAAACATGCCTATCTAGCAGTTTAATCATGCATGATAATATATAAACAGGATATAACAAGGAACAATACTTAATCATGGCATGAGACTACGACCATACTGCTAACAAGTGACTAACGATAAGTGGCTACTGACAGGTAACTATGAACTGGAATACGAGAACAACTACACGTAACTGAACTGCTGGATGAACAAGCGAACACGATATCAATGGAATACCAAACCCTCGCCCCGAGTGGACTCACAGGTTTGAACTAATCACTAAACCTTTTCCCGAGTGTGGACTCTCTGGTTAGTACTAACCCTCGTCCCGAGTGTGGACTCTCTGGTTAGTTCACGGCAAGGCACCCTCGTCCCGAGTGTGGACTCTCTAGTGCAAGTATAACATCCTCGTCCCGAGTGTGGACTCTCTGATGTAAACACCCTCATCCCGAGTGGACTCTCTGATGCAAGTCAAGTCAACACCCTCGTCCCGAGTGTGGACTCTCTGGTGCAAATAATTGACATCCTCGTTCCGAGTATGGACTCACGGATGTAAACAGATCAAGGCAAATACCTTCGTCCCGAGTGAACTCTCTGGTGCCAAGAAAATAATAACAAAGATTTAGCAGTTCAATTACACGTACTCGTTCTATTACACGTACTCGTTCTATGACACAACTCCTATGATCATAGAAAAATTAAATGTAAACTAATCAAATAAAAAATAAAAAATATATCACAAAATTTTGGGAAGAGGAGTTACAAGAACCCTATTAAAGACATGGCATGCTGTATTGACACTTCAGCCTAAAAATATTTAGGTAGGCTAAACTGGTTTAACATAACTCTAGCCATTTCGTTAAGAGTTCTGTTCTTACGTTCCATAACGCTATTTTACTGTGGAGTCATAGGGCAAGAAAATTTACGCAAATATCCGTGTATGTCACAAATTTGCTCAAAGTCAGCATTCACGTATTCGCTATCATGACTACTTCGAATGCGAGTGTTTGCAAAAACAAAAGTATAAAACTTTATTGATACAAACTGTAATAAAGATTACAAGAATTCTGGGAAAATTACAACTATAGGAATCCAATCTTGATGACGATTGCTTTATCCCTTGGACGATGTGAACTTTGAAGACGAAGCCTTTGAAGTTGAAAACAACTCTGGAAATTGAAGGCAAAAGCCTCTGAAGTTGAAGACAAAAGTCTCGGAAGAATGCAGCAGCACTTTGGCAAGAACTCCTGAACTCTCTGATTTCTGATCTCTGATCTTGATCCCCTTGAAATGAAGACTTGAAACTCTATTTATAGAGTTCTGAAAATAACTAACTTTCAGTTATTTTGGACTGCGCAAGCTGATTTGCGCAGCAACTGATTTGTGCAGCATTGGATTACGCAGGCAGTTATTGGATCGTGGGCCAACTATCTGGGACACATGGCATCATTTGATTGAAATGCGCATGATCGTGCATAGACAGTTGCCACGTAATGAGCAATTGATGGCATGAATGCCACATGTAATTTGTCAGTTATGTTGGTAGAATGCGCAAAGTGAACTTCGCAGAAATGGTTTGCGCAACCACGGATTGCGTATGAATGGTTTGCGCAACCACGGATTGCGCTGCCACCTGTCAGCCGCCCTCGAGCACTGTGCGGCGTCAAAAACGAACAGCCTCCTCGTTATTCATGTTGTCAGCTGTCAGGAAGATCTGATTTGATTCAGTCAATGATGACTTCTGCCACGTCAGCCTGCGCAGTTGGGAACATGCGCAAACCAACCTGCGCAAAGTGATGTCTGCGCAATCTGTTGTCTGCGCAACTCATCAAAATGATGAATATCTTGAATTTTTGACTTTGTTGATTGATGCAACTTGATTTTTTAGGACCTACAAGACCCCCTTCAAAGTTTTCGAAAGTTAATTATAATCAAAATTTCGAAATACTTTAAATTTTTGAATGTTGAATCGTTTTGCACAATATGATGAGCTGTCTGCGCAAAGCGAATAGACCACAAGTTTAGGCGCAATCCGAGGCATCCGTTTTGCATTTCAAAAACTCTAAATACCCCTCTTTTCGTTTTCAATTCTTTACTTTGTAATCTTTCGAACTTTTTGAGAAGAAAACCTTCACTGTTCTCCTCCTCCGACGATTGTCATGGCCCCACGACGATCAAATGCTGTCGCTGCCGCCGCCGCGAAGGGAAAAGCTTCGGCCGAGTCTTCTGACAGGGTTGTACGGCGAGCTTCCCGACACGAATCCGCACATCCTGCTCTGAGAGGTAGTTGAACCGATCGAAAACCCCTTCTTAGGGTGATTCGACTCCCTTGAAACTCATCTCTTTTTAGAGATAGGTTCATATTGTGCCACCCTTTTTAGGGTTTCGGTTGCATCAACTATCAGTTCTTCATTTTTATGAAGGCTGCATTCTTGCACAAATTATTGATTTGTGCTGACAGGAAGTCAGCGTAAACGATTAAGTTGTGCAGATATCAGCGCAAACCATTGCTTTGTGCACCTTTTATGTTGCGCAAACTGATGTTGCGCAAGTCATGTCAGCGCAATCTGAGGTTGCGTAAATTATGTCAGCGCAAACTGAGGTTGCGCAAATCATGTCAGCGCAGTCTGAGGTTGCGCACTCTAATGTTAAAAAACAGAATCTTTGTCTTGGACTAATTTTCATCTGTTTGTTGATGCAGTTGAAGTCAATGAAGATCCAGATTATGAACATTTTGTGGGAACCCTTACAGAGTCTGAATACAAAGAAGATCTGTCTCATGTCCATTACCCTCAGTATGATCTGCCGGCATCCCGTCAGGCTATATTGATTTCTCAGGACAATGAAACTTTGATGTGTTTGATGAACGGACAGCCTTTAGAATCAGCTGATGCTGTAATTCACAAGAAACTCTTATTCCTATTCGGTGACGCCTTTGAGAGAGCCTCTCAGCCTAGGCCAAGGATGGAAGATAGGGTAGTTCACCAGCAAGATAGATCCTTTTTTATACCCAACATCGCTCGATGCCTTCCTTTGTCACGGTACGCTCATGCAAGCTACCCTAGGAAGATGGAATGGAATATCACTCTATTTCAGGATGCTCGGGCAGAAAAAATCTTTGTAAAGAAGGGGCCACATCATAAGGATATGTTTTATAGTTCTTCCGACAGATATAGCGTCCTACTGAGAGGCTTAAGACCTGGCTGTATTCCACCAGAGAACTCCTCCATGCTAATGCCTGTTAGGATACCAATATTCGCAAATGAGTTTGCGAAGGTTGAAGGAAAATATCCTGAGCAAGATATAAGAATGACTGGATTGGTGAATCCAGACTACAAGCGATGGAGTTATATCGCGAATTGGGTTCTGGGAAAATTCTAAGACATACTCCAACAAATCAACCTGTATGAAGCAGTGCATGCTACTGTATATGGATTTGCTCCCAATCCTCATATGTTCTTAGCCTTAGCTGAGAGATACAACTACAGAACCGGAACTTTCATGACCCCAGGGGGAGAGATGGGCTTTGCACTCCACGAGATGAAGTATATCTCGTTCTTGCCCATGGCAGATGCTCCGTATGAGGAGTATGTACCAACAAATGACGAGTTGAACAAGCTCAGAAAAGAGAATCCAGAGATGGTGACAGTGTTCGAAGAACTATTGTGCCATTACAAGATCTGCTCTTTATTTTACAAGAGTGCCACTGCCAATACTTGTTATTCTTCAAAATGGCTACCATATCTGTTTCTTAATCATATAGAGGAGAAGAAAACCAAGGAGAACGATAAATGCGACCCAACCTTTTTCAAACCTTTGAGCCATACAGAGGTCAGAAAATTAATGGAACAGAGTGGTCACTTTGATAAAGAAGTGAACGATGACCATGAATACCCTCCTTTGAAGAGAGGAGATAATTTGGAAAGTTACTTGAGAATGGGCTATAGGCCCATGTCAGAAGCAGCACAATTGGCGGGATTCTTGACATACTGGCTGCGAAGGTTCGTGGTTCCCGGATCCAGTGCAGTGGATCATTTTCACCGTAGCGTCTTGTTTGCAGCTGTTAAATTGGTCTTTGGCTATAAAATGGACTTACTATCAGCAATGACCTGTAAGCTGAACACCAGTCTTCGTTTATATGTTGACTTGATGTTGAAAGCGAAAGGAGAGAGAGAATTCCCTCGCTTAGAATTGCCATATACATATTTGTTTGGATGGTTGCTTCTTCACTATCCAACTCTAATGGATCCTGGCATGGGACCAGTTGACGGCAGTTTTCTTCGAAGGTATTCCGATGGAAAATGGAAATATACTTCCTTATCTGAGTGTAGATTTATGTTGAATCTGAACAGAGGCTGGAACTTCTGCTGCGCTCCTTTCCCTGCTGGGTATGATCAGATGCCCACGAATATGGTGGATTCGAAACTGCAGCCTCTGACTCGTGTCGCTTTTGAATGGTTGAAGTCAATTCGACCTTCTCATTTGGTCTACCGATTCGAAGAAGAGTGCTACTTAGAACCATACCTCCTAAGTCGTTTTGTTCGACAGTTTGGGTATGATCAGTTCCATGTAGGGAACGCAATTACCTGCCTCCAAGGCAAAGGTTATCTGATAGACGGAGCTAGGGCTTGGGCTTATTACAATGCCCGTAATACAAAAGCCACTTTCTCCATGCCAGCAAGGACTACTCCTCAGGGTCCTCGAATGCTTTTTACATACTCCGTGTTTTACACATCAGCGAATACTTTTGCCGAGAATTTCAATCTCGTAGATAGTTTTGCCACTGCAACAAGATTGAGAAGAGGGAGAATTGCTCCATCGATCCCTATAAATAAGGAGGCGCAGGAACCGGCAGATGCACCTCTGGAGACTACAAGGGATATTATATTCCCCCAGGAAGTGAATGCACCACTTCGTATTTCTCTGAAGGTGGGTAAATCTCCTGCGAAGAAGAGAAGAAGAGAAGAGCCTCCTGCTCCTGTGGCGAAGAAGAAATTGATTCTTGATGTTTCTTCTGAAAAGGTGACTACCAGATCTCAATCCCGGCAATTAGCCGAGACACATCAAGAAGTTGCTACTACACCAACTTCCGTGCAAAAGCAAGCAGAGCCAGAAAATGTAGAGAGTCCTGTTAGGCCTCTACACAGAAAGAAAAGAGTAGTCACCAGAAGAGTCTTGGAAGAGTCTTCTTCTATACAACTCCTGACTTCAGTAGATGCTGCTGCAGGACTTCTAATGGGATCTCCCACACCTGCTTCTGAATCAGGGAGCAAAACTCTCGAGGAGAATGAACAGAGGAGAGATTTTGCCCCAAGAATTGAAAAGCCTAGAGAACATATTTTAGAGGAAGAACAAGGTGTTGTACGACCTCATTCTCCTATTGCAGATATTACTCAACCTCCTCTTACTCCCAGGACTCTTCGTGAGGACGAAGACCGTGAAATGATTGCAGCTCTGGAGGACTGCAGTTATAGCTTGCAGGAAGATCAGGCTGCTACTAGCAGTGGAAATGCAGCAGTAGAAGAAGAAGAAGAAGAAGAAGACGAGGAAAGTTCTTCATCCGAAAATATTGATGAGTATTTACAAGATCCTGAAAAGCAAACTGAAAAACACAGATCTCTTGATACTGCCGATGATATTTCAAATCCTAAAAAGGATATTGAAGTGGAGGTACCTAAAGAAAAGGCTGTCGATGTTGAGATAGAAATATCTCCTGAAGAAGTAGCCGACGAAGGTGTGCTAAAAGAAAATCCTACCACCGACCCTCAAGGTATAAAACGAGATTTAACAATCTTTTCTTTTTTTTTAAAATGAACTGATAACTAATATCTTCATTTGCAGATCTTAAGACTTTGCCAATACCTCCAACGGACCTGATTATGGTGCCTATACCAACGGTGGTTATTAGCAGTAGTCATCATTTATCTTGTGGTTCTGAGGCGGGCAGCAGCCAGGCTGTTGCAGCTGAGGCTACTTCTGTTCAAAAGGAGTCCATTCCAGTAGGGAATGAACTTGTTGTTAAATCAAACCAAGGTAGCATTGCTCTTAATTTGATCTTTTTGTTCATCAACAATCAATTAGTAAAATAACAATTTTACTTTTGCAGAAGATCAAGCAGGAGGAGCAACCAGCTCTACTTTGGCTCCCTTATTTAAAGAGCCTATTGTCCAACCTCAAAGAATCGAGCAACCTATTACCCCGTCTTCATCGGGAGTAGCAGCAACTCCCGGAACTTTGGCCATCAATCAGCAGGTTGTCCAGTCATTTACCAAATGCTTCTTTGAATCACTGAGATCCCTCGTCCGTAAAATGATAGAGAAAGAAGGGGCTGACTTTATTATGGTTAGGAAGCCCACTTCTTTCTTGATAAGAGCCATAAGAGACCAAGGAGACGAAGCTCAGGCCACTCTCCTTGAACATATACTGGATGAATTAGAAGTCTCCATCAAGAAGTATAAAGAACTCAAGAAGAAAGATGTAGACTCTTTAGTACAAGCTGAATTTGAGCGGCTGGCTCAAGCTGCTGATATGGAAAGATTAACTCTTCAAAATCTGTTAGAAGCTCATTCAGCAAAATCAGCTGAATATAATTCTAAAATAGAATCAATTACTCTAGTGGCTGAAAGCAAAGGACGGCGACTTGCTGAGCTGAAGGCTGAAATTACTCGCCTTCAACAAGAATTTGAAGAAGAAACTGTTAATCACCAACTGGTGATTGAACAATTTAATGCATTGATTGAAGAAAGGAATGAGTATGAGACCACTCATGGTGAAGAGATCACTCGCAGGACAGTAGATATGCCCATTTTTGATGAAGAAAGCGGGATGAAGGAGGCAAGAAAGATAGTAGCGTCAACACACGAAGAAGAGCTGCAGACATTGAAGCAGCAAATTGACAATCTGATTGTCCCTCCTTCTTGATTTTGTATTTGGGTTTTGTTGCTGTAGCTGCATTTTTGTAATGTCTCATTTTTTTGATATAAAGGACATTTTGTTGTGGCTCCATTATTTATTGCATATCTTATTCAGATATAAATAATAGATAGATATGATATATTTATTGACAACTTAATCGAAAACGACAAGTTGCTGATGTAGAAGATGAACGATGATGAATCGTCAATGTATATGAAAATGAATGAACGGGAATACCGTCAAGTAATGATGAAAGAACGGGTAAATCATCAAATGATGTTGAAATGAACGAATTAACCGTCAAATGATAATAAATGAACGGGTTAACCGTCAAAATAGATGAACGGATGAACCGTCAAATATTAATGAACGGATGAACCGTCGGATGAGTGTAATAAATGAACGGATGAACCGTCAGGTATTAATGAACGGATGAACCGTCGGATGAGTGTTTATAAATGAACGGATGAACCGTCAGGTATTAATGAACGGATGAACCGTCGGATGAATGTATCGCTTCGTTAGTTGAGGAACTTCTGCCTATAAATATAGCAGAAATCTGACAGGAATGAACACTTCTACTCTTCAACATAAAAATGTCTTCTAGCGAAGCATCTAAGAAGACTGAGATTGCCCCAAAAGTTCAGAAGGGTATTGAAGATCGCCCTGCCGATCCAATTCAGCCGAAGGAGACAAAAGCAGGCGAAGGTTCGTCTGCACCTCAGCCATCGCGGGATATATTGGACTTCCTGCTCGAACCAGGAAAGACTAAAGAAGAAGAAGCCATAAGGATGGCCGCCTGCAAGTTTCTTGTGGGATCCAGTAAGGAGGTTCTCGGCTCTTTTGCTGATTGCATTTTTTAGAAGGACGGCAGTGGCCCTCGTCCCAATGTAGAAAAAGATGATAGTGACCTTTAATATGTACTATCATATAATAAAATTTGAATTTTATTTATGAACTTGATTCTGTCTGATAATTTACAAATATTTACATTTATACATAATACTTCTTTAAGAATTTGCCATTGATAGGCATCATAGCAACTCGACCATCAAGTTCCGAAAGTTGATAAGCTCCGTTTGAGAAGACTTTGCTTACAACATAGGGACCTTCCCATTTCGCATCGAATTTCCCTTTGCTCATATGAGTCATAGTCATAGGACGTCTGACCGTTAGAACAAGTTCTCCTTGCTGAAAGGCTCTGACCTTCACTTTACGATTAAATGTCTTTGAGATGCGGGCTTAGTATAACTCAATATGTTGTTGAGCCATTAACCGCTTTTCATCCAATGCCTCTAACTCTTGAAGTCGAAGAAGGTCATTGTTTTCTGTGGTGAGCTCATTGGCAATAGCAATCCTTAAAGAAGGAATTTGTAACTCCAAAGGAAGGACAGCTTCACAGCCATACACCAAAGAGAAAGGTGTAAAGCTTGTGGGATTGCGGACTATAGTTCGATAGGCCCAAAGACATTCGCCAAGTTTCTCGCTCCAATTCCGTTTGTTAGTGGATACAAATTTCTTAAGGAGCTTAATAATGGTTTTGTTAAAGGCTTCAGCTAAACCATTAGCAGCAGGATTGTAGGCCGTCGAAGCAACATTATTAATCCGATGATCATCGCAGAATCTAGTGAACTTCTGACTAATGAATTGAGGTCCATTATCATGAATGATTCTTCGAGGTATACCGAATCTATAGATGACATGATGTTTAACGAAGTTGATGACACTGCTAGTCTTGACTTCAGCCAGAGGTATAGCTTCAGCCCACTTGGAGAAGTAATCGGTTATCGCCAATATGAACCGATGTCCTCTAGAAGAAGGAGGATTAATAGGACCTATGATGTCCATACCCCAAGCTTCAAAAGGCCAGGAAGCAGCAGTCGGGTGTAAGAATTTCGAGGGTTGATGAATGAAGTCTGCATGGATTTGACAAGCACGACATTTCCTTGCATATTCAATGGCATCTGATACCATAGAGGGCCAATAGTAACCCATGCGTCGGATGCGATCCTGTAACTTAGGACCAGGTTGATGTGCTCCACAGACGCCATTATGAGCTTCATGCAACACTTGTTTGGCTTCATCACCAGCTAAACAGCGTAGAAGAAGACCATCATAAGTTCGCCGATAGAGTGTTTTGGTGGTTTGATTGTAATAGAATCGTAGAGATCGACGTCGAACGCTTGTAGCCTCTATAGGATCTTCAGGGAGTATGTTATGTACTACGAAATCGATAAAAGGAGTTCTCCAATCGTCATCAATAATATTGACTTCAGCAAGATTGCTAAATTCAATATTACGATTATTCTCGATACAGAACAGTTCTCGGTTAGAAATAACTACCACCTGATGTCTTTTAATAGGGATGGCTAAGACAGCTGCAAGATTGGCCAAAGCATCGGCTTCAGTATTGCAAGCTCGTCGAACATAGTCGATGAAGAAAGCTTTGAATGATGTAGCTATATTAATTGCCGCTTCATGATAAGGCACTAGGTCTTGATGACGGACTTCATAGGTTCCTCTAACCTGGTTCACAACCAGTTTAGAATAACCATATACTTCCAGATATTCAACATTCAGTTGTTTAGCTAGCTGAAGGCCGACAAGTAAGGCATTGTACTCTGTCACATTGTTGGAGCAAGGTTCATCTAAAGAGTAGGCTCTTTGGATAGTTAATCCGTCTGGAGAAACGAGAACAACTCTAACACCTGCCACTATAGCACCATTTGGTCCAATTCTTGATGCACCATCAAAGAATAGACGCCAGGTTGGAAACTCTTCGGAGATCATGTTGACTTCTAACGTCTCGTCAGGAATTTCGTCATAGAGTTTAGATGTTTCAGGCACAGGATGAGCTGCTAAGAAGTCCGCCAACGCTTGACCTTTGACAGACTTTTGTGGAACATACACCATGTCATATTAAGCTAGCAGGATTGCCCATGTAGCCAACCGAGAATTAAGTGTACTAGGTTTCTTCATGAGTACTCGAAGAGGGTTAACTCGAGATATAACATGAATAGTTTGACCAATGATATAATGCCTCGTCTTTTGCACTGCAAACATGAGAGCCAGGCATTCTTTCTCGACCGGACTATAACGGTGTTCAGCACCAGTCATAGTTCGACTAAGATAGCAGATAGCTTGTTCATGGTCTTCTTTGTTCTTTTGGGCAAGTAAAGCACCCAATGAATGGTCCATAGCACGGACATACATCAAGAATAGAATGCCAGAGATAGGTGGCACCAAAACTGGTGGGTTCATAAGATATTGTTTGATATCGTCGAATGCTCGTTGACACTCTTCAGTCCAAACAAAAGATACACCCTTCTTCATTAATTGAGTGAATGGTCTGCAGCGTCCAGACAAGTTCGAAATGAATCGCCTGATGTACGCAAGTCGGCCTTGGAATCCTCGTAGCTCTTTTAGGTTACGTGGAGGACGCATCTCTTGGATGGCTTTGATCTTTTCGGGATCCACGTGTATACCCTTGGAGGTAATGACGAAGCCGAAAAATTTGCCACTAGAGACACCCAAGAATGACTTGGTGGGATTCATCTTGAGCTGATGTTGACGCATGAGATTAAATATTGTTCTCAAATCTTGGATGTGATCTTCTTTTAGACGACTTTTAACAGCAATATCGTCAACGTAGCATTCGACTGTTTTACGAAGATGTTCTCTGAAAATGGTACTCATGGCCCGTTGGTAGGTTGCACCAGCGTTCTTGAGACCAAATGGCATCACTGTATAACAATAGACTCCTCGAGGAGTGCGGAAAGATGTATGCTTTTCATCTTCAGGATGTATTTTGATCTAATTATATCCAGAAAATCCATCGATAAAAGATATTCTTTCAAACCCACAAGTATTATCAATCATGACGTCTGTGATAGGAAGAGGAAATTCATCTTTTGGACATGCTTCATTGAGATCTCGGAAGTCGATGCAGACTCGAACTTTTCCAGTTTTCTTCAGAACTGGGACGACATTGGCTACCTAATCAGGATGCTGCTCTTCTCGAATAAATCCACAAGCGATGAGCTTCTTGACTTCATCATCAATTGCGTCTATCATTTCAGGCTTAAATCGCCTTTGTTGCTGTTTGACCGGTTTAGCATTAGGAAGAATGTTCAGTTTGTGAGTAGCAATCTTGGGATCTAAACCTGGCATGTCTTCGTAACTCCAAGCAAAGATGTCAATGTATTCTTTAATGAGAAGAATCAACTCTTGCTTATCTGCTTCTGGAATATTCTTGCTAATAAAGATTGGCCGAGGTGACTCTTTTTCCCCTACATCAATTTGAATTAGTTGATCTTCAGTAGGAGGTTCACGTTGTTCAAAACGAAGTACCCATTGATTATCCATATGTTGAGCCCAAGGATCTGTTTCCGGACTTTCTTCAACATCTTCATCACAGCCTTCTGGTAGTTCAACAGAAACCATGTTAGAAGATACGATTATACGATGGACTTCACCGATGCTGGTATCGAAATCCCATGATCTGGAATCAGAAGAATTAGAACGTTCTTCACTATCAGATTCAGAAGCCGCTGGGGATAACAGTGGAGGAGAAGTATATCCGAGACCTTTCTTGGTCCTGCCATAATACATTTGTGATTTTCCGTTTGGAACTGTTGTACAAATGGGAGTTCGTCTACCTTTACCATAGTTAAGGCCGTTCTTGAAATCGTAACCCATTTTTCGGAGGATGTCTTTTGATTGTTGACTATAACGATAGAACTGGAGACGTCCCGTATCGTTAACTTTTCTATCATCCGTATAGTTAATCTTTGTTTCCGGTCTTTTATATAAAAATGCTGGACTTTCACCTTTCTTCAAAGAAGGGTGAATACAGTAAGAATCATCTGGATCTTCAAGCGAGACTTCTGTCTGAAGAGATTGTACGACTCCCAGTGTAATTGATTGGAAGCTATCTAACATATCCAAATAACTTTTAGTATAATAAATAACATCAATATACTGGAAAGTAGGTGCTTTTTCATTGATTTGTACATCAGTATTTACAACAGGACCTTTAACCTTAGCAGATTTGGTCAAATTGATTACAAGAGGGGGAGAAGAAGAATGTGAAGGAGGCTTGTTACGACGGAGGTCGATAACAAGTAGCTCAGAAGAGGTGAGCTTCCTTTTTTCCTTGTTGCGATTTAGATCAACAACAAGTGGCTCAGAAGGAATGAGCTGCTTTTTGTCTTTGTTACGACGTAAGTCGATAACAAGTGGCTCAGAAGAGGTGAGCTCCCTTTGATTTTCATCAGCATCAACTGATTTCTTTTGAACTGGTAAGTGAATAACCAGTGGCTTGGAAGATTGAGGATGAGAAACTCGCCCCTTAACAGGTATGATAAGAGTATCTTGAGGTACTGCTTTTTTATCTTCTTCAGTATCCATAGCCAATACCACCTTCATAAATTTATCCTTGTACATACGAGCATCGTTGCAATAAGCTTCAACACCCTTGAAAGGATAAAGATCCGCAACTTCTTTGTGAACTTGTTCTTTGTCATCAACGTATTTAAAGCATTGATGAAGAGTTGATGGAACGACATTGTGTTCATGGAAGAATGGCCTTCCCAGGAGAGCATTGTAAGAACAACCATGATTGTCAATGATATAAAAGATCACCTTTGTGCGAAGATTGTCTATTTGAAGTTTCAGGCAGATCTTATCCAAAGGTTCACTCTTCCCTTGGTTAAATCCCAAGATAGTAGTGATTGTAGTTGAAAGACTATGCACCGGTATCTTCAACGCATCTAGCATAGTCTTTGGCATGATACTAAGTGCAGATCCTGGATCTATCAAGATACGATCAACCTTCATTGAATCTACATATCCTGTATAGTAAAGAGGACGATCATGTCTATTATCTTCCATTAGCATATCATCCTGAGTGAAGGTAATGTTTGGGATCAGTTCCAAGACACTATGACAGTGATGACAAGAGACTGGTTCTGATTCTGGCTTCTTGAGAAGAGTTAAGCAAGTTTCAGCCTGCATCAGAGCTTCACTTAGAGT
The DNA here is from genome assembly GCA_029216955.1 of Iris pallida. Lineage (NCBI taxonomy): Eukaryota > Viridiplantae > Streptophyta > Magnoliopsida > Asparagales > Iridaceae > Iris > Iris pallida. Next base: position 4,421,658 of record JANAVB010006389.1, read on the forward strand.
TTCTCATGTCTCTTTGGAAAGACGCAAAAGTTCAAAGATTGACAGCCTAGCTGGTGTATTAGCTAATTGAGCCAATATATCAAAGTTGTAAGGCTTCTCATGCCCAGTAGGAGATGACTTCTTTAGAGGTTTGTCAAATCGAACTTGTTGCTTGCCTTTGTCAGCCGTTGTTGGCTTAGGAGGAATTGATACTACAACTGGTGAAGATGTAGAAGGGACTTCTTCAGCAGATGCAGGTTGTGCCAGAGCAGGTTCGGAAGAAGAAGCAGGATCCTTTTGACCTTCAGAATGATCTTTCAAATAAGCTTTCCCTGATCTGGTGCCTAACAGAATCTCTTCGTCAACAATGGGATCAAAAGATACCATGTTGCAGATCTTGGTTTTGCCTTTATAACGAGTTTTCTTCTTAGAAGAAGAGGACACATCGAATTCCGAAGCAAGGTCAGGATGGATCCACATAATCTCACCGTTATCAAGAGATAAGGGAACAAGACCTTCATTGGATGAAAGCGGGAGATTCTCAATCTCAAGGGTTGCTTTAGGAATTGGAATGACACCGTGCTGTATCATCTGCGGAAGGAAATCCCCAAACTGGACTGAAACCATATTTGCAGTAACAGTCTTCTCATCTTGTTGCAGAGTGACTACACCAGCATTGACAAGCTCTTGAATCTTACCTTTGAGCACATAGCATGCTCGAGTAGGATGTCCAATAAATCGGTGATAGACACAATACTTGGGATGATCAGTCTTATTGACTTCATCAGGTTTCTTTGGATCAGGGAGTTGAATTTTATTGCTTTTGAGTAGACATTCAAAGATACTTGCAGTGTCATTTTCATCAAAAGAATATTCCACTTTTGGACGAGGTTCCCTCGGTGGAGGTGCAGAAGGAGTAGGAATAGATGTAGGTGGGGCCATATTGACAGCCAAAGATTCTTTATTTTTGTTCAAGTTAATGTTTAAAGTCTCTTTCGCTTTGCGATTGTTCTGGCGATTGCCACCACCTGAATTCTGATGCTCATCGCGATCAGGGTTAGACATTTGTACCCCTAATTGTTTGAACTTGTCAGCACTCACTTCAGCAGCTTTGGCGTTGACGATGAATGAGGGCCAATCTTGGAATGGGGTTGATCCCGTCCACATACTAATAATAGGTAAAAGATTTGCCTTACAAGTATCAATAGTGACGGCAGCTGGAGTCCCTGGAGGCATTTTCAAAGCTTTACGGTGGAACCGTTCAATAAAGCTCTCAGTAGTTTCGTTATGTTTCTGTTTGATTTTGTTGAGAGCTGACATAGTCATATCATTAAATCCTTCATAGAACCGTTCCAGAAAGATTTGTTTGAGACCTGAAAAGGATGTGATGTAACTATCGGGCAAACTTCTGTACCAGTCGTATGCTACGCCGGCTAAACAACCGACGAACACTCTGGTAAGAAGAGCGTCATTTGGCTGAAGTTGAACAGTCATTACCTCAAAATGATTGATGAATTGACTCGGAGAAGTACTGCCATCGAACAGAGAGATTGTAGGGATTTTGTACTTTGGGGGAAACGGAACGTCCTTCCATTCAAACGGATAGGGTTGTTTAATCCCCAACCTTTGTAGATTGTCTTTCTCTTTAAATGCTTCAAATTGGGTTCGTAAGAGTTTGACAGCTTCATTGGCGTCTTCTGATGAAGAAGAATGAGCAGGTTGAGTTGTAGTGGTAGGAGGAGGAACAGCGTTGTAAGCACTACCCCCAGCTCCTGAATGGCTAGGCGTAGTTTGTACTTGTACTTGTACAGGAGGCATTTGGGGAGGCACTACCCCCAGCCCAGTATTGGCAGGTATTGAAGATGCTATGATCTCTGGACTAGTAATAGGTGCAGTTGGTGGTGTAACATGCTGTGCTACAATGATGGAATGCATACTAGCAACCATCTCAGCCATGGTTTTTAATTTGTCTTCGAGTGCAGCAATTCGCTGTTCCTGATTTGCGGAGGTTGAAGCATCTGGATCATCGGTGACAACATAAGCCGTCACTTCTCTCGGCACAGTGGAAGATACTGTTTGTTCAGAACTTTCACTGTATGCATCATAATCAGAGAACGAATCATCTCCTGACTGGAAAACAGGAAGATGACTTGAAGGATTTTGAGAAAGATTCCTTTGACCGATTGTATCTCGGCTTCGAGAACGGGTATGTTGAAATACTCCTTCAGAAGATTCTTGAAGTAATTCCAAATACCGTTGGCTTGGCTTGCGGAGTCTACCATGCTTAGAACATCTTTTACCCCCAGTGTCTCGGGAAGTCATGTTAACAGAAGCATACAAAACTTTGTCTTCTTCTGACATAGGTTCAGATTTAGCAAAAGTTAAACGATCGAAGACAGATCGTTTTGTCGTTTGACAACAGCATTGGATGATGACTTTATGATTGCAGTGATGATCAGATGGTTGAGATGGAGATATTGAGACATTATCCTGTTTTTGTCTTAGATGTTCTCGAAGATCTACAACAGGACGAGGAAAGTTCCGAGGGATCTGTTCTTTGATAACATTTGGAACATGATTTTGATTCTTCAAATGTTTAGTCCCTTGAGTATACAGGGAAGTACTCACTTCATTGGCATAAGTGTCAGGATTTTTGACTTTGGAGATTTGTTTCTGATGATGTTTGACCTTCGATATTGGCTGTTTGTGTTTTACCGAAGTGGGTCGATTAAGATAAGTTCTGAGGTCAACAAATTCACCCCCAGGAGTTTCTGTTTGAGACACTAACAGTTTTCCCTGTCTGGAACGACAAATTTGGAGAGTCGGGAGGTCCTGGAATTCTGCTATCGGAGTAGGCAGAATACCTCTTTGATTAGTACAAGTATTCTTGAAAGAAGAATCCTTGTTTGTCAGAGTTCTCGAATTGATTGGTGTCGAGACACATTGAGATGGATCCTCTTCAGTAAAGACTGAAGAAGACTGAGAAAAGACCAAAGGGCCTTTTCCCTTGTTTTGAGATGAAGGGTTAGCTAAAGAGCGTTTCCCTCTGTTATCTTCCAAATCATGAGACAAGAAAGTTTGAGAAAAGACTAATGGGCCTTTTCCTTTGCTTTGAAGAGAATGAGGAATAGTCAAAGGACTACCCTCAGTGGATTGCGCAGAGACAATAGGGTGTTTGGGAAGAGGAGTAGAATCTCTTCTTTTATTGTGAGAAGAAGGGAATTTAGCCAAAAGGCTGTTTTTCTTGGATTGCACAGACTTGGTTTGCGCATGGGTGGAAGGTGCACTAGTCATTTGTGCATTAGAAGCTTTGGTAGGAAGTGCATCAGGAGTTCTTGTCTTAGAATGCTTGGGATGCACTTTGGTTACTGGAGTGCTATTTTGCGCAGGAAAAGCCACTGCCAATTGTGCCAGAGTCATAGGAGTCTTCTGTTTTGACAAGGCAGTATATAAAGTAGTTTGCGCAACAGTTGCAGCAGACTGCGCAGCCTTGACTGCAACAGATTGTGCAGCAGTTGCTGAGACAGACTGTGCAACAGTTGGCACAGCAGTTTGTACAGCAGTCTGACTAACAGATTGTGCAGCAATTGGTACAGCATCCTTGGTGGCAAAACTGCCAGATTGTGCAGACTTGGAGACCCAAACTGAGCGCACTTTGCTCTTAGCAGAAGTGGCTACAGTACGGGGAGTGGCCTTGGAGTTGAGCATCGCCTCGTAGGCTGTCTGGTTGACCTTAACAACCAGCGTCTTCTGCGTCTTCCCGATAGACGCTACGTCACATTGAGTTGCCACTTTCTCGTCGGAGGAGAAAGTTGTCCCCAGCAGAGTCGCCATTTTGTTTGCAAAAACAAAAGTATAAAACTTTATTGATACAAACTGTAATAAAGATTACAAGAATTCTGGGAAAATTATAACTATAGGAATCCAATCTTGATGACGATTGCTTTATCCCTTGGACGATGTGAACTTTGAAGACGAAGCCTTTGAAGTTGAAAACAACTCTGGAAATTGAAGGCAAAAGCCTCTGAAGTTGAAGACAAAAGTCTCGGAAGAATGCAGCAGCACTTTGGCAAGAACTCCTGAACTCTCTGATTTCTAATCTCTGATCTTGATCCCCTTGAAATGAAGACTTGAAACTCTATTTATAGAGTTCTGAAAATAACTAACTTTCAGTTATTTTGGACTGCGCAAGCTGATTTGCGCAGCAACTGATTTGCGCAGCATTGGATTGCGCAGGCAGTTATTGGATCGTGGGCCAACTATCTGGGACACATGGCATCATTTGATTGAAATGCGCATGATCGTGCATAGACAGTTGCCACGTAATGAGCAATTGATGGCATGAATGCCACATGTAATTTGTCAGTTATGTTGGTAGAATGCGTAAAGTGAACTCCGCAGAAATGGTTTGCGCAACCACGGATTGTGCATGAATGGTTTGCGCAAACACGGATTGCGCTGCCACCTGTCAGCCGCCCTCGAGCACTGTGCGGCGTCAAAAACGAACAGCCTCTTCGTTATTCGTGTTGTCAGCTGTCAGGAAGATCTGATTTGATTCAGCCAATGATGACTTCTGTCACGTCAGCCTGCGCAGTTGGGAACATACACAAACCAACCTGCGCAAAGTGATGTCTGCGCAATCTGTTGTCTGCGCAACTCATCAAAATGATGAATATCTTGAATTTTTGACTTTGTTGATTGATGCAACTTGATTTTTTAGGACCTACAGCGAGTGATCACAAAGCCTTTCTCATTTTGTACCTTTTTACAGAATGTGACAAATTCTGAAAGTGCGTCATTTTTATAAGCAAAGAAATATACCCACGTGTATCTAGATTAATCATCTATAATTACAAAGGCATATAGCTTACCATTTAGACTAGCAACTCTAATGGGTCCAAATAGATCTATATGTAATAATTGTAGGGTCGAGTAGTACTTACAGCGTTGATCGACTTAAATATTGATTTTGTAGCTTTGTTCTTTTCACAGTCGCTACATACCATGTCTTTCTTGAAAGCGATCTCTGGTAGCCTCCTACCAATTTCTTTGTGGATAATCTCGTAATGGTGTCCATGTTTGCATGTCCTAGCCTCACGTGTCATAGTTGACTCTCATTATTTTTGGCGTATAGGAGTTTACCTACAGTATTAGTATCTTCCGAAAGGTAGAAAACATAGATATTATCTTCTCTAATTCTTTTAAAAATAGTACTGCCCGTTGAGCTATCAACTATATTACATTTGTCTTTAACAAAAATATTATCATAACCATGGTCAACTAAATAGTTTATGCTGAGTAGGTTATGCTTTAACTCCATTACAAGATGTACGTCTTTAATAACGGGATAGGAAGCCTTACCAGTGTTACCAATACCTAAGTTATTTTTTAAGGGGACGTATCCTTCTTTCTTCTTCGATAGTGTTGCAAACAAAGATGCATCGCCGGTCATGTCCCGTGAGCAACCGCTATCGAGGATCCTCTTACTTTTAGAATGAGTTGGATGTTCCACCTACAAAATAATTTGCAGATGAAACCTTTGGTACCCTTTCCTTATAGGGTTCTGACACGTTAGTTTTTGGAATCCAAGTACAAATATTCAAATTTACTATTCTTCTAACTCCACATACAGAAGAGATATGATTAGGGGTGCCACAATAATGGCATCTAGCATGTGCATGAGTGTTGGGTGAAGTGTTGGTCTTGTGTACTTGTTTGGTAGTCCTAGGGGCTTTTAGAGGATACTTATGACAAAAAGCATGTTTTGAAGAACCATGTTTAGGAGTGCCATACCTTTTGGGTTTGATAGTCTTTGGTTGGGTAAGTGACACGTGCTAGGAGAGGAAGTAGTCGACATCGACTGTTTTCCTAGCCTAATTTCCAACTTTTTTGAAGTATCAAATAATCTATTATAATTAGCTATTATGGCATCATTCCTAATTAGCGCATTGATACTCTTCTTCTTCTCGATTTGATAATTTTCTTACAGTTGAGTTATGGTCTTGTCTTTCTCCTCAAGAATTTGCGATGCTCATGTAATTGTAACTTGATAGAAGCTAACTCACTAGTCTCATTAGAGGGTTGACTCTCTCTAACATCTTCTAGTAGTTGGGCCAGTCTTTTTATCTCAAGTTTGTGTTCCTTGAATACCTTCTTAGAAGTCTTGTATTTGCCTAGCAATTTTTTATGGTCATCTAAGAGGTCTCTAAAGGCATCACCTAGCTCATCAAAAGTAAAATCATCATATAGAGGATTAGTGGTTATATGATCGAACGACATTAGGCACACATTTGCAGCGTCTTGAGAACTGTCGTCTTCTGAGTCGTTGGCTTCACTTTCGTGGCATATGCTCGTGTTTGCATATTTTTTAGACGTCGATTTTTTCGTGTAACTCTTTTCATATTTGTTACCCTTCTTGGTCGATGATGCTGACGGATAGTCTTTCTTGATATGTCCTTTTTTTGCATCCGTAGCATATTTGCTCTTCGTCATCATTGTTGTTGTTGTTGTGGAGGTTATTGCTTCGATGATTGAACTTGAGGAATTTTTTAAAAAAATTTACCAAAAGAGCTTGCTCCTCACCGTCTTCAGACTCCTCTTTTGTGTTGTGTCTTGAAAGCAATTGATTTCTCCTTGGGTGTTGATTCTTAAAAATCTTGTAAGTCCAGCTCGTGAGTCATCAGCTTCCTCATGAGTGTTTCAAGCAACATTGTTGTGAGGTTATTTTCTTCAATGATTGTTGTAGTCTAGGGATTCCAGTTCTTTATGAGACCTCGCGATACCTTGTGAATCTTCTCGTCATTATTGTAGTCCTTGTCAAGAGAAGAGAACGGATTTACTATGTCAAAGAAAGATGTAAACATCTGAGTAATCGTCTCATTAGGCTTCATCTTGAATGTCTCGTACTCCTGAGTCAATCTACTGATCTTTGATTCTTTGACTTAAGTCGTGCCTTTATGAGTCACCTCTAGAAGCTTCCATACTTCGTGAGATGTTGTGCAAGTGGATACCATATTAAATTCAGTCATGTCTACTGCATAAAACAGCGCGTTAAAAGCACGAGCGTCAAGACTAGCTTATTTCTTTTTATTATCAGTGTAGTTGTCGTGTGGTTTATCAATAAGTGCACCATCAATAACTATATGTGCCGATTTTTTGTAGCCATCAATAACAATTGACCAAAGGTCAAAATCTAATGACTTCAAGTAGAAACTCATTCGTGTTTTCCAGTATGTATAGTTGGTTCCATCAAATAGTGGAGTTATGTTGCTAGATTGTCCTTCACGTGTATTAGCCATGTTATAGTATTTCTAGAGAGTATATGCAAATAAATGGCAGAAAGCAGTTAACTTGTAAATATATACTTGTCAGTTAACTTGCTCTGATATCAATTGTGGGACCGATATACTAAGCAATATATACTCTAGAGGGGGTGAATAGAGTGTGCAACGGAGTATTAATAACTAAAACAAAACTACTATATCACTATCATGTCATAGTGGCTATGTCAAAGTTATGTATAGTAAATAAGAGAAACAGAGGGCAAACGCAAACACAACGATATATCATGATATTCCTCTTATAAGGACTAATCCAGGCCGGAGGACTCTTGCTTTGAGTTAAAATATACTATTGAAAACATAAGCTTTTATTCGAAGTGCTTGTCGACTTCTTACAACACTAAGCTTAAATTCGAAGTGCTCGACCGACTTCAATTGTAAAATGTGAACTTCTTGATCAAGCCTCTGATTACAACTCTCTGAAATTTTTAGACCGTACTGTACTGGCAAGTAGACTAGAGATTGTAAAAGTGGCATGGATTTTAAAATGAAAGCTTTGAATAGCTGAGGAAGCTCAGAGAAGAGAAGATAGAAAGTGAATGAGTGTTTTGAAATAAAAATCTCTTCTCTATTTATAGGATTTTTAAAAACCGAGTTTGGCCGAGTTTGGATGCCAAATGTTCAAAAATTTGACCGTTACAGCCGAGTCTGCCGAAAGAACTGGTTCATAGGATTTATTGGTTCACTACTAGATTTCGGGCCGAACTTTGTCCAAACTCTGGTATTCTGATCTAGGTCAGAATCTAGGTTTGAATGGGGTGAGTTTTGTCAAAGCCTTAGTGGGCTTTCTGGGCTATTTTTTAAACGTAGGTTTTGGGTTATTTTAAAATAAGTTTATTTGTAAATAAAATTGGGTAGTCTGAAAACATTTTTGGTCAAGCCTATATGCCAGTACGACTCGATTTATATTTTTCTAGACTCAATAAAATTGTATAAAATATATTTGAAAATGGAAAAGAAATACAAATACGACGACTGAGCAGATCTTGAATGGTAGCAGCACTAGTTGTCGTAGTCCGTTCGAGTAGCCCTTATATCGAGCCCGAGTTTAGACGATTATCAAAATCGGTTCGACCATGACCAATGGGCCAACAGAGCTTTGATCTGAAGGGCTCGACGACTTTAAATAACAACTGAATGAAAATACTTGGAAATCCAAGCTTACAACTCTTGTAGACTTCCAATCAAAACAATATTTGGCAATAGAAGGCTTAGGAGTTGGTTTCTTAGTGATGGAAAGTTTTTGAGCTCAGGATATATAAATAGCAAGTAAATTCATGTATGAGTGAGTTTCAAAAAGAGAAACTAGAGGACAATTTATAGGTTTCAGGCAAAGAGCCTTGCTGACCAAGTTTGGTCCTAATTAGTCTTAATTCGACTCAACGGCTAAAATTATAGATGTTTACAGCCGTTTCAGAATGTTGAACTATTTCCTAAAAATCTGCCAAGACTAGACATAATTCGGTTCGAATATTGAAATCTCAAACTGAGTTCGGTCCGAACTCTGTCATATTCAAACATACCTATTTGGCCTAGGCTAACCAAATTCGGTCTGAATTCTATTGACTAGGGATATTTGGGATATAATGGTTTCTAGCTTCCTAGTTGCCAGTGCTTGATCAATTTAGATTTGTCCTAAGTAAATAAATATAAAAATACAAAAATAAGAAGCAAATACAATATGAGCAACATGCAGATGACTGGTTGTATCCTACGCAGTTTGTTGATCTTCTAAGTCATCATCTAAATGTATCAAGTCATAGTTTTATCAATATCAAAATATATATTGGCCAACAGGTTTCACGTTACATTCATCATAGGCGTGCCTCTTATGGTTGTATATGGAGCACTCTAGTTACTTATTATAGTTTTGCATGCTTGATCAGTTTAGTACTCGATTTATGGTTTTCTGTTATGGATTCTCAATGTACTAGAGTATGTGACTCGATTGGACACGTTTAGTATTATTGGGTGGGGAGGATGACTATGTGCCACTTGGAATGCTACTTCCATTTTATTTCCTTAGCCTAAGAGGACCATAAGGGTCTATGGTTATGGCTAACCTACGAGTCCACACTAGGGGCGAGGTATGGTTGTTGTTTAACCCGTGAGTCCACGAGGAGAAAGGATATTAGTTCTCGGCCATGAGTTTACTGAGGAGCTTCTATATTTAATAGTCCATTTTTTTTTTAATAGTGCATGTGTACATACCAGTTCTAAATTGTAAGTCAGACGGTTTGTGTATTAGTTGTTATAAATCACCTGTTATAGTTGTAAATATATTACTTGTCTTTATCTTTGCATGATTTATATTGTTTCTTTCAATATGTATATTATGAATCTTGTTATGTCCCTCTGAGAACCTGGTTTCCTTCTAAGTTAGTCGATTGTATAAAGCTTATTTTAGAGTATCTTGTTGAATCTTTATCTCAGATTTAGGTATTATCACGGATACTTGCATCATACTCTTCCATATTTAGTTATTTATTTACATATTTATTTGTACTCTACTGATCAAGCTTTTACCTTATTCTCGAGCTTGTTCGAACAAATATATTACTGGGTGGTCAACTTAGTATACTTTGTTCATTCTTGTTATTTCTATTCAGTGGATTGAGCATATAGATTGTTGTTATAGTTTGGATAGGTGATATATGGATAGATTTAATCTACTCTAGACAGCGTAATACGAGTTGTAGGAAATTCTATAAATTGTGAGTACACTTTGAATCGTACTAGGTAGCCTTATCACGTGCTAGTCTCGTAAGATTTAGGATTGGGGCATGACAAACTACTAGGCATGTGGTCAACCCAGATCAGTACCCATACTCTTCTAATCTCGAAGGGTAATCATCATGCGGTTCTTGCATCGATGTGTCGTATATCCATTACGCGGCTGCAAACCAAATGTTGTATTCTAAATACATGAACACATATTGTCTATACTCGATCATTTCATGTTGTTCTAGTTTCATGATATTGTTATCTTTAGTTGCATATATTGTTAGTATTCGTCCAGTTTTTCAAGTTGTTACAATATTCTTATTACCGTTGATTATCGTACTTCTTTTTTAGACTCTCCATAATAGATTTATGTTGTATCGTGTAACTTTATAGTCATGTGTAGTTTGCTCCAATTTTAAATGGAACTAATGTTGACAACTTAGACGACATCCTGGTCTACGATGCTTCGAGATGGAGTCCTAGGTTCGTGGTCTGACTCTTATTCTTATAGTCTTAAGTGCATATTTTCCTTTCATATTCTTTTTAGTCTTTCTCTACTTTAGATTTTGTTATATTCGTGATAGAAGACTTATAGTATGTGGATGTAATAGTTGTTATATATTATGACTTATAAGTATAGACAACATACTACCAACAATAATGTGACATGGGATGGACATACTAGCGTACTCGTATCTAATTATTTGGGAGTAGCTCATGACAAATTATGCTCAAAATCATGCGGTCAACAGATGTCACGCCCCAGAACCAGAATACTAGATAGCGGGGGCGGACACAGCCAGCTACGTATATAGAAGTATGATCCACCTCCATACACGGTCACGGCTGTCTAGATGTATGAGGGTGATTTATCTACAAGCCATCAGTCTCTTATGGTCAAGAACAAGCCTAGTGTCTCAATCTCAAGCAAGCAAGTAAATGTAACAAGATGGTAGATCATCAGACATACAAAGTAAGACGTCCCATACATTACATATTCAGATGATCATGAAGTTAGTCATATAAAATGTGAGGACTAGCAAGAGTTTAAGTCATACATGATCAACCCTAGGATTCGTCAATCTGTTACCGCCCGTAGGCAGACAAGAAATATAAGTATTCAACACGAGCTAACACTTGCTCGGCGGCTAAACGCCTCAAAAGAATAATTTACAATAGAGTGGGAGAGCAATATAAAACCCACTCGTTGCCAGGGTTTCTTCTAGTATTCACCATCTGGCTGGAAGACAGGTAGATTCTCGGGTGCTTCTCCAAAATCTGGCCATACAAAACCAGTTGGGTCAGACCCCAGAAAAAGCAAGTGCCACAAGAAGGCTTCACTTAAGAACTAAAACCAGCACATTAGCACATAAGGTCATAGATGAAATAACAAAAGACATGAGTTAGAGAAAACAGGGTGATAAACGATAAGATAACTAAAGGGCTATTCCGGTAACCAAGTTACAACCTATAAACCAAAGAAGGACCGGAGTTGTAACCCTTCGTCTGAACAGAACTTAGTCTCTAACCAATTATCGACAAGAGTAAAGCATAAACAAACATGTCCTGAGATAAGCATGAACTGGATCCAGGCAAGACTAGACAAGATAGGACTCATTTATCAATAAAGAAAAGTACAAGCAATCAGGTCATGTAACAATCTTGTACAGGATCATGACAAGACTAGACTGGGCTGGACTCCATCCAATCAATCACGATCAAGCAAAGAGTACGGCTTGATACTTTAACTAAATAGGGTTATCACAAGCCTAGTTACTAGTAAAATGCAATGAGATATTCTTACGGTCACAAGCCCTGCAGACTATCCAGGTTATCCAGACGCAAGTTACAAGAATTTATAGCGGATACATCGCCCAGGAGACAAATGTACCCCATGTATATGTATAGTAGTGGGTATATCACCCAGGAGACAAATGTACCCTAAGAGAGTTATTAGGTGACCTGGGGGTGCAAGACATGACAGTGTGCATATTACTTATTTGAAGAGGTGCCCCACATGACAGTGGGCTGAAAATGTGCCCTACTCGACGGTAGGCTACAAGTCCATCAGAGAAGGCACCCAGATAACAAGATTGCTTGTAGCCGAAATATCTCTCTATATGAGCTACTTGATTTATTTAATCATTAACCTAGTCAGATTCAGTATGAATTCCTGACTTTGGTAACCAGGAATCCATATCCTAGACATAATACAAGACAAGACTAGACTGGTAGCTTTTACAGACAAGGTCCAAAGCAATCACCCATAGTGTCAAGACGAGAATGTTCTTAGCATGTCAAGTTAGTCGTCGCAACAGCGTTCAAGGTTACATGTCAAGATTACTTAGTAGGTCAAGATAACCATCGCAACGGTGTTCATGAGTTCATGTCAGGATTACTTGTCAGGGGTGCACCACAACGGGTCACCATCATGTCATGTTACTTGTACTTGTACTTGTTACTTGTTAGGAGCGCGCCACGACGGGCCACTATCATGAGTTGTCATAAAATCATGCCATGTACAGATTATCATTACAATATTAACATATCATGATTATATCGAGTTCATGTCAAAAAGGTGTAATGATATAATAAGGGGTGCCATGCGCCCAATAAAGGTGAATCTAGGGCAATGGATGCCAGGGCCATACTATGCCGGGCAAGGGGCGTAAGATACGCTAGTGCTAAGAAGCCTCCAGGCAGGGGAGTATGCCACAGGAGTACGCCAAGGGGAGTACGCCAAAGGAGTACGCCAAGCCAGAGGAGTACGCCAAGGGAAGTACGCCCAAGGAATATGCCAAGGAAAGTATGCGCAAAAGGAAGTACGCGTAAGGAAATACGGCAAGGAAAGTATGCGTAAAAGGAAGTACGCATAAGGAAGTACGCGTAAAAGGAAGTACACGTAAAGGAGTAAAGTTTATGCGTGAAACTTATCTTACGCCAAGGCAGGGTAGACTTTGTTTTACGCGTAAAAGAGTCTTAACTTGCGTAATCCAGATTCACGCTGACACGAATAAACGTGGGCGTAGAGCTTGATACTACGCGAGTACGTATAAACGTGGGCGTAGAGCTTGATACTACGATGGCACGAATAAACATGGGCGTAGAGCTTGATACTACGCTGGCACGAATAAACGTGGACGTAAGAAACCTCCAGAACTCCAAATTTTATGAAACCTTCAATCCAAGCCAAAAAATGGGACTTTCATAGATCAAAATGGGGTATAACACAAATCTCAACAACCTGGAACGATCAAAACTTGAAAATAAGAAAGTTTGATAGATCAAAACCACCAAAATCCGAGAATGGAAAATTTCTAGATCTACAAAAAATAAAACTTCAAAATGCAAAATGTTAAGTTCTAAACTATCTTAGAATCACGAGAGGAAGATAAATGAACCATAAAAATGGGTTCTCATGTGGAAGCAAGGTGCACTTGCCTATGGGTTTTCTTAGGTCAGAGGAGAGGTTAATGGAGAAGAAGAAGAGTAAATGAGAATAAGTGAAGAGAGAGAAAGTAGTTGGGCTTTAAATGGAGATGGTGGTAGGTAGGGGGTTAGGTTCATGATGAACCACCCTAAACCAAAACAAACCAACCCAAGCTGAACCCAAGTCAAAATAAACCAAAATAAACCAAGTCGTGCAAGATAAAACCAGGATTAAGCTAAGCAAGACAAATCTAACTACGGGTCGGGATTCCGTACACGTATATTGGAAATATGTATAACGGAAAATGGGAGTGACAACAGCTAACAACTCAAACAGTGGGCCGGGTTGGCTCCTCGGCACGGACGACTAAGCGAGTGTGGGTTGATTCAAAATTTGACAGCTGCAACTTATCTTGATCACGACTTAAGTTATGGATGCGGGTCGGGTTCGACTCTAGCATGGCTGGCCCAACATGTTTGCTTATTAATTAGAATTATTTTATTCAAAAATTAGTTTTTAAATTCTATAATTTTTAACTATATATTTAATTCAAAAATTAGTTTAGGATTAGAAAAAATACCAAACAAATCTTAAAAAAATTAGAAAGCCTTAGAAAATCCACTAGGCCCTCAAAACCCTATATGCAAAGTTTGGGTCATCCTATGGTAGAAATTTCCTATAGTAATCCCTATGACAAATTGGTTAATATGTTTGCTTTGATAAAATAACCTAATTAAATTCCAAAAATTCTATAAAATTTTAGAAATTTCTAAAATGTCCTAGAATGTGTAATTTAAACTATTGGGATGACTTCGATATACTTTATAGTTTGTGGTTTACCTACTGGTTAAATATAGACTTATTAGTTAATTTGTTTTCCTTGGGTATCCTTAAAATTTAATTAACTAAAGATCTACCAAAAATCTCTAAAATTTCTAAAATACCAAATAAGTGTTTTCTTAACTATTTGTGGTTTTAACTGTCGTTCTATACTGTAGTCCAGTTATTTGTTGGTTAGTTAATAAGGCTTAAGGATATCACCTTATTAACCTCGTTCAAATCAAACACACCCATGTAACCTGTTTTATGAGTAGTTAATGATGTAGTTGGGGTTTTCTTATCAAAAATAGACTTTTTTACCCAAACTCTAATTTGGTTTCTTAGTAAGCAAATGCTACAAGCTACAAGCCAAATCTCTATCTTCACTAAGGTTGAGTCTCTAAGGAGTAAGGGCAAAAGAAGGAGGAAAGAAAATGGAAAGTGGAAGACTGAGGAAAGAAATGAGTGAGGGGTGGAGGTTAATTATGAACCCTTTGGCCATTTAATGGTTGACCCAATCCATGGCCTAACTAAGTAGAACCATCCCAAAAGCACAAATACCTAATGGGTATTCAAACAACCAAGTCAACATGATGACTAGGTTTAAAACAACTTGTACGATGTACGGCGGTATACCATTGGTATACCAGCGGCTCAGGAAAACTAGTAAAACCTAGTTTCTGGGTATCCTGATCTACGTGTAGGTCATTGGCATAGTTATGAAATTACCATGGGTCTCTACTACTGGTTCAAGGTAGTCTGCGAGTTAAGAAAAACCACAAAATATTAATTATTACATAAGTCTATTAAATCTATTTTTATTCCTTTTCCATGAGTGATACGCTCGTGCGATACCCAATATGCGACTCCAAAAATTCATAAAACTAAGAAAACTATATTAATACAAGAGACCTATGCTATCAGTACTACTCAACATCATGCACATATACACAAAGTACAAGGTACATGATATTGAATCAGTACAAAAATATAGAAGTATAATACAGAAATGCGATACATGTACAGATATTCGTAGTGAATACTGATATCGAAAACGGGGAGCTATAGAAAATCTTTCTTCTTCTTCTTCTTCTTCTTTTTCTATATGGAATCTCCACAATATGGCATAAAATACATGGAATTTCTAGAGCAAAAATTTGGAATGACGTTGTAAGGATCATATATCAAACACTCATTGGTACATGTTGAAAATGAATGAAGGAAATAAAACAAGAAGAAACAAGAAAACAAAATAATAATAATAATAATAATAATAATAATAATAATAATAATAATAATAATAAAGAAAAGACATAAAAGAAAAATAAAAAAAAAGAAGTCTCTCTTAAAACTAGGTTTTAGATTGCTATAATGGCTTATCTTACTTATTCTCGAAAAGTACTCCTAGTCGTTGTATAGTAACAACATATCCAAAAAAAATAAAAAATTAGCTTAAGTTTTGGACGACTTTGAAAGCAGGTGGATTATTCCTTCTGAAATTTATTTTTGTTATTACTTTTTAAATAACAATAATCTAAAACAGGCCTAAGAATAGTGAAGATAAGTAGGTTTGTCCATCCATGAAAGAGATTTCATTAAATGTAAGAGTACAATAGTTTTCAAAAAAAAATCTAGCTTTGAAATCTTAACTAATATCTCTACCAGAAGTTCAACAACCCTCTTCTCCTTTTGTCATTTTGTCTTAGAATGGTCTCTTAGATGCATATAATATAGGCTCCAAGTCATTGGATTTATCTATATCCAAGAAAAACATGCTTTTTAGAATGGAACTGAAGTTTATTAGTGTTTTATGGATAAAGGTACCGGAAGCACGCACAACCAAAAACCCAAAGAGAGTCATATATGGGCTGATGATGAAAAAGCATAATGAGTGAAATAAAGGAGGACTTGAATAGGAAGACAATTTATGAGATACATGGTCGTATTAAAAGCATCAACCCAATAAGTCAGAGGCGTGTGAGCATGTGGTAGTAAAGTGAGGCCAGTTTCAACTATATGGCGATGTTTACGTTCGGCCAAACCATTTTGTTCAGGATTAGATGGACAAGAAGAACGAAAATGGATGCCATGTTTGGACAAAAAATGTTGAAATGCATGTTGGTGTATTCACCACCATCATTGAATTAGAAAGTTTTAATTGTAGAAGAAAACATGTTCTCAACGAGCAACTTAAATTTGACAAAGATGTCTAAGACCTCATGCTTAAAGCGCATGGAAAAAAATCCACGAGTAGCAAGAGTAATCATCCACGAACAATACATAATATTTTGAACCTCTAATGGAAGCCACAGGAGAACAACAAACATTAGAATGAATTAACTCTAGTAGTTTACTAGCAGTAGAATTTGAAAGCTAAAAAGGTAACTTATAGCTCTTTCCTAAAGGACAAGAATGACAAAAGGAAACATTGGATGCCCTAGTAGTTGGCAAGCAATTATTCCACAAAAGTTTGGAAATTGTAGTAGAGTTGGGATGACCAAGCCTAGAATGCCAGACTTGTGCAGCAACATGAACACCAACCAGGACAAAAGGATGCGCTTTGGCAGTTAAGATCAGATGGTGGACGTTAACTGGATAGAGACCGTTGTTACTTGGTCCACGAAAAAGTGTATTCCCCGACTACTTTATACAAAAATGATCATAAAAGAAGACAAAAAAATTAGTTATAATCATGTGTAAATTGATGAACATATAAGAGATTAGTAGCAACAGTTGGACAATGTAAAACATTAGTGAGATAACATTTCGAGGAATTACGAGAACAATAAGATAAACCAATATAAGAAATAGGTAAGCATGCACCATTGCCTACATCCACTTTGTCATCCACGTTGTATGCATCACTCGCTGATAGTGAGATTTTCAAGATCATTAAGTCACATAATTGGAGACCCATGTATCTGTCACCCAGGAGGAGTGTAGTGCCCCGTCCCTATATCGTGCCATGTTCTCTGTCTACGGGGTGTGCAAGAAAGGAACATTGTCGCCATCGATTCGATCGAAACCGATAGGTCGGGACCGATCGAATCAGTCGAACGAGAACGGTTGAATTAAGATCCGTTCCCCGTTATGGAATGGCTTCTTCAGAACCAAGTCCCATATTCAGCGGATTGTGCCTCAAGGATTGACTCTGCGGCTGAGTCGGGAGAGACCTCTCGTTGCTCTGTTTTTCACGCCGCTTGCGTTGGTTTTGGCTTTGGTTTTCTTAATGCGTTTTCATGAATATTTTCGATAGTTTTTATGGCTTGCATTTCGAACTCGCATTTTCTATCGAACTTCTTGAATAATACAGTGTTCTAATCGGTTGCTTGTATGATTTCAGGTAATCGCGTAGGCGATGTCTAGCGCGACCAACAAGTTCTCTCGCCTCAAGCAAACTCAAGGTGAGTGGCTGACCCTTCTTCCCTCGATCCTCTTCTCCAATACATTATCAATACTAGACATGTGTTAGGCTAGATGTAATGTTACGCCACGAATGAAATCCCAATAAACGGTTACACGACGTCTCACGTACACGAACTATAAAACTGCTTACCATAGAACTTTATCGTGCTTACAATTACCATATTATATAGAATCATGATAAGAAAAAGACGAATCGATTAAATAAATGTCGCAACAATACCATAAAGATGTGCCTTAAAATAACGGTTAACTTAGCACGGTTATGAACAACTTGTCGACAAGGGTGATTGTTTTTTCGGACGGTATCTCGAGGCCATGGAACCGTTTCGGCCTAGAAAGAAACACGGATAGCTATGCCGGATGTATCTCGAGGCCATGGGACCGTTCCGGCCTAGGAAGAAACACGGATAGCTATGTCGCAACAATACCATAAAGATGTGCCTTAAAATAACGGTTAACTTAGCACGGTTATGGACAACTTGTCGACAAGGGTGATTGTTTTTTCGGACGGTATCTCGAGGCCATGGGACCGTTCCGGCCTGGGAAGAAACACGGATAGCTATGCCGGATGCATGCCACGGTAGGCAGTGGCTTTCAACGGGCCTCGCTACCTGCGCTGAAGGACCTCTGTCCTATCAAGCTATATGTCCAGGATGGCTTGTCATGCCAGTGACCTTCACAAATACACTCTATTATATTTCCTTATTAACAACATGACAGGAAAGAACATGGTAAGTTTACGTTGCAACGACACGCTCTGCGGGGGTAAGTCATATTATCGTTATACTGCTGTGCCTTCAAATATAGGTTTGAATTGACTAGGATGGCTAGAAAGTTCACTAAACATTTGCATGCACGTTCACTTAACTTCTTCAACAAATGAGAGCACGGGATTTAAATTGCCATGCACCAGTACAAGTGTAATATACTGACCCTCGCTCTTAACAGGTACCCGGAACCAGGATAGTATGCTAAGGGACTGAAGGCGACGCTCATTTCTTTTGAAGCCTTGCTAGCGCAAAGGCTAACTCTGCAATATTTTGAAGTCTCCAATTCAACTGCATCATGCATCGCCAACTCTTACCGATCCCGGGTCTTAGAGAGTCATTTTGATGTTTTGTATAAAGGGATATAAATGTATGGAATGACTATCTCATCGATGTCAGTTGTAAGCCCGAGAGGCCTTTTTTGTAATCGAGTCTGTAATCTAACTTATTATCAATGAAAATACAAGTTTCCTTCTCTATATAAATGTGTTTAGTTTCTCTGCATACTCTCGTAAATGCTGTTGTTTTGGATAATCTTATGATCCGTCTTGTGCGAGCGCAACTTAGGCTTGCACGGCATCACGTCCGGGGGACGACTATTGATTCTATCGAATCGAAGCGTGACATAATGGTATCAGAGCACGGCTTTACGTCCTTTGACCTTCCATTCTAAGACTCAAACTCTTGATTCCGTATAGATGATATAAGTCGTTCCATACGAAGGAGTCCATAATAAGTTTTCTAACTAATGTATTTTGCCTTCAAAAATCCCAGAAGGCACGGTGGTGAACGTGGCGGCGAACGAAGAAAGCGCTTCAAACGGCTCGAGTAGCTCAAGGCCCAGAACCTCTAACGATGCCATAGAACGAATGTTGCGTATGCTGAAAACGTAACAACGGCAAGCTGAGGAGAATCAACGCCAGAATGAGCATTATCGACGGCAGACGGAGGCACGCCGGACTTAGTTTAAGGCCCGATTCAATGCACAATTCAAGTTGCAGCAGAAATAGCTTGATATTCTTTAGCAGATCGTTCAGGCAGTTATGGCCAACAACAACTCTGCGATAACTCATGCATAACCGAGCCTGCGGCCAAATAAATTGAAGTCGAACCGGAGGTACCTGAGCGTCTACCTGCAGTACCGAGAAGTTCTAACTTTGAGGTGTCAAAATTTAGCAAAAGTTTTTGCACTCCCTTCAGCGGTACTGAAGACCCTTCTGTGGCGATCGATTGGTTAGAGGAGTTAGAAGATCACTTTAAACTTCTGGGCGTTGAAGAGTCCAAGAAAGTTGCATGCACTCAGCTGTAACTTAGATTGAACGCGCACGACTGGTGGGCCGTACAAAAGCGAGCAATCCGACATGATGATGAGACTACGGCGATTACTTGGGCCACCTTTCGAAAGGCGTTTGAGATCAAATACCTTCTTGCCGCCGTTCGACAAGAGAAGGAAAATGAATTTATGCAGCTAAAGTAAGAGAATATGACGATGTGGCAGTACGCAGTAGAGTTCAACAAGTTAGCCAAATTTACTGGAGCATTCCTGCTCTCCACGGAGAGTTGTGCTCGGTGGTTCGAAGTGGGTCTACGACCATCTATTTTTGCCTACGTGTCTGTTCTGGAATACAAAATGATGGAGGAGTCTCTCAACCACGCCCTCCGCCTTGAACGCCAATACCCTCCAGTTGCTATCGATGTTGTGCATACCTACCATCACAAGCGTCCTATCTATGCGGAAGGTAACAACATGAACAAACATTCAAATAATAGGCACCATGGCGGACATCAGGCGCAGAATCAAGGACCTTACTGTACCAAATGCAACCGGAACGGACGTCTTGTCGTCGTCTGTGAAGTTCATAATGGCGGGTGTTTCATCTGCAGAAAAAAGGGTTTACTATCATGGAGATTGTCTGAACTAAAGAAGAAACTTGAACATGCCTCAGCATCAACAGCACCGTCCGGAGAACCAGGGTCCAGCGCCTCGAGCCCATCAACCCGTACCGTAAAATGGCCAAGACCGTCGCCCCAATGCCCAGGGTCGCGTCTATGCCATGACTCGAGATAAAGTACTTGCATCAGATACAGTAGTGACAGGTATACTAAATTTTAATAATGTGCCTGCTCGTGTATTATTTGATTCAGGTGCTTTACATAGTTTTATATCGGCAAACTTCGTCGTCGAGCACAAATTTCTTATAATATCATTAGATCTCGACCTTAGCATAAGTACACCTTCGGACACACCACTACTCATGAATTTATCCTGCTGTGGCAGAATTATCTGTAGCGGCGGTCAAAAGGTCGGTCTTGACATGATAGTTCTAGATATGAGGGACTATGACATCATTCTGGGAATGGATTGGCTACGCCCTTGCAATGCCACCATTGACTGCACAGAAAATAAGGTCACATTCTGTATACCTGGAGTGTCCGAATTCTGCTACTCGTGTGGTGAAACATCATCGACGTGTATGGTGATTTTGGTAATTTCTGCTCGGAGGATGCTGCATTCAGGATATAAAGGCTACTTGGCGTCCGTTCGAGACACGCGACTGGATGGTGCAAACGTAGGTCAGGCCGACGTTGTGGCAAAATTCTTCGATGTGTTCCTAGACGAGCTACCTGGAATGCCACCCGATTGAGAAATTGAATTCACCATTGATACATTTCTCGACACCCGACCGATCTCAAAAGCTCCATACAGAATGGCTCCTGTAGAATTGAAAGAGCTTAAGGTACAACTACAGAAATTACTTGACAAAGGGTTCATCTGTCCAAGCATCTCGCCGTAGGGTACGCCCGTGCTATTTATGAAAAAGAAGGATGGATCGATGCGGCTCTGCATCGACTATCGAGAATTGAATAAGGCCACCATCCGGAACAAATACCCCCTGCCCTACATCGACGACTTGTTTGACCAGCTCCAAGGTGCAACGATATTTTTGAAGATTGATCTATTATCAGGTTATCACCAACTCAAAGTCAAGCCAGATGACGTGCCGAAGTCTGCCTTTCGCACTCGCTACGGCCACTATGAGTTCTTGGTAATTCCATTCGGTCTAACAAACGCCCCTGCCGTCTTCATGGATCTGATGAATCGGGTGTTTCGTCCGATCGTTGACAAATTCGTAATAGTCTTCATCGACGACATCCTCGTACTCGAAGGATCGAGCGCAACATGCAGAACACCTACGGACGGAACTTCAAATCCTTTGAGAGAATCAGTTGTATGCGAAGAGGAGCAAGTGTGAATTCTGGCTGAATAGCGTCTCATTTCTCGGGTACATCATCTCCGCCGTGGGCATCTCACTCGATTCAAAAAAAGTCGAGACAGTTGTTGATTGGAAACGGCCCGTATCAGTTAACAAAATTCAAAGCTTCCTAGGCTTGGTAGGATACTACCGACGCTATTGCATCGTCGTTGACTCGCGTCACCCAAAAAGGAGTCGCATTCAAGTGGTCAGACGATTGTGAAGCTTCCTTCCAGGAGCTCAAATAATGGCTCGTTTTGGCCCCGATACTTGCCCTTCCTGAAAGGATTGAGGGATTTCAATTTTTCAGCGATGCTTCTGGCCAGGGCTTGGAGAGTGTGCTCATGCAGCAGAACAAGGTATTATCTTTTGCTTTTCGGCAGTTGAAGCCGCACGAGAAAAACTACCCCACGCACGACCTAGAACTAGCGGCAATTGTGTTTGCATTGAAGCTGTGGCGTCACTATCTTTATGGCGTGGCGTGCAGGATTTATACGGACCACAAAAACCTCAAGTATCTCTTCACCCAAAAGGAACTGAATTTGCGGAAGAGACAATAGCTTGAACTGATCAAAGACTACGACTTATCAATCGACTACATGCCGAGCAAAGAAAATATTATAGCGGATGCGCTGAGCCGGAAGTACTTAACTTCGTTATGCATCAACAGTCGACTGCTACGTGACTTGGAAGGAATAGACATTGAACTCCGAGTTCGTTTTAGAGAAGTAAAACTGGCGCAACTACAGCTAGAACCGAACCTATTGGAGAGAATCAGGTATGCTCAGAAGGACGACCCATACCTGGAGAAGATGTGGAAGCTGATATCGACAGGGAAAGCATCCGACTTTGCAGAGGACTGGTCGGGAGTGTTACGAGTAAAGGGTCGGCTATGCGTTCCGGATAATGCAGAACTTAGAAAGAAGATAATATCGGAGACGTATTATGCAAAATATTTCTTACATCCTGGTAGCACCAAAATGTATAAGGACCTTCGTATTTTCTTTTGGTAGTACGTTGTGAAGAGGGACGTAGCGCTCTTTGTGTCAAAGTGTATGGCCTTTCAGCAAGTCAAAGCCAAGCACCAGCGACCGGGCGGAGAGATACAGAACCTTGCCATTCCAGAGTGGAAGTGGGATCATGTCACTATGGACTTTGTTGTTGGCTTGCCGAGGATGTCGCGGGGAAACGACACCGTCTGGGTCATCGTCGATCGACTAACCAAGTCAGCACACTTCATAGCCATTAAAGTTACTTGGAGCGTCGACCGCCTTGCTCAGATATACCTTGATAAAATAGTTCGGCTGCACGGGGTCCCAGTATCTATCGTCTCAGATCGAGATGGACGGTTCGTGGAATGCTTCTAGGAAGCGTTGAGGACCAAATTGAAGTTTAGCTCAGCTTATCATCCTCAGACTGACGGCCAAATAGAACGGGTGGACCAGATTCTCGAAGACATGTTACGACTCTGTGCGATCAACTTGAAGTCAAGCTGGGATGTTCATCTATCGCTGGCCGAGTTTGCATACAACAGCAGCTATCAATCTAGCATCCAAATGGCATCGTATAAAGCTATGTACAGCCAAGATTTGTTGGTCCGTTCGAGATATTGAAGCGAGTCGCCCCGGTAGCTTACCAAATAGCCTTGCCGTCTGTATTATCGGAGGTACACAACGTCTTCTATGTCTTACAGTTGCGGAAGTACATGCACGATCCGAGCCATGTGGTAGATTTGGGTCAGCTGGATCTGAAGGCGGACTTGTCATATATCGAAGAGTCTGTACAATAGGATAAACTGCTCTGTAACCGTACTATTCCTCTCGTCCGCGTCCTCTGGAGAAATCATTCGGTCGATGAGTCGACGTGGGAGCTTGAATCAGAGATGAAGAAATTTCTTTCATTGTTCTCGTAGAGGTAGGTTTTATTCTTAAGTTTCAAGGACGAAACTTTTTCTTAGTTGGTTATAATGTAGTGCTCCGTCCCTACATCATGCTCCGTTCTCCGTCTATAGGGTGCGCGAGAAAGGAACACTGTCGCTATCGATTCGGTCAAAACGATAGGTCGGGACTGATCGAATCGGTCGAACAGGAATGGTTGAATTAAGATCCACTCCCCATTATGGAATAGCTTCTTCGAAACCAAGTTCCATATTCAGTGGGTTGCGCCTCAAGGATTGACTCTGCGGCTGAGTCGGGAGAGACCTCTCATTGCTCTGTTTTTCACGCCGCTTGTGTTGGTTTTGGCTTTGATTTTCTAAATAAGTTTTCGTGAATGTTTTTGATGGTTTTTATGGCTTGTATTTCGAACTCGCATTTTCTATCGAACTTATTGAATAATACAGTATTCTAATCGATTGCTTGTACGATTTCAGGTAATCGCATAGACGATGTCTAGCGTGACCAACAAGTTCTCTCGCCTCAAGCAAACTCATGGTAAGTGGCTGACCCTTCTTCCCTCGACCCTCTTCTCCAATACATTATCAATACTAGACATGTGTTAGGCTAGATGTAATGTTTTGCCACGAATGATATCCTAATAAACGGTTACACGACATCTCACATACACGAACTATAAAACTGCTTGCCATATAACTTTATCGTGCTTGTAATTACCATATTATATAGAACTGTGCTAAGAAAAAGATGAATCGATTAAATGAATGTCGCAATAATACCATAAAGATGTACCTTAAAATAATGGTTAACTTAGCACGGTCATGGACAACTTGTCGACAAGGGCGATTGTTTCTTCGGACGGTATCTCGAGGACACGGGACCATTTCGGCCTAGAAAGAAACACGGATAGCTATGCCGGATACATGCCACAGTAGGCAGTGGCTTTCAATGGTGCTCGCTACCTGCGCTGAAGGACCTCTGTCCTACTAAGCTATATGTCCAGGATGGATTGTCATGCCAGTGACCTTCACAAATATACTCTATTATATTTTCTTATAATAATATGACAGAGAAGAACATGGTAAGTTTACGTTGCAATGACACGCTCTGTGGGGGTAAGACATATCGTCGTTATACTGTTGTGCCTTCAAATATAGGTTTGAATTGACTAGGATGGCTAGAAAGTTCACTAAACATTTGCATGCACGTTTACTTAACTTCTTCAACAAATAAGAGCACGGGATTTAAATTGCCACGCACCAGTACAAGTGTAATGTACTGACCCTTGCTCTCAACAGGTACCCGGAACCAGGATAGCGTGCCAAGGGACTAAAGGTGACGCTCATTTCTTTTGAAGCCTTGCTAGCGCAAAGGCTAACTCTACAATATTTTGAAGACTCCAATTCAACTGCATCATGCAGCGCCAACTCTCACCGATCACAGGTCTTAAAGAGTCATTTTGATGTTTTGTATAAAGGGATGTAAATGTATGGAATGCCTATCTCATCGATGTTAGTTGTAATCCAGAGAGGCCTCTTTTGTAATCGAGTCTGTAATATAACTTATTATCAATGAAAATACATGTTTTCTTCTCTATATAAATGTGTTCAGTTTCTCTGCGTACTCTCGTAAATGCTGTTGTTTCGGATAACCTTATGATCCGCCTTGTGCGAGCACAACTTAGGCTTGCACGGCATCACGCCCGGGGGACGACTATTGATTATACCGAATCTGGGCATGACAAGGAGGATTTAACATATATGTCTTATAGACAAGTTGCAATCATCATCGTAAGTTATTTGTCAGAATACGACCTTCATAGGCTTGATCCCATGTGATGATAATAGTCGATCATTGTATGTCGGGGATGGTTGTAAATTTGACACACATGAGTACAATTTGGGAAATAGGTACATGAGAAAATATGGCATGTCCCATCCGATCGCGTCCACGTTCGCAAAAAATAGTCCCCCGATTGCTACCCGGCCGTTGTTGTCAGTGCCTCGACTCGACGAAGTAGTCATCTTAAATTTAGGATCATAAAGAGTAGTTGGAGTCCCATCAAGAGTCGGTGATGTTTGAGCCTTCATATGCATTTTGGTACCAAGAAGAAGAGCAACAAGATCATCATACGAGATTGGGGAATCACAAGTTAGTGTAAAGATGACACTTGCTTTAAATGTTGGGCTAATATTGTTCATGATACTAGTCATCAATCAGCTTTTCAACTAATGCAAGATTGTCCGCTATGTGACTAATCTTGTCGAGAATGTCGGTGATAAAGAGACCCTCATCCTTGGTAGTAAAAAGCTCATTACATATATACATGATACGATTATGAGATTGAGAAGCATACTGCTTTTCGAGAGATACCCATGTTGCATGCGAGAAAGTCAAACGAGCAACTATCGACAAAATCGGAGAACTCAAGAAGTTGTTGATCCAACTAAGGATGAGTTGACCCTTTTGAATCCAGTCCTCGTATGAGGGGTTGATCTCAGCTGTCGCCACACCAGCAGAGCTCAATTTGAATTAGAAGGACACTTAATAGTACCATCCATGTCCCCATGTGATTCTTTATTTTAAAGATAGAAAAGATCCGAGCTAACCAGAGAGGATAATTAGTTCGATAAAGGCTAATTTTCAAGAATCCAGAGAGGTTAGAAAAAGTAGATGTAGTACTGTCTATTTGGATTGGTGATGGTGGAAACAAGAAAACAAATGTGTCGGTGGATTGAAAGCTCTGGTACCATGAAAGATTAGAATAGCACAAAGCAGGTGTAAATGGTTTCAAACCACTCAGCTTCATGTTCTCACTATATCTCCTTTTATAGTACGATAGCAACCATAGTATAATGAAGATATAACATAAAGTTGTTACAACTAATTAGGAGAGATTCTGGAAAATCTCCAAGTCATTAGATTTATCTATAGTTGAGAAAACTGTTGCAGATATGGTATTACTGACACCTTCTACCCCGTCTCCCCATACCCAACCCCAAACGCACACGCTAACACAAACATAAACACACCATAAATAACCATAATTAGTCTTTTAAAATAAAACAAAATATGCTTAAAATGTAATTGGGTGAACAAAAGTAAGGTTGTATGTTCATATCCAGTTGATTAAGGGTTAAGTTGGCTTGAGAAATACAAGATTCGTGTTATTTCATGGACTAGATGTAGTTATGTGTCATGTCCCGATCCTGCAGAGTTCTTTTGTCCTCGCTTTGGACTCTGTGGAACCATTCGTCTTCGCTTGGACGTGATGCCGTACAAGCCTAAGTTGCAGTTGCACAAGGCTAAGACCTGTACAATGACGAAGTAGACAAGATAGACAATAATGGAGCAGAACTTTAAATGCAGAAAATTGAATAATGGGCAATATTATAAAAAAAATTAGAGTGAACACAATGATATAGAAATCAATCTCTTTATTAATAATCTTGAATCAATTACAAAGTTCTCATTGTCTCTCTGATACTGACATACTTGACTTACAATCTCTCAGAAACTTTATAGATTACGATGATCTTGTCCCATATATTACATTCCTTTATATACAAAACTAACTCTTTTAAACAGATGATCATCTCTCGGACAGAAAACACATCTTTGCATCTCTTCTAATTTTTGGCTCTTGAGGATGAGGCTCGGGCTACCGCTTTGGATCATTCATTTCGTCCACCTTGCACCTGCAGGCACGCTAGTGATGGGTCAGTACATTAACGTACTGGTGATGTGAACAAATGCTACATCGTCTGAAATGATCACTAATTCATTTAGTGATAAAATATTTATGTGATATTGATCATGCTACTTTTATCTACGTTCATTTCATGCGGTACAGAGTCTGGTTACTTCTTTTGAAAACTATTTTGAAGACCGACATTTCATATCTTCAATTCATAGCAATCTATCGGGTCAGTTCCATGTGTAAGACAGTTCTATATATCGTAATGTGTGCATCGTGTTTCACGAGCCATATCATTTCTTTTGGGACTTAAGCAATAACACTTCATTTCTCTTATTAACATATAGCAGCATATGGGTACACATTTCTGTATCTATAAAACGGACAACAACATTTTATGTGAAACATCTTGTTCTTAAGAACAATTTATGATTTCATAATCTCAAACATATAATGCATCACTTAATCATGATTCTTACCCATAACCGATGGTTTGTTCCTGCACAAGACAAGGATTGGAAATAATATAATCAATATTATTCCATGTTTGTCTCTATATTATTAGCTCTTAGCAAAAAAAAGTTATCGACACATGCAAGCTCGATTGACAGTTGTGACTCAAGGCTCAGCTCTGCACTAATACATGCACATACTAGCAGTTGTGACATCTCACTACCAAAATATGTTGCTTTAGCGACGGCCGGATCCGTCGACCATCCGTCGCTAATCCATATTAGCGACAGATTTTTGACGGATATTGGTCAAAAAAAATCCGTCGGCAATCAGCTCGTCGCTAATAAAATTCGTCGCTAAGTAGTCACCAAGCGACGGAATAGCGACGGCTTTCCGTCGTCATTATTCGTTGCATTAGCGACGACTTGCCGACAGTCTTTCGTCGAATTCAAGTATTAGGTATTGAATTGTAAAGGCACTTAGCGACGAATAGTCCGTCGGTAAACCGTCGTTACTGTGTATCAGAGGGTATCGTTCCGTCGCTATTCCGCCGAACACCGTCGCTAACTAAGGACGGATTAGCGACGGATTAGTGGCGGATAATCCGTCGACCGGGTTCTGGAAATGCTTGACATTTCTAGAACCATGGCGACGGATATGCCGTCGCGGATCGGTCGACCATGGCGACGGATTCTTGACGGCATATCCGTCGCTAACGTTCTGGAAATGCTTAACATTTCCAGAACCATGGCGACGGATAGTCCATCGCGGATCCGTCGACCATGACATTTCCAGAACCGGTCGACGGATTATCCGTCGACCATCCGTCGCTAACTGGAAATATTTCCATTTCTCCAGTTAGCGACGAATATTCCGTCGAAATTTAGTCGGTAACTGATATTATCCGTCGCTAACCCGTCACTAGTCCGTCGCTAACTGAGATATTTTTAAAAAAATTGCAGAGCTTTCGATGTTCACACAACATCCGAACATCGGACCAATATATAATCACAATATACAATCACTGAGACCAATATATAATCCAATATAAATCACATACGAATATAATGCACACCAATTATCCAAAAATAACATAGACCAATAATTGTAAAGACATCAATTATCCATAAATCATAAACTAATATCCGTCATTATAATCCAAAATTCCCACTGTTGACACAAAGTCACAGTCAACCAAATATTGATAACATTGACTAAATAATACTTGTGATAATTCAATAAGACACACGACGACTTTATTATGCTCAAGCCAGACGACAACTCAAACGACAGCTCAGTTATGCAAATACCAGTCGTTTTTGCGTCTATACTTTTATATTTTATTGAGTCTAGAATGATTGTAAGCTGAGTTATGCTGGGCTCTTGAGACTCAACCCACAACCTATCTAAAGCCCATAAAGCTTCACATCCAAACTTAGCCCATTCCACCCTTGGGCCAGTTCTGTGCTCTGGAGACAAAGTTCGGCCGAACTCTGCCTCCACACAGAGTTCGGGCCGAACTCTGTCCCCTAAAAATCAGCACCCTAATTTTTAGGGTTGGCTGGTTGCTAGTTGTCCAACGGCCAATTTTTTGAAAATTCCTACCAGAATTCTGGCCGAATTCTGCCTGTTAAAAACCTATAAATAGGCCAAGAATTCTCTCATTTTCAATCATCCAATCTTCTCTTCTCTTCTCTCTTAAGCTTAATATAAGCCATACCCTTCTCATCTACTAGCCACAAGTTTCCTAAGTCTCGAGTGCTCAGCATCTCTCAGTTAGGCGTCTTGTGCAAGAGTTCAAGAAGTCGCTTGGAAAATTCCAAGCATCACCACTGCGATCCATTGTAAAGAAGTTGACGTGCTCTTCTGAAGTAAAGGCACGGAGTGTAACTACTATTTCACAAATAGTAGATTTAATCCTGAGCTAGAGTTCTCAGGCCTGGACTAGTCCTCCACGAGGGAAACCAGGTTAAAATCGGCTGTGTTTGCGTATGCTCTCTTGCTCCTTATTTATTTTCCGTATTTACTCTGATTATTTTTAGATTGTGAAAGAGTTGATTTTTTAATTGGTTATTATTGCTATAACTCTATTCACCCCCCTCTAGAGTTGCCATCTGTTCTTCAATTGGTATCAGAGCTCTGTTTTCTTTAACAAGGATTTACTTCCTAGAGCTGATCCATGGCAACCACACAATCCTTGATTTCTAATCACGGTGAAGGATAGTCCACTCATAGGCCTCCCCTATTTGATGGAACTAACTACACGTATTGGAAAACAAGGATGAGTTTTTATCTCAAGTCGCTAGACTTTGACCTGTGGACTATCGTCACTGACGGTTACAAAAAGCCCGCCAGAATAGTTGTCAATGGCGATCTCGTTGAGAAATCACATGACAAATATTCTGACGAGGAGAAGAAACAGGCAAGTCTAGACGCGAGAGCTATTAATACTTTATTCTGTGCTATAGACAGGAATGAGTTCAATAGGGTATCCACATGCACCACATCCTACGAAGTATGGAAGCTTCTAGAAGTGACGCATGAAGGAACCACCCAAGTCAAGGAATCAAAGATAAGCCGTCTCACTCAAGAATACGAGGCTTTCAAGATAAAGCCAAACAAGACGATCACGCAAATGTTCACAAGATTCCTTGACATCATCAACCCCTTGTCTTCGCTTGGGAAGCAATATTCAAATCACGAGAAGATTTGCAAGCTACTTAGGGGGCTACCAAAAGTTTGGAACCCTAAGGTGACAGCCATCGTAGAAGGAAATGATCTCACAACCATGTCTATGGAGACCTTGATGGGAAAGCTAATGACTCATGAGCTTGACCTCAAGGACTTCGAAGAGCCTGCTCCTAAGGCTAAGAAGATCGCACTCAAAGCTTACCGACGGAGGGCTGAACCCGAAGAGACGGATGATGACAACTCAGAAGACGATGATCAAGCCCTCATGGTTCGCAACTTCAAGAAATTCTTTCACTTTGATCGAAGAAAGAAGGAACCACAAGAAGATGAAGATGAAGAGTCTACTTGCTACGGTTGCAAGAAGACGGGACATGTCCGAAAAGACTGTCCATTCTTAAAAAAAAAGCAACCGCTATGAGAAGCCACACAAGAAGACCTCCTCAACACAAGTATTTGGCATGAAAGTGAAGCTAGTGACTCCGAGAAAGAAAAGAACTCTCCTCAAGATACGGCTAATGTGTGCCTAATGGCGACGTCCGACAAGGTATCAAATGAAACTCTTGACGACTTCACTTTTGATGAACTTGGCGATGCTTTCACCGATTTACTTAATGATCATAAAAAGGTCATTGGTAAATACAAACAAACCAAGAACAAAATCAAATGTCATGAAGTCGAAATACAAAGACTTTCTCTATTACTTGATAATATTAGAGACACTACACCACGGATGTCACTGATGAGGTATCTAAGCTTAAAATAAGCTTACATGATGTCGAGGCACGTATTGAGCAACAAACACAAGATATCACAACACTAAACACGGAGCTTGCAGAAGAAAAGAGCAGACACAAGATTACTATTACTAAGATGCATGGTTTGAATGCTAAGATTACTGAATTGTAAGCTGTCTCTAAGAAACTAGAGACTAAATTGGGAAAACAGGTTGCTCAACCTCAAACCCAATCACATGAGACACACACAAAGCATGACACAACTCATACTAGTCAACCACGTCATCCTCATGCTGCTCACAATCATGCTTACATATACACACACTTTCACAAAGGACACAAACCATATGCACGTAGAAATAATCATCATATGTCACAAAAACATCAAGCTACACATAGATACAGTCCTAATCATGTTGCACAAAGACACAATCAACATCACTCTACATATAGACAATCTTATCATGCCATGCCATATAGACAACATCATCATGCCATGCCATATCAACAATATCACCATGCCTCTCCACATAGTCATCATCTGTCACGACCCGCACCCTGAATAGGGGCACGAGAACGTGGGTACGTCCAGCCTACGCCGCAGTGTCGGCGGTAGAACGCTGTATAGGTCATCTATAACATCTAACATCTAACAACAAGATATATAAACCTGTCATCTCCGCACGGAGGTATAACATAACAACTCAACTCTATATCTCAAACACAAGTCTAGGAAAGATAGAGCATGATATAGAATCAGACGAAAGAAAGAAACTGAATATATATATAGAGTTACCACACCACACAAAGTAGATGTCCAGCACAACAAGTACAAAACCTGAAATATAACTAAGTCACAACTAACAATCGGAACAATCCGATACAAAATAAAAACTATAAACACTAGACTAGACTAGACTAGACTAGGCACCCTCTACTGAGCTAGATGCTCCTCAGGCTCCTGAAGGTCACCCTCATGTGTCCCATAGAAGGTAGGACAGTCACCATCATCATCTGTAATATTTTCAACAGGCCCAGTCAGGACAGGAACGAGCACAATACATCTCACGCAGTTCATATCATGTTGGGAAATATAAAGCATGCATAGAGTAAGATACATGGACTGTAAAAAAATATATATAAAAACGAGAGAGATTTGATAACTGAAAATATCTATATATACGATAAGTAAGAACTGTAGGTAACCTGTGATTTAGAGCATGAGATGGCTATATAAACGGGTTTAGGACATATACAAGATTTCACAAGATTTTACAAGAATTTATACAAGATGGGATTTGATCACATAACCATTTCCAACTCACCCTCCCCAATCAATACACAAGGATCCAGTCAAGTTACGTTACCTTATACAAGAGGTTTTTATCATGTTTGCTCACGTGATCATGAGAGTACAAGATTTGCACAAGAGTATACATGAAAGCGGTATACATAAAATACAAGATGTTCGTGAAAAGCACATGACAACTGTATCTGATGTACCCCGAGGGAGATAACATCGCATGACAAGATCGATATAGTACCAATCTGTGATAATGACGTGACAGCATCATGTAAGGTATTCTAGAGCAAGAATATAAATCCTAACAAGTATAAAAAGATCAGAGAATGTACTCGCCTGTCACCCTGTATGACTGATATGAATAGATGTCCGAACTGGTGTCACAGAGTCCTATTTAGAGTAAAACAGGTCACAACATATCCACAATGGTAAAAATAGAGTATACAATACATACTACATGATTCTAGGTCAATCTGGTCAAAAGTCAACTCTTAGTCAACTTCTAGTCAACCTCTAAGGCTAACACCAATCATGACACAACTCCTAAGTATCCCACTTAACCCCATACATATCTTAATTTACATAGGACTATCTACATAATCCTAGTCATAATATACTCATATAGGTTAAACCCTAATTAGCTAGCTAATAGTCTAGGGTTTAGTCAAATCTTAGTCAACTAGTCCCTTCTATGTCCATCCAAGTCATTTCTAGGTCAAGTAGGTCAAGGTTTGACCTATAGTTGACTTTAGTCAACAATGGTCAATTATCTAGTCAAACTACGTCTACTAGTCAACTAGTTAAACTAGTTATTTTAGGTCATTCCTAGTCAATTCTAGGTTAACTAGGTCAACTTTGACCTAAGGTTGACTTTGGTCAACCCTTAGTCAACAAGGGTCAACTAGTAGTGTTTAGGTCCATTAGGTTAATTGGTTTAGCCCCAAAGCCATAGGCTAGTCACCTTGGCCATAGGCTAATGGTTATAGGTTTCTATAGGCTAGTGACTTATAGGTTTTCAACTCTATATAATATATATATATATATATATATATATATATATATATATATATAACCTTATATATATACATACACAACAATCACATAGGCCTATGGCCTATGTAATACTTACATACCCTAGATATCTATATATATATATATCAATATGTGAATACTATATTTAATACAAAAACCCACATATATATATACATAGATAGCTAACCTACATACATATATATATATACATTTCATATATATATATATAGACCCAATACCCTCAACTATATATACCTACTATATATATCATATATATAACCAAATATACAAAATACTATATATACTCACTATATAACATATATATATATATATACATATATATCTACATATAACATTTATATATATATAGAGAGAGGGAGAGAGAGAGATGTGAAAGAGAGTGAAAGAGAGAGAGAGACTGAATAGAGAGAGGGACAATGAGAGAGAGACAGAGATAACAGGAATGGGGGGGCTGTTCTCAGTTTTCTGAGAACAGGAAACAACCCCAACACACGCACACACAATACACACACACACCTAATATACACATACATGTATATACCTAAGTATATACATGTACACAACCTAAAAACTCACCCACACACTCACATACATATATACTACATATATATACACTGAAAATACACATGTATATGTATAAATCATACTCAAAATCGATTTGAATCTCGATTTGAAAAACTGGGAAATAATCCCAAAATCAGGAAGTATTGCACTGTTTACTCGATAACTAGGTAATCCCAATTTCTCACACGAAACCAAGCTATGGCTCGAAACTCTAGGTTGGTAATTTATACCCCACACATACCCTAGTGTCCTAGGTGCCTGACACGACACCACGACACGGTTTCATGTGTCAAAACATACGAAAACACCACACGGGTAAACTAGGATACACAACACAGTGCACAGCGTCGTGCACGTGTTCACGTGTCTCGTGGACACACCACGAGACACGACACGTCTCGTGGTCACACACACGTACAGCCCATATATAGGGCTACACGATGGACACTCTATTACATGTCCACGTGTCCTACAGCGTCGACACGAGAGCCGTATCAGTCGAAGAAACTCGACTGATACGCGCGATTTTCACTGCGTCGTGCAGAGATGCACACGCCTCGTGCTCGCGACACAGGACACGACGCATCTCGTGCTCGTGTCCTCGTGTACGCCACACATAGGGCTACACTCTCGTGTCAGTACGAGGTGCCAACGTGTCGTGTTCGCGCGACACGATACGCGCGAAGTTGCCCCCGCGCGCGTGTGCACTGACAGCGCGTGTCCAGTGCGAGTGAGATTTCTCACTCAACACGACACGACGCGACACCAAACTTTGGGGGCATGTTCGCAGACATTGCCCCCGTGTCCATGTCAAAAATCTCGTGTCCTAGTGCACTGTGCAGTGAGTACGAGGGGTGGGGTAGCAGGGCATGCACGAGAGTCTCGTGCAGTAGGTTCGTGT
Organism: Iris pallida; assembly: GCA_029216955.1. NCBI lineage: Eukaryota > Viridiplantae > Streptophyta > Magnoliopsida > Asparagales > Iridaceae > Iris > Iris pallida. Next base: position 4,456,688 of record JANAVB010006389.1, read on the forward strand.
CCGTTTTGGACACGGACACGACACGGTTTTGTGTCCAGTAGGTTAGGGTTGTGTTCTACTAGTCTAGGGCTACCAGAAAATATACTTTGTTCTACATTTTAATAAAAATAAGTTCTTTGTGGCATTTCACCAAACAATGATTTCTAGCTTAGGATACGTGTCCAATACGGACACCAAACCAATCCTATTTTTCACCAAACTTGACCTACAGTTCCCTAGTACCTAGATGCATGCAAATATGAAGAGAAAACACAAAATTAACATGGTTTGAGGGCATTTACCTATTTGTGTATTTCTAATGGAAATCAATGAAAGAGGGGGGGTGTCCTTCCACTTGATGATGCCCAAAGCCCCTCAAATCCTCAAAAGCAGGCCCTAACTAGTACCCTCTAGTGTAGGGGAGTCCAATACAAGAAACTAGAGGTGATTTGGATCAAAATTGATCAAGTTGTGGTCTTGTGTAGGAAATGGAATTTCTAGGTATAAATTTCATGTAAATTTATCATGAATAAAATTAATGGGATTATATAGGAAGGGGGGGTTAGTGTAGGGGAGTGCCCTTGGCTGCCATGGGGGTAGGGGAGGGTGTCCTACCACCTTGCAAACTTAGCCCCTAAGTCTTTGACTAAGGGGTTAGATATTTAGGTTCTAAATATCTAAAAAAAAAAGGAATATCTAGATATTTATCTAACTAGATATTTATACATAAAGCTAATATCTAACATTAGTCTTCTAGGTTAGTTTCTAACCTCTAGATTAGTGCTAAACTAGGTTAGGGACTAACATGACACTAATCAATAATTAAATAATAATAAAAACACATAAATCCAAATAATTCTAAATAATTTCTAGAAAATTACCAAAATACCCTTTAGGCTAAAAAAGCCCTAATTGATGTTCTAAGCCTATGGCTAGGCTCACACGATCATGGTTAGTCTCTAGGTTATGAAATCTCTAGGGTTTACACTAGGGTTATACTAGTAAAGTCACAAAGTCATAAGTCATGACTTAGAAAATAGTTTTAATTACACTAATAATCACCAAAAATCATATCATGACTAAAATACTATTAATTAATAATAAAAATAATAAATTTTCAAAAATATCCCAATTTCAGAAAACTGGGTGCTACAAGTCTACCCTCCTTAGAAAATTTCGTCCTCGAAATTAGAATGGTCATACTCCTTCTAGGTCAAACACCCCAACAATCACAGTCTCAAACACACAGTCCGATAATCATATGCGTCTGTCCAAAATCATGATATTCGGAATCTTCGTCATGCTAGTAAGCAAGGCTACGATATTCACAGAGTCCTCGACTAAGGTACATACCTCTAGAATCATGGTATTTAAAATTTTCGTATTGCCGCATGCCTGGCCGCGAAAACCTTAAATTCCCACATCCGAGAAATACGTCCAAGGTCCTATCATGTCCTAGGTCCTACGTCCTAATTGCAGGCTCGTAATTAGTACTCTAAGTCGAGCACCATTACGAGATCGCACTAACTATGACACAGACCTGCATGGGCCACCACAAAAACGTGTCACGACCCGCACCCTGAATAGGGGCACGAGAACGTGGGTACGTCCAGCCTACGCCGCAGTATCGGCGGTAGAATGCTGTATAGGTCATCTATAACATCTAACATCTAACAACAAGATATATAAACCTGTCATCTCCGCACGGAGGTATAACATAACAACTCAACTCTATATCTCAAACACAAGTCTAGGAAAGATAGAGCATGATATGGAATCAGACGAAAGGAAGAAACTGAATATATATATAGAGTTACCACACCACACAAAGTAGATGTCCAGCACAATAAGTACAAAACCTGAAATATAACTAAGTCACAACTAACAATCGGAACAATCCGATACAAAATGAAAACTATAAACACTAGACTAGACTAGACTAGGCACCCTCTACTGAGCTAGATGCTCCTCAGGCTCATGAAGGTCACACTCATGTGTCCCATAGAAGGTAGGACAGTCACCATCATCATCTGTAATATTTTCAACAGGCCCAGTCAGGACAGGAACGAGCACAATACATCTCACGCAGTTTATATCATGTTGGGAAATGTAAAGCATGCATAGAGTAAGATACATGACTGTAAAGAAATATATATAAAAACGAGAGAGATTTGATAACTGGAAATATCTATATATACGATAAGTAAGAACTATAGGTAACCTGTGATTTAGAGCATGAGATGGTTATATAAACGGGTTTAGGACATATACAAGATTTCACAAGATTTTACAAGAATTTGTACAAGATGGGATTTGATCACATAACCATTTCCTACTCACCCTCTCCAATCAATACACAAGGATCCAGTCAAGTTACGTTACCTTATACAAGAGGTTTTTATCATGTTTGCTCACGTGATCATGAGAGTACAAGATTTGCACAAGAGTATACATGAAAGCGGTGTACATGAAATACAAGATGTTCGTAAAAAGCACATGACAACTGTATCTGATGCACCCCGAGGGAGATAACATCGCATGACAAGATCCATATAGTACCAATCCGTGATAATGACGTGACAGCATCATGTAAGGTATTCTAGAGCAAGAATATAAATCCTAACAAGTATGAAAAGATCAGAGAATGTACTCGCCTGTCACCCTGTATGACTGATATGAATAGATGTCCGAACTGGTGTCACAGAGTCCTATTTAGAGTAAAACAGGTCACAACATATCCACAATGGTAAAAATAGAGTATACAATGCATACTACATGATTCTAGGCCAATCTGGTCAAAAGTCAACTCTTTGTCAACTTCTAGTCAACCTCTAAGGCTAACACCAATCATGACACAACTCCTAAGTATCCCACTTAACCCCATACATATCTTAATTTACATAGGACTATCTACATAATCCTAGTCACAATATACTCATATAGGTTAAACCCTAATTAGCTAGCTAATAGTCTAGGGTTTAGTCAAATCTTAGTCAACTAGTCCCTTCTATGTCCATCCAAGTCATTTCTAGGTCAAGTAGGTCAAGGTTTGACCTATAGTTGACTTTAGTCAATAATGGTCAATTATCTAGTCAAACTACGTCTACTAGTCAACTAGTTAAACTAGTTATTTTAGGTCATTCCTAGTCAATTCTAGGTTAACTAGGTCAACTTTGACCTAAGGTTGACTTTGGTCAACCCTTAGTCAACAAGGGTCAACTAGTAGTGTTTAGGTCCATTAAGTTAATTGGTTTAGCCCCAAAGCCATAGTCTAGTCACCTTGGCCATAGGCTGATGGTTATAGGTTTCTATAGGCTAGTGACTTATAGGTTTTCAACTCTATATAATATATATATATATACTCACATATATATATAACCTTATATATATACATACACAAGAATCACATAGGCCTATGGCCTATGTAATACTTACATACCCTAGATATCTATATATATATCAATATGTGAATACTATATTTAATACAAAAACCCACATATATATATACATAGATAGCTAACCTATATACATATATATATATATACATTTCATATATATATATAGACCCAATACCCTCAACTATATATACCTACTATATATATCATATATAACCAAATATACAAAATACTATATATATACTCACTATATAACATATATATATATATACATATATATTTACATATAACATTTATATATATATAGAGAGAGGGAGAGAGAGAGATGTGAAAGAGAGTGAAAGAGAGAGAGAGAGAGACCGAATAGAGAGAGGGACAATGAGAGAGAGACAGAGATAACAGGAATGGGGGGGGGCTGTTCTCAGTTTTCTGAGAACAGAAAACAACCCCAACACACGCACACACAATACACACACACACCTAATATACACATACATGTATATACCTAAGTATATACATGTACACAACCTAAAAACTCACCCACACACTCACATACATATATACTACATATATATACACTGAAAATACACATGTATATGTATAAATCATACTCAAAATCGATTTGAATCTCGATTTGAAAAACTGGGAAATAATCCTAAAATCAGGAAGTATTGCACTATTTACTCGATAACTAGGTAATCCCAATTTCTCACACGAAACCAAGCTATGGCTCGAAACTCTAGGTTGGTAATTTACACCCCACACATACCCTAGTATCCTAGGTGCCTGACACGACACCACGACACGGTTTCATGTGTCAAAACACACGAAAACACCACACGGGTAAACTAGGATACACAACACAGTGCACAGCGTCGTGCACGTGTTCACGTTTCTCGTGGACACACCACGAGACACGACATGTCTCGTGGTCACACACACGTGTAGCCCACATATAGGGCTATACGATGGACACTCTGTTACGTGTCCACGTGTCCTACAGCGTTGACACGAGAGCCGTATCAGTCGAGGAAACTCGACTGATACGCGCGATTTTTACTGCGTCGTGCAGAGATGCACACGCCTCGTGCTCGCGACATAGGACACGACGCATCTCGTGCTCGTGTCCTCGTGTACGCCACACATAGGGCTACACTCTCGTGTCAGTACGAGTTGCCAACGTGTCGTGTCCGTGCGACACGATACGCGCGAAGTTGCCCCCGCGTGCGTGTGCGCTGACAGCGCATGTCCAGTGTGAGTGAGATTTCTCACTCGACACGACACGACGCGACACCAAACTTTGGGGGCATGTTCGCAGGCATTGCCCCCGTGTCCATGTCAAAAATCTTGTGTCCTAGTGCACTGTGCAGTGAGTACGAGGGGTGGGGTAGCAGGGCATGCACGAGAGTCTCGTGCAGTAGGTTCGTGTCCGTTTTGGACACGGACACGACACGGTTTTGTGTCCAGTAGGTTAGGGTTGTGTTCTACTAGTCTAGGGCTACCAGAAAATATACTTTGTTCTACATTTTAATAAAAATAAGTTCTTTGTGGCATTTCACCAAACAATGATTTCTAGCTTAGGATACGTGTCCGATACGGACACCAAACCAATCTTATTTTTCACCAAACTTGACCTACAGTTCCCTAGTACCTAGATGCATGCAAATATGAAGAGAAAACACAAAATTAACATGGTTTGAGGGCATTTACCTATTTGTGTATTTCCAATGGAAATTAATGAAAGAGGGGGGGTGTCCTTCCACTTGATGATGCCCAAAGCCCCTCAAATCCTCAATAGCAGGCCCTAACTAGTACCCTCTAGTGTAGGGGAGTCCAATGCAAGAAACTAGAGGTGATTTGGATCAAAATTGATCAAGTTGTGGTCTTGTGTAGGAAATGGAATTTCTAGGTATAAATTTCATGTAAATTTATCATGAATAAAATTAATGGGATTATATAGGAAGGGGGGTTAGTGTAGGGGAGTGCCCTTAGCTGCCATGGGGGTAGGGGAGGGTGTCCTACCACCTTGCAAACTTAGCCCCTAAGTCTTTGACTAAGGGGTTAGATATTTAGGTTCTAAATATCTAAAAAAAAGGAATATCTAGATATTTATCTAACTAGATATTTATACATAAAGCTAATATCTAACATTAGTCTTGTAGGTTAGTTTCTAACCTCTAGATTAGTGCTAAACTAGGTTAGGGACTAACATGACACTAATCAATAATTAAATAATAATAAAAACACATAAATCCAAATAATTCTAAATAATTTCTAGAAAATTACCAAAATACCCTTTAGGCTAAAAAAGCCCTAATTGATGTTCTAAGCCTATGGCTAGGCTCACATGATCATGGTTAGTCTCTAGGTTATGAAATCTCTAGGGTTTACACTAGGGTTATACTAGTAAAGTCACAAAGTCATAAGTCATGACTTAGAAAATAGTTTTAATTACACTAATAATCACCAAAAATCATATCATGACTAAAATACTATTAATTAATAATAAAAATAATAAATTTTCAAAAATACCCCAATTTCAGAAAACTGGGTGCTACAAGTCTACCCTCCTTAGAAAATTTCGTCCTCGAAATTAGAATGGTCATACTCCTTCTAGGTCAAACACCCCAACAATCACAGTCTCAAACACACAGTCCGATAATCATATGCGTCTGTCCAAAATCATGATATTCGGAATCTTCGTCATGCTAGTGAGCAAGGCTACGATATTCACAGAGTCCTCGACTAAGGTACATATCTCTAGAATCATGGTATTTAAAATTTTCGCATTGCCGCATGCCTGGCCGCGAAAACCTTAAATTCCCACATCCGAGAAATACGTCCAAAATCCGACTATATGTCCTCACTATGCCAGCTAACATGACTATAGAAGATTCTAGATCCCATGATCGAGACGACCTAGCCCATACGACTTATCTCAGAAGGAAATAATTCACAATGAAATATTCGAACGAAATTTATCAACTATAAGGAACAGATAGAATCGAAATTCTAAGACAGTTATAAGGAGGCAAATGCGGAAATAGAATCGAAAAGGTTGGAACCTGCAATCAGCTCTCCCTCTGTCTGTGCATCATCGACTGCCATGGCAAAAGCTCGCCCCGGCTGGCCTCCCTTGGCCTGCTGCTGATGCTGAACAAACCTCTGCTGCTGAGTCTGCAACGGTAATCCCGTCTGCTGCCCTGTCGGAGCCCTAGCTCCTACTGCTGCCTGAGCCAATCGTGCCAAGCTTTTGGGATACTCCTTCAACTGATGCTCTGCTGAACCACAAAGCAAACACAGGCCCTGCCTCTTCCTGCAGTCATCCTATTCGTGACCTTGCTTCTTGCAGAAGTTACACATAGGGTGCTGTTGCTACCTGGGTGCCTGCTGGTGAAGTACATGTCCCTGGCCCTGAAACGGCTGCTGAACTGGCCTCTGCTGTATGTGAGGGCGCTTGGCTGGCCCTACACTAGAACTAGCCCCTAAGGTATCACTGTCCCTCTTCGGCTTGAGGCCGAAGTCCTCCTCTGCAATCTGTGCGTCCATCAATATCTGATCGAACATCACGTCACGGCGTCCCGAGGTGCGGGTGCGCACTGCATGAATAAGTCCCCTGCGGAACTTACGAGCCTTCTGTCCCTCATCCTGGATCATATCGAGACCGAACCTGCTAAGGCGGAAGAACTCAGCTGCATACTCGTCCACTGACGAGTTCCCCTGCACTAGACCCACGAACTGGCCCTCCAATGCTGTAAGAGCCACGTCCGGGAAGAACTTCTCCTTGAAGAGCCTCCAAAAGTTTTCCCAAGTCAGCCCTCTCACCGACGCACGAGGATCCGTACGGTACCATGTCAGCGCAATATCGAAGAATCGGCTGGCTGCGGCCGAAACCCAAAGCGCTCTAGGAAGCTCTGCCAGCTCCATGCTCCGCTATACATCCTCTAGCCAGTCGTCTGCATAGAGGATGCCCTCCGTGCCTGTGAAGTCCCTGGAGCTCATCTTTCTGAAGTCCAATACTGTCCCCGACCTGGACTGCTGCTGGTACGGCTGCTGGCCAGTAGGGCCCTATACCGTACCCGGTGCCACTCTCTCTACTGCTGCTAGGGCAAGCTGATGTGAGTTCTCCATACTCTGCCTCAGCATCTCGATCTGTCGGTGTGACGCCTCCGACTGGCGCTACGACGCCTCTGCTTGGGCCCGCTGTGTCTCCATCATCTGCTGAAGGAGAAGGAACATATGGTGCGTATCCGTCGGTACCGGTGGTGGTGGCGGCAGTATCTCCGGAACAACGGCCGTAACCCTCTGGGGTGGAGGTGGTAGACCTCCCTGCGCAACTGCCGGGGTCTCCGGAATAGTAGAATCACTGGAGGCAGTCTCGTGAACCTCCTCCTCTGCCTGATCAGATCTCTCAGGCAAGCTACTCGATCCAGTGGCCTGCGGGTGCGTCTTCGTCATCCTGGAGACGAATTGAAACAAAGAGATCAATATGGCACATGAGTAGATTATCAAAGAAGGACAGTTAATTTTAATATAAGGGGAGAAATCATAAAAATCAAAAGATCGGAAATTTCCTAGGTGTGATTGAGAAACTCCTATCATGTCCTAGGTCCTACGTCCTAATTGCAGGCTCGTAATTAGTACTCTAAGTCGAGCACCATTACGAGATCGCACTAACTATGACACAGACCTGCATGGGCCACCACAAAAACGTGTCACGACCCGCACCCTGAATAGGGGCACGAGAACGTGGGTACGTCCAGCCTACGCCGCAGTATCGGCGGTAGAACGTTGTATAGGTCATCTATAACATCTAACATCTAACAACAAGATATATAAACCTGTCATCTCCGCACGGAGGTATAACATAACAACTCAACTCTATATCTCAAACACAAGTCTAGGAAAGATAGAGCATGATATGGAATCAGACGAAAGGAAGAAACTGAATATATATATAGAGTTACCACACCACACAAAGTAGATGTCCAGCACAATAAGTACAAAACCTGAAATATAACTAAGTCACAACTAACAATCGGAACAATCCGATACAAAATAAAAACTATAAACACTAGACTAGACTAGACTAGGCACCCTCTACTGAGCTAGATGCTCCTCAGGCTCATGAAGGTCACCCTCATGTGTCCCATAGAAGGTAGGACAGTCACCATCATCATCTGTAATATTTTCAACAGGCCCAGTCAGGACAGGAACGAGCACAATACATCTCACGCAGTTTATATCATGTTGGGAAATGTAAAGCATGCATAGAGTAAGATACATGACTGTAAAGAAATATATATAAAAACGAGAGAGATTTGATAACTAGAAATATCTATATATATGATAAGTAAGAACTATAGGTAACCTGTGATTTAGAGCATGAGATGGTTATATAAACGGGTTTAGGACATATACAAGATTTCACAAGATTTTACAAGAATTTGTACAAGATGGGATTTGATCACATAACCATTTCCTACTCACCCTCTCCAATCAATACACAAGGATCCAGTCAAGTTACGTTACCTTATACAAGAGATTTTTATCATGTTTGCTCACGTGATCATGAGAGTAGAAGATTTGCACAAGAGTATACATGAAAGCGGTGTACATGAAATACAAGATGTTCGTAAAAAGCACATGACAACTGTATCTGATGCACCCCGAGGGAGATAACATCGCATGACAAGATCCATATAGTACCAATCCGTGATAATGACGTGACAGCATCATGTAAGGTATTCTAGAGTAAGAATATAAATCCTAACAAGTATGAAAAGATCAGAGAATGTACTCGCCTGTCACCCTGTATGACTGATATGAATAGATGTCCGAACTGGTGTCACAGAGTCCTATTTAGAGTAAAACAGGTCACAACATATCCACAATGGTAAAAATAGAGTATACAATGCATACTACATGATTCTAGGCCAATCTGGTCAAAAGTCAACTCTTGGTCAACTTCTAGTCAACCTCTAAGGCTAACACCAATCATGACACAACTCCTAAGTATCCCACTTAACCCCATACATATCTTAATTTACATAGGACTATCTACATAATCCTAGTCACAATATACTCATATAGGTTAAACCCTAATTAGCTAGCTAATAGTCTAGGGTTTAGTCAAATCTTAGTCAACTAGTCCCTTCTATGTCCATCCAAGTCATTTCTAGGTCAAGTAGGTCAAGGTTTGACCTATAGTTGACTTTAGTCAATAATGGTCAATTATCTAGTCAAACTACGTCTACTAGTCAACTAGTTAAACTAGTTATTTTAGGTCATTCCTAGTCAATTCTAGGTTAACTAGGTCAACTTTGACCTAAGGTTGACTTTGGTCAACCCTTAGTCAACAAGGGTCAACTAGTAGTGTTTAGGTCCATTAAGTTAATTGGTTTAGCCCCAAAGCCATAGTCTAGTCACCTTGGCCATAGGCTGATGGTTATAGGTTTCTATAGGCTAGTGACTTATAGGTTTTCAACTCTATATAATATATATATATATATACTCACATATATATATAACCTTATATATATACATACACAACAATCACATAGGCCTATGGCCTATGTAATACTTACATACCCTAGATATCTATATATATATATCAATATGTGAATACTATATTTAATACAAAAACCCACATATATATATACATAGATAGCTAACCTATATACATATATATATATATATATATATATATATATATATATATATATATATATATATATATATATATATACATTTCATATATATATATATAGACCCAATACCCTCAACTATATATACCTACTATATATATCATATATAACCAAATATACAAAATACTATATATATACTCACTATATAACATATATATATATATATACATATATATTTACATATAACATTTATATATATAGAGAGAGAGGGAGAGAGAGAGATGTGAAAGAGAGTGAAAGAGAGAGAGAGAGACTGAATAGAGAGAGGGACAATGAGAGAGAGACAGAGATAACAGGAATGGGGGGGGCTGTTCTCAGTTTTCTGAGAACAGAAAACAACCCCAACACACGCACACACAATACACACACACACCTAATATACACATACATGTATATACCTAAGTATATACATGTACACAACCTAAAAACTCACCCACACACTCACATACATATATACTACATATATACACTGAAAATACACATGTATATGTATAAATCATACTCAAAATCGATTTGAATCTCGATTTGAAAAACTGGGAAATAATCCCAAAATCAGGAAGTATTGCACTATTTACGCGATAACTAGGTAATCCCAATTTCTCACACGAAACCAAGCTATGGCTCGAAACTCTAGGTTGGTAATTTACACCCCACACATACCCTAGTATCCTAGGTGCCTGACACGACACCACGACACGGTTTCATGTGTCAAAACACACGAAAACACCACACGGGTAAACTAGGATACACAATACAGTGCACAGCGTCGTGCACGTGTTCACGTTTCTCGTGGACACACCACGAGACACGACATGTCTCGTGGTCAGACACACGTGTAGCCCACATATAGGGCTACACGATGGACACTCTGTTACGTGTCCACGTGTCCTACAACGTCGACACGAGAGCCGTATCAGTCGAGGAAACTCGACTGATACGCGCAATTTTTACTGCGTCGTGCAGAGATGCACACGCCTCGTGCTCGCGACATAGGACACGACGCATCTCATGCTCGTGTCCTCGTGTACGCCACACATAGGGCTACACTCTCGTGTCAGTACGAGGTGCCAACGTGTCGTATCCGTGCGACACGATACGCGCGAAGTTGCCCCCGCGCGCGTGTGCGCTGACAGCGCATGTCCAGTGTGAGTGAGATTTCTCACTCGACACGACACGACGCGACACCAAACTTTGGGGGCATGTTCGCAGACATTGCCCCCGTGTCCATGTCAAAAATCTCGTGTCCTAGTGCACTGTGCAGTGAGTACGAGGGGTGGGGTAGCAGGGCATGCACGAGAGTCTCGTACAGTGGGTTCGTGTCCGTTTTGGACACGGACACGACACGGTTTTGTGTCCAGTAGGTTAGGGTTGTGTTCTACTAGTCTAGGGCTACCAAAAAATATACTTTGTTCTACATTTTAATAAAAATAAGTTCTTTGTGGCATTTCACCAAACAATGATTTCTAGCTTAGGATACGTGTCCGATACGGACACCAAACCAATCCTAGTTTTCACCAAACTTGACCTACAGTTCCCTAGTACCTAGATGCATGCAAATATGAAGAGAAAACACAAAATTAACATGGTTTGAGGGCATTTACCTATTTGTGTATTTCCAATGGAAATCAATAAAAGAGGGGGGTATCCTTCCACTTGATGATGCCCAAAGCCCCTCAAATCCTCAATAGCAGGCCCTAACTAGTACCCTCTAGTGTAGGGGAGTCCAATGCAAGAAACTAGAGGTGATTTGGATCAAAATTGATCAAGTTGTGGTCTTGTGTAGGAAATGGAATTTCTAGGTATAAATTTCATGTAAATTTATCATGAATGAAATTAATGGGATTATATAGGATGGGGGGGTAGTGTAGAGGAGTGCCCTTGGCTGCCATGGGGGTAGGGGAGGGTGTCCTACCACCTTGCAAACTTAGCCCCTAAGTCTTTGACTAAGGGGTTAGATATTTAGGTTCTAAATATCTAAAAAAAAGGAATATCTAGATATTTATCTAACTAGATATTTATACATAAAGCTAATATCTAACATTAGTCTTCTAGGTTAGTTGCTAACCTCTAGATTAGTGCTAAACTAGGTTAGGGACTAACATGACACTAATCAATAATTAAATAATAATAAAAACACATAAATCCAAATAATTCTAAATAATTTCTAGAAAATTACCAAAATACCCTTTAGGCTAAAAAGCCCTAATTGATGTTCTAAGCCTATGGCTAGGCTCACATGATCATGGTTAGTCTCTAGGTTATGAAATCTCTAGGGTTTACACTAGGGTTATACTAGTAAAGTCACAAAGTCATAAGTCATGACTTAGAAAATGGTTTTAATTACACTAATAATCACCAAAAATCATATCATGACTAAAATACTATTAATTAATAATAAAAATAATAAATTTTCAAAAATACCCCAATTTTAGAAAACTGGGTGCTACATCATCACCATGCTGAATCTACATATCATCATTACTCTGCTTATAGACATCATCAGCATGCTCCAAATGTTAATAGGAATGCTATATGTACTTATTGTTGTTTACATGGACACATCTCACCATAATGTAAAATTAGAAGATTAGTAGATAGAAAGATACATGTATGGTTTCCAAAAACTAACTCTTTAGGACCCTCAAGAACTTGGGTACCAAAGGTCACATCTACTCTTGATGTAGGTGGACCTTCCCTCCTCAACTAAGAGTAAGTGGATTCTCGATAGTGGATGCTCGCGGCACATGACGGGAGACGCACATCTTTTTGCATCACTATCGATGAAGAGAGAAGGATATGTATCCTTCGGTAATAACCTAAAAGGTTATATTATAGGTAATGGTATTATTGGCTATCCTCCCTCTCCCGTAATAAAGGGTGTCTGTCTAGTGACCGAGTTAAAGCATAACTTGCTCAGCATCAGTCATCTTGCTGACCATGGTTATGACATTAACTTTGGACAAAACAAATGCCTTATCTATGACAGGTCAACAGAAGATATTGCTTTTGAAGGGGTAAGAGAGGATAATATTTATATTTTCTATTTGTCTGGAAATACTAACCATGCAGGTAGATGCCTATTTGCTCATAAAGATGAACGACTACTAAGGCACCAGCGTCTTGGTCATGCCAATATGGATACCATATCCAGGCTATCGACCAAGAAGCTAGTTAGAGGCTTGCCCGACATCACATTCAAAAAGGACACCGTATGTGCCGAATATGAGTTGAATAAGGCAACCAAGTCATCTTTTCATTCCATAAACTCTGTAAGCACTATTAGACCCCTGCAACTACTCCATATAGATTTATTTGGTCCTAGTAGAGTAGCCAGTCTTGGTGGAAAACTCTATGCATTTGTTATTGTTGATGACTTTTCAAGATTTACTTGGGTTTTCTTTCTTACTTATAAAAGTGATGCTATTTCAGTTTTTAAGATTTTTGTCAAGAAAGTTCAAAACGAAAAAGGCTACATGATTACTCGAATCCGAAGTGATCATGGAGGCGAGTTCGAAAATTCTGATTTTGAAAAGTTTTGTGATTCTAATGGTTTTGATCATGAATTTTCTTGTCCAAGAACTCCCCAACAAAATGGTGTTGTGGAGCGGAAGAATAGGACTCTTGGCGATATGGCTAGAGTCATGTTGAACAAGTTTTCACTTCCAAAATACTTTTGGGCTGAAGCTGTCAGTACAGCATGCCACATTTTAAATAGGATACTTATTCGTCCTATTACGAAGAAAATACCCTATGAGCTTTGGTTCGGGAGAACCCCAAATGTTTCTTATTTTAGAGTTTTTAGTTGTAGATGTTTTATCCTTAACACCAAAGACAACTTAGGCAAATTTGATGCCAAAGCTGACGATAGTATTTTTCTTGGCTATGCTGCCAAGAGTAAGGGATATAGAGTTTTTAACAAACGCTCATTAATTGTGGAAGAGTCTACCAATGTGACTTTTGATGAAGATAACAGTGCAGCAACTACTCTTGATAATGATGTTGAGCCATCAACGTCTACTCCAATGAACACCGCAACCGAAACAAACTCTCTGGAAAGCTTGCCTAAGAAATTCTCTTTCAAGCCATCACATCCAGAAAATTTGGTAATCGGTGAGATTTTACGAGGAGTAACTACTAGATCATCATTAAGAGACTCTATTGCTAGCACTGCCTTTATTTCACAAATTGAGCCTAAAAATATTTCAGAAGCTTTCAATGATAAATTTTGGATTTCTGCTATGCAAGAGGAACTCAACCAATTCGAAAGGAGCCAAGTTTGGGAACTTGTTCCTAGACCGGCTGATCACTCGATTATTGGTACTAAATGGGTTTTTAGAAACAAAGTGAATGAAGATGGTTCAGTCACACGCAACAAAGCTCGTCTAGTAGCTCAAAGATATAACCAAGAGGAAGGTATCGACTACGATGAGACGTATGCTCCTGTTGCTAGATTAGAATCCATTCGGATGCTTTTTGCATTTGCAAATTTTCAAAATTTCAAATTATTTCAAATGGATGTTAAAAGTGCTTTCTTGAATGGTTTTATTAAGGAGGAAGTTTATATAAAACAACTCCCTGGCTTTGAAAATCACAAATTTCCCGACCACGTGTTCAAGCTAAAGAAAGCGCTATATGGCCTCAAACAAGCCCCCAGAGCTTGGTATGAACGGCTAAGCAATTTCTTGCTTGAGAAAGGTTTTTCAAAAGGAAAAATTGACACTACACTTTTCATAAAATCTTTCAAAGACACTATTCTTTTAGTACAAATATATGTAGATGATATTATTTTTGGTTCTACTGATGAAACTCTTTGTCAAGATTTTGCCAAGTGCATGCAGACCGAATTTGAGATGAGCATGATGGAAGAACTCAACTACTTTCTCGGGCTGCAAGTCAAACAATTGTCAAATGAACCTTCATCTGTCAGTCGAAGTACACAAAGGACATGCTGAAGAAATTCGACCTTGATAACGTCAAACCAATCAGCACTCCTATGGCTACTTCAACAAAACTTGAACCAAATGATAGTGGCAAACCCGTAGATCAACGTAAGTATCGAGGTATGATAGGCAGCTTACTCTATCTTACTGCCGGTCGCCCTGATATAATGTTTAGCGTTTGTCTGTGTGCTAGATATCAAGCGAATCCTAAGGAATCATACATGACCGCGGTTAAGCGTATCTTTCGATACCTTAAGGGTACGGTTACAGTGGGCCTATGGTATCCCAAGTCAATATCATTTGACCTCATTGGTTATTCTGATGCTGACTTCGTCGGATGCAAGGTCGACCGTAAAAGTACGAGCGGCACGTGTTATTTATTAGGAAAGGCTTTAGTCTCTTGGTTTAGCAAAAAGCAGAATTCTGTCGCACTATCCACAACAGAAGCTGAATACATCGCAGCTGGGCGTTGTTGTGCACAAATTCTGTGGATGAAGCAAACCCTTGAAGACTATAATTTATCTTTCATGCATATTCCTATCTTTTGTGACAACACTAGTGCAATAAATCTTACTAAGAACCCCATTTGTCACTCATGCACGAAGCACATTGAGATACGACACCACTTTTTGCGTGATCATCAGCAAAATGGCACGATTAACTTAGAGTTTATTGACACTGATCATCAGTTAGCAGACTTTTTCACCAAACCATTATCCGAAGAGCGCTTCAATTTTCTTTGTCGTGAACTTGGAATTTTAGATGAAGCTGTTATAAATTAAAATAAACCTGCATAAATATCGAATATACTGTGATTCTCTTATGATGAACTTGCTATGGGTACAAGCCGAAAGGGTCCTTCTGACAACAAGGCGTAAAAGCCTAAGCGATACGGTACACTAGTCCTCAGGACTACCGCTAGCTGGGATCCGGCCCCTGCAGCTAACCCATGGCAGCTTCAAAATATTGAATTATGATATAATTCCTTGTTTATTACACGATTCATTTTTATTTATTACCTGCTGAAATACTAAATTTTTAAACTTTATATTACTGCTTTGAAATCACTATCTGCTATCCATCCACTTACTTATTGGATCTTTTTCTATACTTAAACTCTTGTAGTATATTGGTTTTTATCTTCACTTAACCAATTTTTGACTCAACTCAGCCTGATTTCAGTTCTGTCCCCAGGAACCGGAATTCGGGCCGAACTCTGTCCCTACCAGAGTTCGGGCCGAATTCGGCCTGCCTGTTCTACAATCGGGAACAGGCTCAGCCGTTGATCAAATGGTTGATCCAATGGTCACAAATTGACCCGACCAAGAGAAACCCTCCCCTTTATTTCGGTTTCTCTTCCCTTTTCTTCCTTCTTACCACCTTTTCTACTTCTTCTACTCAAAACTCTCAAAACCCTAATCCTAATTTCTCCTCTCTTGTGGTCCATTCTTCCCCAAACTCAAGGAGGTGGCTCAACTTTCAATTCTCTTTCATAATCTTTCACTATCTTGAGGTATAACTCCTTTCTTTTCTATATCTCAACTTTCTTTATTATCTATCTATTGTGTTATGGCTCCACGATTGCTTAACCGTGGGAAGAGACTTCGGACCGAGGGCGCGTCCTCGTCGAATGCTCTTCCTCCCGTTGAGCCGCCCGTTGCACCACCCGTTGCACCGGCAATTGAACAACCAACCCATCCGTTGTTCAATCCTTCACGTCCACGTGATCCAAACACTTTCGACGACCGAATTTTTATATCACTAGACGCATCCAATGAATGGTTTAGTGATTTTTGGACACGTCCGGTGTTTGCGGGACACCCCATAAACTTTACAATTTTCTCACAATATGATGCACTCTTTAATGACCTCTGTCTCGATGAACTCGTTACTTCTAATTCGGTCATTTATCGTAGTGCCATACAAATGTTTTATTGCAATTTGACTCATGATGATACTCGTATCTATTCACGTGTTGCGGGTACTGATATCTCATTTGATGACTTTGAATTAGCTGAATATCTTGACCTTATTGAGCCTAATTCTTGGGAGAAGCTTGTTGAAGCTAGATCCTTTATCTTTCCCGAAGGGATTTCTCTAGAGAGCTTCAAGGACGACCTGTGTAGCCCTAACACACGTCCTCGTAAGCTCTTGGCAAAGTACCTCAATCCTTACTTCTATGAGCTTCATCGGATCATTTTTAACACTATTCTACCCAAAGCGGATTCTACCGATGAAGTCACTTATTTTGAGATTTTAGCCTTATACCAACACCACTTCCATGTACCCTTTAACCTTCCATGCACAATGATGGATTGGATGATCAACTGTAGGAAGAAGCCAAGATCCTTGGTTTATGCTTTATATCTTCCTATGATCTTTCGTGCCTTCCATGTACCACTTGATGAGTGTCCATTCTTGCCTGCCCCTGCCTTTCTCTCCAAGGCAAGGAGGCTTCATGCGGCCGTCGGCTCCCCGGTCGTGTCTGAGCATTCTGAGGATGAGCCGGATGCCCCTCCTCTCGGACAGGATCCTTCTCCTCCTCCTGTCACTCTCGAGTCTATTCAGACCATGCTCCGAGATCGTTTTGCTTTGGAGGACGATCGTTGGACTCAGCTGGATTATCGGACCACATTGCATATGAGTGCTATCAGCAACTCGCTGCATGACATCCGGTATTCCATGTCTCACCATCCTACCATGCCCACTCCTATGGAGCGAGATCCCGATCGTGAGGGCTTTCGTATTGATAACCCTTGGGTTCGTCGCTACATGGATCCGGATTCTGCTTTTGTGGACCCACGTCGCTCCTTTACTGATCCATCGGACGACGCCGGGCCCTCTCGTGCTCGTTGATGGTTTTGGACTGCTACTTGAGGCTGCTACTGGAGATCTTAGATTATATTTTCTGCTTTCTGCTTTAGTTATTTTTATGTACTTGGTTTGTAGTAGACTTATTATGCACTATGCTTTTGAGACATTGATAGATCTATTATCAGTTTCTATGACTCTTGGTCATTATCTGATTTTATATGCAGTTTCTTATCCTTTATGTGTGTTTTGCCAGTTCTCATTTATCTATCTCATATTGCTAAATGACAAAAGGGAGAGTTATGTGTATATTATATTCTGTTTTGTTTGGTTTATATATGCGCTTGGAAGAATATTATTAACAGGCCAACAAAGACTCACAGCATTATTCATGGGGGAGCTACTTTTAAGCTCGGCACTTATTATGGGGGAGCTATGTCGTTACATGTGTCCAGGTATGGATATTGAATATACAACTATTATTTTGTCAATTATAATATGGGGGAGATTGTTGACACAAAGTCACAGTCAACCAAATATTGATAACATTGACTAAATAATACTTGTGATAATTCAATAAGACACACGACGACTTTATTATGCTCAAGCCAGACGACAGCTCAGTTGTGCAAATACCAGTCGTTTTTACGTCTGTACTTTTATATTTTATTGAGTCTAGAATGATTGTAAGCTGAGTTATGCTGGGCTCTTGAGACTCAACCCACAACCTATCTAAAGCCCATAAAGCTTCACATCCAAACTTAGCCCATTCCACCCTTGGACCAGTTCTGTGCTCTGGAGACAGAGTTCGGGCCGAACTCTGCATCCACACAGAGTTCGGGCCGAACTCTGTCCCCTAAAAATCAGCACCCTAATTTTTAGGGTTGGCTGGTTGCTAGTTGTCCAACGGCCAATTTTTTGAAAATTCCTACCAGAATTCTGGCCGAATTCTGCCTGTTAAAAACCTATAAATAGGCCAAGAATTCTCTCATTTTCAATCATCCAATCTTCTCTTCTCTTCTCTCTTGAGCTCAATATAAGCCATACCCTTCTCATCTACTAGCCACAAGTTTCCTAAGTCTCGAGTGCTCAGCATCTCTCAGTTAGGAGTCTTGTGCAAGAGTTCAAGAAGTCGCTTGGAAAATTCCAAGCATCGCCACTGCGATCCATTGTAAAGAAGTTGACGTGCTCTTCTGAAGTAAAGGCACGGAATGTAACTACTATTTCACAAATAGTGGATTTAATCCTGAGCTAGAGTTCTCAGGCCTGGACTAGTCCTCCACGAGGGAAACCAGGTTAAAATCGGCTGTGTTTGCGTATGCTCTCTTTCTCCTTATTTATTTTCTGCATTTACTCCGATTATTTTTAGATCGTGAAAGAGTTGATTTTTTAATTGGTTATTATTGCTATAACTCTATTCACCCCCCTCTAGAGTTGCCATCTGTCCTTCATCCAAAAATATTCCAAATTTAAAAACTATTCTTATACAATACTTCAAGGAGCAGGAGGAGTTCGATTGTCCGGTGGTGGTAATCCCTCCTGCGACCGACGATAATACTGCTCCACTATGTACGGCGCCAATCCATCGAAGATACTGTCCGGAAGTCGGCGTAGCTGCTCTGGCGACATGAGATCAAGGAGTGCCGTCACAGTAGGAGACGGTACCAGAGGGGCAGCAGGGTTGAAAGAAAGATGACGACGGAAGAAGGACCGGCACCAGCAGTCGACGGATCGGCTGCACAAGCAGTCGACGGACCGGCACCAGCAGCCGACGGACCGACACCAGTAGCAGACGGACCGGCACCAGCAGCAGACGGACCAGTAGCAGCAGACGGAGGCGGAAAGTACGTCGCTATTTGCTCCCGTAAGGACGACACCGCCTCGTGCAGCTGCGCAAGCTGCGACCTCACATCATCGTCTGCCAGGGCCGCGGGAGGAGGCGGTATCGATGGAAATCTTTGAGTCGCCATGTGCAACGCCCCTAGGGAGCCGACGCCGTACATGCGCCCTTTCTTAAAGCCGTCGACGGTATCTACGAACAAGTCGTTGCGAGCGGCCATAGAAGAGGGCGTCCGGGCAGGCATCGTTTCACTGACATCCTCGGCAGCAGTTGACTGAGCCCGACTAAGGGCCTCACGATACGCAACCTATCAAATGAATATGTTTATACTAGATTTACCTAAGTTGTAATCTAAATCCTATGTTTCACCAAGTTATAGTGTGAATCCTAAGTTTACCTAAGTTATAGTCCGAATACTTTTAATTCTAACGTAAATATCATAAACATAAGTACTTACATCGGTCTCCTTGGCCCTATCGTCGATGAAGGTCCCGTCCTTCCGCCTTTTGTGCGTATGCTGGAACACATCGTGCATGGTGACCGATTCTGGTGCCCTTTCCTCCTTCACCGCCCATTGGGTCTGCATACAAAATTTTTGTAGAATTTAATTAACTCTATATATTAATAATACCGAATTCGATAGTGAAATAAAATTACGGTATCTCACCAGATCTGCAAACGCCGCTGCGTGGGGCCTTGATCTCCCGTATGAAGTCTCGCGGCCCGTCGGTTCGCCTTCGCCTTCTCCGATTCCTCCTTGTACGCAGGAGTATCCATCATATCTAGGAGCTTCTCATAATAGTCCTGTCGGATCCAATTTAGCCTCGTTTGCCCTATTTTCAGGTCATGAATCATATCTCGTATCTTCTTCGAGGTAGCGCTTCTATAGGTCCTGCGGATCGCGTCCTCGCGATGGGGGGGGGCCACCAGAACGTCGTCTAACATACAAATTCAATTATCATATAATTTAAAAAATGGTTGATTAAAGAGTAACTAATATTAACCAGAAGATATAGATATATACCCTCAACTCGTCGAGCAAAACGTACTTCAAGTTTGGGGGCACCGACGAAAAGTTAAGGTAGGAACCATGGAAGTTAGCCCTGATAATTTCTCCAAGAGCCCTGGCAACATTAAACGAAAAAAACCTACAAATAAGCAACGACTAGATTATTAACTTGAATAAATGAAAGAAATTTAATAAATTATCTTAAATTTACTTACGAGGTCCCCGTAGGCCATAGCTCTCGTCGGAACTCGCCTCTCGGCCTCTCTGGTGCCGTCGGAGGATCCGCGGGTCCGCGTATGTACTCCCTAGTAACCGGATGGAACTGAGTATGGGGGTACTCCGGGGCCTACTGTGCAGTAACTGGTGGATCCACTGGTGGATCCGCTGGTGGGTCTGATAGCGGAACGGATCTGCTAGCAGATCCGGACTCATGCCTCGATGAAGTTGTCGATCGACGGCGGGATGCGTCTGTGCCCGGGGTACTCTCCGGGTCGGGTTCGCTGGATGGGGTCACATCTTAGGAAGATTAAATACGACCACGACCATGACCACGACCACGACTACCACCACCACCACCACCAGCAGCAGCACGACCACGACCAGCCATCATAACCTGTAAATAGAACACATAAACATAATTAACAATATAGAAGTGTAAATGAATATAAAATTCTAAACTAAAATATACATACCACCAGCAGGGAGACGAGTGCCGCCGCGACGAAAAAGACTAGGAGTGCCATCTGCAAAAAGAAAATCGAACGAAAAAAATATGAATTCACGTAATTGCTTTTATGAGGTCAAACTTAATTCACGTAATTGGAAGTATTTTTAATATACAACAATATTTAACCGAATCATCGTCATCGTCATCGTCTTTGTTCTCATCCTCGGCCTCGGCTTCATCATCATCCTCATCCTCATCCTTATCCTCATCGTCGATTTTATCTGTATCCTCATCCCCATCAAACTATTCTTCTTCTTCTTCTTCTTCTTCTTCTGCCTCAATATTTGGGACAAGATGCCTCTTTTTTCCTGGTTGACAGCTAAGTCTTGTGTATCAACCTCTTTCTCCCCTCTATTTTCCTTAACAATATCTTCAAGATCCATTGTATCCGACTGTTATCCCAAGTATTGGGACTTTTCGATCTGGTCATCTTGGTATGCTGGGTATCCAACGTTGAATGTATTTCTAGATTTAATCTTGCATACTGCCCACCAGTCAAATCGATCTCTACGACGCCTTGGATAGCTTGTATAGTAGACTTGAACAGCCTGACTTGCTATCGTAAATGTATCCGACCCTCTATACCTCCTGCGATGATTTATATCGACAAATCCAAATTGTTTATCGATTCTCCAACCGATATTTGGTGTCGTATCGAACCATTCACATTTGAACATCACAATATGTATATCATATGGGGCAGTATATTGTAAATCTACAATATCCCGAAGCACTCCATAATAGTCAAAGTCCGGCTCGTCGTCATAGATGGTGCCTCTTATGCAAACATCGGAATCCTTGGTACTGATGCCGTCATTGATAAATTCGACATTTATAGCATTCTGAGTTGCCTTAATCCTGAAGCCATTAACGACATATCCTGGCCAAGTCTTTGTTTGCTTCTTCGGTCCCAATGCCAGATAACGAACACTCTCATTAGTGAGTGTTGTTTCAGGCAATAAAACCTGTAAACAAATATTTATAATTTAAATGTTTTAGATTATATATTTATAATCTCAGTTACTTACGTATTTTATAAGAATATATAAAATCAACCTCAGTTATAATCTCAGTTACTTACGTATTTGCGAAACCATGACGGAAATGTACAATCAACCTCTCTTTGAAGTCCCTCATCGGTAATATCGGGTGTCCTCATTTTGACTTCATCTCTAAATACACTGTAGAGAGAATAAGAATATATAAGTGTAGTCACTTACTTCATCAAATTAGAGATTATAACGAGTGCAAGTGTACTGACTTACTTCTCCAAATCTCTTACTTCTTGTATGTTACAGTTTAACAAGACATATCGGTGAGCGGCATCATACTCGTCGTCAGTCAACCACCTTTTTTACTAGCCCCAACAGGCTTGCCTCTTACATTGAATATACCTCCATCCTCAACGTCCTCGTCATTCCTTTGATGTCTATTTCGATTTGTCTTAACATGAGTATCAAAATAAATGGAGCAGAAGTTTGACATCTCTTCGATTAGATATGATTCGCATATCAAAGCCTCTATATGAGCCTTGTTGCCAACTTTCTTCTTTAGATTGTGTAGGTATCTAGAGAGACAAATTATCTTAAGAATTAAGAATAAATTTTAAAATCCACTGAAATTCAACTTAAATTATATCGATTTTTATGTACCTTTCAAATGGGTACATCCATCGATATTGAACAGATGCACCGACACGGACTTCGTATGCTAGATGAATCGGTAGATGCTCCATGCTGTCGAAGAAGCCAGGAGGAAATATTTTCTCCAACTTGCAAATTATTAAGATAATCTTCTCCTCAAGTTCAACCATGTATTGCACAGTCAACTTAGTTGAACAAATATCCCTGAAAAATATAGATAGTTCGACCAACGGAACCCATACAGCAGAAGGCAACAACTCTTTCAAAGTAATGGGCAGTAATCTTTCCATAAACACGTGGCAGTCATGACTCTTCATTCCCGTTAGCTTGCGTTTATTGAGATCAACGCATCTAGACAAATTCGACACATAGCCGTCGAAAAATCTTAAAGTAGATACCCACTTGCAGATTATTAATCTATCTTTCTTGCTCAATGTGTATTGTGCTATCGGCTTAGTTAATTGTCCACCAGCTCCCCTTTGTATCAAGTTCAGATAAGGACACTTGCATATCTCGGCAATGTCTTATCTTGCTTTTGGATTGTCCTTCGTTTTTCCTTTAATATCCATGACGGTATTGAAGACATTATCGAACACATTTTTCGATATGTATAACATCAAGATTACGCCTTATAAGATTATCTTTCCAATAAGGCAAGTCCCAGAAGATACTCTGTTTGGTCCAGTTATGGCTTTGTCCGAACCCATCGACACGATTGTTCAATGGATCTTCCATTACAGTGGACAAGTCCTTTATATCTTCCCAGATATCATATCCCGACAATCTGGTAGGCGGATGAGAAAATTCTTGTTTTTCAGCTTTGAACGCGTCCTTGTTCTTTCTCCAAGGATGACTCGCGGGCAGAAATTGACGATGACAATCAAAGAAAAAAGTTTTTCCTCCATGCTTAAGGAGGAACGCCTTACTATTTTCCATGCATATCGGATAAGACATTATGCCGTGAGTACTCCATCCCGACAGTATACCATATGCGGGAAAATTATTGATTGTCCACATCAGTGAAGCTCTCATCTGAAAGTTCTGTTTCCTGGAAATATTATAGGTCGCAACGCCGATCTCCCACAGCTGTTTCAGCTCATCCACCAACGGCTGTAAATATATATCGATATTCTTCGTCGGATTTTTGGGACCCGGTATGATAGCTGTCAAGAACATATAAGGAGTCTTCATACACATCCATGGTGACAGATTGTAAGGGATCAGAATGACCGGACAACAGGAGTATTGAGATCCTGACTGCCCGAAAGGGGCGAAGCCATCAGAACATAGCGCCAGACATACATTTCTAGGCTCTGCAGCAAAAATCTGGATGACGTAAATCGAAATATTTCTACGCCTCTCCATCCGAAGGATGTGACAATTCTCCATCATCCTTTGTACGTTCTTCGTTGTGCCACGTCATGTGTTCTGCTGTATTCTGAGACATATATATTCTCTGCAAGCGCTTCGTGATCGACAAGTAATGCATACTTGTAAGGACATCGTTTTCTAGTTGACTTTCCTTTTCCCCTGACTGGCTTGTAACGATCCGCATTACAGAAGCTGTAACTTTCTATATCCTCGTTCTTCTTGTAGTACAACATGCATCCATTGCGACAACAATCTATCTTCTCGTACCCCAGTCCCAGTTGTCGAACCATCATCTTCGACTTGTAGAAGATTTTTGGAAGCTTTTTTGATTCCTTCGGTAGTACCTCCTTGATTAGTTGTATAATCCGATCATAGCAAGTTTATGGCAAGTTAAAATCGGACTTTATGTTCAACAACCGCATCGTCACTGACAGTACAGAATGAGGCTCACAACCAAGATATAAAGAAGTTTCTGCATCCTAAAGCATATCATAGAACTCCTTCGCCTCGGGATTAGGATCCTCCGGATCAAAATTAGGCCCTGCCGCGTCGTACACCATATCTCCTGCAAGGTTCTACAGGTCTCCATAATCAACAGAGCATTCGTCGTCTTCGACGACAAAATCCGTTGCAGCATTATCATCAAAAGCATAAGTAGTAGCATTCACAACCTGTCTTTCCGCATATAGTTCACCTTGCGATGACCACAGGCCGTAATCACGTATGAAACCCTTACGGGTCAAATGATCTCTTACACTCATCACTTCTTCGTAACGTCTATTACGACAATTACGACATGGACACTTGATTTTTTTTACCGTCCATATACTGAGCTTTGCTCATGGCATACTTAAGAAACACTTCCACGTCTGCCTGAAAATCGTCACTCACACCTATTCTGCTCTCATGTTGTCGTTTGTACATCCATGTGCGATCAACAAAATAACGATCCATCACAGATTGGATGTGAAAATCTGTATCGTAAGACAAACTAAACAGAATTAGCATATAATCATGTAACTGGTGGATCCGCTGGTATATAGGCCGATAGTTTGATACTGATACCGATAATGCGATACCGATACCGATAGTCCGATACCGATAGTGCGATACCGATAGTTCGATACCGATAGTCTGATAGTCCGCTAGCGATACCGATAGTTCGATACCAATACCGATAGTCCGATAGTTCGATACCGATAGTCCGATACCGATAGTTCGATACCGGAACCGATAGTGCGATACCGATAGTGCGATCATATGTTGTTAGAGTACATATCTAACTTGAATACATGGTGGTTGTGTGTTAACAAGGGCATGTAGAGATGTGCATTACATTACAATTTCAGCATCATTAAAGAGGGTTCAGATTCAGGATTTAAAAGGTAGGGTTGCTAGGTTCAAATTATCAAGTATTCAACCATTCTAGTGTATGTGTATAACAGTCAATGCCATGCATACCACTGAAGGTACATGGCATGTAACTAGCCTTGTTAGCAATCACCCGAATAAAACTCGTATTATACGCGAATTTTTCCGTATCTTTCAGAAACGTGTAATACTTGCGTACTTTTGACAGATACAAATCAGTACGTAAATTTTAAGCATAAATTTTTTTAAACGTGTTTCGTATAAATTATTTAAAAAATTGGCACAAAAAATATGGTAGAAATATGTTTAATTAACTACATTTGACAATATATTTAAGAATGTGAGGTTTCTAACCTCAATATTTCCATTTTTTGAATATTTGACCGAATTTTTGAACGTATTTTATTTGTATTGAGCCGATTTATACTCGTACGTTTGTCGTCCCAATTTTTTTTCGTTTGCCGAATTGCTAACAAGGGTAACTAGTATAACATTTGCATTTAACAGCCCCAATCAAACCTGGCTCATCCCAACATTGTATCAACTCAGCTACATACAATAAGGTTCTGAAATTGACTATATGTAACTGCACCTATGAAATTAATATATGAAATGAACATGCATTGCACTAGCATACGAATTAGAACCACATGAATATATAGGTTAAAGCCTCAACTAGGATGAGGCTATAATGATTTGAATTACAACCCCAATCAAACCCAGCAGCATCAATTACTGCAAACATCAAACTGAGTTGAACACATAGAACCAGGAAAATATGACATGAACTCAGTTTGTGAACTGTATTCTGAAATTGGAAACTAAAACAAAACCTAACATGATAGCTATATGTACAGCAACTAATACATCATATATACATTGAAATTTAACAACTAAATCGAATTTAACCATTCAAAACAGTTTGAAAACTCTGATACATACAGTGGTATCAGAACAATAAGAAGGAATGTGAATTGATTAGGAAATGCATGTTAAAATCACAATGTAATGGTTGGTAAACTTAGATACACATGTGCACGTGTCCCTCGAGTCATTTTGTGTCCAATAAATACGACACAAACGTGCCCAGGAAGAAAAGAACACGATGTTCGTGTCCTTCGAGTCATGCACGCGTTCGTGTCCCCTCGACACGACACCATCTCTTCTTAAACATTAGGGACACGACGTCAGTCGTTGCCCCGAACTCCACGCCAAGAATCGCGTGTCGAGGTGTCGTATCCAGGGAGAAAATAACACGGGGTAGCAGCGTTAAACAGCCGGGTCTGTGCGCAGCGTGTCCGACCCTCCGCTCCACCAGCCCCCGCCTCCCCCGTCCCCGCAGCCAACGCCTCCACCGCCCCAGCATGCCCCCCAGCCCCCGCCTTCCCGGGCCCTCCAGCCCCCGCCTCCCCCGTCCCGCAGCCAAACGCCTCCCTCGCCCCCGCAGCCAAACGCCTCCCCCACCAGCCCCTCCAGCCCTCGCCTCCCCCGCCGCCGCAGCCAACGCCTCCCCCGCCGCCCCTCAGCCCACGATGCCCCCGTCGCGCCCGCTGCCCCTCTGACCACCGCGATCGAGAGAGAGAGAGAGGAGAGGACGTCGACGCCGATCACCGAAGCCGCAGGAGAGAGAGAGAGAGAGAGGAGAGAGAGGAGAGAGAGTAAAATTTGGGAGGAATGAAAAGTTCCCCCCATCGTTTCAATTTAAGTCTGGGTCGTATATTTAGCGACGGATTAGCGATGGATAATATTCGTCGCTAGTCCGTTGCTCTATTGGATACTTGCCGACGGACTATCCGTCGCTACGTAGTCGACGATTTGTCCTGCCACTTCTTCCAACATTTCCCGCCAAATAGTCGACTACATAGCGACGGTTAAATATCCGTCGCTATATCTCTGACGCCCTAGCGACGGACTCGCGACCTTTTTTCACCCTTAAAATAAAATTAAAAATATATCAGCTTATCGTCGGTACTCCGTCGGTTATGTGTCGCAAATCCGTCGCTAACGTCGACGGAAAGAATTCGTCGCTAAAGAGCCGTCGCTAATTGACTGTATTTTGGTAGTGTCTACGATTCAGCTCTGCACTGATATGCACACATACTAGCAGCTGTGGCTCAGGGTTCAACTCTTCACCAATCAAACCTATCTATATGATGGTCTATGGGTCATTCCCCATGGTTAGCCGATGTGACTCTTTGGTTCAGCTCATCACTATTGGATACTCTATACACCCCCCTGATCGCAAAGTCTCTTTATCTCAGGGTGTTACTCTATCCCCCTAGGTTGAACAGTTCCAGTGTCCCAGAACCGGTGTTGGAGATCTTTTCTTGTGCACAAGTTGTCTAGGACCAATGCATGAATGCAACTCTATCAGATAAATTCTATGATGCACATGTTATCGATCAACAATCATATTTCAATTGTGCTCTTCTTTTCATATAATCGAGCCACTAGCTCTACTATTTTCTCTATACGGTCGAGCCATATTATCTCTTTCATGCAACTCTTTGTTACAATTGCAGTTCTTATCAAGCATTTTACTTTGCAGTAGATGGTAACAAAAAGCTTGTAACCGATATCTAATTACGCAACATTGGGACAGTTTAATACATTTAGCATGGAAACCTACTCTTTGATAGCATATGATACAGACGTGGAAGAATTCTCTTTTTCTCTTCTTATTAGCAAGCAACATTCTTACTTCTTAGTATGCAATCATTATCCCTTTTTTGTTTTAGCATAACAACATGTACATTCTCTTGTAAGCATACTGATTCACTATACTAGCATTCACAAGGATTACCAACTTGTTATTAGCAATAAGCATTCATTCAAAACACATATTTTTATTAGGCTTGAAAGAATCAGAAAATGAGTCTTTGTCCACTCACATAAATTAATCTCTTCTGTTTCAGAGCCAGCAATCCGATCTCTCTGTCTATCTAGTGCCTTCGCGGAGCGGGGCACTACATTATGTGTATTTTTATGTAATGTTAATTCATGATGCTTTAGTTGCATTGGCTCATTTGATACTTGATATTTAGTTTGAGGATTCAAGGCACACTCAATGCAAATAAATACTTTTTTTTTACTTCTCGTTTATCTTTATTTTTAATACAAAAAATATCATTAACAAAATCAAATGTTAATCTCTCTGACGGTTGAGTACATAAACAATTAACTTTCCTTTAACTTTGTTAAGTATATTATCTAACATCTAGAAAGTCTCAATCTAATTTCGTTAGGTCTTACACACACGTAATTCTTTTATCTTGTTTAAGGTCTTGCTACTCATCTTAGTATACTGCCTCTAGTGATCTTTAGTTTATATATCCAAATAACCATATAGTAGTGAACCATCTTAACTTTTAATGATAAAACCTATCGAATATCTCTGTCTCCAGTGGAACACAATTCATGAGATAGATAACTGAACAAATAATGTATTATCTTTCACGGCATTCATTGTGAACATTAGATCTTTACAATTACACATTTAACTACAATACATGTCAAAACCGTATGTACAATAATATAAGAGTATTTTCTCTAAACTTTACATGTGTACAAAAATTGGAAATTTGTAATACGTAACATGGTAACACAACTTGTATGCTGGTGAGGAAGGAGGGTTGTGGGAGGTAACCGTTAACTTCCTCCATGTCCTCATTTTTTTAAAAATTCAAACAATGATGCTAACTAACAACAAGCGGGAGGTGTCCATCCCGCCAATTTCCCCAAGCCGGATGCCCCAAATTTGCTAATGAACGAGCAAGCACACGAACTCAAATCGTACCATCGGTTCAAACAAACACCGGTTCATTCTCTTCTAACCCTGTCCAGACCCGAACCGGTCTGTGGCCCCGCCTAAAAGAGGCAACAATAGACCATCATGAACCGGTGGGGGCGAGTCGAACCGTCTCTATTTTACGAGTCTCTCCCTTTCTCTCGCTCTCTCCAATCCAATCTAGGGTTTCCAAAATCGAAGGCAGCTCTTCCAATTGAAGCACTCCAATCGAAATAGGAACTCCTCCTCTTCTTCTCCATCGATCGATCGATCGGTCTCCGGTGGCCTAATCACGTTCTTTTTCTTGTTCTCCTTCATCATCATCATCATCATCATCAGCAGCATCGGTATTTCTCACTAGCTAGGTATTTTTGTTCTTCTTCTTACTATTTTACTATTTTTTGTTGGATATGGGGGTTTCGAGCAATTTAGGGTTCCGTGATTGGTTTAAAGTTGGAATTTTTAATCTAGGGTTTCTGTCTCTCTCTCCCTCCGTCCATGGAGGGCGAGGGGAAGACTCCTCCTCCTGATACTACTGGAGACGGACGGACTATGGATACGAAAGAGGAGGAGAAGCCGTCGGAGTCCTTCGTTGGTTGTTATGTAGGGAAAGGGAAAGGGAAAGGGAGAGGGATTCGATTGGGGAAAGTCGTCTCCTACACAAAAGAAACCGGCTTGTTCACGATCTCCTACGAGGATGAGTGCTGCGAGCAGATGGACCGCTACCAGCTCGGAAAGATGCTCCTGGCGGCGGACAAGGGTGCCGCCAATCCGAACCTGGCCCGGAGGAAGAGGAAGCTGGACCAGGTCATCACCTACGGAGGATCGAAGCGACCCAACACCCGCTCGTCGAGGACTAGTAGCAAAAAGAACGATAATGCAACCGCAGCTGTGGCTGCTCCTGACTACGGGGCGGCCCAGACCTCTCCAGTCAGCCGGTTGGACTCCGAGGATGCGGCCGCCGTGTCCGAAGGAGGCCATACCTCGCCTGTTAGCCAGATGGTGACAGAAGATGCCTCCGAAGAAGCAGACTCCTCGACCAATTCCTGTGATGACGACGTCCAAACTGGTGGTCCTCAGACGACCTCGAGCCCGTTGCGAGGGAACACCATAGTTGTCGTGTCATTGCCTCCTTCGTCCAGGGACCTCGATGTTCCAGAGGAGTCGGTCTCCTATCTTTTCTCCGTCTACAATTTCTTGAGATCGTTCAGCCTCCAGTTGTACTTAAGCCCTTTTGGATTGCACGAGTTAGTGGGGTGCCTCAACTGCACTGTCCAGAATTCCTTACTGGACGCTGTCCATTTGTCTCTCATGCGTGTCCTCAGGCGTCATCTCCAGTCGCTATCCTTTGACGGATCCGAGATAGCTTCCAAATGTTTGAGGTAAGTATGCTGTTTTTTCTCGTTTTAAAAAATATATATAAATTATGGTGTAATTGACATTATGTTTCACAGGCACTGTGATTGGAGTTTGCTGGATGCACTGACATGGCCAGCAATTTTGCTCGAGTATCTATTTATAATGGGATACGCGAAAGGGTTGACTGAGAAGGGGTTCAAATTTGGTGTATCTGCTGGTGAATATTATGGCTTGTCGGTGGCCTTGAAACTTGAAGCAATGCAAATATTGTGCGACGATGTCGTAGATTCTGAAGAGCTCAGAACAGAACTTGATACACGAGTGGACAAAATGGAAGAGGGGGGTGAATATGAAGCAAGTGATAGCATTTTTCAAGAAACGGAGAATGTGCCTGGAAGAGTACATCCCAGATACTCCAAAACCTCCGCTTGCAAAAATTTAGAGGCTTTAGAAAATTCTGTTGAGTCCAAACCGGTCAATCCAGAATCCAAGGTCTTAGAAATGGTCGATGCTTCATCGGATTGTCAGGATGGAAATAGTGATGAATGCTGGCTCTGTGGCATGAATGGTTCTTTGGTTTGCTGTGATGGATGCCCCTCAGCATATCATGTTAGATGTATTGGGCTATATAAATCTTTCTTGCCAGATGGGCTGTGGTTTTGTCCAGAATGTACTGTTAACAAGCTTGGGAAGCCTTCTTCTAGAATAGGGAGGGGAGCTAGTGGAGCAGAGATCTTTGGCATGGATGCAAATGGACGGGTCTTCCTAGGAACTTGCAATTACTTGCTAGTGTAAGGATTGCTATGTGCCTTGGTTTGCATGTCCGCTATTGAATTTCTTTATAGTTGTAACAGTAATCTGCTGCCTTCTACACTTGCTTACTGTGCTGATCTTTCCTTTTATTTTATTTTATTTGATTAAGCTACAACCAGAACTTTTAACTTTTAATCAATAATTATTGAAAGAAATTTCAAGCATCATAAGGATTTGCACAGACATTCCTCCTTTCATGTGGTAACCATTGCAATTTTCTCAAAAAATGAACTTTTTTTTCTCTCCAATAGTTTATATGTCTCCTTTACCAGTTCTTTAGCTCTCCCTTGACATAAACATGAACTGAAGATGGTTTAATTGTGGATGGCACCTACATTTCCGTCTTTTAACCTGTTTATTGCAGCTGTGCAGCAGTTCCTCTGTTAGTTACTGTCACATGCATCATTTATATGCACATAAAAAGAAGCAATAAAAGTCTTATTCCAAGTCATTGTGGTTGGATACATGAACCCTTGTCTTTTGCAATAAAAGTCTTATTCCAAGTCATTGTGGTTGGGTACATGAACCCTTGTTTTTTATTCAGCTGTATTAAGGGCCACTCACTGGATGTATAAACCTTAAGTTAGAGTTTCAGGATGCATGGACTGTTTTAAATATATGTATGAGAACAATATTATGGAAGCTTTAATCATGCACCATATACACGAGGAGCTGCATATCCACTAGAAACAAAATACCATGCAAGATGGTGCATAGTTCCTAGCATTTTACCTTCTCCATAATTTTAGTTATTTCGCATTTGCTAGGGGCAGGAAGGGATAGAATCCTCATACGAGTGCGTATACCCTTAGAGTCTACTTGGCAACTGTATTTTTCACCGATTTTGGATATTTTTTGAACCGACCGTTTATGAAGTGTTTTAAAAATCCCTGCTTGTTACTTTTTTTGCGGCACTGGTTTTGGTCGGCTCAAGGCACCCCAAAAACTGGTAGTAGTGTAATTTTGGGTGTCTTTATAAACACCCCAAATCGGTAGTAGGGTTTTTATTATTTTATTCCATTTATATCCTCATCAAAACTATATAATTATAACTACTAATACCCTACTATATTTCCTCTTTCTCATCTTTGTTTTTCTTATACTTCATCCAAACTACAACTACTTTCTACGACTACTTTCTCCGGTAAGTTTTTAAAATCTCTCTTACTTTCATCCATGCGATCTTTTCTATTATTTCTTGTGTACAAATTATTTTGATCAATGGAGGCGTGGACCTGGTGGCAGTTCCCGCGTTCGGGACCATTGTACCTCCACGACTGCGTCCACCACGACGTATGCTTGCATCGACCTAGGAAGATTGAAGTTTGAAATGTAGTGGGCCAAATCGTGCCAATAGGTGTTGTCCTTAATTTTAGAAGAAAAGGGACGAGCGCGATATTAGAAAGAAAAAAAAAACCTTGCACCTTACACAGCTGATGTTGCACAATTCCTAATCCATTAGTTTATTGTCATTCTACCGACGCCTTAAGTTGTTTGTATCACATTTGGAATAGAGCTGAAGCTACTGCACTTGTGTAATGTATGGTGCACAGTAATTGCTATATCTGAGGTACGATGTCCGGCTGGAATTATAACTCATGTGGCTTGTAATTTTTCTTGAGTTGATATTCCTGTCAATCATTCTTTTATTTGACCAATATATCTGAACTTTTATTTGTTATTGGTTGCTTCCAGTTGCCGATAAATTACTTTGTTGCTATGTTTGTGGTAGTGTATGCGATTTCTACAATTTGGGTTTGTTAGATAGCCAACCATTATGATTTGACCCTGTACACCACCAGTTGTGAACATCATATTCGTATGATGTATCTCCTATTAGTTGGATTTCTTTTAACACAACAGTCCATTGCATGAACTAGTTCAAGTTTGAATTGAATGAATCGTGCAATACGCTTGCATAGCAAGAGAGTACGGGATGAAGTAATGCAACAAGTTGCGGGACCAAGTGGTCGATATTTGATACGAATGGGTCTTGCAGCATTTGTAGAATTTTGTAGCATTCTAGTATGGGTTGGGGGGACTGTGTGCATCCGACGAGCCACACTTGAAGAACAAGTTGCTAAATTTCTTTGGATTATAGGCCAAAACACAAGGCATAGTGCATGTTCGTTGTTTTCCATTGCTCTGGTGATACGGTTAGTCTCCAATTTCATAAAGTGATGGAAGCAACCATAGGGTTAGAGGTTGTACAAACCAAACGGAGACCAAGTGCCATCTGAAATACATCAACATGATAGATTCTAGTATTCTACCTATACTTTAAGGTATCCATTATCAACACTATCAACTTTGAATTCTATTACCTATAGGTTTAGCTCATTAAATAAATAAAAGTAGGATTGTGTTGGGGTAATTGATGGTACACATATTCGTGTTAAAGTACCGACTGGAGAAGCTGCTAGGTACTGTAGCAACAGATCGTCTAACTGAAACGTTATTGCAGAGTGCAAACCAATCTTCTTTGAAGGACGATGAATTGCTAGAACATTTAGTTGAGATTTGGGTTGAGGATGACGATGACAAGCTGATAAATGCTCAAACTTTCTCCTTGATAATTCTACCAAGTTGCGAGTTTTTAACTCATTTTCGGTTCACCGCGGTAAAGGTGTCTTAATAAAGATGCTTCAAGATGCGGCAAATTAATCTATGCCTATGACTTGTGTTTTTTTGATATGACGACATTTTAGGTCTTGGATACATTTGATGCTGGTAACTTCAATACCAACTATTGTTCTTAGTAATATGAACTTGACTGCATCTGCTTGCAACATAGTTTCATCTATCAAGCACCATTTCTTACTTGGCATTATCCTTGTAGAATAAAAGGTTAACATATATATGCAATTGTCGATACAAAACACAACCAAATAAAAAAATAGTACACAAAAGAATTTAACATGTGTATGCAATTTGACCTTCTCTTTTTTCCTGAGAAGGTGAATAATATCCCACCTAAACTTGTAACAAGAAAGTGCAGATAATAGACTAGCTAAATTCTTTACTGAATTAGTTGAAGATCCATTCACAAAATCAAATTTCTATAACAAGTACTTCCGATATGCAGAAATCAAGTACTACATTGCTACATACACTTCCAATATAATTAAGTAGTGGAGGCGATGCACAAAAACTTCCTCTTCATGCAGCCTTCTCAAATCCTATTTGGTTATTACCGAAGTCGAACACTATATGATACACACCCATAAAGACATCTTCAAGAATCTTGCATCAAGTAGACTTCAACATCAAAAATGGAACCTTGGAAGAGTTTTTGTTTATATATAAACATATAGATAATTTTGTTCTGGTAAAAAACTTTCAAAACCGCTCGTTAATGAATTACCAAGCATGAGTTTGACTGGTTTAAAAGCTCCTACTTAAAATCACCCAAAACCGGACCTCTTAACCGCTCATAATCGGTACTCTAAAAACACCTCATAACCGTTACCCCTACAATTGCCGAGCAAACCCTTAGCACATAATGTCACATGCTAGGAAATGTGCATCTGTAGTTCCATTCTTCCAGTGTCCTTCGGATTGCCATTATATATCATTATTTTAACCTTGTATGTTTTATGTTCATTATTAGATGGTACTTTTTAGTTTATTTCACTTGTTGAATGGAAGAGTGCAATGTATATGTCTTTACAGGTGTACAGATATAAATCCCTGATGGTTAATTTTGTTCCATGCAAGGCTGATCCCTCCATATAGTTCAATAACTAATACAAAGTGGAAGTTGATTTGTATTCATTCACCATCTATGTAATGATTTTCCCTGCTATCAATTGCTTTACTACTACCTACCATCTTTTAATTCCTTCTGTTTTGCCTCATAGAAGGAAAAAAAAAATTGGCATCATCTTTTATATTTCTCATACCGGGATTATATGCCTAAAAGTTGTTGCCTTTTTTTTTAATTGCTAGCACGTCCTATACGTAGTAGCAGACTGTTGCACTAACAGAAAATTTGACCTGACAGGATACACGCAGGCACCTATTTTGTTGTTTGTATTTTGGCATGTCTTTCTCAGACAAGACACTTATTTTAGAATGTCCTTGCTCTTTGTTGATAGATATTCTGCACAACAGATAAAGTCAGATGACAATCATGACATGCACCATAAAAATAAAAATAGATACTCATTCTGGTTCTTTTCTTTTGGCTGCTCTATAGATCTGATAGAATAATTTTTTTTTTTCATTTCTGGAACTCATGTTATTTATAATATAATGTCTTGCAAGTCGTAACATGTCAAACATTCTACAGGGTTGGAGCATCATCAAATTCGGAGCCGATATGTAGATATTATAACCAGGGTGATGTTTCAAAGGTCTTAACTATGCTTTATTTGACAGCAGAAAATGCATCGATATATACTGATATCTGCAGAGGAATATCAAGATATTGGGAGATCCCATTGGTCTCCATGCAATCAGGAAAACCTGAACCTACAAAGGATCCTTGGGTTGATATGGAACCTGTCGTGGCTCGTATTTCCTCATCCACGACCTTGCCGGAGGGAACTGCTAACCCACTATATGGAGCAGAAGTAGATAAACTTATGACGACAAATTTAACAGAAGGAACCTCTGGTAACAGGGCTGTTGTATCTCAGAAGGATTGCTCCACTGAAGCAATGGGAAAGCATTCTAGCTTAGTGTTGCTGGACAAGGTTGACTTTCCAGATTCAGAAAAGCATGTTACAGCAAGCCTCGATGTGTGTACTAATGAAATGTCAGAAGCTGCTGATAAAACCTTATGTCCTGTGAAAGAAAGAAAGTTTATATCTGGATTATCACGATTGACTGCTCAAAAGGTCTACCCAGGCACCCATACCATGATTCATGGGCATATGGGGAATGATTTCGTGGTAACTGATAATTTGTCTTATTCGAACCAACCCATATCTGCTGAAAGTTCGATCATTTTAGATGCTGCAACCTGTGAGTTGGGAAATAAGAATGGTATATGGGAGGAAGACGAACATATCTCTACATTTTCAAAAATGATGGAACCAGTTGCTATATCTTCTGAAAGCAGAATCTGGTGTCATCAAAATGATGAGACGTTTAGAATTAAAAGTCAGACAATCTCAAGTAGTAAATCCACCTTCAAGCCTCAGGCTTACATAAATCTTTATGTTCAAGGTGCTATTGCTGCTACTGCAGCTGCTATTTTAGCTGTTCAAGCGTCCGAGGAGAGTAAAGTCTCGGAGGCCCGTGTTGCCTCCAATCCAAGGAAAGCTATGGCTGAAAAATTTACACTTGAAACAAAAGCATTTTCCATGGCAACATCTGAATTTCTGTGGCCATGTTTTGAGAAGTATGAGGCCCCAAGAGCAAAATGTGGCTGGTGCAGTGCATGCAGTGTCACTTACCGAAAGGGTTGTCTTTTAAATCTAGCTGCAAACAAATCAAGTAAAAGATTTGTTAGAAATGCCAGTGTCCTGCGCCCAAATAAGCCTATAGACAGCCACATTCCTACTATTGCAGCACAAATTGCACACATGGAGGAGAGTTTGCAAGGTCTAATAGACAGTCCATTGTCGGATGTAGCATATAGCAAACAATGGCGCAAGCTTATAGGAGAAGCCTCCGGTTGCAGGGAGTTGAACTTTCTATTACTTGAAGTGAGTTTCTTGGATAACTTAAATTCATCTCATAATTTTTACATATTGTGTGTGATCTGAGCCTGCATGGTTGCTGTGTCAGAGAAACTCTAAACTTTTGCTTATAATGTTATTCTGTTATTACATGTTTTGATTTGCGTTTGATAGCTGTTTACTTGTAAGGTAACCCAGCTGCGGAACATAGACTGAGGATGTCTTTTTATCGGAAAGTAATGTTGTTCCTCTTTGTTTTCCATTTTCAACAAGTGCAATAGTATGGATTTACCAAAATTGTTACCTTTTGCCCTCCTAAATTTAGGTTACTTGATGTTTATTTTTTATTTTTATGGAAATTGTTTTTGTAGAATGTAGAGATACTCAACACAATGGAATGCCATTTATTGAAGATTGAGTACATATTTGTAGAGGAGATTGGCCTCCCACTTAGTTCCTAGGAAATGTGGGACTAAAGTAAGAGTCCACAAGGATACTAAGAATAAATACACAAGAGTAGTAGCTTTAACTAGTTTAATACCCCTTCAAGCTGGAGCATGTTTGTCATGGATGGCACAGCTTGGTACATAAAACAGAGAACTTGAATTAAGCTAATGTCTTTAAAAACAGATCGATCGTTTGATACTCGGAACGAGTGAATAGGGTCGAAATTTGCTTGCACATGATTGTATCTCGATCTAAATGACAACCCACCTCAATCTGTTTGGTTTTCTCATGGAAAACCGGATTTTATTACAACAGCAAGAAAACCTTGGTTTCTTTCAGTTTGTCCTTGTCTTAATAGATTTGTTTACAACAGCAACAAGCCTTGGTCCCAAATTTTTAGAGTTGGCTATTTGAATCCTTTGTACCATTCAGCTCCCTTAATGGGGCGATATCCTCTGTAATATTAACGAAAAGTGTATTTTTTTTTTCCTTTCCCTAGAATAGTTTCTATTATATCTTAGAAGAATATACTTAAACAAATACCTAAGTAGTATATATCTTTGTGTTGAGTTTCATTATACCACCAAGCTTTGGTAGCATGTTGGCATTCAGAAATGTGATCGGCTGAACTACAAGGGAGCTGGTCAGCTTGACGATGAGGGAGGTAGCTAACATGGCGGTGAGGATGGCGTTTAGGGCAGTTTGTGTTCGACTCGCATTCGGTTCGGGCCAAGCTTGGTTCGAAGCTCGTTCGTTGGCAGGTCGATACTGAGCTCGATCGATTTTTTTTCTTTCGCAGTGGTGTTCGAACCGAGCTCATCCATAGGTTGTTCGCCTCGGTCTTGTTCACGAACGGGCTCGAACTCTGCTCGGTTTCTCGTATTAGGGCTTTTCCTAATATATGATATATTTTTTTAGATGTGTATAAATTTTGCCTTAGGAATTTTACTTTTTTTTTGTTATTTATATGATGGTAAATTTATGATGTAAAGAGCATAAATAATTCAAGAAAAAAAGACTTTAAGACTTGAGAGCAATAGTACAAGTTTAATGTGACTTTGGCTCGGACTCGGTTTGTGTTCGTTCGATCTCGAGAGCTAAATTGAGTCGAGCTTGATCGTTTCGAGCCTATAATCAAACCGAGTTCAAACACCATTTTTGCGCTCGATCTTAAGCTTGCCTTGAATAAAGCTCGTTCGATAGTTTAGTCGAACCGAGTTCGAACACAGTTTGCACGAGTTCGTTCGTTCGATTTTTAGCCCTAATGGCGTTGGCAACCAACTTGACAACTAGAGAGGTTGCCAGCTTGGTAGCAAGGAACTCGACCAACATGATGACGAGAGTTGCGGAAGTTATATCAGTGAGCGAGTGAAGCGTGATATATCTGCAAGGGAAGCGACCGACATGGCGAGGGAGGCAGCCACCTTGGCGATGAGGGAGGCAGCCACCTGGCGATGAGGGAGGCAGCCACCTTGGCGATGAGGGACACTCGTAGGTGAAGTCCAGGATTCCTTCTAGGACAAGGATCATAGTTGGTGGCAAGGAAGAAAACTACACTGGGGGTAAACAACGATGCGGTCGGAAAAGAAGCAATCAATTTTTTTGGTTCCAATTTTTTTTTAACTCCATATAGCAATCTCCTTTTTTTTTTTTTTTTTAACTTCCATTAGAAAAGATTTAATTTATTGCTTTTTCTTATTCTTCGTCCTCACCTCTTGCCTATAGAACGATGAAATGACATTAAATGGAGAGTAACACGTGAAAAGGGTGCCCACTCGGTTTCTCTCCTTTGAGGACCATACAACCGGCTCTGATACCATGTTAAGATTCATAATTCCAAGCTCTGGTACAATATTTAGTTGCAGAAGGCAGTAGAGTTGGGAACGGAGGAAGAAAAGTGATGGTGGCTAACCCAAAGATTAGTTGTGAGAAAGTAATTGTAGGTACTAATAACCAACAGACTCTCCATGGGATTAGTTGTGAGAAAGTAATTGTAGGTACTAATAACCAACAGACTCTCCATGGGAGAGTTTATTTTTATTTATAATAACTGAAGACTACTCGAGTACAAATATCAAACGATCTAAGAAGTCAACAGTAAACATAAAAACTTACAGCTTCAGTTCGGAAAGGTAGACTGTTGAATATGCCAATAAAAGTAGGCTAAATCCAATAGACTCAACTACTATCAATCCTAAAATATACCTAGAACATACTATATTCTTATTTGATATGTATATGCACATTGGCATGTACACAGATACGCAAAAGTACACACATATCTCATAATTAGCACGGCCATGATTGTGGCAGATTTTGACGTGCCTCTCAGATAGCAATCCTTAAATACATATATACATGTACCTTATTGATGCACTGCGTCCCTGAACCCAGTTGTTAGAAAATTGCCTTGCAGAATTTGGCTTCATTGTTTTCATGTGACCTGTTCTTGCCATGAGATCATATACTATATGCCACATTGACATTTAGAATGTTAAGGACATATGTTTATTTTGTGTTATATGTTGTTTTTATAATTGGTGAAGTTGTTTGGGTGATTATGTGGAGTTTTGAGGGATCGTCTTTTACGTCTATTGATGATATTATGTTCATTATGTGCAGCTTGAGAAGAGTATTCGCGGGATCACTTTTTCTGCAGAATGGAGTAAACTTGTGGATGACTCGGTGGACTTTTCTTCTTCTCTGGGTGCTGTACGCCGTTCTGTACCTGGTCAAAAACATGGACCTGGCAGAAGATGCAATAAACAATACGTAGCTTCTGAAGCTGAAAATGATACTTCCAGTGGTAGCTCAAAGACTCAGCAATGGTGGCGAGGTGGGAGGCTCTCAAAGATTGTATTTCAGAAAAGGGCGCTAAGTAATTCACTGGTCAAGAAAGCAGGTCGTCAAGGTAACATGTACTTTGCCTCCTGAGTTTCTCAGATGTCAATTGATATGATGCATTTGGAAATGGGCGCAATTGATAGTTCACTGATCAGGAGCTTTTGTTTCGCATCAGGTGGTTCCAAAAGGATACCTGGTATTCATTATCCTGAAGTCTCTGGACTCCCTAGAAGATCTCGACAGCTTGCCTGGAGAGCATCTGTACAAATGAGTAAGAATTTATCTCAGCTTGCCCTTCAGGTTAGTTCTTGTCCCATATTTGTGAGGATTGCTGCTATTCTTTTGGTATATATCAGGAACTCTTTTCCTCTGTTTATCAGGTCAGATATTTGGATGCTCATATAAGATGGAGGGATCTTGTTCGTCCAGAGGAAAATCCTCTTGATGGAAAAGGGTCGGAGGTTGATGCCACAGCTTTCCGAAATGCAGTCATTTGCGACAAGAGGATTACTGAAAACAGGATAAGCTATGCACTTAATTTTGCCATTCAAAAGCATCTACCTCTACGAGTGACAAAGAATATTTTGGAAACAGAAACAACCCAAGATGGGAATGGCAAGTTATGGTTTTCCGAATATCATGTTCCTTTATACTTGATAAAGGAATATGAAGCAAAAGCTGGTATGAAGCCTTTAACTTGTCCACCTATAAATTGTCGAGAAATGTTAAGGTCGCGTGGTTTACCAAAATTAGAGATAAGGCAGCTGAAAGGCCAGGATGACATCTTTTCTTATCTCATACGGAAGAGGTATGAATACTTCTACAGGTTCCATTGTGGTATACTTCTGGTAAAGTGCTAACTTTCTTTTGCATGTTTATCCTTTTTTACTTTGTTTTAGGGATGCTGTTAGATGCAGTACCTGTCAAGGTATGGAAGTGTTGGTTCTCTTAATTACTATGTGTTTGTTTACCTTCATGGTATTTAAGTAATTAGTGACTGAAATCTGTACTATTTTCTCTCTATCCCTCTTTCCCCCAGTTTACTATCAGAAGGATTGCACAATAACTTCACCTGCTGCCAAAGAAGGTGATTTGGAACTGTTCACGTGCACTAAATGTTATCGTATGAAATTTGCTTCGCTAGTAGGAAGCAGCAAACAGAATTCAAATACGCAGCAACATTTACAAGCGAAGAATCAGCAGCAGCTCTTAAAAGGGCAGAATCAGCAGCAGTTCTTCAACGGGCAGAATCAGCAGCAGTTCTTGAAAAGGCCGAATCAGAATCAGTGTATACAAAGACAAAATCAACTGGTTACTGGTACAAAATTAATACCTAAGGTTGGACAGAATATCTCAGCACAGCAAGTTGGCCAAAAGGAGGTTCAATCAGAGATTAGGTGTTCCGCATCTGGTTCCAAGTCTCAACGTAAACGAAACATAAGCAGTTCTGAATATGGTCTTATATGGAAGCGAATAAAAACTGATGGCCCTGGGAAGGAGGATTTCAGGATGAACTATATTATACTTAAGAAAAGAGAGGGTATTAATCCTTTAAGAGATGTAACTTGTTGCCTCTGCAAGAAGCCTTACTGTGCAGATCTGATGTATGTCTGCTGTGAATTGTGCCGCAGTAAGTAAAAACATGAGAATAGCAATACTGTTCTATTTAGGAATATCAGAAATTATATATATTAACTTGATGCATATTCCATTGTTTCTCTCTTGCAGGGTGGTACCATGCAGATGCTGTGGAACTTGAGGAAGCCAAAATCTTTGATTTGGTAGGGTTCAAGTGTTGCAGCTGTCGAAGGAAGCGGTTGCCAAAATGTCCATATTCAGACTTGCCTTTTAAGAAACCAAATGATCACCAATTGGCACCATTTAAAGTAGAAAGAAACGGTTTTGATCTGTCTGAAGCCCGAGCATTCGTGCATCCAAGTACCTCGAAATTTAATTTAAAAGTGGGAGGTTTTGATGAGGATCCCCTTTATTCACTGGGAAAGGTGGAGCTAATTGAAGATGGAGACATGGCTTCTGAAGTTCAACGTGATGAACCTAGATATGTGTCTAAAAACCAGCAAAAATTATCTGTCAGGAGGCCTCAGGTTAAACATGCAAAAGGTAGTAATGAGTTTTGTGCAACTCAGAGTGGGCAAAGTCCGTTGGTGAGTAGCAACCCTGCCGAGGGAGAAAAGGGTGCTAATGAAGCACTGACAACCAAGGAGCCAAACTTGATGTTAGACAAGTTATCACCTCAGGTAGAATGGGACTGCTCTGAGGCTTGCGGTTTTGGCGATGGAGATGTTGGCAGCATAGATCTTGGGGACCAATTGCATGGTCCAGAGACCGGGATTACTGACATGGAATATGAACCACAAACATACTTCTCTTTTACTGAGCTATTGGCATCTGATGATGGTCAAATAGATGATCAGTATGACATGTCTACAAATATATCAGGGGATTGGTCCCTTGAGAATTCTGGAACTACATATCAGGATGTTCCTCCTTATGGTTCCTCTGGAGCGTACCAAATGGGGACATTGAATCCATTTGCTGTTGCGAACAAGACTGCTTTAGAAGGGGTAGCATGTGAGAAATGCAAGCTCAACCAGCCCTCACCAGATCTTGTGTGTGATATATGTAATGTGCGTGTACATTCTCCTTGTTTCCCCGGGGAGGAGAACAAGGGTGCTCAGTGGAGATGTAGTGGCTGCCGCGATTGGCAGTAACTCACCTGGTCTAATATCATGACACTGGCTTCTGCTGTTCAAGTTTTAAGAATAGTGTATTGGAGGTTTTGTTGACATGACCAGGAAGCATCATCAGGAGCTCTCTTTGATCTGAACATAACTGACATTTCTGGAGGGCTGCCACACTGCAGGAGAGCAGCCTCATTGCCAGTATCGATGAAGCAATCGTGATGTCCTCGGGATAGATAGGTTTTTGTTCCGTTCTCTACTCTTGGTTTGAATTAGTTTGAGACTGTTTTCAATAGGTGCGGATAAAATGAGTATTTTGTTGAACAATCATCATATTTTGAACCTGTATATAATAATCATCATATTTTTTGGTGAACAATCATCGTGGAAAGGAAAGAAAAGTAAATCAATTCTTTGCTCTTTCATTTCCTCTGGAGAATTGCAATTCCCATAAAATTTTCTTTTCAGTATTTGAAAAGTCTAGAAGTAT
Source organism: Iris pallida (assembly GCA_029216955.1). Taxonomy (NCBI): domain Eukaryota; kingdom Viridiplantae; phylum Streptophyta; class Magnoliopsida; order Asparagales; family Iridaceae; genus Iris; species Iris pallida. The sequence goes on from JANAVB010006389.1 coordinate 4,500,550, forward strand.
AGTCAGAATACATTTTTTGTAATGAATGCAGGAAATTGGGAGTAAAAGTGAACCCTTGGGGTTGGGTGGGAGAAACTATTTTCTTCCATATTTTTTGGTTACTTTGGAACCATATTTCTTTCCTGCTCATTTCTCTATGCATCCAAATATAAAATATAAAAAAGTTTCGCCTCCGCGAAACAAACTTGGCCTAAAGACTTGTTCCCTCTCCAAGTATTTTAAAAGCCGACGAGGCTTACGTACAAATGAGAAGGTATTTTCAAAACTGGTATGCCGCTGAGTTGAGTTTGTAACGGTTGACATTGCAGCAAGTCGATTACGTTTTGATTTTGTTAACAAAAGGTGGAAATATATGATTACAAATGTCTTATATTTTTTGTCATGGCTACTTTGTAAGACGACAGAATTTCCTGAGGAAGCGGAAGACATTGTTGCAATTAACAACCATAGAACAACCTTTTGATTTATCTGTTTTAATTAGCAAAACTAAATTTCAGTTTTTTGTTTATTGAAAGAGTTGTGAGTTTATTGTTTATTTAAGTACAATTAAGTTGGTTTAGGAGGTGCTTTCTTAAGTAAAATACTGATTTTCTTTCCTAGTCCATTAGTCATCAGATCAAAATAAAATTTCATTTGACCTTCCATCTTTTGTTATTTAACGTTTGAATAAATATATGATCTATTAATCCTCTACAACTCTAAAATTTTGGTATAGTAACATAAACTTTAACATAGTAAGTAAGAGACACATGTTCAAATCTTCTTTGGTGTGTGAATATATGATCCTTTAAGTGATATAACCCTTATAGGTTTGTGATTACCTGATGAAAATACAAGCAACATTTATTCAACATTTACAATAGTTAAAATGTTTGATTTGTTGTATAAGTGAAAGTAAAACTCTTTCAATAATAACGTTGCTTCCCGACCCGTGCGAGCCTACCGTACAGATGGCATGTGCTGACATGACGGCTCTCCACTGGATGGACAGGCCCGGAGCTGGCAGGGGTAGGCCTGAGCCAATAGAGGGGACACGTCAACTCGGTCCATTCGTGCGGTTCAAGAAGTATTTTTGTTCAAATAGTGCAGCGATTGTTGTAAAAGTGATACTAGTGCCATAAAAATAGGCAAATATTAAGAGCACTATGGAGTTTACTAGGAGGCGACACAAATGTTGGAACTTTTGGAATATCCAGAATGTCCTTTAAAATTTGTTATGGGCAACACAAACTAATGTATAAAAGAAAAAGAAAAATTGCCTCTTTTCATTTGCCTTCGACTTTTTCCAAATTTCTAAACCCTAAGCTAATAATATTTTTGCGGTCCCATAAACCCTTACAAATTCTTATCAATCCGATATCACATCCGGTGAACCTCCGACGAATTTTTGGGCGATCTCCGGCCGTGTACTCGCTAAAGTTTTCTGATAAAGCTTCTCAAGCCTTTAGTCATCTTCAATGAAAATGGCTTCTAATAATGTAGAATGGATGATAAAGAACCAATTCAATGGAGTAATTGGTTCGTCGAATACATTATCTCGTATTTTCGAACCTCCAGATAAAGCTTTGGTAATTTATTTCTCCATTGAATCGTTGAAATTTTACATCAATCGAAAATTGTTTGTCTTAGGACTGCCAAAATTTCGTAAGACTAATAGTTTAAGTCTTCAAGTTATGTTATGAACTCTTTTGTACTTACATAGTTTCTTTCATTTGAAGATGCAGAGGGTGTTGTTTGGAGATATTGTCGTACATACTCCTATTTGCGTCTTAGGACTACCAAAATTAGAGTATATATTTGTTGGGTAAAATGTGCTTTGCTGGAGCCTTTAATTAATTTGGGTAAGACCAGCTATCGTGGCATTAATTAATAAAAAATTAAATCCTTATAATTAACACCCTACGTGCCTTATGTATATCCATATCCTCACGTAAAAATAATTTAATCCTTATAACTAACTATAAAAATAACTTAAAATCCTTACAACTATCTAAACATATATCAAAAATCCTCTAAGCATTATATAACAAATTTAAATTAAAATATATTCAATATTTAAACTAACTAAATGATATTATTTAAACATGTATCCAATTTCTACAAAGAACAAAATTTAATTAAAATATATTCAATATTTAAACTATATTTAAACTAACTATACAATATTATCTAAATATATATCCAAAGTTCTAATTTATTTTTTTTAAATAATTTTTTTAATGCACATTACTAGTATATATAATGCTTTTGGAAACGACTCCAAATTGATCCGTCAAAGCCAATTGTAAATCCTCCATTAATTAATAATTATGGAAGATAATAATTATAAAAATAATTTCTCTTTTTATTATGTATAACCCCAAACCCTTACTTTTCTTCACGTATATCTATTACAAATTATAATTAAAATATAAACATATCTATAATAAATCATAATTAAAATATAAACAGATATATATAAAAAATCTTAATTCATATATATTCAAATATTTAAACCATTTTTTTATCAATGTCAGAAATTAAATTTAAAAAATTATTTTACGTGCAATGCACGTGAATTTACTAGTGTCTATAGAACTTTAGGTCTATGATATTTGGTAGTACAACCAGACATCCATAGTCAGCCTACGGATGGGACGAACCTATGGTACAAATTTTAATTTTTTTTTAAATTTATATAAGGTTTGTAATTTTAAAATATATGCAACTATGAAATACCAATTCATGTTGGTGATTTTTACCTTTGGCCTTTCGAGGGCCAGCTACCCGCTGCGACCTATAAAAGTTAGTTCGTGGACGACTGATTTTTATCGGATATGCAACACAATACCTATCATGCATGCACTCATTTGGGGTGTAAAAAACTCAAACAATTTGTATCACTTCACAAATAAGACCACAATAACGAAGCAACATAATCGAATTCATTTTTGTACCACAAAAATAAAGTAATTTGTATTACGTTACCAAGCATGACAGTATCTAATCATGTGCAACTAATATATTACATTTTCGTATTTCTTAGAGTGCCAAAGTTTGAGATGTTTAATTTAGTATATTAAGACCCAATCTAAAATAAATCCACCAAGTAGATAGCAAGATGAAGCACATGCACAACTAAAGTATGAGTATCACACAGAAAGAAACTTTTAAGTTACAAGCACTATCTTTATAGATTAGAAAGATGTCACCTCCGTACACAATACACTTGATGGAGTCGGTATGTAACATGGCAAACTATATCACTTATACAAGATTACCGTAGCTTCAAATATGTCATTATCTGACTGCTGAAGTACAAAAATAAAGGTGAGCATGCTATATTTCTCTCGATTTCTTAGTTACAATGAATGAACAATCCTAAATAGTAAAAAACTTCCATTGTTTGGTATCTCTTTGCCATCAACGTGGATTACAGTTAGTATACTTTGTTTTTATCATGCTAATTTTAGCTCGATGTTTCTATTTTAGAAGCTACATACGCACATATCATACACCAAGAATGAGGAAACCTCATAATGAATATACCTAATAAGTTGAAAATATTTTGGTGCCAATTCTTGATGTCAGTTCATTGTGAAGGAAATGATGTATTTTGCTAGTATCTTCATAAACTCGTAGTAGGATGCATTTTCTATATTTTTCCAGTATCCTCAATAAATCTTCCACTTTCTATATTTTTCCTTTAATCTTCCTAGTGTACCGTTTCAATAGTAGACCTCCTTAACATAAAAGCAAATTGGTCCTTGGAAAACATTTTGATTTAATATTATCTCAGTTATTCTTCTATCATGTTGTTCCATTGTGTGACTCAGATCTTAATTTGCCTTTAGTTAGTACTACTTTGTTTGTAAAGCCTATAAATGTCACGTCCCGATTGCGAAGAATCGATAGTCGTCCCCTGAGCGTGATGCCGACGAACCTAGGTTGCGATCGCACAAGGCATAGTCATAAGGTTATCCGAAACACAACATCTAAGAGAGTACGCAGAGAAATTGAACAACACATTGAGACATAAGTTTTGTATTTTATTGATAATAAACATTATTTACAAGACTCTATTATAATGATGCCGCGCGGGCTTACAACATGACTCGATTACAAAGGGAGCGTCGATGAGATAGTCATTCCATACATCCATTCCTCAGTTTACAACAAAAGTATTCTAGCCACCTGGGATGGAGGGAAGTCGATACATATTCTTGGACTGTTTGTAGAGTCTTCAAAAGTTTGAGCAGCGAGGGTCTTCGACGTATGGTCGAAGCATCAAAACGCGAACGTCGCCTTGGTTAGATGGCACGTTCCTCCTGATTCATAGTACCTGTAGAGAGTGAGGGTCAGTACGATCACATGTACTGGCGAGTGGCTAATTTAAAACTCAAGCTCTCATTTGTTCAACCAGTTTTATAAAACATGTTAGCTACTTGGTGATCTTTCTAACCATCCTGATTGATTTGCATGTTAACATTTTAAGAGGCAAGCATTCGATAGGTAAATAACTTAGTACAATAATTCTTACCTACGGTCGAGCTTGCCGTTACAATGTAACTTACCATGTTCTTCCCTGTCATATTTATATCAAGCTTATAAATAATGTGCAAGGGGGGGGGGGTCACTGGCAATTCAAGTCATCCTGGACGTATAGCCTTGTCGAGATGACGATCCTTTCAGCGCGAGTAGCTAGCCCCGCTGAAAGTGTCAAGTGACCCGTGCTAGCATCCAACACAACTATCTTGCATTCCTCCTAGGACGAAGCAGTCCCGTGTCCCCAGGTTACCGTTCGAGAAAGCGAAACCTTGTGCACAAGTTGTCCACGATCATGCTAGTCTAAAATTAATTATTCAAGCATGGTCTATGAAATCTTTGAGAGTTAGCTAGTTTTCAATGTGTGTCGCCTTATCGTTGTAACATTAATTAATCGATTCATTTCCATTTTGCACAAATCTATAGTAATCATGACATAAGAAAGCATGCATCCGTTTTATGTTATAGCAGTTCGATAGCAAGTGTTTCGTGAAGATTCGTGCCACAATTTATTGATTCTACACAATAAATACAAGCATGCATTTTGTGTTTCATGTTTGATTTGAAACCAGAGGGTCGAGGGAAGGAGGTCAGCCACTCACCTTAGTCTTACTTGAGGCGAGGGACTGGTTGGCCGCACTTAGACGTCGCCTATGCAATCATCTGAAATCACATAAGCAACTGATTAGAGCACTGTACCATTCAAGGAGTTCGATACGAATGCGAAGCTCGAAAACGTAAGCCATAAAAGCCATCGAAAACAATCACGGAAATGCATTCACGAAAACCAAAACCAAAGAGCAAGTGCAGCATGAAAAGCAGAACAACGGAAGGTCTCTCCTGACTCAGCTGCAGAGTCTATTCTCGAGGCATAACCCACTGAATATGAGACTTGATTCCGAAGAAGCCTTTCCATAACGAAAAAAAGATCTTAATTCAATCGTTTCCGTTCGACCGTTTCAATCAATCCCGATCTATCGGTTTCGACTGAATCGGTAGCGACAGTGTTCCTTTCTCGTGCACCCCATGGACGAAAACGGGACACGATGTAGGAACAGGGCACTACACCATAACCAACTAAAAAAAGTTTTATCCTCGAAACTTAAGAATAGAACCTACCTCTAAGAGAACAATGAAGAAAATTTCTTCTTTATCTCTGATTCAAGCTCCCAAGTCGATTCCTCGACCGAATGATTACTCCAAAGTACGTGGACGAGAGGGATCGCTCGATTTCGAAGCAGCTTATCCTTGCGCTCTAAGATTTGGACCGGCACTTCAACATACACTACCAAAATAAGTCATATCAGCGACGTATTTAGCGACTCCAAGATAAAACGTCGCTAATATTTGGGGGTTTAGCGACGTTTATCTAAGACGTCGCTGTTTGTCGCCAACATCGACTAATAGTAACGTCTAGCGGCTACAATTTGTTAAATGGGAATCTGCGTCGCAAGTTCGTCGGTACACGTCGCTGATATAGCGACGTGTAGCGACGCATTTTAAGCAACGTTGCCGTTTATTAAATATCAGCGACGTTTAGCGACGGCAGAGAAGGACGTCGCTAAATATTTTATATAGGCGGCGAGGGTTTCCTTTTTGATCATTCACAAATTTTTTCCTCCAATTTTTCGCGCGCTCCTCCTCCGCGACGCTCCTCCGGCGATTTCCCTCCTCCGGCCTCCTCCTCCGCGGCGCTCCTCCGGCGATCTCCCTCTTCCGGCCTCCTCCTCCTCCTTCTCCTTCTCCTCCTTCCTCAGGTAGCTCCTCCTCAGGTAACTCTCCCATGTCCCCGTTTCCCAGTTTCTCCTCGTCTTCTAGCTCTCTCTCGCTTCTAGTTCGTGTCCACGAGAGCGTGAACTCGCTGCGGGGGACACGAGACTCACAATGGACTCGCTGCGGGGGACACGAGAGCGTGGACTCGCTTTTAGTTCGTGTGACACCTATTTTGTTGGTTTGGACACGTCGTGTCCCACTGTGTGGACACGAGACTCACAGTGTGACACCTATATACTGATATTAGAAGTTTTTTGGGCATATCAACTGTCAATTTGATGTTTTGCTTGGATTCGAATTCTAATTTAGGGTTCGAGCCCTATTTACTAATACTGGGAGTTTTTTGGGCATTTTTAGGGTTTTGAAATGATGAATAAATTGACTAATAATTATTATCGAGCCCTATAAAATTTCAGCTATGTCACGAAGGATGGATACTAATCCTGTGAATGAGTTTTCTCCTAAGTATTCTCGACAGTTGAGTATGATTTAGCTCACTGACATTACTGAAATATGGAATGATTAGTGTAGGGTATGTTGGTCAGGTTTTGGCAGAGTTGGGATATGATAGTATGCATGTTACAATTAATAAAGAATGCTGTTGACACCAAATATTGCACGACAGGTTACTTGAGTAACCTGGAATATTTTACCTACTGAAACAAATGGTTTGGGCAAGGGTGTGTATAGGTCTGTCATCAGATGGTATGGGATTTTGCCTGCCAAGTTCTGAACAGCAGTCCAGGCTGCCTGCTTAGTTGAAAGTCTTAATTAGACTTTCTATTCAGCACCCTTTGACTGAATTAAGTTGACCTGAATACCATATTTTAAATCCTAAATCTAAGTCTGCCTGCTGTTCAATTCATGACAGGTTATCTTGTTAACAGTAAATGCCTTCCTTTTTAATATGTGTGAAACTCAGAGGTAGGATAAATCCAGTACAAATTAGGGACTGTCATGTTCAGGCAGTTGGTACCAGTATTTAAGACTAGTTTGATTTGTATAATTTAATGCTAAAGGCAGATAGGTAGGTCCTGTATGAGAGACTGGATACCTAGGTAGAAATACACCTACAGCCATTCGACTGGCGAGGTAGAATGTCAAGCATTTTGGAAAAATGGTGAGATACACAAAGTCAGACACTGTCCCTACATCCATTCGACTAGCGAGGTAGAAATCTATGTACGACATTTGCTATAAGGACTTTGCATTAATCTACGGTACGACATCATGATCAGGACATAGTCCCTGCAGCCATTCGACTGGCGAGGCAGAAACTATGTAGCCGTAGATAAAGTTGACTGTCCTCCGACCCTCATCCCTCGGCAATGATGATACGACAACCTATCACTATATCTTATATAGTAGTAGATGATGTCTTAGTATTACATTATGTGAGTTCATCTTGATTCTGTTACATTCTTCAGATACTAGATACGATAAGAACATATACTACACCATATGTACAGAACATAGATGATTTACACTAATGTATGCTAGAATGAATCTTGGGTTGTGTTCTGAGCCATCCGTTCTCACACTTGGCAAAAAATTCAATTTTTTGTTTATCTGCTTTCAAAAATGTACTCAAATTACATGATGGTTCCTTTAGTTAGCTTGCTTATGTTACAATTATATTATTTGTGAATATCGATCTTACCAGATGGCACCCATGACCCGAGGAGCGGCACATCGTTTGAGGGAAACAGTGAATGCTGAGGTGGCTCCTCCTACAGTTAAGGAGGAAGTGGCACCGGTTGCTAGTGAGACCGAAAGTTCTATTCATCCAGCACCGGTAGCTAGTGAGACCGGGAGTTCTATTCATGCAGCACTTGCAAGGGACTACATCTCTCCTCACGCCAAAGATCCCGCTTTTTCGAGGTGGTTGTGTGATCGTATCACTGAGCATTTGTGTGAGCTGCGTGGTTCTCATTAGCTATTAGTACTTATTTGTATTGGACTATTTGTATTGGGTTGTTTTTGTATTAGACTATTGGTATTGGACTACATATATAAATTAGTACTGTGTCAATATCTGGATTGTATTGGTACTACGACCCTCATCCCTCGACAATGATGATACGACAACCAACCCGAGAGGATACTCTGAGAGATCCATCTGAGTAGGACGTATACTCTGAGAGATTATCTTTACAAGTATGATATCAGTAGTGGGATTGAGTGTGTACGTCCTACTCAGATGTGTCTCTCACCGTTACTATTTTTTCTGACAGCATGATGGATGTGCTCCGTCAACAGATTCTTGCTCCGAGCCAAAACTTTGCCCCGGAGCTCAAGTGGACATCCTTCGTGTAGAGCTCGAGTGAGAGGTTTCTGACAGCATGGTGGTCTCCTTTGTTAAAGTATCCGTGCTCATCACACATTGGTTGTGGGATGAGCACGGATACTTTAACAAATGAGACCACCATGCTATCAGGAACCTCTCACTCGAGCTCTACACGAAGGATGTCCACTTGAGCTCCGGGGCAAAGTTTTGGCTCAGAGCAAGAATCTGTTGACGGAGCACATCCACCATGCTGTCAGAAAAAAATAGTAACGGTGAGAGACCCATCTGAGTAGGGCGTACACACTCAATCCCACTACTGATATCATTCTTGTAAAGATGATCTCTCAGAGTATACGTCCTACTCAGATGGATCTCTCAGAGTATCCTCTCCGGTTGGGTTGTGTTCTGAGCCATCCGTTCTCACACTTAAAATACATATGAATTAGAACTATGTTTTGTATTTTCGGCAAATCCAGGGATTTGATTCTGTATTTTATATTTTGGTTTTTGTATTTTGGCTCCAGCTCCATTTGCATTAATCTACGGTACGATATGGTGATCAGGACATAGTTCCTGCAGCCATTCGACTGACGAGGCAGAAACTATGTAGCCGTAGATAAAGTTGACTGTCCTCCGACCCTCATCCCTCGGCAATGATGATACGACAACCTATCACTATATCTTATATAGTAGTAGATGATGTTCCTGATAGCATGGTGGTCTCCTTTGTCAAAGTATCCTTTGTCGTTCCAGATGGTATTCTTGAGGATGTTGAACATTTTGCCTTCCTTTAACGACCATGCTGCCTTTCTCTTCGACGTCGTCGGCCTCACTTCATCTGCCCCCTTCCCTGTCCCTCTCGTTATGTCGCGAACCTCTTCCTCTATGCCATCAAAATCAGAATCCTCGACTCTCTTTTGCTTCTTGGATATTGACCCAGCTTCCAATCTCTCATTTTCCTTCGGGTCCACTCTACTCTCAATCTCTTCCTCTTTTATACACGGATTTACAGAATCAATACCATCCAAGGAAGGCAAAACTGAATCAACATTGTCTTCCGGATCGTCCTCATCAAGGCATAACGGGCTGCTCAGCGTGCTCAGCTTCTTCAACTTCTCGCTGGCTGCAGAGTCAAAATGGGAACGGGTCCTCTTTGCCGGCCCGGAGCTCTGACTCGCACTCGTCACCTCGCTACCGGTTTTCTCTCCTCCTCTGACGCGGGTCATAAGAAAAGAAATTTCGTACCTCTTATTCACATAAACATCATTGCCGCCTTGTACTCGAGCCTTCTCGTCTGTGACGCTATCCAACTTTTTGGTGCCTACATTGTCACTCGAATCTCCCCTTCGACTCGTATCGTCCTCTTCTTCGCCTGTCTTTTTATTCCGTGTCTTGCAATCATCTGTTATCACCGCCGACTCATTCGATTCCTTCTCCGATGAATCTGAGGAGGAGGAGGAGGACGAGGAAGACTCGGAGAAGGAGTCGAATGAGTCGGCGGTGATAGCAGATGATTGCAAGACAGGGAGCGAAAAGACAGGCGAAGAAGAGGACGATACGAGTCGAAGGGGAGATTCGAGTGACAATGTAGGCACCGAGAAGTTGGATAGCGTCACAGACGAGGAGGCTCGAGTACAAGGTGGCAATGATGTTTATGTGAAGAAGAGGTACAAAATTTCTTTTCTTATGACCCGCGTCAGAGGAGGAGAGAAAACCGGTAGCGAGGCGACGAGTGCGAGTCAGAGCTCCGGGCCGGCAAAGAGGACCCGTTCCCATTTCGACTCTGCAGCCAGCGAGAAGTTGAAGAAGCTTGGCACGCTGAGCAGCCCGTTATGCCTTGATGAGGACGATCCGGAAGACAATGCTGATTAAGCATCTCCCTTCTCCTCTCCTCCACCATGGCTCTGGACCCATCTGCTCCTCCCTACTTCCCTTCTTCTTATTTGACTCTCTCAGCCACATATGATATCCACCTCAAGTGTAGAGTCGGGAGAGAAGAAGTGGGCAGGAAGATGAGGGGGAAGCAGCACAGCCGACGGCATGACCCGGAGGAAGTACAGATATTTTTTTTCAAATCCGTAGGGGAACTATAAGGAGATATCTTTTCACAATATGTCACCTTGTCAAAGACCCTTAATGTGAATATCATGTTACCGTGGTGTCGGAAGACTAACATGTCATAATTTTTTAAGCCGTGTGTTTTGACATAATCCTCCCAACTCTTTCCTCCTATGTAGTAATCTTGCATTACTACATAGCAGGAAAGAGTTTGGAGGATTATGTCAAAACACACGGCTTAAAAAATTATGACATGTTAGTCTTCCGATACCGTGGTAACATGGTTGTCACATTAAGGGTCTTTGAAAAGGTGATATGTTGTAAAAAAATATATCCTTATAGTTCTCCTACGGATGTTGAAAAAAACCTCTGTACTTCCTCCGGATCATGCCGCCGGCTGTGCTGCTTCCCCTTCCTCTTTCTGCCCACTGCTTCTCCCCCGACTCTACACTTGAGGTGGATATCATATGTGGCTGAGAGAGTCAAATAAGAAGAAAGGAAGTAGGAAGGAGCAGATGGTTCCAGAGCCATGGTGGAGGAGAGGAGAAGGAAGATGCTTGATCAGAACTTGAGGTGGAAAAGTTGTGACGTTGATAGCGTGAGAGAGGGAGGGAAGTGGCTTCATGCCTTTGGCTCACTCGAGTGGTATTTATCCTCCGACCCTCATCCCTCGGCAATGATGATACGACAACCTATCACTATATCTTATATAGTAGTAGATGATGTCTTAGTATTACATTATGTGAGTTTATCTTGATTCTGTTACATTCTTCAGATACTAGATACGATAAGAACATATACTACACCATAGGTACAGAACATAGATGATTCACACTAATGTATGCTAGAATGAATTTTGGGTTGTGTTCTGAGCTATTCGTTCCCATACTTGGCAATTAAGTTGTGGACCATTATGTTTGACATTGTTGTTACAAATTTTTATATATCTGTGTTGATTGATGAGATTGTGTTTCAAACGTGTTCGTGATTGTGTGTATCTGTGTTGTTTGATATTGTGTTCGTGATATACACCGTCGTTGTTGTAACAAATGGTGTAGGGGATGCTGCAAATGCTGCAGGGGATGCTGCAAATGCTGTATTTTTTATATTTTTTTTTTCAAGATTAGCGACGTTCAGCGACTCTCAATGACGTCCAGCGACGATGGTAACGTCGCTAAGTAAGAATCAAAACGTCGCTAACTGTGATGAATACCATCGCTGATCGTCACTAAACGTCGCTACGTAAGCCGTCGCTAAACGTCGCTATATGTCGGTACTATAGCGACGTACCAAAGTCACAGAACGTCACAATTTGGCTCTCAAGCCAGGTCAGCATCGATGCATGTCAAGTCGCTCAACGTCGCTAGGTTACGTCGGTAAATGATGATGTTTTATGTCGCTGGTCGTCGTTGAATTAGTGACGTATCAGCGTCGCTAAATATCGTCGCAATAGCGACGTATTACGACGTTTTGTGGTTTAGCGACTAGGTTAATCGTGACTACGTGCAAACGTCGCTAAATACGTTGCTAATATATATTAGCGACATTTTTTTCCTAGCAACGTCTTGAGGCATCGCTGATTTGACATATTTTAGTAGTGATATGATAAGTCGGCCTTTAGCTCCAGCTAACCAAAATCTACTACGTGATTTGGATCGTGCATGTACTTCCGCAACTGAGAGACGTCGAAGACATCATACACATTCTCTAGCGCTGGCGGCAGGACAATTTGGTAGGCCATTGGGGCGACTCGCTTGAGTATTTCGAAAGGTCCAACAAATCTTGGACTCAGCTTTTCCTTTGCACCAAATCTGGTAACTCCTCACTTCGACGTCACTTTAAGAAATATGTGATCGCCTTCTAGAAACTCGAGGGGTCGACGATGGATGTCAGTGTAACTTTTCTGTTGACTCTATGCAGTCTTTAGTTTTTTTTTCGAATGAGCCAAACTTTCTACACGGTTTGTTCCACCAACTCCGGACCGAGAATCTGTCGCTCTCCGACTTCGTCCCAGCAAATAGGTGATCTGTACTTTCATCCGTACAAGACTTCGTACGACGACATCTGCATGCTGGATTGATAACTATTATTATATGCAAATTCGGCTAGAGGTAGATGAACGTCCTAACTCGACTTGAAGTCAATTACGCAGAGCCGTAGCATGTCTTAGAGAATCTGATTCATGCGCTCCATTTGGCAGTCGGTCTGTGGATGGTAGGGTGATCTAAAGTTCAACTTGGTACTCAGAGCTGACTGAAGGCTACTCCAGAAGTGCGACAAAAATTGCCCCTCTCGATATGAGACTATTGATACTGGAACTCCGTGCAGCCGCACTATCTCGTCAAGATAAATCTGAGCTAGGCGATTGATGCTCTAACTAACTTTGATGGCAATAAAATGTGCTAACTTGATTAGTCGATCGACAATGACCCAGATGCCATTATTTTCCCGTGGCATCTTCGACAGACCAACATTAAAATCCATGCACACGTGCTCCCACTTTCATTCTGGAATCGCCAGGTTCTGCATCTCCCCGTCTAGCCTCTGATACTCAGTTTTTATCTGCTGACAATCCATGCATTGCGACATGAAGAGTGCCACATCTCTCTTCATTCCGTGCCACCAGAAGGTTGTACGGAGGTCCTTATACATCTTGGTGCTGCCTGGATGCAAGGAGTACTTCGCATAGTGCGCTTCCGTTAATATTTCTTTTATAAGTTCTGAATCATCCGGAACGCATAACCTACCCTTCAATCGAAGTATGTCGATTTCATCTTCCTGCGTCAACTGCTGTAAGCCTATTTTTTCGGAATTTGAGTTTAGAATATTTTTTGAATATTTTTCAGAATTTATTTTTTTCTCTATTAAAATGTTTTATTTGGGTGATTATATATATATATATATATATATATATATATATATATATTTATATATATATATATATATATATATATATATATATATATATATATATATATATATATATATATATATATATGAGCTAGACATTCTCCTATTAATTAGAGATTAGTCTTCTATATACATTTTTGAATATTTTGTATCTCTGCTTATCAAATCAATCCAACCATTTACTTATTTCTTTGTCAAGCCACATAGGAATATTCAGCAAGTTAGCCCAATTTGTAACACCCAGTTTTATGAAATTGGGGTATTTTTGAAAATTTATTATTTTTATTATTTATTAATGGTGTTTTAGTCACGATATGATTTTTGGTGATTATTAGTGTAATTAAAATTATTTTCTAAGTCATGACTTATGACTTTGTGATTTTACAAGGATAACCCTAGTGTAAACCTTAGTTATTCCTTAACCTAGAAGTTGCCATGACCATGTGAGCCTAGCCATAGGCTTAGAACATCAAATTAGTGATTTTAGCCTAAAAGGGTATTTTGGTAATTTACTAGATTTTATTGAGATTATGTGTTTTTAATATTATTTAATTATTGTTAAGTACCATGATTAGTCCCTAACCTATCTTACCCTAATCTAGAGGTTAGCTACTAACCTAGAAGCTTGAGAATGGATAATTAGTCAAGGGTTAAAGTAATGTAAATATCTAGATATTTACATAATTGATATTTTGCTTAAAACCCTCAAAATATCTCAACTTTGGCACCAAAGTCTTTGCCTTCACCTTGAAGGAAGGCCAAGGACACCCCCCTTGCCATGGCCAGCCATAGGGCACCCCCTAGCACTACACCATTCTATATAATCCCATTATATTCATTCATGATCAATTTACATGAATTTTAAGCCTACAAAATTCCATTTCCTTCAAACCTCCATAACTTGATCATTTTTGATCCAAATCACCTCTAGTCTTTTGCATTGGGACCCTACAACATCAAGGGTGCTAAGGGAGGCTAGCAATCCAGAATTTACAAGCTTTGGACATCACCAAGTTGAAGGACAAACACCCTCCCTCTCTTTGATTTTCTATTGAAATTGCACAAATAGGTAAATACCCATAACCTTGCTAATATTCTGTTTTTTTTCTTCATAAATGCATGCATATAGGTCTACCCTAACTGTGGGTCAAGTTTGGTAAAATTTAGGATTGGTTTGGTGTCCGTATCGGACACGTATCCTAGGTTGAAAAACCATGTTTGATGAAATGCCACAAAGAATTTAACTTTGTTTTTTTGCAAAACAAATTACATATTCTTGTAGCCCTAGACTATTAGATCATGTACCTACTTGACTGAACACGACACAGTGTCATTTTTGTGTCAAAAATCGACACGGACACGCTGTGACAGGTGCACGTACAGTGCCCTGCTACTACGCTGTTCGTGCTCACTGCACAGAGCACTAGGACACGTGAAAATTGACATGGACACGCGGCAATGTCTGCGAACATGCCCCCAAAGTCTCATGACTTCTCGTGTCGTGTCGAGTGAGAAAACTCACTCGCACTGGACACGCACTGTCAGTGCACATGCGCGCGGGGGCCAACTTCGCGCGTGTCGTGTCGCATGGACACGACACTTGGGCACCTCGTGTTTGTACGAGTGGGTAGCCCATCATGTGGCGAACACATGGACACGAGCACGAGACGTGTCGTGTCCTGTGTCACGAACACGGGGCACTTGAACCCGTACACGATGCGGTCTGAACACGCGTATCAGTCGTGTTTTTTACGACTGATACGGACTTCGTATCGTGTCCTGGAGTGACGTGGACACGGGGCAGGCACTTGGACACGTGCACAACCCCTAGGTGAACCTTCGTGCACGAGCACGAGACACGTGAGTGTGTATGTCGTGTCCTAGAGAGAATTGTACGCGTGCACGACGCAGTGTACATGTGTGTGTGTGTCTGTGTTTACCCGATTGGGTTTTTGTGAGAATTGACACATCAAATCGTGTCGTGGTGTCGTGTCAGGCACCTAGGACACTAGAGGACACTAGGGGCTAGTGTTACCTACCTTGGGTTTCGAGCCTTAGCTCGGTTTGGATCGGGTATCGGATTTACCCATTTTCCTGTGAACAGTGATTCCTGAGTTCTTAATTTGGTATTTTTTTTCTGAGTTTCAAATGATTTTCTAACTGAATTTGTGTATTATATATATGTATTTCTGTGTGTATTTACATTGTATACATATGTATATGTATATATGTGTGTGTATGTGAGATGTGAGGGTATATATATGTATATATGTAGTTATGTGTATATACATATATGTATATATGTAGGAGTGTGTGTGTGTGTTGGTTTCTGTGTTTCCAGAAATCTGGAAACACCCCCCCATTATATCAGTATCACTCCATCTCTATCTCTCTCACTCTAATTCACTCTCTCTCATTTTCCTCTCTCTCTATATATATGTATTTTAGATATATAAGTTTGTATGTATATATATATATATATATATATATATATATATATATATATATATATATATATATATATAAATATATATATATATAAAATATATATATATATATATATATATATATATATATATATATATATATATATATATATATAAATATATATATATATATATATATATATATATATATAAATATATATATATATATATATATATATATATATATATATATATATATATATATATATATATATATATATATATATATATATATATATATATATATATAGGCCTATGTAGTAATGTTGGTATATATATATATGTAAAGTTATATATATATGTGTATATATATATATTGTATAGAGGTAGATACCTATGACAACTAGCCTATGGCCTAAGTTACTTGCCTTTAGGGGCTAACCCTAATTGACCTAATGACCCAAACCCTAACTAGTTGACCCTTGTTTGACTAGAGTTGACCAAAGTCAACCTAGGTCAAACTTGACCTAATTAACCTAGATTGAACTTGAATTAACCTAGAATGACTAGTTTGACTAAACCCTAACTAGTCTGACCATGTTTGACCTAACTTTGACTAGTTTGACCTAGTTTGACTTTTAGAGTTTACCAAAGTTGCCCAAGAGTTGACTTTTGATCAGATTGACCTAGAATCATGTAGTATGCATAGTAAACTTCATTTTTACTATTTAGAACACATTGTGACTTGTGTTGCTCTGATCAGGAGCCAGACACCTCTCCTCAGATAGCATATTTTCTACAGACATTCATACATCAGGCCAGTACATTCTCTGACCGTTTTATACTTGTTCAGGCTTTACTTCTCGCTCTAGATTACTTTACTTGATACTGTCACGTTGGTAACACGGATTGGTACTATATGGATCTTTACATGAGATGTTATCCCTCTCGGGAGCATCGGGTACTTCATGTTACGTGCGTTTCTTTCATCATGTACTCCTATGCTTCCATCATGCATGTGCACTCATGTGATCATGTACTCTCATAATTTACTGAGCCCTCATGTATAACTTCACGTATACTCATTATGAGCCTCATGTGAAGTAATGTATAATAACGTAATGTGTCTAGATCCTTGTGTATTGATTGGGGAAATGGGAGAGTAGAAGTAGACATGTGAATAATTCCAAAGTAGTGTAATCATGTATAAACTCAGTAGTGTAATCATGTATAAATTCTAGCCATTCACATGCCTATCTTGTACTCTACATCACTAGCCACTTACAGTTCTCTATATACAGTAGATATTTTCATTACAGCTATCTCTTTTACAGCGTATATTTCCTTTCAGTACTTTCTGTATTTTACTCTATTTCCTGTATCGTATTTCCTAACTTGATATGAACTGTGTGAGATGTATTGTGCTCGTTCCTGTCCTGACTTGTCACGCCCTAGAACCAGAATACTGGAGAGCGGGGGCAGACATAGCCAGCTACGTATAATAAAATAGAATCTACGTCACTATACGGTCACGGCTGTCTAGATATATGAGGGTTTAACTACAATCCATCAGTCTCTTAAGGTCATAAAAAAGCCTAGTGTCTCAATCACAAGCAAGTAAGTAAGAGTTACAAGAAGTATGATCATTAAATATACAATAGTAAGGCGTCCCAAACATTACATATTCAGCTGATCATGAAGCTAGTCATTACAAAATGTTAGGACTAGCAAGAGTTTAGTCATACATGATCAACCCTAAGATCTGTCAATCATGTTACAGCCCGTAGGCAGACAGTAAGTAAAGTACAATCGAGCTAAACAGGTGCTCGTCGGCTAAATGCCTCAAAAGAATATTTTTACAATAGAGTGGGAGAGCCAAAATAACCCACTCGTTGCCCTGGTTACGCCTGGTGTTCACCATCGGGCTGGAAAAGCGGTAGATCCTCTGGAGCTGCTCCGAAATCTGGCCATACAAAACCAGCTGGATCAGATCCCAGAAAGAGCAAGTGCCACAAAGGAAGCTTCACTTAGGAACTAAAACCAGCAATCAGCACAATAGTATAAATAAGGTAAGAACTGTAAAAATAAGAAAATACATCAGGATGATATACGACGAGATAACCATGGAACTATTCAGATAACCAGGTTACAACCCTTAAACCAAACAAGGACCGGGGTTGTAACCCTTCGTCTGAACAGAACTTAGAATTCTCACCATTTATCGGAAAAAAAATACAGGTATTCTGGTCAGGCAGTAATCTGGAACAAAATCAGGACAAGACTAGACATGTTAGACTCCATTCAATCATTTCACTGCCAAGCAAGAATTACGGCTTGATACTTTAACTAACTAGGGTTATCACAGGCCTAGTTACTAGCAAGATGCAGTGAGAATCTTCCACAGCCACAAGTCCTGCAGACCATCCAGGTTACCCGGGTTAAAAGAATTAGATTTGAATTCAGGTGGGTACATCGTTCAGGAAACGAATGTACCCTTAGGTAGCTTGAAGGGTGCAACACATGACAGTGTGCTGGAAATATGCCCTACTCGACGGCAGGCTACAGATCCCAAGGCGTGCCCAGGTAACATGATTGCCTGCAGCTGGGAGATCTCTTCATGGCTAGTGTATTAATCTAGTTATTAGCCTTAGTCCATTTCAATGGGTACTCCTGACCGTGGTACTCAGGAGTCCCCTCCTAGACATGATGCAAGACAGGACTGGATTATTTGTACAAACACAATCGTCCACGGTGTCCAAGTCATTATACAGGTCATGTCATGTCAGGTAGCCGTCGCAACAGCTATTCGAGATAATCATGTCAGGTTATCATATCAAGTGTACTGGTCAGGAGTGCGCCACGACGGGCCACTATCAGATCATGTCAGGTTAGTCATGTCAGGAGTGCACCACTACGGGTCACTGTCAGGTCATGCCCAATTATCGTGTCCAAACATATCAAGTAAATTCGTGATTATCAAGTTCATGACAAAAGGCGTAAGGATATAAAATGGACGTAAAATATCTAATAAAATATCAATATTCAGGGCTATAGAAGAGCCATGCGGCTAAAGCATATGCGGTCAGGAAAGGGGTAAGACTCATACGGCCCAATTAGGAGAGCGCATGCGGCCAGGGTCACTGGATCCCATGCGGCCAAGACAAGGGGGCGCATGCGACTGGAAGTGCAAGGGCGCATGCGGCTGGAAGGAAGCAAGTTCATGCGGCTGGGGAATGATGGCGCATATACGGCTAAGGATGTTCATGGCCCCATGCGGCTGAGATCAATCGAATCCATACAACGCAGGGTTCAAAACCCATGCGGTTGGAATCAATTGGATCCATGCGGCCCGATTAATTGAGTCCATGCGGCTCAGGTCAATCGAGTCCATGCGGCTCAATCAATCGAGTCCATGCGGCTCAGAGCAGAGCTTATGCGAAAGCGGGGTCACGCGCCTATGCGGCTGCGACTCAAGTGGGAGGGGGCTCATGCGGCTAAGATAATTTATGCGGCTCAGAAGAGACTCTACCTATGCGGCTGAGAGTCTCATGCGGCTGGATCACTTGCCGCATGAATTGTTATGCGGTCAAGTCAGGTCTAAGCACAGTTCATCTTTTCCAAATTTCTGAGAAGATGAACACCATAAGAGCCAAGTTCTCAAGCTCCACAACTCCATCATCCGGAGCCCAAATATGAACTTCCATAGGTGAAAACGGGGTAGAACGAAATTCTCTACAACATGAAACCATCAAAACTAGGAAATAACAAGATTAAGTAGATCAAAAACCAAAAATTCAAAAATAAAGTAAATATAGATCTACAAGAATCTAGCCATGGAAAGTAAAAATGCCAAGTTCTAAAGTGCTTTAGAATGTAGTAAAGAAGAGAATGGAGCAATAAAATCAAAGTTCCTCCATGAAGCAAGTTGTACTTGCCTAGACCTCTCTCTCCTCTCTCTGGTAGGTAAGAAAGTAAATGAGGAAGAAGAAGATGATAAATGAAGAGAGAGAATGAAGAGGGCTAATAAATACAAATGGTAGTGGTAGGTAAATCAAAACCAAGCCAAGCCGAACCAACCAACCCGAACCAGGAATAAACTAAGCCAAGAAGGAAATGCCAAGCCAGAAAATCATGCAATACAAGAATAAAATACATACACGTATTCCAAAAATACGTAATACGAACCACATGCATTACAACTCTACCCACCTTAAAAGAATTCCGTCCATGGAATTTAATCAAGAGGCTAGAGGAGCAATGACAAGCTACATTAATCACATGCAAGCTATAACTAGGCAGACAATCACTCATTCAAGCAAGGAATCGATGGCATGAGGCATAAGAAAGACATTATACCTCACGAGTCAAACAAGTCGGGATATCGCGATCGGATGTCATCCTCACGCTCCCACGTTGACTCACCCAAAGAATGATGACCCCAAGCAACTCGGACTAACTTGATAGTCTTGTTCTTGAGTGTCTTCTCCCTTCGGTCCAATATAAACACGGGCCTCTCCTCATACGAAAGGTTGGTACCAACAACCAATTTTGAATGATCCAGGATGTGGCTCGGGTCTGGGATATACCGTCGTAATTGGGATACATGGAACACGTAATGTACCTCGCTTAGCGACGGCGGAAGAGCGAGACGATAGGATACATCTCCTACTCGCTCCAGAATGTCGAACGGTCCTATATACCTAGGACTAAGCTTTCCCCGAACGCCGAAACGAATGACGCCACGGTTAGGCAAAATCCTCAGGAATACATGATCGTCGACCGAAAACTCGAGAGGGCGTCGATGAGAATCGGCCCAATGACGCTGGCGATCTTGGGCAACTCGAAGGTGATCTCGGACTTTTCTGACCACTTTAACTATCTGGGCAATCATTTCTGGACCGAGCATCTGCCTCTCTCCAATATCATCTCAGGCTAACGGAAATCTGCACTTCCTGCCATACAGTGCCTCGAATGGTGCCATCTGGATACTGGCCTGGAAACTGTTGTTGTACGAGAATTCCACCAGGTGCAAGTGATCTTCCCATGAACCACCGAAGTCAAGTGTACAGGACCGCAACATGTCTTCAAGAGTCTGGATAGTACGCTCAGACTGACCATCTGTCTGCGGATGATATGCTGAACTGAACTGGAGGCGAGTTCCCAAACTTTCCTGCAGGCTACGCCAAAAGTGCGACGTAAACCGTGAATCTCGATCCGAGGTGATACTGACTGGCACTCCGTACAATCTGACAATCTGTCTGAGGTACATCTCCGCTAGCTGAGCCGTCGACTGACCAACTCTGAATGGAAGAAAGTGAGCCACTTTCGTGATCAGCCGATCAACTATAACCCAAATAGCATCTCGACCAGCTGGGGACCTAGGTAATCCGGTCACAAAATCCATGGTCACATGCTCCCACTTCCATTCTGGAGTCGGCAAGGGCTGAAGAAGTCCAGCTGGTCTCTGATGTTCAGCTTTAACTTGTTGGCAAACCAAACACCGAGAGACAAACCGGGCTATCTTCCGCTTCATGCCATTCCACCAAAAGTACTGACGAATATCACGGTACATCTTCGTACCACCAGGATGAATGAAATACTGCGAACTATGAGCCTCTGCCATGATCTCCTGTCTGATATCTCCACTGGGTACACAAAGACGATTACCATGCCTAAGTGTACCACCCTCATGAATACATAACTCGGGTCTTCGTCCTGCCTCACACTCTGCTCTGAGTCGCTGAAGCTTGGAATCTGCCGATTGCGCCATCCGGATCCTCTCGACTATAGTGGACTGAACTTGCATACTGGCCATCAAGGCCACACTGGAAGGGAGAACAACTTCAATACACATCTTCTGAAGATCTGCTAACAGCTCTGGCTGCGCTGTTAGAAAATAAACTCCGGCTCTCCTGCTTAATGCATCCGCAACAACATTGGCCTTCCCAGGATGATACTGCAGGTTGACATCATAATCCACAAGTAGCTCTAGCCACCTCCTCTGACGCATGTTAAGATCCTTCTGGGTGAAAACATACTTCAGGCTCTTGTGGTCGGTAAAAATCTCCACCCTATCTCCGTACAGATAGTGCCTCCACAACTTGAGTGCAAACACTACTGCTGCCAGCTCCAAGTCATGGGTTGGGTAATTCCTCTCATGATCACGAAGTTGTCGTGACGCATAAGCTATTACCTTCCCATGCTGCATCAGAACACATCCTAAACCTCTGCCTGAAGCATCACAGTACACTAAGAATCCTCCGGTCCCATCTGGAAGCATGAGAATAGGAGTTGTTATCAATCCTCGCTTCAACTGTTCAAAAGAACTCTGACACTCTGCTGTCCAAGCAAACTGTGCATCCTTGCGGGTCAACTGCGTCAATGGCGCTAAAATCTGAGCAAAATCCGAAACAAACCGCCGGTAGTAGCCGGCCAATCTAAGAAAACTACGAACCTCTGTAACTGTGCTGGGCACCGGCCATGACTCAATGGCCACAATCTTCTGGGGATCCACTTCTACTCCTCCCGAGTGATGATATGACCCAAGTACGAAATGCGATCGAGCCAGAACTCGCATTTACTGAACTTGGCATATAACTGGTGCTCTCTGAGGATCTGAAGAACTACACAAAGATGCTGCTCATGCTCCGTCTCACTCTTGCTGTAGACCAGGATGTCATCCAAGAACACAATCACAAACTGATCCAAGTAAGGCATGAAGATGCGATTCATGAGGTCCATGAATACTGCCGGCGCATTGGTTGCTCTAAAAGGCATAACAAGGAACTTCCAATGCCCATATCTCGATCTAAAAGCTGTCTTCGGGATGTCCTGCTCTCTGACTCTGATCTGATGATAACCTGAGCGTAAATCAATCTTCGAGAATACTGAAGCCCCCTTGAGTTGATCAAACAAGTCATCTATCCTCGGAAGAGGGTATCTGTTCTTGATTGTTACTGAGTTCAAGGTACGATAATCAACACATAACCTGGACATACCATCCTTCTTTTTCACAAGAAGCATCGGGGCTCCCCAATGCGATCCACTAGCACGAATGAATCCCTTGGTTCTGAGTTCTTCAATCATCTTGTACAAGATCTCCAATTCTGAAGGCGCCATCCTATAGACTCTCTCTGACACTGGAGCTGTCCCGGGAATCAAGTCTATGGTGAACTCGATCTCCCGCTCTGGCGGCATACCTGGAAGATCTTCTGGAAAAACATCTGGGAACTCATCGACTATCCTGGGCAACTGAACTGCTGCTACTGCCATCCGCAACACTGGGGGAGAAGGCTCAACTGTGCCTCTGGAAAATGAAAACTCTGGCTCTCCTGGAATGCTAAAAATAACCCTACCAATATGGCACTCTATTCTAGCATACTGGTTCCTCAACCAATCCATCCCTAAGACCACATCATAATTAGCCATCGGGAATTCTATCAATCTAACGGGGAATTCTCTACCGCTAACTACGATCCGACACGAGGAAAACACTCTATCTACTCCCACAAGTCCGTTACCAGTAAGTATATTGAGCCTTACTGATAATGACTCGGGCTCCAATCCTATCCGTATCGCAAATCGTGCAGACATAAAAGAATACGATACACCAGAATCAAATAAAGCTGAAGCTGGAAAGGAGTTGCCGAGAATAGTACCTGCCACTACCTCTCATGGTGCCAATCCTTCCTCCACGGTCATCTCCATAGCCTGACCGTGCCCTCGGGGTGCTGGTCCCCTCTGCTGAAATCCTCGCTGTCTACTCTAACTCTGGACTTGGGCTTGTGCATACTGCTGGGGGTTCTGCTGCTGGAATACTTGGGACTGAGGCGGCAAGGGCCTCGGCAAGGAATACTGCTGCTGCTGCTGGACTGGAACTGGTCCTCTCACCGAAGAGCTAGAAAGGTTAGACGATGATGAGCCACCCCTATTCGGGCATGATCCAACCCTATGGTCTGCTGCTCCACAAGCCAGACACAATTTTTGTGCCCTGCGGCACTCTGCCACTACATGGCCTGGCTTACCACAATGAGAACATCCCACTGCGGAAGTCTGCTTCTGCTTCTGCTACTGAGGGTACGTCGGGTTGAATGCTGAACCGACGTCACTGAGGCCGCCCGCCTCGGAGCTCCAATAGTCAAAGCCCTGGCTGCCGGGGCTGGTGCTGAAGACTGATTCATCTGGCCGTTGGATCTCTTTCGACCTCCGGCCCTATCCACAATCCTCTGGGAGGTATACTCATGCCTCCTAGCTGCTCTCAAGACTGCATCAAAAGTCTGATGCTCAAACTGCTCCACTGCCAACAAGATCTCCAGGTGAAGTCCCTGCTGGAACTGCTGGGCTCTATCATACTCGATTGCCACCAAGGTGGGAGCAAACCGACCGAGTCTTGAAAACTCGGCCGCATATCCGTCGACCATCCTGTCCATCTGCTTCAGATTAGTGAACCTCGTCTGTAGGTCATACCGAGCTACAACATCAAAATACTTGGTCTGGAATCTCTCCCTGAATACTGTCCAAGCAATGGGTGCTGCTAGTCCAACGGCCTGCGCTGTCCACCAGCTGCGGGCCAAATCCAACAACTGCAGGCGCACCACGGCTACCTTCTCGTTCTCTGGGGTCCTGGCTGCTTCTAGAATCACCTCTGTGTCCTGAAGCCATGCATCTGCTGCGATAGCATCTTCACTACCGTCGAAGAATGGAGGGTTCAAGCGCTTGAAGCTGTTGGCCACGCTGTTACCCTGATGACCACCCCGGGTCAAAGCATCCGTCACTGCCTGGTGCAAGGCATCTCCACGCCGGTTTTGGGAAACTATCAAGGTCCTGATGAGTCCTACCAAAGTGCCGTCATCATGCTCGGTAGGCTGAACTGGCTGGACTGGTGGCTCTCCGTCAGAAGGCACGACTCTGGAGGCTACTCCAGAATGCTGGGCTTGATCTCCGGGTTGCTGCTGATCCGCGGGAAGTGCTCCGCCTTGCTGGTCGGTAGGACCACGAACAATGCCGCTGAAGAAGACGATATAGGAAACAATAAGGAAGGACCAGGACAGATCAACGATACAAGCATATGATCAGGACAAGAATCCAGGGATTCAGAAGATACGAGCAGAGATCAAGGACGAATACTGATTGAGACATCTATTCGGTAAACCCTCACATATCTTGATTTATAAGACCTGCATGGGCCACCACTTAAACCATGCCACGCCCCAGAACCAGAATACTGGAGAGTGGGGGAAGACATAGCCAGCTACGTATAATGAAATAGAATCTACGTCACTATACGGTCACGGCTGTCTAGATATATGAGGGTTTAACTACAATCCATCAGTCTCTTAAGGTCATGAACAAGCCTAGTGTCTCAATCACAAGCAAGTAAGTAAGAGTTACAAGAAGTATGATCATTAAATATATAATAGTAAGGCGTCCCAAACATTACATATTCAGCTGATCATGAAGCTAGTCATTACAAAATGTTCGGACTAGCAAGAGTTTAGTCATACATGATCAACCCTAGGATCTGTCAAACATGTTACAGCCCGTAGGCAGACAGTAAGTAAAGTACAATCGAGCTAAACAGGTGCTCGTCGGCTAAACACCTCAAAAGAATATTTTTATAATATAGTGGGAGAGCCAAAATAACCCACTCGTTGCCTTGGTTACGCCTGGTGTTCACCATCGGGCTGGAAAAGCGGTAGATCCTCTGGAGCTGCTCCAAAATCTGGCCATACAAAACCAGCTGGATCAGATCCCAGAAAGAGCAAGTGCCACAAAGGAAGCTTCACTTAGGAACTAAAACCAGCAATCAGCACAATAGTATAAATAAGGTAAGAACTGTAAAATAAGAAAATACATCAGGATGATATACGACGAGATAACCATGGAACTATTCAGATAACCAGGTTACAACCCTTAAACCAAACAAGGACCGGGGTTGTAACCCTTCGTCTGAACAGAACTTAGAATTCTCACCATTTATCGGAAAAAAATAAATACAGGCATTCTGGTCAGGCAGTAATCTGGAACAAAATCAGGACAAGACTAAACATGTTAGACTCCATTCAATCATTTCACGACCAAGCAAGAATTACGGCTTGATACTTTAACTAACTAGGGTTATCACAGGCCTAGTTACTAGCAAGATGCAGTGAGAATCTTCCACAGCCACAAGCCCTGCAGACCATCCAGGTTACCCGGGTTAAAAGAATTAGAGTTGAATTCAGGTGGGTACATCGTTCAGGAAACGAATGTACCCTTAGGTAGCTTGAAGGGTGCAACACATGACAGTGTGCTGGAAATGTGCCCTACTCGACGACAGGCTACAGATCCCAAGGTGTGCCCAGGTATCGGGATTGCCTGTAGCTGGGAGATCTCTTCATGGCTAGTGTATTAATCTAGTTATTAGCCTTAGTCCATTTCAATGGGTACTCCTTACCGTGGTACTCAGGAGTCCCCTCCTAGACATGATGCAAGACAGGACTGGATTATTTGTACAAACACAATTGCCCAGGGTATCCAGGTCATTATACAGGTCATGTCATATCAGGTAGCCGTCGCAACAGCTATTCGAGATAATCATGTCAGGTTATCATATCAAGTGTACTGGTCAGGAGTGCACCACGACGGGCCACTATCAGGTCATGTCAGGTTAGTCATGTCAGGAGTGCACCACTACGGGTCACTGTCAGGTCATGCCCAATTATCGTGTCCAAACATATCAAAAATATATCAAGTAAATTCGTGATTATCAAGTTCATGACAAAAGGCATAAGGATATAAAATGGACGTAAAATATCTAATAAAATATCAATATTCAGGGCTATAGAAGAGCTATGCGGCTAAAGCATATGCGGTCAGGAAAGGGGTAAGACTCATGCGGCCCAATTAGGAGAGCGCATGCGGCCAGGGTCACTGGATCCCATGCGGCCAAGACAAGGGGACGCATGCGACTGGAAGTACAAGGGCGCATGCGGCTGGAAGGGAGCAAGTTCATGGGACTAGGGAATGACGGCGCATATGCGGCTAAGGATGTTCATGGCCCCATGCGGCTGAGATCAATCGAATCCATACAGCGCAGGGTTCAAAACCCATGCGGCTGAAATGAATTGGATCTATGCGGCCCGATTAATTGAGTCCATGCGGCTCAGGTCAATCGAGTCCATGCGGCTCAATCAATCGAGTCCATGCGGCTCAATCAATCGAGTCCATACGGCTCAGAGCGGAGCTTATGTGGAAGCGGGGTCATGCGCCTATGCGGCTTTGACTCAAGTGGGGGGGGGGGGGGCTCATGCGGCTAAGATAATTCATGCGGCTCAGAAGAGACTCTGCCTATGCGGCTGAGAGTCTCATGCAGCTGGATCACTTGCCGCATGAATTATCATGCGGTCAAGTCAGGTCTAAGCACAGTTCATCTTCTCCAAATTTTTGAGAAGATGAACACCATGAGAGCCAAGTTCTCAAGCTCCACAACTCCATCATCCGGAGCCCAAATATGAACTTCCATAGGTCAAAACGGGGTAGAACGAAATTCTCTACAACATGGAACCATCAAAACTAGAAAATAACAAGATTAAGTAGATCAAAACCCAAAAATCCAAAAATAAAGTAAATATAGATCTACAAGAATCTAGCCATGGAAAGTGAAAATGCTAAGTTCTAAAGTGCTTTAGAATGTAGTAAAGAAGAGAATGGAGCAATAAAATCAAAGTTCCTCCATGAAGCAAGTTGCATTTGCCTAGACCTCTCTCTCCTCTCTCTGGTAGGTAAGGAAGTAAATGAGGAAGAAGATGATAAATGAAGAGAGAGAATGAAGAGGGCTAATAAATACAAATAGTGGTGGTAGGTAGGGGGTTCACCTTGGGTTTATCATGAACCCAATCAAAACCAAGCCAAGCCGAACCAACCAACCCGAACCAGGAATAAACCAAGCCAAGAAGGAAATGCCAAGCCAGGAAATCATGCAATACAAGAATAAAATATATACACGTATTCCAAGAATACGTAATATGAACCACATGCATTACATGACTGGACCTGTTGAAAATATTACAGAGGATGAGGATGAGGCATGGGTGACTATATATTATGGAGCAGGACTAGATGACACTTGTGTTGAGGACCCTCAGCAGGATCCACCACCAGCTGAGGATGTTGCTCCAGTAGTCTAGACCAGTTTAGCTAGACAGTCTTTTCTACTTGTATTTTGTCTCACATTCTGAGTTGTATTTTGAGATGTTGAGATGTATAGACCCTTAGGCTTATTGTATTATGAGTTGACATTCTGGATGTTATGTATCCTAGACACTTAGACTTATTTCATCTATGCTACTATTCTCTTTGAGTTACTATCTATCTATCTGTCTTTCATTCTTCTACCTTAGATGTGATTGAGACTGTATATTGTGATGTCACCTCCATTCGGAGAGTATAAACTGTACAGGTACCTTTATATTGTTAGATGATTGACCTAGGACAGCGTTCTACCGACGATACTGCGGCGTAGGCTGGACGTACCAACGTCTCGTGCCCTTACTCTAAGGTGCGGGTCGTGATACGTTTTTAGTGGTGGCCCATGCAGGTCGTGTTTATGTGGTGGTAGTCGAACTAGAGTATCGCCACAGCCTACGGTAGGAAATAGGATGTATGAGGTACTCAATCACATTAGGAAAAAAACTCTTATCTAAATTCCTGCTATCTAAATTCTTGCTGATATTGTCTTTCTTTTGAAATAAACTATCCCCTTTGACTATGTCATTTCTTCTCCGTATTGATTTACTTGTTGATCTGTCTTCAGGATGGTGGAGACACGATCGTAGCATCTCGGTCCAGGTGACACCGCTGAGAGGTCTGCCACCTCTCGTCCAGCTCACCAGGACCCGGGGACCACAGCTCCCCTTACTCCAGCTCATGTGGGAGCTTCTGCCACATTTGGGGGTACACCTCTACTTATTCGGAGGACCATCCCAGCTACCTCAGACATGCCTCCCCCGCAGTTTTGTCAGCCACAGTTCCAGCAGCACCAGCCGCAGTTCCAGCCGCCGATGCCATCTGGATTAATGGATGCTGCACAGATGTTTTCATACTTCCAGCATTTCCTAGAGACGCAGCAGGCCCAGCAGCAACGTCAGACAGCGAAGTTTACCAGGGGCATAGATGAGGCCCATCAGCTGGCTAAAGCGACGGTGGAGAGGTTGGCTGTCCAGCCACAGGAAGGATTGGGACAGCCGCGACATGAGAGGATTCCGGGCATTCAGGACTTCAAGAAAATGAAACCCAGGGACTTCTTGGGGATAGAGGAGATTTTTTATGCTGATGACTGGATTGAGCACATTGAGGAGATCTTCCGACTGGCGGAGATACCAGCCGGACTCCAGATAGAGGCAGCAGCCAGCCAGATGTGGGATCTTGCTCGTACCTGGTATCAGACGGACCCGAGAGTAGGCACTCCAGGGCAGACATGGAGAGCTTTCAAGGAGCTCTTCAAGAAGAAGTTTTTCCCGGATCAGGCAGTCGGTGCTTTGGAGACCCAGTTCGAGAACCTGGTTCTGGGAAACTAGACTGTAGAGGAGTATTCTGGTGAGTTTTGCCGATTGAGCAGATTCGTGGAGGGCCTTAGCGAGACAGCGAAGGCGAGGAGGTTCAGGAAGGGCTTAGTCAAGGAGGTCAAGTCCTTGACCAAGAGTGACAGAAATCCCACTTTTGAGGAGATTCTGGCAGGAGCGATGGCGGCTGAGGATGATCTTGAGCTGAAGCTCAAGAGGGGCCGCGACACTCAGGGAGCTGGCAGCAGTGGAGGATAGGCCAAGAGGCCTCATTTTCAGCACCAGCAGCAGAGGCCATTCCAGCAGTAGAGGCCATTCCAGCAGGTGCAGCAGCAGCCGAGGCACCAGCAGCAGGCACCCAGGCAGCAGGTCGTCAGTTGTACTTTCTACAAGAAGCAGGGTCATGGATGGAATGACTGCAGAAAGAGGCTTGGCAGGTGTCTACTATGTGGTTTCGGAGACCACCAGCTGAGGGAGTGTCCCATGTCTTCGGGATGACCAGTTCAGGGAGCCAGAGCCAAGGCTCCGACAGGACATCAGAAGGGACCTTTGCCGACTCAGCAGCAGAGGTTCACCCAGTACCAGCATCAGGCCAGGGGTGGACAGTAGGGACGAGCCTACGCCATGGAAGCAGAGGTTGCTGAGGTTACTGAAGAGCTGATAGCAGGTTCTATTCTTCTCGACTCTATTCTAGCTTTTGCATTGTTCGATTCTGGGGCTTCCCATAGCTTTGTATCAGTATCTTTTATGATTCGACATCATGTTATATCTGAATCGTTGCCTAGGACTTGCAAGATCACGACCGGGGTGGCATTATCCTCGTTCGTGATGTTTGCAAGGGACGGAGAGTAGTTTTAGAAGGCCGAGAGTTGGATGTGTGTTTGCTCGTAATGCCACTACCGAACTACGATATTGTACTCGATATGGATTGGTTGAGCATGCGCTATGCCAGCATAGATTGCCGCGGGGGTAGAGTTCTGTTCAGAGCGCCAGGAGAGCCAGAGTTTGTATATTCTCGATGGCAGGCAGAGCAGACTTGCAGAGTTTTCTGCGGAGTTTCGGTCGAGGAGCAGCCAGCTCCACATCCATTGATAGCTGAGTTCATGGACATATTTCCAGAGGAGTTGTCTGGGCTTCCACCAGACAGAGACGTTGAGTTCTCGATAGACTTGGTTCCAGGTGCGGAACCCATTTCTCAGCATGTCTATCGAGTGAACAACAGCGAGTTGGTAGAATTAAAGAAACAAGTGGATGAGTTACAGGACAAGGGCTTCATCCGCTCTAGTTCTTCACCATGGGGTGCACCGATACTCTTTGTACCGAAGAAGGATGGGTCGGTACGGATGTGTATCGACTACAGGGCACTCAACAGTCTGACGATCAAGAACAGATATCCACTGCCGTGGATCGACGATCTCTTCGATCAGTTGAGCGGAGCTCGGGTATTCTCGAAGATCGATCTGAGGTCAGGCTACCACCAGGTAAAGGTGGACAGAAAGGATATTCCGAAGACGGCGTTCAGGACACGGTATGGCCAGTTCGAGTTTATGGTGATGCCGTTTGGGTTGACTAATGCCCCGACGGTGTTCATGAACTTGATAAACAAGGTGTTCCACTAGTACTTAGATAAGTTCGTGGTGGTGTTCATCGACGACATCCTAGTGTACTCGAAGACAGAGGAGGAGCATGAGGAGCACTTGAGAGTGGTCCTGGAGACTCTCAGGCAGGAACAGCTTTACGGCAAGCTCTCGAAGTACGAGTTCTTCCTGGACAGAGTTGACTTCCTGGGTCATATGGTGACTGGAGATGGGATCTCAGTCGACCCAAGGAAGATATCAGCAGTTGAGGCTTGGGCAGCACCGACGTCAGTGGCGAGATCAGGAGCTTCTTAGGATTGGCAGGCTACTACAGGAGGTTCGTCCAGGATTTCTCCCGGGTTGCAGAGCCGTTGTCTAGGCTGACCCGGAAGGACGCAGAGTTTGTCTGGTCAGAGGAGTGTCAGGCCGCTTTCGATGAGTTGAAGAAGCGATTGACGACAGCCCCGATTCTGACATTGCCATCAGGATCAGGCGGGTTCACTATCTACAGTGACGCCTCGGGAAAGGGTTTGGATTGTGTCTTACAGCAGCATGGGAAGGTGATTGCCTATGCTTCCAGGTAGTTACGTCCCCATGAGAAGAACTACCCTACCCATGATTTGGAGTTGGCGGCAGTTATCTTTGCTCTGAAGGTGTGGAAACACTATTTGTATGGAGAGCGCGTGAAGATATTTACAGACCACAAGAGCTTGAAATACGTATTTACGCAGAAGGAGCTCAACATGAGGCAATGCAGATGGTTGGAGCTGATGAAGGACTTTGATATTCTGCTGCAGTATCACCCAGGGAAGGCCAACGTAGTTGCCGATGCTTTGAGCAGATATCCGACAGCTATGTGTTTGACGATGGATCGTCACTTGTTAGCCAACTTGGAGAGCCTTGGGATCGAGGTGATTGTGCCGGGAGTGCAGATGCAGATGTGGGGCCTCCAGATTCAGTCGGACTTGATTGATAGGATCAAGTCGGCTCAGTTCGATGACATTTCTCTACGATGCATCAGAGAGCAGGTCAGAGCAGGATTTGCGGACGATGAGTTCACTCTTGCAGGGGATGGCGCATTGAGGTACGGTTCCAGACTGTGTGTGCCCAGTAGAGACTTTCGAGAGCAGGTTATGTAGGAGGCCCATCGTTCTCAGTACTCTATACATCCGGGAGCCAACAAGATGTATAGGGATCTGAGAGAGCATGTATGGTGGAATGGGATGAAGCGCGAGGTAGCACACTTCGTAGCCAGGTGTTTGATCTGTCAGCAGGTAAAGGTAGAGAGGCAGAGGCCAGGGGGACTGTTACAGCTATTGCCCATTCCGGAGTGGAAGTGGTAGCACATCACGATGGACTTTGTTTCGGGATTGCCGCGTACTCTAGGAGGAAAGGACACGATTTGGGTCATCGTCGACAGGTTGACCAAATTGGCCCACTTCTTGCCATTCAAAGTGGGTTTGTCTACCGAGAAGCTATCAAAGATGTATATGAGGCAGATAGTCAGACTTCATGGGGTTCCAGTGAGCATTGTATCGGACCGGGACAGTCGTTTAACTTCATATTTCTGGAGGAGCTTGCATATTAGCTTGGGCACTCAGCTCAAGTTTAGTACTGCATACCACCCTCAGACAGACGGACAGTCAGAGCAGACCATTAAGACACTGGAGGATATGCTGCGAACTTGTGTCCTGGACTTTGGAGGATCTTGGGAGAGTTACCTGCACTTAGTAGAGTTTGCATACAACAATAGCTTTCAGGCCAGCATTGAGATGTCACCCTTCGAGGCACTGTACGGGCGTAGATGTCGTACACCCTTGTCTTAGGATGATATTAGGGAGCGAGCTTTATTGGGGCCTGAGATGGTTGTGGATGCAGCAGAGAAGGTGAAGCTCATCAGAGATCGGCTTCGCGTGGCACAGGACAGACATCGACACTGGGCCGACAGCCATCGCAGACCTTTGAAGTTTGAGGTACAGCTTAGAGATAGGATTAGAATTAGGTTATCTTGTATATGTTTTGTTAACCATGTTTTATTATCATAATTAAATTGAGACCTTGTTTGTGATTAGGTTGGAGACCAGGTATTCTTGAGGATATCTTCGACACGTGGCACGATACATTTTGGTGGAGGTGGAAAGCTTAGCCCGCATTTTATCGGCCCTTTCGTTATCAGCGGAAGAGTCGGAGACGTGTCTTACAGGCTAGACTTACCACCAGCATTGGAGGGAGTCCATAATGTATTTCACGTGTCGTAGTTGAGACGGTACGTGGCAGATCCTAGCCATGTACTAGATCATTCTGAGATCGAGGTGGGTCCTACTCTTCGTTATCCAGAGCAGCTTGTTGAGATTTTGGATCGACGGGAGAAGGCATTGAGGAACCAGACGATACCATTGGTTCGTGTCGCATGGAGGCATTATTCTCCAGAAGAGTCCACCTGGGAGCAGGAGGATGAGATGCGTGAGCGATACCCTTATCTATTTGTACCTTGAGGTATGATTTTCTATCCTTCTCATCAGTTTCAGTTTCGTCTTTAAATTTCGAGGACGAAATTATTTTAAGGAGGGTAGACTTGTAACACCCAGTTTTCTGAAATTGGGATATTTTTGAAAATTTATTATTTTTATTATTTATTAATGGTGTTTTAGTCATGATATGATTTTTGGTGATTATTAGTGTAATTAAAATTATTTTCTAAGTCATGACTTATGACTTTGTGATTTTACTAGGATAACCCTAGTGTAAACCCTAGTTATTCCTTAACCTAGAAGTTGCCATGACCATGTGAGCCTAGCCATAGGCTTAGAACATCAAATTAGTGATTTTAGCCTAAAAGGGTATTTTGGTAATTTACTAGATTTTATTGAGATTATATGTTTTTAATATTATTTAATTATTGTTAAGTACCATGATTAGTCCCTAACCTATCTTACCCTAATCTAGAGGTTAGCTACTAACCTAGAAGCTTGAGGATGGATAATTAGGCAAGGGTTAAAGTAATGTAAATATCTAGATATTTACATAATTGATATTTTGCTTAAAACCCTCAAAATATCTCAACTTTGGCACCAAAGTCTTTGCCTTCACCTTGAAGGAAGGCCAAGGACACCCCCCTTGCCATGGCCAGCCATAGGGCACCCCTTAGCACTACACCATTCTATATAATCCAATTATATTCATTCATGATCAATTTACATGAATTTTAAGCCTATAAAATTCTATTTCCTTCAAACCTCCATAACTTGATCATTTTTGATCCAAATCACCTCTAGTCTTTTGCATTGGGACCCTACAACATCAAGGGTGCTAAGGAAGGCTAGCAATCTAGAATTTACAAGCTTTGGACATCACCAAGTTGAAGGACAAACACCCCCCTCTCTTTAATTTTCCATTAAAATTGCACAAATAGGTAAATACCCATAAACCTTGCTAATATTCTATTTTTTTCTTCATAAATGCATGCATATAGGTCTACCCTAACTGTGGATCAAGTTTGGTAAAATTTAGGGTTGGTTTGGTGTCCGTATCGGACACGTATCCTAGATTGAAAAACCATGTTTGATGAAATGCCACAAAGAATTTAACTTTTTTTTTTGCAAAACAAATTACATATTCTTGTAGCCCTAGACTATTAGATCATGTACCTACTTGACTGAACACGACACAGTGTCATTTTTGTGTCAAAAATCGACACGGACACGCTGTGACAGGTGCACGCACAGTGCCCTGCTACCACGCTGTTCGTGCTCACTGCACAGAACACTAGGACACGTGAAAATTAACATGGACATGGGGGCAATGTCTGCGAACATGCCCCCAAAGTCTCATGACTTCTCGTGTCGTGTCGAGTGAGAAAACTCACTCGCACTGGACACTCACTGTCAGTGCACATGCGCGCGGGGGCCAACTTCGCGCGTGTCGTGTCGCATGGACACGACACTTGGGCACCTCGTGTTTGTACGAGTGGGTAGCCCATCATGTGGCGAACACATGGACACGAGCACGAGACGTGTCGTGTCCTGTGTCACGAACACGGGGCACTTGAACCCGTACACGATGCGGTCTGAACACGCGTATCAGTCGTGTTTTTTACGACTGATACGGACTTCGTATTGTGTCCTGGAGTGACGTGGACACGGGGCAGGCACTTGGACACGTGCACAACCCCTAGGTGAACCTTCGTGCATGAGCACGAGACACGTGAGTGTGTGTGTCGTGTCCTAGAGAGAATTGCACGCGTGCACGACGCAGTGTACATGTGTGTGTGTGTCTGTGTTTACCCGATTAGGTTTTTGTGAGAATTGACACATCAAATCGTGTCGTGGTGTCGTGTCAGGCACCTAGGACACTAGAGGACACTAGGGGCTAGTGTTACCTACCTTGGGTTTCGAGCCTTAGATCGGTTTGGATCGGGTATCGGATTTACCTATTTTCCTGTGAACAGTGATTCCTGAGTTCTTAATTTGGTATTTTTTTCTGAGTTTCAAATGATTTTCTAACTGAATTTGTGTATTATATATATGTATTTCTGTGTGTATTTATATTGTATACATATGTATATGTATATATGTGTGTGTATGTGAGATGTGAGGGTATATATATATGTATATATGTAGTTATGTGTATATACATATATGTATATATGTAGGAGTGTGTGTGTGTTGGTTTCTGTGTTTCCAGAAATCTGGAAACACCACCCCATTATATCAGTATCACTCCATCTCTATCTCTCTCACTCTAATTCACTCTCTCTCATTTTCCTCTCTCTCTATATATATGTATTATAGATATATAAGTTTGTATGTATATATATATATGATTTTTTTTATTTATAAGTTTGTATGTATATATATATATATGATATATATGATATATATATATATATATATATATATATATATATATATATATATATATATATATTTGTATTAAATTATATATTGTGTCTATATATATATATACTATATGATATATGAGTATTACATAGTCTATAGGCCTATGTAGTAATGTTGGTATATATATATATATATATATATATATATGTAAAGTTATATATATATATGTGTATATATATATATTGTATAGAGGTAGATACCTATGACAACTAGCTTATGGCCTTGTCACGACCCGCACCCGCTTTTCGGATACGAATTGTGTCCAAGTCCAGCCTACGCCGCATTGTCGGCGGTAGAACGCTGTCTATACTCACAAGTCACTGAGTCTATAATCACGGGAAAACTATATCTCATCCACAGAAATAATCATGTCACAGTCAAGATCAATAAAAAGACATGAACTGAATAATATTGAATAAACTGAATATCAAGAATCACTGTCACGTCCGGTGGACACAAATCCACTACCAATAGACGGAAGAAAAGAATACATGGAGTAACTAACTGAATAAAAACTGCTAATTCTAGACCACCTCAAGTGCAAGCGATGCGATCTGATGCTGGCTCAACCCTCTGGTCTGCTCCTAACTCAAACTCGGCTAACCTGAAGAGATCATCAGGTCCTCAAAGGACTAGCAAGATACATAAAAAGGAGCCTTTCTAACAGTTTATTATGCATGGAGAAAGATACAGAATAAACAAGTAAAACGGTGCAATGAATAAAGCACGAATCTATAGACTGTCTACATGAAAATAAACTGCTGAACAAGGACTAGAGAACTCATGTCAAGATGTCAACGGATAACCGAAACGAATACTCAAACCCTCGTCCCTAATGTGGACTCGCAGGTTTGAACTACTAACCCTCGTCCCTAGTGTGGACTCGCAGGCTAGCATCACCCACGTCCCTAGTGTGGACTTGCAGGCGTAACCCTATACCACTAACCCTCGTCCCTATCGTGGACTCGCAGGCTAGCATCTACTACTAACTCTCGTCCCTAGTGTGGACTCGCAGGCTAGCATCACCCTCGTCCCTAGTGTGGACTCGCAGGCGTAACCCTATACCACTAACCCTCGTCCCTATCGTGGACTCGTAGGCTAGCATCTACTACTAACCCTCGTCCCTAGTGTGGACTCGCAGGCTAGCATCTACTACTAACCCTCGTCCCTTTGGACTACTACAGTTTCAGGTTCCATTCATAGTAAGCCAGAATCAACTTATCAATAATTACCATAACTTAAATCCTTTATAAGGTATGTGGGGAAAGAATCTGTTGAAAACTTACAGTAATGTCTTATGAATCACAAATCATGTCACTTGATTAATTCCTCATGAAGTCTCATAATCTGCAACCAAATCTAGTATGTGAAAAGCAAGGTCTTTCAGCATCTACCATTGCTTCCAGCTATGGAAAGGTGAAAACATATAAAAGGGTGTTCTCGGATTACAAACCTGAGAATCTTGCTATAACACTGTTGACTGTCTTCACCTGCAACATTGCTCCAGTTTTGTTCTTGGTAGCATCACTTCTAAAGCTAAAACATGTATGTTTTGGAGGATCTTATATATGCGGTCATGCTAGCACAATGGATAGCATATCATATGCAATCAATTATTGGTCCAAAGACATAGGCTCAGATTGACACAGCCTGCAATGTGCAAGGCATTAACAGGGTAACGAACACAGACAAACTTCAACCATCAAGTATAATGTCTTTAGATGTGCCAACAAGGGAAATGCTCCAGCTTTGAGCTATCCGGAACACTCGCTATATTGACTTTGACTAAACAGAAGGTTACACACATCTCCATGCCCATTTGTATTACTAGTAGGACTTTTACCCACCAAATCTAAACCATACTATACATCACAATATATATACGACCACAGCCATCACCATGCCAACCTGTATCTTTACCAGTCAAGACTATTACTGAGGATTAAAGAGATTGATTGAATCTCTCTCGGATTCAGTTCAGACCTCTATATAGTTATCCAATACACACAAGTGTCCAACTCAGAACTATATTACATTATTAGATTGAATCGGAAAAACTAACACTGGGTTGGGATTTACATATCATACCAGCAACCACAGTTTTCGTGGGAATTTCAGCAAATTCAATCAGATTCATATTTAGCAATCTTCGAATATACAATTGGGGTTAAAATTAGTTTTCCAAAAATGTCAACAAATAAAGACTAGCATTAATTCCTTGCCTTCCATTATTCCTACTAGATAAATGAGAAAACCCATGGAATCGGAAGTGGAAAAGAAGTACAAATTGAGGTAGGGAGCTGCATTCATCTCGAAAGCACAATGCATCAGCTAAATAATCAAACTACAGTCCCAAAAACATAACTATACTTTAAGCAATTGCTGAATTGTGGTATTTAAGCCAAAATATTACTTCCTAGCTATTCAATACACATGAGCCTCCAAACCAGAAGTATATTCTATCAATGGGATTTAGTTAAAACAGATCATACCAACACGTCTAATCCCCCCTATAGAAACTTCTGCAAATGTAATAGAAGAATGTGATTCCACTAGGCATTCCATATCTAAACTTGGTACTCAGGTATTAAGGACTTGGTTGGCACTTAATCTTTGTAGGTTTTCTGGCTTTGGGAGCACCTCCTAACCAGCTCTGCCCCCTTCATACTTAACCTGTTGTAATCAGGTGACTTCCCTGTGTACTAGTGCAAGGTACCAACCCGATTATGCCTCTTACAGGTTCAATTAGCCTTCATAATTGCAGAACAACGGTATGAAGTGAAGTAATATGCAGTCAATAATGCAACATGTGCAGTGGCTACCACTACAATGTGCAGGACATTAATAGGGATGCACAGGACATTGTTCCTAGTCTGAATCACTTCCAAAATGGACTGAAATGATTCGGCCAAGGGAACAGGACTAATATGGAGGAATGAACAACTATAAGGTATATCCAAACAAAGAACTGATACAACATGTTACAGGGACAGATACATTAAAGGAAATGGGAGAATGATAATAAGTATCTGTATACTAATACATGGTAGCTTATCCCATACCTTAATGCTTGTATCCCTTATTCAATGTACTGTTGTAGCTACTGCTATAGCTCAAAATCCGCATTCATAAGGATCGACCCCTATATATATACCCCTTGACTGAATGAGTAGCAGGACAGAAAAGCTATAGAATTGCAGTGAAATGGATGTATGGAAGCGAATACAGTGTACTGTAGAATGATGGGAGATACTGTGGTAAGGTTGTGCAGTGCTAATAGAAGGCAGTAGGT
The DNA here is from genome assembly GCA_029216955.1 of Iris pallida. NCBI lineage: Eukaryota > Viridiplantae > Streptophyta > Magnoliopsida > Asparagales > Iridaceae > Iris > Iris pallida. The sequence continues at coordinate 4,539,836 of JANAVB010006389.1, forward strand.
GAAATGAACTAGCAAATGCAAGTGCAATGCCAAGGAAAACAGGTGCAGGACTAACCAAGTGTAGCAGAGATAAATGTGTAGTGAAGTGTAGTTAGCCAGTGGCTAATATTGCATAATGCGGTATGCAATGGATACCAAGTTCTGATATATGGCATGTATCAGTGATACAAGGTAAGATACAGGAAAAATTTGGGTTTGTGAAGTTATGACAATTATGTTGAATCAGAAAGCTTGCCCAGAGTGTAACAATAATACAAGTAAAGCTGCAGCAATCCAAGAGAAGAAGATAGAGTCACAAAGAAAACAAGGTACAAAGTCCTAGGCTGGTGGACTCATGTTGAACCTTCCACTATGATACAAGGATGACAATAGCCTACCAAGAGAATCTCAATTATCAACATCTAATGCCCGGGTATTGCCTGCACATCTGATGTGCTTTGACACACACATATGCAACCTAAACTACTTCTACACCGACTTGACCCTAGCTTACATAGGTACACGTGGTGCACACTGTCCCAAGTATCATGTACACTCCACTGGACAATACTCCATTACCTATAACAATCGTCACAGGGACTTGCCAAAGCAACCCAACTACTGATACTCTCTTTTATTCCATGGCAGTTACACCTGACACTTCTCCCTCATGATTCAAAATCTGCCATATGATTACCTATGGTCACAATAACTCTCATTCATCTGTTCATATGTTTGTGGGTTCGACAGGGTTCAATAACAAATACTGAGTCGAATCAAACCTTTTGTTGATACATTGCTTTCTTAGGCATTATTACAAATACCTATGCTACCATTTAATGGGATCGTCTTCTACTTGCACATGGTAAGAATTTCTTGATTGAAGGAGATGATGGTTACCTGCTGATTGCTTCGATCCCGCAGGAGGTTGCCTCGACTTCGAGAGGGAAGGCTGGAAGAACTCGGCTAGGAATTCTAGGGTTTATGGAGATGCGAAGTCATTAATTAACATACACATATATATAGGCTAAAACGAATCCTGCTGGGATAAGGAGGAATAAATTCGATGATATCTAAACCCCTGTCCTGGCTCTGGCCGTTAGGAAAATTCAAATACAAAATTTAAGTCCCTGGGCTCGAAAGGAAATTTTAAATAAGGCTTTTTGCATATAGGTCCTGCCTGTTTCCTATATTACCCATTATATCCTCTATGGATATTTAAGTGAAACAAAATGTAAATCATAAACATTATAAGTAAATAAAAATAAAATAAATAATAAAAAAAAATACTAGGAGAATTTGGTCAAGGGGTTGACAGGCCTAAGTTACTAGCCTATGGCATTAGGGGCTAACCCTAATTGACCTAATGACCCAAACCCTAACTAGTTGACCCTTATTTGACTAGAGTTGACCAAAGTCAACCTTAGGTCAAACTTGACCTAATTAACCTAGATTGAACTTGAATTAACCTAGAATGACTAGTTTGACTAAACCCTAACTAGTCTGACCATGTTTGACCTAACTTTGACTAGTTTGACCTAGTTTGACTTTTAGAGTTGACCAGAGTTGACTTTTGACCAGATTGACCTAGAATTATGTAGTATGCATAGTAAACTTCATTTTTACTATTTAGAACACATGACTTGTGTTGCTCTGATCAGGAGCCAGACACCTCTCCTCAGACAACATATTTTCTACAGACATTCATACATCAGGCGAGTACATTCTCTGACCGTTTCATACTTGTTCAGGCTTTACTTCTCGCTCTAGATTACTTTACTTGATGCTGTCACATTGGTAACACGGATTGGTACTATATGGATCTTTACATGAGATGTTATCCCTCTCGGGAGCATCGGGTACTTCATGTTACGTGCGTTTCTGTAACACCCATATTCGGAATACGTATTTTATCAAGCGTATACATATTTCGTACCTGTATTTTATTTTCTCGGATTTTGGCCTGTACTTGTAATTGACTTGACTTGCAGATTTTGGTTCTCGTAATTGGGTTTTACCTGGCTTGGTTTATTTTGTGGAGGAGAATTGGTTTGATTTGTTTTGGTTTGGTTTAACATGCATTGGAACACCTTAGCCTATGCTCCACCCTCAACACAACACACCCACCTCCATTAAATCCCACCTAACTTTTCTCTCTCCTCTTTATTTTTTATTTACTTCTCCATCTCCTTCTTCTTCCTTCCTCTACACAACACCAACACCTATAGGAAAGTGCACCTTACCACCACATGAGAACCACATTTTATTTGTTCATTAGCTAGATTAGGCCATGGTGATCAACATTAGAACTTGATATTTTGTGATTTGGAGGCACCATTGTTTTATATCTAGGTTTTAACTATTTTCGGATTTACATGGTTTTGATCTATTTTGGTTGGATTTTTGTGGGTTTTGATACTTCCATGTGGAAGAGAATTCAATTTTACTCAAGTTAGAATTTTGAAAATCTAGATTTGGCTTTGATTTGACAAAGATATGAAAATTTGGATTCTTGGTGTTCTTCTCGGCCTGGAGTAGCAGTCTGCAGCCTGCGCTCTTTAGCGCAGTGCTGGACTGCGCATCCTCCTCTCGGCCTGCGCTCTTTAGCGCAGCGCTGACTGCGCTGCTTGCCCCTTGGCGAACTGCGCTCAGCCCCATGCGCCAACCCTTCCTGCGCAATCCACTCCTGCGCAATCCACTCCTGCGCAATTCACTCCTGCGCAATCCACCCCTGCGCAGTTCACTCTTACGCAGTCTGCTCATGCGCAATCTGACTCATGCGCCATCTGCCCCTACGCCCTGTGCCCCTGTACACTTGGCACCCTGCGCAACTGACACCCTGCACAATCCAACCCCTGACCCCTTGCGCAAACCATTGGCTCTTGGAGTTTTGGTTTTATTTCTTTAAGCTTGGCTCTTCTATAGCCCTGTATATTGATATTTTATTAGATATTTTACGTCCATTTTATATCCTTATGCCTTTTGTCATGAACTTGATTTTGCTTAATATATTTGGAATGACTATTGTACATGGCATGGTATGACAAAGAACTACCATAACACGACAGTGACCCGTAGTGGTGCACTCCTGACATGACCAACCTGACATGATAGTGGCCCGTCGTGGCGCACTCCTGACAAGTACCCTGACATGATTTATCTTGATAACTTGATAGTGGCCCGTGGCGGCGCACTCCTGACTTGACTTGACTTGTAACTTGTAAATTGACTTGACTTGATGCTGTTGCGACAGCTAACTTGACTCGTATAATCAACTTGACACCGTGGGTGTTCCTACTTGCTTGCTTGTGCAATCCACTTGTCTTGTCTTGCATCATGTCTAGGACGTGACTCCCTGGTTCCCACGGTCAGGGATTTGCATTGAACATGGATTAGGCTAATGACTAGATCTAACTATAGTTCATGGAGAATTTCCAGTCACAGGCAATCTTGTTATCTGGGCGCTCTTAATTGGACTTGTAGCTTACCGACGAGTAGAGCACATTTCTAGCGCACTGTCATGTGTTGCACCTCCAAGTCACCTAAGGGTATATCGTCTCCGGGACGATGTACCCAACCATACTCTCAACCCGCGGAAGAATAACTGGATGGTCTGCAGGGCTTGGGACTGGGAAATTCTCATTGCATCTTGTTAGTAATTAGGCTTGTGATAACCCTAGTTAGTTAAAGTAGTAAGCCGTAGTAATTGCTTGGCCGCTTGTGAATGGATGATGTCTAGCCCTGTCTAATTCTTGTCTAGTCCCTGTACCCTGGTACTCCTGAACGTGATTGTTTTACTTGCTTTACCAATAATTGGGTAGGGACAAGAAGATATTCAGGCGAAGGGTTACAACCCCGGTCCTTGTTTAGTTTACGGGTTGTAACCTGGTTTCCAGAATGGTTCCACGTCCCTAGTCGTTTATTGTCCTGACGTGCTCTTTATTACTTGTACTTTTATTTCATTTCTTATGTTCTGATATGTTGGCTTTTGTTTTTATTTCGTGGCCTCCTTTGTGGCACTTGCTCTTTCTGGAGTTTGACCCAGCTGGTTTTGTGTGGCCAGATTTTGGAGCAGCTCCCGAGGATCTACCGAACCTCCAGCCCGATAGTGGCGACTAGAAGGAACCCGGGCTACGAGTGGGTTTTCTATTTTGTTTCGCTCACTCTATTGTAAATTTATTCTTTTGAGGTGTTTAGCCGACGAGCACCTGTTAGCTCGATGCACTTTTACTTACTGTCTGCCTACGGGCTGTAAACATGATTAACAAATCCTAGGGTTGATCATGTATGACTTAACTCTTGCTAGTCCTAGCATTTTGTACGACTACCTTCATGATCAGCTGATATGTAATATTTGGGACGCCTTTTATTGTATATTTGGTGGTCAAACATCTTGTGATTATATTATTTGCTTGAGATTGAGACAGTAGGCTTGACCTTAAGAGACTGTTGGCTTGTAGTAAACCCTCATATCTAGACAGCCGTGATCGTATAGTTGAGATGTATTCTATTTCAATATACGTAGCTGGCTATGTACGCCCCCCCGCTCTCCAGTATTCTGGTTCTGGGGCGTGACAGTTTCACTTTCATCATGTACTCCTATGCTTCCATCATGCATGTGCACTCATGTGATCATGTACTCTCATGATTCACTGAGCCCTCATGTATAACTTTATGTATACTCATTATGAGCCTCATGTGAAGTAATGTATAATAACGTAACGTGTCTAGATCCTTGTGTATTGATTGGGGAAATGGAGGAGTAGAAGTAGACATGTGAATAATTCCAAAGTAGTGTAATTATGTATAAACTCAGTAGTGTAATCATGTATAAATTCTAGCCATTCACATGCCTATCTTGTACTCTACATCACTAGCCACTTACAGTTCTCTATATACAGTAGATATTTCCATTACAGCTATCTCTTTTACAGCGTATATTTCCTTTCAGCACTTCCTGTATTTTACTCTATTACCTGTATCGTATTTCCTAACCTGATATGAACTGTGTGAGATGTATTGTGCTCTTTCCAGTCCTGACTGGACCTGTTGAAAATATTACAGAGGATGAGGATGAGGCATGGGTGACTACATATTATGGAGCAGGACTAGATGACACTTGTGTTGAGGACCCTCAGCAGGATCCACCACCAGCTGAGGATGTTGCTCCAGTAGTCTAGACCAGTTTAGCTAGACAGTCTTTTTACTTGTATTTTGTCTCACATTCTGAGTTGTATTTTGAGATGTTGAGATGTATAGACCCTTAGACTTATTGTATTATGAGTTGACATTCTGGATGTTATGTATCCTAGACACTTAGACTTATTTCATCTATGCTACTGTTCTCTTTGAGTTACTATCTATCTATCTGTCTTTCATTCTTCTACCTTAGATGTGATTGAGACTGTATATTGTGATGTCACCTCCATTCGGAGAGTATAAACTGTACAGGTACCTTTATATTGTTAGATAATTGACCTAGGACAGCGTTCTACCACCGACACTGCGGCGTAGGCTGGACGTACCCACGTCTCGTGCCCTTACTCTAGGGTGCGGGTCGTGACACAATTGGGCCAACTAGTTAAACCACCATATTTGAATCCTCCTAACCTAATAGCAAATTTTTAAACCCAATTAAGCAGTTCCTTTGTTAACCCAGATATCCTTTGAGCAATGGGCTCGCCACTAATTTCTTTTACCAACCCGACTGGCTAAAGCCAGTATCATCAAACTCATATCCCCTTTTCCTTTCTCTTCTTCGATTCTGGGCGAGCTACTGGCCGGCGAGCGTGATTCACGTCCGCACTGTTGCATATTATATGCAAAAGCCAAGTCCTCAAAGCCAAGTCTTCAACATGCCAAGTCTTCAAACATGTGTCATTTTTTAAGTTGGAGACTTAGCCTCTTTTGACTAATTTTAGTATATGCTATTTTAAGCATATACTATCTTTAGCATATGCTTAATGCTATATAAGAGAGAGTCCTTTTTCACAATCTTCACTCCACTCTCTCCCTCTCCTTCTCTCTTGTTCAATTCAAAGCTTTGTTCTTCGGTTTGTGCTCTGGGCAGAAAAGCTAAGTTCGGGGTCGCTCTTTCCGAGTTGTGTGCGACGAGGAGATACCGGTAGAGCGGGAGTTTTACCACTAGGAGCATTCGGAACAAGTCTGCACATAGACCCGAATCAACTCTTAGGGTAGTGCTTCGTGCGCGACTTTTTCGGAGGCCGGTAACATTTACTTTATTTTATTTTGTTTGCAGATTTTTTTTGGAATAATTTCCAACAATCTAAGAGTTGATTTATTTACTTTATTTGTTAATTTTTTGAATATTTGTCAAATTAGTAACAATTTATCATTTTCATAAAGCGACACCTGAGACAAACATTATTTTGTTAGTAATTTTATCAATTCTAGTTTTTTTTACTCAATATTTATATTTAGGCTAAAGTAAACAATTAATTGATTTAGTAGAATTCCTTTAATTTTAAAGTTCTAAAGTAGAGATTTGTTTGGGAACAAGCCGAAAGGGCCCTTCTGTCAAAAAGACGTAAATCGTCTAAGCGACCGGTTCTTAAGAGTTCCTAGTGAACCTCCGCTTGCTGGGATCCGGCTCCTACAGCTAACCCAACCTTATCAAAACTTGAAAACTAAAATTTTAAAGGTCTATTACTAAAATCATTTAAATTGTTAAGTTTTAGCTTAATCCATCTTATTGAGTAAATATTTTATTTTATTTTTCAGACCTTAGAAATTATGTCTACCAAAGATGAGACTTCGACTGCTAAGCCAGCCAAGTTTGATGGCACCCACTTCAAGAGGTGGCAGAGTCAAATGAATTTCTGGCTCACTACTTTAGGACTGATTTCAGCCATTGATGGTTCCACACCCATCATAAATGATTCTGATGACACTGAGTCTGACATAGGAATGTCCAAACCCTCCAGTTCCTCCAAACCTAAAACCCCTAAGGAAATAGACTTTCACTGTTTCCATCGAATTTTAAGCGCTTTATCTGATTCACTTTATGATATATTCTTTGAATATAAAAGCGCCAAAGAACTTTGGAATGCTTTAGAAGATGAATATGGTTGTGATGATGTTGGAATTGAAAGATTCACTTCTTCAGCATTTAATAAGTATTTCATGGTAGATGACAAACCTATGAATGAACAAATCCATGAATTCCAAAAATTTGTGAGGCACATTCAAGCTAAAGGTACAACCTTTTCAGCTGAACATAAGATAGCTTGCCTAGTAGATAAGCTCCCTCCTTCTTGGTCTGATGTAAAAAAGGACCTCCATCGTACCCAAGGTAACCTTACTTTTGCCCAAGTACTGAAGCAAATTAGAGTTGAAGAACAACTTAGGCTAAGGTCTAACTCCAAGACTGAGACTAAGGCTAAGATAAACCTAGTAGAGTTATCCCAAAGCAAACCTAAGCCTAATAATCCTCACAAACCCAAGAATAATTTCTTCAAGAAGAAGAATATTGTTCAGCCTCATCACCAGAACCACCAGAATCGTCAACACCAGCAACTCCAAAAACCTAAAAACTTTGGTCAGACTCAGGATCAAGAAAGATTTTGTTTTGTCTGTGGTAGAACAAACCACACGGCCATCAACTGTTTCCAAAGGAAGAAGGAACCAATCAAGACTTTTTATAGGGGAAGGGCTCAGCCAAACCAGAAGCCAACATGATTCTGAATGGGTCTTCTGGTTCCTTCAGGTCTGTGACTTACCAACCTTTAGTTAATATTTTTTTACCATTCTGATGACTGGTGGTTGGATTCTGGAGCTAATGTTCATGTTTCATTTGATCGCTCCTGGTTTTCAAATTATCAGGAATCATGTGGAGGAGGCACAACCCTAGGAGATGGCTCTACGACACAAATTATAGGAAGAGAAAGAATATATCTGAGGATGACATCAGGAAAAATTCTGCCTCTTCATGATATTCTTCATGTGCCGACTGTTAGAAGAAATTTAGTTAGCGGTTCCCTTCTTGTAGCATCTGGTTACAATATTGTAATGGAAGCTAATAAAATTGTATTTTCTAAGAATGAGTCCTTTGTTGGTAAAGGATTTGTAAAGGATGGTCTGTTTATTCTCAGTATTGTAAATAAAATGTTGGATCCTTCTCCTATTGTTTCCAATGTAGAATCTTCTAATGTATGACATGGTAGACTAGGTTATGTAAACCTGGGTTCCCTTAGAAGGATAATGAACCTAAATCTTATTCCCAAGTCTCCTGTAGATAATAAAGACAAGTGTGAGATTTGTGTTCAAGCCAAACATTCTAGACTACCATTTAAATCCGTAGAAAGGAATTCTGATCTTTAGAACTAGTTCATAGTGATATTTGTGATTCAAATAGGGTTTTAACTCGAGGCGGTAGGAAATACTTTGTCATATTTATAGATGATTGTTCAAAGTATTGCTATACCTACCTTCTCAAAACCAAAGATGAAATTCTAGATAGATTCAAGGTTTACAAATCAGAAGCTGAAAACAAATTAGAGAAAAGGATTAAGATCCTTAGATCTGATCGTGGCAGAGAGTATACCTCAAATGAAATGACCTCCTTATGACAGTAATGTTGGCCTCAAGAAGAATGAAGGATCACCTATAGAACAACATAGATATTCACAGATGATAGGGTCCCTTATGTACATATCAAATAGAACCAGACCCGAAATTGCATTTGCTATTGGGAGACTTAGTAGATATACCGAAAACCCAAATCAGTCACATTGGACTGCATTGGATAGAGTATTTAGATATCTTAGAGGTACTCTAGATTATAAACTTCATTATTCTAGACACCCTGATATTATAGAAGGTTATTCAGATGCAAACTGGGTAACTGATTCACATGATGTAAAATCCACTACTGGATATGTTTTTACTCTAGGAGGAGCAACAATCTCCTGGAGTTCATACAAACAAACTATCATAGCTAGGAGTATAATGGACTCTGAAATGATAGCTCTTGACACTACTTGTACAAAAGCTGAATGGCTTAGAAATCTAATTATGCATATACCTATTTATCATATTCCTGTTCCTGCAATTTCCATCAATTGTGATAATAAATCTGTTATTGAACTACTAAAGCATGATTCTGTGAATGCTAAGATGAACAGGCACCTGCAGCTGTGCTTCAAGTCTATAAAGAGCCTATTGGACAAATATGTGGTTCTTGACTATATAAAGTCAGAAAAGAACCTTGCAGACCACTTGACGAAGGGTTTGTCTAGGATATTGATCCTAGAATCATCGAGGGGGATGGGGTTAAGCCCATAATTTAGTCACCAGCAGTGGCAACCCAACCGAGTCTGACTGGAGATCCCAAGAAGCCGGTTCAATGGGTAGGAACAAACTGGACTAGGTGACTAATATGGAACACTGACCTTGAGATTAAATTCTCTTTAAAATAAAAGCCCAAGAGGTTGTACATGTGTACATTGATACCCCATTCCTATGGTGACAGTGTTCCGGTGTGATATGGTTAGGGTGAGTTTAAACTCGTAATAATTCCAAGCATGATATGCAGGGTTGATACCTATCACCAACCCTTGAGGACTTACCTATATGAGAGGTCGTGAAGGTCGCGACTATAGGACATGGCGATCCTAGACAACTCTCATGAATGTGTAAAAGTGCACATGGCCAATCAAAGCGCTACCCGATAGACCCAAAGAACCTCTAGCGTATTATGTGTGCTATTTTCTGAATCTGGTTCAAGAAGTCTGATTCAAGGCATAGTCCATCAAGCACTTCTTCAGACAAAGACAATAGTAACTAAGTGAGATTCAAGGCTGTAGTCCATCTCATCTATGCATAATATATATTTGCCCAAAAATCCTCTATCAATTCTTATTCCCTTGTCATCTCTATGTTTTTCGGAACTTGACTTTTGGGGGGGGGGGAGATTGTTGCATATTACATGCAAAAGCCAAGTCTTCAAAGCCAAGTCTTCAACATGCCAAGTCTTCAAACATGTGTCATTTTTTAAGTTGGAGACTTAGCCTCTTTTGGCTAATTTTAGTATAGGCTATTTTAAGCATATACTATCTTTAGCATATGCTTAATGCTATAAAAGAGAGAGTCATTTTTTACAATCTTCACTCCACTCTCTCCCTCTCCTTCTCTCTTGTTCAATTCAAAGCTTTGTTCTTCGGTTTGTGCTCTGGGCAGAAAAGCTAAGTTCAGGGTCGCTCTTTTCGAGTTGTGTGCGACGAGGAGATACCGGTAGAGCGAGAGTTTTACCACTAGGAGCATTCGGAACAAGTCTGCACATAGACCCGAATCAACTCTTAGGGCAGTGCTTCGTGCGCGACTTTCCCGGAGGCCGGTAACATTTACTTTATTTTATTTTGTTTGCAGATTTTTGTTTGGAATAATTTCCAACACGTACTTCTCCGAGTTGTTCCCGACTACTCCAGAGCAGTCCAAAAGTTTTCACTCCTCTCCAAAGCATCGCAGCCGTTGGCTCTACCGACATACCGCAGCGAACCACAACCGTTGATCCCTAACGGCCGACCTCGTCGAAGAGCTTATAAATATAGCTCCTCCTCCTCCTTCTTCTTCTGCTCTGGGCGAAGCCCTGCCGAGTTTGTACTTCGACCTCATTCTTCCGCTCAAATTCCATCGATCCCTCTTCCTCCTGGCGATTGGAGCTCCGGCCATGGCGATGGCTATTCTTCCAATCGACGTCTAGGATTGTAGTCGGGAGGGTGTCGTCTTCTTCGCCAAGGCATCGGTCGGACTTCAATCAATATTCGATCGAGCGATCGTTGGAGAACGGTCGAGCCGTGTCCACAGTGACGACATCTTATAGCGATCGACCGGTTCAATCTCGAACAAACATGAGTTCGTCTCCTTCCTCCATTCATTTTTGTGATTGAGACCACTCCAGCTGATTCTAATTCTTGGTCGAATCTGGGGACGAGCCTCGACGTGATGGCCGTGTCGACTCACGGAGATCTTCTGTAAAGACGCAGCGGTATTCGTCATCAAAACGTCGGTAGGTCGTTCCTCTTCTTCATTCGAATTGTTCATTTTAATTTTGATTGTTGTGTGAATTTTTGTCAAATTCTTGACCCTTGATCAGTTCTCGATCACTTTGGGATTGGTTACTGATCGATCAATGAGTGTTGATTTCGACCCAAAATTCTCTGGCAAGTGTTCCGATCTTTGATCTTTATTTTTGGAAGTTGATCACTTGGAAATTCCAAACTGAACTCAATAAATTGTTCTATGTTTACTGAACTTTAGGTGTTCGATGATTTGCTCCTGAAGAGCTTTTGACATTTCCTTGACCGAATTGGACGCGGTGCCGACTCATACAGGACACAGGTATAATTCCTTGCTTCCTCGACTCATTCTCTATGTTGTGGGCTATTAGCATCTACATGTGACACGGGGTTGGTGTCCAGCGCGTGTTAGGTTCTATACTCAAGTCCAGCAGGATATGAAAGAATTTTGGTATGGCTAAGAACTGATTTGATCTCTGGGTTGGTATATGAATTTTTTAGGCAGGAAGAACTGCAGAATTTGGATTCGCATTAGCTATTGGAGGGGAATGTCCTCACTACTAGGCTAGGTTCAAACCTGGTAATTTGAATCCAACGGTTAGTTAGGTTAGAAATGAGTAACTGTAGCTTTGGGCTTGAGTCACCTGCTAGGTAGATATAATTCAGTAGATTGGACCACTAAATAGGAACGTGCTCAGTCTACTTATTATAGGATGGACTGTTGGATGATTTTGAATGTATTCCTCTGGCCTAGCCATTATATTTGAGTATAACTGAGCTATTAGGATGAGCCTATAAACAGGCCATGTCACTACCACTTTTCTAGATTATGGATATTTTGGTAATTGTGTGATTTTGAATTTTTGATAATATTTTAATTGGTCCTTTTGTGTTAGTAGTTGGTTTAACCTTTGCTAACCGTGATTAGAGACTAACCATGTGATTATAGACTTAACTAGCATTTTAGAATTGAATTTAAGGTTTAGTCCTAATTAGGAAACTTTTAAATTCATTTTTAGCCTCTTTAATATTTTGCCTTTGGGCTTTTTGCTAAAAGGGCTTCCTATTGGACTTAAGATGAGTTGTGGCCCATACCTAAACCCTAACCTAACCCTAACAGCAGCTATGGCCGGCCAAGCAGCCCCCCCTCTATATGTTCATCTCTTGTAGCCACCAAGCTTTTTACAAACCCTAGAATTTGCCACCTTCCTCAAAGTAGCCTCCATTCTCCAATTCTCATCCAAATTAGACCAAACAAATTGTGTTGCGATCCTTGGGAGGAGGAGAACTTGATGGAGGATTGCTAGCAAGGAAACAGAGATTTTGGACCGTAGGAAATCGGCGCCGGGACGTTTGGAGGCTTTTTGCATTGAGATTTCGACTCTCAATAGGTAAACGCTTTTAAACTCCTTTAAATCCTGATTTTTCTTCATAGAAGCATGCATCTAGGTACCCTAAACCTGTAGATGTAGTTTGGTTAGATTTTGTGTCCGTTTGGTATATGTATAGGATGCGTGTCAGTGTATGTTAACATGTGCTTGCCTCTTAGAAATAAAAGTTGTTACTTTTCAAAACTAATTTTATATACTTATAGCCCTATACGGGGAAGTCCAAAACATATTTTTTGTTATTTTTCGACACTGTTTTCGTGTCCAAACAGGACACGGGGACGTAGCATGAGGTCCCGTGCACAGCCCATGCACTGTCCTGCATCCTGAGTGTCAAACTCGAAGGATACGACACTGTTTGGCTTGAAATTTTATGGGCACGTGGGGGCAACCTCTGCCCACGTGCTCGTGAAATTTTACATGGGTCTCGGCCTGCTGTGCATACGCACAAATTTGAGCCCTGACACGCACTTATAACTCGAACATGAGGACACGAAGACTCAAGACAGAGTATCCAACACCTAGCCCTATACCTAGGCTACCCTTGGACACGAGCACGTGACACGTGGACGTGTGTGTCGTGTCCTAGGTAGGCCGACACCTCCCTACGGTGCAGCGCACACACGTGCGTGCAGCCCCTTTCCGATACGCGTATCGACAAGCAACACGACATAACTTGGACACGAAGCATACACCTAGACACGTACCCTGATCCCTTAGCTATCCTCTGACACGAGCACGAGACACGTGGTTGGACACACGTGCCCCTGGGTTGCTCGACACACCCCCATGAGCACTGCCCTTCACAATTTCTGAGATACGCACTGACACGCTATTTTGGATACTTCGTGGACACGTACACGACACGAGAGACCCCCCATGTCGACACAGTGTACACACACTCTCTTTCTTCTTACCAATTCCAGTTTGATTTGTGTTTGGGCTTTTAGTTGTTAATTTGGGTTTGTATATTGAATTTTTAGTTTTTGAATTGGATACTTGGTTTTGTGAGTTAGACTATGAACTTGAAATGTTAACTTGATTTTGGTTGGGTATTGAATGATCCTAGATTTTCCTGAGTTGGGATTTTAGACTTGATTTATGGATTGGGTTTGATTCCAGTTTCTGAGTTATAGGTATTAGTTTTGGTGTTTAGGTTGAGAGTTTGCATGAGAGTTGGGTTTGATTTCATTTGTTTTGAGTTGTGTTCTAGGTATTGAGTTTAGCTTTATCCCATATTTCTGAGAGGTTAGTTTAGTTAAGTTTGGCTTGTTAGTTTTCAGAGAATAGTTAGGTTTTGATTAGTTAGTTTATAGTGTATTCTCACAATTGTGTTCTAGGTGTATATATATATATATATATATATATATATATATATATATATATATATATATTTATATTATTATATATATATATATATATATATATATATAATATATATATATATATATATATTATAAAATATATAATATATATATATAATATTTATATTATATATATAAAATAATATATCTATATATAATATTATATATAATATAATATAATATAATATATATAGTTTATATATAGTTTATAAAAAAAAATAGTTTATATATAGTATAGTTTAATTATATATTATATATAATAATATATATATATATATATAATATATATATAAAAAAAAAAATATATATATATATATATATATCTATATATATATATATAATAGTTTTTATATATATTATATAATATATATATATATAATATTATATATATATATATATATTTTTTTATACTCCTCCTCCTCTCCCTCCTCTTGTTGTTCTCCCTCTCCTTCCACATCGGCAGCCGACCTCCCCCGACGTCATCCCTCCCCGCCTCTCTCCCCCTCTCTCTCTCTCTCTCCGAGTTTTTCTTTTGGGCTCACTATATATATATATATATATATATATATATATATATATATATATATATATATCTATATATATAAACTATAATAGATATAGTATCGAAACTGTATATAGATAGTTCTATATCTTATATACACTATATATATATATATATATATATATATATCTATATATAATATTATATATATCTATATAGATATATATTATATAAAAAAATATATATATATATATATATAATATAAAATATATAATATATTATATTAATATATATTAATATATATATATATATATATATATAAAATATATATAATTATTATATATATATAGATATATAAATATATATTATATATTATATATATATATTTTTATATTATATATATATATATATTTTTTATATTATTTATATATATATATATATATATAAATATATATATATATATATATATTATATTATATATATCTAATATATATATATAATATTAATATATATATATATATTATAGATATAGAAACTATATCTATATATAGTTTCTATACTATATCTATATATAGTTTATATCTATATATATATATATATCTATATATATATATATATATATATATATATATATATATATATATATAGTAAGCCCAAAAGAAAAACTCGAGAGAGAGAGAGAGAGGGGGAGAGAGGCGGGGAGGATGACGTCGGGGGAGGTCGGCTGCCGATGTGGAAGGAGGGAGAACAACAAAGGAGGGGAGGAGGAGGAGAGCCATAGCCGCAAAGATCTTCACCGGTCTCAGGACCTTCGGTAGCTACAAGCTTCCGAAGCACTGCGACAACAACGGTCCTCAAGGCCCTCTGCGCCGAGGCCGGATGGACCGCCGAGGAGGACGACACCACTTACCGAAAGGGATGCAAGCCATCAATACTATTTCCTAAAGCAGCCAATGGTGGTCCATCGACAAACATAAGCCCATGCTCCTCATCCCATCACCTTAGCCCACCCTCTTCTTCCTATCCTAGTCCAGTACCTTCCTACCATGCCAGCCCAACTTCATCCTCCTTTCCGAGCCCCAATCGTCTCGATAGCTCATCCCTAGCCCTAACCCTAATCCGAGCATCCATCCTTCCTACCTCCTCCCCTTCCTCCGTAACTTTGCTCTTCCACCTCTCCGTATCTCCAACAGTGCACCTGTGACCCCACCCCTCTCCTCACCGACCTCCCGCCCTCAGAAGCTGAAGAAAACCGGATTGGGATTACAATGTCTTCCGCCACCCTATGTTCAATGCTTCAGCCCCTGCCAGCCCTACTCGTGGAGGCCGCTAGCTCCACCCAGCGACCATACCAGAATGCGATGAGTCCTGTCACGACCCGTACCCTAGAGTAAGGGCACGAGAACGTAACAACGCCCAGCCTACGCCGCAGTGTCGGCGGTAGAACGCTGTCCTAGGTCAATCATCTAACAATATAAAGGTACCTGTACAGTATATACACTCCGAATGAAGATAACATAGCAATATACAGTCTCAATCATATCTAAAGCAGAATGAAAGATAGGAAGATAGATAAATACATGATTGAAGGAAAACCACATAAATACAACCAGAGAGTCTAAGTGTCTACTGACATAACAAATCAGAACATCCAGCTCAATATAAGACTCTAACACTGAAATAAAAGAATATATACAATCTAGATCTCAAATGACAGAAATAGAAAAAACCTAGACTAGGGAGCCTCAGTCTCTAAGCTAGTGGATCAGGCTGGAAATCTGGGTCACACATGGCATCTACAGCTGCCCCATAGTAGGTGTCTACGCAGGCCTCCTCCTCCTCCTCCTCTGTAATATTTTCAACAGGTCCAGTCAGGACGGGAGCGAGCACAAAACATCTCACGCAGTTCATATCGAGTTAGGAAATATAAAGCATGCAATAGAGTAAAGTACATAAAACGCTGAAAGAAGAAGATATATAAAAAACAGTAGAGATTTGATAACTGGAAATATCTAAATATGATAAGTAAGAACTGTAAGGAACATGTGATTTTAGAGCACAATATGGTTATGTAAACGGGTTAGGTTATACAATAAAATGGGACTCCTTTGTACGTGGGTGTACAATGGACATATACAATTTCTTATACAATACGATTGATCACATAATCATTTCTACTCCCCCTCCCCAATCAATACACAAGGATCCAATTCAGTTACGTTACCTTATACAATGGCTTGTATAATGGCTTGTACAATAGCTCAATGTGATACTGAGAGTACAATATGCACAATGAGTGTACAATGATAAGGGTATTCAATAAATACAATATGTAAGTGAAACGCATATCACAATATGTACTTAGTGAATACAAGGAGATAACATCTCAGAAGAAGATCCATATAGTACCAATCCGTGATAATGATCGTGTCAGCTAAATCCATACAAGTATAAAATGGTCAGAGAATGTACTCGCCTGATAGCCTGAGTGTCTGAAGAGAATATACTGTCCGAGGAGTGGTGTCTGTCTCCTATAGAACAGTACAAGTCACTATGAGTCCAAAAATGATAAAAGATGCATTATAATGCATTCTAAATGAATCTAGGTCAAATCTAAGTCAAATCTAAGTCACACCAAGCTAAACTAGGTCATACTGGGCACACTAGGACAACCATGGTCAAACAAGGTCATAGGGAAATCAATCCAAGTCAATCTAGGTCATCTAAGTCATCTTATGACACATGTTAACTATTTACCCTTTACCTTGTCCTATACCTTACCAATAACACATATCACTCTCACATTTCCCTAACACTCCCTCACACACAACATTATATATGAAACATATAGGTTCTCCCATATAACCTCACACATATACTCAAAAGCTCACTAACACACACTCTTACTCACACACATATATACATAGGCTCACAATGGTTTTGGTTCACTCTACACCCAAATCTAAACTCACACTCACAAAGGCAACAGGATACATGTATATAGGACAGATTTGTGTTTGGAAGGGGCTGTATAGGACAGAATGTGGGGGTGATTATGTGGACAGGAAACAGGACAACACATGAAGAAATCTGGACTAATTTTGTGGGGGAAATGAGGACTGAGTTTAGGGGCTTCCATGGCTTAACATGGGGCTAAGTTTGACTGATTTCAAAGGGCAATTTGGACTGAAATAGGACAGTGATATAGGCTGCAAACAAGGACTGATATGTAAGCTGTTAAGAGCTGCTACTGGGGACAGGTTTTGGGGCATATCAATGGACTGATATTATGGTTTGTTGGGGCTAAACATATACAGGTTTAGGGGCATGTTAATGACTGAAATAAACTGAAGTTGAGGATGTTTAGGACAGCCTACATGGGGTTAAACTAGGTTGTTCAAAGGATAAAATGGGACTGATATAGAGTTGCCATGGCTATCATTGGACAGGTTTGGAAGAGCTGTCACTGGTCTACAGGACAGTATATAGGCTGTGAAGTATGGACTGTAGATGGGTGTTTAGGGACTAAAATTAGGACACTTAGGGACAGATTTTAGGAACTTTGGGACAGCAATCAAGGGGGCTGCAAATGGGGTATGAAGGACCAATACTTGGCTAATATGGACAGGTTTGCTGATATGTAGGACAGCCATATAAGGTTGTACATGGGCAATTACATGGGGGTGTAGGGGATATATCAAGGACTGTTTGGAACAGCCATGTAAGGTCTGTTATATGGGGGTGTGTAGGGGCTGATTTGAAAGAGCTATATGGCTGTGTATATGACCAGTTAAGGACTGATTTGGGAGGCTATGATAGGGCTGAATTGTGGCATGTTTTGGACAGCTTCAAGGGGCTGATTTGTTGTGGCATTTGGGACTGATTTGGGACAGGTAATGATGCTGAATGAAGGGCTATTTCAGGACAGAATATAGGCTAAATTGGACAGGTTATTGGGAGCTGTTTAAGGTGGTTTGGGACAGCTACTTCTGCTGCCATACTCAAATACCTGAGCCCTTACTGATACCCTTACATACATATAAATACTGTACAAAAAAAAACCCACCTGGCAGCATGTGGTACACTCTTCTTACCCTCTACACTAGGTATTTAAAATTAATATTGCAAATGACTCAAACTCTCAATCCCTCATCTAAATATACTAAAGTTTAGACATCAGCCCATTGCAGCCCATATCCTTTCCTGAGGTAGGCCAAGACAACCCCTCTGATACATCACTCCACAAGACTCAACCCATAGCAGTAATTTTTGCTGCTACTCTCCAACCCGACCTTAACTCCTTAACCCTACTTCATCTCTGCTCTGAGTTGAACTCCCTCATGCCACAGGCCCTAAAATGGCTGCAGTCGAGTGACTTGACCCTATGGGCCTGCACCTCCCTACTGTGCAGTGACACCCCCATATCTTGAGCCACACATGAGCACATTAGCTTATCAAAATGCCTACATCCAAGTTCTGATACATGCCCTGCTTCTCTCTCTAATT
Source organism: Iris pallida (assembly GCA_029216955.1). Lineage (NCBI taxonomy): Eukaryota > Viridiplantae > Streptophyta > Magnoliopsida > Asparagales > Iridaceae > Iris > Iris pallida. The sequence continues at coordinate 4,558,611 of JANAVB010006389.1, forward strand.
TGCCTCTGTTCAGTCTAAAACTTGCCCCACACTCACTCAGAATATGAGAAAACCATAGGGCTGGTCAAGTGTCAACCCTGCTCTCATAACCCTGTCTATATTTCCTTTACTGTAAGCCTATCAACTGATACACAAAACCTGGCACAAAAGACACCCACAAACTCACAATTAAACCAACATGTAAACCTAATTAACCATAGATAATACATTGTAGTTAGAATCTAAACAACAATTAAAAACACAATTAAAAGCATTCAAATCGAAATAAAACAGAAAACACAAACTGACACAGTGCAAATTCAGTGCACAGGCAATATCGTGTCCGACACGACACGAGGGGTCGAACCACTTGGGGGACCCCGTGTCAGTCGTGGACACAGCACGTGTGTCGAATCTCGCGGGTCGAAATGCTGTGTGCACAGAACAGTGCTGCCCGAGTAGCAGGGCATGCCACCTGCCCGCGCACGCGTGTGCACGACCGCGTGTACGTGTCCAAAAACCGACACGACACAACACGAAGATGTGTTCAGAACACAAGAAATGCACAAGCGAGATAAAATCCTAATTTCCTATTCAAACACAATCCTAAAATTAGGTCAAAATGTCCTTTGAGATATTTCACCAAACACCTACGCACATGGGTTGATACGTGTCCGATACGGACACGAAACCTATGGGACTCGACACAAAACCAATGCAACCACTTAGGGGACTCCTAGGGCTTCCTGAATATGAAAACAAATCAAAAATACATGGAGGGATGAGGAAGTTACCTATACTTGAACTTTCAAGAAAAACCCCCTTTCAATAACTCTTCTCCTTGATGTCCCAATCCAATCAAACCACCACAAACTGAAATGAAACTTCAACAGCAGCAAGAGTGGGTTTTTTAGAACCTAATAGAGAAGATTTGAATGAAAAAGGAAGAGGAATGGATTTGTAAGGATTAAAGAAATAGAAATAAACCTTTCTTCAAACTTGAGCTTTCCTAAAAAGAGGCAACCCTAAAAACTAGGAGAGTATTTATAGGGTGTTGTTCCCAAGGATGATATGGTGGCTGGCCACTTAGTCTAGGGCTTAGGGTTTTGGAATTTGTCTTGGGCTTTGGGCCAAACTACAAGGCTCTGAGTTAAATGATTAACCAAAGGCTCTAAATCATAAGCCATGACTTATGACTTTCTAAATCCTAATGCTAACTAGAGTCTAATGACCAACCCAAGGATTAGCTTAGGTTAGACTAGAGTCATATAACCTAACCAAGTCCATACTAACTAGGGTTAGCTTCTAGGTTGGTCTACAAGGGTCAAACTAGTCAAAGTCAACCTAGTCCAAACAATTCTAAAATAATTCCTAAAAATTCCCATAAATTCCAATAAATTCTAATAAATTTAAATAATAATTAATAATCCCAAATAATTCTTAAAATTACAAAAATGACTAAAATACCCCTCAGTCTGGAAATGAACACTAGCAAGACACCAAATCATAAGTCATGAATTTAAATAGTTTAAAAATAATTAAAAATCACTAAAAATCATAACATGAAATAAATACCATTAAATAATAACTATAATTACAAAATTTCAAAATTACCCTCTTCTGGAAAACTGGGTGTTACAAGTCCGATGTCTCCACTGTGGATTCTGGACGATGGGTCAGCTTCCAGATGACAGCTCCAGCTTCACCCACCTTCAATCTCATCAACCCGGTCGCCTCAAGGCAACAGGCTGTTGTGGGTCCTGGAGGAGGGACGTCGGAGAGGGGGCGAGGCGCTGCAGAGTTTGAGTTTGAGAGCAGTATGGTGAAGCCTTGGGAGGGGCAGAGGATCCATGAGGTTGGGGTTGAAGACCTTGAGCTGACGTTGGGAATGGGTAGCAGCAGCAGCAGCAGCAAGTGATGGATCGCATTATTTCTGAAAATCATCTTGCTCAGTTATCTTAGCGTAGTGTTCGGACTCTCATGCCGCAAATTTTGTTCAAGAGTTTCTACTAGCATGATGCTGCCTGCTTACAAATTCCTTCTTTCTTCACCTGAAAGTTCCTTTGTGCCATGAGCTTCTACTAGTTTTGTGGCAGTTGCTAATGTTAAAACATCATGTTGAAGGTCTTGCTGTTGGTTTTTGTAAATGGTAAGAAAAGATTGGGTCTAGGGCTTTTTTTTCTTCACCCCTCCTGTTCAGGAAGTTTTATTGTCATATTATGTTGACTCTTGCAATTTTAGAGATGTTAGTTTCAAAGCAAATATATATATATATATATATATATATATATATATATATATATATATATATATATATATATATATATATATATATAGAAAAAATATATATAGTTTATATATAGATTTGTGTACATATATATATTTATGTTTTGCTTTTTGGTTCCAGGTTTGGGTTTCGAACCCCCATAGCAGCAACCTTCACAACACACACACACACATATACTTTTCCCTTTCCTTTATACAAGTGTATGTATATAGCTATGTATATATTTAATTGGGATATTTGATATATATACTATGGTTTATTTTGGTGATAGGTTATGATATAGGTTTTGATATCTAGGTGACATTAGACTGTGGGTTAGTTGTAGAATTGACTCTATAGGCTTAGATTAGGCATAGTTGACTAGTTAGTTAACCAAGTTGACCAAAGTCAACTGTAGGTCAAACTTGACCTAGAATTGACTCAAATAGGGTTAAATTGACATATTAGATTAAGTTTGACTTAAAACTAGACTAATTGACTAGTTGACTTAGGTTTGACCTAGTTTGACTAGAATGGTTGACCAGAGTTGACTTTGACCTAGTTTGACTAGAATGGTTGACCAAAGTTGACCGAGAGTTGACTTGGACCTAGATTGACCTAGAATCATATAGAATGCATTGTAAACTTTATTTATTATATATTAAACACATTTTAACTTATATTGCTCTGAATAGGACTCGGTTACTCCAGTTCAGACATCTGTATTCATCAATCGCACAGGGTATCAGGTGAGTACATTCTCTGATAGTTCTTTCATTTATTTGTTGATTATTGTATTTCAGTTCTAGTTAGTTCTATTGATTCTTTGTTGTCACGATCCGCACCCGGTGTAGGGACATGAGAAGTGGGTATATCCAGCCTATGCTGCAGTGTCAGCGGTAGAACACTGTTCTAGGTCATCATCATAACTAATCATAATATGATATACTCTCCAAACGGAGGCCAAATCACAGAAGATACAACTCAATCACAAATCTAAGATAGATAATAACACGATAAGATAGATATGAAATCTCAAATGAAATACAAACAGAAGGAAAATAAGTCTAAGTGTCTATACGACACAACAACATCCAAAAACATAATACATCACCAAGTCCAAATGAAACAAACAACAGAAAGTAAGATAACTGCTAGCTAACTAGCCTAAGCTAAAGGAATGGTGTCATCAACTACTGCAGGGTCCTCCTGTGGAATCAGCTCACATGTATCATCTATGTGGGCTCCGTAGTATGTGGTACAGAAGTCCTCATCGTCCTCTGTAATATTTTCAACAGGTCCAGTCAGGACAGGAACGAGCACAATACATCTCACACAGTTCATAATGTGGCAGGAAAGTATAAAGCATGCAAAAGAGTAAGATACATGAACTGTAAAGAAAGATATACATAAAAACATGAAGATATTTGATAACTGGAAATATATACATGATAGGTAAGAACTGTAAGTGACTAGTAATTTAGAGTACAATATGGTTATGGAAACAGGTTAGGTTGCACATGAATAAGCTATGGAGTTCACATGAATAATCTACTGGGGATATGATCCACATAACCAATTCTACTCATCCATACCCCAATCAATACACAAGGATCCATTCAAGTTATGTTACATACATGATTTCACGTAAAACTCAATAAATGAGTGCACATGAATAATTATACATGAAAGCTCAGTGAATATGAGAGTACATGATTCACATGAGTATACATGCATAGTGAAAGCACAGGAATACATGATGTACGTAAAAAGCACATGACGTATCCGATGCTCCCGAGGGGGATAACATCTCATAAAAAGATCAATATAGTACTAATCCGTGATAACATCGTGACAACATCAAGTAAAGTAATCTAGAGCATGAATATAAGTTCTAGCAAGTATGAAACGATCAGAGAATGTACTCGCCTGCAATCTGAATGTCCGTGAGAATATAAAGTCGGAAGCGAGGTATCTGAGTCCTATTTGGAGCACACAGGTCATGATGTAATCCAAAATGTAGTAATTGAAATAGACAATGCAATCTATATGATTCTAAGTCAATCTAGGTCAAAGTCAACCCTCGGTCAACTTTGGTCAACTGTCTAGTCAAACTTTAGTCAAATTAGTCTAGGTTTAGTCAACTCTAGGCCTAGCCTAATCCTATACCAATATAATATATCAACATTATATATAGGTATACATACCTACAAGTCAATTTGTAACATACCATATCATGACATATATGTATTTACATATCATATACCTTACACATATATACAAGCATATATATATATAGATATAGAGAGAGGGAAAGGGAATGAAAGAAAACAAGTGTGTGTGTGTGAAAGGAAATGAGAGTGAGTACTGTGGCATGTGTGTACTCTGACAAGGTGTAGACAGTGAAGAAGTGTAAGGAAGGGGACATGTTAACAGTGAAGTAATCAATTACTCTCAGGTTATTCAGTTTTGCATATACATGTAAACCCAACAATCTATATTACATTCATATCAGTACTCCACACATTACATACATGTTAATATTACATTACATACATGTATATATTATTCATTACATTAAACATGAATACTTCAATACATTAGAGAAGGAGGAAAATGATTGAGACAGTGATTGTGATCACCAGTCCACTCTCACCCCCAATTCAGGAATGAACTACTGAGAACCCAATCTCAGTTTTACAAACAAACTCTGTTTCAAACAACCAAAATTTCAGTTTACTTATAAAGGCAAATTCAGTAAACTCAGTTTCCATTATCTAAATCCCATTCACAGTTTCATGTTTATAAGTATTATGTATCAGTTGAACTATGTTACATTATGAGAGTCATAACCCAATTCGAACTCAGATTTCAATATAACCCTTTCTCAGTTAATGTTCATTTTTCAGTAACATATACATTATAACTTAAAAACATATGAAGCTATACTAACCTCAATCTCAGGTAACACCTAAATCTCAGTTTTGCATGTGACTTAAACTCAGGTTACATATTGAGTTCTCAGGTTAATATAATCATTGTTATACTTGCATTATAAATCTCAGGTTATACAATTTTATCTAAACTCAGATTAAACAATGCTCAACATGCTTAGGTATCAAATACCAAACTCAAGTTTTTTATTTAGAGTTCTCAGGTTCTAAACAAGCTCAGACAATTCATTTTCAGTCTAAACCTGATATTCTCAGGTAACATAATTTTATTCAAGCTCAAGTTCAACTCAACTTAAACTTGTGATTCAAGTCACATCTTCAAGGTTAATGATGCATTTCAAAATCTCTGTTTTGACTAACGGTTTTCAAGTGATGTAAGTTAATTCTCAGGTTCTACATTACCAAACCCTAAATCAGTTTCATACTAGTACTCAGGTGTCATTAATCAACTTCTCGTTCTCAGGTTTTCAAGTTCTCAATTACAGTTTAACATTCAATATTTCTTAGGTTTTCTTTAGGTTTAAATGAATCCCAGGTTCTATTTCAAATTAGGAACTCAATGCATATATCAGTTAAACAGTCAAAAGCATAAATCTCAAAATTCGAATTCGAAAAACAACAATCCTAAAACAACTGAACTCAGATATCATTCAGCATCTAACATACATCACAGGTTCAATATCTACTTTAAACTTTATATTAAACATTTAAAACTCTCAAAAATAGTGTTAAAATACACAATATCAGTAATTGGGAAACCCGAGCAATTATAACCCAATTTCGACTCAAAACTCAAACCAGAGTTCAAACAGGGATTAGATGCAAGTCATGTGTGTCAGGGGAAGTGATTTCGTGCCCAAAATATTGGACACGAAGTGTCAAAACTTACAAATATAACAGTATCAGAAAATACATGTGCACGGGCTCGTGCGGGGGTGTCGGTTCGAATTGGATACGACACAGTATGCCATTGGCCACGTGCTCGTGTCCACATGGAGAGTAGGGGTAGGGCTTCATGTCTATCACCCTGAATTGGGTCCACGAAGTCGTGTGTCCAAGATACCGAGGCGTATCAGAGTCGAATTTACAACTGTGCACACACAGTCCAAATCCAGTGTACGTGCGATTATGTGTCCGACACGACACCAATCGACACGAAACTTGAGAGGGGGCTTGTCAGTGGTTGCCTCCACCTATGTGTCAAGTGGCTCGTGTCCGCGTGGCGTGTGCAATGAGAAAACCTACTGTGGTAGTAGGACACAGCACGGGGGTCTCGTGCTGCGTGTTTGTGTCCATTTTGGACACGAAGACATGCCCAAAACGTGCTCAGTCCTAGGGATTTGTGATCTACACATTAAGGGCTATAAAATCATGTAATTAGTTTTACATTTTACAGAAATTTATTTCTTTGTGACATTTCACCAAACACTTTACATAGCACACCGATACGTGTCCGATACGCATACCTAATGGACTCTAAATCCTACCAAACTTGAGCGGCAGTTAGGGGAACCCTAAATGAATGTATCTATGAAGAAAAATTAGGAATTTGAATGAGTTTGATGTGTTTTACCTATTGAGAGTGAATCTCAATGAAAAGCCTATGAATGAGGGTCTCTTCTCCAACTTGCAATGGTCCCAAGCTTTTGAATCCTTGCTAGCCACCCACCAATGGTATCTTTTACTGTAGGGGAGTCCAATGTAATTGATTTGGTCCAATTTGGAGTCAATTTGAGTAAGGGGATGAAAATTGGGGAAGAACAATATTAGGGTTTATGTAGGAATGAAAAAGAGGCAAGAATTTGAGAGGAGATGATTAAATAGAGGGAGGACTCTCGATGGCAGCCTAGGGTTCATTCTAGGGTTAGGGTTAAGTTTTATGAGGTTTAGAGGCCTCTAGCTAGTTCAATTTAAGCCTCAAGCAAAGGCCTATATGAAAATATCTAATTCCTAGCAAATATCTAATCTCCACTAATATCTAGATATTAGTTAACTTAGCCATTAAGTTTGAACCCTCTAATGTAATATCTAGGCTCATGACTAATAATCTAGGTAGGTCAAAACTAGGTTAATCTCTAACAAATAGATTAGCACAATATTTAATTAATAAAAATTCAATTTCATAAAATTGTCAAAATGACCAAAATATCTTTAGGCTAAAAAGTAGTAATAAATCATCCTAATCTCATGGTTAGACTCCCATGGTCATGGTTAGTCTATGCTTAGCAATTCTAGGGTTTCATTAGTTAAGCACCAAAATCACAGTTCACAATTTTAAATAGTTTTAAATTAATTAAAAATTACTAAAAATCTTAACATGAATTAAATCTTATTATTAAATGATTATAATTACAAAAGTTCATAATTATTCTTATTTTAGAAAAGTGGGTGTTACATCTGTCAACATGGATTGATATTTCTGGATCCACTATCTGCGACACTCACCTTTTTACATGTTTGGCCTCTATTTCTGGAATCACCCCACTGGACTCACTACTGACATCATCATGTTCTGGCTGGACTTGTACTTTATTTTTGTGTCATTTTCTGGATTCACTTGTACTTGTTGGGCGGAGAAATATTCGAGTAGACATGTAAACAGTCCCAAAAATGCTGAAATCACCCCATCTGGTCTAATCTGGAATGATAGCAGTCGTACACTTGCCAAGTGTACGATGAGCTATATTTATCCCCTATCGTTTATATGTCGATCTCGGTATTTCACAACACACTGGTCAGTATCATGTTTAGGACTCACACTGGATCACACTTGTCTATGCTATATTATCTGGACTCATATCACCTCTATTCGAGTCCAGTTAGTTTTACTTTTACAGTCTCCATTGCCATGCTCTCCTGACTTGTTTAAACTATTGTTCTATTTTACTACCTGTCTAAACTTACCATGTTCATCAACATAACTGTCTATAACTGTTTTATAGTCTTTGTCATTTACTTGAAGATGAGATGTGCTCGTTTCTTTCCTGACTGGATCGTTGAAAAAATATTACAGATGTTTACCCCGAGGACACTTGCCCTACTTACTATGGACCAGGAGATGGCTTAGCTACTTTGGGCCCCGACTCTCAGGAGTGATCGGAAGACTAGTTAGTAGACTTGGTTTAGTTTTCATGTTTAGAACTTGAATTGTAATAACTTGAGATATTGACTTGTTTGAAATTCGTTGGAGATATTATTATTTAGTAGTTTATATTTTGTTGTTGTTTAATCTTTTAGTTATAGACTTCTGTGTTATCTTATCGTGCTTAGACTATAATTGAGTTTTACTATATCTATACTTGTCCTCCGTTCGGAGTTGAGATTATGACAGATATATTATATATTTGTGTGAGTTGTTAGATAGTGACCTAGTACAGTGTTCTACCGTCGATTCTGTGGCGTAGGCTGGATGTTGTTATGCACTTATACCCTTACACTGGGTGGGGGTCGTGACAGGCCAGTAAGCTACAGAGGGGGATAATAAAGAATATAAAAAGCATCATTTTTAATGTTAGGTTTTGTAAGTATGAATTGGTTTTGATTAAATAAGCAGTAGATTATATTGGCTCCCTCTTTGTGATTAATGTTAGAGGGTTAGATATATTGGACTGTCAGTTGGGTTAATGGAATGGTTGGGCCAACCTATGAGTGTTGGATTTTACTTTAGCTGTATGCTCCATCTCAAACTAGTGTGGTTTAAGAGTCTAAGTTCAATCAGGAAAAAATAGTTTGGGATTAGTATTAAGAAAAGGAATGGATTTAATGATTGGGCTAAGTGATAGATTGGTGTTGATAAGAATTGACTAAATGGTTATTGGGCCTAGTACTCATAGTGGTTTAAAGAATTAGTTTTTGGCCTATGGATAGGTTGTTTAGAATTATATGAGAAGAGAAGCTTGATAGTTAGTGAAGATTTTAATAGAATTTCCATTGTATTCTTGTATAGGTTGGACAAGGATCAATTACAATTTGGACTGAGGCAAGTACACTCCTTAATTTTATTTTCTTGATACAATTTAATTGTCCTAATTTTCTTGTCATCATATCATGTCTCATATTGCGACACGGCCTTGACACGTGATCTTGATTAGTGTTCTGATTGAGTTCTTGATAGTAATTCCTGTTATCGTTTATAGTCATGATCGTGACTTGATTCATGATTTGACTCGTGACTTGTTTATCGTACATGACTCATGACATAATTATCGTACATTGATTGTGACACTTGACTTGTTATCGTATATTGATCATGACTTGTACATGTTGATCATGACTCATGTCTCGAGAAAAAGGAGAAATGCCAAGTAGATATGTGGCCACACCCAGTTGCTATCGTATATTGTAAATAACACACATATATCTCACGTATGTCATGTCGTACCTATCGTTAATAGCCATCTTCAGATGTGCCGGATTACCCCAGCCGACCACATATTGAATACGGTATTTCAAATGCACATGGTTCATAGTCATATTTTTCTTGATCATAGTTGTTCGTATTGCAGGTTGCATTGCATGACATGGTCTTGGTCACATGATCTGGTTCCTTATTTTCTGCATTTATTTCACTACTTTATTTTGTATTCGTGATATATTTGTTTGGAGGTATCAGGGTTGTACTCTGCTCCTTTCCTGACTTGATAGTTGGTATAGGCCAGGGCTTAAGGACGTGACTTGGATTGAATGACGACTCTTGGAAGATTTTAGAAGAATTAGGATTAGTGTAGAATCATTCGTGTACCTTTATTGTATATTATTCTGAGGTTTTAGGACGGATTTGTCTCCGGGACAAGATTGATGTATATGTACCAAAAAGATGATAGTGGATGATGTGAGTATGTTGGCTTGGTTTGATTTTATTTCTCATCTAGTGTCATGATTGAACATAGATGATATCGTATCACTTGAAGATCTTCTAGGACTAGACAGCTGACTACCGCTGTCAATGACAGTGTAGGCTGGATGCGTTCATAACCCGTACTCGAATCATACGGGCGCGGGGTGTGACAACTGTACATTCCTGAATCAAACCCGGAGGTCGATGCCCATCTCTTCTAGGTCCCATAACAATCTGTTGTCGATGGATAGTGAGACAATATACTTTAGACTCAGAGTGTATGCCACAACTTTTCCTTTGCCCCGCGTATAGTCAATAGTCAAGTCGTAATCTTTGATTAGTTCAAGCCAACGCCTTTGTCGCAAGTTCAGCTCCTTCTGAGTGAATAGATACTTGAGGCTCTTGTGATCCATGTAAATAATGCACGCCACACCATAAAGGTAGTGTCACCATAGTTTTAATGCGAACACAATTGTTGCTAACTCTAGGTCATGGGTGGGGTAGTTCTTCTCGTGCGACTTTAGCTGTCGGAAAGCAAAAGATATCACCTTATTCCATTGCATCAGTACACACCCTAAATCCTGACCGAAAGCATCGCTGAAAATCTGGAATCCCTCAGTCCTTTCTAAAAGTGCGAGTATCGGGGCCGAGATAAGCTGTCGCTTTAACTCCTGGAAGGAAGCTTCACAGTCGTCTGACCATTTAAATGCGACTCCTTTCTGATTGAGGCGAGTCAGAGGCGATGCGATCTTCACGAAGTCCTTCACGAAGCGTTTGTTGTATCCTGCCAAGCCAAGGAAGCTTGGAATCTCGTCATGATGCAGGTTGTTTCCAATCAACAATGTCTTCAACTTTCTTTGGATCAACGACAACGTCTTCAGCGAAAATGATGTGCCCAAGGAAAGATACAATGCTCAGCCAGAATTCACACTTGCTCTGCTTTGCATACAACTGATTTTCCTGAAGGGTCTGAAGTACGGTCCGTAGGTGCTCAGCGTGTTGTCACTTGCCCTTCGAGTAGATGAGTATATCATCGATGAAGACTACTACGAACTTGTCGAGGAAGGGTCAAAATACCCGATTCATTAAATCCATGAAGGCAGCAAGGGCGTTCGTTAGGCCGAACGGCATTACCAGGAACTCGTAATGGCCGTATCGAGTACGGAAGGCTGACTTCGACAAATCATTCGGCTTGATCTTGAGTTGGTGGTAACCCGAGTGAAGATCAGTTTTAGAAAATACTAAAGCGCCTTGTAACTGATCGAACAAGTCGTTTATTCGGGTCAATGGATATTTGTTCTGGACGATGGCCTTGTTCAGCTCTCGGTAGTCGATGCAATGACGCATTGAGCCGTCCTTCTTCTTGACAAACAATTCGGGCGCTCCCCATGACGAGACGCTAGGCTAAATGAATCCTTTGTCGAGCAACTCTTGCAACTAGACCTTGAGGTCCTTCAGCTCTGCAGGGGCCATTTTGTACGAGGCCTTGGAAATTGGTCGAGTATCAGGGAATGTGCCGATGCTTAACTTGATTTTTCGGTCGAGTGACATGCCGGGTAGCTCGTCCGAAAATACGTCGGGAAATTCTGCCACAATGTCGGTCTGAACGGCGTTTGCACCATCCTGTCTCATGTCTCAAATGTACGCCAAGTAGCCTTCACATCTGGAATGCCGCATCCTCCAAGCAGAAATTGTCGAGATCATCATGCAGGTCAGCGATGCTTCACCACACGAGTAGCAGAATTTGGTCATTCCAGGTATGCGGAAGGTAACCTTCTTTCTTGCACAGTCAATGGTGGCATTGTAAGGGCTGAGCCAATTTATTCCCAGAATGATGTCGTAGTCCTTAATGTCTACAACTATCACATCATAATAAACCTTTTTTACCTCCTATACAGATGATTTCGTCTCTACAGGCTAAGTTTGCAAGTAGTGACGTGCCCAACAGTATGTTAACGCTAAGATTAAGGCCTAATGGTGTCACAAAAAAATGTACTTGTCACGTCCCAGAACCAGAATACTGGAGAGCGGGGGAATGACTCAGCCAGCTACGTATTACGGGTAGGTAAATACCGTATAATACGATTAATGCTGTCTAAAAAGACAAGGGGTGCATACTACATGAAAGTCTCACTATGGTCACATTACATCTATTGTCTCAATCATTCAAACAAGAAACAGAAATAGAGAACATATAAGATAAAGCAGTAAGGCGTCCCAAATGCTCAGTCAAAATGTTCTTGATATCTGGCTTTACAAAACATAGCCAGATGATGTAGCAAGTATACACAATTGTTTATCAGCTGCAGTCTGACTTTAGTTACAATTATGCAAAAGTAATTACAAGACAATCCGACTACCATGTCGGTGCCAAACGGCAAGTATAAAGTAAATAAAAAAATGAGCGGGGAGGTAAGGAACCCACTCGAGTCCTCCTGCGATCATCCCTCTAGTATTGACCATCTTGGAGGTAGAAGTAAGCTGAGTCCTCGGGGACCGGCTCTAAATCTGGCCATGCAAAACCAGAGAGGTTAGACCTCTAATAGCAAGTACCGCAAGGGAGCACGATATGAGGAATTTAAAACCAGTAATGAGAAAATATGATAATAGATCTCTGCTAGCTACTAAGATTCACATAACATCACGATACTTCGAACCAACCTCCCAACCAAACAAGGACAGAAGTTGGCCCGTCATGTCCTGACATTTTGATCATCTCAGTTAGGTAACAGGGTAGATACAGTACACAAACAAATCAATTTAAAACGGCTATTCAACTGCTACAGCTTGCTACGGTGAGATCCAAGTTATCCTGGAATTATGCAATGAGGATTCCTCAGTTCTTACTATGTGCAAGCAAGACTAGTCTATCCAGCCAATCAATTGCGCCAATCATGAATTAGACGAGTCCCAGCGGGACGTCCGTCATCAATATACAATTATATAATAAATAATATAGGCAGATACCGCTTCCTGCCCGTATGGCAGATTTGTAGTATTTGTGGGAACCAGCCGGCCTGTCGGGCACTAATAGTCCCAAAGAGGGCTGCCATGTAAGAACTCGGGAATCCATTCTCTCCATGCAATCATTATTTTATTTAACTTAATAGCTCTATGTTAAGAGAAATCCCATGCCGTGGATCATGGTCATTCAAAATGAGTACTTTCGTACAAGCACGACATGCACAACTCTACAACGATACCCGTGCGGTTAGGTTGTAGGTCTTAAATAGCGTAATGCAACAATCAAAATTAACCATAGAATAATCATGCATTGACCATAAAGTACACATGCTGCTTTGTATAGTAAATAAATAAATTGAAGCCTGCATGTGCTTGTATGCCAATGTTCGGGATCAACCAGTCGATTACAATAGTTCATGGTTAATATGATCGTGTCTCATTCATTCCATTCAATAAGACGACTAGCCAGTCTCTTAGTTCCAACTAGGAACGCATGGTCAATCATAAATCAAGATAATAATTAATGTTAATTAATGCCAAGATAACAATTAATGTTAATAAATGCCAAGACAATCAATCAATATCAATAAAGGTTAATTCAGGACAAGAATCAGCCAAAAAGGTATTAGGGCCAGAGTTCATGCGGCCAGAAAGTTATTGGTTCATGCGGCTGAGTAAAACATGCATATGCGGCTAGGGAATAACGAGTCCATGCGGCTGGAGATAGGGACCCTTATGCGACTCGGGTCACTAGCTCATGCGGCCGGGGTCGATCGGGTCTATGTGGCCAGAGAATGGTAAGCCTATATGCGGCTGAAAATATGCCTATGCGGCTCGGGAAAAATGAAAGTCACATGCGGCTGGGATTCACTAAGCCTATACGGCTGAGATGTCTTGCAGCCATGCGGCTCGGAAGCCGAGCCTCATGCGGCTGGGATAGACTGAATGTATATGCGGCTAGATAATATACATGCGGGTTAAGAAACAAAATAAGCCATGCGACCAGAATTAACAAAGCCTTATGCGGCCCAAGATCATGCGGTCAAGTATTTCCATGCGGCCGAAGGGGTATGATCCCTATGCGGTTGGAAATAAGAAGCTCATGCGGTCGAGAAATCTATGATTCATGCGGCTGAAAAGCGTCAAGCTTATGCGGCTCAAAATTACAAGCGACCAGGTAATCCATGCGGCCGGACACTCCATGCGGCCGAAACTGCTCAGAGTTCATGCGGCTGAAGAAGACTTACCGCATGAAAAACTCATGCGGTCAAGCACTGCCATGCGGCTGAACTGTTCTTCTTCTTCGAACTTCGGAAAACAGAACCATGAGAGCCATTGCCTCCAATCTCTATAAATCCTTCATTCCAAGCCCAAATCTGGACTTCCATAGGTCAAAATAGGGTAGAACGAAATTCTCTACAACATGGAACCATCAAAACTTGAAAAATAGCCAAGTTACTAGATCAAAACCTAAGAAATTCGAAAATACATTAAACTTAGATCTACATGAAATGAGCCTTGGAAATTGTAATTACTAAATACTAAAGTATCTAAGAATCTTGAGACGAAGACAATAGAACAACAAAAATGGAGATCCATCAAGAAGCAAGTTGGCACTTGCCTATGCGGCCAGGTAGGTGGGGGAGAGTTTACGAGGAAGAAGAAGAGTAATGGTGAAGTAATAAAGAGAGAGAAAGGAAATGGGGCTTTAAATGAAGGAGTAGTGGTAGGTGGGGAGTTGAACCACCCGATGGCTGGAAAATAAACCAACTCAGGCCGAACCCAAAAGCAAAGCAGAAATTAAAATGCTAAAAGTAAAATACAGAAAATTAATTAGCGAGAAATTAAAGGAATTTAAATACGGAAAAATACATGATAAATATTAAATAAATACATTCCAGCAGTACATGTATTTAAAATACGTATCTGGGAACGGGAATTGACATCTCTACCCTCCTTAGAAAAATTCCATTCTCGGAATTTCAATTCCAAGCAGGATAGAAATATCAAAGCTAAACTAATCTTAGTACAAGTAAATTGAGTAAGCAATCATTCTACAATGTTAACAGCAAGTAACATATCTATATTAAACAATCTGCGACATCAAACAATTCTACTCATAAGGTGGCAAGCATGAGGAGTTTGAGACAATCAGGGTATACAGAAAGAAATATACCTTGTGAGTCAAACAGGTGCGGATATCGTGATCGGATGTCATCCTCACATTTCCACGTTGACTCCCCTAAAGAGTGATGACCCCAAGCAACCCGGACAAGGCTAATTGTTCGGTTCTTGAGTATCTTCTCTCTTCGGTCCAAAATGGACACAGGCTGTTCCTCGTAAGACAGGTTGGTACCAACAACCAGCTCAGAATGATCAAGGATATGGCTTGGGTCCGATACATATCTACACAACTGAGATATATGAAACACGTCATGCACCTCTCGTAACGAAGGTGGAAGGAATAAATGATAAGCAACATCGCCTATCCTATCAAGGATAACGAATGGGCCTATATATCGTGGACTCAACTTTCCGCGAACGCCAAATCTAATGACCCCACGAGTAGGTGAGATCCGCAAGAATACGTAGTCCCCAACAGAAAACTCTAGCAGCCTACGATGCTGGTCCCCCCAATGACGATGTCGATCCTGCGCAACTCGAAGTCGCTCTCTAATTCCCTTGACCACTTCAACTGTCTGGATAATCAATTCTGGGCCTAGAATCTTCCTTTCTCCGATATCATCCCATGCTAGTGGCGACCTACACTTCTTACCGTATAGTGCTTCAAATGGCGCCATCTGGATACTGGCTTGATAACTGTTGTTGTATGAGAACTCGACTAAGTGCATGTGATTCTTCCAAGATCCTCTAAAATCCAGAGTGCAAGCTCGCAACATATCTTATAAAGTCTGAATTGTTCTTTCTGATTGCCCGTCCGTCTGTGGATGGTAAGCCGTACTAAATCTTAACTTAGTACCCAAACTATGATGTAAGCTCTTCCAGAAATGTGATGTAAAATAAGTATCTCTGTCTGACACAATACTGACAGGGACTCCATGCTGCCTGACTATCTGCTGCATATACAACTCTGCCAACTTTTCTGTAGATTGTCCTACTCTGAAAGGAAGAAAATGTGCCACCTTCGTAAGCCAATCTACTATCACCCAAATAGCATCTTTACCACTTGGTGATCTTGGTAAACCGGTCAGAAAGTCTATTGTAATATGTTTCCACTTCCATTCCGGGATAGGAAGCGGTTGCAATAATCCAGCTGGCCTTTGCTGTTCTGCCTTCACTTGCTGACATACCAAGCAATGGAAAATGGATCTAGCTATCTTCCTCTTCATCCCGTTCCACCAGAAGTGCTGCTTGATATCTTGGTACATCTTGGTCCCTCCAGGGTGTATAGAATACTGAGAACTGTGAGCTTCTGTCATAATCTCTTATCTAATATCTCCACTAGGTACACATAGACGTGATCCAAACCTAAGCATACCATCTTCATGAATCCTCATCTCCTTTCTGAGTCCTGACTCACATTCTGCCATAAGCTTCTGAATCCTTGGGTCCTGTGCCTAAGCTGCCTTGATCCTATCTACCAAGTCAGATTGAACTTGTAGACTTGCTAGAACTCCTTCATCACTAGGAAGTACGACTTCGATGCCCATCTCCTGAAGGTCTTCTAAGATATGCTTCTGTATTGCCAACATAAATACGTCGCCTCTCCTGCTGAGAGCATCTGCTACCACATTAGCCTTGCCCAGATGATACTGAAGCTCTACGTCATAATCCTTGATCAACTCCAACCATCTTCTCTGCCTCATGTTCAGTTCCTTCTGAGTAAAGATGTACTTCAAACTTTTATGGTCCGTGTACATGTCCACTCGATCACCATATAAGTAATGCCTCCATAGCTTCAAAGCGAATACTACTGCTGCCAACTCCAAGTCATGAGTTGGATAATTCTTCTCGTGGTCCCGATGTTGCCTAGATACATACGCTATTACCTTCCCATGTTGCATGAGGACACATCCAAGTCCTCTTCCTGACACATCACAATAAACGGTAAAACCTTCGGGTCCAACTGGCAATGTAAGAATAGGCGTTGATATCAACTTATGCTTCAAATTCTCAAATGATGCCTGACATTCTGCCGACCAGACAAATGGCACATCCTTCCGTGTCAGGTGCGTCATGGGTGCTGAAAGTCTTGCAAAGTCTGATACGAACCTTCTGTAATAACCCGCCAATCCCAAGAAACTCCGTACATCAGCTACGGTCTTGGGGTACTGGCCAACTCTCTACTGCTTCTACCTTCTTGGGATCCACTGCTACTCCGGCTCGTGATATGATGTGACCCAAAAACGAAATATCCGACCAAAACTCACACTTGCTGAGCTTGGCATACAACTGGTTCTCTCTCAGAACCTGTAACACTTTCCTGAGGTAATCTTTATGCTTTTTTTCACTAGCAGAGTATACGAGAATGTTGTCAAGAAACACAACGACAAACTGATCTAAGTACGGCATAAAGATGCGGTTTATCAAATCCATAAATATTGCTGGAGCATTGGTCAAACCAAACGGCATTACCAAGAACTCATAATGCCCATACTTCGACCTGAACGCTGTCTTGGAAATATCCTCCTTCCGAACTCTCACTTGATCATACCCTGAACGAAGATCTATCTTGGAAAAAACTCTAGCTCTGCTCAACTGATCAAACAAGTCATCGATCCTGGGTAGTAGGTACTTGTTCTTTACTGTTGCCGCATTAAGCTTCCTGTAATCGATGCACAATCTGGATGACCCATCCTTCTTCTCCACAAGTACCACTGGTGCTGCCCATGGTGATATGCTAGCTTGGATGAACTTTTTCTCCTTCAGTTCCTCTATGTGCTGATATACCTTGACCTGCTCTGAATCCGCTATTCTATAAACTCGATCTGATATCGGGTTAGTTCTAGGTACCAATTCTATACTGAACTCAATATCTCTAACCGGTGGTAGACCTGGAAGTTCTTCGAAAAATACGTCTAAAAACTCTTCAACTATCTTCGGAACTAGAACTTCCTCCATTGTCGTTACTACTCCCTGCTCTTGCTGAGTTGCCTCTGATCTGACTAAGGTGAACCGCTTCATGCCTGAAATATCAAAAGATACACTCCCTCTACGATAATCTATTGTCGCATGACTGTCTTTCAGCCAGTCCATGCCTAAGATAACGTCGAAATTTCCAACAAAAAATTCTATCAACCGGGCGGGTAAGGAATGCCCGTAAACTACAACGCTACATACTAGAATAACTCTACTAACTCCTACGAGCCCATTATCAGTGAGTATATTCAACCTCCCTGGCAATGCTTCGAACTCCATTCCTAGCCGTGTCGCAAATTGTGCAGATATAAATGAGTGTGATGCTCCCGAATCAAATAATGCTACTGCAGGATATGAGACGACGAGAATGTTACCGGCCACAACATCTCCTGATGCCAATGCCTCTTCCAAGGACAGAGTAAATGCCTGTCCTCGACCTCCTTGTTGGTTCCCATGCTGTAGCCTAGCATGGTGCTATTGTTGGCCCCTGCCATGGTGATACTGGGGTGGTCTATGCTGG
Source organism: Iris pallida (assembly GCA_029216955.1). NCBI lineage: Eukaryota > Viridiplantae > Streptophyta > Magnoliopsida > Asparagales > Iridaceae > Iris > Iris pallida. The sequence goes on from JANAVB010006389.1 coordinate 4,577,231, forward strand.
TGTTGCTGCATCGGCGGTCCCTATTGCCGAAATATCTGAGCCTGTGTCATGAACGGGCGCTGTGCCAACGGTCTCACTGCCGTCGCTGGTCCTCGATACTGGCCTGCCTCTGGTGCTGGCAAAGCAGGAAATTATTGTACGGGTCCTCCTGACCTCGAATTCATGGGACAGGTGGTAACCCGATGATCTGGATTTTTACATATCAAACACAGTCCATTCAATGTCCGACACATATTCCTAGTGTGCCCTACCTTTCCACAATAAGTGCAGCCCGCTGGGGGTTGCTGGTTCTTCCTCTGTTGCTTTTGCTGCTGCCTTGGTGGTGGTACTGGCCCTCGTATTGCCATATCGTGAATACGAATGCCAAGGGACGATGCTGTTGTTCGGGGCACTGCTCCCCCTCCTCCTTCAATCTGACTGTGGGATCTCTTCTGACCTCCAGTCCTTGCTGCAAGCCTCTGAATGGTGATCTCATGCCTTCGGGTTACCGTTAATACCTCATCAAAAGTCTGGTAATTGTGCCCCTCTATCAATTGCAAGAGCTTAAGATGGAACCCTTGCTGAAATCTCATAGCCCTCTGGCTCTCCGTTGCTACCATCTCTGGGGCGAACTTACTCAATCTGCAGAACTCTGCTGCATAAGCATCTACTGTCTTGCCGGCCTGTTTGAGGTTGATAAACTTCTGTTGTAGCTCAAATTGTGCCACAACTCCATAGTACTTGGTCTTGAATCTTGCAGTAAAATCGTCCCAAGCAACATGACATCTGATGCTTACTTTCTCTGATTCCCACCAATCACGTGCGAGATCCTGAAGTAACAACTTCACTTGATCCACACGTTCTTCAGCCGGCACCTTGGCTGCTGTCAGAATAGCCTCAATATCCTTAAGCCATGCATCTGCTGAGATGGCATCTTCCGTGCCCTCGAAAAGGCGTGGGTTGAATTTGCAAAATTTGGTTGATGCTCCTGAATCTGTCCTTATCCCTCTTTCCAAAGCCGTCTGTAATCCTTGGTTGAGTAGTACGTTCTGCTCTTGCAACTGAGCGTGCATGCGCTGCTGGGCTAACATCTGATGTTGCTGAGTAGCCATCATCCCTCTCATGATTTCCAGAAGGGCCGGTGTGTCCACTTCTACAGGGGTCGGTGGAACTATTGGTGGTGTTGGAACCTTCGGATACTGTGGTCCAGCTGCTGGTTCCACTATCGCTTCTTCTTGGATAGTCTCTTGAGGTAGCACTGGCCCTTATTGCTGATCAACAGGGTCAAGTTGTCCATGTTGCCCTTGTTGTTGCTGTGCAGTCTTGACAGATGCGGACGAAATGCCCCTAAGAAAAGGGACAAGAGAGCAATCAAACGATCAGACATGAAGGATCGGTGAAGTCGAAGGATACCGGAATGTCAAGCTAGAATCGAGATTAACGAATCATGAGATCAAGGGGGAATATATGTGATTGAGATATCCTATAAATAAAAATACCCCACAAGTCTGAAATAGACCTACATGGGCCACCACTAAAATCTTGTCACGCCCAAAACCAGAATACTGGAGAGCGGGGGAATGACTCAGCCAGCTACGTATTACGGGTAGGTGAATACCGTATAATACGATCAATACTACCTAAAAAGACAAGGGTGTGTATACTACATGAAAGTCTCACTATGGTCACTTCACATCTATTGTCTCAATCATTCAAACAAGAAACAAAAATAGAGAACATGTAAGATAAAGCAGTAAGGCGTCCCAAACGCTTAGTCAAAATGTTCTTGATATTTGGCTTTACAAAACATAGCCAGATGATGTTGCAAGTATACACAATTGTTTATCAGCTGCAGTCTGACTTTAGTTACAATTATGCAAAAGTAATTACAAGACAATTCGACTACCATGTCGGTGCCAAACGGCAAGTATAAAGTAAATAAAAAAACGAGCGGGGAGGTAGGGAACCCACTCGAGTCCTCCTGCGATCATCCCTCTAGTATTGACCATCTTGGAGGTAGAAGTAAGCTGAGTCCTCGGGGACCGGCTCTAAATCTGGCCATTCAAAACCAGAGAGGTTAGACCTCTAATAGCAAGTACCACAAGGGAGCACGATATGAGGAATTTAAAACCAGTAATGAGAAAATATGATAATAGATCTCTGCTAGCTACTAAGATTCACATAACATCACGATACTTCGAACCAACCTCCCAACCAAACAAGGACAGAAGTTGGCCTGTCATGTCCTGACATTCTGATCATCTCAGTTAGGTAACAGGGTAGATACAGTACACAAACAAATCAATTTAAAATGGCCATTCAACTGCTAGGCTTACTACGGTGAGATCCAAGTTATCCTGGAATTATGCAATAAGGATTCCTTCGTTCTTACTATGTGCAAGCAAGGCTAACCTATCCAGTCAATCAATTGCACCAATCATGAATTAGACGAGTACCAGCGGGACACCCGTCATCAATATACAATTATATAATAAATAATATAGGCAGATACCGCTTCCTGCCCATGTGGCAGATTTACAGTATCTGTGGGAACCAGCCGGCCTGTCGGGCACTAATAGTCCCAAAGAGGGCTGCCATGTAAGAACTCGAGAATCCATTCTCTCCATGCAATCATTATTTTATTTAACTTAATAGCCTCTATGTTAAGCGAAATCCCATGCCATAGATCATGGTCATTCAAAATGAGTACTTTCGTACAAGCACGACATGCACAACTCTACAACGATATCCGTGCGGTTAGGTTGTAGGTCTTACATAGCGTAATGCAACAATCAAAATTAACTACGGAATAATCATGCCTTGACCATAAAGTACACATGCTGCTTTGTAAAGTAAATAAATAAATTGAAGCCTGCATGTGCCTGCATGCCAATGTTCGGGATCAACCAGTCGATTACAATAGTTCATGGTTAATATGAACGTGTCTCATTCATTGCATTCAATAAGACGACTAGCTAGTCTCTTAGTTCCAACTAGGAACGCATGATCAATCATAAATCAAGATAATAATTAATATTAATTAATGCCAAGATAATAATTAATGTTAATAAATGCCAAGACAATCAATCAATGTCAATCAAGGTCAATTTCGGACAAGAATCAGCCAAAAAGGCATTAGGGCCAGAGTTCATACGGCCAGAAAGTTATTGGTTCATGCGGCTGAGTAAAACATGCATATGCAGCTAGGGAATAACGAGTCCATGCGGCTGGGGATAAGTACCCTTATGCGGCTCGGGTCACTAGCTCATGCGGTCGGGGTCGATCGGGTCTATGCGGCCAGAGAATGGTAAGCCTATTTGCGGCTAAAAATATGCCTATGTGGCTCAGAAAAAATGAAAGTCACATGCGGCTGGGATTCACCAAGCCTATGCGGCTGAGATTCATGCGACCATGCGGCTCGGAAGCCGAGCCTTATGCGGCTGGGATAGACTGAATGTATATGTGGCCGGATAATATAGATGCGGGTTAAGAAACAAAACAAGCCATGCGACCAGAATTAACAAAGCCTTATGCGGCTGAAAAGTCTATGCGGCCCAAGATCATGCGGTCAAGTGTTCCCATACGGCCGAAGGGGTATGATCCCTATGCGGCTGGAAATAAGAAGCTCATGCGATCGAGAAATCCATGATTTCATGCGGCTGAAAAGCGTCAAGCTTATGCGGCTTAAAATTACAAGCGACCAGGTACTTCATGCGACCGGACACTCCATACGGTCGAAACTGCTCAGAGTTCATGCGGCTGAAGAAGACTTGCCGCATGAAAACTCATACGGTCAAGCACTGCCATGCGGCTGAACTGTTCTTCTTCTCCGAACTTCGGAAAACAGAACCATGAGAGCCATTGTCTCCAATCTCTCTAAATCCTTCATTTCAAGCCCAAATCTGGACTTCCATAGGTCAAAATGGGATAGAACGAAATTCTCTACAACATGGAACCATCAAAACTTAAAAAATTGCTAAGTTACTAGATCAAAACTTAAGAAATCCAAAAATACATTAAACTTAGATCTACATCAAATGAGCCATGGAAATTGTAATTACTAAATACTAAAGTATTTAAGAATCTAGAGAGGAAGACAATGGAACAACAAAAGTAGAGATCCATCAAGAAGCAAGTTGGCACTTGCCTATGCGGCCATGTAGGTGGGAGAGAGTTTACGAGGAAGAAGAAGAGTAATGGTGAAGTAATGAAGAGAGAGAAAGGGAATGGGGCTTTAAATGAAGGAGTGGTGGTAGGTGGGAAGTTGAACCACCCGATGGCTGGAAAATAAACCAACTCAGGCCGAACCCAAAAGCAAAGCAGAAATTAAAATACTGAAAGTAAAATGCAAAAAATTAATTAGCGGGAAATTAAAGGAATTTAAATACGAAACAATACATGATAAATATTAAATAAATACATTCCAGCAGTATATGTATTTAAAATACGTATCTGGGAACGGGAAGTGACAGTACTCGTCGACGAAGTCTGCCGATATAAAATTTTGCGTAGCACCTGAATCAAATAATACACGAGCAGGTTTATCATTAAAAAGTAGTATACCTGTCACGACTGTATCAAATATGAATGCATCATCTCAAGTCATGGCGTAGACGCGCCCTTGAGCAGTAGGGCGACGGTCTTGGCCATTTTGTGGCACGGGTTGTTGGGCTCTTGGCGCTGGACCCTGGTTCCCAAGACGATGTTGTTGATGTTGAGGCATCGTTGGATTCAATCTTTTGGTATGGCAGTTTGCACATAGATGGCCCTCCTGTCTTGTCGCAGTACCAGCATTCACCTTCAGAGACATGGCTTCGTTTACATAGTGCCCAAAGTTATTACATTTATGGCAGCGAGTCCCTGGGTTTCGCCCTTGGTATCCGCCCTGATTGTCATTGTTTGGATACTTGTTCATATTGTTTTCTCATGTATGGCTAGGGCACTTGTAATTTTAGGTACAATACCGACAGCAGCTGGAGGATACTGGCACTTAAGGCGGAGAGCGTGATTCAGAGACTCACCCATGGTCTTGTATTCATGCACCAATACATGGATAGAGATAGATAGATGTATGCCCACTTCGAACCGTCGAGTGAGACTCTCTATTGTAGGCATGCTCCAGCAAATTTAGCTAATTTATTGAACTCTGTTGTGTACTACCACACCGGCATGTTCCCTTGCTTCAATTGCATAAATTTATTCTCCTTCTCATGTCGAACGGTTGCGGGAAGGTATTCGATTTCAAATGTCTTTCTGAATGTAGCCCAAGGGATCGTCGATGTCTCGTTGTCGCGTCGGATAGCTCGCTTTTGTACGGCCCACCAGTCGTGCACATTCAATCGGAGTAGAAGTTGAGCACATGCAACTTTTTTTGACTCGTCGACACCCAGATGTTCGAAATGGTCTTCCAGCTCCTCCAACCAGTCGATTGCCAGAGAGGGATCTTCAGTACCGTTGACGAAAGTATGACAATTCTTCGTAAAATTTGATATCTTAAAGTTGGAACTTCTTAGTATTGCAGGCAGACGCTCGGGCACCTCCGGTTCAATTTCAATCGGTCAGACCACAGGCTCGATCACGGCATGTGTCGTCGCAGAATTGTTATTGGCCACAACCGTCTGGACTATCTGCTAAAGAGTATTAAGCTGTTTCTGTTGCAACTTGAATTGGGCCTCAAATTGATTCTCTAACTGAGTCTGGCATGCCTCAGTTTTCGTCGATGGAGCTCATTTTGGCACTGGTTGACCTCGGCCTGACGTTGTTACACCTTTAGCTTACGCAACATCCATTCCATGGGGGCGTTCGAGGGTTCAGCCCTTGAGCTACTCGAACCACTCTATGCACTCTCTTCGTTCATGGCCGCAGCTTCTCCATCTTCTGGAAATATGAAGGCAACTCATATTAGTCTCAGAAAATATTACGGACTCATTGTATGGAACAACTCATCTCATCGACGTGGGATCAAAGGTACGAGACTCAAACAAAATGCCAAATGACGTAAAGTCGTGCTCTGATACCATTATGTCACGTCCCGATTCTGAAGAATCGATAATCGTCCCTCGGGCGTGATGCCGTGCGAACCTAGGTTGCGATCGCACAAGGTATAGTCATAAGGTTATCCAAAACACAACATCTAAAAGACTACGCAGAGAAATTGAACAACACATTGAGACAGAAATTTTGTATTTTATTGATAATAGATATCATTTATATGACTCTATTACAATTATGCCGTACGGACTTACAACATGACTCGATTACAAAAGGAGCACCGATAAGATAGTCGTTCCATACATACATCCCTTAATTTACAATAAAAGTATTCCTGCCACCTGGAATGGAGGGAAGTCTAGACATATTCGTGGACTGTTTGTAGAGAGTCTTCAATAATTTGTACAGCAAGAGTCTTCGACGCACGCTCGAAGCTTTAAAATGCGAGCGTCGCCTTGGTTAGATAGCGCGTTCCTCCTGATTCGTAGCACCTGTAGAGAGCGAGGGTCAGTACGATCACATGTATTGGCGAGTGGCTAATTTAAAACTAGGTCCTGATTTGTTCAAACAGTTTTATAAAACATGTTAGCTACTTGGTGATCTTTAACCATCCTGATTGATTTGCATGTTAACATATTAAGAGGAAAGCATTCGATAGGTAAATAACTTACTATGATAACTCTTACCCACCTTCGAGCTTGCCGTTACAGCATAACTTACCATGTTCTTTCCAGTCATATTTATATCAAGCTTATAATTAATATGCAAGTGGGAGTCACTAGCAATTCAAGCCATCCTAGACGTATAGCCTGGTCGAGACGGTGACTATTTTAGCGTGGGTAGCTTTCCCCGCTGAAAGTTTCGAGTGACCCGTGCTAGCATCCACCACAGCTATCTTGTATTCCTCCAAGGCCAAAGCGGTCCCGCGGTCCCGGGTTGCCATTCGAGGAAGCGAAATCTTGTGCACAAGTTGTCCATGATCGAGCTAGTCTAAAGTAATTATTCAAGCATGGTCTACAAAATCTTTGAGAGTTAGCTAGTTTTCAATGTGTGCTTTCTTATTGTTGCAACATTCGATAATCGATTCATTTCTATTTTGTAGAGATCTATAGTAACTATGACATAAGAAAGCATGCATCCATTTCATATTATAGCAATTCGATAGAATCGTGCCACAATTTATTGATTCTACACTATGAATACAAGCATGCATTTTGTATTTCATTTTTGATTTGAAACCCGAGGGTCGAGGGTGTTGGCCCATTGGCTAATGGTCACACCTGATTTTGATAATCAACGACAACTTTGGTCGATACGCAAAATATACAAACTAGTATAGGTTAAAGAAATCAAAGACGAAGAACATCTATAACATACTGTGTCTATATCCCACTGCTACATCGTCTCCAGAAGCAAATCTTATTGGAATCCAAATCGAGTAATTTTATATTTTCTTCTGTATTTTTCACTTTTATTGAGTCTTGGAAATATAAATATTAGATCGTTCGGAATTGATACTGGCTTAAGTTATTCCCAGTCGACTTATCTAAAATGCCTACTTACTTATCCCAAATATCCCACAAATCCAAAGAGCCCAAAACCTATGCAATTTGGTCCATACAAATCAAGTTCTGGCCTATCAGAACTCAGCCAGAACTCTGATCAAGTTCGGTCTGGGGATTTTGAATTTCTGTTCCTACCAAATCTGCAAGCAACATTCGAGTGCAATATTTATGTATCCGAACTCTGTCCAAAATTTACCCGAGTTCGGTCCCCAAAAATAGTATAAATAGAGAAATAATTTTACATTTCCAAATCACTCATTCACTCTTCTCTCTATCTATTCTAAAGTGTTTTCAGCAATCTAAGCTTTTATATCTAGCCTATACTACTCTTAGCCAAAGACAGTACAGTACTGTTTGATCTAGAGTTTTGGTATTAAAGAGTTGTATCAAAGGCGTCTTTCAGAAAACGTTCCAGTTTCTGAAATCAGTTTGTTGGAGTCGGTCATGTGCTCGTCACCAAGGCACGATGTTATAAAGAGATGACAAGCTCTCAATTAGCTTGTGAATAGTAGATTAACATCGAGCAAGAGTACTCGAGACTGGAGTAGTCCTCTCAAAGGGAAACCAGTATACATCGTGGTGTTCACTGAGTTTGATTCTCTAATCTCTTACTTACTATATTTATTTACTGTCTCTTATATCTTCCATAGTTTATAACTGCTAATTTTTAAGTAGTGACTATTTTTGATGCACGTATACACACTCTATTTACCCCCTGTAGAGGTTCTCAATGGTCCTACAATTGGTATCAGAGTAGGTTATACATATCCATAACCACTCTAGAGAGTATATATGGCAGCGTGAAATCTATATTCAACGGTAAAAGGCAATCCACAAATAGACCCCTACTATTTGATGGAACAAACTACACATATTGGAAAATACGAATGAGTTTCTTTCTTATGTCTCTTGATTTTGATCTTTGGTCGATTGTTATAGACGGTTATAAAAAACCGGCTAGAATCTTGGTTGATGGTGATCTAATAGAAAAGCCACATGACAAATACGCAGATCAAGAAAAGACAAAGGCTAGTCTAGATGCATGAGCCATCAATGCACTATTCTGTACAATTGACAAAATTGAGTTTAATCGTGTTTCTATCTGTACTACGTCTCCTGAAATTTGGAGACTTCTTGAGGTGACTCATGAAGGAACTTCCCTAGTAAAGGAATCCAAAATCAACAGATTAACACAGGAGTATGAATCATTCAAGATAAAACCCGACGAGTCAATTATACAGATGTTTACTTATTTCCTTGATATTACTAATCCTTTATAATCTCTTAGTAAGGATTACAGCAATCATGAGATGATCAGAAAGATTCTACGGGCTCTAACCAAGAATTGAAACCCGAAGACAACTACGATCATAGAAGGAAACGATCTCACCATAATGACTCCAGAGACACTTATGGGCAAGCTGATGACACATAAGCTGGACTTGCAAGAATTTGAAGAAGCAACCCCCAAAGAGAAATCTATCGCCTTCAAAGCACAAGCCAAAAAATTCCCGTGCAATGATTCTGACGAAGAATCATCCAATGGTGATGAGCAAGCTCTGCTAGTTAGAAACTTCAGAAAGTTCTTGAAGTTTAAGAGATCAAACCGAAAGAAGAAGGACATCCATGAAAGCAACGAAGAAGAAACAATCTGCTTTAGATGTAAGAAGATAGGGCATATCAAGAAGGATTGTCTATTGTCAAAGAAGAGCAGTCCATATGATCTATCAAATTCAAGCAGGAAATCTATAACAGGTCGAAAGTATGCTAATACTAGCATCTGGCATGAAAGTGAGGCCAGAAGGAGGAAGGCAGACCTAGCACTACTGTAAATGTCTGTCTGATGGCTGTCGATAAGGTATCTATTAACCTTTTGTACGATGATTTTACTTTCGATGAGCTAGAAACTGCCTTTAGCGAACTACTTGATGAATACAGAAATATGTTAGCTAAGTACAAGCAATCTCGTAAAGAGGTTAAGGCTTACACAAATGAAGTAGCTAGATTGTCTAATCTTGTTGAAGATATAAAAGAGACATCTACTACCAGTAGCACGGATGAGATACCCACGCTTAAAGTAGACTATCATGAGGCCATCCTCACCATTGAAAAGAAAGAAAGAGACTATGTCAAAGTGCAAGAGCTTTATGACATAGAGAAGAATAAACACTTAGTCACAGAGCAAAGACTCATTGATATGACTGTCGAATATGATGAGTCTTATGCGATTTCTAAAATGTTAAAAATCAAGTTAGTCAAACAGGCCATCTCTGTTACACAGCCTAAGGTTAGTCCCAATGCTAAGCATACATTTAAGAGGACTAAACCACAGAAAGCACGCAAACAACACGTTTCACACAATTATGCTTTCACTTATAGGTTTCCAAAGAAGACATAAAAGAAGGTCAACACAGAAACAAAAAGCACATTTTCAAAAATTACTTGCATGTACTGTGGCACTCACGGGCACATGTTCCAAAGAAAACACAAAAGCAAGAAAGCTTGTTGACAATCATATACTTGTTGGCCCATTCCACGGTCACACCCGATTTCGATAATCAACATATACTTTAGTCAATACACAAAATATAGAAAATGCTGCTAACTATTTCAGGATGCATGAAATCATATTCAACGGACGATGTACTGCATAAATCAAAGCGTCAAAGTCATCAAAATCTTCTGAAGACTCTTTTCTACTTTTATTCTGTATTTTACATTTTATTGAGTCTAGGAATTACTTTGTAAAATCAATTATGGTAATACTGGCTTAGGGTTAAAATTGTCCTTCTTTCTAGAATCCTATTTTTACCCTTTCGTATTTTCGGTTTCAAATATTTCAAAAACAAATTTCGAAAATATTCTTTTCAAATGATTTTACAAATAACCAAAAACCAGTTTGAAAACTGTTTTTACAAAAGATTTTTAAAATATCTCCTGACAGAACTCCTAGCCGAGTTCGGCCCGAACTCTGACCGAGTTCGGTCAGTTTGTATTCAAACTTCAGTTGCCTCCAAATCTGCGAGCAACGTCTATTTTGCGAGATATTTGCACCCGAACTCTTTCCGAGTTCTGCCCGAGTTCGGTTGGTAAAAACACCTATAAATAGAGAAGAACTTTTCACTTCAAATCATCAATTCATTCTTCATCTTCTCTTCTCTACTATTCAAGTGTTTTCTAAACGATCTAAGATTTTCAAATCTCACCTACACATCTCTTAGCCAAAAGCCAGTACTATCAGAGTTGATTTAGAGTCTTTTGGTTACTCAAGAGTTGTAAGAGGTCGTTCAAGTTTCAACAACTTTTCCGTTGTGGAGCTGGTCGTGCGCTCGCCACCAAGCATGGTGTTGTGAAGCTGGTCGTGCGCTTGTCACCAAGCACGGTGTTGTAAGAGATTGAAAGCTCTCAGTTAAAGCTTGTGCCATAGTGGATTAACATCGAACAAGAGTACTCGAGACTGGATTAGTCCTCTCAGAGGGATACCAGTATACATCGCTGTGTCACTGAGTTTGATTCTCCTATCTTTATTTACTGTCTCTTACATATCTGCCATAGTTTAATTTTTTAATTGGTGATTATATTTTCGCTGCACACACGCACTCTATTCACCCCCCCTCTAGAGGTGCTCAACGATCCTATAATTGGTATCAGAGCAGGTTATATTCTTATATAACATACCCTAGAGAGTATATATATGGCAGCCATGAAATCTATATTCAACGGAGAAGGGCAATCCACAAATAGACCTCCCCTATTTGATGGAACAAATTACACTTACTGGAAAACACGTATGACTTTCTTTCTTAAGTCTCTAGATTTTGATCTTTGGTCAATAGTCATTGATGGGTATAAGAAACCACCACCTACAGTGGTTGAAGGTATTCTTATGGAAAAGCCGTATGACAAGTATACCGATGCTGAAAAAGCAAAGGCTAGTCTTGATGCTCGAGCCATCAATGCACTATTATGTGCAATTGACAAAACCGAGTTCAACAGAGTTTCAACCTGCAAGACGTCTCACGAAATTTGGAAACTTCTTGAGGTAACCCATGAAGGGACTTCCCAAGTGAAAGAATCCAAAATTAGTAGACTGACTCAGGAATATGAATCTTTTAAGATGAAACCCGGTGAGTCAATTACATAGATGTTTACTCGTTTCTTTGATATAACTAATCCTCTGCAATCTCTTGGTAAAGATTACAGCAATCACGAGAAGATTAGAAAGGTGCTGCGGGCTCTAACAAAGAATTGGAATCCAAAGGCCACAACAATTATTGAAGGAAACGACCTCACCACAATGTCGTTAGAAACTTTGATGGGCAAGCTCATGACCCATGAACTCGACTTGCAAGACTTTGAAGAAGCAACACCAAAGGAGAAAACAATCGCCTTCAAAGCTCAAGCAAGAAAAGCTACATACAACGATTCCGATGAAGAATCCTCAAGTGGTGATGAACAAGCCCTACTTGTGAAGAACTTCAGAAAGTACCTAAAGTTTACAAGCAGAAAGAAGAAAGACGTCCAAGAAAGCAATAAAGATGAAACCATATGCTTTGGATGTAAGAAATCAGGGCACATGAAGAAGGACTGTCCAGCTACCAAGAAGAGCAGTCCATATGACAGATCAAGATCAAGCAGAAAAGCTACAATTGGTCGAAAGTATGCCAACACAAGTATCTGGCACGAAAGCGACGCCAGTGATTCTGAAGAAGAGGATAGACCCTGCGGCAATGCAAATGTCTGTCTTATGGCATTTGACAAGGTATCTTCAAACCCTCTATATGATGAATTTACTTTCGATGAGTTAGAAAATGCCTTTAGCGATTTACTTGAAGAACACAAAAATGTGCTTGACAAGTATAAGCAATCTCGAAAAGAGATTAAGGCATACACAACCGAATTAGCTAGACTGTCCAATCTTATTCAAGATATTAAAGAGACGTCTACTACCGGTAACACGGAAGAGATAGCCAAACTCAAGGTAGACTATCATGAGGCTATCCTCACTATTCAAAAGAAAGAAAGAGATTATGGTAAGATGCAAAAACTGTATGACACAGAGAAGAGGATGCACTTAGTAACAGAACAGAGACTCTCAGTTATGACTACTAAATATGAAGAGTCTATTGCGATTTCTAAAAAGTTAGAAATCAAGTTAGGCAAACAGGAAATGCCTGTGACACAGCCTAATTTTAGTCCTAATGTAAAGCATACACCTAAGAGGACTAAAAACAAGAAAGCACAGAAGAAACACGAGTATCATCATGCTTTCACTTATAGGTTCTCCAAGAAACCAAACAAGCATGTGAATACAGTTTAACCACATCTGGTTCTAAACTGACTTGCACTTATTGTGGTACACACGGACACATATCACAATATTGTCTTACAAGAAAGCTTGTTAATAACCATACTTTAGTCTGGAGACCTAAAGCTAATCAGCATGGACCCTTCAGAAAATGGGTACCAAAGGATTCATCTACTTATTTTGTAGGTGGACCCTCAACCCTCTCATGCTAGAAGCAAATGGATCCTCGATAGCGGATGTTCGCGACACATGACTGGTGATGCATCTTTATTCGCTACGCTATCGATGAAGAAAGAAGGATACGTCTCCTTCGGAAATAACTTGAAAGGTGATATTATAGGTAATGGTACTGTAGGTATTTCTCCTTACCCAATAATAAAGGATGTTTGTCTAGTAACTGAATTGAAACATAACCTATTGAGCATAAGTCATTTGGCAGATAATGGTTATGGTATCAATTTTGTGAAAGATAAATGTACCATATATGATATGTCATCTGGTGATCCCGTATATAAAGGGATTAGAGAAGACAATATTTATGTTTTCTTTTTGGAGAATACTAATAATGCAGGAAGGTGCCTAGTAGCCAATCAAGATGAAGGCTGGCTATGGCACATGAGACTAGGACATGCAAACATGGATACTATCTCACGTCTGAACACAAAGAAGTTGGTAAAAGGACTCCCAGAAATTCCATTCAAGAGAGACATGGTATGTGCTGACTGTGAAAAGAACAAAGCACATAGGTCTTCTTTTAAATCCATCAACGCTGTAAGTACTTCGAGACCTTTGCAGTTAATTCATATGGATTTATTTGGTCCAAGTAGAGTCGCTAGTCTTGGCGGTAAACTCTATGCTTTTGTCATTGTTGATAATTTTTCTCATTTTACATGGGTTTACTTTTTATCAAACAAAAGTGATGCTATTTTTGAATTTCAGACATTTTGTAAAAAGGTACAAAACGAAAAAGGGTTCATGATTACTCGTATCCGAAGTGATCATGGTGGCGAATTCGAGAATTCTGATTTCAAAAAGTTTTGTGATGATAGTGGATATTACCACGAATTTTCTTGTCCTAGAACTCCCTAACAGAATGGTGTTGTGGAGCGGAAGAACCATACTCTAAGCGAAATGGCTAGAGTCATGCTTAATCAGCATAATCTTCCTAAATATTTTTGGGCAGAAGCTGTTAGTACAGCCTGTCATATTTAAATAGGGTGTTAATTCGACCTATCTCGAAGAAAACACCATATGAGCTTTGGTTTAGAAGAATTCCAAACATTTCTTATTTTAAAGTTTTTGGTTGTCGCTGTTTCATCCTGAACACCAAGGATAACTTGGGTAAGTTCGACTCCAATGCAGATGACGGGATATTTCTCGGATATGCTGCTAAGAGTAAGGGATATAGAATTTTTAATAAAAGATCTTTGATTGTTGAAGAAAGTATTAATGTTACCTTTGATGAGTTGAATAGTCATAGATCTAGCGACAGTGATGATGAAGATACACCTACAAAGACAAAGAAGAGTTCTGAGAAAGATCCTACCCAAGAGGCAAGAACTGATAAAAGTTCCGAAGATACAGGAACTGAGAAGAGCCTTGTGAAAGGTATGGCCCAAAGATTCGAATCATTGAGATTCAAACCAGATCATCCAGAAACTCTCATAATAGGTGATGTATCCAAAGGTGTAAGTACTCGTTCATCTCTTAGAGATTCTGAAGTAGCAGCTAATGTAGCATTTATTTCACAAATAGAACCTAAGAATGTTGATGAGGCTTTTTCTGATGAATTTTGGATTTCTGCCATGCAAGAGGAACGTAATCAATTTGAGAGAAACCAAGTTTGGGAACTCGTTCCTAAACCTATTGGTCAATCGATAATTGGTACCAAATGGGTGTTCCAAAATAAACTTAGTGAAGATGGACAAGTTCTACGCAACAAAGCACGTCTAGTTGCACAAGGTTATAATCAAGAAGAAGGAATTGATTATGATGAGACCTATGCTCCTGTTGCTAGACTAGAAGCCATCCGCATGTTTTGCGCTTTTGCTTGTTTTAATGATTTTAAACTTTTTCAAATGGACGTGAAAAGCGCATTTTTAAATGGTTATTTGAAAGAAGAGGTTTTTGTGAAACAACCCCCTGGTTTTGAAGATTTTCAAAAACCTGATCATGTTTTCAAGCTTAAGAAAGCACTTTATGGACTCAAACAAGCACCTCGTGCTTGGTATGAACGCCTAAGCGCCTTCTTACTTGATAATGGATTTTCAAAAGGCAAGATTGATACTACTCTTTTTATTAAATCCATGAATAATGATATACTTCTAGTGCAAATTTATGTAGATGACATTATCTTTGGTTCTACTAATGAACAACTCTGTCAAGAATTTGCCAAGTGTATGCAGAGTGAATTTGAGATGAGCATGATGGGAGAGCTGAACTTCTTCCTAGGATTGCAAATCAAACAACACTCAAACGAAACATTCATCAACCAAGCCAAGTACACGAAGGACATACTGAAGAAGTACGACTTCGAGAATGTAAAGCCAATTGGAACTCCCATGGCTACATCTACAAAGCTTGATACTGATGAAAGTGGCAAACCTGTTGATCAGCGTAAGTATCGAGGTATGATTGGTAGTTTATTATATTTAACTGCTAGTCGCCCTGATATTATGTTTAGTGTTTGCATATGTGCACGATATCAGGCAAACCCTAAGGAATCACATCTTAGTGCCGTTAAGCGTATCTTCCGATACCTTAAAGAAACTTCTACAGTTGGCTTATGGTATCCCAAAACCAAATCCATTGACCTTATAGGTTACTCGGATGCGGATTTTGCTGGATGCAAAGTGGACCGTAAAAGTACCAGTGGCACATGTCATTTCTTAGGAAAGGCCTTAGTCTCTTGGTTTAGCAAGAAACAAAATTCAGTAGCATTATCAACAACTGAGGCTGAGTATATCGCCGCAGGACGCTGTTGTGCTCAAATTTTGTAGATGAAGCAAACCTTAGAGGACTACAATCTGCACTATACAAATGTTCCTATTTATTGTGATAACACTAGTGCAATTAATTTGACTAAGCACATAGAAGTTAGACATCATTTTTTACGTGATCATCAACAACACGGGGATATTTGCTTAGAATTTATTGATACTGAACATCAACTAGCCGATATTTTCACTAAACCATTGGCTGAAGACCGTTTTAACATCTTGAGGCGTGAGCTCGGCATTCTTGAATTCTCGGACTCTTAAAACATATGGTAATTAAAACTGCATTTATAACTTGACAATTTATTATTTAATAAAAATTATTTTTGGGGACAAACTTACAAAGGGTATGTCTGTCACCACGGCTACGGTCGAAGCGAAGCGGTACTTAAGAGTTCCCCGGTGAACTACCGTTAGCTGGGACAACCCCTATAGTTAACCCGAAAATAATATCAGTTATTTAATAAACCAGTCAAATGTTACTTTTTACAGTCTTTATTTACCTGACTGCTTTGACTGTCTCGGGAATGCAAGTGGCCGAACTCGGCCCGAACTCTGATCGAGTTCGGACCAAATTCGGACCGAGTTCGGTCGGCGCTGTGATGGTTCCAGAACCGAACAGCCGGCCCTAGCACCTATTTAATTCATCCTTTCTTCCACTTTTTCTCCACACCAAAACGTGGAATACTTTCATCTCCTACTAGAAATCCTTCCTCCTCCTTCTTTGCAAGGAATCGACAAGTTCAAGTGGGCGATCTTCTTCCTCATGGCTCCGAAACGTCAACGAGAAAATTCTTCTCAAGGTGCTTCCTCCTCATCCGACTACACTCCGGCAAGTCTCTTTAGTCCAGCCAAACCTAGAGATCCCGAGGAATATGATAGCACTTTGTTTCCCGACAAAGACTTCTCCGATCTCTGGTTTGATTCTTTCTCTCTTCGTCGTATTTGTGTTGGAGCCTTCGTCAATTTTTACAACTTTCTTTGAATATGCTCCTGTTTTTGATCAACTTGGATTCCGTGACTTTTTCGAGGTCCAAGATAGCATTTACGACAATGCAGTCCGTATGTTTTACTGCAATTTGCAAGTAAAACAGAACGGGAATTTCTATTCCTGCATTGCTGGACAGGAATTAGAATTTAGCGCC
Organism: Iris pallida; assembly: GCA_029216955.1. NCBI lineage: Eukaryota > Viridiplantae > Streptophyta > Magnoliopsida > Asparagales > Iridaceae > Iris > Iris pallida. Next base: position 4,594,215 of record JANAVB010006389.1, read on the forward strand.
ACCGATATCAGTGAATACTTTCACGTTCCTGATCTTGGTGATGCACTTGTTGACATCCACCATGTTCAATTCCCTGCCGATGTCACTTTAGCTTCCTTTAGGGAATTGATTTGTCACCCTACTCCTCCTCCTCGGAGAATCTTTTCTAGACATCTAAACCAAACTTTTTACGAGCTTCATCGTATGATTTTCTCGGCCCTTCTTCCGAAGAAAGGCTCTACCGATGAAGTTACATTTTTGGAACTTTCTGCTCTTTATTACATTCATTTTGGAATTCCTTTCTCCGTTCCAAAAACTATGATGTCTTGGATGCTCAACTGCAAGAATGCAGGTAGGAACCTAGTCTTTCCTATGCACCTTGCTAGTATATTTCGACGTTTTGAGATTGATCTTGAAACGTGTGCTATTTCTTCTCCACCTGTTGAGTTGACCCGCTCTCGTCGGTTTCCTCAACCTCCTGGTGCTGCTCCTGCTGTCCCAGCTGCTGATGCTGAGGCCCATCCAGCTGATGCTCATCCTGCTCCGGCCCCTGCCCCAGGACTTGATCAGGCATTCTACCAGCGGTTTGATGATTTCGTTGCCGTTTCCACACAACGTTATCAGGACTCCGAGTTCCGGCACATTTCTCAGGCCCAGGTGCTGAGAAACAGAATTGCCGATCTCTACTACAGCCTGGTTCAGGATCCTGTCCGTCCACTCACTATCCTTCCACACCCGGCTTTCCCTGGTCCTCGTTTTACTGATGAGGTCACTTTTCAGTATTTCGACCCGACCACTGCTTATTTTCCTCATGATCCTCCCGGTGCGGACGACCCAGCGATGTGATGTGGATTCAGCCATGGGATAGTGGATTTAGTTTTGATTAGTTGATGCAGTTTATGTAGTAGTTTTATTTTATTTCATGTCTAAACTGTTTCAGTTAGACTTTATCAGTTGTATTTTCTTTGGATTATTAGTGGAACCTCTATGATATTTCAGTTTATTATAGTTCATTTTATTCCAGTTGTCTATGCTGTGATTACTTCTTTTTACTTCACTTTGTCTTGTCTATTCTATTGTTGGCTTCATGATTTACGGGGGAGCCTATTCATTTTACTACTTGACAAAGGGGGAGAAAAAGAGTATATACCAAACGCAAAATTTTTTTCAGGTATTTTTTTTTTGTTCTATTTGATATAAATATATTTTGGTATAGACTCAAGTTTGTCAATTATCAAAATGGGGGAAATTGTTGGCCCATTCCACGGTCACACCCGATTTCGATAATCAACATATACTTTAGTCAATACACAAAATATAGAAAATGCTGCTAACTATTTCAGGATGCATGAAATCATATTCAACGGACGATGTACTGCATAAATCAAAGCGTCAAAGTCATCAAAATCTTCTGAAGACTCTTTTCTACTTTTATTCTGTATTTTACATTTTATTGAGTCTAGGAATTACTTTGTAAAATCAATTATGGTAATACTGGCTTAGGGTTAAAATTGTCCTCCTTTCTAGAATTCTATTTTTACCCTTTCGTATTTTCGGTTTCAAATATTTCAAAAACAAATTTCGAAAATATTCTTTTCAAATGATTTTACAAATAACCAAAAACCAGTTTGAAAACTGTTTTTACAAAAGATTTTTAAAATATCTCCTGACAGAACTCCTAGCCGAGTTCGGCCCGAGTTCGGTCAGTTTGTATTCAAACTTCAGTTGCCTCCAAATCTGCGAGCAACGTCTATTTTGCGAGATATTTGCACCCGAACTCTGTCCGAGTTCTGCCCGAGTTCGGTTGGTGAAAACACCTATAAATAGAGAAGAACTTTTCACTTCAAATCATCAAATCATTCTTCATCTTCTCTTCTCTACTATTCAAGTGTTTTCTAAACGATCTAAGATTTTCAAATCTCACCTACACATCTCTTAGCCAAAAGCCAGTACTATCAGAGTTGATTTAGAGTCTTTTGGTTACTCAAGAGTTGTAAGAGGTCGTTCAAGTTTCAACAACTTTTCTGTTGTGGAGCTGGTCGTGCGCTCGCCACCAAGCACGGTGTTGTGAAGCTGGTCGTGCGCTTGTCACCAAGCACGGTGTTGTAAGAGATTGCAAGCTCTCAGTTAAAGCTTGTGCCATAGTGGATTAACATCGAACAAGAGTACTCGAGACTGAATTAGTCCTCTCAGAGGGATACCAGTATACATCGCTGTGTCACTGAGTTTGATTCTCCTATCTTTATTTACTGTCTCTTACATATCTGCCATAGTTTAATTTTTAATTGGTGATTATATTTCCGCTGCACACATGCACTCTATTCACCCCCCCCTCTAGAGGTGCTCAACGATCCTACAATACTTGCTTGGTTTCCTATAACTAATCATACCCTCGAAGAAATAGGTACCAAAGGATTCATCTACTCGTCTTGTAGGTGGACCCTCAACCCTCTCATGCTAGAAGTAAGTAGATTCTCGATAGCGGATGTTTGCGACACATGATTGGTGATGCATCATTATTATGCTACGCTATCGATGAAGAAAGAAGGATACGTCTCCTTCAAAAATAACTTGAGAGGTGATAAAATCAAAAATAGCATTGTTGGTATGTCTCCCTATCCAGTAATAAAGGATATTTGTCTAGTCACAGAGTTGAAACATAACCTATTGAGCATAAGTCATTTGGCAGATGATGTTTATGGCATTAACTTTGTGAAAGACAAATTTTTTATCTTTGATATGTCATCTGGTAATCCCGTATATGAAGGGATTAGGGAAAACAATATTTATGCATTCTTTTTAGAAAGTACTAACAATATAGGAAAGGCTTAGTAGCTAATCAAGGTGAAAGCTAGCTATGGTACATGAGGCTAGGACAACCAATATGACACTATCTCACGACTACGTACCAAAGAGTTGGTAAAAGGACTCCCAGAAATCACATTCAAGAGAGACATAGTATGTGCTGACTGTGAAAAGAACAAAGCAACTAGGTCTTCGTTTAAATCCATTAACGTTGTAAGTACTTCTAGACCCTTGTAGTTGATTCATATGGATCTATTCGGTCCTAGTAGAGTCGCTAATCTTAGCGGTAAGCTATATACTTTTGTGATTGTTGATGATTTCTCTCGTTATACATGGGTTTTCTTTTTATCAAACAAAAGTGATACTATTTTTGAATTT